>CM039093.1:28577214-29885153 GCA_022113865.1 Chimonanthus praecox | reverse complement strand
AAGTAATAAATGGGATTAAAGGTGATGAATGAAGAACCCCACTAAATTGGTTTAGATATGGTAAAATTAAAGGTTAGCCTAAGTGGCATAAATATAACTATTGATAGAATGATCAATGATGGAAATGATCATAGGGTTGGATGCACGAACACGAACCCCACAAGATGGTATATGAGACCTAAACTTGATTAGGAATCAAGTAGATTAAGTATTGATTTGTTGTTACATAATAAGGTACTGGAACTTGAACGACGAGCGAGTCGTGATCAGGTGACGCTAAAGAAAGATCAAGTACTGAAGTGAATTTTCAGTAGGTTTCCTACCTACTTGTAACCACAGTTTTACCCCAGTTTTATTTATGAGATTCTTGTTTATTTTATGTGGTTTCAAATGATATATTATGCATTAACAAATGGCATACGTGCATTGGCATCTCATGCATAGACATGGGATGGTGAATGAGGTTCTACAGTGTTGCAATTTATGAGTTACGTCCTCCTTAGGCAATGAGAGTCCTGCCAGGAAGAGTAACATGATGATCATAGTCACAATGATCTCCTTAGGCGATGAGAGTTCCGCCAGGAGGACTGATACGTGATATGAATCAAGGCAATGATGAGGAGATGGATGTGTATTGTAATTTACCTTGTCGGTGCGAGGCACGTCAAGTGTTGGCTATGAATGTACGTGGTGGGAGGGTCTCATTGCATGTGCATACTTCATAGCATTGTTTTACCTATTTTTACTAATCATGTACTATGATATATATGCATGTTTTATATGCTAATCATGTGGTAGCCCTGATCGGGAACCTGCTGGGCACGTTGATCTAACGCCCTAATTCTATCCTCAGAGGAGAATGCAGGTACAAGGAAAGGGAAAGAAAAGGTCGTTGACCGGGAGGGGAGCCAAGCCTAAGCGCTTGAATGTTGGACTAGACTTCTTTTTATTACTGTCATTTGAACTATATTTTGTTGGACATGTAATAAGTCATTACTTGCTATGGTCTGATTAGGTTAATAACTTTGGATGGTTGATATATGTTAATTAATGTTTTGAGACTGTTACTAGCTATCTAGTCTTTCTATTCCGCAGTTAATCTAGTTTATTCCTCATGTTGTTGTTAGTTCCACGTGTGATTCATTATCATGGTCTAGTCCATGTACACATGGTTGGCCAGTTAAGGTTCAGACTTGAGTAGTCTGAACTTAACTCGCGTCGTGACGTCGCCCGCTCTCTTCCGATGTTTATTATTATTTTTAAAAAAAAAATAGACTCTGATTTTCTCGGAGAGGGCGGGGCGTTACAGTTGGTATCCGAGCGAAACGGGAAGTTGAATCATCAAAGTAAGATTAAGACGGTTTCATGTCTCACTGACGGACAAGAATCCCAACTGACCGACTCTTCGGAGTCCGCTGCCTGGGGGCCAGATTAATTTACTTCGAGTGACTCAGACTGAACAATCAATCTGAGAACGACAATGAAAGATAGCAAAGTAAAGTACAGTTATCATAATTGGACATATCAAACATAACAAGGTAGGATGCACTCCCCTGAAATCCCCACACTGTGAAACAAACAACAGGAAATTAGAGATCTCCCCAGAAACAAAAGAACACAAAGAGTGATGATTTGGTAATCTTCCCAAACAAAGTACATGACATTATGCATGATCAGATTCCCCTGAAAATCAAGGTTGGTTTATTTAGAATTGTTGTTAAATATTCTTGTGTTCTATTGATATGATACAGATATGTCGAGTAATGTGGAGTAGTCGGAATGGCACAGCGGAACTCCTAGCCATCCCATAGATTTGGTGTCTGCTTCTAACAACACCAACGTGGAAGCTAATGTGGACCTTCAGCAGGGACCTCCTGAAGAAGATGAGATGGACTTAGCACCTGTTCCAGAGGATTTGATGGATAACATTCCTGGGATGGTGGAACCTCCTGAGGAAGAAGAGGAGAATCTGGGATTCTTTTATGAGGATCCTATGGAAGATTTTCCTATAATATTGCAATCGGTGGGGGAGGTAGATCCCTACGATACTTGTGGGTTGTGTAATCAGGACGATCACAACCGTACGTATTGTCCTCAACCTTTAGGAGTTGTCTGCCCGGTTTGTGGACTGCACGGGCATGGAGAGGCGAGGACTAATTGTCCTTATATTGGTGGACCTGGATTAATACCCTGCACCACATGTGAAGTATTGGGGCACACGGCGATGATGTGTCCTGATAACCTTTTCAATTTCACTGATGATGCGGAATCTTCTATGAAAGACTAGGATAGGAAGTAATATGAAGGGTATTAAAAAGAGGGTTATTTTGTAAGGGTGCATATTTTGTATACATAGGGTTTTGTTTCACCCTACCCAACTTTGTACAAAGATGAAGTTTGAATTTATATAAAATATGTGATTTTATGATTTTATGAGGATTTATGGCATTTAATGCATACTGTTAATGGAAACTAAGTCTATGATGTTTCCATGAATTACGACTAAATGGTGCCACAGAAAAAGGTGGTAAAAGATCTGAAGGGTAAAGAAAAAGTTTTACAAATCGGATTAGGTGAGGGGGCATCAAAGAGAAGGACCCGTCAAGACAGTAGGAAGAAGGATGAGGTGCTCATAATCACACCAAAAGGGAAGGTAGTACCTCAACGCAAGAAGGTGGTACATGAGAAGGTGCCATCAGTACATGACAAAGAGCGGTCCGTTCATGACGAAGAGAGATCAGTTCATGAACGATCACGCTATAAGGAAGAATCTCAACATTCTCGGTATGAAGAGGAAGATAATGACTCTTCATATCGACCGGACGAAGAGGAAGGTAATGACTCGTCATATCGACGAGAGGAAGAAGGGAACAACAACGTGACAGTACCCTACGTACGACCTGAACTACAAAGTTTGGTTCAAGCTGTAGTCACCTCTATCCTCCAACAACATATGAACGGAGGGGGAAACACGAGTGAAAATAACGACCGTAACATGGTCAGAGATTTTCAACAACAGCGCCCACCTTACTTCAAGGGCAGAGAAGGGCCTGTCGGAGCCGAGAATTGGTTGGAGAAGATTTCTCACATATTGACTCTGTTGAATATCAAGAGTCATGCTCACAAAATCCTACTGGCCACGTCACAGCTGATAGATGACACTGCCAAATGGTGGAAGGTGGTCGAGAGACAGCAGGCACTTGTGCCAAGAAGAGAAAGAATTGCTATGACCTGGGAGCAATTCTCAGCGACATTCTTAGAGCGCTATTTCCCGGAGGAAGAGAGGGAACGTCAGATACAGGCCTTTATGACATTAGTGCAAGGCTCAATGACGGTGGCTGAGTACCACCAAGAGTTTCTCAGCCTGTCAATCTATGCATTTTATGTTGTGGACATGGAATATAGTAAGGCTCGCAAGTTCGAGCGTGGGTTACGGCCAAACATTAGGGCTAGGGTAACCGTGTTCAAAGCAGCCACGCTGGCGGAAGTGGTCAGCAGGACTACTATTGTGGAACAGGAAATGGCGGAATTTGCAAGAGTGGACAACTGTCGAGCTCCGAGTGGGAGGGGTGCGTATCAACCCAACAAGAAGTTCAGATTGAACTTCAGCAGACCCTCGCCGTCTGTTGGATCTAGTGGGGGCTTTCGCCCTAACCAGCCCACTCAATCTGTAGCAGTCACTCAAGCATCTCAAGGAGTGAATACCTGCTTTCACTGTGATCAACCAGGTCACTACAAAAAGGACTGCCCAAAGCTCAACAGGCTGTCATACTCTAGAGGATCATTTCGTCCGCCAGCTAGACCAGTAAACTCCAGAGGAGGCAAAATGCAAAGTCGGGGAGGTCGAGGATCTAACCCTGCTGGAGCTGGACGATTATTTACTCTAACTTCTCCGGAACAAGAGGAGCATGCTGTGATACAAGGTATGGCGGTAGTGAGTAGTTCTTATGCATATGCACTATTTGATTCTGGAGCATCACACTTCTTCATAGCTGCATCATTTATTACTGCTACCGGTACATTAGTACAAAGATTAACCACAACACTTACTGTTGTATCCCCTGTCGGAGACTCGCTACTGGGACTTATATGCACGGCGGTTAACACTGAATTAGCTGGACTCAGATTTGAGTTCAATTATCTAGTACTTGACATGTCCGACTATGATATAATATTCGGCATGGATTGGTTGGCTAAGTTTCATGCCAACATTGACTGTTATTGCCGAAGAGTGACATTTATGTCACCCGAGGGCAAGCAATATGTAGTCCGTTCAGATAAACAAAGTGGATTGCAAGAAGGGTTAAATCACATGGTATTGAATAATATCACCATAAACAAAGCTCCAGTTATTGAACTTCCGACAATTGTACAAGAATTTGTGGATGTATTTCCAAAGGAACTCCCGGGTTTACCACCTATGAGGGAGATTAACTTCGAGATCAAGTTGTTCCCTGGCACAGCACCAGTGTCGTTACCACACTATCGGATGGCACCAGCAGAGATGTCGGAGCTTAAGAAGCAGATTGATGAACTGCTTAGGCTGGGTTGCATCCGGAATAGTACCTCATCACGGGGAGCACTAGTGCTGTTTGTGAAGAAGAAGGATGGTTCACTTCGGATGTGCGTGGACTACTGGAAGCGGAATCAGCTAACAGTCCGGAACAAGTACCCTCTACCCAGGATCGATGATTTATTCGATCAATTGAAGGGTTCCAGCCATTTTTCAAAGATTGATCTGATGTCTGGTTATCACCAAATACAGGTTAGGGGGGAAGATATAGAGAAGACGGCCTTCCGGACGCGGTATGGACTATATGAGCTTGTAGTCATGCCATTTGGACTCACAAATGCGCCGGCGGTTTTCATGGATTTGATGAACAGAATCTTCCGTCCCTATTTGAATCAATTTGTAATCGTATTCATTGATGATATTCTGATATATTCCAAGAGCCAGGAAGAACATGCAGAGCACTTACGGATAGTTTTGAATACTTTAAGGCAGAATAAGCTTTACGCCAAGGCCAGTAAGTGTGAATTCTGGCTATCTCAAGTGAATTTCTTAGGACACGTTATATCTAAAGAAGGAATAACCATGGATCCGGCTAAGGTGGCAGCAGTGAAAGATTGGAAAGCACCCAAGAATGTAACTGAAATTCGTAATTTCTTGGGATTGGCTGGTTATTATAGAAGATTTATCATGGATTTTTCCAAAATTGCATCTCCATTGACTCAACTCACTAAGAAGGGAGTCAAGTACGAGGTGGGCAGATCTATGTAATCAAAGGTTTGAAGAGCTAAAGACAAGACTTACCACTACCCCTATTTTAGTTTTGCCGGTAAGTGGCAAGTGGTACGAGGTATATTGCGATGCCTCGGGAAAGGGACTGGGTTGTACACTCAGTCAGAGTAATTGTGTGGTGGCGTATGGTTCAAGGCAGTTAAAAATACATGAACGTCTTTACCCCACACATGATTTGGAATTAGCTACAGTGGTTTTCGCCCTTAACAGTTGGAGACACTACCTCTACGGCGAGAAATTTGAACTTGAAATATCTTTTTGATCAGAAGGAGCTCAACCTCAGGCAACGAAGATGGATGGAGTATCTGGCGGATTATGAGTTTGCGCTTAGATATCATCCAAACAAGGTAAATAGGGTAGCGGATGCCCTCAGCCATATACCACATGCATCCGTGGCATGTTTGATCAGATCGGAATGGGAGATGTTGAATACTATCCAAGAGTTTAAACTCTACTACAACAACCGTGGGACCATATACAATCTGGTTATACAATCTAACATGGTCACCAGGATTGAACAAGAACAAAGGACAGACCCGGAAGTGGAGGACATATGGGCCAAGATGTCCACTGGCGTAGACATACCGGAATGGGAATTACGACCAGGGCAAGGTCTTTTATTCCGGGGAAGAATATATGTGCCAAAGAGTTGCAGGAAAGAGCTACTGATTGAGGCACATCAGTCCAAGCTTTCTATCCATCCGGGCACCACCAAAATGTACCATGATCTAAAGAGGCATTACTGGTGGCATGGACTAAAAAGGGATGTGGCGGAATTCGTGGTACATTGTCTAACTTGTCAGCAAGTTAAGACTGAACACCAAAGGCCACCAGGGTTACTCAAACCCTTAGCAGTGCCAGAATGGAAATGGGAACACATTTCCATGGACTTTGTATCGGGATTGCCGAGGTCTTCAAAAGGCAATGACGCCATATGGGTCATAGTCGACCGGCTGACCAATTCCACACATTTCATTCCGATCAAGATGACGGATTCATCTGAAACGTTGGGTCAGCGGTATATTAAAGAAATCATATGACTACATGGCATTCCCCAAACAATAGTGTCGGACAGAGATGGCCATTTTACCGGCAGAGTATGGCAAAGCATGCAGTCAGCCATGGGGACAGATCTATTGATTAGCACCGCTTTCCATCCACAGACTGATGGACAGTCTGAAAAGATGATACAAACTTTGGAAGACATGCTGAGAGCATGTATGTTAGATTTCAAAGGAGGATGGGAGGATCACTTACCATTGGTGGAGTTCTCGTATAATAACAGCTATCAGGCAAGCCTTAAGATGGCTCCATACGAGGCCTTATATGGTAGACCGTGTAGGTCACCGGTATGTTGGACAGAGGTAGGAGAGCCTGCATTGATTGGACCGAAATTAGTCGCGGAGACTACTGCGCAAATTAAGTTGATACATCAACACTTATTGACTGCACAAAGTCGGCAGAAGAGTTATGCTGATAAAAGGAGACGGTTTCTGGAATTTGAACTGGGAGACATGGTATTTTTAAAGGTCTCACCACGGAAAAGACACATGAGGTTTGGCAAGAAAGGAAAACTGTCGCCAAGATATGTGGGACCATTTTCCATCACAAGAAGGATGGGGGATGTAGCTTACCAGTTAGCTCTTCCTTCGCAGTTAGCAGCTCTACATAATGTGTTTCATATGTCGATGCTAAGGAAATACAATCCGGATCCGTCCCATGTTTTGAATGTTTAGGATATTTAAGTACAAAGCGATGTAACGTACATCAAGAAGCCGGTTAGGATAGTGGAGACTGAACAAAGGGTGTTGTGAAACAGAGCGATTCAGTTCGTAAAAGTAGTATGGGACCGTCATGGTGATGAAGAGGCCACTTGGGAACTTGAATCGGAGATGAGAACAGCTCACCCCGAACTATTTATGCAATTATTTGAGAACCTTACTTCGTTCGATTTTCAGGACGAAAATTTTAAAAAGAGGGTTATATTGTAACACCCCAATTTCTCAATGAAATGGATAATTACCAAAATGCCCCTGATGTGTTAAATTAATTATTTTGTGATGTTAAGTAAGGAAATAGTGGGGCCCATTGCTCAAATTAAGATCATATGAGCACATTATGAATGTTAAGTTTGATTGGATGGGTAATTTACATCAATTGGGTCAAAAATGGCTAAATGGGTCAAAGGGCCCAAATGGGACCCATCGGGTCTTACTGGATTATTTGACCGTTTTGTGAATTTAAATTAAATGGGGTTAGGCTGATTTGATTGGAAATCAAGTGGAGGAAAAATGGGTAGGCCTGATCCACATGTAAAAACCAACTACAAATGACCAAAATACCCATAATTGGGTCATGGAGTCAAAAACGAGTCAAGGAGCTAAAGGTGGACCCAACGGGTCGTGTTGACTATGGTTGACCGTGTGGACCCTCAAGGGAGCTAAAATATGAGTTAAATCAGTTTGAGTGGGACTGAAGTGAGTTGGAATTAAATCAAGTGGTGAGTTAACTCATGTGCATTAAATGAAATGCATTAAGTATGGTGAGTTGGGTGAGTTCAGATGGAAATCTAAAGGACCTTGAGTTAAAGTGAATCAAAATGGAAATCAAAGGGGCTGCAAATCAGTGAGTTGAAGGGAATATGAAGAGGTGTCTCAGTCTCAAACCAACCAAAACAAGTCCCACACGTTGGGGACTTGTTTTGGTGATTTCGATGCTAAGTTAAATGCAAATGAATGGGATTGAGACGAGATACATGGAGAGCTGAATGGCTGCATTGGTAGGTGCCAAAGGGTGCCTTGGATAGCACCCAAGACCCATCGTTTTTAGGCAAGAATGGATGAGGGAGTGGAGGGGTTTTGGGGGCTGAAATATTAAAGGAAACAATCACCAAGGTTAGCTGATTTTTGTCATTGCAAACCCAAGTTTTTCCCATCTCTCTCTCCCTCACTCCAATTCGTTTTCTTGGTTGGAACAGCAGGGGTTTTGGCACCAGTTATTCAAGCTTAAACCAGCAAGGAATTAAGGAGAAAAGGAAGAAATAAAAGGGAGGAAGCAAGGAGCAAAGGCAATAAGAAAAGCTTGGAATTTGATAAGTATTTCCATGGACTTTTAATTAATTAAATGGGTGTGTATTGGGCCATGGTTATGGCCGAATACACCAAGGTTTTAACCCTGATTTATAGAAGTTTTAAATTGGTAAAGATGACCATTGGGTTCGGCCACCATGAAGGGCTGAACCCCATTTAAAAGATTGCTTGGTTTTCATGTTTTGAAACATGAAAACCATGGGTTTTAATGAACTGTTTTTGGGTTTGATTTAAAATTCAAATGCATGTTTTAGAAAGGTTTAAAACATGGAGTCGGATGTTATGAATGACTGAATGTATCATGGGTCAAAGACCTTGGGTATCAAATGATGAAAGGGTTCATTGGGTTCGACCATCTTGGATGGCCGAACCCCATGAATTGATGTTGGAATTTTGATGGTTTTTGTAAGTTAAAACCATGCAAATGTCTTAGTTTTGGATGATTAGATTAGACATAAGATGACATGTTTAAGAGGTTCAAACCAAAGGCCATAGGGTTCAGCCAATGAACATGGCCGAACCCCATGAAATGTTGTGATAATTTTTATGGTTAATGGTGATGGTTTTGAGAGATAAAAACCATACATTACAATGGGGTTTTTATGTGATTTACATGAAGATTATTTACTGATTTTGGTTGGCCAATATATGGCTAAACCATGGTAATGTTATGGTTAAGTTACTGATTTAAAACAGTGGATTAAAACTGGAAAAAATGGATCATGGGGATCGGCCATATTGGATGGCCGAATCCCATGAGGTGTTATGGTTATTTGGACAAAGTAATGAATTTATTAGATGGTTTTGAGAGGTTAAAGTGCAGCAATGATGTACTGATTTTTATATGAATAAGTGACACCAAAATTATGTTTGAAAGACCAAACATGGACATAGGGTTCGGCCACCTTGGATGGCCGAACCCCATGTAAGTTTTTCATGTTTTTGGTGAGTTAAAAACCGTATGAAGATATGGTGTTCTTATGGCAATAAATGGATTAACATGTTACTGTTTTGGTGGATTATTATGCGGCTGAACCATGTTTAATTCATGGTTGAGTTAGCATGATTAAACCATGAGTGATCATGGTGATGATTGGATCAAGTGAACCCTAGGGTTCGGCTATGAGTATGGAAGAACCCCATGGGGCTGTTTTGAAATAAATGGGCTGTTTTGGATGGGAGTTTATGATTGTTTTAATTAAGGAAACATACATGATAAATTATGGACTATGCGTAAGAAAATAATCAACCATTGATGATGATGGAAAGTGGAATAAAAACCCATAGGATGTGGTTCGGCCAAGTAGTATGGCCGAACCCCATCAATGATTATTTGATAGGATTGGGTTAAGTAATAAATGGGATTAAAGGTGATGAATGAAGAACCCCACTAAATTGGTTTAGATATGGTAAAATTAAAAGTTAGCCTAATTGACAAAAATGTAATTATTGATAGAATGATCAATGATGGAAATGATCATAGGGTTGGATGCACGGACACGAACCCCACAAGATGGTATATGAGACCTAAACTTGATTAGGAATCAAGTAGATTAAGTATTGATTTGTTGTTACATAATAAGGTACTGGAACTTGAACGACGAGCGAGTCGTGATCAGGTGACGCTAAAGAAAGATCAAGTACTGAAGTGAATTTTCAGTAGGTTTCCTACCTACTTGTAACCACAGTTTTACCCAAGTTTTATTTATGAGATTCTTGTTTATTTTATGTGGTTTCAAATGATATATTATGCATTAACAAATGGCATACAAGCATTGGCATCTCATGCATAGACATGGGATGGTGAATGAGGTTCTACAGTGTTGCAATTTATGAGTTACGTCCTCTTTAGGCGATGAGAGTCCCTCGAGGAAGAGTAACATGATGATCATAGTCACAATAGTCTCCTTTAGCGATGAGAGTCCCGCCAGGAGGACTAATACGTGATATGAATCAAGGCAATGATGAAGAGATGGATGTGTATTGTAATTTACCTTGTCGGTGCGAGGCACGTCAAGTGATGGCTATGAATTTACATGATGGGAGGGTCTCATTGCATGTCCATACTTCATAACATTGTTTTACCCTGTTTTTACTAATTATCTACTATGATATATATGCATGTTTTATATGTTAATTATGTGGTAGCCCTGATCGGGAACCTACTGGGCGCGTTGATCTAACGCCCTAATTCTATCCTCAGAAGAGAATGCAGGTACAAGGAAAGGGAAAGAAAAGGTCATTGACCGGGAGGGGATCCAAGCCTAAACGCTTGAATGTTGGACTGGACTTCTTTTTATTACTGTCATTTGAACTATATTTTGTTGGACATGTAATTAGTCATCACTTGCTATGGTCTGATTAGGTTAATAACTTTGGATGGTTGATATATGTGTTAATTAATGTTTTGAGACTATTACTAGCTATCTAGTCTTTCTATTCCGCAGTTAATCTAGTTTATTCCGCATGTTGTTGTTAGTTCCATGTGTGATTCATTATCATGGTCTAGTCCATGTACACATGGGTGGCCAGTTAACGTTCAGACTTGAGTAGTTTGAACTTCACTCGCGTCGTGACACCGCCCGCTATCTTCCGATGTTAATTATTATTTTTTTAAAAAAAAATTTGACTCTGATTTTCTCGGAGAGGGCGGGGCGTTACAACATAAACCCATGGTTTCAAAGAGGTGGAATCCTACCAAAGACCATTAACGTGTCCTTGCACTTCCGTCCGGTAACCTCTCATGATTGTACACAGCTTGTGAGGTTCCGTTACCTTGTAATACATCAATCAATTAAAACATGCCCCGTTTGATTTACAATAATGTCCAAGTCCATAAAACAATCCCCATGGGGTTCGGCCATACACCATGGCCGAACCCATGGTCTATCATTTTCACACTTATTTACCACATTGCCATTGGTCTAATCCTTAGTTAATATTCCATTCATTTTAATCTGCCATACATAGACCCTATGTCCACCAAATAGTTCCCATGGGGTTCGGCCATACACCATGGCCGAACCCATGGTCCATTAACTCACTTAATTACAATATTGCCATTATACCTATCCATAACCAAAACATTCTAAAAATGATCCATACATAGTTCTTTAATCCAAATACATGATCCATTAAATAGTTCATGGGGTTCGGCCATACACCATGGCCGAACCCTATGTCCATCATTTTCACCTATTTACAACTTTGCCATTGATTCCATCAACTTATGTTTGGGTTCCAAAACATAGGTCCATTCATTTATTTAGATATTACATATATGGATCCACCAATGAGGGACACATTAAAAATTACTTCATGGGGTTTGGCCATACACCATGGCCGAACCCTATGGTTCATGGTTTTCTCTTTAAAAATCATTGATATTCCTTCCATGGTTTTCATGATCCAATTGCATCTAAAACCATCAAACCTTCCATCCGTTTAAAATAAATCATAAGTAACCTTTCCCATCATTTTCCATTAAAATACTATATGCTTCCCTTAATTTTTCTTCCATGGGGTTCGGCCATACATCATGACCGAATCCTATGTTCCATATTTCCTCTTTTAAATCCAATCAAAACATCCTAACCGTCCATGGTTTTCAACCCATAAAAATACACCATGTCTTTCCATGGGGTTCGGCCATATCCCTATGGTTCATCCCTTTTCATTAAACCTATCATAATCATTTCCCAATTTTCTTCCTTGGGGTTCGGCCATACACCATGGCCGAACCATATGGTTCTTTTCATTAAACAAAATTATCGAAACTACTTACCGGTTCCGCGACTACTCTGATTTTCCTTCGCTTGTTCTTGCTCTTCCAATCTTCTTCTTCTTTAGTCTCCTCTCCTCCTAGATCTTTCACTCGGCTGGCTGCTCTTTCCTTCTCCTGAGATGCCGAGAACACCTTCTTCCTACAGCTCCCAATGTCAAGACCTTCTTGATGGTTGTGTGTGTCGTGGGCCCCTAGTGTTATGCTGCCTTTCTTTTATTTAATACTCCACTCGGCCAATTTCTTGCTGAAATAGCAATTGGTGATTTCAGCCATGTAATATACATAGAAGTTGTTGTGTGCCCCTCTGGTAATTTAGCAACTTCCCTAGTATCACTCCTAACAAGGAAACTCCTTTTTAAAGAGATTCTAGCACATCATGCGAATATCTCATGGATATGCATATCTCATGGATTGCGCATACTACCACACGGCAAAGCAATTTTTATTTTTAATCTTGGACATCTTCTATATTTAGCAATCCCCTTTTTAAGATATTCTAGCACATCATGCGCATATCTCATGGATATGCATATCTCCCACACACGGCCATGTAATCTATATTCCATTCCTAAAATCTTTCCATGTTCCCTTTATGCGCATAATAATTAGTGATAGTCCTAATACATTACTAATTTATTTCAGCCCCATTTAATTTAAATTGGACCTTATACCATAACCGTTGGGTCCTAATTGGGCAATGACCCAACACTTTACCCATATAAGGTCCATATCTAATAATTTACAAATTAAATGGGTAATTTTCATATATAAAATAACTTGGAAATCCGGGATGTTACAATACAACCCTCTTTTTAAAATTTTCGTCCTGAAAATCGAGTGAAGTAGGGTCTCAAATATTTACATAAATAGCTCAGGATGAGCTGTCCTCATTTCCGACTCGAGTTCCCAAGTGGTTTCCTCAATACCGTGTCGATCCCATACCACCTTGACAAACTGGATCGCTCGGTTCCGTAATACCCTTTGTTGTGTGTCCACCACTCGGACAGGTTTTATGACTTATGTCACGTCGCTTTGGACCTCTATATCTTGTATGTTCAACACATGAGAGGGACCAGGATTGTACTTCCTCAACATCGATATATGGAACACATCGTGCAAAGATGCCAACTGTAATGGGGGTGCCAATTGATAAGCCACGTCCCCCCCTTCTTATGATTAAAAATGGTCCCACATATCTTGGCAACAATTTCCCCTTCTTTCCAAATCTCATGTGTCCCTTTTGTGGCGAGACTTTCAAGAGCACCATGTCTCCCACTTCAAATTCAAGGAACCTACTCCTCTTGTCAGCATAGCTCTTCTGATGACTTTGCGCAGTCAATAGAGGCTGCTGTATTACCTGTATCTGCGTTGTAGTCTCTGCAACCAACTTAGGTCCAATCAGTGCAAGCTCACCGGCCTCTGTCCAGCACACATGTGATCTACATGGTCTACCATATAATACCTGAAATGGAGCCATCTGGAGGCTTGCCTGGTAACTGTTGTTGTATGAGAATTCTACCAACGGCAAATGATCCTTCCATCCATCCTTGAAATCTAGCATACATGCTCTCAGTATATCCTTCAATGTTTGTATTGTCCTCTCAGACTGCCCATTAGTCTGTGGATGGAATGTTGTGCTAGTCAGTAGGTCTATTCCCATGGCCGACTGCATGCTCTGCCATACTCTGCCGGTGAATCGACCATCTCTGTCAGACACAATAGTCTGTGGAATACCATGTAGCCTAATGATATCCTTGATATACCGCCGACCCAAAGTGTCAGATGAGTCTGTTATCTTGAGGGAATGAAATGTGCAGATTTGGTCAGTCGGTCTACCACGACCCATATCGCATCGTTGCCCTTTGAAGACCTTGGCAACCCTATGACAAAATCCATGGAGATGTGCTCCCATTTCCATTCCGGCACTGGTAAAGGGTTTGAGTAACCCTGGTGGCTTCTGATGTTCCATCTTAACCTGCTGACACGTTAAGCAATGAGCAACAAATTCTGCCACATCATTCTTGAGTCTGTGCCACAATAATGTCTCTTCAGGTCGTGATACATCTTAGTGTTGTCCGGATGAATAGAGAGTTTGGTCTGATGTGCCTCAATCAGCAACTCTTTTCTGCAGCTCTTAGGCGCATATATCCTTCCTCGGAATACAAGACCCTGTCCTGGTCGTAACTCCCATTCCGGTATGACCTCGCCAGTAATCATCTTGGCCCATATCTCCTCCATTTCCAGATCTATCCGTTGTTCCTGTTAATCTTGTCAAGTACCTCTTAATTACATCCAAATCACTCATATCAACCTATGAGTTTCATTCTCACAGAATTTACTCTGTCTCATGTTATCTTTTTTTTTTGTGAACCCATTTGCGATCTTATGTAGATCAATGTATTCTATTTCACTTTACCTGCTACCAAGATATTTTCCATACGTACTCGCTCAATACGTTCATTCGTCTACTCTCTGTGTGAGGTAGCCTGCCAATACCAGCCTATGCTCAAGTCTTTTGCTAATTCCATTTTAACTAGGTTTCTAGCTTCACTCTCCTGGAACTCCATCGGCTAACTACAGAGTCAGGTGATCAGTCTAACTCGGCAGTTGCCCATAGCTTCCCATTCGAGTTTCACTAGACTCTTAACCTTTCCACTAAGTACATCTCCCAAAAGTAAGCATATCTTCATTTGCACATAAGTCACTATGTGACTAACACCTTTTGTTCAAAACTTATACAATACCGATACCGGCATCAATCCAAACCACCATGGGAATCATCATTCACGATTATACACATCCATCCCTTGTACCACTCTATTAGTGATTATCATCTACCCCTGGTCAATAACCATCCATGAGTATAACCCTCCTCCGGGTATAATCCATTCATGGGCATAATTAATCCAAGGCACATCATCTACCATGAGATATTTTATCCGTAGGAACAACACTCGAATGCATCACTACGTGACTGTAGTAATAATATCAAATATAAACATACCCCGACCCCTAGCAAGACTTAGGACCCATGACTTACTAAGCGGAAGACCCACGTCCAACGTGATCAAGACTACCCCGCCCTGCATCCCTTCACCCCAAGCGTGATTCAGTCAAACTCTAAGGCGGTACGTCCTCATCTGACGAAGATAACACCACCCCCATGGGGTAAAATAGTACCTAGCTCTGTGCATCCATGCACATCAAGTGTGCAAAATAGTCGTGAGAGTGCCCTCCAGCGCATAGCATGCGAGGGACCCACTCCTCAATGGTAACCCTATGGGACCAAGTCTCCGTATTTCATATCGAGGTTCCCATGGTCTTATGGCTACTCTAGGCCATACTCATGGAATCTATATACTTATCTCATCAATATCACGTGAGGGAGAAACCCATACCACGTCTCCATCTAATCAAGTGACCTTGTCACCTACATCTCAATGCCAAAGACTTTATAAACTCTTGAGTTTTCATACTTTATTAAAAATTATTCAAACTTCAATCACAATATAAGGGTTGGTAGGGTTAGAACAAACCCTTCAAAACGTACCCACAACCCTTACAAAATCTCCCCTTTCCTTGACATTTTCTTACCACTCCTTAACCTAACCTTCCGTAGAAGACCCTGCATCATCATAAAAATTGAAGAAGTTGTCAGGGCATGTCGTTGACGTGTCCCCAACACTCCACAAGTCAGACAGGGTATTATTCCCGTTCCCCCAATGTATGGATAGTGAGTCCTCTCCTTCCTGTGCCCGTGAAGTCCACAAATAAGGCAAATAACCTCAATATGGTGGGGGCAATAAGTACAGTTATGCCCCTCCTGATTGCATAATTCACACATATAATCTGTCAACTCATCCGAAGTCGGAGTAGCCGGAGTAGACTCGAGCGAGCCTATTTCCCCTACGGATTCTTCTAAGTTTGGGACATCTTCTTTGTCCTCTTTGGGTACAAAGGCTGGAGCAACCCAACATTGTACTTGGGCAATTCTTTTTCCATGTCCTGACTGGTTACAACTTCATTGATGAAGTTTGGCACGCTGGAATCGTTGGAAGAAGAAACCAGGTCTATCGGACAGCTAGGGGGCCCTCTGTCCCACAACTCTGTATACTCAATGTTGCTTGACATATCTGTATCACAACAATAGAAACCTATCAATGACAACAGCAGTTCTAATCAAACTAGTCTTTGTTTTGGGGAATTTCCCTAATCATCATATCATGTCTCTTGTTTTGGGAACATTGCCAAATAATCATCTTGTGTTTCTTGACTTTGGGGAAATTGTCAAATCAGTACTCTTTGTATTTCTTTGTTTTTGGGGAAACTTTCTAAGTATCAAATGTTTTGTTCTCAATTTAGGGATATCGGGGAAGTATATCCTATGTTGCTATGTTTGATAATTCTAATTATTTTAACTGTACTTCCTTTGCTATCATCCATTGTTGTTCTCAGATTGAGTCTAACAAAGTAAATTAATGCACGAGGGCCGGATTAATTTTCTCCGAAAGATTCAATCTTTCTGGTTCGCTCTGATACCAACTGTAACGCGCCCCCCCCCCCCCCCCCCCCCCCCCCCCCCCCCCTTTTCACTTTAACTTTCGTAAAATCAGAGGCTATTTTTTTGTTTTCTAAATACGAAAGTGAGCAAGAGCGGGACGTCACGACGCGAGCTAAGTCCGAACTTCTAAAGTCCAACCCTTAACTGGCCAACCCTATGTGTGCATGGACTAAGTTCATGAAAACGGTTCACACATAATAATATAAACATGTGGAATTAGAAACATAACTGCGGAATTATAATAGATCCTAGTACTAATCCATTTCAGTTAGCAAAGTACATCAAATCCTTAATCATAATTAACATATCATAACTATCCAAATAACCATCCAACCATAGCAAAACATCTAAGTTATTACATGTCCGAAGTCTAGTTACTCAAATACAAGTCCATAAGTAACTCAATCAAAATATAAACAGAAAGCATCCAAGCTCCTATGCTTGGCCCTTTTCGTGTGCATCGTTCCCTTGTTTTCCTGTATCATCCACTAGGGTAGAAGTAGGGCGTTAGAACACCGCGCCCAGTAGGTATTCCAATTAGGGCTAACACATGGTTAGTACAAAACATGCATATAACAATATCATAATGTCAAAAACCATATAAACCAGGCCATATCATGATGTCAAATGCAATGAGTCCCACCCATCACAAGTACATATAAGTACCCTCACATAGGTCTTTCGGATGCCCCTACGGAGTGTGGCCCCTTCGATTTCTTCTTGATGAAAAAGCACATCAAGGTATCCCAAATAGGTTTTTCGGACGCCCCGACGGATTGTGGCCCCTCCGGTTACGTATCGTTCACCCCATCCCATGCATGAGATGCCAATGAAACACATGCTATTTTATCATATAAACATAGCATTAAAACTCACATTTGAAACATATTTTTTTCAATATAAATTCATCAAATAAGATAAAAACAATGTATATAAACCCATGGTTTCAAAGAGGTGGAATCCTACCAAAGACCACTAACGTGTCCTTGCGCTTCTGTCAGGTAACCGCTTACAATCGTACACACCTTGTGAGGTTCCGTTACCTTATAATACATCAATCAATTAAAATATGTCCCGTTTGATTTACAATAATGTCCAAGTCCATAAAACAATCCCCATGGGGTTCGGCCATACACCATGGCCGAACCCATGGTCTATCATTTTCACACTTATTTACCACATTGCCATTGGTCTAATCCTTAGTTAATATTCCATTCATTTTAATCTGCCATACATAGACCCTATGTCCACCAAATAATTCCCATGGGGTTCAGCCATACACCATGGCCGAACCCATGGTCCGTTAATTCACTTAATTACAATATTGCCATTATACCTATCCATAACCAAAACATTCTAAAAATGATCCATACATAGTTCTTTAATCCAAATACATGATCCATTAAATAGTTCATGGGGTTCGGCCATACACTATGGCCGAACCCTATGTCCATCATTTTCACCTATTTACAACTTTGCCATTGATTCCATCAACTTATGTTTGGGTTCCAAAACATAGGTCCATTCATTTATTTAGACATTACATATATGGATCCACCAATGAGGGACACATTAAAAATTACTTCATGGGGTTCGGCCATACACCATAGCCGAACCATATGGTTCATGGTTTTCTCTTTAAAAATCATTGATATTCCTTCCATGGTTTTCATGATCCAATTGCATCTAAAACCATCAAACCTTCCATCCATTTAAAATAAATCATAAGTAACCTTTCCCATCATTTTCCATTAAAATACTATATGCTTCCCTTAATTTTTCTTCCATGGGGTTCGGCCATACAACATGACCGAATCCTATGGTTCCATATTTCCTCTTTTAAATCCAATCAAAACGTCCTAACCGTCCATGGTTTTCAACCCATAAAAATACACCATGTCTTTCCATGGGGTTCGGCCATATCCCTATGGTTCATCCCTTTTCATTAAACCTATCATAATCATCTCCCAATTTTCTTCCATGGGGTTCGGCCATGCACCATGGCCGAACCATATGGTTTCATTAAACAAAATTATCGAAACTATTTACCGGTTCTGCGACTCCTCCAGTTTTCCTTCGCTTGTTCTTGCTCTTCCAATCTTTTTCTTCTTTAGTCTCCTCTCCTCCTAGAACTTTCACTCGGCTGGCTGCTCTTTCCTTCTCCTGAGATGCCGAGAACACCTTCTTGCTACAGCTCCCAACGTCAAGACCTTCTTGATGGTTGTGTGTGCCGTGCGCCCCTAGTGTTATGCTGCCTTTCTTTTATTTAATACTCCACTCGGCCAATTTCTTACTGAAATAGAAATTAGTGATTTCAGCCATGTAATATACATAGAAGTTACCGTGCGCCCCTCTTGTAATTTAGCAACTTCCCTAGTATCACTCCTAACAAGAAAAAGACTCCTTTTTAAAGATATTCTAGCACATAGCATGGATTGCGCATACTCCCACACCGCAAAGCAATTTCTATTTTTAATCTTGGACATCTTCTATATTTAGCAATCCCCTTTTTAAGATATTCTAGTACATCATCAGCATATCTCATGGATATGCATATCTCCCACAAACGGCTATGTAATCTATATTCCATTCCTAAAATCTTTCCATGTTCCCTTTATGCGCATAATAATTAGTTATAGTCCTAATGCATTACTAATTTAATTCAGCCCTATTTAATTTAAATTGGACCTTAAACCATAACCGTTGGGTCCTAATTGGGCAATGATCCAACACTTTACCCATATAAGGTCCATATCTAATAATTCACAAATTAAATGGGTAATTTTCATTTATAAAATAACTTGGAAATCCGGGGTGTTACATGAAGTATTTTGTGATGCTTTAGGAGAGGGACTGGGGTGTTCTCTCAGTCAAAGTTATCGTTTGGTGGCTGATGGCTCAAGACAATTGAAAATACATGAACGCCTCTATCGTACACACGATCTGGAATTACCCGCAGTGGTCTTCGCTCTCAAAAGCTGGAGACACTATCTATATGGCGAGAAGTTTGAAGTGTTTTCAGATCATAAGAGCTTGAAATACTTATTTGATCAGAAAGAACTCAACCTAAGGCAGCGCAGATGGATGGAATATCTGCAAGATTATGAGTTCGCACTTCGATATCACCCTGGCAAGGCAAACAAGGTGGTAGATGCCCTCAGCCGTATATCACATGCATTAGTGGCCAGTTTGATCAGAGCAGAATGGGAGATGTTGAACACCATACGAGAGTTCAATCTGTTTATCAGTAACCATGGGAGTATGTACAATCTGATCATACAGTCCAACATGGTTTCCAAGATTGAACAGGAACAACGGATAGATCCGGAAATGGAGGAGATATGGGCCGGGATGTCTACTGGCAAGGTCCTACCGGAATGGGAGTTACGACCAGGACAGGGTCTTGTATTCTGAGGTAGGATATATGTACCTAAGAGCTAAAGAAGAGAGTTACTGATCGTGGCACACCAAACCAAACTCTCTATTCATCCAGGCAGCACTAAGATGTACCACGACCCAAAGAGACATTATTGGTGGCATTGACTAAAAAGAGATGTGGCAGAATTTGTTGCCCACTGCTTAACTTGTCAGCTGGTTAAGACGGAACATCAAAAGCCACCAGGGTTACTCAAACCCTTACCAGCGCCGGAGTGGAAATGGGAGCACATCTCCATGGATTTTGTGACAGGGTTACCAAGGTCCTCAAAGGGCAACGATGAGATATGGGTCGTGGTAGACCGATTGACCAAGTCTGCACACTTTTTTCCCATCAGGATGACAAATTCATCTGAGACCTTGGGTCGACGGTATTCCCCGGACTATTGTGTCGGACAGAGATGGTCGATTCACTGGCAGAGTGTGGCAGAGCATGCAGTCGGCCATGGGGATAAATCTACTAACTAACACAGCATTCCATCCACAAACGGATGGGCAGTCTGAGAGGACAATACAGACAATGGAAGATATGCTGAGAGCATGTATGATAGATTTCAAGGGTGGATGGGAGGATCATTTGCCGCTGGTAGAGTTCTCATACAACAACAGTTACCAGGCAAGCCTTCAGATGGCTCCATTCGAGGCCTTATATGGTAGACAATGTCGGTCACCAGTGTGCTGGACAGAGGCCGGTGAGCCTGTACTGATTGGACCGGGGTTGGTTGCAGAGACTACAGCACAGATACAGCTGATACGGCAACACCTATTGTCTGCACAAAGTCGTCAGATGAGCTACGCTGACAAGAGGAGGAGGTTCCTTGAATTTGAGGTGGGGGACATGGTGTTTTTGAAAGTCTCGCCACGAAAGGGACACATGAGATTTGGAAAGAAGGGGAAACTGTCACCCAGATATGTGGGACTATTTTCAATCATAAGGAGGATGGGGGCAGTGGCTTATCAATTAGCACTTCCTTCACAGTTGTCAACCTTGCACGATGTGTTTCATATATCTATGTTGAGGAAGTACAATCTTGATCCCTCACATGTGTTAGATGTACAAGACATAGAGATGCAAAGCGACGTGACATACAACGAGAGGCATGTCAGAATGGTGGAGACAGAACAAAGGGTATTACGGAACTGAGCGATCTAGTTTGTTAAGGTGGTATGGGATCGACATAGTAATGAGGAAGCCACATGAGAACTGGAGTCGGAAATGAGAACAGCTCACCCCGAGCTATTTATGTAAATTGTTTGAAACCCTACTTCGCTCGATTTTTGGGACAAAAAATTTAAAAAGAGGATTGTATTGTAACACCCCGAATTTTCAAGTTATCAATACATATGAAATTTGGCCATTTAATTTGTGAATTAATGGTTATGGACCTTAGATGGGTAAGGTGTTGGGTCAATTGTCCAATTAAGACCCAACGGATGGTGGATATGGTTCAATTGAATTAAATGGGTTAGATTTATTTAATTGGGTCAAAATTGTTATTTGGGTCAAAATGCCCAATTGGGACCCAATGGGTCGTGGTTGACTTGGTTGACCACCAAGTGTGTTCAAGCTTACTTAGTTGGGGCTGAATTAAATTGGAAATGGAATCAAGGAATTGAGTTGATTTTAAATGAGTTAAATTAAAGTGGTGAGTTGAATTAAAGAGTGAGTGGAGTGGGAAGGTGGAGAGGTGTATCCCACTAAGACCAAGTCAAGGCTATACGTTGGATGCATGGGAGTTTCATCTCATGGGATGAAACTCCAAAATGGATCATGAATGGGAAGGTGACGGTTTTTGTGTTGTTACACAATTCAAACCAAGTCTACACGTTGGGAGTTGGGAGTTTCATCTCATGGATGAAACCCCCAAATGGCTCATTAATGGGGAGATGAATGATTTTGGTGGTTGTTAGACAAGGTAAACAAAGCATACACGTTGGACACATGGGAGTTTCATCTCATGGGATGAAACTCCAAATGGAGAATTAATGAGGGATGAAATGTTTTGGAAGTTACACAAGGATACACATTGGATGAGTTGGGGGTTTCCATCTTGAGGGTCATATGGTGGGGAGTTATGAAACCCCCAAAATAAGTATCATCTCATGGGATGAAACCCCCAAAATAAGTATCAATGAGGGAGGTAAATGGGCATGGGAGTTACAAAGGGATGACACCAAAGGACACCACCCTTGGCTGAATGTCATTAAACAAGAAAAGACTAAGGGGTTGCATCTTAGACTCTCTCTCAAAAGCTCTCTCTTGGCCGAACCACACCTCAAGACAAGGGGCACTTAGAATATTTTTATCTCTCTTTCTCTCTCTCTCACACACACAAGGCCAACCTATTCCAAAGACAAAGGAGGAAGGACTTAGAGCTTCATCTCAAGATCCTCTCCCTCTCACAAGAACCTAAGGCCGACCCTCTCACAAGGATCCAGAAGGAGGGAAGAAGAGGCTAAGGAAGGAAAAGATCCAAGGAACAAGTCGGAGCGAAGGAAAACCGGAGGAGTCGCGGAATCGGTAAGTGCTCGATAAGATTTCATAAATAAGAAAATAGTCAAGGACATGGTTCGACCATGGCATTATGGCTAAGATTCTAAGCATGAACCATGTATGAAATAGGTGGATGATCAAGGATCATGGTTTGGCCCTTACGTGGCCAAACCTTAAATTGTATATACAAGAACCATCAAGGAATATGAACATGGTTACATGATTTTCAAGAGGAAGGGATGGATGAGATTCGGCCATGATATATGGCCGAACCCCATGGAAAGTTATTAATGTTTTTAAAAGCTTTAAAATGGATGTATTGTTGATGGACTTAGATGCAATGGGATCATGGAAACCATGGAAGTTGGTTAATAATTTTAATGGGTTTCAAAGCATGAAGAATTGTTGAAGTATGAACATGCATTTAGATCATGGAAGTAATGGGGAATGATGGTAATTGTAATTGATTTTAAGTATGGTAAATGATGATCCAAAAGGATGAACCAAAATGAATGATTGAATCATGGAAATAAAGGACCATGGGTTCGGCTAAGGTGTATGGCCGAACCCCATGAAGAAGGTTTTGTGCATGAAAAGTTAGTCATGGACCTATGTTGTGGACCTAAACATAAGGTGATGGAAACAATGGTAAAGAATGTAAATATGGGTAAAAATGAAAGATCATGGGTTCGGCCATGGTGTATGGCCGAAGATCATGAGGAATGATGTTGTGGATTTAGGGTTTAAATGATTACCTTAGTGGTGTTTGATTAACAAATCAAAAGAGGGACTAAAACCAAATTAGTGAGGTTCGGCCATAGTGTATGGCGGAACCCCAAAAAGTGTGTTTATGGATTTAGACATTATTGCAAATCAAATGGGATATTGGTTTGACTTGTGGATATATTATAGGGTAACGGACCTCACAAGGGGTGCACGATCGTGAGCGGTTGCCGGATTAAAATGCGAGGTCACTTTAGTGGTCTTTGGTAGGATTCTACCTCTTTGAAACCATGGGATATGTATGATGTTTTAATTATTATTTTGATGGTTTATGTTGTAAAAATAATATGTTTCAAATATGTGGTTTTAATGCTATGATTATACTATTACATAGCATGTGGACATATATATCTCATGCATGGCATGGGAGGGATGTTTGTAACCGGAGGCCACGCTCCGTCGGGGCGTCCGTAAGGCATCCGTGGGAAGACCTTGATGTGCATTGTAACGCCCCGCCCTTTTTCACTCGCTTCTTCCCGTAAATTCAGAGTATATTTTTTTTATAAAAGAGTAGAATGATAAAGCGCGGGACGTCACAACGCGAGCTAAGTCCAAACTTCCAAAGTCCTACCATTAACTGGCCAACCCTATGTGTGCATGGACTAAGTCCACGAAAATGGTTCACACATAGCAATATCAATATGCGGAATAAAATCATAACCTGTGGAATCATAACATCAAAATGCGGAATTATAATAGAACCAAGTTCTATTCCATTGAGATAGCAAAGTACGTCAAGTCCTTAACCATAATTAAAATATCATAATTATCAAATAAATCATCCAACCATCTAAGTTATTACATTCCGTAATCTAAATACTCAAATACAAGTTCATGCGTAACTTTATTCAAAACATGTAAAATAAGTCTTCCAAGCTCCTATGCCTGGTCTGTCTTACGTTCACCGTTCCCCTGATTACATGTATCATCAACTTGGATAGAAGTAGGGTGTTAGAATAATGCGCCCAGTAGATATTCCAGTTATGGCTAACACATGGTTAGTACAAAACGTATATAATAATATAGTGATGTCAAAACCATATAAAATCCATACCATGCAATGATGACAAATATGCAATGAATCCCACCCATCACATGTACATAAATGTACCCACCACATAGGTCTTCTGGATGCCTCGGTGGAGTGTGGACCCTCCGGAATCTTCTTGATGGAAATCACAACAAGATACTGCACATAGGTTTTTCGGACGCCCCGACGGAGTGTGACCCCTCCGGTTATAAATCCTCTACCCCATGCCATGCATGAGATACCAATGAAACACATGCTATTTTATAACATAAACATAGCATTGAAAACTTTTTAAACATCTTCAAACACATGCTATTTTAAACAAATAAACATAGCATTCCAAATTCATATAAAGCATATCATTTAAAAACCTAAATTTCACCAAACATAAAATAAAACAAGTGTCCATAAATACATTGTTTCAAAGAGGTGGAATCCTACCAAAGACCGCTAACGTGTGCTTGCGTCTTTCGTCCGGTAACTGCTCACGATCGTAAACACTGTGTGAAATCCCATTACCTTATAACATAATAATTAATCATAACCAAGTCCCACTTGATTTTCAAGATTCTAAGTGCATAAACAAAACCCCATGGGGTTCGGCCATACACCATGGCCGAACCCATGGTCTAATCTTTAGTTAATTACAATTATGCCATTGTCCATAACCATAGCCTTTTCCTTGCTTAGGTTCCAAAATAATACACACTTCTTGAATCCAATCATATAGTCCAATAATTAAATCATGGGATTCGGCCATACACCATGGCTGAACCCAATGTCTAATATTTTCACATATTTAGAAAAATGCCATTGGTTCCCTCATTCTTTTAAATCTACCATAACTAAACCCTTTAAGAATTCTTTAACCAAATCAACTCCATAAAACAACTCATGGGGTTCGACCATACACCATGGCCGAACCCATGATCCTCCACTTTGGCATGTAATTACCATTTTGCCACTACCTTCATCAGTAATTCATCGAAACATACATTGTATCCTTCACTTTATTTACAAAACACAAAGCATAACCCACAATTTTTTATTCATGGAGTTCGGCCATACACATGGCCGAACCCATGATACTTTTGTTTCCGATCTTATCTCCACTTTCTAAATTAATAACTATAAATTTATTTACACTAAAAATACCAAACCAATTTTATGGGGTTCGGCCATACTCATAGCCGAACCCTATGGTTTCCAAAAATCCTTATTTAGAAAGTCCTTAATTAGGTAGCTTCTAATTTTAGCAACCTCCTTCCATAAATGAAAGCTTTCTAATTTTAGTAAACACCTTCTATAATTGGATACTTTCTAAATTTAGCAAATACCTTTCACACTTGGATAGTTTCCAAATTTAGACACCATCTTTCCATAATTGGATGCTTTCCAATTTTAGCAACCAATCCTTCCATAATTGGATAGTTTCCTATTTTAATCTCCATTCCAAAACTACCTCATGGGATTCGGCCATACACCATGGCCAAACCCTATAGTTCATGATCTTGGTTATTTAATCCCTTAATAATATTAACCTCTATAAAATTTAACCGATTACCATCCATAAAATCAATTAAAAATATAAATATTATTGATGGGGTTCGGCCATAAACCATGGCCGAACCTCACCCCTTTCTTTTGATCCAATCAACTTAGCCATAAAGCAATCATGGTTCGGCCATGCCATGACCGGACCCCATCCCTATCCATATCTCCATTAATCAATCATGGATCTTCCATTTAATCCCTTCAAAATCACATATCATTAATACCAAACACTTATTTAACAATCTCCATGGTTTTCATTTTTAAAAACCAACAAATAAATCAAATATTTCCATGGGGTTCGGCCATGCACTATGGCCGAATCCTATGGTTCTTTCTTTTCCATTTAAATCATTAAACCCATCTCCAATCTTCCTCCATGGGGTTCGGCCAAACACCATGGCCGAACCCTATGGTTCTTTTTGTTTCAAAAATAAAATTATACCATTAAGATACTAACCACTTTCCGATTGATTTCTTGTTCTCTCCTCACTTGATCTTTCCCTTCCAATCTTTTTCTCTTTTCCCCTTGCTGGCCAAACAACCTTCTTCTTCTCCTCCTTGCTCTTTGCCGTGAGAGATAATGAGAGATTGAGGGAGATAGAGAGAGAATTCAACAATGTGTAAGGTGTAAAAACCGTGCACCTTGTCCCTCTCTCCCTTTTATAATTTTCCTTTGTCCATATTTAGGAAGTGCTTAAGATAGCCACTCCCACCCCTTTGGCCGTGCGACCCTTATGTAATTTTAGTAGTTGCCAACCTCCCTATCTTGTTTAGATAGCAATTCCAACCTTGGCTTCCCATATCTAGACAATGCCATGCGCCCATTTGTGTTGCCTCTTTTAATCTCCCATTGATCCATACTTAGAAAGTATTAAGATAGAAATTGTCCTTCCTATTCACTTCCCTTTTTCTAAGCTTCCACTCGGCCCATGCTTAGGATAGGAATGTCGTGTACCCTTGTCTTACAAAACCTTCCACACTGTTCTATCTTATCAAGATAGCAATTCCCTTGTGCGCCCCTCTAGTTGCTTTAAGTAGAAATAGCCGATCTTCCAAACTAATCCTATACACGGCCATAAAATCTTTTAATTCATTTTTGGACATAATGCATTACTAAAATAATTCAACCTATTTAAATTTTTTAATCCAACCAATTCCACAATCAATTGGGTCCTAATTGGGTCATGGCCCAATTCTTTATCCATTTAAGATCAAATCTAAAATTCACAATTAAAAAATGGATTAAATTTCATAAAAATAATAAATTGAAAATCCAAGGTGTTACATGCATTATCCATCAAGAAGAATCCGGAGAACACATTCCGTCGGGGCGTTCGTAAGGCAACTGTGGGGATACCTTGATGATGAGAATTCCATCAAGAGGATACATGTGATTGTGATGGGTGGGACTCATTGCATACAACACCATGGCATGGCATTGTTTTACATGGTTTTGTTAATATATTATCTATGTGATTTTTGGTACTAACTCATGTGTTAGCCTTACTTGGAATACCTACTGGGCACGTTGTCTAACGCCCTACTTCTACCCTAGTGGATGACACAGAAAATGACGGGAACGATGAGCGTGATCGGAGCCAAGCATAGGAGTTTGAATGTGTTTAATTTATATTTTGATTAAGTTACTCTTAGACTATGTAATTTGAGTAGCTAGCATTGGGGCATGTAATAACTTAAATATTTTGCTATAGTTTGAATGGTTTATTTTGGATATTTAAGTTAAGAAAATCATTGATTAAATGACAGACTACTTTGCTATCTAAAAATGGAATAGAGTTAGGTTCTATTATAATCCGCAGTTATGTTTATTCCGCTTGTATGACTTAATGAGTGTGAACCGTATTCATGGACTAAGTCCATGCACACGTATGGTTGTCCAGTTAAGGGTCGGACTTTAGAAGTTCGGACTTAGCTCGCATCGTGACATCCCGCTCTCTCTCACTCTTCTATTTATTAAAAAAAGAAATAGATTCTGATTTTCGGAAAGCAAGTGAAAAATGGCGGGGCGTTACATGACCCTCCTTGTGTAACCCTAAAACCTAGTATTAATCCCTATCATCCATTCCCATTTAGATTCAATCCAGTCCATTGATTTCCCAACTTAAACATTGATTTAATCTAAGCCATCCATCTCTTTTCAAAACCTATAAATACGCCCAAGGGTAAAATTCGAACCTTGATTTATGATTACTTTATTTTTAATTTCAAGAGCACAACTTTTATTTATTTGATTAAACATGAGCATATGCAATAGTTAGGATCTTGATTGTTAGAGTTGAATCATGATTACTAAGGTTTTAATTAGTTAAATTAAAAATTGTAATAACCCGACCCTTAATTAGAAAAATGAAAAAAAAATTATAACTATTAACTTGGCTTTGTGACCTGTTAATATGATAGAGTACAGAAAGAGATTCCCAAAAAGGTATTATATGACCTGATCAGAGCTCATTTGCTTATTGATCCAGTCCGACGAAGTTCGGATGGCATTTTGGACATTACTTACTGTCTTTTGTTTTATATATAAAAATCATGAATAGTGTCTTGTAAACTTCTTGAGTATGAAAGACCACTCTTCTGATATATTTAGACCTTGAAATTCACACACATATTAAGCTTTTGAGTACGCTACTCAGTGGTATTTCCGGAATCTCACTAGTATTACTCAAAACTTGTATTTTACACATGCTTTTATCTAAAAGTTCCTATTTTCAAGATACCCCGTATTCCAAAAATTGACAAACTCAGATCACAGTCGATCTGCATTTTATCAAACTCTTTGATATTTTTAGAATGTCGAAATGAGTATTTTAACCACTTATTTCGAAGTGTCAAAATCACGGTGATTATAATCCCTCTATTTCATTAAAACATTGACTTTGTGAAAAATACCCCATTTTCGATGTCAAAACAAAAAGTGAACGTTCTACCGTAAGTAAACCCCGTGTTCTCAACACATCTACGGTATCGAATTTTCACAAGTTAGGGTGTAATATGGTCGAACAGAAAAAGGTTAAGGTAACAGTGAATTTTACTGTTTGTAAAAGATAAGTTTTTTATCCGTCGACAGTAACCAACAGTTGAGATACTGCCGATAGATCCAAGGGACAGGGTTCATACAACCAATCTCAAATACTAATTTTTAAACCCCTATAAATAAGTCCACTCCGTTTACATTTAAAATTACAAATTCACAGACTTTTTTTTAAGATTTTCTTTGCTATTGGGGTATCTACTATCTATAACTGCAGTCTTAATTTTTCGGAGGATTTTTACAAATATTTATTTTGACTTAATATTTTTAGCTTATAGACCTCATTTAGAAGAAGCTAGATATTCAATTTCGTCAGAAAACACCTTACGATTTGCTTTATAAAAATCAAAGAAGAAAATACCCAAAATTGGAAAATCTGCCATGAACAGTAACTTTGCAGTGCACTGTTCAAGTGGAAGTCTGTCATAATGTCATTTTCGTAATTTTCTCGAACAGTGAACTGATGGCAACTTCGTAATTTTTATGAATAGTACCCGATGGAATTTTTGTAATTTTGGTGAACAGTACTAGTGGCATTTTCGTAAAATTTTGTGAATCGTGCTTAGGGGCATTTTGGTAATTCTAGATATTTTCTTGGGACAAAAACGTAATTTTATGGAAAGGTTTCAAAAATGAATTTTATGTTGTTTTAACTTAAAAATACTTATTTTAGACCCCTTTTGAGCTTTTTTTTGTCCGAATTAAGCTCAGGGGCAAAATCGTATTTTATAAAATTGCAAAAAAAAAACACTATAAATGTATTTTCATGATATTCTAAAAACTTAGGAATATATATTATGGCCATATAGTGTATTATACATTGTATTTATATTATTTTACGTTTTAAACAGATTACTAAAAAACACTCGCCAACCGAAGGTGAGAAGTGTAACGCCCGCACCTTTTCACCCAAAATTAGAGTCTAAATTTTTTTTTTTTTGAAATAAAGAGTGACAAAGGGCGCGAGACGTCACGACGAGAGTTAAGTCCGAGCTTCTAAAGCCCGGCCCTTAACTGGCCAACCCTACGTGCGCGTGGAACTAAGTCCACAAGTACGGTTCACATGTAGAAGTAAGCTCGAGGAATATTAAACTAAAATGAGTAATTATAATAGAGACTAACGTACTAATTTTTAGATAGCAGGGAAGATACATCATTTAAATTACTAAAATACCCCTAAATTCATAATTATGTCTCAAAATGATAATGTCCAAAGTAAAGACCAAACCATAGTAAGAAATCTACATTATTACAGTCCGACGAGCTACATTACACAAATTACATTTCCAAAATAAATCTTAAATAAACTAAGTAGTCCTCCTTCCCAAACTCCTAAGCTTGGCCTCCGTCTCGTCCTTCGTGTCCGCCATCCCTTGTGTCATCAGCTAGGGTAGAAGTAGGGCGTTAAACAACGCGCCCAGTAGGACTCCGAGTAGGGCTAACACATGGATTAGTGATACCAAGCACATAGGTATAATATAATGAAAACCATAAAATGAATGCTATGCCATGGGTGTTTTATGTCATGTGTCCCACCCATCATCCATACTATCATTGTACAATGTCCCTTTTTCAACCATACATAATGTCCCCCTTGATGGCAAAGCCTCATCAAGGTTTAAGTACAAATACGAATATCCCCCTTGATGGAAGAACCATCATCAAGGTATATTAATAAATACAACATCCCCCTTGATGGATGAACCATCATCAAGGTATAATAATGAATATAACATCCCCCTTGATGGAAGAACCATCATCAAGGTATAATAATAAATACAACATCTTTGTTTGAATAACCTTATCAACATATCATAGAGCCCATAGTAACCTCCCTGATGAATCAAACACATCAAATATCCCCATGTTTGCTCTCGGTCGCCCCGACGGAGCATGGACTCCGGTTATAGCACATCGAGCTATCCCCATGTTTACTTCTCGGTCGCCCCGACGGAGCATGGACTCCGGTTATAGCACATCGAGCTATCCCCATGTTTGCTTCTCGGTCGCCCCGACGGAGCATGTACTCCAGTTTCATTCCATCCTTCCCATGCCATATCCCTCCCATGTCATGCATGAGACGTAGATTCCATATGCCATGTAATATATATGATAGTACAAACCATGGCATTTAAAGTCTCATCAATAAAACATATAATTTGATTATCAAAAATAGATCAAGTAAAGCATCAATATACACATCATAGCCTTAAAACCTATCTTAAAACAATCATATGCTTACCAAAATAAATCAAAGAAAAACCCATACATAACACATAATCCATGGCTTACAAAAAGGTAGGAATCTTACCGAATACCGACTAACGTTCCTTTGCGTTTCTCCGTCCACAAACCCGGTCGCCGATCGCGCACTGCTTGCGATATCCAGTACCTTATTATTCATTATCAATTTGACTCACGTTTTAATTATTAAAGTCCCTTAATCATACCTTAGCGGGGTTCGGCCATACACCATGGCCGAACCTCACTAACTAGGTTTGTGGGTCCCATTTTATTCCATTGGTTATCTTACTTTTGTGAGTTTAAAAACTAGCACCCTAGGCTTTATTAAACCACACATAAGGTTATCTTAAAAGCTTTTAAGTCCATGATCATCCCCCATGGGGTTCGGCCATGTACCATGGCTGAACCCATGGTTCTTCATTTTGGCCAATATTTACGGTTTTGCCACTACCCCTTTTCCATGACTAATCACTCATTCATCCATGTATAATTAAGTCCATAAATGATCACAAACTTAGATCCATTAATCATCCCTATCTTAGATCCGTTAACGACCCATCAACCATGTCATATGATCATTAAAATTAGCCATTTAATTAACTTAATCCTTATTCACTTAACCACATACAAAACCCTGTCCTTAGCCCATAATTGATCCATAATCTTGGATCCATTAACGTTCCATCAACCATGATATGTTCATTAACAAATCAGTACCTAATTTTCCATTCATCTAATCACATACATAATCCCAAATTTAACTCATAAAATGACTTACAAAAGGGGTCATGGGTTCGGCCATACACCATGGCTAAACCCATGATGTCTTTTCTCCAATTTTCTTGGACCTTTTTTTTTCATCATTTAGATCCACCACAAGTCCCTCTATGAGGGGGTTTACATCATGCATTTAAATCATCAATTTTGATCATCACTAACTACATTTAAAATCCATTAAAGTTGCCAACATTCCCTCATCATCACTATGGTCCAAATACCTCTAAGTTCACCAATCACTCTCCATCAATTTCCATAATTTTTACACCCATCATCATTACACATACATCACCATAGGGTTCATCTTCCTCTACTACCTCTGAGACCATTAAAAATCATTAATACCTTCCATGATTTTTCTTCAGGAAGATCCCTTTAAAAATTGCAAACATTTGACCCTTTTAAGCCTCCAATTCATTAACACATTAATCCATATTTTCCATCCTATTAAACCCATTTAAAACCATCAACATTCTTAATCATTTTCCCTCTTTTTATACCTTTTAAATTTACGAACACATCACCCTAGGGTGCGGCCATACACCATGGCCGAACTCATGGTTCATGTTTCATTCCCATCTACCATTTTTTTGAGGCCATAAACATCATTCACATCTCCCATGAATTTCCTCATTTAAAATCACTACATTCATTCATTTAAAACTTTAAAAATCATTAATCACTTAACATAGCCTCCATTCTCTAAACCCATTAAAACTCTAACACCATCACCATAAATTCATGGTCCATCATTCATTCATGCCTTTTAAGGCCATAAACCCATTTACATCTTCATGAATTTCCTCATTTAAAATTCTTATAAAATTCACTACATTTAGTCATTACCACCTTAAAATCATAATTCATCCTCCATATCCTCCATTCTTTATAACCTCATTAAAATCATTCAATCACCTACCATGCTTAAGTAAATTTTAATACATAACATCCTTAATGCATCCTTCCTTTCTTTTCTTTTTTTAACCTAATTTATCCATTAGGGTTTGCCCACTCTTCCTCCTTTCATTGGATGGATTTGAGATCCAAGGCCCATGCCAATTTGGCTACCAACCAATCCAAGAAATGGGTTCCATAATTATCTCTTAACCCTTAAAATGTAAAATTCTAGTTTAAGAATTACTTACAATCCGACGACTCCTCCGGCTTTTCTTTCTCCTCTTGATTTCCTTAGCCCTTTCTCTTCTTCTTCTCTTTGATTGGTCGGCCAAGATGAGCTTGATCAAATGAAAAACATCAAAGCTTGGGTCGGCTAAGATGGAGTAGATTTGAGAGAGGGAAAGGAGGAGATGATGAGAAGAACTACCCCAACCCTTGATCATGAAGAGGTGGGCCAACACTTGCACTTTTCTTTTCTTTTCTTCTCTTCTTCTCTTCTTATTTTTCTTCCTCTCTTCTCCTTGGGGTTGAGGAACGGCAATGAGAGAGCAAGAGAGGGAGAGAGTGAAAGAGTTAGATGGAAAAAAATGGAGAAAGGGATAAGATTCATCTCATTGGTTGAGTGACTTACACTCCACCCTTAACTTTTCCCACCAACCAACATGGGATATTTTTTATGCTTTATGGTGGTGGTTGGGATAAACCACCACCCAAGCCAACGTTTTTTTTGGTGTCTTAGAGATAAGATGGTTTGGGTCTTCCATCTTTTGACCCCTTTGACCACCTTTTAGATAGTTTAATTATTTAATTAATTAGATAATTAACTTAGGTTACTTAATTCCTACTTAACTCCCTTTAATTATTCTCCATGAATCCACCCATGGTTGATCAAGTCAACCATGGTAGCCGACCCCACCAATCCTTGGTCCACACGCCACCTCATTTGGTGAGGTGGAGGTCGGTCCCATTCGGCCATGTCACCTTGGTCAATTCATCACCAACTTAGGTGATTTAATTTTAATTAAATCCATTCCAACTAATTGGATTACCATTGGGCCCATGGTCCAATTACATTCACCCTTACCCATTTACCTTATAGCTCACATCATCTTGATCCATTGGGTCCCAAATGGGTATTGGGCCCAATTTGACCATCCTTGGCCCAATTGACCATCATTGACCATTTAAATGATTTTAAATCCAATCCATGGTCCATTGGGCCATACTTGGGCCCTTGTCCATATTTTGATCCATTCACCATTTATTCCATCAAATTTTCAATTTCCACCATTAAAATAATTAATAGCCACATATATATTGATTTACAAATTCCGGGCCATTACAAGAAGATTCAACCACACTATGTGTTTATTAAAATACATCTCATTTTGCATTCAATACAATGTTTCTTACACCATTAGCCCTACTGCAATAAATGAATGTCCGTGGTCATTTTTATTGAAGAAAATGATGCGATTGGATTAGAATGCGATACCGACACTATTCACACGTAAGGAGGTGATTATGAGTTTCTACATATGAAATGTGAACATGAGAGTGTTTCGGGATGTCAAGATCTATCCATCCTAAAACGAAGTACGGAACTCGCTTATTCCTAGAGATTACTTGGTATTGTGATGTTGGTGATCTGATGATACATCAGGTATCCAATCGTGATTCCGATAGGAATATGCATTTTGTGTATAACTGTTATATTGCAGGACAATTAATCTAGGCAATAAATGATGAGTATAGGGTAGACGTACCCGATTGGAGAGAACGGTAACACTTATTTGTGTTATAATATAAGCCGTTGGTGGGCTTTTAATCTGTGTTTAGTTTTTCCAACATAGTATAGTTAAATATTGATTGTTGATATTTGTATTATGATTCAATGCGGGAGGGCTTAGGAATCTATGTTAGCTGAGTGAGGTTATTATGATGATATGTATGAGTGATATTATGTGGGTTGATGTGCATATTCATTGGTGAACTGTGAATATCAAATTACCTCACACCAATGTATGAAGTACCTAGTTCGTGGAGGACATTGGTACGAAGTGCATTTAAATACGGGCTGTGTGAAACACTGGGCATGAATTTTCCAACGGTGTAGGAAACGTATTACTCGCGGCTAGGGAAAATCCGTAGACGTCGTTTGGTGGGCGTATCTTTTTGAGAAAGGCAGGACATTTCATAGTAAATAATTGTGTTGACATTATTCTACATGATTTCTCAATGTATAAATTGTTGTTTGATAACATGTTTATTATGTTGATAATATACTTTATTATCTAGAACTTTCTGTTGTTTTCTCTTCACACCCCTTACGAAACAAGAAACTCGGGGGATGAAGGACATGAGGATCTTCAACTGCAGTAAAGGGTGAAAACCCTTTAGTTATCTACTCAATGTTGGGATCTTATGTTTAGCTTATTAAACGTTGTACGTATGAACATGTAATGTAATAAACCCTTTTATGGTGTTCGTTTGAGACACTGTAGAATGTAATAAACTCTATTTCGTTTCTGATGTGCAATTCTAATGTTGATGAGATTGATTGATGGTAAATGTTAGGTAGATCATGTGTGACATTTTCTACTTGGACTTTTCTAAGAGGTCAAGTTATAGATTATATGTTGGTTAGTAGTGTATCCACATACTATGCGTCGAGTTGGAATCTGTCAAGGTTTTGAGTCTTAAGCGGGCCAATGGTGACCCCTCCATCTGCATGGGATTCTTACCGGCTAGGTATGGTTGGATCCGATCCCGCCAAATGTCATATCTAAACTTGGCCATATGGGATCCGATGCTGTTAAGTGTCAGATCCAAACTTGGTCATATGAGATGTTAAGTCCATGTATTAAAATGATTTCTGCAAAGGCTTAGTATTGTATTAGAAAAACTCGGACTGTATATGGAATTACATGTCTACACTTAGGTGAGTCTGACTTAAGTATTAGCTTGGTGAGATCTTACTAAGTCGTTGTGATAACTTAGTGAGGTTTCTTAATAGTTGAATTTTGGTAAATTTCATATTATAATTGTCATTCTCTGCTTTGTGCTTGGAATTATCAGCTTTGTGCAATCTGCTTTGTGTTTCTATATGCAAATGATATCATTAGTTTCTTTGTGGACTAATATCTATTTTGTTGAAACAGCAATGACTGATAAATCCAATGCCAAAAGAGTCAAAGGAAGATTAGTAAGGAATTTCTATAATCCAACTCAGAGATGGTATCGACTCAGTATTCAACCAAGAGTTCAGGGAAGCCCAACTCCAATTGAAATATCATCTGATAGTGATCCAGGTTCTCACTACTATACGCCATCAACACTACCTCCTGATACGGGAATGAACTATGAGGTGCTAACCTCACCGGAAGTGGGAGAAACCTTCTTTTCCCCACTCACCATACTGAACTTCCAATGTGGAAAACGGTTCCTCCAAGGACAGATGTTGGCGGAACCTCCAGACCAACCTTGTGTAACTTCTGTGCACAACCAGGACATAATCAGGACTTTTACCCTTGCCCGAAGGATCAAGAATGCTCCAAGTGCAAGACTTTTGGCCCCGCAAGAAGTAACTGTCCGTTTTCCAAGGGAAATGGAATCTATAGATGTCATGTATGTTGTCAGTATGATCTTAAGATGAGGGATTGTCCCTATGCCGATAACAAATTCATGTCATCTTCATCAGGGGAATAAAGGAAGAGGCAGGAGTAGGAAAGGGATGATAGGCGATATATAGTGTTAAGTCTATGATCTTTTTAGTTATCTTTGTTGTTGGTTTGTGTGTAAGGAGAAGTCATGTAATAATAAAGACTCTCCAACTATGTATAATGCGATGTAAATTATACGGTTATGAAATAAAAAACTTAGTGTTGTAATAGCTTATGTTTCAATAAAAAGCTTTGGTTATCTCATGTGAAATGCTTTGTGATGGAATTCTTTTGATACTTTGTGTATATCAGGAGAAAATGCCACGGAACGAGATTGTAACGCCCTGCCCTTTCTGGGATTCAGAGTCTAATTTTTTTTTAAAATAATATAGTAAAGCCGGAAGAGGGCGGACGACGTCACGACGCGAGTTAAGTTTGGACTTCCAAAGTCCGACCCCCTTAACTGGCCAGCCATGTGTGCATGGACTAAACCATGATAAACAATACACACACGGAACTAAATAAGTCATGCGGAATAATACTAAACTAATTGCGGAACTGACTGATTGCGGAATTATACTAAGTAGATGGCAAAGCACAAGTCATCCATTATAAACTACTTAAACCAAATATCCATCACCAAACTAATCACAAAACATAGCAAAGTTACTAAACTATTGCATGTCCATAAAATGTATCAAAACAACAGTAAATAGAAACCCATTCCAACACCTAAGCATCTATGCTTAGCTTTCCTCGTGATCCTCTGCCTTTGCCTTTCCTTTTCCTTTTCATGCATCATCCTCTAACGATAGACATAGGGCGTTAGATCAAAGCGCCCAGTAGGTTTTCTGATCAGGGCTACCACATGGTTAGTATATAAAAACATGCATATATCATAATATTTGATCATAAAAAAAACATATAAAATCAATGCTATGTATGTATGTGCAAATGTAATGAGTCCCACCCATCACAAGTATACATAGCTATCACGGGACTCACACGTCAAGGTAATCCACAGTACTCCTCATTTCCTATGGATAGGACTCTCATCATTAAGTTATTCCTCCTGGTGGGACTCTCATCGCCTAAGGAGGCCCCATAGATGCATCACGGGCATACCGACGGAGTGTGGGCTCCGGTTTCTATAATCATCACCTCATGCCATGCATGAGATGTCAATGAATATATGTCATTTGTAAATATATATCTCATCATTCAAAACCAATTTGGAACATAAAACAATAACAATATATCTCATAAAAATCATGATAAAACCAATTATAAAAATGGTTACAAGTAGGTAGGAAACCTACTGAAAAGTTCACTTAAATGTCCTTCTTCTTAAGCGTCACCCGATCACAACTCGTACGCCGTTCAAGTTCCGTTACCTTGTTCATATAACAACAAGTTAATAGCTTAACCTTTTAATTTCTTATCAAGTCTAGATCCCATAAACCATCTTGTGGGGTTCGGCCATGTCCCATGGCCGAACCTCACCTCCTTTGGATTTAATCTCCCTTTTCATTTGATAAACACTTAAACACTTCACATTTCAAAACATGTCTTGGTAGGGTTTGGCCATACAACATGGCCGAACCTTATCACTTTGGTTTTGGACCCCTCTTTTCAAGTCCTTTGATCGACCCCTCCATTTGACTTGTATTTACAGTTTTGCCATTGGCCTAACCAATGCTTACTTTTGCTAATAATCCAAGTCCATATAACCAATCCTCCTTAGTGGGGTTCGGCCATACAACATGGCCGAACCTCACCACTTTGTTTTTGATCCTTTTACACCTTTCATACATAAATCTTCATTTTTTATTTTAATCAATCAAATTACAAGTTAGCCACTAGGTCTATCAAATAAGCATTAGTGGGGTTCAGCCATACTACATGGCCGAACCTCACTATGCTGATTTTGTCCCTTTTTTTCCATCATATATAATGGCTGATTATTTACTTATCACTAAGTCCAAAGATAAGCATATATGATTCCTTAATCCAAATACCCATTCAAGGGTGGTCCATGTATGGCCGAACCCTATGGTTCTCTTTGGCTCAATCCTTCCATCCTTGTGCATGGTTCATACACATATCTTAATCATAAAACTAATATGATTCAGCCATACATTGGCCGATCCTACACATTAGCCTTAACTCCATTTAAATCACATAAACACCCCATAATATTATTGTATGGTTTTTACCTCTCAGAAACCATCACCAATAACCATAAACTTATCAAATCTTTTCATGGGGTTTGGCCATCCAAAGTGGCCGAACCCTATGGCCCATGATTTGAACCTCTTAAACATATATCTTATGTCTAATAAAAACATCAAAAATTGTCCATCTTATTGCATGGTTTTTAACTTTACAAAAACCATCACCATAACCAAATTATTTCATGGGGTTCGGCCATCCAAGGTGGCCGAACCCTATGTTCCATGTTTTTTTTTTTGTATCTTTTTAAACCTCATCATCATAATTTAAATCATTGATTAATTCGGCCATAACATATATTTTGTATCTCATTACAATATGTAGAAATCTCCATGGTTTTGCATGGTATTTAGCCTTCAAAAACCATCAATCTAACCAACTCTTTTCATGGGGTTCGGCCATCCAAAGTGGCCGAACCCTATGATCCACTTTTCATAATTTTTATGAAGCACCATCCAAGGTTTAAACCCTTGATGGATTCGGCCAAGCCATGGCCAAATCATGCTCCCTTTTACAAATTTATTTAACTAAATTCTCATGTAAACACTTACCAATTTCCTTTGCTTCTCTTCTCTCCTTTTGATCCTTGCTTCTTCCTTCTTGCTTTCTTAATCTCTAGCCGTATGTGCTTGATCAATGGTGGAAACACCAAGAACTGGTTCGGCCAAGGAGGTAGGTTCTTGAGAGAGGGAGAGAGATAAGAATTCTAAGATCTCTTTGTAATGAATTCGGCCAAAGCATATGGTTTGTTGCTTTTGTTAAATAACCCCATATCATTTCATTAGTCCTCATCAATCCTTGATCAAACCAAGGAGACACTTGGTGCCAACCAAGGCACCCCTTGGCACTCCGAACGTTGGAGCTTCATGATGGAAAACCTCCAAATTCCCCATGAGATTTTTATCTCATTTCATTAAACCTTACACGTGGGAAAACCCTCCATGCCATCAACGTGTGGGACCTATGTTTGGTGGTGGTGTTTGAGACCAAGGCAACCCTTCACCTCTCCATTTGACTCACTTGACTTCAAGGTCCCTTTGATTTCCAATTTAACTCACCCAACTCATTAGCCCAACTCACCACTTTTAATGCCATTCATTTAATACACTTGAGTCAACTCTATTACTTAATTCAAATCCAACTCTTTTCAGTCCCAACTCAACTTGATTTAACTCACATTTGAGCTCACTTGAGGGTCTACACGGTCAACCATGGTCAACTCGACCCATTGGGTCACAATTGGGTCCTTTGATCCAATTTGACCCCATAACCCATTTATGAGTGGTTTACCCATTTAAATGTGTTTTACACATTTGCCTGAAGTCTACCATTTATCCTACATTTAACTCCAAATTAATTCAGCCTAACCCCATTAAAATTGGGCTCACCCAATGGTCAAATAAGTCCATCATGACCCATTGGGTCCCAATTGGGTCCTTTGACCCAAATAACCATCTTGACCCAATTAGATATACAATAACCATTTAATCTAATTTGATCTTTATAATATGTACAATAGGCCTTAATTTGAACAATGGGGCCCACCATTTTCTTATCTACGATCATAACCTTCTAATTTACCATTCCAATGGTATTTTTTGTAAATATCAATATATTTGAGAAATCGGGGTGTTATAGAGATAACCCAAGGAGAGGGATCGACACCACCGCCACCTACTCCACGTAGTCCGGAGCAGGATGCCATTTATGAAACAGTGCGAATTGCAATGCAAGTATTCAGGGATACTTTTGGAAATGAACAACAAACTAGAACTAACGGAGGAATAGCAAATGCTGCTCTGAGGGATTTCAGACAACTGAATCCTTTATCTTTTTCGGGAGGAACATACCCAACTATAGGAGAAAAATCGCTTACTCAAACAAGCTGTATGTTTGGTACGTTAGGGGTAGACGATGATCTACGGGTAACGTTAGCCACCTACCAATCGACGGGAAATGCTTACAAATAGTGGGAAGTCAAAAATCTCACTAGGGAAAGTGCGCCGATGAGTTAGGCTGACTTTTCAAAAGCTTTTCTCGTACGCTACTATCCTTTAGTGGCGAAGGAGGCTAGACAACAGTAGTTCATGGAGATACAACAGGGGAATGATGTGGTGTTCCAATACTACAGTAGGTTTATTAACCTCTTGCCGTATGCACCCAAAATGTTGCAAGATTAAGATGATAAAATCCGACACTATGTGCGGGGACTTCGTTTGTTTATCCAACGACAGATGGTTGCCCAACGTCACACAAGTCTGGAAGAGGTAATGTAAAAAGCTTCTTTGGTAGAAGTAGTGGATAGACCAAATCCTGACCAAGGGACATCTCAGCAGGGAAATTCTTAGAAACCATCTCAGTATACAAATAAGAAGAGGAAATTCAAGGGAAACCCTTTCAAAAAGGGTCAACCTTCTGTATGGTAATCAGGTGGCCTTGATAAGAAACAAGTTATTTGCTATACTTGTGATCAACCCATACATACTTCACGTCAATGCCAAAATTCGAAGGCTTATGGAGAGAGATTGTGCTACACTTGTAGATAACTAGGACATATTGCCAAAGATTGTCCAACTTCAAAAGATGCAAGTGAAATAGGGCCAATATGGAATAACAGGCCAACTCAGCCAAACTTGCAACTACCTTATAATAGAGGTCCACAGGCTTCAAGAGGATCGTCAGCACCCAAATCTTCACAGTAAAGGCCCAGTCAAGGGAGGGGACGAGGACGTCCTCAACAGATGACTCAGGAGCGAGTCCACACAATTGGGCCAGCAGCAGACGAGTCTATGGATCACTCAGTGATGGAAAGTACTTTACCTATTTTTAGTTCTTTAGCACATGTATTATTTGACACTGGTGCATCCCATTCTTTCATATCTACTTTGTGTACTGAAATTTTTGTTTTAAAATCGGTGGTTGTGGATAAACCACTAATGGTAAAGTCTCCTTTAGAAAGAAAAGTGATAATTGATCATGTATGTAAGTCTTGTATAATAAGACTTGGTGGACAAAATTTGAATTATGATTTGTTAGTGATAGAAATGACAAGTTTAGATGGAACTTTAAGAATGTGTATAGATTATCGGAAGTTGAACCAGGTAACTATTAAGAATAAGTATCCGTTCCACGGATAGATGACTTGTTTGACCAACTGAAGGGAGCCAAGTGCTTTTCAAATATAGATTTGAAATCAGGTTATCATCAATTGAGAGTTAGGGATGAAGATATCTCTAAAACTGCGTTCAGAACTCAGTACGGTCATTAGGAATTATTAGTGATGCCGTTTGGAGTAACAAATGCACCGACTACGTTCATATATTTGATGAACAGAGTTTTCGGCCTTATTTAGGAATTTTTGTAGTGGTGTTCATTGACGATATTTTGATATTTTCGTCAACAGAAGAGGCGCATGAGCAACACTTGAGGGTAGTGTTACAGACTTTGGTTGTACGCCAAATTCAGTAAACGTGAGTTTTGGTTGAAACAAGTTTAATTTTTGGGACATGTTGCGACACAAAACGGAATCACAGTAGATCCTGTCAAAATTGAGGCAGTGATAAATTGGCAAAAGCCAACAAACGTCTTTGAAATAAGAAGTTCTTTGGGATTAGCTGGGTATTATAGGAGATTTATAAAGTTTCTCCCAGATTGTTGTCCTAATGACAAAGCTAACAAAGAAGGACGTGAAATTCAAATAGAATGACGAGTGCGAAAGGGCATTCTAAGATTTGAAGGAAAAGTTAACCACCTTCCCAGTATTGATTATACCAGAGCAAGGTCAGAGATTTGAAGTATATTGTGATGCTTCAAAGAATGATTTAGGATGTGTCCTAATGCAGGAAGGTAGAGTAGCAGCCTATGGCTCTAGACAATTAAAGGGACAAGAGCAAAATTACCTGACTCATGATCTAGAACTAGTAGTCGTATTGTTCGCAGTAAAACTCTGGAGACATCATTTGTTTGGTGAGAAATTTAATATTTTCTCTAATCACCACAGTCTCAAATACTTGTTCACTCAGAAGGATTTGAACTTGAGACAAAGGACATGGATGGAGACTTTGAAAGACTATAATTTTGAACTCTCCTATCATCCAGGAAAGGCGAATGTAGTAGCAGATGCTTTGAGTATGAAAAATCATTATAAGGTAGCTTGTATAGCATCTTTACAATGGAATATATTGAGTACGATAGGTGAATTTTGTAATAGCCCGAAATTTTAAATCAATATATATTTGGCATTTATTGATTTTAATTTGAGTTTTGACATGGGTCAATGAGGACTAAGAGGGTCAACAATGGTCAAAGTGGGCCCGATATCCATGTGGGGTCCAATGGATCAAAAATCGGTTCCAATCCTAAGGTTAGTGGGTAAAGAGGGAATCTAATTGGGCCATGGGCCCAATTATTACCCAATAGACCATGAATTAGAATTAATTCATTTAATTGGTCAATGGTAAATAATTGGGTCAACTAGCCATATGGGACCCAATGGGCCAAGATAGGTAAGCCCTAAAATAAATGGGAAAGACAAAAATATAATTGGGCCATGGACCCAATGGTGATCCAATTAAGATAAATTAAATAGATTAGATAATTATAAAACTATCTAAGTTAAGATGTATCAAGATTAAGTAATATGGCCAAATGGGGCCCACCTCCACCTCACCTATTGAGGTGGCGTGTGGACCCAATAGTAGTGGGGCCGACCACCATGGTTGACTTGGTCAACCATGGGTGGATCTTAGAGGAAATTTAATGGGATTAAATTAAGTGGAAGTGATTAATTAAATTAACCAAGGGATCAAGGTGATCTAAGTTAATTAACCTAAGATTAAAATGGTCAAATGGTCAAAACCACTCCAACAAACACAAACCACTTCAAGAAAACACAAATTAAAACCATGGATTAAAGGTGGTGGTTTTATCCCAACCACCACCATTAATGCCATGTTGGTTGGTGGGGGAATTAATGTGGAGTATGACCTAAGCTAACCAAAAGATGAGATCTCATCTCATTTCACTCATCTCCATCTTCTCCACTCTCAAAAAACGTCCCATGCACTAAGGAAAAGAGAACAAAACTTAGAAGAGAAACTTAGAAAGAGAAGAGAAGAAAAGAGAAGAGAAGGCAAGCCTTGGGCCACCAAAACCTTTGAAGATCTCTCCCTCATCTCCACACTCTCTTTATCTCTTAACCTAACCTCATTTACCTTAGCCGATCCATGCATGTCCCACCATTGATCAAGCACATCTAGCCGATCAACCAAGGAGAGGAAGAAGAGAAGAGGCTAAGGAAATCAAGAGGAGAAAGAAAGACCGGAGGAGTCGTCGGATCATAAGTATGTTCTAAACAAGAAATTTAAATTTTTAGGGTTTTAAGTTTTGGAATCCATTTCCTTGGATTGGATGGTGGCCAAAACCATCATAGGCTTTGAATTTAAAAATCCATCCAATGGTAAGATAAGGAATGGATAAAATGGAGGAATGGATTAAGTATGAAAAAAAAAAAGGATTAGGGATGTTAAGTATTTAAAATAATTTTTATGAATTTGTGAGGAAATTTTGGGCCATAGGGTTCGGCCATGTAGCATGGCCGAACCCCATGGTGGGTGATTAGAAGATGTATGCAATTAATTAGGGTTTTGTAAGTAGGAAAAATGGTTTAGAGTTTTTAAGTACAAAAAAATGATTAATGGTTTTTATGAAGATCTTAAAGTTGGTGATAGATAGTAATTTTAATGGATGAAAAAGGATAGAAATTAATGGAGGAAATAATAGTTGCAAATGGATTTCCAAAGTGTATGACATAAGTTTTAAATGGAACAAATGAATGATATTATTGATTTTAAATGGAATTTTTAACAAAGAAAAATCATGGACAAATATTCATAGAACTTTGGTCTTCAAAGGCTCTAAGAAAGGTGGGCCATGAACCATGGGTTCGGCCATGGTGTATGGCCGAACCCTATGGTAATGGTTTAGGATTTCTAAGCATGGAAAATAATGTAGAGGAATGAAAATTTGAATAGATTGGTAAGTATGGTATATAGTATTTTTTTTTTTGATGGAAATGAGGATTTAGATGGATGATTTAATCTTCATTGGAAGTATGTTAAAATTGGTAAATGAAACCAAGAAAAATGGAAAAAGAAACATCATGGGTTCGGCCATGGTGTATGGCCGAACCCATGACGCAATTTTGGATCAATTTTAGTATAAGATTAATGTATGTATCAATGCTTAGGAGTTTGTTCTAAAGGGCCAAAATGAATGAAGGTTAGTGATTTTAAATTGGATTATTTTGGGACAAAACGTTGGTCTTTAAAATGACATCCATAAAGGTGAGCCATGAACCATGGGTTCGGCCATGGTGTATGGCCGAACCCTATGGTGGTGATTGGTAATTTTAAAATGGAGAAGAATGATAGAGGTTAATGGATTTTGTATGATATGTGATGTTTTTAAAAGGATGAAAAATGGGGACTTGAATGGATAATTTAAATTCATTAGAGATAGGAATTAAAGGGGGTAAAATGAACCTAAGGAAATGAAATTTAGGTATCATGGGTTCGGCCATGGTGTATGGCCGAACCCATGACCCATTATGTGGGCCACATCTTAGGCCAAATATGGAATTAAGTATGGGATTTAATTTTTACAAAATTAATTAAAATAGGTGATTGATGTTATAACGCTAGGTCATGGTCAATGAAACCCTATGTGGATTAGACATGAAATCGAATGCATTATGAATGATTAATCGGAATGGATAGTTGTTGCGTTTAGGTTCGTAAATTAGAGTATTTAAATGGCCAAAGAAATCGGAATATTCAAAATTGGCCAAAATGGGATTTATCCATGTGTTTTAACCAATGGGTAATGGGCTAAGTTAAGGGCTGATTTTTGATAAAATTGTAACATAATTAATGGCCATTAATGGGTCTAATTAGATGGATCAATTATGAACTTAATAATGGATAACGTATGGACTAATTCGGTAAATGTAATAAGGTATCGGACGTCGCAAACGGTACGTGATCGGCGACCGGATTATCGAACGGAAAACGTAACGGAACGCTACACGGTATTCGGTAGGATTCCTACCTTTTTGTAAGCGATGGATATGTGATGGTGTTTAAATTATTTTGATTTGGCTTATGATGGATTTATGATTATGATTTATCTTATAATGAGTTTTAAGTTATGAATCATATAGATTATATTTTAACATTATGCATTATATGGCTATGTATGGCATATCAAAATTATGGTTTATCTATATACTACATAGCATAATGCACATACATCTCATGCATGGTATGGGCAGGAAAATAATGAAACCGGAGTCCATGCTCCATCGGGGCGACCGAGAATCAAACATGGGGATAGCCTGAGGGCTATAACCGGAGTCCATGCTCCGTCGGGGCGACCGAGAATCAAACATGGGGATGGTTCTATAACCGGAGTCCATGCTCCGTCGGGGCGACCGAGAAGCAAACATGGGGACAATACATTGTATGATCATACGGAAGATGGGTGGGACACATGACATAGGCACCCATGGCATAACATTCATCACATGCTTATTCTGTTGTATTTTGATTTATCGGTATGCGTATTATCACTAATCCATATGCTAGCCCTACTCGGAGTCCTACTGGGCGCGTTGACAAACGCCCTACTTCTACCCTAGCTGATGACGCAGGGGATGTCGGAAGCGGTGGACATGACAGGAGCCAAGCTTAGGAGCTTGGGAAGCACAGTCTAAGTTTATTTACATTTACATTTTGGAGATGTAATTTTAAAGTAACTTAGCTTGTCGGGTTGTATAAATTTACATTTCTTGCGATGGTTTGGGCGTTATTTATGGACGATTACATTTTGTGATATAAGTATGAACATAGGGGCATTTTGGTAATTCAATGTTGTATCTTCCCTTCTATCTAAAAAACCAGTAGGATAGACTCTATTATCATGTTCCGCAATGATTATAATCCGTGAGCTTACTTCCTACACGTGAACCATTCTCGTGGACTTAGTTCCGCGCACGCGTGGGGTTGGCCAGTTAAGGGTCGGGCTTTAGAAACTAGGACTTAACTCGCGTTGTGGCGTCCGCGCCCTCTCTCACTCTCCTATTTCAAAAAAAAAAAAAAATAAACTCTGATTTTCGGAAAACGGGTGAAAAAGGGCGGGGCGTTACAAATTTGACCTACAATTGGTACAGTACGATAAATCAGTTCGGACACAGAGTGAAATCAGACAGCCAGAACTTATTAGGCTTGTGTTGGAAACACAACAAAGGGACCTAGAATCTATCAAAGTACGGACTCAGTTGATAGATGGGATTGACTTGAAGGATTGGAAGATCAGGACTGATGGAGGTCCAACCTTCAAAGATAGATTATTTTTACCGGAAACAGAGGATCGTAGAAGAATAGTACTCAATCACTGTCATCACTCTCGTTTCGCAGTACGTCCTGGAGGTACTAAAATGTATCGTGATTTGCGAGGTCAATTCTGGTGGAGTGGAATGAAGAATGATGTAGTAGATTTTGTATCTAAGTGCTTGACTTTTCAGCAGGTAAAAGCGAAGCACCAGAGACCGGGAGGAAAAATGCAACCTCTCGATGTAGCTAGGTGGAAATGGGAGCATATCACCATGGATTTCGTTGTAGGTTTTCCTAAATCTTATAGGGGAAACAACTCGATATTGGTGATAGTGGACAGATTGACTAAGTGTGCTCAATTCCTACTGATTAAAGTGACACACTCCTTAATGACTTTGAATAAACAGTATATAAATTAAATAGTCAGACTACAAGGAGTACCAGTAAGCATCGTATCAGATCGTGATCAACGGTTTGTATCTAGATTTTGGCAAAGCCTCCAAAAAGAACTGGGTACACAATTGTGTTTTAGCATAGCTTTTCACCCTCAGACTGATGGTCAGTCTGAGAGTACTATTGAGACTCTAGAAGATATGTTGAGAGCCTACGTAATGGATATGAAGGGTAGTTAGGAGGATCATCTTCCGTTGGTAGAATTTGTCTACAACAATAGATATTAGTCCGGCATTCAGATGGCACCATACAAAGCTCTCTATGGTAGGCCATGCAGATCACCATTATGCTGGGCTGAAGTGGGAAATAAGGCATTGTTAGGGCGAGATATGGTCAGAGAGACATCAAAACAAGTCGAAGTTATCAGATAACGTCTTAAGACAGCACAGAGTCGACAGGAAAATTATGCCGACAGGAGGCGCAGACCTCTGGAATTCTTAGTGGGTGACCATGTATTTCTTCGTGTTGCACCTCGTCATGGTGTTAGACGATTTGGTCGTAAAGGGAAGTTATCGCCAAGATACAAAGGTGTAACGCCCCGCTCTCTTTCACTTTCTTTTTCCCGTAAATTCAGAGTCTATTTTTTTTATAACAGAGTAGAGTGATAGAGCGCGGCACGTCATGACGGGAGCTAAGTCCAAACTTCCAAAGTCCGACCCTTAACTGGCCAACCCTATGTGTGTATGGACTCAGTCCAATAAAACGGTTCACACATAGCAATATCAACTTGCGGAATAAAATCATAACCTGCGGAATCATAACATCAAAATGTGGAATCAAAATAGAACCAAGTTCTATTCCATTCAGATAGCAAAGTACGTCAAGTCATTAATCATCATTATCATAACGCAATTATCCAATAAGACATCCAACCATAGCAAATTCATCTAAGTTATTACATCTGAATTCTAGGTACTCAAATACAAGCCCATGAGTATCTTTAACAAAATATAAACTAAAAGCGTTCAGAGCTCCTATGCTTGTCCCTTTCTGCATTTAGCGTTTTCCTCGTTTCCTACATCAGCCACTAAAGGGTAGAAGTAGGGCGTTAGTACAACGCGCCCAGTAGGTATTCCAGTTAGGGTTAACAGATGGGTTAGTACCAAAAATCCAGCTATAATAAATATATCAAATCAGTTATAATAAATCATAACATACTCATAAAGCATCGTATCAAACAGTGTATGATAATAGAGATCCAATCATACCGATAAAAACCAAAACCTTTCATAATAATAAAAATCATAATCATGCCGATTCAATGCCGTGCCATGCTATCATATGCAATGAGTCCCACCCCATCACAAACTCATAGTGTCCCTTTGATGGAATTCTCATCATCAAGGTATCCTTCCACAAGTGTTTTACGGACGCCCCGACGGAGTGTGGATCTCCGGATATATAGTATCCTCTTGATGGAATTCTCATCATCAAGGTATCCCCTGATGGAATGCTCATCACCAGGGTCTTCATACATAGTATTCCTCTTGATGGTTCTCATCATCAAGGTATTATACATAGTATCCTCCTGATGGGATTCTCATCATCAAGGTATCCCCCACTAGTGCTTTACGGACGCTCCGACGGAGTGTGGGTCCCCGGTTACCTATCATCCCTCCCATGCCATGCATGAGATGCAAATGCCACATGCTATGCAATTATACAAAATCATAGTATTTAAAAGCTCATATTTAAAACACATGCTATTTTGTCAAATAAACATAGCATATAAAAATCACCATTTGAAACATATCCTTTGCAATATAAAATCATCAAATAAGATAAGAAAACATTGTATATAAAACCCATGGTTTCAAAGAGGTGTAATCCTACCAAAGACCGCTACGTGTCCTTGTGTCCTTCGTCCAAGAACCGATCACTAATTGCGCACCGCTTGCGAGATTCTGTTACCTTATAATATAGTAATAAATCAATACCAAGTCCCACTTGATTTTATAAGGTTCTAAGTCCATCACAAAACCCCATGAGGTTCGGCCATACACCATGGCCGAACCCATGGCTGACCATTTTTTATCCATAACTACAATATTGCCATTGTTCATAACCATAGCCCTTTCTTGATTCGGTTCCAAATAATCCATTTGTATTTCTTTTAATACAAAACACATAGTCCTATAAATAATTCATGGGGTTCGGCCATACACCATGTGTAACGCCCCGCCCATTTTCACTCGTTTTTTCACATAAATTCAGAGTATATTTTTTTTTTATAACAGAATAGAGTGATAGAGCGCGGGACGTCACGACGCAAGGTAAGTCCGAACTTCCAAAGTCCGACCCTTAACTGGCCAACCTTATGTGTGTTGGACTCAGTCCAATAAAACGGTTCACACATAGCAATATCAACTTGCGGAATCATAACATCAAAATGTGGAATCATAATAGAACTAAGTTCTATTCCATTCAAATAGTAAAGTACGTCAAGTCTTTAATCATCATTATCTTAACATAATTATTCAGTAAAATATCCAACCATAGCAAATCCATCTAAGTTATTACATCTGAACTCTAGATACTCAAAATACAAATCCCTGAGTATCTTAAACAAATATAAAACTAAAAGCGTTCCAAGCTCCTATGCTTGCCCCTTTCCGCGTTCCGCGTTTCCCTCGTTTCCTGCATCGTCCACTGAAGGGTAGAAGTAGGGCGTTAGTACAATGTGCCCAATAGGTATTCTAGTTAGGGTTAACACATGGTTAGTACAAAACATATATTATAACATAATGTATAAAACCAGGTAGAATCCATGCTATGCAATGATGACGAATATGCAATGAGTCCCACCCATCACATGTACATAATAGTACCGACCACATAGGTCTTCCGGACGCCCCGGCGGAGTGCGGACCCTCCGGTTTCTTCCTGATGGAAAAACACATCAAGGTATCGCACATAGGTTTTTCGGACACCCCGACAGAGTGTGACCCCTCCGGTTACAATTCATACATAGTGTCCTCTTGATGGAATGCTCCTCATCAAGGTATCCCCCACTAGTGCTTTACGGAGCCCCCGACAGAGTGTGGGTCCCCGGTTACCTGTCATCCCTCCCATGCCATGCGTGAGACGTAAATGTCCATATGCTATGCAATTATACAAATCATAGCATTTAAAAGCTCATACTTGAAACATATAAGACACATGCTTCTTTATCACATAAACATAGCATTTAAAATCACAGTTTGAAACATATCTTTTGCAATATAAATTCATCAAATCAAGATAAAACAATGTACATAAACCCATGGTTTCAAAGAGGTGGAATCCTACCTAAGACCGCTACAAGTCCTTGCGGTCCCGTCCAAGATTCGATCACCGATCGCGCACCGCTTGCAAGATACCGTTACCTTATAATATAATGATAAATCAACACCAAGTCTCACCTAATTATAAGTTTCTAAGTCTATAAACAAAACCCCATGGGGTTCGGCCATACACCATGGCCGAAACCCATGGTCTACCATTTTTGTCCATAATTACGATAATGCCATTGAGCCTAATCATAGACTTCTTGTAACGCCCCGCCCTTTTCACCCTTCTGAAAATTAGAGTCTGAAAATTTCTTTTGAAAGAAACATAGAGTGAACGAGAGCGGGAGCGCCATGACGAGAGTTAAGTTTAGACTACTCAAGTCTGAACCTTAACTGGCCACCCATGTGTACATGGACTAGACCATGATAATAAATCACACATGGAACTATCAACAACATGCGGAATAAACTAGACTAACTGCGGAAATAATATGAATAGATAGCAAGTAACAGTCTCAATTGATAATTAAAATAAACAACCATCCATAGTTAATAGCCTATCAAACCATAGCAAATTATTAACTTATTACATGTCCATCAAAATATAATTCAAATGACAGTAATAGAGAAATCTTGTTCATCATTCAAGCACTTAGACTTGGCTCCCCTCTCGGTCATCGACCTTCTCTTTCCCTTTCCTTGATCCTGCATTATCCTCTAAGGATAGAATTAGGGCGTTAGATCAACGCGCCCAGTAGGTTCCCGATTAGGGCTACCACATGGTTAGCATATAAAACATGCATATATATCATAGTACATGATTATCAAAAACATATAAAACCATGCTATGTATGTATGCAAATGTAATGAGCCCCACCCCATCACACATACATAGCCATCACTTGACGGGACTCTCACCGTCAAGATAAATCACAATACACTTCCATCTGGGTCTCACATGATAAGGTAATCCACAGTAATCCTTGTTACCTATGGAAAGACGCTTCATCATTGAGTTGTTTCATATCACATATTAGTCCTCCTGGCGGGACTCTCATCGCCTAAGGAGACCAATGTGACTCTGATCATCATGTTACTCCTGCTGGCGAGACTCTCATCGCCTAAGGAGGACAGTAACTCATATTTGCAACACTGTATATCCTTAGTCATCATCCCATGTCCATGCATGAGATGTCAATGTACATGTATGTCATTTGTAAATACATATCTCAATATTCAAAACCATATTTGAAACATAATATCAAATACCACCTTTCTCATAAAAACATGATAAAACCAAATCATAATTATGGTTACAAGTAGGTAGGAAACCTACTGAAGATTCACTTCAGTATTTGATCTTTCTTTAGCGTCACCCGGTCACGACTCGCACATCGTTCAACTTCCGGTACCTTTTCCATATAACAATCAGTAAATCATACTATCATTTACTCATTCATTCACATCTAAGACCCAACCACATCTTGTGGGTTCGGCCATGGGCCAACTTAGGATTTAACCCTTAAAACTACCAATCAATTCCATGCAATGGATCCACACCAAAACCTATTGTCATGATCCATGATCTTTACATTTGAAACCTTTTAATTCAATACAAACCTTCCACACAAAATAATCCATATGAAGTGGTCCATTTAACCTATACCATGATCCATGGGGTTCGGCCCTATACATGGCCGAACCCTATGGTTCATTTGGTCCAATAATCACCATGATTACTCATGGTTTTAACATGGTAATTCAACCATGAATAATACTGTAACACCCCGATTTCTCAATAAGATGAATATTTACGAAAATGCCCCTGGATTGGTAAATTTATTAATTATGATGTTAAATGAGAAAATAGTGGGGCCCATTGTTCAAATTAAGATCCTATGAACATATTATAAGGGTCAAATTATAATGGATGGGTAATGTACATCAAATTAGGTCAAAATGGTTAATTGGGTCAAAGAATTCTCAACGGTTGGAATAATTACAAAAATGCCCCTGGATTGGTGAATTCAATAAATGTGATTGTAAATAAGGAAATAGTGGGACCCATTGCTCAAATTAAGATCATATGAGCACATTATGAATGTCAAGTTTGATTGGATGGGTAATTTACATCAATTGGGTCGAAAATGGCTAAATGGGTCAAAGGGCCCAAATGGGACCCATCGGGTCTTACTGGATTATTTGACCGCTTTGTGATTTTAAATTAAATGGGGTTAAGCCTATTTGATTGGAAATCAAGTGGAGAAAAAATGGGTAGGCTTGATCCATATGTAAAAACCAATTAGAAATGACCAAAATACCATAATTGGGTCATGGAGTCAAAAACGGGTCAAGGAGCTAAAAGTGGACCCAACGGGTCGAGTTGACTATGGTTGACCGTGTGGACCCTCTAGGGAGCTAAAACACGAGTTAAATCAGTTGAGTGGAACTGAAGTGAGTTGGAATTAGATCAAGGGTTGAGTTAACTCATGTGCATTGAATGAAATGCATTAATTATAGTGAGTTGGACATTGAGTTGAGTGAGTCAAAAATGGAAGTCAAATGGGCTGAAAATTCAGTGAGTTAAGTGGAATATGAGGAGGTGTGGTGATCTCAAACAAACCAAAACAAGTCCCACACTTTGGGGACTTGTTATGGAGAGTTTCATGCAAAACATTAAATGGAATATGGGGGTTTCTATTCCATTTGGAAACCCCAAGCCTTCAATGTTGGAATGCCAATGGGTGCATTTGTTGGCAGCAAGTGTCCCATTGGTTTAGGCAAGAATTGATGAGGAAGTGGAGGGGTTTTGAGGGCTGAATTATTAAAGGAAACAAACACCATCTTGGCCATTTTTCACCATTGAAAAACCAAGATTCTCCATCTCTCTCTCCCTCTCCCAATTCATTTGCTTAAGTGGAACAGCAGAGGTTTTTAGCATCAATTATTCAAGCTTAAACCAGCAAGGAATTAAGAAAGAAGGAAGGAAATAAGAAGGAAAGAAAGCAAGGATCAAAAGGCAAGACAAGAGCTTGGAATTTGGTAAGTGTTTCATGGACTTTTGGATTAATAAAGTGGGGTATGTATTGGGCCATGGTCATGGCCGAATACACCAGTGTTTAACCTTGATTATGAAGGATTTAAAATGGTAAAAACATAACCATTGGGTTCGGCCACCATGGAGGGCCGAACCCCATGTAAGAGATGGCTTGGTTTTCATGTTTTGAAACATGAAAACCATGGATTTTGTGGACTGTTTTTGGGTTTTGAGTTAAGATTTAAATACATGTTTTAGAATGGTTAAAAAAAAATATGGATCTGATTGACATAGGGACTGAAGTTTATATGGTCTAAAATCAGTGGATTAAAAGATGGAAATGGACCATTGGGTTCCGCCACTTAGCATGGCCGAACCCCATGAAAACAAGTGGCTAGTTTTGATGGTTTTTAGAAGTTAAAACCATATAAGTTGGGACTGATGTTAGATGTTTGTAATAGATTTAAAATACATGTTTTAAAGAGGGTTAAAACATGGGTTTGGATATCAGAAAAGGTGGAAGTTATGTGGTCTAAATCAGTGGATTAAAATTGGAAAAAATGGACCATGGGGATCGGCCATCTTGGATGGCCGAATCCCATGGAGTTGTGTTGATTTTGGATGTTTGTTTGAAAGGTAAAACCTGATTTTTATTTACTGTTATTACATGATTATCTGAGGTTTAAAAACAGTAAACATAACCATTGGGTTCGGCCACCATGGAGGGCCGAACCCCATGTAAAAGAATCTTGGTTTTCATGTTGGGAAACATGGAAACCATGGACTTTTATGGACTGTTTAGATGAATTTAATTAGAGGGTTTCTAAGAGATATAAGGGCAGCAAAAGGGTACTGATATTGCATGATTTAAATAACACCTAATGCATGTTTGAAGGATCAATTCATGGACATAGTGTTCGGCCAACTTGAATGGCCGAACCCCATGAAAGAGATTGATGATTGTTGTGAAATCAAAGAGTTAGAAACCATGCAATACCATGGGGTTTCTATAGGAGTTTTAAATAGAATTAGGTTTGCTGTTTTTATGCCTAAGATACAGGATAAATGATGAAAGATTATTAGAAGAATTGAATCCCAAAGAGCCATGAGGTTCGGCCATGTGAATGGCCAAACCCCATGGGTTGCTTTATGGTTTTTATTTTGTTTACTTAGGGTTATGGTTACTGATTTGGGTCAGCCTTTGGATGGCTGAACCATGTATTGATCATGGTTGAATTAGCATGATTAAACCATGAGTGATCATGGTGATAATCAGATCAAGAGAACCATTGGGTTCGGCCATGTGCATGGCCAAACCCCATGGGGCTAGCTTTGGGATGAATGGACCAAGATTTATGGGTTTTCCTATGTATGTTAAATGAAATAAGCTTGCTGTTTTGGGTTGGCCATGGATAGCTGAACCTTGTAGTTAATATGGCTAAATGGTAGAGCCTAACTTGTAAACAAATGATGGGATCATTGTGTAGGAGGATCATAGGGTTCGGCCATATGAATGGCCGAACCCCATAGATTGTTTTGTTGGAGATTATGACTTGGTTGTATGAGTTGGATTAAGTAAACATATGGATTTATCTTTGGACTTAGTGATAAGTAAATAACCAGCCACTAAGGTAGATTACTTTTATGAACTTTGATTATGAGCAAGATTAGACATTGGTTATACCAATGGCAAATCTGTGAATACAAGTCAAACGAAGGATTGATCAAAGGACTCACATGATGTAGTTGGGTCTTAGATATGAATGAACAAGTAAGTGATAGTATGATTTATTGATTGTTATATGGATAAGGTACCGGAAGTTGAACGACGTGCGAGTCGTGACCGGGTGACGCGAAAGAAAGATCAAGTACTGAAGTGAATCTTCTGTAGGTTTCCTACCTTTGTTGTAACCACTATTTAATATGCTGTTTTATTTGATTTTGATATCCTATATGATTGTAAAGTTATGTTTCTAAATGACATGTTTGCATAGACATCTCATGCATGGCATGGGATGATGGTGTTGTAACCGGAGGCCACACTCCGTCGGGGCGTCCGAAAGACCACTGTGGGGTACCCTGATGATGAGAATCCCATCAGGAGGAATCCGGAGGCCACACTCCGTCGGGGCGTCCGAAAGACCACTGTGGGTTTACCTTGACGATGAGAATCCCGTCAAGTGATGGCTATGATGAATGGTGATGGGTGGGACTCATTACATGTGCATTTCATACATAGCATATTTTATGGGATTTGTCACACATGTTTTACTATTATATTACTTGCATGTTTTTGACTAACCATGTGGTAGCCCTATTCGGAAACACTACTGGGCGCGTTGATCTAACGCCCTAATTCTATCCTCAGAGGAGATTGCAGGTACAAGCAAGGGGAAAGGAAAGGTCATTGACCAGGAGGGGAGCTGAGCCTAAGTGCTTTAATGATGGATTTGGATTACGTTATATTACTGTCATTTGAATACTATTGTTGGACATGTAATAATTCGTTATTTGCTATGGTTTGATTAGGATAATAACCTGTGGATGGTTGATCTATGTTATTTAATATTAAGACTGTTACTTGCTATCTCGTCTTTCTATTCCGCAATTATCTAGATTATTCCGCATGTTGATGTTAGTTCCATGTGTGATTCACTATCATGGTCTATTCCATGTACACATGGGTGGCCAGTTAAGGTTCAGACTTGGATAGTCTGAACTTAACTCGCGTCGTGACGCCGCCCGCTCTCTTCCGATGTTTATTTAAAAAAAAAAAAAAAAAAATTAGACTCTGAAATTCTCGGAAAGGGCGGGGTGTTACAGTTGGTATCAGAGCGAAATGGGAAGTTGAATCTTCCGAAGTAAGATTAAGACGGTTTCATGTCTCACTGACGGATAAGAATCCCAACTGACCGACTCTTCGGAGTCCGCTGACTGGGGGCCGGATTAATTTACTTCGTAGACTCAGACTGAAAATCAATCTGAGAACAACAAAGATAGCAAAGGAAGTAAAGTCAACATAAATGGATATACCAAACATAGCAACATAGGAAACACTTCCCCGATATCCCCAAATGGAGAAACAAACAAATGATACTTAGGAAGTTTCCCCAAAAAAAAACAAAGAAATACAAAGAGTGCTTATTTGGCAATTTTCCCCAAGGACAAGAAACACAAGATGTTTATTTGGTAAAATTCCTCAAACACGAGACATTTATGATACATAGGAAGAATCCCCAAACAAGAAGTACAAGATGTTGATTAGGGAAAATTCCCCAAAACAATGATTAGTTTGATTTGATTTATAGTTGTTATTGATGTTTTTGTTGCTGTGATACAGATATGACGAGCAACATAGAGTACACCGAGTTGTGGGACAAAGGGACACCTAGCTGTCCGATAGACCTAGTTTCTTCTTCCGACGATGCTAGCATACCAAACTTCATCAATGAAGTTGAAAACAGTCAGGACATGGAGGTAAGATCGCCCGAGTACAATGTTGGGGCCTTTGTACCCGAAGAGGATGAGGAATATGTCCCAAACATAAGAGAATTTGTAGGGAGACAGAGCCCGGGTATATGTGCGAGTTGTGCAATCAGGAGGGGCACAATTGTACTTACTGCCCCTACCTCCTTGAGCTCATTTGCCCTGTTTGTGGACTGCACGGGCACGGGAAGGAGAGGACTAATTGTCCTTACATTGGAGGACCGGGAATAATACCCTGTTTGACGTGCGGAGTGTTGGGGCACGTGTCGATGACATGCCCTGACAATTCTTTGACGATGATGCAGGGTCTTCTACGGAAGACTAGGTTAAGAGGTAGAAAGAAAGGTTAGGGAAATGGAAATATTTTGTAAGGGTGTATTTTGTGATTCTAAGGGTTTGTTTTACCCTATCAACCCTTGTATGGTGATGGAAGTTTAAATGATTTTCAATAAAGTATGCAACTTTAGGAGTTCATGAAGACTTTGACACTGAGATGTATGTGAATAAGTTATTGGAGTATATTGAGATGTGGTATGGGTGCGTCCCTCACGTGATATTGATGATTGAGACTGTGGGAAACTCGATACGAATTACGGACTTGGTCCCGTAGGGTTACCATTGAGGAGTGGGTCCCTCGCATGCTACGCGCTGGAGGGCACTCTCACGACTGTTTGGCACACTAGTTGTGCTAGAATGCGCAGAGCTAGGTACTATTTTACCTGGTGGGGGTGGTACTAGCTTCGTCAGACGCGGAGTGACCGTCTTAGAGCTTGACTGAATCACCTATGAGGTGAAGGGATGCAGGGCGAGGTAGACCGGATCACGTTGGACGTGGGTCTTCTGCTTGGTAAGTCATGAGCCCTAAGTCTTGCAAGGGGTCAGGATATAATTGTGATTTGATATGGTTACCACAGTCTTATAATTCATTTGAATGTTGTTCTTACGGATATTTAATCATACATAAATGATACTCATGGACAAAGTGATACCAAGGATGGATGGTTTCCATGAATGGATTATACCCATAGGTGGGTTATTTCATGGATAGTTATTAATCATACATAAATGATACTCATGGACAGAGTGATACCAAGATGGATGGTTTCCATGAATGAATTATACCCATAGGTGGGTTATATTCATGGGTGGTTAGTAACTGTGTTTAGATGATGCTCCTGGACAGAGTAATACCAAGGATGGATTGTTACCATGAATGGATTATACCCATAGGGTTATATTCATGGATGATTAAAACAGGGATAGATGATATTTACTGAAAGCGAAACACCAGGGATGGATGTATTTAACCATGGGTGATTATTCCCATGATGGTTTGGATTGATGCCGGGAATTGGTATCGTGGAAGTTGGAACAAAAGTTGTTAGTCACATAGAGACTTATGTGCAAAGAAAGATGTGTTTAAATTTGGAGATATACTCAACGGAAAAGATAGGTGTCTAGTGAAACTTGAATGGGAAACTATGGACGACTGCCGAGTTAGACTGATCACCTGGCTCTGTAGTTAGCTAATGGAATTCCAGGAGAATGTAACTAGAAACCTAGTTAAAATGGAATCAGAAAAAGCTTTGAGCATAGGTTCGTGTTGACAGACTACCTCACACGGAGAGTAGATGAAAGAACATATTGAGCAGGTACGTATGGAAAATACTATGAGAACAGGTAAAGTGAAACAAAGTAGATTGATCTATGTGAGATCACAAATGGCTCACGAGAAAAAGATATAACATGAGACAGAACAAAAGGTGTTACGGAACCAAGAGATTCAATTTGTCAAAGTGGTGTGGATCGACATGGTAATGAAGAAGTCACTTGGGAAATTGAAATCGGAAATAAGAATAGCACACTCTGAGATATTTATGGAATCGTTTAGAACCCTACTTCGCTCGATTTTCGGGACGAAAATTTTAAAAAGAGGGTTATATTGTAACACCCCGATTTCTCAATAAGATGAATATTTACGAAAATGCCCCTGGATTGGTAAATTTATTAATTATGATGTTAAATGAGAAAATAGTGGGGCCCATTGTTCAAATTAAGATCCTATGAACATATTATAAGGGTCAAATATAATGGATGGGTAATGTACATCAATTAGGTCAAAATGGTTAATTGGGTCAAAGAATTCTCAACGGTTGGAATAATTACAAAAATGCCCCTGGATTGGTGAATTCAATAAATGTGATTGTAAATAAGGAAATAGTGGGACCCATTGCTCAAATTAAGATCATATGAGCACATATGAATGTCAAGTTTGATTGGATGGGTAATTTCTCAATGAAGTGGATAAATTACGAAAATGCCCCTGATGTGTTTAAATTAATTATTTTGTGATGTTAAGTAAGGAAATGGTATGGCCCATTGCTCAAATTAAGATCATATGAGCACATTATGAATGTCAAGTTTGATTGGATGGGTAATTTACATCAATTGGGTCGAAAATGGCTAAATGGGTCAAAGGGCCCAAATGGGACCCATCGGGTCTTACTGGATTATTTGACCGCTTTGTGATTTTAAATTAAATGGGTTAAGCCTATTTGATTGGAAATCAAGTGGAGAAAAAATGGGTAGGCTTGATCCATATGTAAAAACCAATTAGAAATGACCAAAATACCATAATTGGGTCATGGAGTCAAAAACGGGTCAAGGAGCTAAAAGTGGACCCAACGGGTCGAGTTGACTATGGTTGACCGTGTGGACCCTCTAGGAGCTAAAACACGAGTTAAATCAGTTGAGTGGAACTGAAGTGAGTTGGAATTAGATCAAGGGTTGAGTTAACTCATGTGCATTGAATGAAATGCATTAATTATAGTGAGTTGGACATTGAGTTGAGTGAGTCAAAAATGGAAGTCAAATGGGCTGAAAATTCAGTGAGTTAAGTGAATATGAGGAGGTGTGGTGATCTCAAACAAACCAAAACAAGTCCCACACTTTGGGGACTTGTTATGGAGAGTTTCATGCAAAACATTAAATGGAATGGGGGGTTTCTATTCCATTTGGAACCCCAAGCCTTCAATGTTGGAATGCCAATGGGTGCATTTGTTGGCAGCAAGTGTCCCATTGGTTTAGGCAAGAATTGATGAGGAAGTGGAGGGGTTTTGAGGGCTGAATTATTAAAGGAAACAAACACCATCTTGGCCATTTTCACCATTGAAAAACCAAGATTCTCCATCACTCTCTCCTCTCTCCAATTCATTTGCTTAAGTGGAACAGCAGAGGTTTTTAGCATCAATTATTCAAGCTTAAACCAGCAAGGAATTAAGAAAGAAGGAAGGAAATAAGAAGGAAAGAAAGCAAGGATCAAAAGGCAAGACAAGAGCTTGGAATTTGGTAAGTGTTTCATGGACTTTTGGATTAATAAAGTGGGTATGTATTGGGCCATGGTCATGGCCGAATACACCAGTGTTTAACCTTGATTATGAAGGATTTAAAATGGTAAAAACATAACCATTGGGTTCGGCCACCATGGAGGGCCGAACCCCATGTAAGAGATGGCTTGGTTTTCATGTTTTGAAACATGAAAACCATGGATTTTGTGGACTGTTTTTTGGGTTTTGATTTAAGATTTAAATACATGTTTTAGAATGGTTAAAAAAAAACATGGATCTGATTGACATAGGGACTGAAGTTTATATGGTCTAAAATCAGTGGATTAAAAGATGGAAATGGACCATTGGTTCCGCCACTTAGCATGGCCGAACCCCATGAAAACAAGTGGCTAGTTTTGATGGTTTTAGAAGTTAAAACCATATAAGTTGGGACTGATGTTAGATGTTTGTAATAGATTTAAAATACATGTTTTAAAGAGGGTTAAAACATGGGTTTGGATATCAGAAAAGGTGGAAGTTATGTGTCTAAATCAGTGGATTTAAATTGGAAAAAATGGACCATGGGGATCGGCCATCTTGGATGGCCGAATCCCATGGAGTTGTGTTGATTTTGGATGTTTGTTTGAAAGGTAAAACCTGATTTTTATTTACTGTTATTACATGATTATCTGAGGTTTAAAAACAGTAAACATAACCATTGGGTTCGCCACCATGGAGGGCCGAACCCCATGTAAAAGAATCTTGGTTTTCATGTTGGGAAACATGGAAACCATGGACTTTTATGGACTGTTTAGATGAATTAATTAGAGGGTTTCTAAGAGATATAAGGGCAGCAAAAGGGTACTGATATTGCATGATTTAAATAACACCTAATGCATGTTTGAAGGATCAATTCATGGACATAGTGTTCGGCCAACTTGAATGGCCGAACCCCATGAAAGAGATGATGATTGTTGTGAAATCAAAGAGTTAGAAACCATGCAATACCATGGGGTTTATAGGAGTTTAATAGAATTAGGTTTGCTGTTTTTATGCCTAAGATACGGATAAATGATGAAGATTATTAGAAGAATTGAATCCCAAAGAGCCATGAGTTCGGCCATGTGAATGGCCAAACCCCATGGGTTGCTTTATGGTTTTTATTTGTTTACTTAGGGTTATGGTTACTGATTTGGGTCAGCCTTTGGATGGCTGAACCATGTATTGATCATGGTTGAATTAGCATGATTAAACCATGAGTGATCATGGTGATAATCAGATCAAGAGAACCATTGGGTTCGGCCATGTGCATGGCCAAACCCCATGGGGCTAGCTTTGGATGAATGGACCAAGATTTATGGGTTTTCCTATGTATGTTAAATGAAATAAGCTTGCTGTTTTGGGTTGGCCATGGGATAGCTGAACCTTGTAGTTAATATGGCTAAATGGTAGAGCCTAACTTGTAACAAATGATGGGATCATTGTGTAGGAGGATCATAGGGTTCGGCCATATGAATGGCCGAACCCCATAGTTGTTTTGTTGGAGATTATGACTTGGTTGTATGAGTTGGATTAAGTAAACATATGGATTTATCTTTGGACTTAGTGATAAGTAAATAACCAGCCACTAAGGTAGATTACTTTTATGAACTTGATTATGAGCAAGATTAGACATTGGTTATACCAATGGCAAATCTGTGAATACAAGTCAAACGAAGGGATTGATCAAAGGACTCACATGATGTAGTTGGGTCTTAGATATGAATGAACAAGTAAGTGATAGTATGATTTATTGATTGTTATGGATAAGGTACCGGAAGTTGAACGACGTGCGAGTCGTGACCGGGTGACGCGAAAGAAAGATCAAGTACTGAAGTGAATCTTCTGTAGGTTTCCTACCTTTGTTGTAACCACTATTTAATGCTGTTTTATTTTGATTTTGATATCCTATATGATTGTAAAGTTATGTTCTAAATGACATGTTTGCATAGACATCTCATGCATGGCATGGGATGATGGTGTTGTAACCGGAGGCCACACTCCGTCGGGGCGTCCGAAAGACCACTGTGGGGTACCCTGATGATGAGAATCCCATCAGGAGGAATCCGGAGGCCACACTCCGTCGGGGCGTCCGAAAGACCACTGTGGGTTACCTTGACGATGAGAATCCCGTCAAGTGATGGCTATGATGAATGGTGATGGGTGGGACTCATTACATGTGCATTTCATACATAGCATATTTTATGGGATTTTGTCACACATGTTTTACTATTATATTACTTGCATGTTTTTGACTAACCATGTGGTAGCCCTATTCGGAAACACTACTGGGCGCGTTGATCTAACGCCCTAATTCTATCCTCAGAGGAGATTGCAGGTACAAGCAAGGGAAAGGAAAGGTCATTGACCAGGAGGGGAGCTGAGCCTAAGTGCTTTAATGATGGATTTGGATTACGTTATATTACTGTCATTTGAATACTATTGTTGGACATGTAATAATTCGTTATTTGCTATGGTTTGATTAGGATAATAACCTGTGGATGGTTGATCTATGTTATTTAATATTTAAGACTGTTACTTGCTATCTCGTCTTTCTATTCCGCAATTATCTAGATTATTCCGCATGTTGATGTTAGTTCCATGTGTGATTCACTATCATGGTCTATTCCATGTACACATGGGTGGCCAGTTAAGGTTCAGACTTGGATAGTCTGAACTTAACTCGCGTCGTGACGCCGCCCGCTCTCTTCCGATGTTTATTTTAAAAAAAAAAAAAAAAATTAGACTCTGAAATTCTCGGAAAGGGCGGGGTGTTACAAATACGTGGTTCAACCGCATAATAATCAACGAAAAACAGTAAACATGTATTCCATTAATTGCCATAAGAACACCATAAGTTTATATGGTTTTTGTCTCACAAAACCATCAATTACTTTCATGGAAATGTCATACCATTTCATGGGGTTCAGCCATCCCAATTGGCTGAACCTCATGGCCTATGGTTTAAATCCTTTTTGTCAAATAAATAGCTTTATTTAAAACACATAAGCTCTTCACAATTGATATGATTTCCATCTTGTTGAAAGCCCTACCAAACATCAAATACTTTCATGGTTGGATGGCCGAACCCTATGTCCATGTTTTAGTCCTCTTAAACATGTTTTAGATCTCATTTAAACATATGATAATCAGTATAATGTTACCATGTTTTTACCCTTCAAAACCATCCAAATAAATCCATCACTTTGCATGGTTTCCACTTTGTAAAACTCAATCCAAATCACCATAATACTTCATGGGATTCGGCCATCCAAGATGGCCGAGCCCAATGGTCCATTTCATCAGTTTATATCTACTGTTTAGACCCATGATAACTTCAGTCCATCATGTCATTCAAGTCCATGTTTTTAACCCTTTTTAAAATATGCATTTGAGTCTTAAAGAAACATCAAAAACAGTCCACCAAACTTCATGGTTTATATGTTTCAAAGACATCAAAACCAATCAATCATTTACATGGGGTTCGGCCCTCCAAGGTGGCCGAACCCAATGATCATTTTTACCATTTTAAAACCTCTATTACTCAAGGTTAAAACCTTGGTGCATTCGGCCATAACTATGACCCAATACACACCCTTTTCTTACAACTTGTTTAACTTGAACACTTAAGAAATCTTACCAAATTTCCTTTGCCTATGATCCTTGCCTTCTCCCCTTTATTTCTTTCTTTCTTCCTTAATCCTTTGCTGGTTTATGTTTGATTAATTGGTGCCAACACCTCAGCTGTTCAGCCAAGAAACGAATTTGGAGAGAGGGAGAGAGAGATGGGAATTTCTTGGATTTTCAATGTGAAAATCGGCCAAGAATGGTAACCTTTTCCTTTTGTAGTTTCAACCCCATCATCCATTCATCCTCCCTCATTTAATTTTGCTAAACACGATGGGATGTTGGGTGTCATCCAAGACACCCCTTGGTGCCAAACGTTGCACCCTTTGGAAATGAACCAATGCATCCATTAAATGAATTGGTGCCGCCCAACCTTGGTGTCCCTTGGCTTTGCCAAGGCACCTCTTCACTCTCAACGGCTGGGATTGATTTGATTAAGGTTTGAGTGAGATTAGAATTCCTTCCAACCTCTTCTTGACTCACTTGACTCACTAACTTTTTATTTCAACTCAACTCATCCAACTCAACACATTTAATGCACCATATTTTGAGTCAACTCAATTCTTAATTCCAACTCATTTCAAATCAGTCCAACTCAAGCTGAACTAACTCATTCTTGAGTTCAATTGAGGGCCCACATGGTCATCCGTGGTCAACCTAGTCAACCCGACCCATTGGGTCCCCAATCAGCCCTTTGACCCGTTTTGACAACATGACCCATTAATGGTCTGATTTTGCCACTTTTAAATGGTTTTTACTTGAGCATCAAGCCTACCCATTTTTGCTATACTTGATTTCCAGTCAATTCAGCTTGACCCCATTTAATTAAGCTTACACAATGGTCAAATTATCCATTATGACCCATTGGGTCCAATTGGGCCCTTTGACCCATTTAGCCATTTTCGACCCAATTGATGTACATAACCCATCCAATCAAACTTGACATTTATAATGTGCTCATATGATCTTAATTTGAGCAATGGGCCCCACCATTTCCTTATTTGACATCACAAAATAATTAATTTACCAAACCAGGGGCATTTTCGTAATTTTCCACTTCATTGAGAAATTGGGGTGTTACACTTCTTTCTTGCTTAGATCTCAAATAATCCATTTGTGTTTCTTTTAATCCAAAACACATAGCCCATAAAAATAATTCATGGCATGGCCGAACCCAATGTTCCATATTTTTCACATATTTACAAACATGCCATTGGTTATCTCTTTCCTTTAAATCTTCCATAATTAGACCTATAATTTCCTGAACCAATCAAGTCTATCAAACTCAACTCATGAGGTTCGGCCATACATCATGACGGAATCCGTGGTTCTCCACTTTGGCGTGTAATTACATTTTTGCCATTCCTTTCATCAATGATTCATAACCTACATTGTATCCTTTTCTTTTATTTTAAAACTACACAAAACATCACTCATAACATAGGTTCATAATAATCTGATTCATAAATCAGCCTTTAATCATGAATTAAAATACCATTTAATCCCTTAATTCGGACCATGGGTTCGGCCATACACCATGGCCGAACCCTATGGTGTATAATTTCCAATTATAACTTTGCATTCATAGCATCCATCTCTTTTGATTCAATTATACATAAACCTAAACCATATATTTAATTCCATAATTAAAAAATTTTCAAAAACTAAACCCTAGTGGGGTTCGGCCATACCTATGGCCGAACCTCACTCATGATAACCAATTCATTCATTTGATTAATTTCCACCTTCCATTCTTGGATAGTTTCCATAATTAATCTTCATGGTCTATGATTAGATATTTTCTAATTTCAATATTCACTTTCCAAGAATAGAAACTTTCCCATTATTAATCTCTCCTACTATCATTGGAAGGTTTCCCTATTTAACTTACCAAAAATATAAATCTCCTTCCATAAAATGGAAAGTTTTCTAAAAATAACTCTTCCTTCCATTTTTAACCTAAGGTCCACATTTAGAAGGTTTCTTAATTAAACAACAACTCTTCTATGATTGAATATCTTATTCCAAAATTCACAAGGTTTCCAAAAACTAATCCTAGTGGGGTTCGGCCATAGTTATGGCCGAACCTCACTCATGGCAACCAATTCCTTCATTTAAATTAGGTTCCATAATCAAGCTTTACCTTCCATTCTTGGTATGGTTTCCATAAATAACTTTTATGGTCTTAAAGTAGATACTTTCTAATTTTAATATCCACTTCCAAGAATGGAAACTTTCCTTAATAAGTAACCTCCTTTCCATATTTGGAAACACCTTCCAAAATTAGATTGTTTTTCCATAATTAACCACTCCTTCCATATGTGGATTGCTTCCCAAATTTAGCAATACTTTCCATAATAAGGTTTCCAAAAATAACTCTAGTGGGGTTCGGCCATGCACTATGGCCAAACCTCACCCTTTTAGATCTAGGTCCATCTTTTACATTTACTTTCCAATTTTAACCCATGGGGTTCGGCCAAGCACCATGGGCGAACCCTATGGTTCATGATCTTGGCCCTTGGTTTAGATCTAATCCAAAATTAATCATCAATCCATATAATGTTTGGTGGGGTTCGGCCATACACCATGGCCGGTCACTCCTCCTTTTTTATTATTTTAGATCCACTCCATTAGCTATAAAACCGCCATGGTTCGGCCATGCCATGGCCAACCCATATTCCATATTCTTTCATTGATTTTCTTGAATCTAAAACTTACAATCACCAAAGGTTTCTATGACTTAAGATCTAGGAACATAAACCCAATTAATAAATCAACACTCTCCATGGTTTCCAATCTTTAAAACTAATTAATTAAGCAAATCTTTCCATGCGGTTCGACCATGCACTATGGCCGAACCCTATGGTTCTTTCTTCTCTTTTAAAACCATCTACCCATCTCTAATTTTCTCTTCATGGGGTTCGGCCAACCACCATGGCCGAACTCTATGGTTCTTTTGACTTCATAAATAAAATTATAATATTAATACTTAGATACTAACCTCTTCCTTGCTCTTCTAATCTTTCTCTTCCTTTCTCTTTGATTTTCTCCAAACAAGAACTCCTTCTAGTTGTTGCCCTTTCTTCTCTTGCTCTTGCCGTGTAAGAGAGGACTTGAGAGAGGGAGAGAGAGAGAGAGGAATATAACTTGGTAATGGGGTTGTAAAAACCATGCACCCCTATGGATCTCTCCTTTTATTAAGCTCTCCTTAATCCCATATTAGAATGTTCTTAATAGAATCTTGCCCTCTTGTGTTTCCCGTTTTTTTTACACGTATACTATATTGTAGCACAGTTTTAACCTTGTTAACTTCCGATCAGAAAAAGTGGTAAACTGCAAAGTTGTAGCTCTTGAAATCTTATTTCCAACGCAAAAAGAATTAAAGCAATCGGATATCAGAATGAAAAGTTATAACCAAAACACTGGACATATGTCAAACCTTCCTTATTTAACCATGGCCGACTTTCCCTCTTTAATTAGCCATATCCGACTTTCCCTTGCCTTATTAAGACTTCCTTAATTCTTATTAGCAAGTACTATGCGCATAACCCTAATCATAATCCAAATAATCTTTTAATTTAATTCATAGATATTTCATCCCTTTTTAAATATCTAGCATATCATTGTGGATTTAAAAATCCCACATATCTCTCATGTGCATAATATGTAAATCACCATCTAAAATTCGGCCAAGATAATCTTTATTTGATGTTTTTAACATCTACTTGGATATTTCAAATCCACTATTCGGTCATAATATCTTTTGTTTAAAATTAGATATAATTCATCACTAAATTAATTCAACCCATTTGCATTTAATAAAACCAATTCCAACATTGGTTGGGTCCTAATTGGGTCATGGCCCAATTCCTTATCCATATAAGATTTAATTCTAAAATTCATAATTAAAATTAAATAAATAATAAACTGAAAACCCAAGGTGTTACAATACAATCCTCTTTTTAAAATTTTTGTCCCGAAAATCGAGTGAAGTAGGGTTTCAAACACTTACATAAATAACTTAGGATGAGCTTTCCTCATTTCTGACTCAAGTTCCCATGTAGCTTCCTCAACGCCGTGTCGATCCCATACTACCTTGACAATCTGGATCGCTCGGTTCCGTAACATCCTTTGTTCTGTGTCCACCACTCGGACGGGCTTCTCGACGTATGTCATGTCGCTCTGAATCTCTATGTCTTGTACGTTCAATATGTGAGAAGGATCAGGATTATACTTTCTCAACATAGATATATGGAACACATCGTGTAAAGATGCCAGCTATGATGGGAGTGCCAATTGATAAGCCACGTCCCCCATCCGTTTTATGATAGAAAATGGTCCCACATACCTTGGTGATAATTTCCCTTTCTTTCCAAACCTCATATGTCCCTTTTGCGGCGAGACTTTCAAGAACACCATGTCCCCCACTTCAAATTCAAGGAACCTCCTTCTCTTGTCAGCATAACTTTTCTGACGGCTCTGCACAGTCAATAGGTGCTGCCGTATCAACTGTATCAGCGATGTAGTCTCTGCAACCAATTCAGGTCAAATCAATGCAGGCTCACCAGCCTCTGTCCAGTACACTGGTGACCTCCATGGTCTACCATATAATGCCTCGAATGGTGCCATCTGGAGGCTTGCCTGGTTACTGTTGTTGTATGAGAATTCTACCAACGGCAAGTGGTCCTCCCATCCACCCTTGAAATCTAGCATACATGCTCTCAGCATGTCTTCCAGTGTCTGTATTGTTCTCTCAGACTGTCCATCAGTCTGCGGATGAAATGTCGTACTAATCAATAGATCTGTTCCCATGGCCGACTGCATGCTCTGCCATACTCTGCCAGTGAATCGACCATCTCTGTCAGACACTATAGTCCGAGGTATACCATGCAACCTGATGATATCCTTAATATATCGCCGACCCAAAGTCTCAGATGAATCTGTTATCTTAATAGGAATGAAATGTGCTGACTTGGTCAGTCGGTCTACCATGACCCATATCGCATCATTGCCTTTTGTTGACCTTGGCAACCTGGTAACAAAATCCATTGAAATGTTTTCCCATTTCCATTCCGATATTGGCAAGGGTTTGAGTAACCCTGGTGGCTTCTGGTGTTCCGTCTTAACTCGCTGACATGTTAAGCAATGTGCCAAAAATTCTGCCACATCACTTTTGACTCCATGTCACCCGTAATGTCTCTTCAGGTCGTGATACATCTTGGTGCTGTCCGGATGAATAGAGAGTTTGGTCTGATGTGCTTCAACTAATAACTCTTTCCTGTAGCTCTTAGGTACATAAATCCTTCCTCGGAATAGAAGACCCAGTCCTGGTCATAACTCCTATTCCGGTATGACTTCACCAGTAGACATCTTAGCCCATATTTCTTTTGGATCTATCCTTTGTTTCTGTTCAATCTTTGTCAAGTACCACTTAATTACATCACACTTACTCATATCAACCTATGAGTTTCTTTCCCGCACAATTTACTCTGCCTCATGTTTTCTCTTTTTCTCGTGAACCCATTTACAATTCCTATGTAAATTCATGTACTCTGTTTCATTTTACTTGCTACCAAAAAAATATTTTTCCACATGTACTTACTAAATACGTTCATTCGTCTACTCTCTGTGTGAGATAGCCTCCCAATACGAGCCTATGCTCAAAGCTTTTCCTGATTCCATACTAGATTTTCTAGCTGCACTCTTCTGGAACTCAATCAGCTAACTACGGCGTCAGGTGATTAGTCTAACTCGGCAGTCGCCCATAGCTTCCCATTGAGTTTCACTAGACTCTTAACTTCACTCTCCTGGAATTCTATCAGCCAACTACAGAGTCAGGTGATCAGTCTAACTCAGCAGTCACCCATAGTTTCCCATTCGAGTTTCACTAGAATTTTCCCTTTCCACTAAGTACGCATATCTTCATTTGCACACAAATCAGTATGTGACTAACACCTTTTGTTCATCACTTCTACGATACCACATATCTTTGAATACCAACTTTCCTGTGGTACAAGTCGTAATACGACTAACAACTTTTCCTTATACCGTGGAATGTATAAAGAAACATGTCCCAATTATTAAATCAATAAGTCATCTATGAGACCAACAAGTCCATCATACTTTTGACATATCTACCTTGGTACCTGTAACGCCCCGTCCTTTCCGAGATAATTTCAGAGTCTAATTTTTTTTTTAAAATAAACCGGACAAGGGCGGATAGATGTCACGACGTGAGCTAAGTCCGGACTACCCAAAGTCCGACCCTTAACTGGCCACCCATGTGTGCATGGACTGAACCATGATAGATAATACACACATGGAACTAAACAATGACTTGCGGAATAAACTAGACTAACTGCGGAATTAAGTTGAAGAGATAGCAAGTACAAGTCTTAATTAATAAATAACTTAAACCAACCATCCATTGTTAATGTCATAAGCAAACCATAGCAATGTATTAACTTATTACATGTCCACCAAATATAACTCAAATGACAGTATAAAGAAATCCTGATCAACAACCAAGCGCTTAGGCGTGGCTCCCCTCCTGGTCATCGACCTTCTCTTTCCCCTTCCTTTTTCCTGCATTATCCTCTAAGGATAGAATTAGGGCGTTAGATCAACACACCCAGTAGGTTCTCGATCAGGGCTACCACAAGGTTAACTTATAAATCATGTGTTTATCATAGTATACATATATTATCAAAACATGTAAATCACTGCTTTGCATGACATGTAATGAGTCCCCACCCATCACGCATCTACATAGCAATCACTTGACGTGAATTCCATCATCAAGGTAACACACTGTACCTTTTTCATTCCATCTTGGTGATCTACCTCCTGGCGGGACCCTCATCTCCTAAGGAGGCCGATGTGGTTCTATCATCATGTTACTCGTCCTAGCGAGACCCTCATCGCCTAAGGAGGACGGTAACTCATATCATAAATACTCCTCCTGGCGGGACCTGCATCGCCTAAGGAGGTCTCACAATTGCATCACAGCATATCAACGGAGTGCGACTCTGGGTTCCACAATCATCATCCCATGTCCATGCATGAGATGCCAATGCATTGTATGTCATTTGTAAATACATAACTCATCATTTAAAACCACATTTGAAACATAAATCAAATACAACATATCTCATAAAACATAATAAAACCAAATCATAATTGTGGTTACAAGTAGGTAGGAAACCTACTGAAGATCACTTCAGTGTTCGTTCTTTCTTTAGCGTCACCCGGTCATGACTCGCACGTCGTTCAACTTCCGGTACCTTGTCTATATAACAATAAGTAAATCATATTATCCTTTAATTATTCATTCACATCTAAGAGCCAAAACATCTTGTGGGGTTCGGCCATACCCATGGCCGAACCTCATCATTTGGATTTGATCTTCCTTTCATGTCCTTTTGCAATTTAACTTGTACTTATGATTTTGCCATTGTCTAACCAATGATTAATTTTGCTAAACACCATTATCCAAAACCAATCCATTTTAGTGGGTTTCGGCCATACAACATGGCCGAACCTCACCATCACACTTTTGATCCTTTTTATTCTTCACACATAATCCTAATTTCCAATCCATTCATCTAAGAATTCACACAGTAATCATCTAACCTTTAATCCACCATTGTCATTTTATGGGGTTCGGCCCTATACATGGCGGAACCTTATAATCCCTTTTATCCATCACCAAATGGTTCTCCATGGGGATAGTTTTAAACCTTTTTAAAACCAAACACCATTCATAACATGGCCGAACCCCACCCCTTTGATTTTGATGCTCCACTTTGCATTTCTTTTTGATGAACATTAGCATCCAAATCCATCACTCTTTCAGTTATATTAAACCCTTTAGAACATCATGGTAGCAATAACAAATACTACCCATAAACTTAGTCCATTTAACCCATACCATGGTCCATGGGGTTCAGCCATACACAAATTAGACTCTGAAATTATCTCAGAAAGGGCGGGGCGTTACAGTACCGATACTTGATATTAATCCAAACCATCATGGAATCCATCATCCATGGTTACACACATCCATCCTTGGTACCATTTTATCAGTGAGTATCATCTGTCCATGATTAATAACCATCCATGAATATAACCCTCCTTCTGGGTATAATCCATTCATGGCATAACTAGTCCATTCTTGATCATACTTAATCCAGGCACATCTTCCACCATGAGATATTTTATCCATAGGAACCACACTCGAATGAATGACTGTAGTAACAATAACAAATCATAATATACCCCGACCCTTTAGAAAGACTTAGGGCCCCTGACTTACTAAGCGGAAGACCCACGTCTAACGTGATCCTGTCTACCTCGCCCTGCATCCCTTCACCCCAAGGGTGATTCAGTCGAGCTCTAAGGCGGACGAACCGCGTCTGACGAAGCTAGTACCACCCCCATGGGGTAAAATAGTACCTAGCTCTGCGCATCTACGCACGTCAAGTGTGAGAAATAGTCGTGAGAGCGCCCTACAGCGCGTAGCCTGCGAGGGACCCACTCCTCAACGATAACCCTACGGGACCAAATCTCCCTACCTCATATCAAGGTTCTTTGGGCTGAGACTGACCTTGCTACAACCTCCTTAGAATACTTCAGCCAGGTGATATGAATTTGAGATAGAAAATGAGAGAGAAAGAAAGAGAACTTTGGCCTTGGATTATTTAATTCCCTTTTAATCTTCATGCATATATTAATCTCTCATGCATAACCTAACATCTCCATGCAAGCCTGACGTGTATAATACTTTTAAACTTTGAAATATAACTCCCAAAACCGTTACCCATTCATTTTTAAAATGGGAGTTACATGCATGAAATGCCTTCCATGCAGCCAACGTTCTCATGGTTTTGAATTTGGAGCAATCTCACAAACCTTTTATCTCCACACCTTACTCACTTAAAAATAAATATTCCATCCAACTTTTTTATTAAGCTCACCCAACTCAACTCATTCATTTAATGTAACTCAACTAATAAATTCAACTCAACTAAACCCATCATTTATTTCAACTCAACCAACTCAAATATTTAATGAAACTTATACCAATTAAGCTTTGAGCTCACTCCATGATTAATCATGCCCATCTCGACCCATTGGGTCCATTTGGCCACTTTGACCCATTTAACGAAATTTGACCCAATTATGATTCTTGACCCGTTTAAGTACATCTTATCCATGTATTTGTCTTGTAAACAAAACTACCATCCTTTGGGTCTTGATTGAACCATTGACCCATTTAAATTCAAATCAAATATATCACAATGGCAATTCCATAAATATGGATAAATTCATGTAAATTGATATCTTTCAAATTCCAGGGTGTTACAAGGTGAGACTAACTTAAGTATTAGCTTGGTGAGATCTTAGTGAGTCGTTGTCATAACTTAGTGAGGTTTCTTAATACCTGAATTTTGGTAAAATTCATATTATAATATTGTCATTCTCTGCTTTGTGCTTGGAATTATCAGCTTTGTGCAATCTGCTTTGTGTTTCTATATGCTAATGATATCATTAGTTTCTTTGTGGACTGATATTTGTTTTGTTGAAACAACAATGACTGATAAATCCAATGCCAAAAGGGTCAAGGGAAGATTAGTAAGGGATTTCTATAATCCAACTCAGAGATGGTACCGACTCAGTATTCAACCGAGAGTTCAGGGAAGCCCAACTCCAATTGAAATATCATCTGATAGTGATCCAGGTTCTCAGTACTATACGCCATCAACACCACCTCCTGATACGGGAATGAACTATGAGGTGCCAACCTCACCGGAAGTGCGAGAAACCTTTTTCCCTACTCACCACACTGAACTTCCGATGTGGAAACCGGTTCCTCTAGGGATAGATGTTGCCGGAACCTTCAGACCACCCTTGTGTAACTTCTGTGCACAACATACTCAGGAGTTTTGCCCTTGCCCAAAGGATCGGGAATGCTCCAAGTGCAAGACTTTTGGCCATGCAAACTGTCCATTTTCCAAGGGAAATGGAATCTATGGATATCATGTATGTTGTCAGTATGATCATAAGATGAGGGATTGTCCCTATACCGATAACAAATTCATGTCATCTTCATCAGGGGAATAAAAGAAGAGGCAGGAACAAGAAAGGAATGATGGGCGATATATAGTGTAGGGTCTATGACCCTTTTAGTTATCTTTGTTGTTGGTTTGTGTGTAAGGATAAATCATGTAATAAAGACTCTCCAACTATGTATAATGCGATGTAAATTATACGGTTATGAAATAAAAAACTTAGTGTTGTAATAGCTTGTGTTTCAATAAAAAACTTTGGTTATCTCATGTGAAATGCTTTGTGATGGAATTCTTTTTATACTTTGTGTATATCAGAAGAAAATGCCACGGAACGAGCTAACTCAATGAGAGGGATTCGCACCACCGCCACCTACTCCACGTACTTCAGAGCAGGAAGCCATTTATGAAACAGTGTGAATTACAATGCAAGTATTGAGGAATACTTTTGGAAATGAACAACAAGCTAGAACTAACGGAGGAAGAGTAAATGTTACTTTGAGGGATTTCAAACGACTCAATCCTTTATCTTTTTTGCAATGAACAGACCTGATAATAGGAGAAAACTAGCTTAATCAAACAAGTTGTATGTTTGATACGTAAGGGGTAGACGATGATCTACGGGTAACGTTAGCCACCTACCAACTGACGGGAAATGCTTACAAATGGTGGAAAGTCAAAAATCTCACTAGGGAAAGTGCACCCATGAGTTGGGCTGACTTTCCAGAAGCTTTTCTCGCACGCTACTCTCCTTTAGTGGCGAAGGAGGCTAGACAACAGTAGTTCATGGAGATACAACAGGGGTGATGCGGTCCCCCAATACAACAGTAAGTTTATTAACCTCTTGCCGTATGCACCCAAAATGCTGTAAAATGAAGAGGATAAACTCTGACACTATGTGCGGGGACTTCGTTCGTTTATCCAACGATAGATGGTTGCCCAACGTCACACAAGTCTGGAAGAGGTAATGGAAAAAACTTCTTTGGTAGCAGCAGTGGATAGACCAAATCCTAACCAAGGGACATCTCAGCAGAGAAATTTCTAGAAACCACCTCAGTATACAAATAAGAAGAGGAAATTCAAGGGAAACCCTTTCAAGAAGGGTCAACCTTCTGTATGGCAATCCGGTGGCTTTGATAAAAGACAAGTTATTTGTTATACTTTTGATCAACCTGGATATATTTCACGTCAATGCCAAAATCTTAAGGCTTGTGGAGAGAGATTGTGCTACACTTGTAGACAACCAGGACATGTTGCCAAAGATTGTCCAACTCCAAAAGATGCAAATGAGATAGGGCCAACATGGAATAACAGGCCAGCTCATTCAAACATGCAACTACCTTATAATAGAGGCTCGCCGTAGGCTTCAAGAGGGTCATCAACACCCAACTCTTCACAGCAGAGGCTCAATCAAAGAAGGGGACGCGGACGTCCTCAACAGATGACGCAGGGACGAGTCTACACAATTGGGCCAGCAACAGACAAGCCTATGGATCACTCAGTGATGGAAGGTACTTTACCACTTTTTAGTTCTTTAGTACATGTGTTATTTGACACTGGTGCATCCCATTCTTTCATATCTACTTTGTGTACTGAAATTTTGAGTTTAAATCGGTGGTTGTGCATAAACCACTGAAGGTAAAGTCTCCTTTAGGAAGAGAAATGACAATTGATCATTTATGTAAGTGTTGTATAATAAGACTTGGTAGACAAAATTTGAATTATAATTTGTTAGTGACAGAAATAAGAGGTTTTGATGTCATTTTAGGCATGAACTAGCTTTCGAAACACATGATAGTGTTAGATTGCTATAAAAGGATGGTGTTAGGGCATTCCCGGAGAAATCAATGTTTGGAGAAATTGAAACCTTATAAAGGATTTAGTGTGAGGAACTCTGCTCTATGTGACCATTTCAATAGTATGGTAGCTGATATAGGTTTTGAAAACGTAGAAGGTGTAGACTTAGTGATACCTCGGGTTGTGTGTGAATTCATGAATGTTTTTCCGGACTAGTTGAGTGGTCTACATCCACGCCGAGAGCTTGAGTTTATTTTCAATCTACAACCTGGGATTTACCTATTTCCATGCCATCGTATAGGATGGCACCGATAGAACAGCGGGAAGTGCGAACCCAAGTAGATGAGTTGCTTAAGTTGAGCTTTGTGAGACTAAGTACTTCACCTTTGGCAGCTCCAGTTCTTTTTGCCAAAAACAAGGATGGAACTTTAAGAATGTATTTAGATTACCGGAAGTTGAACCAGGTAACTATTAAGAATAAGAATCCATTGCCACGGATAGATGATTTATTTGACCAACTGAAGGGAGCCAAGTGCTTTTCAAATATAGATTTGAGATCGGGTTATCATCAGTTGAGAGTTAGAGATGAAGATATCTCTAAAACTGCGTTCAGAACTCAGTACGGTCATTACGAATTCTTAGTGATGCCGTTTGGAGTAACAAATACACCGGCCACGTTCATATATTTGATGAACAGAGTTTTCCGGCCTTATTTAGGAATTTTTGTAGTGGTGTTCATTGACGATATTTTGATATTTTCGTCAACGGAAGAGGAGCATGAGCAACACTTGAGGGTAGTGTCACAGACTTTAGAAAACCATCAGTTGTACGCCAAATTCAATAAATGTGAGTTTTGGTTGAAAGAAGTATAATTTTTGGGACATGTTGTGACACAAAATGTAACGCCCGCCCCTTTTCACCTTAAATCAGAGTCTATTTTTTTTTTTTAATAGTGACAAAGGGCGCGGACGTCACGACGCGAGTTAAGTCCGAGCTTCTAAAGCCCGGCCCTTAACTGGCCAACCCTACGTGTGCATGGAACGAAGTCCACAAAGAACAGCTCACACGTAGACGTAAGCTCAAGGAATATTACAACTAAGTGCGGAATTAACAATAAAGACTATCCTACAAATTTGAGATAGCAGGGAAGATAACATTCATAATATTACCAAAATATCACAACGTCTCAACTTCTAAAATAAACCAAAATATAAGAAGTAATCTAATTATACAGTCCGATAAGCTAAACTGTTCAAATATACATTTCCCAAAAATAAACTTTAATAAAGTAAACAGTCCGCCTCCCCAAGCTTCTAAGCTTGGCTCCCGTCCCGTCCCGTCCTTCTGCTCCGGTATTTCCTGCGTCATCAGTTAGGGTAGAAATAGGGCGTTAGACAACGCGCCCAGTAGGACTCCGAGTAGGGCTAACACATGGATTAGTGATAACAAAGCATATAGATAATAGTATAACGAAAACCATAAAATGAATGCTATGCCATGGGTGTCTGTGTTATGAATCCCACCCATCATCCATACCATCATGCTGTCATATCCCCCTTGTCGTCAAGATACAAACAATCACAAATCATCCCCCTGGACGGCAAAACCTCGTCCAGATATAAAACAATCACAAATCATCCCCCTGGACGGCAAAACCTCGTCCAGATATAAAACAATCACAAATCATTCCCCTGGACGGCAAAACCTCGTCCAGATATAAAACAATCACAATTCATCCCCCTGGACGGTAAAACCTCGTCCAGATATAAAACAATCACAAATCATCCCCCTTGATGGAAGAATCATCATCAAGGTATCATAATTACATACAACATCCCTGATACATCAAACACATCAAAATATCTCCATGTCTGTTTCTCGGTCACCCCGACGGAGCATGGACTCCGGTTTCATTTCATCCTTCCCTTGTCATCCCTCCCATGCCATGCATGAGATGTAGATGCCATATGTCATGTAATGAATATAATAACAAACTATGACATTTAAAAAAAAATCCCATCAATAAAACATATAACTTGATTACCCAAAATAGATCAAGCAAAGCCTCAATAATGACATCATAGCATTAAAACCCATTTTAAACCAATCATATGCTTACCGGAATAAATCAAGTAAAAACCCCTACATAATACATAATTCAAAACCATTCTTAAAACATACCATATAATTTCCAAACTAATTCAAAGAAACCATCACTCAATCCATGGCTTACAAAAAGGTAGGAATCCTACCGAATACTGACTAGCGTTCTTTCTTCCGTTTCCGTCTGACAGACCCGGTCGCCGATCACGCACCGCTTGCGATGTCCAGTACCTTATTATACATATCAATTAGTCAATGTATTAACCATTTAAGTCCATAAATCACATCTTAGTGGGGTTCGGCCATATACCATGGCCGAACCTTACTAAATAAGTTTTGCGGGTCCCATTTAGTCCATTAAATATTTTAATCATATGAGTCTAAAAACCAGCCACCCTAGGCTTTATTAATCACTCATAAGGTTGTTACTTAGAGTCCCTAAGTCCATGACCACCTCCCATGGGTTTCTTCATTTTGGCTAATATTTACGGTTTTGCCACTACCCTTCCATGGTTACTCATTTACTTAATCCATGTACATTATGGTCCATAATTGATCCATAACTTAGACCCATTAATTGATTCACAAAATGGTTCCATTGATGTCTCATTAACCATGATATGCATATTAATAATTTAGTCCTTAACTTAGCCTAATTTTTCCATTCATCCAACCACATACACACACCCTTCCTTAGTCCATAACATGACTTACAATTGAATCATCATTCTTAACCACATCTTGGGTCCCTAATTGATCCATCAACCATACAACAAGATCACTTACCTCAACCATCTAATTAACCTAATTCCATTAATTTTTAAACACATGCACACACCTTAAACCTTAGCCCAAAGAGGACTCTCAATGAGTCATGGGCTTTATTAAAACTAGCCCCTTTAATTCAACCTAATCCCCACTTTTCCTTGGGTCTTTTTCACCACATTTAGATCCATAATAAGCCCTCCCATGAGGAGGTTTACATCATGCATTTAAATCATCAACTTCGATCATCACTTGATACATTCTTGAGTCCATTAATGACCCCTTTAATCATGACCTAATCCCCATTAATTTAAACACACACATAAGTCCAACTATGAGGGATTTTAACTCATACATTTAAATCATCCTTCCTTAATCATCATGAAATACATTTTGGTCCATTAGTTTAACCATAACTCCCATTTATTTTTTCATGGTTCCAAAACACCAAATTCATCCAATCTCCCCATTGAAATCACTTAACCACCTTCCATGATTTCCTTCACTAAAAACCCCTTAAAATTTACAAACCTTTGACCCCTTTTAAGCTTCCAATTTATTAGTATATTATTCCATACCTTCCATCCTTCCAAACCCATTTAAATTTACAAACACATAACCCTAAAAACTCCATTAAAGATCCTTAATTACCTACATTTAACCATTAAAATCTTAAAACCCTAAATCATCCTCCATGGCTTCCATTATTTATAAACCCTAATAATTCACTTAAACACCTACCATTTTTGAGGTCATTAACATCATTCACATCTCCCATGCATTTCCTCATTTAATCCCCTTTAAAATTATCACCACATTTAATCATTAGCACCTTAAAAAAAAAAACATAAGCCATCTTTCCATGATTTTCATTCAAGATCCCTTTAAAAAGAACTACCACATTTAATCATTAAACACTTACAAACCCCAAATCATCCTCCATTCTTTTCCTCATTAAAACTCTTTAACTTCACTAACATTTATTCATTAACATCTTAAAATCATAAATCCCCCTTCCATGGTTTTGACCTTAAAAACCCCATTTAAGCTTACTTAATTACTCACCATAATTCCTTCCAAAAATCACACACATTTCATGCTTAAATAAATTTCATTACATAATGTCCTTAATGTATTTATTTTTCCTTAACCTAATTTATCCACTTTTCCATCCTTCCATTTGATGGATTTGAGATCCAAGGCCTATGATTATTTTGCCACCATCAAATTTAACAAGAATGGATCCCAAAACTTAAATCCTAAAAATCCAAATCTCTTGTTTAGGAATTACTTACAATCCGACGCCTCTTCCGACTTCCGTCACTCCCGCTGGCTTCCTTGGCCTCCTTTCTTCTTCCTCTCCTTGTTTGAACAGCTAAGATGCTTGATCCATGGTGAAAACACCATAGCTTGGGTTTGGCCATGATAGGGTTTGATTTGAGAGAGAGAAGGGAGGAGAAGATGGAGATAAATAACCCAAGGTCTTGATCTTGGAGTGATGAGCCCAAGCTTACACCTTTCTCCTCTCTTTTCTTCCAAGCTTTTCTTATTCTTTCTCTTGGTTTTCTTCCTCTCCTTTTCCTTGGGTGTGGGACGGTGGTGGAGAACAAGAGAGGGAGAGAGTATGAGATCGTTGGAGTGGAGAGAATGAGATGAAAAGTCATCTCATCTCTTGGTTGTCTAAAATACACTCCACATTAACTCTCCCACCAACCAAACTTAGATATTTTTCATGCTTTTTGACCCAACCACATTACCCAACGTTTTTTTTCTTTTTGCCTTAAGATAAGATGGCTTTTGGTTTTCCACCTTTTGACCATTTGACCCTCATTTGAATAATTTAATCATTTAATTAATTAGATAATTAGGTTAAGTTAATTCACATTTAATTTAATTCCATTAAATTTCTTCCATAAAATCCACCCATGGTTGACCAGTCAACCACGGTGGCCTGCCCCACCAATTCTTGGTCCACACGCCACCTCACTTGGTGAGGTGGAGGTGGGTCCCAATTGACCACATCACCTTGGCTTAATTCAAATTAACTTAGGTGATTTAAATTTAATTCAACCCATTCCAACTAATTGGATCATCATTGGGCCCATGGCCCAATTACATTCACCCTTACCCATTTACCTTAGGGCTTACATCATCTTGATCCATTGGGTCCCAATTGGGTATTGCCCCCAATTTGACCATCCTTGGCCCAATTGACCACCATTGACCCTTTAAGTAAACTTAAATCCAATCCATAATCCATTGGGCCCTAGTTGGGCCTTTGTCCACATTTTAATCCATTTACTATCTATTCCATCCAATTTCCAAATTCCACCATAAAAAAATAAATAATAACACATATATATTACTTTACAAATTCCGGGCCATTACACAAAATGGAATCACAATAGATCCTGCCAAAGTTGAGGTAGTGATAAATTGGCAAAAGCCAACAAACGTCTTTGAAATAAGAAGTTTTTTGGGATTAGCTGGGTATTATAGGAGATTTATACCAAGTTTCTCCCAGATTGTTGTCCCAATGACAAAGCTAACAAGGAAGAACATGAAATTCGAATGGAATAACGAGTGCGAAAGGGCATTCCAAGAATTGAAGGAAAAGTTCACCACCTCCCCACTATTAATTATACCAGAGCATGGTCAGAGATTTGAAGTATATTGTGATGCTTCAAAGAATGGTTTAGGATGTGTCCTAATGCAGGAAGGTAGAGTAGCAGCCTATGGCTCTAGACAATTAAAGGGACAAGAGCAAAATTACCCGACTCATGATCTAGAACTAGCAGCCGTAGTGTTCGCAGTAAAACTCTGGAGACATCATTTGTTTGGTGAGAAATTTAATATTTTCTCTAATCACCATAGTCTCAAATACTTGTTCACTCAGAAGGATTTGAACTTGAAACAAAGGAAATGGATGGAGACTTTGAAAGACTATAATTTTGAACTCTCCTATCATCCAGGAAAGGAGAATGTAGTAGTAGATGCTTTGAGTATGAAAAATCATTGTAATGTAGCTTGTATAACATCTTTACAATGGAATATGTTGAGTACGATGGGTGAATTTGACCTACAATTGGTACAGTATGATAAATCAATTCGGACATAGAGTGAAATCAGACAGCCAGAACTTATTAGGCTTGTGTTGGAAACACAACAAAGGGACCTAGAATCTATCAAAGTACGGACTCAGTTGATAGATGGGATTGACTTGAAGGATTGGAAGATCAGGACCGATGGAGGTCTAACCTTCAAAGATAGATTATGTGTGCCGGAAACAGAGGATCGTAGAAGAATAATACTCAATCACTGTCATCACTCTCACTTCGCAGTACGTCTTGGAGGTACTAAAATGTATCGTGATTTGCGATGTCAATTCTGGTGGAGTGGAATGAAGAATGACGAGGTAGATTTTGTATCTAAGTGCTTGACTTTTCAGCAGGTAAAAGCGGAGCACCAGAGACCGGGAGGAAAAATGCAACCTCTCGAAGTGGATAGGTGGAAATGGGAGCATATCACCATGGATTTCGTTGTAAGTTTTCCTAAATCTTATAGGGCAAACATGTAATGCCCGCCCCTTTTCACCGAAATCAGAGTCTATTTTATTTTTTTAAAATAAAAGTGACAAAGGCGCGGGACGTCACGACACGAGTTAAGTCCGAGTTTCTAAAATCCGGCCCTTAACTGGCCAACCCTACGCGTGCGTGGAACGAAGTCCACGAGAACGGTTCACGCGTAGGAAGTAAGCTCGAGGAATATTAAACTCAGTGTGGAATTATAATAAAGACTATCCTACCAATTTTCAGATAGCAGGGAAGATACATTCATTTAATTACTAAAATACTTCAAAGTCATAATGTCCAAAATAAAGTCCAAGCCATAGTAAGTAAATGTAAATATTACAATCCGATGAGCTAAGCTACTCAATTACATATTCCAAAATAAATTTAAATAAACTAAGTAGCACGCTTCCCCAAGCTCCTACGCTTGGCTCCCATCGCACCCCTCCGCTGCGCCATCTCCTACGTCATCAGCTAGGGTAGAAGTAGGGCGTTAGACAACGCGCCCAGTAGGACTCCGAGTAGGGCTAACACATGGATTAGTGGTAACAAATACATAGATAGTAATAAAATGAAAACCATAAAATGAATGCAATGCCATGGCTGTCTCATGTCATGTGTCCCACCCATCATCCATACCATCATGATGTCATATCCCCCTTGACGACAAGGCCTCGTCAAGGTATTCCCATGTTTGCTTCTCGGTCGCCCCGACGGAGCATGGACTCCGGTTATAGCATATCAAGCTATCCCCATGTCTGTTTCTCGGTCACCCCGACGGAGCATGGATTCCGGTTATAGCATATCAAGCTATCCCCATGTCTGTTTCTCGGTCACCCCGACGGAGCATGGATTCCGGTTATAGCATATAAAGCTATCCCCATGTCTATTTCTCGGTCGCCCCGACGGAGCATGGACTCCGGTTCCTTCATTTTCCCGCCTATGCCATGCATAAGATGTAATTGCGATATGCTATATAGTATTTAAATCATTGTAAATGTAATATACCATATAATGTTTAAATCATAGCCATAACACATAATTCATAGCCTTGAAATCCATCATAAAATAAGTCATATAATTATCAAAAAATAAATCAAGGAAACCATCGTATAACACGTAATCCACGGCTTACAAAAAGGTAGGAATCCTACCGAATACCGATCAGCGTCCTTTTACGTTTTCGTTCACAAACCCGGTCACCGACCGCACACCGCTTGCGATGTCCGATACCTTATTATACATTACCAAATCAGTCCATATTTTAATCACGTCCAAGTCCATTATCCAAGCCTTAGTGGGGTTCGGCCCTACACCACGGCCGAACCCTACTAGTTAAGTTTGTGGGTCCCATTTAATCCTTTAACCATATTAATTTTGTGAGTTTAAAAACCAACACCCTAGGCTTCATTTAATCATACCTAAGGTCATTACTTACAGCCCCTAAGTCCATGATCATTTCCCATGGGGTTCTTTGAATTGGGCCATTATTTACAATTTTGCCACTACCCCTTCCATGGTTAAGTTCTTATTTTATTTCTCCATTCTTAGGCCCATAATTGATCCATAATCTTGGATCCATTAATGACTCACAAATCATGAAATACAACCATTTAAAATCAACCACTAACTTAACTTTATTTCCATTAATTAATGCATATATATAGATCCTAATCTTAGGCCATCAATTGGTTCACAAAAAGGGTCCATTGATGTCGCATTAACCATGGCATAACAACATTAGAAATAAGCCATTTAATTAACCTAATCTCCATTCATTTAAACACATACATCACCCCATGCTTAGCCCATTAAGTGGTTCGTAAAATTGGGTCATGGGTTCAGCCCTACACCATGGCCGAACCCATGATGTCTCTTCCCCATTTTTTTTTTCTTGGATCCATTATAACACTTTAGATCCACCAATAGTCCTTTCTTGAGGGGTTTAAATCATGCATTTAAATCACATTGAGTTCATTAATCTTAACCATGTTCTCTTATTCAATTCATTGTTCCAAAATACCTAAGTTCACCAAAATACTCAATCCATCAAATCTTCCCATTTTCCATCCTTTTAAACCCATTTAAAATTCTAATACGTCACCATAGGGTTCGGCCATACACCATGGCCGAACACATGGTTCATGGTCCATCATTTATCTCTGCCTCTTGAGGCCATGAAATCCATTTACATCGTCTATGAATTTTTTTCATTTAAAAACCCTTTACAAATCACTACATTTAATCCTTTAACACCTTAAAAAAATCATAAACCATCTTTCCATGATTTTTCTTATAAAAACCCCTTTAAAATTACCCACATTTAATCAATAAACTTAAAAGCCTAAATCATCCTCCATGGCTTCCATTCTTCATAAACCCTAATAAATCAATTAATTCTCTACCATGCTTACATAATGTCCTTAATCCATTTACTTATTCTTAACCCTAATTTACCCATTAGGGTTTTGTCCAATTTTCATCCTTCCATTGGATGGGTTTGAGATCCAAGGCCTATGATAATTTGGCCACCATCCAACCCATGGAAAATGGATTCCATGCTCTCTTCTTAAACCTAAAAAAATGCACTCTTTTTTTTAAGAGATACTTACAATCCGGCGGCTCCTCCGACTTCCTTTGCTCCCGTTGGCTTCCTTGGCCTCCTTTCTTCTTCTTCTCCTTTGTTGGTCGGCCAAGATGCTTGATCAATGGTGAAAACCTCAAAGCTTGGGTTCGGCCAACATAGGGTGTGTTTGAGAGAGGGAGAGGAGGAGATGGTGAGGAAGAAGATACCAAGTTTGATCTTGGAGTGATGGCCAAATTTGAGCTTCTTTCTTCTCTTCTTCTCTTCTTCTCTTTTTCTTCTTCTTCCTTTCTCTTTGGTGTGGGACGGTGGTGGAGAGCAAGAGAGGGAGAGAGTGAAAATGAGAATGGGATTTGAGAGATGAGATGAAAGCATCTCCTTTTGGTTGCTTAACTTATACTCAACCATTAATTCTTCCCACCAACCACATGAGATCTTTTTATGCTTTAATGGTGGTGGTTGGAACAACCACCACTAGCCAACGTTTCTTGTGTGTTTGTTTGGGTGGTTTTGACCATTTGACCACAATTAGATTAGCTTAATTATTTAATTAATTAGATCATTAGGTTAAGTTAATTAATTCCCACTTATCTCCTTTAATCTCCTTAATTCTTCTCCATTACTCCACCCATGGTTGATCAAGTCAACCATGGTGGCCGGCCCCACCAATCCTTGGTCCACACACCACCTCACTTGGTGAGGTGGAGGTGGGTCCCAATCGGCCATGTCACCTTGGTCAATTCATCACCAACTTAGGTGATTTAAATTTAATTAAATCCATTCCTCTTATTGGATCACCATTGGGCCCATGGCCCAATTAAATTCACCTCCTACTCATTTACCTTAGAGCTTACCTCATCTTGATCCATTGGGTCCCAAATGGGTATTGGGCCCAATTTGACCATCCTTGGCCCAATTGACCATCATTGACCCTTTAAATGAATTTAAATCCAATCCATGGTCCATTGGGCTAAACTTGGGCCTTTGCCCCAAATTTTGATCCATTTGACATCCATACCATCAAAACTCCAATTTTCCATCATTAGAATAAATAATAGCCACATATATATTGATTTAAAAATTCCGGGCTATTACAATACAATCCTGGTTTGAAATTTTCGTCCCGAAAATTCGAGCGAAGTAGGGATTCAAAACAACTCATACAAAGAGATCTGGATGAGCGACTCTCATTTCGAATTCAAGTTCCCAGGTGGCTTCCTCATTGCCATGTCGTTCCCATACCACCTTGACCAATTGAATAGCGCGGTTCCATAACACTCTTTGCTCTCTCCCGATCACTCTGATCGGTTTCTCCACATAGTCACGTCGCTCTGCACATCGATGTCTTGTACGTTCAGGACATGCGAAGGATCAGGGTTGTACTTCCTCAACATGGACACATGGAATACATCATGTAGAGATGATAGCTGTGGAGGGAACGCCAACTAATAAGCTACCCCCCCCCCCCCCCCAACCCTCTTCAGGATCGGAAACGGCCCCACAAATCTTGGCGACAGTTTCCCCTTCTTCCTGAACCTCATGTGCCCCTTCCCTGGTGAGACTTTCAAGAACACTAAGTCTCCCACCTCAAACTCGAGGAACCTTCTCCTCTTGTCGACATAGCTCTTCTGAAGGCTCTGTGCAGTGAGTAGATGTTGCCGTATCAACTTAATCTGTGCCGTAGTCTCTACAATCAAATCCGGTCCAATCAATGTAGGCTCACCGGCTTCTGTCCAGCACACGGGTCATCTATAAGGCCTACCATACAGGGCCTCAAATGGAGCCATCTGAAGACTTGCTTGGTAACTGTTGTTGTAAGAGAACTCCACCAGTGGCAAATGATCCTCCCATCCACCCTTGAAATCTAGCATATAGGCTCTCAACATATCCTCCAGTGTCTGTATCATCCTTTCTGACTGTCCATCAGTCTGTGGGTGAAATGCTGTGCTAGTCAATATATCAGTCCCCAAAGCTAACTGTATGCCCTGCCATACTCTGCCGGTGAGTCGGCCATCCCGGTCAGATACAATAGTTCGGGGAATACCATGTAGTCTAATGATATCCCGGATGTACCATCGACCTAAAGTCTCCGACGAATCTGTCATCTTGATAGGAAGGAAATGTGTAGACTTCTCTAACCGGTCTACCATGAACCATATCGCATCGTTGCCCTTTGATGACCTTGGCAACCCTGTTACAAAGTCCATGGATATGTGCTCCCACTTCCACTTTGGCACTGGCAAGGGTGCGAGTAAACTTGGGGGTTTCTGATGTTCCGCCTTAACTTGCTGACAAGTTAGGCAACGAGCAACAAACTCTGCCACATCTTTCTTGAGTCCACTCCACCAATAGTGCCTCTTGAGATCATGATACATCCTTGTACTTCCCGGATACATAGAGAGCTTTGTTTGGTGTGCTTCAATCAACAACTCTCTTCTGCAGCTCTTAGGCACATATGTCCTGCCTCGGAACACAAGACTTTGTCCTAGTCGTAATTCCCACTCCGGTACAACCTCACCGGTAGACATCTTAGCCCAAATCTCCTCCACCTTTGGATCTGTTCGTTGCTCCCATTCAATCTCGGAGACCATGTTGGATCGTATGATCAGATTATATATGGTCCCATGGTTGTTGAGGTAGAGTTTAAACTCTCTGATGGTATTCAATACCTCCCACTCCGTCCTGATCAAACTGGCTACTGTCGCATGTGACATGCGGCTGAGGGCATCCGCCACCTTGTTCGCCTTGCCCTGATGATAATGAAGTGCGAACTCATAATCCGCCAGGTATTCCATCCATCTGCGCTGTCTCATGTTGAGTTCCTTCTGATCAAATAAATACATCAGGCTCTTGTGATCTGAGAACACCTCAAACTGCTCACCATAAAGGTAGTGTCTCCATCTTTTGTGAGCGAAGACCACTGCTTCTAGCTCCAGATCATGTGTGGGATAGTGGCGCTCATGAATTTTCAACTGTCTTGATCCGTACGCCACCGCATGATTACCTTGACTAAGTGTACACTCCAGTCCCTCACCTGAGGCATCACAGTACACTTCATAATTTCTGCCTCTTTCTGGTAAGATCAGAATAGGAGCGGTTGTAAGCCTCTCATTTAGCTCCTCAAATCTCCAGTTGCACAGATCTGACCACTCAAATTTGACTCCCTTCTGAGTGAGTCAAGTAAGTGGGGCTGCGATTTTGGAGAAGTCCATGATCAATTTCCTGTAGTAATTGGCCAATCCCAGAAAGCTGCAGATCTCCGTCACATTCGTCGGCGCTTTCCACTCCCTCACTGCCGCTACCTTAGCCGGGTCCACAGCTATACCTTCCTCCGATATAATGTGCCCTAAGAAGTTGACCTCAGATAGCCAGAACTCACACTTGCGGGCTTTGGCATACAACTGGTTCTTCCTCAAGGTGTCCAAGACTATCCGCAGGTGCTCGACATGTTCCTCCTGACCTTTGGAATAGATCAGGATGTCATCAATAAATACGATCACAAACTGATATAAGTAAGGACGGAAGATCCTGTTCATCAGGTCCATGAACACAGTCGGTGCGTTTGTAAGTCCGAACGGCATGACCACATATTCATATAAGCCATACCGTGTCCTGAAGGCTGTTTTTTCTATGTCCTCCTCTCTAACCCGGATTTGATGGTATCCAGACATTATATCAATCTTGGAGAAGTGAGAGGAACCACTAAGTTGATCAAACAGATCGTCAATCCTGGGTAAAGGGTACTTGTTCCTGACAGTCAGCTGTTTCCACTTTCTATAGTCTACACACATCCGAAGGGTATCGTCTTTCTTCTTCACAAATAATACTAGGGCTCCCCATGCGGATGTGTTGTTCTGAATAAAACCCAGTCTGAGCAGTTCATCAATCTGCTTCTTTAACTCGGTCATCTCAGCTGGTGCGATCCTGTAATGGGGCAATGATACTGGAGCAGCGCCGGGATACAACTTAATCTCAAAGTCTATCTCCCTCTTGGGTGGCAAACCAGGGAGCTCTGTTGGGAATACCTCGGCATAATCTACCACTACCGCCGGAAGTTCAGCCACTGGTGCCCTATCTAACCTGAGGTTGTTCAAGACAAGGTGGTTCAACTCTTCCTGCAGCCTTCTAGGGATGCCCTGTCTGTCAGCGTGTACCACGTACCGCTTTCCCTCGGGTGACCAAAATATCACTCTACGAAGATGGCAATCGATATGAGCCTGAAATGTAGCCAACCAGTCCATGCCAAATATAACGTCGTACTCAGCCATATCGAGTACCAAATAGTTGAACTCGAATCGGAATCCAGCGAGTTCAGTGTTTAATGCCATGCATATGAGTCCCAAAGATGTGTCTCCAACGGGGGATACAATGATAAGTGATGTGGACAGGTTTTGTACTAATGTGCTCGTAGCAGCTATGAATGCAGCAGCAAATAATGGGAAGCTCCAGAATCAAATAATGCAACAGCATATGAACTACCAACTACGGCCATACCTTGAATCACCGAGCGATCCACCGCTGCTTAGTGATCCAGCCCGACGAAGTTAGGAGGGCATTTTGGACATTACTTAATGTCTTTTGTTTTATATATAAAAATCATGAATAGTGTCTGGTAAACTTCTTGAGTGTGAAAGACAACTCTTTTTATATATTCAGACCTTGAAATTCGTACACATATTAAGCTTTTGAGTATGCTACTCAGTGGTATTTTCAAAATTTCATGAATATTCCTCGAAACGTGAATTTTACAGATGCTTTTATCTAAAAGCTCTGATTTTCAAGATACCCCATATTCTGAAAATTGGCAAACTCAGATCACAGTCGATCTGCATTTTATCAAACTCTTTGACAATTTTAGAATGTCGAAATGAGTATTTTAAATACTTGTTTCGAAGTGTCAAAATCACGGTGATTATAAGCCATCTTTATTATTAAAACATTGACTTTGTGAAAAATACCCCATTTTCGGTGTCAAAACTAAAAGTGAACGTTCTACCATAAGTAAACCCCGTGTTCTCAACAAATCGGCGGTATCGAATTTTCACGAGTTAGGGTCTAATATGGTCGAACAGAAAAAGGTTAAGGTAACAGTGAATTTTACTGTTTGTAAAAGATGAGATTTTTATCTGTCAATAGTAACCAACAGTTGAGATACTGCCGACATATCTAAGGGACAGAGTTCATACAGCCAATCTCAAATAGTGATTTTTAAATTCCTATAAATAGGTCCACTCCATTTACATTTAAACTCACAAATTCACAGATTTTTTTTCAGATTTTCTCTGCTACTAGGTGTTTAATATTGCTTTATACCTACAATCTTAATTTTTCGAAGGATTTCTGTAAGTTTTTATTTTGGTTTGTAAGCCTCATTAAGAGAAAGTTAGATATTCAATTTCGTTAGAAAATGCCTTACGGTTTGCTCTATAAAAATTGGCGAAGAAAATACCCAAAATTGGAAAATTGTCGTGAACAGTAACTTTGCAGCGCACTGTTCAAGTGGAAGTTTGTAAGAATGGCATTTTTGCAATTTTAGTGAACAGTACCAGTGGCATTTTCGTAATTTTTTATGAATAGTACATGATGACATTTTCGTAATTTGGTCAACAGTACCAGTGGCATTTTCGTAATAATTTGTGAACAGTGAACTGATGGCAAATTCGTAATTTGGTGAACAGTACAAGTGGCATTTTCGTAATTTTATTATGAATAGTACCTGATGACATTTTCGTAATTTTGGTGAACAGTACCAGTGGCATTTTCGTAAAAAAATTTAAATAGTTCTCAGGGGTATTTTGATAATTCTGGTTATTTTTTTGGTACAAAAACGTTATTTTTTGGAAAGGTTTAAAAAATGAATTTTATGTTGTTTTAACTTAAAAATACTTATTTTAGACTACTTGTGGGTTTTTTCTTTTGTTCGTATTACGCTAAGAGGCAAAATCGTAATTTTCATAAAATTGCAAAATAAAACTCTATAAATGTATTGTCATGATATTCTAAACATTTAGGAATATATATTATGGCTATATAGTGTTATTATACATTGTATTTACACTATTTTACATTTTAAACAGATTACTGAAAAACACTCGCCAACCGAAGAAGAGAAGATTCAACCACACTATGTGTTTATTAAAATGCATCTCATTTTGCATTCAATACAATGTTTCTTGCACCATTAGCCTACAACAATAAATGGATATCCGTGGTTATTTTTATTGACGGAAAGGATGTGATTAGATTAGAATGCGATATCAACATTATTCACACGTAAGGAGGTGATTATGAGTTTCTACATACGAAACGTGAACATGAGAGTGTTTCGGGATGTCGAGATCTAGCCATCCTAAAACAAAGTACGGAACTCACTTATTCCTAGAGACTACTTGGTATTGTGATGTTGGTGATCTGATGATAGATCAGGTATCCAACCGTGATTCCGATAGAAATATGCATTTTGTGTATAACTGTGTGTATTGTGGGATAATTAATCTATGCGATAAATGATAAGTATAGGGTAAACGTACCCGATTGGAGAGAACGGTAACACTTATCTGTGTTATAATATAACCCATTGGTGGTCTTTCAATCTGTGTTTAGTTTTTCCAGCATAGTTTAGTTAAATGCTGATTGTTGATATTTGTATTATGATTCATGAGGGAGGGCTTAACAATCTATGTTAGCTGAGTGAGGTTATTATAATCATATCTATGAGAGATATTATGTGGGTTGACAATTATATTTAAATCCATTTGTTGATGTGATGTACTGTGCATATCAAATTACCTCACACCAATGTATGAAGTACCTAGCTCGTGGAGGGCATTGGTACGAAGTGTATTTAAAATACAGGTTATGTGAAGCACTGAGCATGAATTTACCTGCGATGTAGGAAACGTATTACTTACTGCTAGGGAAGAGTTGTAGACGTCGTTTGGTGGGAGTATCTTTTCGAGAAAAGAAGGACATTTCATGTTAGATAACTGTGTTGACATTATTCTACATAATATCTGAGTGTATAAACTGTCGTTTGATAACATGTTTATTATGTTGATAATATGCTTTATTATCTAGAACTTTCTGTTGTTTTCTCTTCACTGAGCTTGTAAAGCTCACACCCCTTACAAAACAAGAAACCCAAGGGACGAAGGATAGGAGGTTCTTCAGCTGCAGTAAAGGGTGGAAACCCTTTAGCTATCTACCCCATGTTGAGATCTTATGTTTAGCTTATTAGACGTTGTACGTATGAACATGTAATGTAATAAACCCTTTATGGTGTTCGTTTGAGACACTGTAGGATGTATAAAAGTCTACTTCGTTTCTGATATGCAATTCTGATGTTGATGGGATTGATTGATGGTAAATGTTAGATAGATCATGTGTGACATTTTTTACTTGGATTTTTCTAAGAGGTCAAGTTATAGATTAAATATTGGTTAGTAATTTATCCACATACTATGCGTCGAGGTGGAATCTGTCAAGGTTTTGGTCTTAAGCGGGCCCATGGTGACCCCTTCATCTGCCTGGGATTCTTACCAGCTAGGTATGGTTTGATCCGCGGCTGTAAATGTCAGATCCAAACTTGGTTATATGAATTGTTAAGTCCATGTACTAAAATGATTTCCGCAAAGGCTCAATATTGTGTTAAAAAAAAAAAAATCTCACGTCAGTGGGCCCAGAGGGTCGGGGGGTGACAAAAGTTGTGAATATTGCTTTATTAATAAATATGAATTATATTTTAGATCTTTACGTGAATTTTAGATCTAGGCCTTTTAATTTGTTTACATATCTTAAATGATGAGCGGTCTATGTAACACCCCAATTTCTCAATGAAATGGATAATTACGAAAAATGCCCTTGGTTTGTTAAGTTAAATGTTTGTGATGTTAAGGAAATGTTGGGGCCCATTGCTCAAACTAAGATCCTAAGAGCATATTATAAGGGTTAGATTGAAGGGAACAGATAATGTACAACAATTGGGCCGAAAATGGTTAAATGGGTCAAAGGGCCCAATTGGACCCAATGGGTCATAGGGGATTATTTGACCATTGTGTGAGCTCAAATTAAATGTGGTTAAGCTGAATTGATTGGAAATCAAGTGATACAAAAATGGGTAGGTTTGATGCACATGTGAAAACCAATTAAAAATGGCTAAATCACCTATAATTGGATCATGGTGTCAAAACGGGTCAAGGGGCTAATTGGGGGACCCAATAGTCGGGTTGACCGGGTTGACCATGGATAACCGTGTGGACCCTCAATTGAGCTCAAGTATGAGTTAGTGCAGCTCAAGTTGGATTGATTTGGAGTGAGTTTTAATTAAGAATGAGTGGACTCAAGTGCATTAAATGAGTGTCATTTAAATGTGGTGAGTTGGACTTGTGAGTTGGGTGAGTCAAAAATGGAAATCAAAGGGGCTGTAAAAATGAGTGAGTTGAGGGGAAGATGGAGAGTGCCTTGGTCTCAAACAAACCAAAACAAGTCCCACACGTTGGGGACTTGTAATGGCGATACCCATGCATATGTTAAATGGGTTGTATGGAAATGAGGTAAGATTTAATGGAGAGCTGAATGGGTGCAATGGCTGATGGCAAGAGTGGTGACCGTTGGTACCAAGGGGTGCCTTGGATGGCACCCAATGACCCGTCGATTTTGTCAAGAAGTTATGAGGGAAATGAATGGATTTTGTGGTTGAATTACAAAAGAGATAGACACCTCATTTGGCCGATTTTCACATAGAAAATCTTAAGAATCCCCATCTCTCTCTCCCTCTCTCCAAACTCTTTCTCTTGGCTGAACCAGCAGTGGTGTTTGCACCAATTGATCAAGCATAAACCAGCAAAGGAAGGGAGGTTAAGAAAGATAGGAAGTAAAGAGCAAAGGCAAGAAGAAAAGCTTGGAATTTGGTAAGTATTTCCATGGATTTTTGTTTAAAAAGATGGGACAAATGGAACATGTTTTGGGCCATGGGTATGGCCGAATGCATCAAGGTTTAAACCTTGGGTAATGGTGGTTTAAATATTATAAAAGGGATCATTGGGTTCGGCCACCTTGGACGGCCGAACCCCATGGAAATAATTGTTTGGTTTTAATGGTTTTTGTAACTTGAAACCATGCAAGTGTGGGACTGTTTTAGATGTTTTTATTAGACTTAAAATGCATGTTTTAACAAGGTTTAAAACATGGTTTTGGATGTCATGAATGGCTGAATGTATCATGGGTCTAAACCTTGGGTATAAAATGATGAAAGGGATCCAAGGTGGCCGAACCCCATGAAATGATGTTGTAATTTTGATGGTTTTTGTAAGTTAAAACCATGCAAATGATGTACTATTTTGGAAGATTAAATTAGACATAAGATAATGTCAAAGAAGTTCAAACCAAAGGCCATAGAGTTCGGCCAATGAGCATGGCCGAACCCCATGAAATGGTGTGATAATTTTATGGTTAATGATGATGGTTTTGAGAGATAAAAACCATACATTACCATGGGGTTTTTATGTGATTTAAATGAAGATACATTTACTGTTTTTGGTCGGCCAATATATGGCTGAACCATGTTAATGTTGTGATTAAGTTGCTGATTTAAATCAGGGTTAGATGATCGACTAATTGAATCAAGAGAACCATTGGGTTCGGCCATGTGTATGGCCGAACCCCATGGACTGTTTTTTGGATGGTACGATTGGATTAAATCCTATTGGAAACTATGATTTGTTTATGCTTTTGATTTAAGAATTACCTAGGCTTAGTTATGGATTTAATATTAAGTTGATCAACCATGATATAAGATGGAAGTGGGGACAAAAATCAGATTGGTGAGGTTCGGCCATGTAGTATGGCCAAACCCCACTAAGGGTCATTGGTGGCCTTAAGGTGTAGCTAATTATGTGATTAAAGATGTGTGAAAGAATGATTTAAAGGATCAAATAAAGATGTGAGGCGCGGCCATGTGTATGTACGAACCCCACCAAGGTGGTTTAGCTATGGTTATTGATGTTTAAGGAAAATGTTAGTTTCAATGGCATAATGGTAATTATGGATGAAATGATCAAAGATGGAATGATCATAGGAGGGGATGTATGGACCCAAACCAAAGTGGTATGGTTCGGCCATGCTGTATGGCCAAACCCTACCAAGGTATTTTTGTGGTATATGATGTTTAATAAGGATTAAATGAAAGAAAGACCAAATGGTAAATAGGTGAGGTTCGGCCATGGGGTATGGCCGAACCCCACATAGTGCATTTTTGAGACTTAGACCAAGTTGGAATTATATGGATGAATGTTTGATTTGCTGCTATGTAAATAAGGTATCGAGACTTGCTTGAACGGCACGCTAGTCGTGAACGGGTGACGCTAAAGAAAGAACGAACACTGAAGTGAATCTTCAGTAGGTTTTCCTACCTACTTGTAACCACTATTATGATTGGTTTTATTATGATTTAAATGAGATATGTTGTTATCATTATTATGTTGCAGTTGGTTTTGAATGATGAAATTTACATTTACAAATGATATATAATGCATTGGCATCTCATGCATGGCATGAGGTGATGACTATGGGAAACTGGAACCCTATCCATAGGAAATGAGGACTACTATGGATTACACTGAGAAATACTTTGACATAAGAATCTTAACCAGACGAAATGTGGATTACTCTGGCTTACCATGACATTGGACTTCTAATCAGAGGAAATGCGGATTACTCTGGATTACCTTGACGTGAGAAACCCGTCAAGTGATAGCTATTTATACATGTAATGGGTGGGACTCATTACATATGCACTTTAATACATAGCATTGTTTTCAGATGTTTTATTGATGATCATGTACTATGACATATATGCATGTTTTATAAGCTAACCATGTGGTAGCCTTGATCGGGAACCTACTGGGCGTGTTGATCTAACGCCCTAATTCTATCCTTAGAGGATAATGTAGGAACAAGGAAGGGGAAAGAGAAGGTCGATGACCAGGAGGGGAGCCAAGCTTAAGCGCTTGATTGATGATTGGGATGTTTTTATTATTGTCTTTTGAGTTAAATTTTATGGACATGTAATAAGTTGATACTTTTGCTATGGTTTGTTTATGATATTAACAATGGATGGTTGGTTTAAGTTATTTATTAATTGAGACTTGTACTTGCTATCTATTCAATCTAATTCCGCAGTTAGTCTAGTTTATTCCGCCAAACATTGTTTAGTTCCATGTGTGGTTTGTTATCGTGGGTTTAGTCCATGCACACATGGGTGGCCAGTTAAGGGTCGGACTTGGGAAGTCCGAACTTAGCTCGCGTCGTGACGCCGCCCGCTCTCCTCCGATGTTATTATTATTTAAAAAAAAAAATAGACTCTGATTTCTCGGAAAGGGCGGGGCGTTACAGTCTATTCCAAACAACCACATTTTCCGTTGATGCACATTTAATTTCAGTTATTTATTTTATGCAATTTAATGTTCTATCTTTTAATTATGTTAAATCTTATGTTTGTTGTGTAATAGTTGTTTTAACCCAAAATCTTGTATAAATCTAATCTTTAATTCTGTAACTCTTAAATTCAATCTTTAAATTGTTTAATTCATTGTTTTAATTCTTTCATTCTTTCTCTCTTAAATCATTCTATCTCAAAGATCCATTCAATTAAAGTTAGGAAGATGTGTAAATAATTTTGTAACTTGAAATCCTAAACATGATTAAGATTAAAAGTTGATTCACCATTTTAGAATAAGAAATCACACATCTTATTTACTGATTCTCCAAGTTAGATACATAACTCATATAATGATTTAATTTCCTAAAAACAATTCATTTTTAGAGGGTATTATTTTAAACTCATATACTTTGAGATTTTCAATTGGGTTCGACCTCGCTCTCACAACACTATACTATGAATGGTTCGTGCGCTTGCGAGAATTACAAATTTAAAACATTAATAAGTTTTTGGCGCTATTGCCGGGGAAAATCTCTAAATTATGTCCTTTTTAAATGTTAATTATTTTTAGGAAAAAATGTTATTTTTGGCAACTCTTTAAAAATGAAAACTTTTTCTATTTTTGGAAAGTTATCTTAAATAAGAAATTCTTTAAACTCTCAGTTATTTGAATCAATTTATTATCGGAAAGTTTCTATTTTTTGAATAATCTATTTTTGGTAATTAATCTATTTTTGGAAACCTTCCAATTTCAAAAAAAATTCCAAACTTAGAACTTTTCTAAAACTTAGAAATTCTATCTAACTTATGTAATCTTCAAAATAAGATGTCAACTCTTGGGATTCATTGAAAAAAAAAAAAAATTTATGGTGATCTTTGATTTAACTCCCATAATCTTGTCATAATTTGGAATTCTTGTTTATAGATTATATCTCATCCCCTTCTTTAATTATATATTAGGAACAATTATTTTAGCTTAGGAATCGCGCATTCTTTGATTTAGACTCTACACCACAGTTTGCTTGTGTTGTTTTACAGGATGCGTGCTTGAAAATTGCTTAAAGATTGCTTGCAAAGTGCTTGAAAATTGCTTAAAATTTTTTGCTAGGAAACATGCAAGCTAGGCTAAGGTGAGTGCCTAAATCATTTTATTTTAATTTTCAATTTTATCATGCATTCATATCGAAATTTTCTAGGGTGTTCTTTAATTCAATTGCATAGTCAAATTGCTCATGCATTTTAGGATGTTAGATTCTTGCATTAGTTAGATTTTTTTTATTATTATTTTGCATATTTGCTTGATGTTTGTGTGATAAAATAGGATTGCATTCACAATATCTAGAAAAATAAAATAGTAAAATGGTTCATGCATCTCCTAATAAAATCAATTAAGGAACCATTAGGCTAGATTTTTAGGGTTTCATGCTTAATAGGAACATTTTTTAATTCAAATCAATTTTTGGAACCAATGACTAGTTTATCTTTAAGAATGGTGTCTAAGCTTAGTTCTGTCACCAAGGCATTGCGGTCGAGCATGACCTAAGGATAAGCTCGGAAGAGATGCCGTGTGCTCCCTCACTTACCTGGGAACTTACCTGGCCATCTTGTGGTTGAACTCTCATTGGAAACGTAGATTGTTTGGAGAAAAAAATAGGAGCAAGTGTATATACAATTTTCAGGGTCCTATTATTCAATAAAAAATTTGATTGCATTAGTGCAATTTAAATTTAGATCTAGGCATTTTTTTTGTGTGAATTTGTTTTAGCGTGTATGATCGTGTCTATGTATGCATAATTGGTACTTCCCGTCAGAACAACGATTGTTGCGTCCGAAGCTCAGTACAGCTCAGTCATAGCTTAGACGATTCACCTACTCCACCATCATCATCAACCTCATCTACTCCTCCATCATCTATCATGGCAGAAGAAATTGAGGAGAAAACTCTCCAAGATTACTTCTCACCAGTCTCAGCCAATTCACCATCAGGTATAGTTGTACCTGCAACCAATGTTACCTTTGAACTTAAGCCAGGACTCTTACATCTACTACCAGCCTTTCATGGTCTTGATAAAGAAGATCCATACCTCCATGTGAAAGAATTCTTAAAAATCTACGCCACCATTAAAATCCAAGGAATTACTGATGAATCTATTAAACTTCGATTATTTCATTTTTCTCTCAAAGAAAAAGTGAAATCATGGCTAAATACTTTACTTGCAAATACCATCACCACTTGGGATCAGCTAGTTAATAAATTTTTGAATAAGTTTTTCTTAGTATAAAAAATAAACGCTCTCAAGAAAGAAATGATAAACTTCATTCAAAAGGAGAGTGGGCAATTCTGTGAAGCATGGGAAAGATTCAAAGAAATATTTACAAAATACCCCCACCATGGTTTTGAAACATGGAGACTTGTCCAATTTTTCTATGATGGTTTGACCACATCAACCCGTCAAATGGTCGAGTCTATGAAAAATGGGGACTTTTTGAAGCTAACTGAAAACAATGGATGGACATTCCTAAAAAGATTGGCAGGAAATTCTCAACGATGGGATTTTTCTAAGAAAGATATTTTAGCACAAATCTCAAAAGAAGGGGGTTCGTACGAAGTCAGTAGTGATTTTGACGTTAAGTTAGCAATCGTAAACCTAACGAAAAAGTCGACTCATTAGTAATGACTCGGGTGATGAATCCATCAGTAGACCAAACATTGAATTTTGTGTTATGTATTCTAGCCCAGGACACACTGCTCAAAATTGCTCTTCCCTAGAATCAAATTTTGAGTGATCAACTGAACAAGTAAATGCACTCAATAATTTTGGAAGATAGCAAGGAATCCCGTTCTTTGCTACATATAATCTTAATTGGCGAAATCATCCCAATTTTTCTTGGCTATAGAATCAACCTCCAATGAATCAAAACTTTCCTCAATGTCAAAATCAATCATTTCGACCACCTCCATATCAACCACCACCTCAAAATCAGCCATACCACCCATCCTAGCCATCCCAGTCAAATCAGTCTTATCCATCACAACAATGTAAACCTTCGATTGAGGATACGTTGCAGTAATTCATGCAATCTACCCAGCAGGCTATGCACAACCTTGAAACACAACTTGGACAATTAGCCACTGCTATTGGTGATAGGGAACAAGGTAAATTTCCTAGTCAACCTATTCTAAATCCTAAGGGAAAGTATGAAGTTTCATCATCCAAACCAGACGATGTTAAATCAATTACTACATTGAGATCAGGGAAACAGTTAGATAACAAAGTGGAAATGCCTAAAGAATCAATCAATGATCAATCAAAGTAATCAGATGACTCACTGAGTTCATCCCTTGTCCAAAATCCTTCGAATTTATCTGCTAAGAAAATATTTTCACCAAGGACTCCATATCCTCATAGGTTATCTGCAAAACAAAAGATACCTTATGGTGACATACTAGAGGTTTTTAAACATGTCAGCATCAATATCCCTCTATTGGATGCCATCAATCAGGTACATTCGTATGCCAAATTTCTCAAAGACCTATGTACGGTGAGACGGAGAACCAATGTTCCCACAAAGGCTTTTTTAGCAGAAAATACGAGTGCACTGCTCTAACAAACATTTTCAATCAAACATAAGGATCCTGGATGTCCAACCATTGCTTGTACAATTGGTACATAAATAATTGACAGGGCCTTATTAGATCTTGGAACAAGTGTCAGCCTATTGCCATATTCTCTCTATGAGCAGTTAGTTTTAGGAGAATTAAAACCTACTTCTATCACACTAAAATTAGTTGATCGCTCAATAAAAATCTCCAGATGTGTGATAAAGATGTTCGAGTTAAGGTTGACAATTTCTACTTCCCTGTAGATTTTGTGGTATTGGATACACAATCAACTCAGGACGATAATGGACATATCCCAATCATTCTTGCACGACCATTTCTAGCCACTGCAAAAGCAGTAATCAATTACCAAAATGGTATGCTTAGATTATCATTTGGAAATTTGACAACTGAACTCAATGTTTTTGGCCTTTGTCGACAACCTCTCTGCATGGATGATCCATTTGAGGTTAAGTTAATTCAGAGTTCAGTTGATGAATTTTTCCTTCACTCCATTTGCAATGATCAATTCGAAAAATCACTGTCTATCTTAGACAAAGATTTAAATTTCAATGAAGTGGATGTTATCACCAAATTTGAACCCCTTTTTGTCAATCCATCAATGTCAGACCTATCTATAGTGAAGCCACTAAAATTAGAACTCAAAGATCTTCCTAAACCTCTCAAATATTCATATATTGAACCTTCAAACACATTGCCAATTATCATAGCTTCAGACTTAACTTCTGAGCAGGAGTCTAAACTTCTGACGATTTTAAGAGATCATCATGAAGCTATAGGATGGTCCATTGCCGATCTCAAAAGAATTAGCCCTTTTGTGGTCATGCACAAAATTTATATGGAAGAAAATTCCAAAACATCTAGAGAAACACAAAGACGGTTAAATCCAGCAATCCAGGAAGTAGTGAGAACTGAAATTTGGAAACTTCTCGAAGCTAGAATCATTTACCCAATTTCAGATAGTACATGGGTATGTTCAATCCAAGTTGTCCCGAAAAAGTCAGGTCTCACGGTAATAAAAAATGAGGAAAATGAGTTAGTTCCAACACGCGTTCAAATGGGTTGGAGAGTTTGTATTGATTACCGGAAGCTGGACACTGCCACCCGAAAAGATCATTTACCTCTTCCATTCATTGATCAAATACTTGAACGTTTAGCCGGTCATGCGTTTTATTGTTTCCTTGATGGTTATTCCGACTATAACCAGATCTATTTTGCTCCTGAGGATCAGGAGAAAACATTCACCTGTCCATTCGGTAAGTTCGCCTATCGTCGTATGCCTTTTGGACTTTATAATGCACCTGCCACCTTTCAGAGGTGCATAATCAGTATTTTCTCCGACATGGTAGAACGTTTTCTAGAAGTTTTTATGGACGATTTCTCAGTCTTTGGATCAACTTTTGACCAGTGCTAGCACCATCTAACCCTTGTGTTAGTCAGGTGCAAAGAAATGAACTTAGTACTCAATTGGGAAAAATGTCACTTTATGGTGAAATCAGGAATAGTACTTAGGCACATAATCTCAGAAAAAAGAATTGAAGTGGATAAAGCCAAAGTTAACCTAATCTCTAATTTACCAAAGCCACAAACTGTTAAAGAGATTAGGTCATTCTTAAGTCATGCTAAATTTTACAAAAGGTTTATCAAAGGATTCAGTGATATATCAAGACCTCTCTATAGACTCCTGACCAAGGATGTCGTTTTCAATGTTGATGAAAAATGTGTCACAGCCTTTGAAAATTTGAAAGCTGCCTTGACTTCTGCTCCAATCATACAGCCACTTGATTTGTTTGTACCTTTTGAAATTATGTGAGATGCCTCTGACTATGCAGTAGGAGCCGTGTTAGGACAAAGAATGAACAGATTACCTCATGTTATCTACTATGTTAGCAAAACATTGAATGACGCTCAGCTTCATTATTCCACCACGGAAAAGGAGCTCTTAGCAGTCATATTTGCGCTAGACAATTTTGATCTTACTTAATGGGTTCGAAGGTAGTTATCTATTTAGATCACGCTGCACTCAAGTATCTTCTGTCTAAGAAAGATGCTAAGTCTCGCCTGATCTGATAGATTCTTTTGCTACAAGAATTTGATATTGAAATTCGGGACAAAAAATGTTATGAAAATGTGGTAGCAGACCATTTGTCTTGATTAGTAATTGAGATCACTGAAGATAATCATCCTATCACTGAGTCTTTCCCTAATAAGCAACTCATGTCTCTTTCCCAAGTACCATGGTTCGCAGACATTGTTAATTATCTTGTGACTAGTCAAATGCCTCTTCATTGGACTAAACAAGATAGAGTTAAATTTCTGGCACAAGTCAAAAAATTCATTTGGGATGATCCATATCTGTTTAAGTATTGTGTGGACCAAATTATTCGTCGTTGTGTTCCTCAAGAAGAACAACAAAGTGCCATAAGTTTTTGTCATGATCAAGCATGTGGAGGCCATTTCAGTGCTAAAAAAGAACTGCAAAAATCTTTTAGTGTGGATATTACTTGCCCTGTAACGCCCACCCCTTTTTCACCGAAATCAGAGTCTATTTTTTTAAAAAAATGAAGAGTGATAAAGGGCGCGGACGTCACGACTTGAGTTGAGTCTGAGCTTCTAAAGCCCGACCCTCAACTGGCCAACCCTACGCGTGCGCGGAACGAAGTCCACGAGAACGGTTTACGCTTAGAAAGTAAGCTCGCGGAATATAATTATATGCGGAACATTATAATAGAGACTATCCTACCAGTTTTAGATAGAAAGGAAGATACATCACTAAATTACTAAAATACCCCTATGTTCATAATTATGTCTCAAAATGATAAAGTCCAGAGTATAGTCCAAACCATAGCAAGAAATCTAAAATTATTACATGCGGACAAGCTAAGCTACTTAAATTACAATTTTCCAAAATAAAGCTTAAGTAAAATAAGTAGCTACTTTCCTAAGCTCCTACGCTTGGCTCCCGGCGTGTCCACCGTTTCCGCTATCTCCTGCGTCATCAGCTAGGGTAGAAGTAGGGCGTTAGTCAACGCGCCCAGTAGGACTCCGAGTAGGGCTAGCACGTGGGTTAGTGATAACATGTATACCGACAATAATATAATAAACATATGATGAATGCCATGCCATGGGTGCCTATGTCATGTGTCCCACCGGTCCACCGTATCATCATAAAATATCGTATCCCCCTTGACGGCAAAGCCTCGTCAAAGTGTCACCATGTTTGCTTCTCGGTCGCCCCGACGGAGCATGGACTCCGGTTATAGCATAAGAGCTACCCCCATGCCTGATTCCCGGTCGCCCCGACGGAGCATGGACTCCGGTTATAGCCCCTCGGCTATCCCCATGTTTGCTTCTCGGTCGCCCCGACGGAGCATGGACTCCGATTTCATTATTTTCCCGCCCATGCCATGCATGAGATATAGGTGCATTATGCTATGTAATATACATATATATCTCATAAACTTAATATATCATACATAGCCATATAATGCATAACATTAATAATATAAACCATAGTATGAATATATAATTCATAAATCGAAAACCCATCATAATACAAATCACATAAATTACCAAAGTAGATTAAAATAACCATCACATATCCACGGCTTACAAAGAGGTAGGAATCCTACCGAATACCGCTTAGCTTCCTGTTACGTTTACGTTCGATAATCCGGTCACCGATCGCGCACCGTTTTGCGACATCCCGATACCTTATTACACATTTACCGAATTAGTCCATTTGTTATCCATGATTAAGTCCCTAACTGATTACAACCTTAGATTCCTAATTACGTTACACGTTTATCAAAATCAGCCCCTAACTTAGCCATATTTCCCATTGGCTTAAACACATCCATAAATCCAATTTTTGGCCATTTTAAATATTCCAATTTGTGAGCCTAAAATGCAGCATCTGTAACACCCCAATTTCTCAATGAAGTGGAAAATTACCAAAATGCCCCTGAGTTGTTAAATTAGTTATTTTGTCATGTTAAGTAAGGAAATAGTGGGGCCCATTGCTCAAAATAAAATCATATGAGCATATTATGAATGTTAAGTTTTATTGGTTGGGTAATTTTCATCAATTGGGTCAAAAATGGCTAAATGGGTCAAAGGGCCCAAATGGGGCCCATCGGGTCTTGCTGGGTTATTTGACCGTTTTGTAATTTTAAATTAAAAGGGGTTAAGCCTATTTGATTGGAAATCAAGTGGAGGAAAAATGGGTAGGCTTGATCCATATGTAAAAACCAATTGGAAATGACCAAAATACCATAAATGGGTCATGTTGTCAAAAGGGTCAAGGGCTAAAAGTGGACCCAACGGGTCGAGTTGACTATTGTTGACGTGACCGTGAACCCTCAAGGGAGCTCAAACACGATTCAAATCAATTGAGTGGGATGGAGGTGAGTTGGAATTAAATCAAAAGGTGAGTTAACTCATATGCATTAAATGAAATGCATTAAATGTGATGAGTTGGGTTGGAATAAAAAATACCTTGAGTTGAGTGAGTCAAAATGGAACTCAAGGGGCTGTAAATTCAGTGAGTCCAAGGGGAATTGGAGGAGTTTAGCTGGTCTCAAATCAGCCAAAACAAGTCCCACACGTTGGGGACTTGTTTTGGTGAGTTCCATGGTACATATTAAATACAAGTGCATGGGTTTGAGGTGGGTTACTTAGGGATGTGAATGGCTGCATTGGTAGCTGCCAAGGGGTGCCTTGGATGGCACCCAATGCCCACCGTTTTGAGCAAGAAGTTATGAGGGAGTGGAGGAGTCTTGGTGGCTGAAAATGCAAAAGCAAACAACACCATGCTTGGCCGAATTTCTTGTGCAAAAGTTTTAGAATTCATCTCTCTCCCTCACTCAAAAGAAAAACACTCTCTTGGCCGAGTTACCTTGGTGTTTTCTCACCATTAGATCAAGCACAAGACAGTAGAAGAAAGGAAGGAACAAGAGGGAAGAAGGCAAGGAGCAAGAGGCAAAGGAAATTGGTAAGAATTCCTTACAATGTTATTTAATAAGTTAGATTAAGTGGAACATGAATTGGCCATGGAATGGCTGATTTTATCAAGGACCTAAGCCTTGGTTAAAGGTTGTCTTAAGTGGTAAACAAATCACATTGGGTTCGGCCAGTTTGGATGGCCGAACCCCATGACATTTGTTTGGGTATTTTGGTTTTTGGAGGCTAAAAACTATGCAAAAATGATGAACAATTGTATGTGTTTAGATGAAAGATAAAGGATTTTAAATCTTGGATTTGGATGGCATAATTCAGCCTTGGAATAGCCAAATGCATCAAGAGTCTAAAACATGGAAGAAGGTGTCAAAAGAAATGAAATGAACCATTGGGTTTGGTCACTTTGGTGGCCAAACCCCATGAAAAGAGTTGGTTAATGGTTATGGTTTTTTGAAATTTAAAACCATCCATTTGGGGACTGTTTTTACATATTTTATTAAGATTTAAAATACATACTTAAAGAGGGTTAAAACATGGGTTTGGATATCAGAAAAGGCTGAAGATATGTGGTCTAATCAGTGGAGTAAAATTGGAGAATGGACCATGGGGATCGGCCATCTTGGATGGCCGAATCCCATGATATCATGTTGGTTTTTGGATGATTTGAGAGTTAAACTTGATATTAGTATACTGTTTATGCATGTTTATATGAGGTTCAAAAACAGCAAACATAGCATTGGGTTCGGCCACCATGGAGGGCCGAACCCCATGCAAATGATGGTTGGTTCTAAGGTGTTTGAAACATGGAAACCATGAACTTTCAAGGGCTGTTTTTGGATGAATTTAATTAGATGGTTACTAAGAGGTATGAAGGCAGCAATATGATATTGATATTGCATGTTTAGATAAGGCCTAAAGCATGTTTGAAAGACCATAACATGGGCATAGGGTTCGGCCACATTGGATGGCCGAACCCCATAAAAGTGTGTGATAAATTGTTATGGTTTTTGGAGAGATAAAACCATACCAATTGTGGAGTTTTTTTTTTAAGAGATAAGGTTACTGTTTTGGTTTGGCCATGGGATGGCTGAACCATGTGGTTAACATGGCAAAAGGGTAGTATTCAATTGGTATATGAAATAAGGGAATCATTGAGCAAAAGAACTCCATGGACTGTTTTATGGTTATATGGAGTAAGAACATAGTGGAGATTTTGAATGAATCCGTGCCTTTGATTCAAGAATTATGTATGTATAATAGGTATTTAATATCAGTAAACAATCAAGCATGATAGATAAGGGAATATGGGATGAAAATACATAGGGTGAGGTTCGGCCAAGTAGTATGGCCGAACCCCACCAAAGATTATTTGATGGACTTTGTACTAATTCATAATGAATGGGAGATGTATGTATGAATGATGTAAATGAACCAAGTAATTTGAATGGTCATGGAATGTGATTGGAATGGATTAAGAGATTCAAATGGGAAAGGTGAGGTTCGGCCAAGTAGTATGGCCGAACCCCACCAAGGTAGTTTTGTTATGAACCATGGTTTATCAAGGAAAATTAAACAAGGCTTGGCCTAGTGGCAAAGCTGTAAATACAAGTGATATTTAGTGGTTTGAAGTGTTAATAAATCATTTGGATGGTGTTAATCCAAAACCAAAGAGATCAAGTTAAAGTGGGTAAGGTTCGGCCATGGGTATGGCCGAACCCCACAAGATGTTTGGGTCTTATATGTGAATGGATATTTAAATATTAGAATGATTTACTTATTGTTACATCACAAGGTGACGAGAGTTGAAGGAAGTGCGAGTCGTGACCGAGTGAAGCTCAAAAAGGAACGGACACTTAATCAAAGTTTAAGTAGGTTTCCTACCTACTTGTAACCACAGTTTTACCCAGTTTTTCTTATGATACTCTTGTTTTAATATATGTGTTTCAAATATATATTATGCATTAACAAATGGCATACAGGCATTGGCATCTCATGCATAGTCATGGGATAATGAATGATGTTCTACAGTGATGGCTACGATTGTACATGATGGGGGTTGCCCATTGCATGTACATATTGTATAGAGAGATGAATGTTGTTGTAATTTACCTTGTCGGTGCAAGGCACGTCAAGTGATGGCTACGGTAGTACATGATGGGGGTTGCTCATTACATGTACATCGCTTATAGAAGAGATGAAGGTGTGTTGTAATTTACCTTGTCGGTGCAAGGCACGTCAAGTGATGGCTATGGAAGTACATGATGGGGGATGCTCATTGCATGTGCATATTTCATAGCATTGTTTTTACCTGTTTTGATGATCATGTATTATGATATGTATATGCATGTTTTATATGCTAACATGTGGTAGCCCTGATTCGGGAACCTACTGGGCGCGTTGATCTAACGCCCTAATTCTATCGTCAGAGGAGATTGCAGGTACAAGCAAGGGGAAAGGAAAGGTCATTGACCGGGAGGGGAGCTGAGCCTAAGTGCTTTAATGATGGATTTGGATTACGTTATATTACTGTCATTTGAATACTATTGTTGGACATGTAATAATTCGTTATTTGCTATGGTTTGATTAGGATAATAACCTGTGGATGGTTGATCTATGTTATAAAATATTTAAGACTGTTACTTGCTACCTCGTCTTTCTTTTCTGCAATTATCTAGTTTATTCCGCATGTTGATGTTAGTTCCATGTGTGATTCACTATCATGGTCTATTCCATGTACACATGGTGGCCAGTTAAGGTTCAGACTTGAGTAGTCTGAACTTAACTCGCGTCGTGACGCCGCCCGCTCTCTTCCGATGTTTATTTAAAAAAAAAATTAGGCTTTGAAATTTTAAAAAGAGGGCGGGGCGTTACAGTTGGTATCAGAGCGAAACGGGAAGTTGAATCATCGAAGTAAGATTAAGACGGTTTCATGTCTCACTGACGGATAAGAATCCCAACTGACCGACTCTTCGGAGTCCGCTGCCTGGGGGCCGGATTAATTTACTTCGAGTGACTCAGACTGAACAATCAATCTGAGAACGACAATGAAAGATAGCAAAGTAAAGTACAGTCATCATAATTGGACAAATCAAACGTAGCAAGGTAGGATGTACTCCCTGAAATCCCCACACTGAGAAACAGACAATAGGAAATTAGAGATTTCCCCAGAAACAAAAGAAAACAGAGAATGTTGAATTGGTAATCTTCCCAAACAAAGTACATGACTTTATGCCTGATCAAATTCCCCTGAAAACCAAGGTTGGTTTATTAGAATTGTTGTTAAATATGCTTGTGTTCTATTGATATGATACAGATATGTCGAGTAATGTGGAGTACTCGGAATGGCACAGCGGAACTCCTAACCATCCCATAGACTTGGTATCTGCTTCTAACAACACCGACGTAGAAGCTCAAGTGGACCTTCAGGAGGGACCTCCTGAAGAAGTTGAGATGGACTTAGCACCTATTGCAGAGGATTTGAGGGATGATATTCCTGGGATGGTGGAACCTCCTGAGGAAGAGGAGGAGGATCATCCTGTGATACAAGGTATGGCGGTAGTGAGTAGCTCATATGCATATGCACTATTTGATTCCGGAGCATCACACTCCTTTATAGCTGCATCGTTTATTACTACTACTGGTACATTAGTTCAAAGATTAGCCACAGAACTTACTATTGTATCCCCTGTCGGAGATTCGGCATTGGGACTTATTTGTACTGCGGTTAACACCGAATTAGCTGGACTCAGATTTGAGTTCAATTATTAGTGCTGGACATGTCAGAATATGATATTATATTCGGAATGGATTGGTTGGCAAAGTTTCATGCCAACATCGACTGTTATGGTCGAAGAGTGACATTTAAGTCACCCGAGGGCAAGCAATATGTAGTTCGTGCAGATAAACAAAGTGGATTACAGGAAGGGTTAAACCACGTGGTATTGAATAATATCACCATAAACAAAGCTCCAGTTACTGAACTTCCGGAAATTGTACAAGAATTTGTGGATGTGTTCCCAAAGGAACTCCCTGGTTTACCACCTATGAGGGAGATTAACTTCGAGATCAGGCTGTACCCTGGCACAATACCAGTGTCGTTACCACACTATCGGATGGCACCAGCGGAGATGTCGGAGCTAAAGAAGCAGATTGATGAACTGCTTAGGCTGGGTTGCATCCGGAACAGTACGTCATCATGGGGAGCACCAGTGTTGTTTAAAGAAGAAGGACGGTTCACTACGGATGTGCGTGGACTACCGGAAGCTGAATCAGTTAACAGTCCGGAACAAGTACCCTCTACCCAGGATTGACGATTTATTTGATCAATTGAGGGGTTCTAGTCATTTTTCAAAGATCGATTTGATGTCTGGTTATCATCAAATCCGAGTTAGAGAGGAAGATATAGAAAAGACAGCTTTTCGGACGCGATATGGACTGTTTGAGTTCGTGGTCATGCCATTTGGACTCACAAATGCGCCGGCTGTGTTCATGGATTTAATGAACAGAATCTTCCGTCCCTATCTGGATCAGTTTGTAATCATATTCATTGATGATATCCTGATCTATTCTAAGAGTCAGGAGGAACATGCAAAGCATCTACGGATAGTTTTGAATACTTTGAGGCAGAATAAACTGTATGCCAAGGCCAGTAAGTGTGAATTCTGGCTATCTCAAGTGAATTTCTTAGGACATGTTATATCTAAGGAAGGAATAGCCGTGGATCCGGCTAAGGTGACTGCCGTGAAAGACTGGAAAGCGCCAAAGAACGTAACTGAGATCCGCAGTTTCTTAGGATTGGCGGGTTATTATCGGAAATTTATTATGGATTTTTCCAAATTAGCGTCTCCATTGACTCGACTCACTCAGAAAGGAGTCAAGTATGAGTGGTCGGATCTGTGCAACCAAAGGTTTGAAGAGCTAAAAAACAGACTTACAACCTCTCCTGTTTTGATTTTGCCGGAAAAGGGCAAAGGTTATGAAGTAGAATGCGACGCTTCGGGAGAAGGACTGGGGTGTGTCCTTAGTCAAGATCATCGTGTGGTGGCTTATGGTTCAAGACAACTAAAAATACATGAACGCCTCTATCCTACGCATGATCTTGAACTAGCCGCAGTGGTCTTCGCTCAAAAGCTGGAGACATTATCTTTATGGCGAGAAGTTTGAAGTGTATTCTGATCATAAGAGTTTGAAATATTTATTTGATCAGAAGGAGCTTAATCTAAGGCAGCGTAGATGGATGGAGTATCTGGCGGATTATGAGTTCGAGCTTCGATACCATCCAGGCAAGGCGAACAAGGTGCTGATGCTCTTAGCCGCATATCACATGCATCCGTGGCATGTCTGATCAGAACCGAGTGGGAGATGTTGAATACCATTCGAGAGTTCAATCTATACATTACAAACCGTGGAGTTTTGCACAATTTAATCATACGGTCCAATATAGTCACCAAGATTGAACAAGAACAAAGAGCCCCGGAAGTGGAGGACATATGGGCCAAGATGTCTACTGGCACCATTGTACCTGAATGGGAATTACGACCGGGACAAGGTCTTTTATTCCGGGGAAGAACGTATGTGCCACAGAGTTGCAGGAAAGAGCTACTAATTGAGGCACATCAGTCCAAGCTCTCTATTCATCCGGTAGCACCAAAATGTATCACGATCTAAAGAGGCATTATTGGTGGCATGGACTAAAAAGGGATGTGGCAGAATTCGTGGCACATTGTCTAACTTGTCAACAAGTTAAGACTGAACACCAAAAACCACCAGGGTTGCTCAAACCCTTAGCCGTGCCAGAATGGAAATGGGAACATATTTCCATGGACTTTGTATCTGGGTTGCCGAGGTCCTCAAAGGGTAATGACGCCATTTGGGTCGTAGTCGACCGGCTGACCAAGTCTGCACATTTCATTCCTATCAAGATGACGGATTCGTCTGAGACGTTGGGTCGGCGTTATATTAAAGAGATCATTCGACTACATGGCATTCCCCGAACGATAGTATCGGACAGAGATGGCCGTTTTACCGGCAGAGTATGGCAAAGCATGCAATCAGCCATGGGGACAGATCTACTGACGAGCACCGCATTCCATCCACAGACTGATGGACAATCTGAAAGGACAATCCAGACCTTGGAAGACATGCTGAGAGCATGTATGTTAGATTTCAAGGGTGGATGGGAGGACCACTTACCACTGGTGGAGTTTCTCGTATAATAACAGCTATCAGGCAAGCCTTCAAATGGCTCCATACGAGGCTTTGTATGGTAGACCGTGTAGGTCACCGGTATGGACAGAGGCAGGTGAGCCTGCATTGATCGGACCGGAACTAGTCGCAGAAACTACTGCACAAATTAAGTTGATACGTCAACACTTACTGACTGCACAGAGTCGGCAGAAAAGTTATGCAGATAAAAGGAGACGGTTTTTGGAATTTGAAGTGGGAGACTTGGTGTTTCTAAAAGTCTCACCACGGAAGGGACATATGAGGTTTGGTAAGAAAGGAAAACTGTCGCCAAGATATGTGGGACCGTTTTCCATCATAAGAAGGATGGGGATGTAGCTTACCAATTAGCACTTCCATCGCAATTAGCAGCTCTACACGATGTGTTCCACGTGTCGATGTTAAGGAAATACAATCCGGATCCGTCCCATGTTTTAAATGTTCAAGATATTGAAGTACAAAGCGACGTGACGTACGTCGAGAAGCCGGTCAGGATAGTGGAGACCGAACAAAGGGTGTTGCGAAACAGAGCGATTCAGTTCGTAAAAGTGGTATGGGACCGTCATGGTGATGAAGAGGCCACATGGGAACTTGAATCGGAGATGAGAACAACTCACCCCGAATTGTTTGTGTAATTTAATTTGAGAACCCTACTTCACTCGATTTTCGGGACGAAAATTTTAAAAAGAGGGTTATATTGTAACACCCCAATTTCTCAATGAAGTGGAAAATTACCAAAATGCCCCTGAGTTGTTAAATTAGTTATTTTGTCATGTTAAGTAAGGAAATAGTGGGGCCCATTGCTCAAAATAAAATCATATGAGCATATTATGAATGTTAAGTTTTATTGGTTGGGTAATTTTCATCAATTGGGTCAAAAATGGCTAAATGGGTCAAAGGGCCCAAATGGGGCCCATCGGGTCTTGCTGGGTTATTTGACCGTTTTGTAATTTTAAATTAAAAGGGGTTAAGCCTATTTGATTGGAAATCAAGTGGAGGAAAAATGGGTAGGCTTGATCCATATGTAAAAACCAATTGGAAATGACCAAAATACCATAAATGGGTCATGTTGTCAAAACGGGTCAAGGAGCTAAAAGTGGACCCAACGGGTCGAGTTGACTATTGTTGACCGTGTGAACCCTCAAGGGAGCTCAAACACGATTCAAATCAATTGAGTGGGATGGAGGTGAGTTGGAATTAAATCAAAAGGTGAGTTAACTCATATGCATTAAATGAAATGCATTAAATGTGATGAGTTGGGTTGGAATAAAAAATACCTTGAGTTGAGTGAGTCAAAATGGAAACTCAAGGGGCTGTAAATTCAGTGAGTCCAAGGGGAATTGGAGGAGTTTAGCTGGTCTCAAATCAGCCAAAACAAGTCCCACACGTTGGGGACTTGTTTTGGTGAGTTCCATGGTACATATTAAATACAAGTGCATGGGTTTGAGGTGGGTTACTTAGGGATGTGAATGGCTGCATTGGTAGCTGCCAAGGGGTGCCTTGGATGGCACCCAATGCCCACCGTTTTGAGCAAGAAGTTATGAGGGAGTGGAGGAGTCTTGGCTGAAAATGCAAAAGCAAACAACACCATGCTTGGCCGAATTTCTTGTGCAAAAGTTTTAGAATTCATCTCTCTCCCTCACTCAAAAGAAAAACACACTCTCTTGGCCGAGTTTACCTTGGTGTTTTCTCACCATTAGATCAAGCACAAGACAGTAGAAGAAAGGAAGGAACAAGAGGAAGAAGGCAAGGAGCAAGAGGCAAAGGAAATTGGTAAGAATTCCTTACAATGTTATTTAATAAGTTAGATTAAGTGGAACATGAATTGGCCATGGAATGGCTGATTTTATCAAGGACCTAAGCCTTGGTTAAAGGTTGTCTTAAGTGGTAAACAAATCACATTGGGTTCGGCCAGTTTGGATGGCCGAACCCCATGACATTTGTTTTGGGTATTTTGATGGTTTTTGGAGGCTAAAAACTATGCAAAAATGATGAACAATTGTATGTGTTTAGATGAAAGATAAAGGATTTTAAATCTTGGATTTGGATGGCATAATTCAGCCTTGGAATAGCCAAATGCATCAAGAGTCTAAAACATGGAAGAAGGTGTCAAAAGAAATGAAATGAACCATTGGGTTTGGTCACTTTGGTGGCCAAACCCCATGAAAAGAGTTGGTTAATGGTTATGGTTTTTTGAAATTTAAAACCATCCATTTGGGACTGTTTTACATATTTTATTAAGATTTAAAATACATACTTAAAGAGGGTTAAAACATGGGTTTGGATATCAGAAAAGGCTGAAGATATGTGGTCTAATCAGTGGAGTAAAATTGGAGAAGATGGACCATGGGGATCGGCCATCTTGGATGGCCGAATCCCATGATATCATGTTGGTTTTTGGATGATTTCTTTGAGAGTTAAATTGATATTAGTATACTGTTTATGCATGTTTATATGAGGTTCAAAAACAGCAAACATAGCATTGGGTTCGGCCACCATGGAGGGCCGAACCCCATGCAAATGATGGTTGGTTCTAAGGTGTTTGAAACATGGAAACCATGAACTTTCAAGGGCTGTTTTTGGATGAATTTAATTAGATGGTTACTAAGAGGTATGAAGGCAGCAATATGATATTGATATTGCATGTTTAGATAAGGCCTAAAGCATGTTTGAAAGACCATAACATGGGCATAGGGTTCGGCCACATTGGATGGCCGAACCCCATAAAAGTGTGTGATAAATTGTTATGGTTTTTGGAGAGATAAAACCATACCAATTGTGGAGTTTTTTTTTTAAGAGATAAGGTTACTGTTTGGTTTGGCCATGGGATGAACCATGTGGTTAACATGGCAAAAGGGTAGTATTCAATTGGTATATGAAATAAGGGAATCATTGAGCAAAAGAACTCCATGGACTGTTTTATGGTTATATGGAGTAAGAACATAGTGGAGATTTTGAATGAATCCGTGCCTTTGATTCAAGAATTATGTATGTATAATAGGTATTTAATATCAGTAAACAATCAAGCATGATAGATAAGGGAATATGGGATGAAAATACATAGGGTGAGGTTCGGCCAAGTAGTATGGCCGAACCCCACCAAAGATTATTTGATGGACTTTGTACTAATTCATAATGAATGGAGATGTATGTATGAATGATGTAAATGAACCAAGTAATTTGAATGGTCATGGAATGTGATTGGAATGGATTAAGAGATTCAAATGGGAAAGGTGAGGTTCGGCCAAGTAGTATGGCCGAACCCCACCAAGGTAGTTTTGTTATGAACCATGGTTTATCAAGGAAAATTAAACAAGGCTTGGCCTAGTGGCAAAGCTGTAAATACAAGTGATATTTAGTGGTTTGAAGTGTTAATAAATCATTTGGATGGTGTTAATCCAAAACCAAAGAGATCAAGTTAAAGTGGGTAAGGTTCGGCCATGGGTATGGCCGAACCCCACAAGATGTTTGGGTCTTATATGTGAATGGATATTTAAATATTAGAATGATTTACTTATTGTTACATCACAAGGTGACGAGAGTTGAAGGAAGTGCGAGTCGTGACCGAGTGAAGCTCAAAAAGGAACGGACACTTAATCAAAGTTTAAGTAGGTTTCCTACCTACTTGTAACCACAGTTTTACCCAGTTTTTCTTATGATACTCTTGTTTTAATATATGTGTTTCAAATATATATTATGCATTAACAAATGGCATACAGGCATTGGCATCTCATGCATAGTCATGGGATAATGAATGATGTTCTACAGTGATGGCTACGATTGTACATGATGGGGGTTGCCCATTGCATGTACATATTGTATAGAAGAGATGAATGTTGTTGTAATTTACCTTGTCGGTGCAAGGCACGTCAAGTGATGGCTACGGTAGTACATGATGGGGGTTGCTCATTACATGTACATCGCTTATAGAAGAGATGAAGGTGTGTTGTAATTTACCTTGTCGGTGCAAGGCACGTCAAGTGATGGCTATGGAAGTACATGATGGGGGATGCTCATTGCATGTGCATATTTCATAGCATTGTTTTACCTGTTTTGATGATCATGTATTATGATATGTATATGCATGTTTTATATGCTAACATGTGGTAGCCCTGATTCGGGAACCTACTGGGCGCGTTGATCTAACGCCCTAATTCTATCGTCAGAGGAGATTGCAGGTACAAGCAAGGGAAAGGAAAGGTCATTGACCGGGAGGGGAGCTGAGCCTAAGTGCTTTAATGATGGATTTGGATTACGTTATATTACTGTCATTTGAATACTATTGTTGGACATGTAATAATTCGTTATTTGCTATGGTTTGATTAGGATAATAACCTGTGGATGGTTGATCTATGTTATAAAATATTTAAGACTGTTACTTGCTACCTCGTCTTTCTTTTCTGCAATTATCTAGTTTATTCCGCATGTTGATGTTAGTTCCATGTGTGATTCACTATCATGGTCTATTCCATGTACACATGGGTGGCCAGTTAAGGTTCAGACTTGAGTAGTCTGAACTTAACTCGCGTCGTGACGCCGCCCGCTCTCTTCCGATGTTTATTTAAAAAAAAAATTAGGCTCTGAAATTTTAAAAAGAGGGCGGGGCGTTACAGCATCTATCCGTTTCATTTAATCATTCGCAATGTATCCAATTTTATGTCTAACATTCATAGGGTTCAGCCATGCCTCATGGCCGAACCCATGGTCCTTCAATGTGGCCACTAATTACGGTTTTGCCACTAGACCTCCATGGTTAATCATTCCCTTTTTTATGTGTATTTTAAATCCAAATTTCATCCATAACTTAGATCCACTAGGCATTCATTGACCATGACCTAGTATCCAAAAAAAATAGCCACTTAATTTAATTAACTTTGAAAACATTTAATCCCATAAATCATTCTATATTTGGCCTAAGATGTGGCCCACAAAAGGGGTCATGGGTTCAGCCATACACCATTGCCGAACCCATGGTACCTAATTTCCATTTTCTTGGGTCCATTTTATTCCCTTCAATCCTATCTCTAATGAAATTAAATCATCCATTTAAGTCCCCATTTTTCATCCCATTTTAAATCATCACATACCATACTCATAAATCCATTAAAATTATCATCTCCCTCCACAATTTTCCATTCTTTTTACCTTTCATCAAAATCACCAAACCTCACCATAGGGTTCGGCCATACACCATGGCCGAACCCATGGTTCATGGCTCACCTTCATGGGTGCCATTTTAAGGCCATTATCTCACTCATGTTTGTCCAAGAAAAATCCATTTTTAAAATCAATAACCCTCATTCATTTTGGCCCTTTTTAAAACTTCCAAAATATTAACCTATTAATCCATCATTTCCATCCTTTAAACCCATTTAAAAATCACTTTCCAACACCATAGGGTTCGGCCATACACCATGGCCGAACCCATGGTTCATGGTCCATCTTATCCATGCCATTTTTTGAAACCAAAATACTTATTTACATTTCTCATTAAAGCTCCTTAAAAATCATCAACTTTAAAACCTTAACAATCCACATTAACATCATCCCCATTCACCATGGGGTTCGGCCATGCTACATGGCCGAACCCTATGGTCTATCTATTCATTAAAAAATTTCATACTCTCCATGCTTTAATACAACCTTAAAAATTCCAAAATTACAATCATCTCCATGTCTTCCATTATTTAAAATCATAAATCACTAATGTTTACTCATTTAAAAACCTAAATCTCATTAACCATTTTCCAAACTCTTAAACCTTAAAATGTTAATAAAACCATTAATCACTTAGCATTTAAGAACCCTAACCCTTTCTCCATATTTTTCCAACTTTGAAATCCTCATAAAACCCTTAATCATTTTAGTACTTAAAAACCCTAATTAAGTTCATACTTCACTTAATCACCCACCATGGGGTTCGGCCATGCTACATGGCCGAACCCTATGGCCCATGATTTTCTTTCAAACTACACAAATCCATGCTTAAAAATTTAAATCCAAACCATCCTTAATCCATTTATATTTTTTTCTTAAACCATCTCTTCCATTTCTTCCATTTCTTATCCTTCCGTTGGATGGATCTTAGATCCATGGCCCACAACATTTTTGGCCATATTTAGTCTAAGAAATGGATTCCATAACTTATCTTAAATGAAATATCTAAACTCTTGTTTTAAGAATTCTTACCACCCGACGACTCCTCCGGTCTTTCTTTGCTTCTCCTTTTGCTCTCCTTAGCCTTCTCTTCTCTTCTTCTCCTTGATGTTTGATCGGTCAAGGTGTGCTTGATCAATGGTGAAACGTGCTTGGATCGGCTAAGGTAGATCTTGATTTTGAGAGAGGGAGAGGGGAAGGTGATGAGAAATTGTTTAGCCTCCTTGATCTTGAGGTGGTGATGGTTGGTCAATACTTGATCTTTCCTTTCTTCTCTTCTTTTCCTCTAAGTCTTCTTTTTCTTTTCCGTAGCACATGGAGGGACGGTTTTTGGGAGTGGAAGAGATGGAGATGAGTGAAATGGTTAGGAAAGAATGAGATGGAATCTCATCTTTTGGTTAACTTAGGTCACACTCCACATTAACTCCTCCCACCAACCAACATGGCATTAATGGTGGTGGTTGGGATAAAACCACCACTTAAGCCCATGGTTTTCAATTTGTGTTTCTTTAAGAGTGGTTTGTGTTTGTTGGAGTGGTTTGCATTTGTTTGGGTGGTTTTGACCATTTGACCATTTTAATTTAGGTTAATTAACTTAGGTCAATTTGATCCTTAGGTTAAGTTAATTAATTTCTTCCCACTTAATTTAATCTCATTAAATTCCCTCTAAGATCCACCCATGGTTGACTAAGTCAACCATGGTGGTCGGCCCCACCACCCTTGGGTCCACACGCCACCTCAATTGGTGAGGTGGAGGTGGGGCCCATTTGGCCATATTACCTTGTTCAATTCATCACCAATTTAGGTGATTTAAATTTTATTAAATCTATCCTTCTTATTGGATTACCATTGGGTCCATGGCCCAATTTCATTTTTGTCTTACCCATTTACCTTAGGGTTTATATTAATTTGATCCATTGGGTCCCAAATGGGTATTAGACCCAATTTGACTATCCATGACCCAGTTACTTACCATTGACCAATTAAATGAATTAATTTCAATTCATGGTCTATTGGGTAACCATTGGGCCCATAGCCCAATTAAATTCCCTCCGATCCACTTACCTTAGGGCTTAGCTACCTTGGCCCATTGGGTCCCATATGGCTATTTGACCCAATTGACCACCCTTGACCCAAATTTATCATCATTGACCCATTTAAATGAATAAATCAAATCCATGGCCCATTGGACCACAGTTGGGCCATTGTCCCAAAATTTGGTCCATTTGGCATTTTATCACATCAAACTTCAAATTTAAAATAATAAATGACACTATATATTGATCCAAAAATTCGGGCTATTACATGCCCTCCGTGTTTCGTGATACCCATATCTCCTGTGTTTCATACGATAGATGTAAAAAATTAGGAAGTATATCCCACCGGAACATGATGCCTTTAAACCCAATCTTAATTGTCGAACTTTTCGATGTTTAGGGCATTGAATTCATGGGACATTTTCCTAATTCTTTTGGCAATATATATATATCCTCGTAGGAGTTGACTACGTATCAAAATGGGTAGAAGTAGTGGCATGCAAAACCAATGATCACAAGGTTGTCACTCATTTCTTGAAAGAAAATATATTTTCTAGATTTGGAATTCCACAAATTATCATCAGTGATGGTGGTAAGTATTTTTGTAATCGCCCATTCAAAAAATTGATGAAATCATATGGTGTAATTCACAATGTAGATACCCTCTATCATCCCGAAACAAGTGGACAATGTAACACCCCAATTTCTCAATGAAGTGGATAATTACGAAAATGCCCATGATGTGTTAAATTAATTATTTTGTGATGTTAAGTAAGGAAATGGTGGGACCCATTGCTCAAATTAAGATCACATGAGCACATTATGAATGTCAAGTTTGATTGGATGGGTAATGTACATCAATTCGGTCAAAAATGGCTAAATGGGTCAAAGGGCCCAAATGGGACCCATCGGATCTTACTGGATTATTTGACCGTTTTGTGAGCTTAAATTAAATGGGGTTAAGCTGATTTTATTGGAAATCAAGTGGAGAGAAAATGGGTAGGTCTGGTCCACATGTAAAAACCAATTACAAATGACCAAAATACCCATAATTGGGTCATGGAGTCAAAAACGGGTCAAGGGGCTAAAGGGGGGCCCAACGGGTCAAGTTGACTATGGTTGACCGTGTGGACCCTCAAGGGAGCTAAAATATGAGTTAAATCAGTTTGAGTGGGACTGAAGTGAGTTGGAATTAAATCAAGTGGTGAGTTAACTCAAGTGCATTAAATGAAATGTATTAAGTATGGTGAGTTGGGTGAGTTGAGATGGAAATCAAAAGGACCTTGAGTTCAAGTGAGTCAAAAGGAATTTGAGGGGGTGTCTTGATCTCATACATCATCAAGTAAACAAGTCCCACACGTTGGTGGGTTGGAATTAACTTTTGGTGAATGAAAACCAATGGAATATGGAGGGGTTTCCATCTCATATGGAAACCCAAGGGCTCCAACGTTGGGAGTACCAATGGATGCATTGGTTGGTGCCAAGGGGTGCTTTGGTTGACACCAAATGCCTCCTTGGTTTGGTCAAGTATTAATTAGGATTTATGAGAAAAAGAAGGGTTGTTTAACAAAAGGAAGGCACACCCCATTTGGCCGAATTTTATTCCAAGAAAAACCTTAGAATTCCATCTTCTTTCTCTCCCTCAAGAACACCTCTCTTGGCCGAATCAGCTGTGGTGTTTTTCACCATAGATGAAGCACTATTTAGGGTAGAAGCTAAGGAAGAAAGAAGGAGACAAGAGGGAAGAAGACAAGGAGCAAAGGCAAGAAGAAAAACTTGGAATTTAGTAAGTATTTCCATGGACTTTTGATTAATGAAATGGGATAGATGAAACATGATCGGGCCATGGGTTGGCCGAATCTACCAAAGATATAAAGTATGGATTTTTATGGTTAAAAGAGGGAAAAACATGGACCATAGGGTTCGGCCACTTTGGGTGGCCGAACCCCATGAAATTTATTTGTTAAAGTGATGGTTTTTGTAAGTTAAAATCATGCAAAATGATGGACTGTTTTTGTATGTTTAAATTAGACCTAAGATGCAAGTTGAAAGGGTCTTTAAATTATGGACTTGGATGTCATGTTTTGGGCCATGGAATGGCCGAATGCATCATGGGCTCAAGCCTTTGGTAAAGTCGGTTTAAATGATAAAAAATGGACCATTGGGTTCGGCCATTTTGGATGGCCGAACCCCATGGAAGTTGTGTGGGTATTTGATGGTTTTTGAAGTGTAAAAACCATACAGTACTATGGGGATTTTTACATGATTGAATGGACATAATATGTAAGTCAAAAAGGTCAAACTAATGGGCATAGGGTTCGGCTACATGGGATGGCCAAACCCCATAAAAATATTTGATAATTTGGTATGGTTTTTGGAGAGATAAAAACCATACCAATGGTGGAGAGTCTTATATGATTTAAATGGAAAAAGGGTTGCTGTTTTGGGTTGGCCATGGGATGGCTGAACCATGTAGTTAACATGGCTAAAGGGTAGAGCCTAACTTATAAACAAATGATGGATCATTGAGTAGGAGGATCATAGAGTTCAGCCATATGAATGGCCGAACCCCTTAGATTGTTTTATTGAAGATTATGATTTGGTTGTATGATTTGGATTAAGGAAACATATGTATGTATCTTTGGACTTAGTGATAAGTAAATAATAAGCCATTATGTATGATGAAAGAAGAGACCAAAATCAGTATGGTGAGGTTCGGCCATGTAGTATGGCCGAACCCCACTAGTGCTCATTTAGTGAACCTAGTGGCTAACTTGTAAGTTGATTGGTTAAAAATAAAAAAAATGAAGATTGATGTATGAAAGGTATAAAGGATCAAAAAACAAAGTGGTGAGGTTCGGCCATGCTGTATGGCCAAACCCCACTAAGGTAGATTACTTTTATGAACTTTGATTATGAGCAAGATTAGACATTGGTTAGACCAATGGCAAATCTGTGAATACAAGTCAAATGAAGGGATTGATCAAAGGACTTACAAGTGGGGTCAAACCAAAGTAGTATGGTTCGGCCATACTATATGGCCGAACCCTACCAAGTTATATTAGGTAATAAAAGGCATTTTGGTATTGATCAAAAGAAAGGGAGGTTAAATCTAAAGTGGGTAAGGTTCGGCCATGGGTATGGCCGAACCCCACAAGATGTTTTTGGGTTTTATATGTGAATGGACATTTAAATGATAGTATGATTTACTTATTGTTACATCACAAGGTGATGAGAGTTGAACGACGTGCGAGTCGTGACCGGGTGAAGCTCAAAAAGGAAAGGACACTTAAGCAAAGTTTCAGTAGGTTTCCTACCTACTTGTAACATACCCCAGTTTTCTTTATGAGACTCGTGTTTATTTTATGTGGTTTCAAATGATATATTATGCATTAACCAATGGCATACAAGCATTAGCATCTCATGCATAGACATGGGATGATGAATGAGGTTCTACAGTGTTGCAATTTATGAGTTACGTCCTCCTTAGACGATGAGAGTCCCGCCAGGAAGAGTAACATGATGATCATAGTCACAATGGTCTCTTTAGGCAATGAGAGTCCCGCCAGGAGGACTAATACATGATATGAATCAAGTCAATGATGAAGAGATGGAAGTGTATTGTGATTTACCTTGTCGGTGCGAGGCACGACAAGTGATGGCTATGAATGTACATGATGGGAGAGACTCATTGCATGTGCATCCTTCATAGCATTGTTTTACCTGTTTTTACTAATCATGTACTATGGTATATATGCATGTTTTATATGCTAATCATGCGGTAGCCCTGATCGGGAACCTACTAGGCGCGTTGATCGAACGCCCTAATTCTATCATCAGAAGAGAATGCAGGTACAAGGAAAGGGAAAGAAAAGGTCGTTGACCGGGAGGGGAGCCAAGCTTAAGTGTTTGAATGTTGGACTGGACTTCTTTTCATTATTGCCATTTGAACTATATTTTGTTGGACATGTAATAAGTAATACTTGCTATGGTTTGATTATATTATTAACTATGGATGGTGGTATACCTTAATTAGCAATTGAGACTGTTACTTGCTATCTAAGTCTTTCTATTCCGCAGTTAATCTAGTTTATTCCGCATGTTGTTGTTAGTTCCATGTGTGTTTCATTATCATGGTCTAGTCCATGTACACATGAGTGGCCAGTTAAGGTTTAGACTTGAGTAGTCTGAACTTAACTCGCGTCGTGACGCTGCCTGCTCTCTTCTGATGTTTTATTATTTAAAAAAAAATTAGACTCTAATTTCTCGGAAAGGGCGGGGCGTTATAGACAAGTGGAAATATCATATAAAGAAATAAAACATATCCTTGAGAAGACAATCAATCCATCTCGGAAGGACTGGTCTTCCAAACTCACTGATGCACTATGGTCTTATCGAAATACGTTCAAGACATCAATAGGAATGTCACCCCTATCACTTAGTGTATGGAAAGGTCTGTCATCTTCCAGTCGAAATAGAACAAAAGCCTATTGTACAATTCTAGGTTGCATCTTTTTCCTGGAAAATTGAAATCCAAATGGTCCGGTCCATTCATCGTCACAGCCGTATTTACATATGGTGTCATCCAGATCAAGCATCCTAAAAATGGTCATCCTTTCAAAGTCAATGGTCAACGTCTGAAACCATTTTAGAGCCCTACACTCAAGAAGGAACAGAGGAAATCCTGCTCATTAATCCAGTTTACTAAAACTGATTTGCACATCTTTACCCAAACTCATTTACCCTTGCCCACTCATCTATACTCAAACCAATTTATCCAATCCCACTTACCCTTACCCAATCATCTTTACCCAGACCCACTAGTCCAATTGTTTATGTCTGAGTTGGTCTAAAGTTCATCAGTCGTCAGAGTCAAGTTGTTATTTTCCTTGAATCTAGTTTTTATTTGAGTCAATCTAGCCTAGAAATCAGTCATTTCATCCCACGGTACAACCCATAATTAGCTTGTTCGTTTTCTAAGATATTTTTTCGTTTGCACCTAACTAGTGTAAATTAGGGAAATTGAGGACAATGTTTAATTCGAGTTTGGGGGTACTAAGGTCATTCATTCATTTTCATAAAAATTCTTAGGGGAGAGTAAGTTCACAACTGAGACCCCTTAAAAAAAAATTCAGCATCCATCACCCTATTGTCTTTGTGACCAACAGACATTAAAGAACTACATAAAAGTCATGCACGTAGACGGTCGAGTTTTCATTTTTCATTGTGTCTGACTAGAGCACAAGTTCTCCTAGACTTGTGTAGGAAAATCATTTCCTTAGTTATGAGGGTGAGGAATTTGGAAATCCAAGAGGAACAATCTAGACCTCTTTGTGGTCGAAGCACTCTGCCTGCAAAGAGAAAAGCTAAGAGGCTAGGAATCTGTCACAAAAGTGGACGTGCGAATTATAATGGAATAATATCTGATCAAGGAGTTCGTTGTATGACAGCAGTAAAGTATAGACATATAAGTGGAAATAGACATATTTATTTGGATTTAGTCAAAGGTAGAGTAAGTCCACAAAGACTGAGACTCCTTGATATCCAAAAAACTATTGATTTTCGCTTAGGGGACTACAAAAGTCTTGACAATCTAACATTAAACGAGTCATAGTGTTTTTAGGCAGAGAGAGACAGACTTAATCTTTTTTAGGGTAGAGTAAGCAAAAGCTGAGACTCCTTGGTACTTAACAAGACTGTCAATTTAGGTTTTAGAAAAGCATGCGTCTTGACGTTCTGACGTAAAAAGAATCACATTTTTAACAATAATATTAGATAGAGATCTTTATATCATACTTTTTTCAGAAAGATTTTTATTGGATTTATATTTGGAAACCACTGTACACAGCTTATTAAGTTTAATTTGAAAAAGAAAAATATTCACGAGTCGAGTAATCACTAGAGGAATACTAGTGGAGACTCAACCCAGTGAACTTTAGAGCCATTTTCATCTTCTGAGAGTTATAAGTCAATTCTATTTTCTTTGGAAGCGCAAATAAGTCATTGTTGATCTCAGTATCTTTCATCTTGGTCATATTACTGAGAACGCCATCAAGATTGTGTTATTATATCTAATTTTTTTGTTTTCAGAATTTATTTAAAACAAAAAAACCACATGTTGAAACTTAGGATATGATCTACGCCACTGTTGGATCGTTTGAGCCTAAAAGCCCACCTATTTTTTGTTATCTTATCTTGATAGTTCCCCTGTTGAGCCTTATATAGCCTATTTTCTTGACCAGCCATGTCTACCATACCCAACTCCAGTCCAGGAGTATGAGCCAATAAAAATATCCATGACCTATTCTTAGAAAATGTTAGAGATGAAAAATTAAGGGATGGTAATCTAAAAATAAGGGCATAAGAAAGAACAGAACAAGAAAAAGAAAAATAAAGGAAATAGCATCCAAAAAAGGAAACATCCAAATACCAAAGAAGGATGTGAAAAAGAAAAGAAAAATAAAGAAAAAGAAATTACTTTGAAAAGTGCCAAAAAGAATAATAGAGGAAAAATATCCCATTTGAAAACAATGAAGATCTCTAACTATTTCTATTCAAAGTATTTATCTTTAGAGCCTTATACCCTTCTTTGATTTGACCCGATCCCAAGCCATGTTTCATCCTTAAAAGGAAGTCCTATTGATCTTAGGTCTAAGTAGGGTGTTTCATGTGGAGAATAAAGGAAGACAAATGATGGTATTTGACTCAACGTTCTCAGGAAAGTAGCACCTATTCATGAGATCATTCATTTCTTTAATATGAGCCGTCTTCGTTAAAACATATGTGAGATACTTTGATTTTGAGTACATAAATTCTGCTCACATATACTTGAGAGAAAATGAACTCGAACCTCTGAGTGTTAATTTTTTCGAGAGATATATCTAGTGAGGCTTGCAGTCAAAGCCCATTTTCCAATGATGTGAACAAAACTTGAGACTATTTGGAAAAAAAGGTCTATCTTAATATTGGCTAACCACACACTACACTCCAAGTATAAACCTTGTAAAATGAATTTTACAGTTGTATGATGTCTAGACCTCTCATCCTTGTGTTCTTGTTAAACATGTTGATATTTGTGGGTATTATCACAAAAAGCCCTCACGAGACTATAACTCATCCACTAGTGGGGAGCTGGGGGTTTAAAGACTTGTTGCATACGCTAAATGCAATCGAGAGTGCCACCGAAAGTGATTTAGTCTAGGATTTTTGTGTGTCGTTAGAATTGTTGATTTTAGTTTTGCTCAAGGACTAGCAAAATTTGAGTTTGGAGATATTTGTTGACCACTGAAATCTTACATTTTTACCCCCTGGTTATTGGGTCAGTTGATCTTCAATTTTGTATATAATGATGCATTTAATGTAGTTTCACTTTTGTAGTAAAAAATGGAAAGTTCAGGAAAATCAAGTTAAAACAATAGAAAAATGTAAGATTGGAGTTTTAAAGAGAAGACCAAGGATTATTATAATTATTTCATGTCACTTTTTAGGATTTTCATGTAAATTAATTAATCTATATCCAGTTTTGAGAGTCTATGATTATTCAATAATTTTGAGATTTAAAGTGACTGAATAATTATTTAATTCTATAGGTTAAAAGCTGCAATCCAAGATCCAAAGTCTGAATTTCAAGTCAATGGGCCAAGATTCAGTCCAAGTGGGCCAAGCTATGCTCCACAAAGCTTCAATGGGCCAAGCCACATGCAAGCCCATGTGTATTTCACACTCTGGGCCAGGCTAGTGTGCAAGCTCAGTCCAACTAAGATCCAAAGACTCAAATCCAATTCAAGTGGGCCTGAGTTGAGGTCTTGATCCAAATCCAAAGCCCAAAGTCTAATAAACTCCATGGTCCATGTTTGAATTTACCTAAGTTCAACCCAACTACCCATGTCGAAAACCCATAACCCAACTTCACATCCACATCATCCAATTTCCATCTTAGATCTTAACCTTCCATCTCACATACCCAATTAGGTCAAATCTTAGATCCACCATCAAATCTAACACATCCATTCATCTATCATTATCGTGATCATCTTAACCTTAGATTAGTGTTCATCCATGCATCACCTATTAATCATTGCATTCATTTCATGCATTAGTCATCTTAGCCATTAGATATTATGTAACGCCCCGCCCTTTTCACCCTTCCGAAAATCAGAGTCTGAAAATTTCTTTTGAAAGAAACATAGAGTGAACAAGAGCGGGAGGCCCCACGACATGAGCTAAGTCCGGACTACCCAAAGTCCGACCCTTAACTGGCCACCCATGTGTGCATGGATTGAACCCATGATAACAAACCACACATAGAACTAAACAATGACTTGCGAAATAAACTAGACTAACTGTGGAAATAGATTGAATAGATAGCAAGTGCCAGTCTCAATTAATAAATAACATAAACCAACCATCCATTGTTAATATCCTAAACAAACCATAGCAAGGTATCAACTTATTACATGTCCATAAAATATAACTAAAAAGATAGTAATAAAGAAATCCGAACAACAATCAAGCGCTTAGGCTTGGCTCCCCTCCCGGTCATTGACCTTCTCTTTCCCCTTCCTTGTTCCTGCATTATCCTCTAAGGATAGAATTAGGGCGTTAGATCAACGCGCCCAGTAGGTTCCCGATCAAGGCTACCACATGGTTAGCATATAAAACATGCATATATATCATAGTACATGATTATCAAAAACATATAAAACCATGCTATGTATGTATGCAAATGTAATGAGCCCCACCCATCACACATACATAGCCATCACTTGACGGGACTCTCACCGTCAAGGTAAATCACAATACACTTTCATTTGGGACTCACACGATAAGGTAATCCACAGTAATCCTCGTTACCTGTGGAAAGACACTTCATCATTGAGTTGTTTCACAGTATTCTTTCATTGGGACTCACATGATAAGGTAATCCACAGTAATCCTCGTTACCTGTGGAAAGACACTTCATCATTGAGTTGTTTCACAGTATTCTTTCATTGGGACTCACATGATAAGGTAATCCACAGTAATCCTCGTTACCTGTGGAAAGACACTTCATCATTGAGTTGTTTCACAGTGTTCTTTCGTTGGGACTCTCAAGTCAAGGTAACCCATAATCATCACCCCATGCCATGCATGAGATGTCAATGTACATGTATGTCATTTGTAAATACATATCTCATCATTCAAAACCATATTTGAAACATAATATCAAATACAACATATCTCATAAAAACATGATAAAACCAAATCATAATTGTGATTACAAGTAGGTAGGAAACCTACCGAAGATTAGCTTCGGTGTTTGTTCTTTCTTAAAGCGTCACTTGCTCACGACTTTCACGTCGTTAAACTTCCGTCACCTTGTGATGTAACAGTAAGTAAATCATATTATCAATTAAATCTCCATTCACATCTAAGACCCAAAAACCATCTTGTGGGGTTCGGCCATCCCCATGGCCGAACCTCACCCACTTAATTTGATCTCTTTTAATTTGGATTAACACCATCCAATTAATTTATTGACAACCTCAATCCGCAAAATTTCACTTGGTGGGGTTCGGCCATACTACATGGCCGAACCACACCATATTGGTTTGAGTCCATACATCCAATCCAATGATCATTCCATCATTGATCATTTCATCAATAATTACCTTTATGTCATTGCTACAAAAAAATAATTTTATCATGCCCTAACTTTAAAACCACCAATTATTTCTATAAAATTGATTCACAACACCATAACCATGGTCTTTGGGGTTTCGGCCATACATATGGCCGAACCCTATGGCTTTCCCATTTAGACCTCCATGTCCTAACTTAGCCATAGTACCCCATAGTTCGGCCATGAAATGGCCGACCTATGACTTGTCCAAATGTTCACTTAACAATCATTTATCAACCACTCAAGATGTTCTATGATCTTTAAATTTGAAACCATTTGATTCAATAGAATAGTCCACTTAAAATGATCCATGGGGTTCGGCCATGCAATAGTTCCCTTGGTTTAATAATTTTAACCTATGTACTTAACTTAGGCTACACTCTTTTACCAAAATAATTACATGGTGCAGCCATCCAAAGGCTGACCCAAAACAGTAACCATAACTCCAATTAAATCACATAAAAGCTCCATAAGATGATCCATGGGGTTCGGCCATACATGTAATAAGTTGATACCTTGCTATGGTTTGTTTAGGATATTAACAATGGATGGTTGGTTTATGTTATTTATTAATTGAGACTGGTACTTGCTATCTATTTATTCTATTTCCGCAGTTAGTCTAGTTTATTCTGCAAGTGATTGTTTAGTTCCATGTGTGGTTTGTTATCGTGGGTTCAGTCCATGCACACATAGGTGGGCAGTTAAGGGTCGGACTTTGGGTAGTCCGGACTTAGCTCTCATCGTGGTGCCTCCCACTCTTGTCTTTCAAAAGAAATTTCCAGACTCTGATTTTCGGAAGGGTGAAAACGGCGGGGCGTTACATATTAGGTCATCTAATCTCATTCACGCATTCATTTCTTAGAAACCTTAGAGCCTCCATATGCATCCATCACATGCACACATTTCCTTAGATTTAGGTCATACATTTCATCATCCACGTAAGATCCACCTATGTATCTAAACCCTCCATCAACCATTTACCAATTTTATAATTATTTTACCCTAAATACCTTAGAGCCATTAGATCAAAACAAATTAAATCTAAGCCCTTCATCCATAAAACCCTAAGCTATGAACAACTTGTAGTTCAAGCTAGCCCCATGCACATATCACACGTCATCATCCATGATTTTTGCAACCTAAAACCTCTCCATGTACTTAGACTAAAACCATCTAGATACACCCCTAAGATCCAAACACACCTCATAATATAATCCCCAAGTATCTCACACGATTTTTTGCAATCCCAAAAAATCCAATTTCTAATTTTTCTCCCAATCTCCTATCTTCTCTCCACCTTGACCTAGCCACCAAGGAAAGCCACACAAAAATTGTGTGACCCTCCTTGTGTAACCCTAAAAACCTAGTTTTAATCCCCATCATCCATTCCCATTTAGATTCAATTCAGTCCATTGATTTCCCAACTTAAACATTGATTTAATCCAAACCATCCATCTCTTTTCAAAACCTATAAATACCCCCAAGGGGAAAATTCGAACATGACCTAGAATTCAAGATGACTAAAGGCTGGAGCAAAAGACAGGAAGAAAAGGAGCACCATGAGAATTTACAAGTGAGTGTAGATTTTTATCTTTTATGTTGTCTTTCTCATATTCAATTTAGAAAAGCCTTGTACTTTAATTCTTCCATTAAATAAAGTGAAGCATTTATTTAGAACTCCGAACATCCAATTTATAAAATACTTTTATGATTACTTTGTTTTTAATTTGAAGAACACAACTTTTATTTATTTGATTGAATATGAGCATATGTAGTAGTTAGGATCTTGATTGTAAGACTTGAATCATGATTACTAAGGTTTTGATTAGTTAAATTAAAAGTTGTGAATCTTGTTTATTAATAAGTATGAATTGTATTTCATTACGTGACTTTGAGATCCACCTTTTCTTTTACTATACATTAAATTTCAGTCATTTATTTTCATGCAATTTAATTTTCTGTCTTTTAATTATGTTAAATCTTATGTTTGTTGTGCAAAAGTTGTTTTAACCCAAATTCTTGTATAAATCTAATCTTTAATTCTATAACTCTTAAATTCATTCTTTAAATTGCTTAATTCATTCTTTTAATTTTTTTATTCTCTCTCTCTCTTATATCACTCTCTCTCAAAGATCCATTCAATTAAAGCTAGGAAGAGGTGTAAATAATTTTGTAACTTGAATCCTATACATGATTAAGATTAAAAGTTGATTCACCATATTAGAATAAAAAATCATACATCTTATTTGCTGATTTTCCAAGTTAGATACATAACTCATATAATGATTCAATTTCTTAAAAACAATTCATTTTTAGAGGACATTAATTTAAATTCATATACTATAAGATTTCCATTAGGTTTAACCTCCCTCTCACAATACTATGTTGTGAATGGTTCGTACGCTTGCGAGAATTACAAATTTAAAACATCAACAATGTAAGTTGGCTAACCGAACCACTTTAAATTGGTCTTATGGTGTTTTATCTTTATGTATTTGTATTTACTATTTAAGTACTCTTCTCAACAGACATCACTTTGCATGTTGATTATCTTATTTTACACATTGTGCAGAAGCATCGATAATCAAGAAAAATGTAAAGGGTTATAATCTTAGTGTGATCGTTTAAAGAAATTAGAAACAATCTATCACACTAAATAAATCTCTTGATTAATGTTCCGCTGCACTTAAAACAATCAATAAATTTGTAAACATCATGCAAACTGGTATTGAGCTATTCACCCACTCCCCCCTTTCCTCTAGGGTCAATCGTGTTTTTCTAGCATCGTGAAAAGGGACTTTCACTTTAGTTGTCTTTGTTGTGTAACGGGAGAAATTTGGGCATAGTAGTAACTGATTAGTTGAATATTAGTAGAGATTTTGGGACAATTTCATATAATTAAGAGATATTTTAGTAGTGAAATGGGCAAGTAATTGAGGTCATCAATTGATAGCTATGTATATTTTTCATTAATTTTTTAAGAACATTCGAAATTCTTGAAATCATAACTTAAAAAAAAACATTTGAATATGTATATGACTAATATTTAATGATAGAATTACATATTCATCAAGTCCATAATTTTCTTCATTTTCTATAATTTTTTTATTTTTTATTAAAAAACTGTAAGAAAGAGAAAAATATCACCGATATATCGACCATCAATATCGAGGCTGATATATTGACTAAACCGATATTTTAACCACTGCTCACAACAATAAAAATAAATTTAGTGATTCTGTAACACCCCATCCGGCTACGGGTATGTTACCAATGATACCGAACTACAAGGTAGTGACATAAAATACAAGCACTTTTTTTCTTCATACCACCATCAACAACTATAAAGGTTTAACAAAAGTACCACAAAATTTAACCAACATGGTAGTGTAAAGCAGTTATTATAGTTGTCCATAACATCAAACAACATCTAAAAAAAACACATAAAGTTCTCTCTAGATAACAAAAGAGGAATGAGCCAACAATCCTCGACTATCACCACTTAGACGTGGTCATGGGGCCGGCTGGGTCCCGCCTCCGCCGAGCCATCTGAAAGGCAAAGGGTGAGTACTACATACCTAGTGAGAGAACATAAGGTATCAAAAAAAGCTACATATTCACACACTGCGTAAAATTACTGCCATAAGGTATCAAAAAAATCTACATATATAGTCCCACGTAATACATATGCAACTCGCCGTACGAACCATCTAGTACGTATTCGATCGAACCATCACCACCCCACCATGGGACCAACCTGTCTACCACGGCTCATACCGACCATACCCACCCTCGAGTCGTAGCCCTAAATGTCTTACTACACCTCCACTTATCCTTAACCCGAAGGTGTCCTAGACTGAAACATCGTACAATCTCACATCACAGGTTGTCCCCACTTTACAGGTATCGTAGCCTGGAACGCCGCATCACACCACTCCTTAGATTGTCCCCACCCCGCATGTGTCATAGTCTGGAATAACACATCATATCACAACTCAAATTGTCCCCAACCTATAGGTGTTATAGTCTGGAATAACACATCATATCACAACTCAGATTGTCCCCATCCTTTAGGTGTCATAGTCTGGAGTAACACATCATACCACAACTCAGACTGTCCACGCCCTGCAGATGTCATAGGCTGGAATAACACATCATATCACAACTCAGACTGTCCCCACCCTTTAGGTGTCATAGTTTGGAATAACCATCATATCACAACTCAGACTGTCCCCACCGTATAGGTGTCATAGTCTGGAATAACACATCATATCACCACTCAGACTGTCCCCATCTTGCAGGTGTCATAGTCTGGATTAGCACATCATACCACAACTCATATTGGCCCCACCCTGCAGATTTCATAGTTTGGAATAACGCATCATATCACAACTCAGACTGTTCCCACCCTGTAGGTGTCATAGTCTAGAATAACACATCATATCAAAACTCAGACTATCCCCACCCTGTAGGTGTCATAGTCTGGAATAACACATCACACTCCACCTCATACTACCCTTGGTGAACCGAAGTTTAGCCCAAAGGTTTCCTTCGAATCACCATAACCACCTCACAACTTGTCCCTCCTTGGGACTCTCGGAGGCCATGCCTCCCCCATATACATGTCCGAGGAACGCAAGTAGGCCTCACTGCCTAATCCTCATGAGAGAGGATACCTGCCCATAGCCAACCATCGAGTAGTCTATCTGACAAGTTAGGGGAAATCTCTAGATCCTGGTGTAGCTTAATCTCTAAGCCCCACTGTCATCCCACGTACACCAGTTACATGCATGCATAGATAATCTTTGACATGTTATCAACATTATACAATGGATCATAATCAGACATATAAATTATTGTCTATCACATGTTAACATGTTCTCACACCATCATGTTGTCAATCAATTCATCCAAACAATTTGTAACGCCCCGCCCTTTCCGAGATAATTTCAGAGTCTATTTTTGTAAAAAAAATACACCGGACAAGGGCGGAGAGATGTCACGACGCGAGTTAAGTTCGAACTTCCAAAGTCCGACCCTTAACTGGCCACCCATGTGTGCATGGACTAACCCACGATAACAAACCACACATGGAACTAAACAATGACTTACGGAATAAACTAGACTAACTGCAGAATTAGGTTGAATAGATAGCAAGTACAAGTCTTAATTAATGTATAACTTAAACTTACCATCCATTAACAATATCATAAACAAACCATAGCAATGTATTAACTTATTACATGTCCACCAATTATAATTCAAATGACAGTATAAAGAAATCCTGAACAATAACCAAGCGCTTAGGCGTGGCTCCCCTCCTGGTCATCGACCTTCTCTTTCCCCTTCCTTATTCCTGCATTATCCTCTAAGGATAGAATTAGGGCGTTAGATTAATTTGCCCAGTAGGTTTTCCAATCAGGGCTACCACATGGTTAGCTTACAAATCATGCATATATCAAATATCTGATTATCAAAAACATATAAAAATATGCTATGTATATATGCAATTGTAATGAGCCCCACCCCATCACACATACATATAGCCATCACTTGACTTGTCTCATATCAACATATTAGTCCTCCTGGAGGGACTTTCATCGCCTAAGGAGACCAATGTGATTCTTATCATCATGTTACTCCTCCTGGCGGGACCCTCATCGCTTAAGGAGGACGGTAACTCATATCATCATAATACCCCTCCTGGCGGGACCCTCATCGCCTAAGGAGGTCTCACAATTGCATCACAGCATATCAACGGAGTGCGACTCCGGGTTCCACAATCATCATCCCATGTCCATGCATGAGATGCCAATGCATTGTATGTCATTTGTAAATACATAACTCATCAATCAAAATATGATAAATAATAGTATAACAATATCTCATAAAAATCATCATGAAAACAAGTGTAAATGTGGTTACAAGTAGGTAAGAAACCTACTGAAGATCAACTTCAGCGTCCGTTCTTTCTTAGGCTTTACCCAATCACGACTCGTACGCCGTTCACGTTCCGTTACCTTGTGATGTAACAGCAAGTCAATCACACTATCATTTTCAATTTCCATTCACATCTTAAGACCCAAAAGTCATCTTGTGAGGTTCGGCCATACCCATGGTCGAACATCACCAACTTAGGATTTAACCTCCTTTTTCATTTAACCAATTCTTAAATACTTAACCCTTTAAACATGTCTTGGTAGGGGTCGACCATACACCATGGCCGAACCATACCACCTTAGTTCAACCCTTCTTTCACATCCTTTTAAACTTTCTCTATCCATATTTACATATCACCTGTATTTACAGCTTTGCCACTAGGCTAAGCCATATCAAAACCATTGTCATTTTATGGGGTTCGGCCCTATACATGGCCGGACCTTGTAATCCCTTTTATCCATCACCAAATGGTTCTCCATTGGGATATTTTAAACCCTTTATAAAATCATGGAAGCAATAACAAATACTACCGATAAACTTAGTCCATTTAACCCATACTATGGTCCATGGGGTTCGGCCATACCCATGGCCGAACCCTATGGTTCACTTGGTTCAATATTCCACATGATTACTCATGGTTTTAACATTCTATTTCAACCATGAACAATACATGGTTCAGCCATATATTGACCAACCAAAAACAGTAAACATATATTTATTTAATTCCCATACGAACACCATAATCTTATATGGTTTTTATCTCACAACATCATCAAATATTACAATAAAAATATCATACCATTTCATGGGGTTCGGCCATCCCAATTGGCCGAACCTCATGGCCTGTGATTTAGACCCCTTTTGTCAAATACTTAGCTTCATTTAAAACACGTAAACCTCTCCACAATTGATATGATTTCTATCTCTTGAAAGCCCTACCAATCATCAAATACTTTCATGGGGTTCGGCCATCCAAAGTGGCCGAACCCTATGTCCATGTCTTGGTCCTCATAAACATGTTTTAGGTCTCATTTAAACATGTAATAATCAGTATAACATTACCGGGTTTTCACCTATCAAAACCCTCCAAATCAGTCCATCACTTTGCATGGTTTCACTTTATAAAAACTCAATCCAAATGACCATAACACTTCATGGGGTTCGGCCATCCAAGGTGGCCGAGCCCAATGGTCCATTTTATCAATTTATATCCATGGTTTAGACCCATGATACCTTCAGTCCTTCATGACATTCAAGTCCATGTTTTAACCCTCTTTAAAACATGCATTTTAAGTCTTAAAGAAACATCTAAAACAGTCCACAAATTGCATGGTTTCTATGTTTCAAAGACATCAAAACCAACCAATTATTTACATGGGGTTCGGCCCTCTAAGGTGGCCGAACCCAATGATCCCTTTTACAATTTTAAAACCTCCATTACTCAAGGTTTAAACCTTGATGCATTTAGCCATACCCATGGCCCAATACATGCTCCATTTGTTCCATGTTATTAAACCAAAATAACACATAAACACTTACCAAACTTCCTTTGCCATTGATCCTTGCCTTCTCCCCTCTTGTTTCCTTCTTTCTTCCTTAATCCTTTATTGGTTTATGCTTGATCAATTGGTGCAAACACCACTGCTGGTTCAACCAAGAAAAGAGTTTGGAGAGAGGGAGAGAGATGAGGATTTCCTTAGGATTTTCTTGTGTGAAAAAGGCCATATGAGATGGTCTATCCCTTTTGTAGTTCAGCCCCAACTTCCATTCATTTCCCTCATTAAACCTTGATAAAATCGATGGGATATTGGGTGTCATCCAAGACACCCCTTCATCCAAACGTTGCATCCATTGAAATCAGCCAATGCATCTCATTAAATGAGATGATGCCGCCCAACCTTGGTCTCCCTTGGCTTTGGCCAAGGTACCTCTTCATCCAACGGCTAGGATTTGTCTAACTAAGAGTTGTGTGAGATTAGAACTCCTTCCCACTTCTTCTTGACTCACTTGACTCATGATCTTTTTATTCCAACTCAACACATTTAATGCACCATATTTGAGTCAACTCTATTCTTAATTAAAACTCACTCCAAATCAGTCCAACTCAAGCTGAACTAACTCATACTTGAGTTCAATTGAGGGCCCACACCGTCATCTGTGGTCAACTTGGTCAACCAGACCCATTGGGTCCCCAATCAGCCCCTTGACCCATTTTGACAACATGACCCATTAATGGGCTGATTTTGCCACTTTTAAATGGTTTTCACTTGTGCATCAAGCCTACTCATTTTTGTTCCGCTTGATTTCCAATCAATTCAGCTTGACCCCATTTAATTTGAGCTTACACAATGGTCAAATCATCCATTATGACCCATTGGGTCTCAATTGAGCCCTTTGACCCATTTAGTCATTTTCGACCCAATTGATATAGATTACCCATCCAACCAAATTTGACATTTATAATGTGTTCATATGATCTTAATTTGAGCAATGGGCCCCACCATTTCCTTATTTAACATCGTAAACATTTAATTTAACAAACCAGGGGCATTTTCGTAATTATCCACTTTATTGACAAATTGGGGTGTTACACAATTAAACATGCATATACTACATATTATCACATCCAATCATCATATTTTTACCATCACTGGACACGAGTACTCGGAGTGGTCCCCTTGCCACATAATCATCTGAATGGTTCCCTTGCCGAGTGGCTAAATAAACATAGGGGTTCTTTTCTGCGTATCTCGTGTCGTTCAAGTAGCTAAATATAGATATATGTAGAAATGCATATGTTAAAAGTGTGATAGTTCCCTCAATTGTGTATGTTTTGAAACCAACTGCGGGCAAGCGGGTCTACTGGGTTGAAGGGGGCTTGATCTGTTGGAACAAGAACACGAGGATAAGTAACAGCATAAAATGAGCCAAATTAAGTCTGGGTTGGAAATGGACCTAAAAACGGGTCGGGCTCAAACCGGGCCGAACTGAGCCCGAAACTGGATAGGGCCGGACTAAGGGCTGGGCTGAACAGGGTTGGGCAGGACCAGATCTGGCCAACTGGGCCGACCTAAGGCTGGGCTGAATAGGGTTGGGCCAAACCAGATTTGGCCAATTGGGCCAAACCCAAGGTTGGGCTGAACAGGGTTTGGCTGAACTGGGCTGAGAAAAGGCCCAAAAAAACTGAGCCTTGTTCTCGGACCCAGCTGAGTCAACTCGGTTGTTCAGCTGAGTTGGATCGGCAACCCAACTGAAGGAAAAGAGAGGAAAAAGAAGGAAAAACTAGAAAAAAGGAAAGAAAACAAGGAAAGGGGAGGAAAAGGGAAAGGAGGAAAGAGAAAAGAACTGGAGAAGAGAAGAGAAGAGAAGGGAGTACTTAGATCTGGTTGAACTCTAATACCCTACCCCAGTTTAGGCGTGTTTAGCTTAATAAAATCTTGTTTGACCGGTTAATCTCGAAGATTATGATTAGGGCTTTGAGGAAAGCCTAGGTGTGGCCCAATCCAAGCTCGAAAGCTCAGAAATCTAGCTTGTCCAGCTGGAGGGGCAATTTGGTAATTTACCGCTTATTGTTATATTTTTATAAATTATGTTGTTATGTGATTTTTATTGGTTGATAATGTTCTCCTTAATAAAGGATTTGTATTTCTGATTTTAAAATAATTTTATCTTCAGAAAATGGTATTTAAAAACCGCCAGTTAAAGCCCTAAAAGGGAGAAATAATTATTTTAAATGGTTTTGGAAATGAGATAAATTTTGAAACAAGTATTTTATGGTAGACCATTTTAAGTATGGTCTAGTTATTCTTTGGTACCCCAAAATGAGGTCTCTAAATTGTTTTATTTAACATTTGTTTAATTAAGTAAATAGTGTTAAATTGTGGTTTTTATTTAAATCAATGGTTTTTAATGAGAGTTAAATCCCAAAAATTTTATGGTAATTAAGGTCTTCAAAACCCAACTTATCTGTAAGGTTGGACTAAGATTTCGAGTTTTCAAAATCTTATGTTTAGTTAAAAATCAGCTTTTTATTTAAAACTGGGAATTATGTGCAAATTTGGAAGTAGGGAAGGACTGATCTGTAACCAGCCGAAACAGTACGGGTACTGTTTCGAACGTAAGCAGGCACTGCATGTAGCCGCATGCAGTGGCTGTCCGACCAGTTTTCCCGGCCAGATTTCTATAAATCTGGGCCTCAGTTCAGCTTTCAAACTCCCACACCTTCTCTTCTCTCTCAGCCTCTCTTAACTACTCTCTGTGAAACCAACCCAACTCTCCCGTAGCCTCTGCTTTACTGTTTTTCAGTCACCAGTAGCTTAGAGGAAGATTTTCAAAAATCAGATTTCTCAACCCAGGAACTCCAGTGAAGGTAACCACTGTGTTCCTCTTTCGATTTCAATCAGTTTAGAATCAAGAGAAAATGAATTTGACTATGATTTGAGCAAGAAAAACCATTTCAAAGTTTTAAGAAAATCGTGACTTTTAGTGTATCAGTGGGATGTTGGGATTAAGATCTCATGGCCTATTGAGTTTTAAGACCTTAAACTATTCCCTTTGGAAAGAGGACTCCCAGAGGAGTCCATCGAACCGGCTAGATGTGAAAACTGAGTCCGGAAAACCGTCTATTTCCGGATTCATAATTCACTGTGTCTCTGCCGTCACGGTCCGAGAGCAACCCATGGACGTTCCGAGCTTCACCCGAAGCCCAGTTACGCCCGAAACCGGTTCGACCCACTCGGACGACCCGAATAGAGTTCGGAAGGACCGAACCCCACTCGGAAGTTCCGAGCCCTATTTCGGATGTTCCGAGGTACCCAGACTCACTGAGACTTATTTTCCTCTGTTTTTCTGTAACACCCCGTCCTTTTTCACTCAAAATCAGAGTCTTTTTTTTTTTTTTTAAATAAACAAAAGTGATAAGAACGGAGTGTCACGACGCGAGTTAAGTCCGGACTTCTAATGTCCGACCCTTAACTGGCCAAACCTATGTGTGCATGGTCTAAGTCCATGAAAAATGATTCACACATAGTACTTTATAATTCTTGCGGAATATTATTACTTAATCTAACTCCGGGTTATAATAGAACGTAAAACTACTCCATTTTAGATAGCAAAGTACAAGTCATATATCCAAAATTACCTTAAACTAAACATTCATTCAAACCAATCCAAACCATAGCAAATATTAACTAAGTTATTACATGCCAACACCTAACTACTCAAAATTACATGTCCATATAAACTTAACAAAATATCCATAAATAATTCCATTCAAATATCCAAGCTCCTATGCTTGGTTTCCTTCGCGATCCTCGACCTTTTCCTTTCCTGTGTCATTCACTAGGGTAGAGTAGGGCGTTAGAACAACGCGCCCAGTAAGAATTCTAAGTAGGGCTAACACATGGGTTAGTATCACAAAATCATGTATAATAATATATGATCAAAAACATATAAAATCATGCCATGCCATATGTCTATGCAATGAGTCCCACCCATCACATACATGTAACCTCTTGATGGAATTCTCCTCATCAAGATATCCCCACAGTGGTCTTTCAGACGCTCCGATGGAGTGTGGCCTCCGGATTCTACTTGATGGCATTAGTCACATCAAAGTCTTCCCACAATTGCCTTACGGACGCCCTGACGGAGCGTGGCCTCCGGTTACAAATTCCCCTCCCATGCCATGCATGAGATGTACATGTCCATATGCTATGTAATGTAAATACCATAGCATTAAAAACTTCACTTTTGAAACATAATATAAATTGAAACATAAACCAGCAAATAAAGATAAACCATATACATATCCATGTTTCAATAAGGTAGAGTCCTACCAAAGGTCACTTAAAATGTCCGCTCTTCTTAAACCGTCATCCGCTCACAATTGCGCACCGTTTAAGAAGTTCCGTCACCTTGTTACATACCAATAAGTCAAACACATATCTCATTTGGTTTCCAATTAAGTCTAAGACCAAACACAACACCTTGTGGGGTTCGGCCATACACCATGGCCGAACCTCACTCACTTGAATTTGATCTCTCTTTTTATTTAACCAATACCATCCAAATAACTCATTTACAAACCTCAATCCACCAATTACACCTTGATGGGGTTCGGCCATACAGCATGGCCGAACCTCATCATTTTGGTTTTGGCCCCTTTTTCAAGTCCTTTGATCTTTTCATTCCATATTTATAATATTGCCATTAACCTAACCATTGTCTAACCTTTTATTTACTTAAATCCATCATACATAAGTCTCCATTCTGATTTGACCAATTATATCATAAGCTGACCACTTCAAAAGAAACTAAGTCCACCAAATAACCATTAGTGGGGTTCGGCCATACAACATGGCCGAACCTCACCATCATAATTTTGGTCCTTTTTAATTAAGTCCAAATGCCCATCCATGCATCTAAACATTCACATATTAATCATCCACCATTGTCACTCCATTTAAATCCTTTTAGACCCTTTAAAAATAAAATACCATACATAGCACTTGGTGGGGTTCGGCCATACACCATGGCCGAACCTCACCCTTTGGTTTTGGTGCTCCTCTTTTCATTCTTTTTGATAATCCAAATGCATACAAGTCCATCAATTTTCATTCATTTTAAACCTTTAAAACATCCACCACCTTCCATGGGGTTCGGCCATACAATATGGCTGACCCTATGGTTCCTTATTTTTCCTTGAAATCCCATAGCCATGATCTTAACCTTTGATGGGTTCGGCCATGATGTATGGCCGAACCTAATCAATCTCTTTTTCATATTCAATGGTTCTTGTATATCCCTTTTTGGGTTTGGCCATGCAATGGCCGGATCATGTTTCCTTGACCATCTTTAAAATCCATTAGGATATTTACCCCATGTCCTTCCATGGTTACCATTTTTCACAAGTTATTAATCACTAATGTTTCTTCATGGGGTTCGGCCATCTACTATGGCCGGACCCTATGATTCCTTCTAAGATCACGTTCCTATTTGTCCATAATAACATTTTAGGGTTTTGCCATACAATGGCCGAACCATACTCTTAATCTTTGATCCTCTTTTCTAATTATAAAATTTGTCGAGTACTTACCATTTCCGCGACTCCTCCAATTTGTCCTTTGCTCCGACTTGTTCCTTTCCTTCCTTAGCCTCTCCTTCTTCTTTCTTGCTCCTTTGGCCAAGACTAACCTTGCTGCAATCTCCTTGGAATAATTCGGCCAAGGTATAATTTGAGAGAGAAAATGAAAGAGAAACTTGGGATGAAAATACCCAAGTCTTTGTCTTGAGGGTGGTCGTTCTTGTGTGAAAATATTTGGAGATGGAACTCTATTTCTCTGGTCTTCTTTCTCCTTGAATGTTGGTCGGCTAAGAGAGGGTGAGAGAGAGTGGAATGAAACCTCTTTGATTAATCAAATTCAGCCCAAGGCGTGGTGTCTCTTGGTTGCACCACTTGTAACTCTCATTTGCATTAACCAAAATTCTTTATGCTCACTTGGGGGTTTCATGCTTGGGATGAAACTCCCAAGGCTCCAACGGTGTCTCATTGCTTTGGCTTGTATAACAGCCACCTCTCCATTATTGGCGCTTTTGGAGTTTCATGCATGAGAAATAATTCCCATACATCCAACGTTGTAGCCATTGCTTGGCTTGAGTAACTGCCACCTCTCCATTATTCTCATCAATGCCCCATGTGGGGGTTTCATCTTTGAGATGAAACTCTCCCTTTCTTTCCCTCCAACGTGTGGACCATCTTATTTGAATTTGAAACACCAGCCCTTCAACCTCATACTCCACTCATTTATAATTTATTTCAAAACAACTCACTCACTTATAATTTATTTCAAATCAACTTACTCACTTATAATTTATTTCCAAACAACTCACTCATTTAACTCAACTACTTAATTCCATTTCAAACTCCAATCAGCCCCAACTTAATCAAGCTTGGGCTCACTTGATGGTCAACCATGTCAAACCCGACCCATTGGGTCCAAATTGGTCATTTTGACCCATTTCACAAACTTTGACCCAATTAGTAATCTTGACCCAATTAAACATACATTACTCATTTATTTTATTTCAAACACAAAACTCATAGCCATTGGGTCTTAATTGAACAATGGGCCCTACAACTTACTCATCTACGGTCATATCCTTTTAATTCATAATTTCAATGGCAATTTCCGTAAATATTGATAAACTGAAAATCTGGGGTATTACATTTTCGGTTTGGAAGGACTTCGGAAGATCAGAGACCCGATCTTCGGACGATCCGAAGTCAGACCCATGATCAGAGCTCCGTGACTGGTTTAGGTGTGGTTCGGATTATCCGAAGCCACATTACCTAGTTCCGAGGCATGTTCCGAGGGACCCAGTGTTTGAAGTGTCTAATCTTATTTGACTGTGATTGATTGCATGTGATGTTAGTACCCCATTGTTAATCTAAAAGTTTACTAACCCTCTTCTCTTATTACTATAGTGTATCTACTATTGTATTCACTTCCAGGCCGACTCTATTGGTCGGGCACTGAGTGATCTCACTTTCAGGCCGACACTATATTTGTCGGGCACTGAGTGACCTCGAGGCCTTACTCAAAATACCAGATCTGGTCCTATCCAGAAGACAACAGATAAGTGACTCGAGAATCTAGACCTAACTTAATAAGTCAATCTGCCCAGAAGACAATATGAGTTTTGGACTGAGCACCTTTTTATCATATTATTATCTTGTGGATGAATATAATTTAAAAAAGGATAGAAACCCAGTAGGAGATTCAATTCCATGTACCTTGTATATTTTTGGGAAAACGTGGGATTTCGAAATACTACTTGTGTGTATGTATTTGATGCTATGTATATTGATTGTGCACTTGTCTATTTGTTTGAGCAGAGACCACGAAACCACACAATCACGGTGAGGGAGCTTAACTTTGTAGTTAAAATGTAAATAGGTTTGGTTATTTGAGATGGATCTTGAGCAATGAGTGGTTTGAGATTTGATGAACCCCCTCATGTGCCTAAACATGATGCAATATGGTAAGAGTGCTTATGATGTGGATAAATGCTATGATGTTGATCATATGAAATGTGTAAGACAGAATTGTGAAATACTGCTTCCACGTACCTTTTACTACTGAATCATCGCCGAGCTGAGTGTGTCGGTTACGTCTACTGATCATGGGTGGTGACAGTTACTAACTTAAGGGTGTCGGTACTGGCCATGGGAGTGCCGGAGATGTACTTGTAAGGAGGTATTTTGACCGTGTCGGGACTTAATACTAATGTTGTCACTATGGTATCTAGGGGCTATGTTGGATAACAGCAGTAATGGAAAGATGATGATGATGCAAGTGATGATGAGACTTTACTTGATATTGTGAATTTTATTATCAAGCATGAGATATTATATTGCAACTGTTGACTATATACTAACCTATTGTTTACTTTAAAACTGCACTGTTATATTTCCTTCACTGAGCTAGTTAGCTCACCCCACTCACCTTTCAGAAGATGAACCCGAGGAGGAGAACCCTCTGTTTGAAGCTTAGAGTGGATAAGCTGCAGCATTGCTTTGGGATTCTCACTGAGGGGAATACCCTTGTATTTGTGTTTTCTGGTTCTTGGAACCATTTTCTTTTGTAAAGTACCGAGTGTGGTACTTAGTGTGTGTTAATGTGATGTACTAGGACTACTACGTTTCTGTAGTTACTCTGATGTTGTTTGAATGATAATTCAATGGTTGGATTTTTGTGATCATGTTATGTGTTATATTTTATGTCTATTTATTGGGTAGACTTATGGTATATATTTGAATTCACATGTTGGGATCATGTGTGACCTTTGGGCCTAACTGTTGATCCGGCCCAATTAGAATGCTCGAGTTAGCTTAATCTCAAAAAAAAAAAAAAATCAGTCACGTTCCGGGCCCACACTTCGGGTCGGGACGTGACATGAACGGCGAGATTCGGCGGAGCTCGGCTTCAAAGAACGAGGCTTGGAGAAGAGAGGGGATTGGAGAGAGGAGAAAATATCTGGACTGCAGACCACGGTGGGAGGTGACGGTCAGGCTAGAGCAGCGACTGAGAGAGAGGAGCGAGAGAGGGTGCAGCGGCGAGAGGGAGGGAGAGATGATAGCTAAGGAGAGAATGCAGGAAAGAGAGAAATGAAGCAGCAGGCGCAGCACTGTAGCTCAGTGCTACAATGCGGCGCAAGGAGGGGTTTAATAAGGAGAAGTTTAGGGTTAGGGTTTTTGGGGTTTTTTATTTTTAAATCCAAACCTCAGGCCTTTTAAAAAGATTTGAAACCCAATAAAACTCGAATATTGAACGTCAAGGGAGAAAACGTGTGGTTTTCAAAATGTTTTGGCAGGATAATATATTAAATAATTTAAATTATCAAAATACCCTTCGAGTCTCCGAACTCGAAATCGAACAAATCAGGGCCCACCGCAGGGCCACACTCACCACACTGCTACTAAGATCATAAAATCCTGAAAAATCGAGTCGGGTCATTATAGATTCAGATATATTTCACAATTATTTCTTTAACTTTTTTATTAAATATTATTTAATTCTATTTAATTAGTATAATGATTCAATGATGTATAGTGTGTCCCTAGCATACATACATGGGAGACCATAATGTGGTCCAACAGCAAACCTCAAGGGATGTAATACAGTAGCTGCACCAAATGTTAGTCTCCAAAGGGGAGACCAACTTTTTAAACGTTATATGATGCATGTGGGGATACCAACTTTTAATTTGAATTTAAATTTTAAAAGACATTTGTTCAAGACAGACGAAGAAATTGAAAAGAAAAGAAAAATATAAAATGGTGGTAATAACAGCATATACATGACGTGAGATGTGGCATCAGCCCTCATGAGACTAGAGAGTAGAAGACTTATAAGAATAAAAGAATTAAAGAACAAAAAAGAAATGGTGGAAAAAAGAAAAGCTAATAATTAGAAGAGGGTGAAAATCTAAAAAGGAGAAGTATGATAGTTATGTGTTCGAGAGTGGGACGTAAAAGGCAAATAGCTTTTTAAGCTTTTAGTAAAGTCAACAGCCACTCTTGGTATCATAATATCATCACCGCCAATCCAAAAGGATGAAAGATTACACCCCGATTTCATCATCATTGCGTGATATTTAGGCCTTGAAAAAGAAGCCCTAGAGACGGATATGTCTCTTCCATTATTATTTACTCATCTCGACTCTGTCAATTCATCATAGACACTTTTCTTTTTCTCTCATTCTCTCTTGGGTTTATAAAGAAAATATATATTTTTATAATTATTTTTGAAAAATAATTTGTGCACCTACATCTTTTATTTATTGTGTACTCTCCCTATGTAAAATTATAATTTTTCCAAAAAAAGCAAGGAATAAGAGAAAAGAGGAATTTTGAGTTTTGACAAAATTGTAATTTCACATAGGGGAGTGCACAATGGGTAAAAGAGGGGGGTGCACAAATCATTTTCTTTATTTTTTCTTAAAATTTTATTAATTTATTATTCATGTTTGAATTAAATTTATTAATTAGAAAGATTTAAGTATTCTCAAGCCGTTCAGAGCCCAGTAACTCATTAAAATTAAACACTTTAAATGTTTATGACAATTATTCAAGAGATGCTTGGTATTTTGTATGGTCAATTATCTTCATACGGACAAAATTTATTAAGAGATATGGGATAAAATGAAATTCCAATTTTACTTCTATCGGTGTACTGCTGATCAAGTACCGGTGTACCTATATGCAGAACATATACATGTAAAGAGGTGTATTATCGATACACCGATATATGATGAGAGATACACCGTTAAGGATAAAATGAGAATTTAACTCTATCCCGTATCTCCTCATAAATTTTGACCGTATTAGGATGGGCGTCCATTTTGTATAAAAATTCAAATTATTTATAATTATAGGGATTAAATGAGAAATTAGATATGTTGAAATAAATTATCTTGTGGTTAATTGATGATTTGAGAGAAATCTTTAGGGTAGGAGATCACAAACCTAATACCACTTGCCTTTGATTTAAATGGGTCATCCTAAAGATGGAATCACATCATAGATTAAATTTGATTGGTTGGACTTTAGCATAAATTTGGTGTTGGACACTATAATTGGATCCCATCTAATTAGCCCATTAACTTGTTGCACTTGGATCATTAGGATTTAGTGGTGGATCCCATGCCCTGTGTGACCCTAAATCCAACCCAAATAATCCAATTAAATTCCAAATAGTCCTAAATCCATACCCAATTACCTATATTGACCATGGTCAACATTCTCTTAAAAATCTCTCCGATCCGTGTGCAAGCCCCATTCCAACACGAAAGCCTTAAATTCCCTGTCCTTTTGGGGTGTTTTGCATAGTGGAGGTCAATAGAAACTTGGGAAGGAACCATGGTAATTTTGGAGTCTTATCCTTTGCGTTTAACAAGTCAATAAAGACCGCACATGTGTCATTCCAATGTCAATTTAGAGTATTTTACCAGATTTTTTTTTTTCATTTTTCATAGAGTATTTTTAGGAAATGGTAGAATAGTCTTTTGCCATTATTTCTCCTATAAATACACTTGTAGTTTTCGATTTTTATCAAGAAGTAAACAATTAATTTTTGGCAAATTCTTCTTTCTCCCAAATTAGAATATTTGGTGAATTATCAGAGTCTTCGACTTGAGGCTTCAATCATTATATGAATCTTTGAATCCACCTCGATCTTTGGATCAAACTCAAATCAGTATCATATTTTGAAGTTTTCATTGTTTAGGCTTGAGTTTCAATTATATGATTGAATTTTTAAACATCTCTTAATTTCATTTGATTTGATAAAATCCATGAAAAGAGCAATTATTAATCATAACTCAACCCTGAACACTGATTTTTAAACATCTCTTAGAAGGATTATTAATCACATTAAGAGAAGAGACATGATTGCTTGAAACCCAACCAGTCTAGGCTTTCGGATTTGTAATAAATTTGAAATGCTCAATTTCCTGGTGTATGTAAGGATGACGGTTTGTCTTCCCCTATTGCATCAATTGGTCATCAGAGCGAAAGTTCCTTTAAGATCCTATTTTTGGCATACCTTTAATTTCCATCACAAATTTGAAATTTTGTTTGCTATCGACCAATGTAATTTTTAATTCATTTTTTCATGTGGATGTAATTGAAATGTAATTTTACTTTATTCATCGATTTTAAAATTTATAAGCTTTCCAGACATTAATTCTATGAGCCAATTGTAAATTTTTCTGATTATTTTGGAAACTAAAAATTTTAGGAAAAATTAAAAGAGCCTAAAATTGGAGAGAGTTGCATATTCAATTTTCAAATTTAACATGTAGAAGAAAAGTCCAAGTTGGCCACATCTTTCCTAAAAAGACAAAGACACATTTACCCTTCAATGGAGAGAATTTTGAGAAAGAAGGCAGGGGCATTCTGGTACCCTGAGAATTTGCCAAAATCTATAAATACTCTCTACAAGGGAGGCCTGATATAATTTTAAAAGGATTGAACGATTTTCCTTAGAGCTCTCTCTCAAGTTTCCTCTCCTCCTCCTAGGTATGGTTTTCATCTCTTCAAATCCTGTCCTCTAAAACTGCTACGAGTTGTAACCCAATTTTGACCTTGAAAAAGTTGTATTCAAGAAAATTTCATGAAATAAATAATTGTATCCCTTAAAGTCTAATTTCCATCATTGAAAGATTCAGGGTAATTCAAGATTGGAGTAGAAAGTTATGGCAAAAATAGTAAGACTGTGTCAAAACCCTCATTCCAAAATTCTACCCGAATTTGAGTATTTCTTGACCCATGTTTTTCATGGATCAAACTTTAAAATTTGATTTTTTGTTAATGGAAACTTGATTTTTAGAATTCGAACCCATCCAAACTCTCCTTTGAAGAATTCTACATCTCTGAAAAATATTTTGGGAATTTTAAGATCATTATTTAATTGGTGAAAAAAAGTTGCAATAATGATTCTTAGATCTGAAATCTAGTTTTATGTGTGTTGTCGCGAGAAAAATCATTGTTGGTGCTCCCGAATGAATTTTTCAATGACATTTGATTTTTGGAAACTATACTGATAGATTTAGTTTTTGTAAAAATTTGAGAGCAAATAAAATGGATTGATGCCCCAAATCAAGTCGGAAAGTGGGACAAACGTTTTTGTTCAGGTCTGAGAAACAATTTTGCTGCAATTCAGTAAATAAATCATAACTTGATCTCCAGATATCGAAAAGATACAAAATTTGTCCCTATTATTATCTAGACAAGGATATATATATATATCTAGTAAGAATTTGGGAATTTTTAAATGAGCTCTGATACCCCAAATTTTGGACCAAATTTCAAAACATGGATTTGAAGTCAATTTTGCAGGAGTTCGAAAAATATTTTTTACTTGGGTTTTAGGAATCAGAACAATGTGAAATTTGTATCTAAATTCAAGGGACATGGAGACCTATCTCTAGAAACAAATTGGGAAAAAAAAAGATTATTTTATAGGTCAAATATGGTATGTAAACCAAAGTTCATGTTAGATTGTAATCCGTTTTAGCAGTGCAATTGTTGGATAATTTAGCCCTAACTTGGGCAAGGAAAATCAGTTTGGGCCAAATAAGATATTTTTGAAAATGACTATCAGAGCCTATATATGTAAAAATATGAGAATTTATTGATTAGTGTGTTGTTCCTAGAAAATTCTGCAATATGAGTGAAATTTCACCCTATTTTGATTTTCTTGAAAAATTTGGCTAATTATGGAAATTTAAGAATTTTTGGTTTTTAATTGCTAGAACAGAACCCTATTAATTTTAAAAGATGGACTCAAGGAAGATTATACCACGTCGCCCCAACACTGGAGACAACTGGTCATACAAACCCCCAAGGTATAATCCTTTTCTGTAGTTCATATACGATAACGTTAATTTAGTATGGAGCTCTATATTGTCTTATGTTCACACTTATGATTTTCCATCATGAATTTACATGTGCAGACCTTTGCCATATAATCCATTAACAACACCCATCAAACTACACTTCGATGAGTTCATTAAAGGAATAACTTTTGGGGATCACGTAAAGGAACAAATTATATGAGTTAGGTTCAAAGTGAGGTACTATAGACAATCAAACAATGAATGATATTGGGTACTGAAGTAGAACACCTTGGACAAAGGAAATTAAAGTTCTCTACCACTTAAGACCTGAGATAGAAAGAGGTAATGAGTGAAACAAATGATCCCATAGAATCTAGTATTAGAATGAGATGAGTGTACCTTTATAGAACATTGACAGGACAAGTGAGAACAAGTATGATGAACTATAAGTTGATAACAGTAGACTTGTCATAGTCCAAATCAAGGTAGAATGGAATACAAAAGTATTGATTGGCGACAATTAGCACCAGGAGTAAAGATTACTAATGAATTTGCATACAAAATTCATTCATATGATTGTGGAGAATTTTTCTATTTTTTCCTTAAGTTAAAGATTTAAATGGTGTTTGCCTTAAAAGAATGAACCAAGGAATCACCTAAGAGAATGAACAATGTTGAGCATTGAGATGGAATACATTGAAAATAAAAGAAATTGAACCTTCCTTCAAACCTTTAGACGTAGAAATGGTCTTGGTCAAGAAAGACTGATCGCGTGCACTTGTGAAAATGATCGTATGAGAGAGTTCTCCTTTTGGTGCTCGAACATGATTGACCCTAGAGAGAAAAAGGGGGGGTGGTGAATAGGTCAATCCCAGTTTCCATGGTGTTCACAAATTTCTTGATTGTTTAAAGTTTAAGTGCAGCGAAATGACAATATTAATTACGAGATTTGTTTAGTGCGATAAATTATTTTTAATTACTTAAATGATCACACTAAGTTTATACCCCTTTGCATATTTCTTGATTATCAATGCTTGCACACAATGTATAAATAAAGAAAATTAAATGCAAAGTGATGTGTGTTGAGAAGAGTGCTTAAATACTAAAACACAACCACACAAGGATCAAACACCATAAGACCAATTTATAGTGGTCCGGTTAGCCAACTTACATCCACTGTTAGGACTAGCTCAACCTTGAGCTATCCCCAAATTCACTAAGTGGGGACTTACACCCTCACATTTAGAGTATGAATTCCACCTCTCATTTGGTTGGGAATTTCACCCACCACATGGAGAATAGGAATTCAACCTATTCATTTGGCTGGGAATTCCATCAATCACATGTGTCAGAGATGGCGCTTTAGATTTTTTATAGTGATTCCGGAGTCAAGCCTCCTTAATCCACTTTCACAAGATAAAAGTTTTAAATAAAATTAAAACAAAAAAGCACTTGCTTTTTGTTATTGTCTTAAATTTACTCACAAGCGTACGAACCATTCATAGTATAACAATGTGAAAGCGAGATCGAACCCAAATGAAATCTCAAAATATATGAACTAAAATCTAAATTTATGTCCTCTAACAAAGAAATGTATTTAAGAAATTGAATCTTTATATGAATCATGTGTCCAATGAGGAGGCATTTGACTAGTCACAAGATAATTGACAATGTCTGCGAACCATGGTACTTGGGAAAGGGACATGAGTTGCTCGTCAGGGAAAGACTCAATGATAACTGTAACGCCCTGCCCTTTCCTTCAGAGTCTAATTTTTTATTTTTTTTTATAAATTAAAACCAGACAAGGGCGGTGAGACGTCACAACGCGAGTTAAGTTTGGACTTCCAAAGTCCGACCCTTAACTGGCCACCCATGTGTGCATGGAGTAAACTCATGATAACAATCCACACATGGAACTAAACAAGTTATGCGGAATAAACTAGGCTAACTACGGAATTAAACTGAATAGATAGCAAGTACAAGTCTCAATTATTAAAATAACTTAATCCAAACACCATTGTCAATATCATAAATGAACCATAGCAAAGTTAACTAGCTATTACATGTCCATAAACTGTAATTCAAAAGACAGTAATAAATAAATCTCAATCATCAATCAAGAACTTAAGCCTGGCTCCCTTCCTGGTCCTCGACCTTCTTTTTCCCCTTCCTTGTTCCTGCATTATCCTCTAAGGATAGAACTAGGGCGTTAGATTAACGTGCCCAGTAGGTTCCCGATCAGGGCTACCACATGGTTAGTTTATAAAACATGCATATATGTCATAGTACATGATCATCAATAAAACATCTGAAAACAATGCTATGTATGAAAGTGCATATGCAATGAGTCCTACCCATTACATGTATACATAGCTATCACTTGACAGGTTTCTCACGTCAAGGTAATCCAGAGTAATCCGCACTTCCTCTGATTAGAAGTCAAATGTCATGGTAAGCCAGAGTAATCCACATTTCCTCTGGTTAAGATTCTTATGTCAAAGTATTTCACAGTGTAATCCATAGTAGTCCTCATTTCCTATGGATAGGGTTCCAGTTTCCCATAGTCATCACCCCATGCCATGCATGAGATACCAATGCATTATATATCATTTGTAAATGTAAATTTCATCATTCAAAAACCAATTGCAACATAATAATGATAAAAGCATATCTCATTTAAATCATGATAAAACCAATCATAATAGTGGTTACAAGTAGGTAGGAAAACCTACAGAAGATTCACTTCAGTGTTCGTTCTTTCTTTAGCGTCACCCGTTCACGACTTGTATACCGTTCACATTCTGTTACCTTGTGATGTAACAGCAAGTCAATCATACTATCATTTTAAATTTCCATTCACATCTTAAGACCCAAAAGTCATCTTGTGTGGTTTGGCCATACCCATGGCCGAACCTCATCAACTTAGGATTTAACCTCCTTTTTCATTTGATCTCTCTTTTATTTAATCTTTATTAAACATCATATACCACAAAACTACCTTGGTAGGGTTTGGCCATACAACATGGCCGAACCATACCACTTTAGTTTGGGTCCGTACATCCAATCCTATGATCATTCCATCATTGATCATTTCATCAATAATTACCTTTATGCCATTTAGGCTAGCCTTTTGTTTAATTTTCCATAAACACCACTAACCATATCGAAACCAACTTAGTGGGGTTCGGCCATACAACTTGGCCGAACCTCACCATTTAATTTGGTCCTTCATTCATCATCTCTAATTCCATTATGACTTAACCCAAATCCATCAAATAATCATTAATGGGGTTCGGCCATACCACATGGCCGAACCACATCCTATGGATTTTTATCCCATATTCCATCATCTACAATGGTTGATTATTTTCTTACACTTAGTCCATAAATTATCATGTATGATTCCTTAATTCAAATCATAAAACAAACCATAATCTCCCATCAAAACAGTCCATGGGGTTCGGCCATACACATGGCCGAACCCTTATGGTTCTTTTGCTCAATGATTTCCTTATTTACATACCAATTGGACTCTACATTTTAACCATGAAAACTACATGATTCAGCCATCCAATGGCTGACCCAAGACAGTACCCATATCTCCATTTTAATCACATAGAAACTCCATAGTAATGTATGGTTTTCATCTCTCAAAACCATCATCATTAACCATAAAATTATCACACCATTTCATGGTGTTCGGCCATACTCATTGGCCGAACCCTATGGCCTTTGATTTGAACCTCTTAAACATTTATCTTATGTCTAATTTAATCATCCAAAACAGTCCATCATTTGCATGGTTTTAACTTACAAAAACCATCAAAATACCAACATCATTTCATGGAGTTCGGCCATCCAAGGTGGCCGAACCCAATGATCCATTTCATCATTTTATACCCAAGGTTTAGACCCAAGATGCATTCGGCCATTCATGACATCCAATTCCATGTTTTAAACCTTTTCAAAACATGCATCATAAGTCTAATTAAACATCTAAAACAGTCCCTTATTTGCATGATTTTATCTTACAAAAACCATTCACATGATCAAAACATTTCATGGGGTTCGGCCAGCCAAGGTGGCCGAACCCTATGATCCATATTTCCTATCTTTTAAGCATTAATTTATATACTTCATACCCTTGGTAGATTCGGCCAACCCATGGCCAAATCATGTTCCATTAATCCCATTTTATTAAACAAAAACCCATGGAAATACTTACCAAATTTTCCAAGCTTTTCCTCTTGCCTTTGCTCTTTACTTCCTATCTTTCTTAGCCTCCTTTCCTTTGCTGGTTTATGCTTGATCAATTGGTGAAAACCCCACTGCTGGTTCGGCCAAGAGAAAGAGTCTGGAGAAAGGGAGAGAGATGAGGATTTTTAGGATTTTCTTTGTGTGAAAATCGGCCAAATGGGGTGGTCTTCCTCTTTTGTAAATCAGCTACTATGACCTCTCAATTTCCCTCATAAATTCTTGATTAAACCAAAGGGTCACTTGGCACAACCAAGACACCCATTGGCACCAGCCAACCAAAGGGTCACTTTCAGCTCCCCATGTATCTCATCCAATTCCCATCCATTTCCATTTAAAACTTAGCATGGAAACTACCATTACAAGTCCCCAACGTGTGGGACTTGTTTTGGTTTGTTTGAGACCAAGACACCTCCTCATAGTCCCTTCAACTCACTGATTTTACAGCCCCTTTGATTTCCATTTTAACTCAACTAACTCAATGGCTTAACTCACCACATTAAATACCATACATTTATTACACTTGAGTCAACCCAACCATTTAATTTAAATGCAACTCATTCCAATCCAACTCAACCTGATTTGACTCACCATTGAGCTCATTTGAGGGCCCACACGGTCAGCCGTGGTCAACAAGGTCAACCCGACCCATTGGGTCCCCATTTAGCTTTTTGATCCGTTTTGACTCCACGACCCATTTATGGGTTGTTTTAGCCATTTGCATTTGGTTTTCACATGTACATCAAGCCTACCTATTTATGCTCCATCTAATTTCCAATCAATTCAGCTTAACCCCATTAAATTTGGGCTCACCCAATGGTCTAATAAGTCCATTATGACCCATTGGGTCCAATTGGGTCCTTTGACCCAATTAACCATATTGACCCAAATTGATGTTCATTACCCATTCATGATAATTTGACCCTTATAATATATTCATAGGGTCTTAATTTGAACAATGGGCCCCACCATTTCCTTATTTACAATCACATTTATTGAATTCACCAATCCAAGGGCATTTTCGTAAATATTCATCTTATTGAGAAATTGGGGTGTTACAATATAACCCTCTTTTTAAAATTTTCGTCCCGAAAGTCAAACGAAGTAGGGTTGTAAAATAAATTACAAAATAACTCAGGGTGAGCTGTTCTCATCTCCGATTCAAGTTCCCATGTGGCTTCTTCAACACCATGTCGGTCCCATACCACTTTTACGAACTAAATCGCTCTATTTCACAACACCTTTTGCTCAGTCTCCAGTATCCTAACTGGTTTCTCGACGTATGTCACGTCGCTTTGTACTTCTATGTCTTGCACATTCAATACATGGGACGAATCGGGATTGTATTTCCTTAACATCGACACGTGAAACACATTGTGTAGAGCTGCCAATTGTGAAGGAAGTGCTATCTGATAAGCCACATCCCCCACTCTTCTCATGATGGGAAACGGTCCCACAAATCTTGGTGACAGTTTCCCCTTCTTTGCAAACCTCATGTGTCCTTTCTGTGGCGAGACCTTTAAGAATACCATGTCCCCCACCTCAAACTCCATAAACCTTCTTCTTTTGTCAGCATAGCTCTTTTGCCGACTCTGTGCAGTCAATAAGTGTTGAGGTATCAACTGAATTTGTGTTGTAGTCTCTGCGACTAGCTCTGGTCCAATCAATGCAGGCTCACCAGCCTCTATCCAGCACACTGGTGATCTACAAGGCCTACCATATAAAGCCTCGAATGGGGCCATCTGAAGGCTTGCCTGATAACTATTGTTATACGAGAACTCTACCAGTGGCAAGTGGTCCTCCCATCCACCCTTGAAATCTAACATGCATGCTCTCATCATGTCTTCCAAGGTTTGTATCGTTCTCTCTGACTGTCCATCAGCCTATGGATGGAATGCGGTGCTAGTCAGTAGATCTGTCCCCATAGCTGACTGCATGCTTTGCCACACTCTGCCGGTAAACCGGCCATCTCTGTCAGATACTATAGTTCGGGGAATGCCATGTAGCCGAATAATTTGCTTGATGTAGCGCCGACCCAACGTCACAGATGAATCCGTCATCTTAATAGGAATGAAATGCGCAGACTTGGTCAGTCGGTCTACCACGACCCATATGGCATCATTGCCCTTTGAAGATCTCGGCAACCTCGTCACAAAATCCATGGAAATGTGCTCCCATTTCCATTCTGGCACTGGTAAGGGTTTGAGTAACCCTGGTGGTTTTTGATGTTCTGTCTTAACTTGCTGACAGGTTAAACAACGTGCCACAAATTCCGCTACATCTCTTTTAAGTCCGTGCCACCAATAATGCCTTTTCAGATCATGGTACATTTTGGTGCTGCCCGGATGAATAGAGAGCTTGGATTGATGTGCCTCAATCAATAGCTCATTCCTACAGTTCTTTGGCACATATACTCTTCCCCAGAATAAAAGACCCTGTCCTGGTCGTAATTCCCACTCCGGTACTACTATGCCAGTAGACATCTTAGCCCATATCTCTTCCACTTCCGGATCTGTTCGTTGTTCTTGTTCAATCTTGGTGACCATATTGGACCGTATGATTAATTATACATACTTCCACAGTTGTTGATATGGAGATTGAACTCTCGAATGGTGTTCAACATCTTTCATTCCGTTCTGATGAAACATGCCACGGATGCATGTGATATGCGGCTGAGGGCATCCGTCACCTTGTTTACCTTGCCTGGATGGTATCGGAGCTCAAATTCATAATCCGCCAGATACTCCATCCATCTACGCTACCTTAAATTGAGCTCCTTCTGATCAAATAAGTATTTCAAACTCTTATGATCAGAAAATACCTCAAATTTCTCGCCGTAGAGATAATGTCTCCAACTTTTGAGAGCAAACACCACTACAGCTAGCTCCAGATCATGTGTGGGATAAAGACGTTCGTGTACTTTTAACTGTCTTGATCCAAATGCCACCAAACGATGACATTGCATGAGTGAACACCCTAGTCCTTCTCCTGAAGCATCACATTGTACTTCATAACCTTTGCCTCTTTCCGGCAAAATTAAAATAGGGGCAGTTGTAAGTTTCTCTTTCAGTGTTTCAAATCTCCAGTTGCACACATCTGACCATTCAAATTTGACTCCTTTCTGAGTGAGTCGAGTCAATGGAGACGCTATTTTGGAGAAATCCATGATAAATTTCCGATAATAGCCCGCCAATCCTAAGAAACAGCGGATCTCGGTTACGGTCTTTGGTGCTTTCCAGTCTTTCACTGCCGCCACCTTAGTTGGGTCAACGGCTATACCTTCTTCGGATATAACATGCCCCAAGAAATTAACCTCAGATAGCCAGAATTCGCAATTACTTGCCTTGGCATATAACTTGTTCTTTCTCAGCGTATCCAAAACTATCCGTAGGTGCTCAGCATGATCCTCCTGACTCTTGGAATAGATCAGGATATCGTCAATGAACACAATTACGAACTGATCAAGATACGGATGGAAGATCCTGTTCATTAGATCCATGAACACCGCCGGTGCATTTGTGAGTCCAAATGGCATGACCACAAATTCGTACAGTCCATACCGAGTCCTGAAGGCGGTTTTTTCTATATCTTCCTCCCTAACCCGGATCTGATGATATCCGGATATCAAATCAATTTTTAAAAAGTAACTGGAGCCCTTCAATTGATCGAATAAGTCATCGATCCTCGGTAAAGGGTACTTGTTCCGGACCGTTAGCTGATTCAACTTCCGGTAATCCACGCACATCCGGAGTGAACCGTCCTTCTTCTTTACAAACAACACTGGAGCTCCCCATGACGATGTGCTGTTTCGGATGCAATCCAGCCTGAGCAGTTCATCAATCTGTTTCTTCAACTCCGACATCTCAGCTGGTGCCATCCGATAGTGTGGTAGAGACACTGGTGAAGTACCAGGATACAACTTGATTTCAAAGTTGATCTCCCTCATAGGCGGTAAACCAGGGAGTTCCTTTGGAAACACATCCGTAAATTCTTTTACAATTGCCGGAAGTTCAGTAATTGGAGCTTTATTTATGGTGATATTATTCAATACCACGTGGTTCAACCCTTCTTGCAATTCACTCTGTTTGTCTGTACGAACTACGTATTGATTGCCCTCGGGTGACCAAAATGTCACTCTTCGGTGCTAACAGTCAATGTTGGCCTAGAACTTAGCCAACCAATCCATGCCGAAGATTATATCGTACTCCGTCATGTCGAGTACCAGATAATTGAACTCAAATCTGAGCCCAGCTAGTTCAGTATTAATTACCTTGCATATAAGTCCCAATGCCGAGTCTTCGACAGGGGACACAATTGTGAGTGTTTTGGCTAATCTTTGAACTAGAGTACCAGTAGCAGTTATAAATGATGGAGCTATGAAGGAATGTGAAGCTCCTAAATCAAATAGTGCATATGCATAAGAACTACTCACTACTGCCATTCCTTGTATTACTGAGTGATTCTCATCCTCTGGGGGTACTAGAGAAAACACTCGTCTAACTCCAGTAGGATTAGGCCCTCGACCTCCCCGATTGTGCATTCTGCCTCCCCGAGAGTTAGCTGGTCTGGCCGGTGGTCGGAATGATCCTCTGGAGTAAGAAAGTCGGTTGAGTTTTGGACAGTCTTTCTTAAAGTGACCAGGCTGATCACAATGGAAGCAGGTGCTACCTCCTCTAGAAGCCTGAGAGACAGCTACAGATTGAGAAGGCTGGTTGGGGCGAAAGCCCCCAGTAGATCCAACAGATGGTGAGGGTCTGCTGAAATTCGGTCGGAACTTCTTGTTAGGCTGATACATACCCCTCCCACTCGGTGCTCGACGGTTGTCAACTTGTACAAACTCAGCCAATTCCTGCTCCACAATGGTGGCCTTGCTGACCACTTCCGCCGACGTGGCTGCCTTGAACACTGTCACTCTGGCCCTAATGTTTGGCCATAGACCACGCTCGAACTTACGAGCCCGCCGATACTCTGTGTCCATAATATAAAATGCATAAATTGATAAGCTGAGGAATTCCTGATGGTACTCAGCTACTGTCATCGAACTTTGCACTAATGACAAAAATGCTTGGATCTGACGTTCCTTTTCTTCTTCTGGGAAGTAGTGATCTAAGAACGTCGCTAAGAATTGCTCCCAGGTCAAACAGTCCTTTCTCCTTCTGGCACAAGTGCCTGCTGTTTCTCCACTATTTCCCACCACTTAGCAGCGTCATCTATCAGCTGTGACGTGGCCAGTAGGATTTTGTGAGCATGACTACTGCCTGTACCAAACTCTGTAGTTCAGGCGGCACCTATGGTATAATCACGTTGTTGTTCCCCCCTTCCTCCCGTCGATATGAAGGGTCACTATCCCCCTCTTCTCGCCGCGAGTGATGCGATTCTTCTTCATTGAGCGATTTTGATTTGTCATGTACTGTTTTCTCCTTATCATGTATTGATTTCTCCTTATTATATTGAGATAACTCCTCTTCATGTGGGATGTATGACATCTCCTTTTCCTTTCCTTTACCGTCTTGTCGAGTCTTTCTTTTTGGCGCCGTCTCGCCAAAGCCAATTTGTAATACTTTTTCCTTTCCCTTCTGATTTTGTAGGGTCTTTCTCGTTGGGGTCATTTTTTCCTAATTCATGGAAACATTATTGGCTTAGTTTTCTTCGCAACATACATTAAATGCTATAAATCCTCATAGAATCATAAAATTGCATATTTTATATATATTCATATTTCATCTTTGTACAAAGGTTGGTAGGGCTATGACAAACCCTACAAATAACAAAATGTACCCACAACCCTTACAAAATAACCCTCTTTTTAATGACCTTTCTTACTACCTCTTAACCTAGTCTTCCGTAGAAGACCCTACATCGTCCTCAAACATATAGAAACTATCAGGGCATGTCATTGGCATGTGACCCAGTACTCCACATGTCAAGCAGGGTATTAACCCAGGTCCTCCAATAGAAGGACAATTAGTCCTTGCCTCTCCATGCCCATGCAGTCCACAAACCGGGCAGACAACCTCTAGAGGGTGGGGCCAGTATGTGCAGTTGTGCCCATCCTGGTTGCACAATTCGCACATATAGTCAGGGTCTATACAAATTGTCTGCTACCACATTTTCAGTGAACTCAGTTACCAATCTATACAAATGGTCTGCTACCACATTTTCGGAACCTTTCTTATCTCGGATTTCAATATCAAATTTTGTAGCAAAAGCATCCATCGGATAAGGCGGGACTTAACATCTTTCTTAGAAAGAAGATACTTGAGTGCACCGTGATCTGAATAGATAATGACCTTCGAACCTACTAAGTAAGATCGAAATTTGTCTAGCCAAATACCACAGCTAACGGTTCTTTTTCCATGGTTGAGTAATGAAGTTGAGCGTCATTCAACGTTTTGCTAGCATAATAGATAACATGAGGTAATTTGTTCATTCTTTGTCCTAACACGGCTCATTTTGCATAGTCAGAGGCATCGCACATAATTTCAAAAGGTACAGACCAATCAGGTGACTGTAAGATTGGATCAGAATTCAAAACAGTTCTCAAATTTTCAAAGGCTATGACACATTTTTCATCAAAATTGAAAACGACATTCTTGGTCAAGAGTCTACAGAGAAGTCGCGATATGTCACTGAATCCTTTGATAAACCTTCTGTAAGATCTAGCGTGACCCAAGAATGACTTAATCTCTTTAACAGTTTGTGGTCTTGGTAAATTAGAGATTAGGTTAACCATGGCTTTATCCACTTCAATTCCTTTTTCTGAGATGATGTACCCAAGTATTATGCCTGATTTCATCATAAAGTGACATTTTTTCCACTTGAGTACTAAGTTCTTTTCTTTGCACTTGACTAACTGGTAAAAAGTTGATCCAAAGACTGAGAAATTGTCCATAAAAACATCTAGGAAACGTTCTTCCATGTCGGAGAAAATACTGATCATGCACCTCTGAAAGGTGGCAGGTGCATTATACAGTCCAAAAGGCATACAACAATAGGCGAACGTACCGAATGGACAGGTGAATGTTGTTTTCTCCTGATCCTCAAGAGCAACATAGATTTGGTTATAGCCTGAATAACCATCAAGGGAACAATAGAACGCATGACCGGCCAAACGTTCAAGCATTTGATCAATGAATTGGAGAGGGAAGTGATCTTTTCGAGTGACAGTGTTCAGCTTCCGGTAATCAATACAAACTCTCTAACCCGTTTGAACTCGTGTTAGAACTAATTCATTTTCCTCATTTTTTATTACTGTGACACCAAACTTTTTCGGGACAACTTGTATTGGACTTACCCATGCACTATCTGAAATTGGGTAAATGATTCTAGCTTCAAGAAGTTTCAAAATTCCGGCTCTCACTACTTCCTGCATTGTTGGATTTAACTGTCTTTATGGTTCCCTAGATGTTTTGGAATTTTCTTCTAGATGAATTTTGTGCATGACCACAGAAGGGCTAATTCCTTTGAGATCGGCGATGGACCATCCTATAGCTTCACAATGTTCTCTTAAAACAGCTAAGAGTCTAAGCTCCTGCTCAGAAGTTAAGTCTGAAGCTATGATAATTGGCAATGTGTTTGAAGGTCCAAGATATGAATATTTGAGAGTTTCAGGAAACGCTTTGAGTTCTAATTTTGGTGGCTTCACGATAGATGGGATTGACAGAAAGAGGTTTAGATTTGGTATTCACTTCATTGAAATTGAAATCCTTGTCTAAGATAGATAGTGATCTTTCGAACTGATTATTGCAAATGGAGTGAAGGAAAAATTCATCAACAGAACTCTAAATTAAGTTAACCTCGCATGGATCATCCGTGTAGAGAGGTTGTCGACAAAGGCCAAAAACATTGAGTTCAGTTTTTAAATTTCCGAATGATAATCTAAGCATACCATTTTGGCAATTGATCATTGCTTTTGCAGTGGCCAGAAATGGTCGTCCAAGAATGAGTGGAATATGTTCATTATTGTCCTGAGTTGATTGTGTATCCAATACCACAAAATCTACAGGGAAGAATAAATTGTCAACCTTAACTAGAACATCTTATATCACACCTCTGGAAATTTTTAGTGAGCGATCAACTAACTGTAGGGTGATAGAAGTAGGTTTCAATTCTCCCAAACCTAACTGTTTATAGAGAGAATATGGCAGTAGGATGCCACTAGCTCCAAGATCTAATGAGGCCATGTCAATTGTGTATGTACCAATTGTACAAGCAATGGTTGGACATCCAGGATCCTTATGTTTGATTGGAAATGTTTGTTGGAGTAGTGCACTGGCATTTTCTGCTAGAAAAGCCTTTGTGGGAACATTGGTTCTTAGTTTCACCGTACATAGGTCTTTGAGAAATTTGGCATACGAAGGTATCTGATTGATGGCATCCAATAACGGGATATTGATGCAGACATATTTAAAAACCTCTAGTATGTCACCATAAGATATCTTTTGTTTTGCTGATAATCTATGAGGATATGGAGCCCTACGTGAAAATGTTTTCTTAGCAGATAAATTCGATGGATTTTGAATAGGGAATGAACTCAGCGAGTTATCCAATTGCTTTGATTGATCATTGATATATTCTTTAGGCATTTCCACTTTATTATCTAACTGTTTCCCTGATCTCAAGGTAGTAATTGATTTGACATCGTCTGGTTTGGATGATGAAACTTTATACTGTCCTTTAGGATTTGAAATAGGTTGACTGGGAAATTTGCCTTATTCCCTATCACCAATAACAGTGGCCAATTGTCCAAGCTGTGTTTCGAGCTTGTGCATAGCTCTGCTGGGTAGATTGCATTAATTGCTGCAATGTATCCTCCATCGAAGATTTACGTTGTTGTGAAGGATAAGACTGATTTGACGGATTTGGATGGGGTGGATGATATGATTGATTTTGAGGTGGTGATTGATACGGAGGTGGTCGAAATGACTGATATTGATATTGAGGAATATTTTGATTCATTGGAAATTTATTCTGTCGCCAATAAAAATTGGGATTGAGGTTCTTTGCTGTCTTCCAAAATTATTGAGTGCATTTACTTGTTCAATTGAACACTCAGAATTTGATTCTAATGAAAAACAATTTTGAGTGGTGTGTCCTAGATTAGAACACATAGCAGGAAATTCAGCATTTTCTCCTATTGATGGATTAATTGTCTGAGTCATCACTAATGAGTCAACTTTTTTCATCAGGTTTACGATTACTAACTTAACGTCAAAATACTACTGACTTCGTACAAACCCCCTTTTCTTGAGGTTTGTGCTAGATTATCTTTCTTGGAGAAATCTCATCGCTGAGAATTTTCTGCCAATGTTTCCAGGAATGTCCATCCATTATTTTTAGTTAGCTTAAAAAAGTCTCCATTTTTCATAGACTCAACCATTTGACAGTTTGGTGTGGTTAAACCATCATAGAGAAATTGGTCGGGGCATTTTGCTAATATATCCTTGAATCTTTCCCATGCTTTACAAAATTGTTCACTCTCCTTTTGATTGAAGTTTATCATTTCTTTCTTGAAAGTATTTGTTTTTTATACTGGGAAAAGCTTATTCAAAAATTTATTAACTAACTGATCCCAAGTGGTGATGGTGTTTGCTGGTAAAGAATTTAGCCATGATTTCACTTTTTCTTTGAGAGGAAAAGGAAATAATCGAAGTTGAATAAATTCATTAGTGATTCCTTAGATTTTAATGGGGTTTCATATCTTTAAGAATTCTTTGACATGGAGGTACGGATCCTCTCTATCAAAATCATGAAAGGCTGGTAGTAGATGCAAAAGTATTGGCTTAAGTTCAAAGGTAACATTGGTTGCAGGTACAACTATACCTGATGGTGTATTGGCTGTGACTGGTGAGAAGTAATCTTGGAGAGTTTTCTCCACAACTTCTTCTGCCATGGGTGATGATGTTAATGAAGAAAAAGATGGCGATGAAGGAGTAGATGGGGTTGATGATGATGATGGTGAAATAGGTGGATCGTCTATGTCTATGACTGAGCTGGACTGAGGTTCGGACGCAATAATCAATGTACTGACGGGAAATGTAACTTTAACCAAGTGATTGGAGGAGTTACGTGACCATGATGCATACACAGACACGATCATTCACGCTAAAACAAATTCACACAAAAAAAATGCCTAGATCTAAATTTAAATTGCACTAATGAAATCAAAATTTTATTGTCTAGTAGGACCCTAAAGATTGTTTCCAGACTTGCTCCTATTTTTCTTTCCAAACAATCTAAGTCTCCAATGAGAGTTCAACCACAATCATGGCCATGTAAGTTTCCAGTAAGTGGAGGAACACTTGGCAATCTGCTTATATTCCACTTATCCTTAGGTTGTTTACACCTTGGTGACGGAACTAATCCTAGACACCATGATTGAAGATGAACCAGTCATTGATTCCAAAAATTAATTTGAATTGAAAAGGTTCCTAATGAGTTTGAAACCCTAAAAATCTAGCCTAATGGTTCCTTCATTGATTTTATTAGAACATGTATGAACCATTTTTATTATCTTGTTTTTATAAATATTGTGAATGCAAATCTATTTTACCACACAAACATTCAAACAAATATGCAAAACAATAATAAAACAAATCTAACTAATGCATAAATCTAGCACCCTAATATGCATGAGCAATTTAAATATGCAATTAAATTGAAGAACATCCTAAAAAAATAATTCTATATTAATGCATGATAAAAGTGAAAATTAAAATAAAATGATTAGGCACTCACCTTAACCTAGTATGCATGTTTCCAGCAATTTTTAAATGCGCATTTTAAAAATCCTGTAAGACAAAATCAAACAAACTATGATGTAGAGTCTAAATAAAAAAATGCATGATACCTAAACTAAAAGAATTGTTCTTAATCTATAATTAAATAAGGAGATGTGATATTTTCAATCTATAAACAAGAATTTCAATATATGATAAGATTATGAAAGTTAAATCAAAGTTCACCAACTTAAAAATTTATTCCATGATTTCCAAGATTTGACATCTTATTTTGAAGATTTCATAAGTTAGATAGAAGTAATAATTTCTAGAAAAGTTCTAAGTTTGGAAAATTTGCTAAAATTGGAAGCTTTCCGAAAATAGATCAATTACCAAAAAAAAGATTTTTCTAAAAATAGAAAGCTTTCCAGAAATAAATTGATTCCAATCATTGAGATTTTCAAAATTTCTTATTTAAGAGAACTTTCCAAAAATAGAAAAGGTTTCAATTTTTAAAGAGTTGCCAAATAGAACTTTTCAAAAATAACAATTTTTCCTAGAAATAATTAATTTTTAAAGAGAACACAATTTAATTTTAGGATTTTCCCAGGCAGTGGCGCGAAAAATTTGTTGTTGTCTTAAATTTACTCGCAAGTGTACGAACCATTCATAATATAGCAATGTGAGAGTGATGTCGAACCCAAAGGAAAATCTCAAAATATATGAACTAAAATTTAAATTTTTGTCCTCTAAGAAAGAATTATTTTTAAGAAATTGAATCTTTATATGAGTCATGTATCTAACTTGGAAAATCAGCAAATAAGATATGTGATTTCATAGTCTTACATGGTGAATTAAATTATAACTTTAATCATGATTAGAATTTCAAGTTACAAGATTAAATAACACATCTTCCTATCTTTGATTGAATGAATTTTGAGAGAGAAAGTGATTATAAAGAAATTGAAGAATTAAAGAATAAATCATGAATTAAAGAATTAAAACATTAAATTATACAAGATTTGGGTTAGAACAAGAATTACACAACAATTATGAGATTTTAACATAATTGAAAGACATAAAATTAAATTGAATGAAAATAAATGACTGATAATAAAAATGTAGTAACGTAAAGGTTGGTTGTTTGGAATAGACCGTTCATCACACAAAATGTGTAAACAAATCAAAGGCCTAGATCTAAAATTCATGTAAAGATCTAAAATGCAATTCATTTTTACTGATAAAACAAGACTCACAACTATTTAATTTAATTAATCAAACCTTAGTAATCATGATTCAATATTTACAATCAAGATCCTAACTATTGCATATACTCATGTTCAATCAAATAAACAAAAGTTGTAATCTTGAAATTAAAAGTAAAATAATCATAAAAGAATTTTAGAAATTGGATGTTCCAGGATTCTAAATGGATGCTTCACTTTATTAAATGGATGAATTAAAGTACAAGGCTTGGAAGGAATTACATAGAAGAAATACAATTAAAATGGCAAAATTATTTGCTCACTTGGAAAATCATGTGGTGCTCTGTCTTCTAGTCTTTCTTCTGCCTCTAGTCCTCTTGAACTCCAGGTCATATTCGAATTTTACCTCTTAGGGTAATGGGTTATTTATAGACTTCAAAAAGAGATGGATGGCATGGAGTAAATCAAGGTTTAAGTTGGGAAATCAAAGGACTGGATTGGATCTAAATGGGAATGGATGTTGGAGATCTTAAGTTTGGATTTCAGGGTTTCACAAGGAGAGTCACACGAATTTGTTGCGGCTTGCCTTGGTGGCTAAGTCAAAGCGGAGGGAAGATAGGAGATTAGGAGAGAAAATATGATTTGGATTGGCAATGGTGATTATTGAATTTACAATGTAGTTTTAGGGTTTATGCATGAGATAATAAATGGATGGATGAGATTTGAAGATGGGATGATTGAATGGTGGAGATGGAAAGGAGTGATGTGGAGAGTTGACTATGCAATATGCGCATGAGGTGGCTATGGTTGGAGCAAAATCGTGTGGGATACTTGGGGATTGGATGGTGATGTGTCATGAATGAATGTGGATGGAAAATGAGTCAAAAACATGGAGAAAAGTTAGTGCTAAAATCGTGTGGAGTGATAAAGCAATGGATGTTGTGGCTTATGCACATGGAGGCAAGCTTGAGGTTCAAGTTGTGTAAACTTAGGGTTCAATGAGTGGATGGCTAAGATTAAATGGGGTTAGGATCTAATGGTTCTAAGGTATTTTGGGTAAAAATAATTATAGGAAGTGGATGATGGTTGATGGATGGTTAAGAATTAATGATGGATTTATGGTTTAACCTAATTGGGTGTGTGAGATGGAAGGTTAAGATCTAAGATAGAAGTTTGATGGTGTGGATGTGAAGTTGGGCTATGAGTTTTTGGTCATGGATAGTTGGGTTGGACTTAGGTGAATTCGAACGTGGATCCATAGAGTTCATTGGACTTTGGCTTTGGCTTTGGATCTAGACCTCAACTCAGGCCCATTCGAATTGGATTTTAGAGCTTGGGCCTTAGTTGGACTGAGCTTGCATACTGGCCTGGCCCAATGTGTGAAATACGCATGGGCTTGTATGTGGCTTGGCCCATTGAAGCTTTGTGGAGCACAAGTTGGCCCATTTGAACTGTAACACCCGACTTTTCAACGAGATTAATATTTACAAAAATGCCATTGGAATGATAAATTAAAAAGATATGATCGTAGATGAGAAAATGGTGGGGCCCATTGTTCAAATTAAGACCCAATGTGCATATTATAAGAATCAAATTAAATTAGATGGGTAATGTACATCTAATTGGGTCAAGATGGTTACTTGGGTCAAAGGACCCAATTGGGACCCAATGGGTCATAATGGACCCATTTGACCATTGGGTGAGCCCAATCTTAATTGGGTTAGGTTGAATTGATTTGGAATTAAATGAAAGATAAATGGGTAGGCTTGATGCAAATATGTAAACCACATTCAAATGGGTAAACCACCCATAAATGGGTCAAGACGCCAAATTGGATCAATAAGCTAAGTTGGGACCCAATGGGTCGAGTTGACCATGTTGACCACGTTGACCGTGTGGACCCTCATGTGAGCTCAAAGGGTGAGTCAAATCAGGTTGAGTTGGGGCTGAAGTGAGTTGGATTTGAATTAAATAATGGAGTTGACTCAAGGGCATTAAATGAATGGTATTAAATGAGGTGAGTTGAGCTAATGAGTTGGATGAGTTAAGTTGGAAACCAAAGAGACCTTGTAATTCAAGTGAGTCAAATGGCGAGGTGAGGAGTTGCCTTGGTCTCAAACACCACAAAGATAGGTCCCACACATTGATGGCATGGAGTGTTTCCCATGCATAAGGTTTAATGAAATGGGATAAGAATTACATGGGGAATTTGGAGGGTTTCCATCTCATAATGGAAACCCAAGACCCAACGTTTGGGAGTACCAAGGGATGCCTTGGTTTGTGCCAAAAGACTCCTTGGTTAGACCAACATTTATGAGGGAAATGGAGAGGTTTAAGGGGCTGATATACAAAAAGGGTTGCAATACACCATATGGCCGAATTTTACATCTTAATAAGCTTGGAACTTTCATTTCTTTTCCTCTCTCAAAACCTATCTCTTTGGCCGAATTATCCTTTGGTGTTTCCACCATTGTTCAAGCTTTCAATAAGCAAAGATTAAGGAAGCAAGAAGGAACGAAGCAAGGATCAAAAGGAGAGAAGAGAAGCAAAGGAAATTGGTAAGTGTTTACATAAGAATTTAGTTAAATAAATTGGTAAAAGGGAGCATGATTTGGCCATGGAATGGCCGAATCCATCAAGGGTTTAAACCTTGGATAAATGTTGTTTAAAAAGGATAAAAGTGGATCATAGGGTTCGGCCACTTTGGATGGCCGAACCCCATAAAAAGATTTGGTTAGGATGATGGTTTTTGAAAGCTAAAAATCATGCAATACTATGGAGATTTTTACATGTTTTAATTAGACACAAGATATATGTAAAAGGGGTTCAAATCATGGGTCATAGGGTTCGGCCACTTTGGATGGCCGAACCCCATGAAAGGATTTGATGATTTTGTATGGTTTTTGGAGAGATAAAGACCATACCAATATATGAGAATTTTTAAGTGTTTTATTTGGAATAAAAGAATTGATGTTTTAGGTTGGCCTTTGGATGGCTAAACCATATCATAATTATGGTTAAAAGGTTGAATATGAACCATACACAAAGAATGGGAGGATTAACTCAAGAGAACCATAGGGTTCGGTCATGTGTATGGCCGAACCCCATGGACCCTTGTATGGGTATTTGGATTTAAGATTATGATTTGAAATTGTTAATGGTTCTTATGATGTTTTAAAACGGGTTTAACATAGCTGAAAGAATGATGGACTTAGATGGTTATTGTTCATCAACAAGAATGGCAAAGTGGAGTACCAAAACCAAAGGGGTGAGGTTCGGCCATGGGTATGGCCGAACCCCAAGTGCTATGTATGATGGTCGTTTTAAAAGGTCTAAAAATGTTCAAATGGATGGAGTGATGAGAACCATTCTTAGATGGAAAATGATAATGGATATGAGGTCATGGAAGGACATGACCTTGTGTCTGACTTGAAGATCAAGGGATTGAAAACATGAAATCAAGGGAGTGAGGTTCGGCCATGGTGTATGGCCGAACCCCACTAATTAATTTAATGGATTTATGATGTTAGTTGTGTATGAGTAATTAGATGAATGGAATGGCGGTTGGATTTAATTAAAAAAAAAGGATCATAATTATGTTGGTGAGGTTCGGCCATGTTGTATGGCCGAACCCCACTTAAGAAAATTTATTATAGACATTGGTTATTAGCAATAATAAGTAAGGGTTAGTTAGTGGCAAAACTGTAAATACAAGTTATAATGGAATGAAGGAATAAAGGACTTGAAAGAGGGGTCAAACCAAAGTGGTATGGCCGAACCGTACCAAGGTATATTATTTAATATAAAATGTTTATGTAAGTTATATGGATAGTAGTGATCAAATGAAAAGGAAGATCAAATCCAAAGTGGGTGAGGTTTGGCCATGGGTATGGCCGAACCCCACAAGGTGGGTTTTTGGACTTAGATTTAAATGGAAATTAAATGATTAGTATCTTGACTTTATGTTATAAAAACAAGGTATCGGGACTCCTTGAACGGAGCATGAGTCGTGAACGGGTGACGGATTAAGAAGCAAAGGACATTTGAACGGTCGTTTGGTAGGATTCGTACATCATTGAAACCATGGATGTGTATTATATACTTTTGACGATTTTATTTCATGCTTGATAAGTTATTTTGGTATCAAATAGTATGTTGCAATTATGGGATTTTCATGCTATGTTTTGTAATATTTTATAGCATGATTGGCATTTGCATCTCATGCATGGCATGGAGGGGTTGTTATGCAACCGGAGCCCACACTCCGTTGGAATGTCTGTGATGCAACTGTGGGGCCTCCTTAGGTGGTGAAAGTCCCACCAGGAGGATACTTTAACTGGAGACCTACGCTCTGTCGGGGTGTCCATAAGTCATGAGAGTAATTTGATGTGGTGAATACTATCAAGAGATGAGAATACTATAAAGAGATTATATGTATGTGATGGGTGGAACTCATTGCATAAGACATATGCTAGCATGACATGGCATTGAATCGGCATGATATGATATTTATTATCATGCAAGTTTACTGGCTTTTATCTGTATGATTGGATCTCTGTTATCATACATCATTTTGATACGATGTTTTATAAGTATGTTATGGTATATTATATCTGGATTTTATATACTAACCCATGTGTTAGCCCTAATCGGAATACCTACTGGGTACGTTGTCTAACGCCCTACTTCTACCCTAGTGGATGACACAGGAAAAGGAAAAGGGAAGGTCGAGGATCGCGAAGGAGCCAAGCATAGGAGCTTGGGTGTCTGAATGGAATTTATATATGGATTTTTGTTTATGCTTGCAAGGATATGTAATAACTTAGAATATTGCTATGGTTTGATTAAGTTTGAATGAATGTTTAGTTTAAAGTAATTATGACTTGTACTTTGCTATGTAAACAACTTATTCCGCAATTCAGTTATGTATATTCCGCAAGTTTTATTTAGTACCATGTGTGGATCGGTTTTCATGGGCTTAGTCCATGCACACATGGGTGGCCAGTTAAGATCGGACTTTGGAAGTCCGGACTTATCTCGTGTCATGACGCTCCCCGCTCTTTTCCACTTGTTTATTTATAAAAAAAAATTAGACTCTGATTCTCAGAAGGTTGGAAAAGGGCTGGGCGTTACATGAACTGAGTCTTGGCCCAATGACTTGAAATTCAGGCTTTGGCACTTGGATTGTAGCTTTTAACATCTAGAATTAAATAATTATTCAGCCACTTTAAATCTAAAAATTATTAATTATTCTTAGACTCTCATAACTGGATCTAGATTAATTAATTTACATTAAAATCCTAAAAAGTGACATAAAATAATTATAATAATTCTAGGTATTCTCGTTAAAGCTCTAAACTTGCAATAATCTGTTGTTTTAGCTTGATTTTCCTGAACTTTACATTTTTTTACTACAAAATTGGCAAACTATATTAAATGCATCATTATATACAAAATTGAGGATTAATTGAGGATTAACTGGCCCAATAATCAGGGGTAAAAATGTAATATTTCAATGCTCAATACATTCGTAGCTCTCTTTCGATGATGTGTGCTTCTAGAAGATCCTCCAACTTGTTGTTCTTTGATGACGAAGATATACCTCCGTGTTAAGCAATCACAAGTATCAAGGAGTCCTCTGGGAAATTGGTTTTGCCAATGTGTATCCTAGATGTGTATCCTTGTCCCTTTTTCTCTCTCTTTTCACAAACTCAATCAACATTGGATACTCCAAGTATAAGCTCAAGAGAGAGTGATCTTTTCGTTGGCCCTTGTAAACTCAATGGTAATGATAAGGGTCTCAATGTTTTTCCAAAGGATATCAACTGGTTGCACAAAGATTGATATTTATAGAGAAGGCAACCAGTTTTTCGAGATAGTATAGTGCCGACAGGTCGGGCACACCAAGGGGTCTGTGACTAAAAATATTACCGTTTAACTACCAGACCATTGAGCATTACATGCACTTTCAACGACACAATTTATATCTGACCGACAAGTCTGTGTTACCGATGGGTCGACAGTTATGGCACCGAGAGGTCGGTCCAGACGAAAGGCTCGGGTATAAGGCAACACCATACTGACAGAGTTTCAAGTCCAGAAACTAGTATCATCCAGAACGACATGTCGCCTTTTATCGAGGTGTCGGTCCTGGTACTCTGGACTGGTTTGTATTACTGATATGTCTGTTTTCTCAAGAGTCCACCTGAGTTTTAAGTTCCAGAACTCATAAGTTGTAACACCCCAATTTCTCAATGAAGTGGAAAATTACCAAAATGCCCCTGAGAGTTGTTAAATTAGTTATTTTGTCATGTTAAGTAAGGAAATAGTGGGGCCCATTGCTCAAAATAAAATCATATGAGCATATTATGAATGTTAAGTTTTATTGGTTGGGTAATTTTCATCAATTGGGTCAAAAATGGCTAAATGGGTCAAAGGGCCCAAATGGGGCCCATCGGGTCTTGCTGGGTTATTTGACCGTTTTGTAATTTTAAATTAAAAGGGGTTAAGCCTATTTGATTGGAAATCAAGTGGAGGAAAAATGGGTAGGCTTGATCCATATGTAAAAACCAATTGGAAATGACCAAAATACCATAAATGGGTCATGTTGTCAAAACGGGTCAAGGAGCTAAAAGTGGACCCAACGGGTCGAGTTGACTATTGTTGACCGTGTGAACCCTCAAGGGAGCTCAAACACGATTCAAATCAATTGAGTGGGATGGAGGTGAGTTGGAATTAAATCAAAAGGTGAGTTAACTCATATGCATTAAATGAAATGCATTAAATGTGATGAGTTGGGTTGGAATAAAAAATACCTTGAGTTGAGTGAGTCAAAATGGAAACTCAAGGGGCTGTAAATTCAGTGAGTCCAAGGGGAATTGGAGGAGTTTAGCTGTCTCAAATCAGCCAAAACAAGTCCCACACGTTGGGGACTTGTTTTGGTGAGTTCCATGGTACATATTAAATACAAGTGCATGGGTTTGAGGTGGGTTACTTAGGGATGTGAATGGCTGCATTGGTAGCTGCCAAGGGGTGCCTTGGATGGCACCCAATGCCCACCGTTTTGAGCAAGAAGTTATGAGGGAGTGGAGGAGTCTTGGTGGCTGAAAATGCAAAAGCAAACAACACCATGCTTGGCCGAATTTCTTGTGCAAAAGTTTTAGAATTCATCTCTCTCCCTCACTCAAAAGAAAAACACACTCTCTTGGCCGAGTTTACCTTGGTGTTTTCTCACCATAAGATCAAGCACAAGACAGTAGAAGAAAGGAAGGAACAAGAGGGAAGAAGGCAAGGAGCAAGAGGCAAAGGAAATTGGTAAGAATTCCTTACAATGTTATTTAATAAGTTAGATTAAGTGGAACATGAATTGGCCATGGAATGGCTGATTTTATCAAGGACCTAAGCCTTGGTTAAAGGTTGTCTTAAGTGGTAAACAAATCACATTGGGTTCGGCCAGTTTGGATGGCCGAACCCCATGACATTTGTTTGGGTATTTTGATGGTTTTTGGAGGCTAAAAACTATGCAAAAATGATGAACAATTGTATGTGTTTAGATGAAAGATAAAGGATTTTAAATCTTGGATTTGGATGGCATAATTCAGCCTTGGAATAGCCAAATGCATCAAGAGTCTAAAACATGGAAGAAGGTGTCAAAAGAAATGAAATGAACCATTGGGTTTGGTCACTTTGGTGGCCAAACCCCATGAAAAGAGTTGGTTAATGGTTATGGTTTTTGAAATTTAAAACCATCCATTTGGGGACTGTTTTTACATATTTTATTAAGATTTAAAATACATACTTAAAGAGGGTTAAAACATGGGTTTGGATATCAGAAAAGGCTGAAGATATGTGGTCTAATCAGTGGAGTAAAATTGGAGAAGATGGACCATGGGGATCGGCCATCTTGGATGGCCGAATCCCATGATATCATGTTGGTTTTTGGATGATTTCTTTGAGAGTTAAAACTTGATATTAGTATACTGTTTATGCATGTTTATATGAGGTTCAAAAACAGCAAACATAGCATTGGGTTCGGCCACCATGGAGGGCCGAACCCCATGCAAATGATGGTTGGTTCTAAGGTGTTTGAAACATGGAAACCATGAACTTTCAAGGGCTGTTTTTGGATGAATTTAATTAGATGGTTACTAAGAGGTATGAAGGCAGCAATATGATATTGATATTGCATGTTTAGATAAGGCCTAAAGCATGTTTGAAAGACCATAACATGGGCATAGGGTTCGGCCACATTGGATGGCCGAACCCCATAAAAGTGTGTGATAAATTGTTATGGTTTTTGGAGAGATAAAACCATACCAATTGTGGAGTTTTTTTTTTAAGAGATAAGGTTACTGTTTTGGTTTGGCCATGGATGGCTGAACCATGTGGTTAACATGGCAAAAGGGTAGTATTCAATTGGTATATGAAATAAGGGAATCATTGAGCAAAAGAACTCCATGGACTGTTTTATGGTTATATGGAGTAAGAACATAGTGGAGATTTTGAATGAATCCGTGCCTTTGATTCAAGAATTATGTATGTATAATAGGTATTTAATATCAGTAAACAATCAAGCATGATAGATAAGGGAATATGGGATGAAAATACATAGGGTGAGGTTCGGCCAAGTAGTATGGCCGAACCCCACCAAAGATTATTTGATGGACTTTGTACTAATTCATAATGAATGGGAGATGTATGTATGAATGATGTAAATGAACCAAGTAATTTGAATGGTCATGGAATGTGATTGGAATGGATTAAGAGATTCAAATGGGAAAGGTGAGGTTCGGCCAAGTAGTATGGCCGAACCCCACCAAGGTAGTTTTGTTATGAACCATGGTTTATCAAGGAAAATTAAACAAGGCTTGGCCTAGTGGCAAAGCTGTAAATACAAGTGATATTTAGTGGTTTGAAGTGTTAATAAATCATTTGGATGGTGTTAATCCAAAACCAAAGAGATCAAGTTAAAGTGGGTAAGGTTCGGCCATGGGTATGGCCGAACCCCACAAGATGTTTGGGTCTTATATGTGAATGGATATTTAAATATTAGAATGATTTACTTATTGTTACATCACAAGGTGACGAGAGTTGAAGGAAGTGCGAGTCGTGACCGAGTGAAGCTCAAAAAGGAACGGACACTTAATCAAAGTTTAAGTAGGTTTCCTACCTACTTGTAACCACGGTTTTTACCCAATTTTCTTATGATACTCTTGTTTTAATGTATGTGTTTCAAATATATTATGCATTAACAAATGGCATACAGGCATTGACATCTCATGCATAGTCATGGGATAATGAATGATGTTCTACAGTGATGGCTACGATTGTACATGATGGGGGTTGCCCATTGCATGTACATATTGTATAGAAGAGATGTTGTTGTAATTTACCTTGTCGGTGCAAGGCACGTCAAGTGATGGCTACGGTAGTACATGATGGGGGTTGCTCATTACATGTACATCGCTTATAGAAGAGAGAAGGTGTGTTGTAATTTACCTTGTCGGTGCAAGGCACGTCAAGTGATGGCTATGGAAGTACATGATGGGGGATGCTCATTGCATGTGCATATTTCATAGCATTGTTTTTACCTGTTTGATGATCATGTATTATGATATGTATATGCATGTTTTATATGCTAACATGTGGTAGCCCTGATTCGGGAACCTACTGGGCGCGTTGATCTAACGCCCTAATTCTATCGTCAGAGGAGATTGCAGGTACAAGCAAGGGGAAAGGAAAGGTCATTGACCGGGAGGGGAGCTGAGCCTAAGTGCTTTAATGATGGATTTGGATTACGTTATATTACTGTCATTTGAATACTATTGTTGGACATGTAATAATTCGTTATTTGCTATGGTTTGATTAGGATAATAACCTGTGGATGGTTGATCTATGTTATAAAATATTTAAGACTGTTACTTGCTATCTCGTCTTTCTTTTCTGCAATTATCTAGATTATTCCGCATGTTGATGTTAGTTCCATGTGTGATTCACTATCATGGTCTATTCCATGTACACATGGGTGGCCAGTTAAGGTTCAGACTTGAGTAGTCTGAACTTAACTCGCGTCGTGACGCCGCCCGCTCTCTTCTGATGTTTATTTAAAAAAAAAAAAAAAAAAAAATTAGACTCTGAAATTCTCGAAGAGGGCGGGGCGTTACAGTTGGTATCAGAGCGAAACGGGAAGTTGAATCATCGAAGTAAGATTAAGACGGTTTCATGTCTCACTGACGGATAAGAATCCCAACTGACCGACTCTTCGGAGTCCGCTGCCTGGGGGCCGGATTAATTTACTTCGAGTGACTCGGACTGAACAATCAATCTGAGAACGACAATGAAAGATAGCAAAGTAAAGTACAGTCATCATAATTGGACAAATCAAACGTAGCAAGGTAGGATGTACTCCCCTGAAATCCCCACACTGAAAAAAAAACAGACAATAGGAAATTAGAGATTTCCCCAGAAACAAAAGAAAACAGAGAATGTTGAATTGGTAATCTTCCCAAACAAAGTACATGACTTTATGCCTGATCAAATTCCCCTGAAAACCAAGGTTGGTTTATTAGAATTGTTGTTAAATATGCTTGTGTTCTATTGATATGATACAGATATGTCGAGTAATGTGGAGTACTCGGAATGGCACAGCGGAACTCCTAGCCATCCCATAGACTTGGTATCTGCTTCTAACAACACCGACGTAGAAGCTCAAGTGGACCTTCAGGAGGGACATCCTGAAGAAGTTGAGATGCACTTAGCACCTATTGCAGAGGATTTGAGGGATGATATTCCTGGGATGGTGGAACCTTCTGAGGAAGAAGAGGAGGAGGATCTGGGATTTTTCTTTTATGAGGATCCGATGGAAGACTTTCCTATAATACTGGAATCGGCGGGGGAAGTAGATCCCTATGATACCTGTGAGTTGTGTAATCAGGACGACCACAACAGGTTGTATTGTCCTCATCCATTGGGAGTTGTATGTCCGGTTTGTGGACTACACGGGCATGGAGAGGCGAGGACTAATTGTCCTTGTATTGGAGGACCTGGAATAATCCCCTGCACGACATGTGAAGTATTGGGGCACACGGCGATTACGTGTCCTGATAACCGATTCAAGTTCGCTTTTGATGCGGAGTCTTCTACGGAAGACTAGGATAGGAAGTAATAGTAGGGGTATTAAAAAGAGGGCTACCGTTGAGGAGTGGGTCCCTCGCATGCTATGCGCTGGAGGGCGCTCTCACGGCTGTTTGGCACATTAGATGTGTTGGAATGCGCTGAGCTAGGTACTATTTTACCCGGTGGGGGTGGTACTAGTTTCGTCAGACGCGGAGCGACCTCCTTAGAGCTTGACTGAATCACCTATGAGGTGAAGGGATGCAGGGCGAGGTAGACCGGATCACGTTGAACGTGGGTCTTCTGCTTGGTAAGTCATGAGCCCTAAGTCTTGCAAGGGGTCGGGATATAATTGTGATTTGATATGGTTACCACAGTCTTATAGTGATTCATTTGAATGTTGTTCCTACGGATATTAATTATGGATATATGATACTCATGGACAGAGTGATACCAAGGATGGATGGTTTCCATGAATGGATTATACCCATAGGTGGGTTATTTCATGGATAGTTATTAATCATAAATAAATGATACTCATGGACATAGTGATACCAAGGATGGATGGTTTCCATGAATGGATTATACCCATAAGTGGATTATATTCATGGATGATTATAAAACAGGGATAGATGATATTTACTGAAAGCGAAACACCAGGGATGGATGTATTTAACCATGGGTGCTTATTCCCATGGTGGTTTGGATTGATGCCGAGAATTGGTATCGTGGAAGTTGGAACAAAAGTTGTTAGTCACATAGAGACTTATGTGCAAAGAAAGATGTGTTTAAATTTGGAGATGTATTCAACGGAAAAGATAAGTGTCTGGTGAAACTTGAATGGGAAGCTATGGACGACTGCCGAGTTAGACTGATCACCTGACTCTGTAGTTAGCCAATGGAATTCCAGGAGTCATGCTCATAAAATATTATTGGCCACGTCACAGCTGGTAGATGACGCTGCCAAATGGTGGAAGGTGGTGGAGAAACAGCAGGCACTTGTGCCAAGAAGAGAAGGAGTTGCTATGACCTGGGAGCAATTCTCAGCGACATTCTTAGAGCGCTACTTCCCAGAGGAAGAAAGAGAACGACAAATTCAAGCCTTTATGACTTTGGTGCAAGGCTCAATGACGGTGGCTGAGTATCACCAGGAATTCCTCAGCCTGTCAATCTATGCATACTATATTGTGGACACGGAATATCGAAAAGCTCGCAAGTTCGAGCGTGGGTTACGGCCAAACATTAGGGCCAGGGTAACCGTGTTCAAAGCAGCCACACTGGCAGAAGTGGTCAGCAGGGCCACCATTGTGGAACAGGAAATGGCGGAATTTGCCAGAGTTGACAACCGCCGAGCTCCAAGTGGGAGGGGTGTGTACCAACCCATCAAAAGTTCAGATCGAACTTCAGCAGACCCTCACCTTCTGTTGGATCAAGTGGGGGCTTTCGCCCCAACCAGCCCACTCAATCTGTTGCGGTCACTCAAGCATCTCGAGGAGTGAATACTTGCTTTCACTGTGATCAACCTGGTCACTACAAAAAGGACTGCCCAAAGCTCAACAGGCTGTCTAACTCAAGAGGATCATTTCGTCCGCCAGCTAGACCGGCATACTCCAGAGGAGGCAGAATGCAGGGCCGGGGAGGTCGAAGGTCTAACCCTGCTGGAGCGGGAAGATTATTCACTCTAACTTCTCCAGAGGAAGAGGAGGAGGATCATCCTGTGATACAAGGTATGGCGGTAGTGAGTAGCTCATATGCATATGCACTATTTGATTCCGGAGCATCACACTCCTTTATAGCTGCATCGTTTATTACTGCTACTGGTACATTAGTTCAAAGATTAGCCACAGAACTTACTATTGTATCCCCTGTCGGAGATTCGGCATTGGGACTTATTTGTACTGCGGTTAACACCGAATTAGCTGGACTCAGATTTGAGTTCAATTATTTAGTGCTGGACATGTCGGAATATGATATTATATTCGGAATGGATTGGTTGGCAAAGTTTCATGCCAACATCGACTGTTATGGTCGAAGAGTGACATTTAAGTCACCCGAGGGCAAGCATGTAGTTCGTGCAGATAAACAAAGTGGATTACAGGAAGGGTTAAACCACGTGGTATTGAATAATATCACCATAAACAAAGCTCCAGTTACTGAACTTCCGGAAATTGTACAAGAATTTGTGGATGTGTTCCCAAAGGAACTCCCTGGTTTACCACCTATGAGGGAGATTAACTTCGAGATCAGGCTGTACCCTGGCACAATACCAGTGTCGTTACCACACTATCGGATGGCACCAGCGGAGATGTCGGAGCTAAAGAAGCAGATTGATGAACTGCTTAGGCTGGGTTGCATCCGGAACAGTACGTCATCATGGGGAGCACCAGTGTTGTTTGTAAAGAAGAAGGACGGTTCACTACGGATGTGCGTGGACTACCGGAAGCTGAATCAGTTAACAGTCCGGAACAAGTACCCTCTACCCAGGATTGACGATTTATTTGATCAATTGAGGGGTTCTAGTCATTTTTCAAAGATCGATTTGATGTCTGGTTATCATCAAATCCGAGTTAGAGAGGAAGATATAGAAAAGACAGCTTTTCGGACGCGATATGGACTGTTTGAGTTCGTGGTCATGCCATTTGGACTCACAAATGCGCCGGCTGTGTTCATGGATTTAATGAACAGAATCTTCCGTCCCTATCTGGATCAGTTTGTAATCATATTCATTGATGATATCCTGATCTATTCTAAGAGTCAGGAGGAACATGCAAAGCATCTACGGATAGTTTTGAATACTTTGAGGCAGAATAAACTGTATGCCAAGGCCAGTAAGTGTGAATTCTGGCTATCTCAAGTGAATTTCTTAGGACATGTTATATCTAAGGAAGGAATAGCCGTGATCCGGCTAAGGTGACTGCCGTGAAAGACTGGAAAGCGCCAAAGAACGTAACTGAGATCCGCAGTTTCTTAGGATTGGCGGGTTATTATCGGAAATTTATTATGGATTTTTCCAAATTAGCGTCTCCATTGACTCGACTCACTCAGAAAGGAGTCAAGTATGAGTGGTCAGATCTGTGCAACCAAAGGTTTGAAGAGCTAAAAAACAGACTTACAACCTCTCCTGTTTTGATTTTGCCGGAAAAGGGCAAAGGTTATGAAGTAGAATGCGACGCTTCGGGAGAAGGACTGGGGTGTGTCCTTAGTCAAGATCATCGTGTGGTGGCTTATGGTTCAAGACAACTAAAAATACATGAACGCCTCTATCCTACGCATGATCTTGAACTAGCCGCAGTGGTCTTCGCTCTCAAAAGCTGGAGACATTATCTTTATGGCGAGAAGTTTGAAGTGTATTCTGATCATAAGAGTTTGAAATATTTATTTGATCAGAAGGAGCTTAATCTAAGGCAGCGTAGATGGATGGAGTATCTGGCGGATTATGAGTTCGAGCTTCGATACCATCCAGGCAAGGCGAACAAGGTGGCTGATGCTCTTAGCCGCATATCACATGCATCCGTGGCATGTCTGATCAGAACCGAGTGGGAGATGTTGAATACCATTCGAGAGTTCAATCTATACATTACAAACCGTGGAGTTTTGCACAATTTAATCATACGGTCCAATATAGTCACCAAGATTGAACAAGAACAAAGAGCAGACCCGGAAGTGGAGGACATATGGGCCAAGATGTCTACTGGCACCATTGTACCTGAATGGGAATTACGACCGGGACAAGGTCTTTTATTCCGGGGAAGAACGTATGTGCCACAGAGTTGCAGGAAAGAGCTACTAATTGAGGCACATCAGTCCAAGCTCTCTATTCATCCGGGTAGCACCAAAATGTATCACGATCTAAAGAGGCATTATTGGTGGCATGGACTAAAAAGGGATGTGGCAGAATTCGTGGCACATTGTCTAACTTGTCAACAAGTTAAGACTGAACACCAAAAACCACCAGGGTTGCTCAAACCCTTAGCCGTGCCAGAATGGAAATGGGAACATATTTCCATGGACTTTGTATCTGGGTTGCCGAGGTCCTCAAAGGGTAATGACGCCATTTGGGTCGTAGTCGACCGGCTGACCAAGTCTGCACATTTCATTCCTATCAAGATGACGGATTCGTCTGAGACGTTGGGTCGGCGTTATATTAAAGAGATCATTCGACTACATGGCATTCCCCGAACGATATAGTATCGGACAGAGATGGCCGTTTTACCGGCAGAGTATGGCAAAGCATGCAATCAGCCATGGGGACAGATCTACTGACGAGCACCGCATTCCATCCACAGACTGATGGACAATCTGAAAGGACAATCCAGACCTTGGAAGACATGCTGAGAGCATGTATGTTAGATTTCAAGGGTGGATGGGAGGACCACTTACCACTGGTGGAGTTCTCGTATAATAACAGCTATCAGGCAAGCCTTCAAATGGCTCCATACGAGGCTTTGTATGGTAGACCGTGTAGGTCACCGGTATGTTGGACAGAGGCAGGTGAGCCTGCATTGATCGGACCGGAACTAGTCGCAGAAACTACTGCACAAATTAAGTTGATACGTCAACACTTACTGACTGCACAGAGTCGGCAGAAAAGTTATGCAGATAAAAGGAGACGGTTTTTGGAATTTGAAGTGGGAGACTTGGTGTTTCTAAAAGTCTCACCACGGAAGGGACATATGAGGTTTGGTAAGAAAGGAAAACTGTCGCCAAGATATGTGGGACCGTTTTCCATCATAAGAAGGATGGGGGATGTAGCTTACCAATTAGCACTTCCATCGCAATTAGCAGCTCTACACGATGTGTTCCACGTGTCGATGTTAAGGAAATACAATCCGGATCCGTCCCATGTTTTAAATGTTCAAGATATTGAAGTACAAAGCGACGTGACGTACGTCGAGAAGCCGGTCAGGATAGTGGAGACCGAACAAAGGGTGTTGCGAAACAGAGCGATTCAGTTCGTAAAAGTGGTATGGGACCGTCATGGTGATGAAGAGGCCACATGGGAACTTGAATCGGAGATGAGAACAACTCACCCCGAATTGTTTGTAATTTAATTTGAGAACCCTACTTCACTCGATTTTCGGGACGAAAATTTTAAAAAGAGGGTTATATTGTAACACCCCAATTTCTCAATGAAGTGGAAAATTACCAAAATGCCCCTGAGTTGTTAAATTAGTTATTTTGTCATGTTAAGTAAGGAAATAGTGGGGCCCATTGCTCAAAATAAAATCATATGAGCATATTATGAATGTTAAGTTTTATTGGTTGGGTAATTTTCATCAATTGGGTCAAAAATGGCTAAATGGGTCAAAGGGCCCAAATGGGGCCCATCGGGTCTTGCTGGGTTATTTGACCGTTTTGTAATTTTAAATTAAAAGGGGTTAAGCCTATTTGATTGGAAATCAAGTGGAGGAAAAATGGGTAGGCTTGATCCATATGTAAAAACCAATTGGAAATGACCAAAATACCATAAATGGTCATGTTGTCAAAACGGGTCAAGGAGCTAAAAGTGGACCCAACGGGTCGAGTTGACTATTGTTCCGTGTGAACCCTCAAGGGAGCTCAAACACGATTCAAATCAATTGAGTGGGATGGAGGTGAGTTGGAATTAAATCAAAAGGTGAGTTAACTCATATGCATTAAATGAAATGCATTAAATGTGATGAGTTGGTTGGAATAAAAAATACCTTGAGTTGAGTGAGTCAAAATGGAAACTCAAGGGGCTGTAAATTCAGTGAGTCCAAGGGGAATTGGAGGAGTTTAGCTGGTCTCAAATCAGCCAAAACAAGTCCCACACGTTGGGACTTGTTTTGGTGAGTTCCATGGTACATATTAAATACAAGTGCATGGGTTTGAGGTGGGTTACTTAGGGATGTGAATGGCTGCATTGGTAGCTGCCAAGGGGTGCCTTGGATGGCACCCAATGCCCACCGTTTTGAGCAAGAAGTTATGAGGGAGTGGAGGAGTCTTGGTGGCTGAAAATGCAAAAGCAAACAACACCATGCTTGGCCGAATTTCTTGTGCAAAAGTTTTAGAATTCATCTCTCTCCCTCACTCAAAAGAAAAACACACTCTCTTGGCCGAGTTTACCTTGTGTTTTCTCACCATAAGATCAAGCACAAGACAGTAGAAGAAAGGAAGGAACAAGAGGGAAGAAGGCAAGGAGCAAGAGGCAAAGGAAATTGGTAAGAATTCCTTACAATGTTATTTAATAAGTTAGATTAAGTGGAACATGAATTGGCCATGGAATGGCTGATTTTATCAAGGACCTAAGCCTTGGTTAAAGGTTGTCTTAAGTGGTAAACAAATCACATTGGGTTCGGCCAGTTTGGATGGCCGAACCCCATGACATTTGTTTGGGTATTTTGATGGTTTTTGGAGGCTAAAAACTATGCAAAAATGATGAACAATTGTATGTGTTTAGATGAAAGATAAAGGATTTTAAATCTTGGATTGGATGGCATAATTCAGCCTTGGAATAGCCAAATGCATCAAGAGTCTAAAACATGGAAGAAGGTGTCAAAAGAAATGAAATGAACCATTGGGTTTGGTCACTTTGGTGGCCAAACCCCATGAAAAGAGTTGGTTAATGGTTATGGTTTTTGAAATTTAAAACCATCCATTTGGGGACTGTTTTTACATATTTTATTAAGATTTAAAATACATACTTAAAGAGGGTTAAAACATGGGTTTGGATATCAGAAAAGGCTGAAGATATGTGGTCTAATCAGTGGAGTAAAATTGGAGAAGATGGACCATGGGGATCGGCCATCTTGGATGGCCGAATCCCATGATATCATGTTGGTTTTTGGATGATTTCTTTGAGAGTTAAAACTTGATATTAGTATACTGTTTATGCATGTTTATATGAGGTTCAAAAACAGCAAACATAGCATTGGGTTCGGCCACCATGGAGGGCCGAACCCCATGCAAATGATGGTTGGTTCTAAGGTGTTTGAAACATGGAAACCATGAACTTTCAAGGGCTGTTTTTGGATGAATTTAATTAGATGGTTACTAAGAGGTATGAAGGCAGCAATATGATATTGATATTGCATGTTTAGATAAGGCCTAAAGCATGTTTGAAAGACCATAACATGGGCATAGGGTTCGGCCACATTGGATGGCCGAACCCCATAAAAGTGTGATAAATTGTTATGGTTTTTGGAGAGATAAAACCATACCAATTGTGGAGTTTTTTTTTAAGAGATAAGGTTACTGTTTTGGTTTGGCCATGGGATGGCTGAACCATGTGGTTAACATGGCAAAAGGGTAGTATTCAATTGGTATATGAAATAAGGGAATCATTGAGCAAAAGAACTCCATGGACTGTTTTATGGTTATATGGAGTAAGAACATAGTGGAGATTTTGAATGAATCCGTGCCTTTGATTCAAGAATTATGTATGTATAATAGGTATTTAATATCAGTAAACAATCAAGCATGATAGATAAGGGAATATGGGATGAAAATACATAGGGTGAGGTTCGGCCAAGTAGTATGGCCGAACCCCACCAAAGATTATTTGATGGACTTTGTACTAATTCATAATGAATGGGAGATGTATGTATGAATGATGTAAATGAACCAAGTAATTTGAATGGTCATGGAATGTGATTGGAATGGATTAAGAGATTCAAATGGGAAAGGTGAGGTTCGGCCAAGTAGGCCGAACCCCACCAAGGTAGTTTTGTTATGAACCATGGTTTATCAAGGAAAATTAAACAAGGCTTGGCCTAGTGGCAAAGCTGTAAATACAAGTGATATTTAGTGGTTTGAAGTGTTAATAAATCATTTGGATGGTGTTAATCCAAAACCAAAGAGATCAAGTTAAAGTGGGTAAGGTTCGGCCATGGGTATGGCCGAACCCACAAGATGTTTGGGTCTTATATGTGAATGGATATTTAAATATTAGAATGATTTACTTATTGTTACATCACAAGGTGACGAGAGTTGAAGGAAGTGCGAGTCGTGACCGAGTGAAGCTCAAAAAGGAACGGACACTTAATCAAAGTTTAAGTAGGTTTCCTACCTACTTGTAACCACGGTTTTTACCCAATTTTCTTATGATACTCTTGTTTTAATGTATGTGTTTCAAATATATATTATGCATTAACAAATGGCATACAGGCATTGACATCTCATGCATAGTCATGGGATAATGAATGATGTTCTACAGTGATGGCTACGATTGTACATGATGGGGGTTGCCCATTGCATGTACATATTGTATAGAAGAGATGAATGTTGTTGTAATTTACCTTGTCGGTGCAAGGCACGTCAAGTGATGGCTACGGTAGTACATGATGGGGTTGCTCATTACATGTACATCGCTTATAGAAGAGAAAGGGTGTTGTAATTTACCTTGTCGGTGCAAGGCACGTCAAGTGATGGCTATGGAAGTACATGATGGGGGATGCTCATTGCATGTGCATATTTCATAGCATTGTTTTTACCTGTTTTGATGATCATGTATTATGATATGTATATGCATGTTTTATATGCTAACATGTGGTAGCCCTGATTCGGGAACCTACTGGGCGCGTTGATCTAACGCCCTAATTCTATCGTCAGAGGAGATTGCAGGTACAAGCAAGGGGAAAGGAAAGGTCATTGACCGGGAGGGGAGCTGAGCCTAAGCTTTAATGATGGATTTGGATTACGTTATATTACTGTCATTTGAATACTATTGTTGGACATGTAATAATTCGTTATTTGCTATGGTTTGATTAGGATAATAACCTGTGGATGGTTGATCTATGTTATAAAATATTTAAGACTGTTACTTGCTATCTCGTCTTTCTTTTCTGCAATTATCTAGATTATTCCGCATGTTGATGTTAGTTCCATGTGTGATTCACTATCATGGTCTATTCCATGTACACATGGGTGGCCAGTTAAGGTTCAGACTTGAGTAGTCTGAACTTAACTCGCGTCGTGACGCCGCCCGCTCTCTTCTGATGTTTATTTAAAAAAAAAAAAAAAAAAAATTAGACTCTGAAATTCTCGAAGAGGGCGGGGCGTTACATAAGTCTTTATCGAAGAGTCGTTCACCACGAGGGGTTGTTTCACTCTTTCACCAAGGGGTCGGTACATATGAGACTCTCGATCAGAGGCACACCTAGAATGACAGTTCTATGATCCAGAACCTCTATCAATCTGGCCTACCAGTGTATGACCACGATGGATCGATCCTGTCTCCACTGAGGGGTCGGTGAGAATGAGTGGTCGTGTTGATAGTGAAACCAAATACATATTTTCAAGTTGGGATCCAATTCACTATCAAACAACCTCTAAGCTTGGTTATGTCCATTATCAACATAACCAATTAAGAATAGGCAAGGTCTGCCTACGGTGTGAGTACCACCTAAAGTCATCTATGACCAAATACCTGTTTTGTGATTGCCATAACGATGAGCTTTAATCCGGTGGAGCATGATCTTCACTCCTTGATCACCTTAAGTCTTCAAGCTTCTAGAAAGTGCTTCTTCTCGAGTCATGAAATTGACAAACTTAGGGACTCGGCAAAGTCGGGCACTAACAATCTCCCCCTTTGTCAATTTCCTGACAAAACATAGAAGCTAACCCAAATACAAGCCCACCCTTATTACATGACATTTGATTAAAAAGATTACATCAATTACTTGTACATATTCAAATGGAAAAAACAAGACTATGATCTTCGCATATTCTTGTTTAGCTTGCTTCATTTCATATTTTCCTGTTCAAGCACATAAGCGAGCAACACTAGAAAATCATTAGAGGGGTTAGTCCAAAACATAAATATACATCCATGGACTAAACTAGATTTGTACTCTTGCTCCCCCAAACAGCATGATTTCCTACCCACCAACACTACCCATAGCTTATCTGGGCAAACAATGTTGAGAAGATTTTCTCCCCCAATCTTCTCTAGTTTGATCTCCCAAACTCCAACCATAGACATTCCCCTATGTTTATTGGCTTCTTCATATTCTTTCCCTTTATGGCTCTCTCTTTCTAGAGGCCCAAGTACTTGGGGTTGAACAATTACACCCCATAACTGGTTTTGATGTCTTATAGCTTATACTAATTTCTCCTCCATTTTGTCATATAATTGACAAAGGTTAGTAGGCAAACATCGATTTTCCTTTCATTTTGAAGGAATTGGATTTCAAGCACTCCCCCATGCTTCTTGCATTTAGTGCTTCCATGAGTTAACTTTCAACTCATTAAATCTCCCCCATGGACCAATGCATGCTTCTTATGCATTCATATTTATTTGCCTCTGCATAAACTAAATTCAAGCTTAGCAGTTTTCTTCCCATGGGTCAAGATAATTTACCTTGCTTCCTTTGAGTCTTCTCCCCCATTCTCAAAGCTATCTACTTTAGCTTCTCCAACTTATCTCCGTCAAGGTGTGCCAAAGTACATGTACACACAAGCTAGATGGAAGTATAAATCTCTCCCTTAAATGTTAGTCACATATATAAAATATATTACTCACCCTGAATATGTGAACTAAAACCCCCTTTATTCATATGATTAATCTCCCCCTTAATCATAGATTCTCCTCCCTTAAAGATCTTCTTTACTTAAGATCTTTAAGTTTTTCCTCCAAAGCTTGAGCTTCTAACTTTCTCCCCCTTTTTGTCATAAATTGACAAAGGGTGTTGAGCAACAAGTCCCAATTGTTGGACTTAAGAGAAGGAAGAATGAAAAGCAGGAGCCACATGCATTTTCAAAGATATTCATACTTTTGAAAACATAAGTTATGCATGCTAGAGGAGGGAATCACTCATTTAGTAATTATACCATGATTAGAACATATGAGTGAAGAACATCATGAACAACATAAGATATGACAACAAGTAGCCCAATGAATGCAAAACCAAAACTGTATGGTTTACAAGAAATTCTGACTGATCTTCAAAACACATGTATGATACATAGATTTATACTAATCCAAGTACAATGAATCAACCTACCAAGGTAACTAATTCATTCAACATATCATACTAAATGAAAAGTATAAGAATGAACAATTTACCTTAACCCAAAATTTTCAGATTCAAAGAAGAAGATCTGAAAAATAGTTTTCAGTTTTATCCCAAAACTCAAACCCTTGGAAATTCTTTAATATTGAAAGATGGAGGCATTTCTTCCAATCAATTTCCAAGACCTGCTCTCCTTTGCTCAACAATTGAAAGCACACTACACAAAGTCCTCGGATTTGGACTTCCCAATCAAAATGGCTTTCACAATGCCAATCAATCCAGATTTTGGCATTTCTTGCTCTTTGAAAACCAATCCTCTATGGTGCAATCCCAAGATTGCATTCAAACCTTTATGTGACAAATCTCAAGGCACATAAGAATGATTAAACCATGAATGAAAACCGAGACAGATTTGGAGATGATTAATTTTCTTTTTCTCCAAATCACAATTACAATGTCTAATAGATTTGTTAATAAAGAACATCACTAGAACATTGGAAAGTCAACAAATCATCCCTATAAGATTTGATGATTAAGGGATGATAGGGTGTGTGTGCTTGTGATGTATGTAAGTTCACAATACATCATGCTTTCCCTATTCACCTTTGAATTCTAATGTAGATATATACATTCACACAAGTTTTGTGCCATTTGAAGTTTCAATACAACCCTCTAAAAGTATGTACAAAAATATGGATCATGGATCACTATACCGTTATAACTCCACTTTGAAAATATGGATCCAATCCAATCCAAGAACCTTGGACACATTTATTTAATTTACCAATTCAAATACTATACCTGAGAATGCCGCATCTCAGGTGTTAGGTAAGGCATGGTTTCTTGAAAACACAAATCATTCCTCAAAATGTATTCCAAATAAAGCGAATAGGAATGAAAACCAAGAGCATACAACATGTAATCATTTCTCAAATTTTTTCCGATAAAGAGTACATAGAAATGAGAGTTCAAGCACACAAGACATATATTCATTTCCCAGATGATATACAAATCAGTTACATGGAAATGAGGTATGAAACCACCCACATAGCTTCCATGCTTTTTATCATGTTAACACTTAAGACATGATAAATAATCCTACCATTCTTTCAAGAACACTCCAATGAGTTACACCCCTCGAAAAGACTGGTATATGAATGGATTAGCTAAGCACATTCAACAATACCATTCACAAGCATGGATCAAGTTTCATTCCACATAAAATACAGGTTAGGCAACTTGGAATGAAATGACACTGTGTATGTGCACAAGATCATTTGTAAGCACATACACACCCTATACAAGTTGTAATGCACGGAGTTCATTCATTTCCAAATGATGCACAAGTCACATGGCATATGAAATGAGATGAAGCAAGTATAATCCAATACAAGGGTGCAAACCTACTTGTACAAACAAGTATGTTGTATAAGGTTCCAAAGGATACTTGGAGGTCACCATCCTTATCAAGATCCTTTCCAACATCCTCTTCTTCTCTAAAGGATACAACTTGGACACTTTCAATTGAGGTACTTGGTAGTTTTTCACCTCTCTCTCAATTCTCCAATTTGTCAAGAGAGGTGAAGCCATCCATTGAACTAGAAGAGGCAATCCTTACATGTGTTTTCCCATGCCTCTTTCGCTGTTTCACATATCATAGTTCTCCCAATTTTCGGAGAAACAACACTGATGATGGATTCTTAATGCTTAATGCTTTACCATTTCCTAAAAACATAGCCATATATCATCACGAGTCCATGTTATTCGATTTTTGAGCAGAGTGGTCATGGAATTTGAAGATTTCTCAAATATCTCTTCCATAAGTTCAGACTAAATTTATAGTGGTTCGGTTAGCCAAACTACATCCACTGTTAGGACTAGGTCAACCTTGAGCTATCCCCAAATCCACTAAGTGAGGACTTACACCCTCACATTTAGAGTATGAATTCCACCATACTCATTTAGCTGAGAATTTCACTCACCACATGTAGAATAGATATTCCACAATTCATTTGGCTGGGAATTCCACCCACCACAAGTGTCAAACATGACGCTCTAGATTTTTTATAGTGGTTTTGGAGCCAAGCGTCCTTAATCCACTTTCACAGGATAAAGGCTTTAAATAAAATTAAAACCAAGAATCATTTGCCTTTATAGCTTTCTCTCGATGATGTGTGCTTCTAGAAGATCCTCCCACTTGTCGTTCTTTGATGACGAAGACATACCTCCGTGTTAAGCAATCACAAGTATCGGAGAGTCCTCTAAGAAATTGGTTTTGCCAATGTCTATCCTAGATGTGTATCCTTGTCCCTCTTTCCTCTCTCTTTTCACAAACTCAATCAACAAGATTGGTTGTATTGGATACTCAAGTATAAGATCAAGAGAGAGTGATCCTTTCGTTGGCCCTTATAAGCTCAATGGTAATGATAAGGGTCTCAACGTTTTTCCAAATGATATCAACTGGTTGCACAAAGATTGGTATTTATAGAGAAGGCAACCAGTTTTTCGGGACAGTCTAGTGCCGAAAGGTCAGGCGCACCAAGGGGTCGGTGACTAAAAATACTACCGTTCAACTACCCGACCGTTGAGCATTAAATGCATTTTCACCTGCATAATTTATATCTGATCGGAAGGTCAATGTTACCGATGGGTCAATCCTGTCTCCACCGAGGGGTCGGTGAGAACGACTGGTTGTACTGACAGTGAAACCAAATACATATTTCCAAGTTGGGATCCAATTCACTGTCAAGCAACTTCTAGGCTTGTTTATGTCCATTACCAACATAATCAACAAAGCCTAGGTAAGGTCCTCCTAAGGTGTGGGTACCACCTAAAGTCATCTATGGCCAAATACCTGTTTTGTGATTGCCATAACGATGAAATTTAATGCAGTGGAGCATGATCGTCACTTTTGATCACCTTGAGTCTTCAAGCTTCTAGAAAGTGCTTCTTCCCGTGTCATGGAATTGACAAACTTAGGGAATTGGCAAAGTTGGGGCACTAACAGTATGTTTTATGATGAAAACCATAACGTGCATACTTGAAAACGTGTTCTGTTTGTATTTGTATTTTGATTGTAATTTCATTATACAATGTTATAAATAAAAGGTGTTAATTATATTATGACGTATACAACATGAAATTTAGTGTTGAGAGTTGCTCTATATCGTAGAAGTTTTGTACAAAAGATGTTAGTCACATAGTGACTTATATACAAGTGAAGAGATGTTTGATTTTGAAAATGTATTTAGTTTGAAAGATAATTAGTTAAGTGGTTTAAATTGATGGAAATAAGCTCAATTGGGAGACTATGGGCGCTTACCGAGTTAGTATGGCAGTATGACTCTGTAATGGCCGATGAAATTCAATGAGAGCTTGCAAGATTTGATAGATATGGATTGTACACCCCAAGGAATATCTAGGGACAAATAAGAGTGTACTAGAGGTTTACTTATGTTGAATTAGTGGAGCTATTGAATGTAATTTTTCCAAGAGATGGAATTCAAGATGAGAAGCCAGGACATGACTAGTTAGGTTGCATCACATAGCATGATTGGACATTCTAAACATACCCTCGGATAAGTTGAGTACAGCAGTGATAGAAGATCTCATTTGGTATATATGAGGTTATGATACTCCACGTATTAGGCTATGATACGTGGGCCAAGTATAGTAAATGCGATTAGTCACAACGAGTCGTTAAGTACGCCGAGTGTTCATGGACGATGTTATCTATCAAATTAGCAGTAATTGTGATTGGTAATTTACGAAATTAGAAACAAGAAACTTTGTAGAGATTAGAAGTACTCAATGATAGTGAAGGACTGTAACTTGATCTGGGTATAGGTCAAAAGTGAGAATGAGGGCTTGGAAGAATTGTTATGAATAGATTTGGTGAAGAGAATTGGAAATATGTGATATGTACAGATTTCTAATGAGAACTAGAAGACCTAATGTGGTTAGCTTAATAATGAAATACGATTAGATGTAATAAACTCACCCTTGTGTGAGTTGGGTACGGTAATAGCATAGACTTTAATGATATGATGATGAACACATAGAAATGTTTCGAAACTCATAGGTTAATATGAGAAATGGTGATGAAATTGAGTGGTGTAGACCACAGCCGAGTGTATAAAATGATAGACACTTATGAGTGAAGTAACGCCCCGCCCTCTTTTACTCGCCGAAAATCAGAGTATATATATATTTTTTTTGAAATAAAAGAGTGAGAGAGAGCGGGACGTCACGACGCGAGCTAAGTCCAAGATTCCAAATCCTGGCCCTTAACTGGCCAACCAAGCGTGTGCGTGGACTAAGTCCACGAGAACGGTTCGCAAGCGCTAAGGCTAAGCTTGTGGAATTAAACTTAATTACGGAATTATAATATAGTCTATCCTACCAATTATTAAATAGCAAGGAAGTACATCACTTAACAAATATTACCTTAACTTAAAATGCCCAAAGTAAAAGTCCAGACCATAGCAAGTAGTCTAAATTATTACAGTCCAATAAGCTAAGTACTCAAATTACATATCCATGAATAAAACTTAAATAAATCAATCTAGCTCATCCAAGCTCCTAAGCTTGGCTCCGATCACGTCCTTCGCTTCATCCATTTCCTGTGTCATCATCTGAGGTAGAAGTAGGGCATTAGACAACGCGCCCAGTAGGTACTCCGAGTAGAGTCAACACATGGATTAATATAACAAAAACACATAGATATAAATAATATAAAAAACATGCAAGTAAATGCCATGCCATGGGTGTCATATGCCATGAGTCCCACCCATCATCCATATCACAATCACATAGTATCCCTCTTGATGGAAAATCCTCATCAAGGTATCACATTCACATAGTATCCCTCTTGATGGATAATGCACACCAAGGTATCCCCATGAATGCCTTACGGACGCCCCGACGGAGCATGGAACTCTGGTTACAATTCAATCATACATCCCTCTTGATGGATAATGCACATCAAGGTATCCCCACGAATGCCTTACAGACTCCCCGACGAAGTGTGGAACTCCGGTTATATTTCAAACATAGTTTCCCTCTTGATGGATAATGCATATCAATGTATCCCCACGAATGCCTTACGGATGCCTCGATGGAGCATGGACTCCGGTTGCATTTGATCCCTCCCATGCCATGCATGAGATGCAAGTGCAAACATGCTATGTAATAATAACATCATTGCATTAAAATCCCATCATTAAGACATATCATTTGATACCAAAATAATTCAAGTAAAAACATCATATACACATATTCCATGGTTTTCAATGAGGTAGGAATCCTACCAACGTCCAAATACCGATTCCTTGTTTTTTTGTCCAGAAACCGTTCACCGATCTCGTCAAACCAATCGTACACCGCTTGTCAAATCCCGTTACCTTATTACAAATCAATAAATCAAAAACAATGATCCCATTGATTTCCAACCATCCCTACATCATCCTATGTCCTTTCCATTTACAACCATAGTCTTTTATTTTAAACCAAGTGGGTCCAACATCATGCCATCTTTTGATTCATTAATCCAAACGCACATAAGTTAATCATTTAACATTAATAAAACCCTAAGTCCACAAAACATTCTCCATGGGGTTCGGCCATGGTGTATGGCCAAACCCATGGTCCTTCATTTTCACCATATCTACCTCTTAGCCATTATTCTTAGCTAATCACTTAGCTTATTTACACATGACTTAGGTCCATAAATCATTCATAAACATAGATCCATAATTAAATCCCTCCATTGATCATTCCATCTCTTAAACATTTAATTTCTTCAACATGCATGGATCCACAATGTCCATAAAATGGGTCATGGGGTTCGGCCATACTACATGGCCAAACCCATGATGTCTCATTTCCATCTTCTCCTTTAAATCATTTACAACATTAGGTCCATAACAAAGTCCCTCCATGGGGCGGGTTTAATCATACACTTAAGTCCATCATTTTTAAATCATCATCTACCATACTTAAAAACCCATTAAAATTACCAACATTCCTCCATCATTTTCATGGTCTAAATACATGTAAATAGTTCAATATTTCTCCATGCGGTTCGGCCATGGCCCATGGTTCTTCACCATTTACAACACTTGAGACCATTTAGCATCATTAATACTCTTCCATCATTTTCATCCTTAAAAACCATTAACAATTACCAACATCCTTCCATGGGGTTCAGCCATACAACATGGCCGAACCCTATGGTTCATTATTTTCTCTTATCCATCAAATACCAATGGTTAGATCACTTGATGGGATTCGCCCATACACCATGGCCGAACCTCATCCAATCATTTTTTAGTCCTCAATGGTCCACGCATAACAGTCTAGGGTTTGGCCATGCAAGGCAAACCCATGATCTTTGATCATAATCCATCCCTTTCATTAAACATGCATGGGGTCCTTTTGCATAATAATATTAGGGTTCGGCCATGCAATGACCGAACCATGTTCATTGACCATCTTTTTCATGCTTAAGCCATATATACATAGTGTCCTTAGTAATCCATCATTTACATAGCCTATCTTACCCATTAGGGTTTGTCCATTTTCTATCTCATTTTTTGGATGGATTTTAAATCCATGGCCCATAATATTTTTGGCCAACTCTCCAATCTAAAATGGAATTCCATGGTTTCCTTTAACTTCCTTTTAATTTTTAAACCATACTAAATCATACGTACTGATTCCGGGACTCCTTCGTTTTCTTTCACTCCTTCTTGCTCCTCCGATCTTCTCCTTCCTTAGTCTTCCTTTCTTCTTCTTGATCTTCAGCCAAGAGTGAGCTTGAGGGGGAGAGGGTTCAAGATGGAAAACCCAAAGAGATGGTTCGGCCTTGGTGAAGGTTTGAGAGAGGGAGAGGAGGAGAGAATGAGCTAAAAACTCTAAGTTATCTTTGTCTTGTGAGAGAGGTCGGCCAAGCTTGAGAGAGGGAGAGAGTGAGATAAAAATTCTAAGTGTTTTTTCCTTGTTCAATGAGAGAGGGTCGGCCTAGGGTGAGAGGGAGAGAGTGAGAGAGTGAATGAGATGGAAAGCCTCCTTTCCATCTTGTCTAGGGTTTGCTTGGTCAAGACTCCACCCTCATCAATGTGGAGTCTTCCCCATGAGTCCATTGACCAAACAAGGGAGTGCATGCTCTCCACATGGCACATACCACCCTCATCCAACGGTTTTGGCTTGTGGTTTCCATGTGGTGGTTAGTGGTTTGCATGAGATGGAACCACCACCTCTCCTTTGACCAACCATGGCTTTGCATGCCTCCACATAAGCTTTCTGTCTAGCCAAAGGGGGTGCATGCCCTCCACATGGTACACACCACCCTCATCCAACGGTTTTGGGCTTGGTGGTTTCCATGAGATGAAACCACCCACCTCTCCTTTGACCAACCATGGTCTTGCATGCCTCCACATAAGCTCTTTGCCTAGCCAAAGGAGGTGCATGCCCTCCACATGTAGCACCCCGGATTTTCAATTTATGAATATACATGGAAATTACCCATTTAATTTGTGAATTAATGGAGATGGACCTTAGATGGGTAAGGAGTTGGGTCAGTTGCCCAATTAAGACCCAACGGATTATGGATAAGGTACAATTGAAATAAATGGGTAAGATTTCTTTGATTGGGTCAAGGTTGTCAATTGGGTCAAATGCCCAATTAAGACCCAATGGGTCATAGATGATCTAATTAGAAATAAATGGGTAAGATTTATTTAATTGGGTCAAGGTTGTCCATTGGGTCAAATGCCCAATTGGGACCCAATGGGTCATGGTTGACTTGGTCGACCACCAAGTGAGTTCAAGTTTAATTAAATTGTGGCTGAATTAATTTGGAAATGGAATCAAGTAATTGAGTTGATTTTAAGTGAGTTGAATTAAATATATGAGTTGAGTTAAAGAGATGAGTTGAATGGGAAGTTAATGGGACTTTCATTTTAAGTGAGTGGAGTGGGAAGATGGAGAGTCCCATCTCAATGGACACCATCATTATGAGGAAGTTGGAGGGTTTTTTTTGTTACACAAAGTATATACAAGGCATACACGTTGGAAGATGGAGGGGTGTTCCATCTCAAGTGGTGTCTTGGCCAAGCCAAGGGACACTTGGGAAGACACCATCATTATGAGGAAGTTGGAGGGTTTTGTTGTTACACAAAGTATATACAAGTCATACACGTCGGGGACATGGAGGGTTTCCATCTAATGATGGAAACCCAAGAGGCACAAGGTTGGTGAGTTTCATCTCATGGGATGAAACCCCCAAAGGAACATTAATGAGGGAGGTGAAAAGGTATAGTTTTTACAAAGGGGTATCACCAAAAGACATCACCCTTGGCCGACCCTCTCTCATTAAGCAAGACAAGAGTTTTCTATCTCACTCTCTCCCTCTCTCACTCAAGGCCGATCCCCCTCTCAAGACAAAGGACTTAGAGTAATTTTGATCTCAAGCTTCTCCCTCTCACTCAAGGCCGACCCTCTCTCAAAGTCAAAGGAGAAAGGACTTAGAGCTTTCTATATCAAGCGCCTCTCCCTCTCTCAAACTTACACTCTTTGGCCGAATCCTCTCCTTGGGTTTTCATCTCAAGACCTCTCAAGCTCACTCTCAATCAAGGATCAAGGAGGAAGAAAGAGGAAAGACTAAGGAAGGAAAAGAGCAGAGGAGCAAGTCGGAAAGAAGGAAACCGGAGGAGTCGCGGAATCAGTAAGTACTTGATGAGATTTTTATAAGTAAGAAAAGAATGGTCAAGGATCATGGTTCGGCCCTTGCATGGCCGAACCCTAATTGTTATGTATGTATGGAAAAGATTTCATGCATGTCTAAGATAAGGTATTATGATCAAAGATCATGGGTTAGCCTTGCATGGCCAAACCCTAAGGTTGATATGCATGGACCATCAAGGACAACAAAAAGGGGTGGATGAGGTTTGGCCATGATGTATGGCTGAACCCCATCAAAGGATCAATCATGGATGTATGATTTATTTTAATGGAAATGATGAACCATAGGGCTCGGCCATGTTGTATGGCCGAACCCCATGGAAGGGTGTTAGTGATTTAAAAGGTTTTAAAGGAAAGAAATAATGGAGGAATGTTATTGATATTTAAAAATGTTGAAATTGGTGAAGAACCATGGACCATGGGTTCGGCCATGGTGTATGGCCGAACCCCATGGAGAGATATTGATGGACTTAGATGTTTGGACCATGAAAATGATGGGAGAATGTTGGTAATTTTAATAGGTTTTAAATATGGTTAATGACGATCTAAAAGGATGAACCTAAGTGTATGATTAAACCCCCCCATGGAGGGACTTGGTTTATGGACCTAAGATTGTAAATGATTTAAAGGAGAAAATGGGAAATAAGACATCTTGGGTTCGGCCATGGTGTATGGCCGAACCCCATGAACCATTTTAATGGGTCATTTTGTACTATGTCATAATTTGATGAAGCATTTATGGATCTATGATTATGGATCAGTTATGGACCTAAGTATGGGTAAATAAATTAGGTGATTGCCTATGGAAGGAAATAATGGCCAAATGGTAAAATTGAAGAACCATGGGTTCGGCCATGTGTATGGTCAAACCCCATGGATCATGTTTTTGGATCTAGATATGTATAAGTGACCTAAGTGTATGATTGAACCATAGAAAATGTTTAGTTGTGATCTATGTTTTGGACCTGACCATGAGGAGATGGAAATAATGACAAAAATGTAAATGGGTGAAAATGATGGACCATGGGTTCAGCCATGGTGTATGGCCGAACCCCTTGGAGAATGTTTTTGTGGATGTAGGGCTTTCATTAATGAAAAACTAATGGATTGATCTTGGATGTAATTAAAAGATCAAAGGATCAAAAAGAGGGACCCAAAACCAAGTGAGTGAGGTTCGGCCATGTTGTATAGCCGAACCCCACTAAGGTGTTTTGTGGACTTAAGTATGGTTGGAAATTAAATGGAAAGTTGGTTTGACTTATTGATATGTAATAAGGTAACGGGACCTCACAAGCGGTGTACGATCGGTGAGCGGTTTTCGGACGAAAACGCAAGGACACTTTAGTTGGTCATTGGTAGGATTCTTACCTCATTGAAAACATGGGATATGTATGATGATTTTAATTCATATTTTGATGAGTTATTTTGTATAAATGATATGTTTCAAATATGAGATTTTAATGCTATGATTTGTATTCTTATATAGCATTATACATTTGCATCTCATGCATGGCATGGGAGGGATGAAATGTAACCGGATACAACACTCCATCGGGGCGTCCGTAAGGCATTCGTGAGGGGTACCTTGATGTGCATTATCCATCAAGAGGTAACCGGAGAACCACGCTCCGTCGGGGCGTCCGTAAGGCATTCGCGGGAAGACCTTGATGTGCATTATCCATCAAGAGGGTTGTATGATTGATTTGTAACCGGAGACCACACTCCGTCGGGGCATCCGTAAAGCAATTGTGGGGATACCTTGATGAGGAGTTTTCCATCAGGAGGATACTATGTGTTGGTGATATGGCCGATGGGTGGGACTCATGGCATAATACACCATAGCATGGCATGACTTGCATGTTTTTGATATTATGATATCCATATGATTTTTGTACTAACCATGTGTTGACTCTATTTGGAGTACCTACTGGGCCCGTTGTCTAACGCCCTACTTCTACCCTAGTTCATGACACAGGGAATGGACGGAACGAGGAACGAGATGGGAGCCAAGCTTAGGAGCTTGGATGTTTTAGTTTCGTTTTATTTAAGTTATTCATGGACAATGTAATTTGAGTAACTAGCATTGGGGACTGTAATAACGTAGATATATTTGCTATGGTTTGAATGTTAATTTTGGATATTTTAACTTAAGATAATTATTGTTAAGTGATGGACTACTTTGCTATCTAATATGAAATAGAATTATGATTCTATTATAATTCCGCATTTATGATTTATTCCGCATGTCTAACTTGAGTACGTGTGAACCGTTTTAGTGGACTTGGTCCACGCACACGTATGGTTGGCCAGTTAAGGGTCGGGCTTTGGAAGCTCGGACTTAGCTCACGTTGTGATGTTCCCGCTCTCTCTCACTCTTTTATTCAAAGAAAAAAAAATAGACTCTGATTTTCGGCGAGTGAAAAAAGGGCCGGGCGTTACACCACATGGCACACACCACCCTTCTCTAACGGTTTTGGTGGAGTGGTTTGCATGAGATGGAAAACCTCTTTGACTCACTCCATCTTATCTTCCATGTGACTCACCCCCATTTGACTCACTCCATTTAAATGCAACTCAACTCCTAACTCAAGCATTGAATTTATTTCAAATTAACTTAGGTGATTTAATTAGATAATTTAATTCAACTCACTTCCTTGATCCTCTTTAATTCACCTTTGACTCATCCATGGTTGACCAAGTCAACCATGGTGGACGGCCCCACTTGTGCCATAGTTCACACGCCACCTCACTTGATGAGGTGGAGTGGGACCCAACTTGGTAATGCCACTTGGATATAACCTCATACCTTTGCCACCTCACTTGATGAGGTGGACCTCGTGCCTTTGATCTTAATTGGGTCTATGACCCGATTAAATCCATTTCTTACCCATTTACCCTAATGCCCAATTCATCTTGACCCATTGGGTCCCAATTGGGCATTTGACCCAATTGACCATCATTGACCCAACTAAATGAAATTAATCCTATCCATGGTCCATTGGACCATACTTTGGCCATTGCCCCAACTTTGATCCATCCAACATCCATCTCATCAATGAATCTTAATTTTCAACAATGAAAATAAATAATAGCCAATATATTTATTGCATTAAAAATCTGGGTTATTACAAGTGATGCATTTGATTACCCGAATGTCGGTTGACAATGTAATGGAATTTGAATTCCAATAGTACATGGGCCTTGGGATGGCCGCACTGTATATCCGGGTACGAAGGATGTAATGAATGGCATAGGGTAATCAGATTAATGAATTATGAGTTGTGGATTGGGAAAATAAGACCCCATGTGTGGATGAGTGTGTGATATAAGTGTGTATAGAAATCATTTAAAAACGTAAATGAACGAACTTGTGTTCAGTGTATTGTGCTGAAGAGGGATACAATGCCTATATTGGAAGAAATAGTTTAATGAAGAGGTAAATACTAGACACCATTGATATAGGAAACAATTACAAACAATGAAAGAAATGATGAACATCGATTTATATAATGGTTGTGTCTCCCCATCTGGATTTAGAAACTCATATGAATAATGGGAAATTTGTTGGGAAACGTCATGACGGTAGAGGAACTTACTTTGAGAATAAGGATGGGGGAGGAGAGTATCCCATCCGAGGTGGATGGTATAGAGACAGTTTGGAACTTGAACTTCATTTAATATTCGGGACGAAAATTTCAAAAGGTCTTAGTATTGTGACGCCCCGAAATTTTAAGATTTATGAGAGAGGAAAATTTAATAATTAATTGAGATTAAAGAGATTTAATTAAGTAATTAAGGGAAATTAAGTGGGACTTAAATTAAAGGATTAAAATATTTGATTTAATATTATTTATTGTGAGGAATTATTAAGTTATAAAATAAATGGATGACATGGTGGGCCACATGGAGAGGTGTGACCCAACACCATGCCCTATGACTTAGGGCAACCACAAAGAGGAAAAAGCCACTCTCCCCTCTTATTATTTTCACTCACACGACACTCTATCTCATTTCTACTATCAAACTCGGCAACCCACTCCTTCCATTTTCTCCATACGGTAAATCCCCTCTCCTCCACTCTCCACCATGTACCCTCCTCCTTCCACTCCTCCACACCTCCCTCTCTTCTCCTCCATTAGAGGAACTCAAGAAAGGAAAAAATCAAGAAGAATGGAAGGAAAAGAGAAGAATGAAAGAGGAAGGAATTTTGGAAAGATTCACCTAAGGTAAATATTTTCATCTAAACTTAGTATTTGGGTTCAATTTAAGGTTTAGGATGATTTAGAACCCATCCTAGACAAATTCGGGTTAAGAAATTGGAAATTGGAAAATTTGGAGATTTTTGGGTTTCCTCACTACTTATGGAATTTGATTTAAGATCCACAAATTTGTTAATCAAGTCATGAGTATTAAGCCTCTAATGTAACACCCCGGATTTCCTTAGATTATAAATATATTGGATTGGTCCAATTGAATTGCTAATTAAATGAATTTGAGATTAAATGGTTGAAATGGACAATTGATGGGCAAGGAAATGGGTCAATTACCCAATTAAGACCCAATAGGTCATAGATGAGCTTAATTTTAAGGTAATTGGGTAAGTTTAAAGTAAATGGGTCAATTACCCAATTAAGACCCAATGCATTAAAGTCCACCTCATCAAGTGAGGTGGCATGTGAGTGATGTGGCATTGCCATGTGGCATGCATGTCATCACATGGAAGCCAATTAAGCAAGGTGCCACATCATCTAGTGACATGGCCAAGATGGGACCCACATGCCATGTGGTGAGCAAGTCACCACATGCATGTCCGGCTATGTCATGGTTGACTTGGTCAACCACTAATGAGTTCAATTGAGTTAAGGTGTTGTTGAGTTGAGAAGATGAAAGGTTTTCATCTCAAGGGACATGAAACTAAATGACTCATTGGGAAGTCAAGGGGTCTCTTTGGTTTAAGCCAAGGGTCTCCCTGGTTAAACCAAGGGACACATTGGTTAAACCAAGCCATGATGAGAGGAAATGAAGAGATTAGGCTGTTATACAAAATGACACAAACAAAGGGGCACTCCACACCCCTTGGCCGACTCCTCCACTTGTGAGCAAAGGATTTCCTCTCCTCTCCTCCCTTTCTCTCCTACTTCTACCTCTATACTTGGAGACTTGGAAGAGCAAAGAAAGAAGAAGAAGGATTAAGGAAGAAAAGACAGATAAAAAAAGAAAAGAAGGAGACGGAAATGAGGTACATTTAAGGCTTAATAACTTAGGAATGATTCCAAGGAAACCATAGGTTTGGCCATGGTGTGGCCGAACCCACAGGTTCCATGATTAGTTGGAATGGATGGCCAAATTGTGTTAAGGCCATGAAGTTGGAAATCCATCCAAAGGATGGTTATGAGTTGAAACAAAACAACCATAAGGTGATATTCAAATCCATGCTATGATAATAAGAATTGAATGAATTGTGGAAAAGACCCTAGCCTTGGCTAGTGGGTAGAGTAAATTCAGTAAGAGAAGTATGGAAGATGAAATCCATGTTTAAAAATGATAAGGATGGATTTCAAGAAGAAGAGCCTAACCATGCATGCAAACAGAGAGAACTAACAAAAAGTTCAGTCGACTAAATCTCAAACAGAGAGAACTGACAAAAAGTCAGCCGACTGAATCTCAGGATTCAGTCGACTGAACTTGTGCTGGCAAAGCAAACAAATGATATCTGGGTATTTCAGCCGAATGAATCTTATGATTCAGTCGACTGAAAGTGTGTTGGTCGTGCACATAAGGGATATCTTGGTATTTCAGCCGATTGAATCTTATGATTTAGTCGACTAAAAGTATGTTGGCCGAGCACATAAGGGATATCTTGGTGTTTCAGCCGACTGAATCTTATGATTCAGTCGGCTGAAAATGGACTGGCAACACATAAAAAGGAACTGACCCAAAGTCAGTCGACTGAATCTCATGATTCAGTAGACTGAAAGTTCACTGGCTAAACACAGATGGGTCTATTGGTATTTCAGCCGACTGAATTGAACGTATACGTACCAAACAAGTAAGTGATCTGGTGTGTTTCAGCAGACTGAATCTTATGATTCAGTCGACGGAAGGTATACTTACCAAACATGTAAACGATTTGTTGGTATTTCAGCCGATTGAATCTGTAATTCGGTCAACTGAAAGTGTATTGGCCGAGAACACAGAGGATTTGATCCAAAGTCAGCCGACTGAATCTATGATTCAGTCGACTAAAAGTTTATGGGTCAAGTTTATACAGTACCTGGTTGTATGTTCAGCCGACTGAATCTTACGATTCAATCGACTGAAAGTTTGCAGATAGAGAACAAATGGCATCTGGGTGTGAGTCAATCGACTGAATTGAAAAGTTTGATTTTTCGATGATCTTCCAAATGCCTCTGTCTATCTGGTAGGATGGAAGGGATGATGAAATTAAAATGGAAAATCAATTTAATATATGTGTATGAACTTAATAAGGTAAGGAGATTCGCAAAAGGATTGTGATTCGTTTCGACGCGATTATTAGTGTTGTTCTCACAAGAGAAGACAAGCAAGGATAGAGTATTGGACATTGGTAGGATTCCTACCTTATTGAAAACACTATGGAATATGATATGATACTGATTTTTATTCCAAATATGATGATTACTTTGGTTAAACAAATTGTATATGTTTATGAACTGATTTTCAATAATATTATGTATTTTGAAATGAAATGGCATTCTGCATACATTACCTCATGTATGGCATGGGAGGGAATACATATAACCAGCAAGCCAAGTCCTAGCAGTCCAGACATGACTTGGGCTTGAGACTAGCTTGTATGTAGCTATGTGAACTGTTGAGATTTGGCCTTGTCCGGGTTGATAGAAATAGGTACGACGTAATTTGGGCCAAAGTGCTCCTGGGAAGGTCCCGAAACCCTGCGCAGAGGGAGGAGTCCACACTCCACTGATAGTCTCCGTTGTTAATATGTGGATGGGTATACAGTGACCTGGTGGTTGCCGCCACAAAACACTACGGACGTAATTGGCCAAGTAAACCTTGATATGGCGATTTATCAAGGAAACCATTGATATTTATTTATGATGTGATTGGATATGGAAATTGGGTGAGAGTTCATTTGACATTGACACCCATGACATGATACATAAGTAAGCATGATTATGATATGGACATCATGCATTGTTTTTACTACTTATGAGATATTTTGCAAATGTGATATGATGTATCTACCTTGATTTATATTATTCATATGTGTACCATAACCCTACTTGGAATACCTACTGGGCATGTTGACGAATGTCCTACTTCTACCCTATAGATGATGGAACAGGGAATGGTAATAACCAGGATAGGAACGATGGACCGGAAGGGAGCTAAGCATAGGAGCTTGGAAAGATTATGTTTAAATTACTCAGTTTTAATTTCAATGATGTATTGGGAGAACTATATTTTGGATTGTAATAACTTCGACTTAATTGCTATGGTTTGATAATATTTAATTTTACTCTAAGTATATGGTGATTGGCTTTCCTTGCCTTATAATGACAAGTATATGAATAATATCTTATTCATATAAATAATTTTGCAAGTATTCAGAAAAGTGTTTGAAATGTTTTAGTGGATTTAGTCCACGCACACGTAATGGTGGCAAGTTAAGGGTCAGGTTTTGGAAACTCGGACTTGACTCGCGTCTTGACATCCTGCTCTCTCTCACTTGTTATATATATATATATATATATATATATATATACACTGATTTTGTGGAGGTGAGAAAGGGTGGGGCATTTTCAGTTTGTATCAGAGCGAAACCGGAAGTGTTGAATCTCCCAAAGTAAGATTAATATGGTATCATGTCTCACTGACAGATAAGAATAACAACTGACCGAATCTTCGGAGTCTGCTGCATGGGGGCTGGATTAATTTACTTTGATGAGATTCAGACTGTAAGCATTCAATCTGATAACAACATTTGATGAGCAAAATAACAGCAAGGGAAGGACAATCACTATAAATTGTAGATTTATCAAATATAGCGAAATAGGTAGTTCCTCCCCCGAACAATAAACATCATGTGATACTTAGAAAATCTCCCCAAAACAAGAAATAGAAGATGTCACTTAGGCAATTTCCCGAAAAAAGGAACACAAATGATATTTAGGAGAACTAAGCAGAACTTTTCCCTCCCTATGATTATTTGAACAATTATAACATCAAAGTGTGTGAACACAAGTTCTTATTAGCAAACTAAGTCAACCAATGTTTCAATAACTTAGGAAAATGCATCCAAGAAAAAGCAATACTCGACAGAACCCACATCAGGAAGAGGGACAGGACAGTGTAAATATTCCTGAGGTGCCTCCCGAGCTACAGAGCTTAGTATAGGCAGTGGTCACCTCCGTTCTACAGCAACACCAGAACGGCAATGGAGGTACAACCTACAATGAATCTCAGGACCGAACAATGGTCAGGGATTTTCAACAGCAGTGTCCCCCTTATTTCAAAGGGAAGGAAGGACCCACAGGAGCGGAGAACTGGATTGAGAATATTACAAAGATCTTGAAGTTGCTCAAAATCACCGATGACCAGGACCGAATACTGCTAGCTACCTCACAACTGGTAGATGATGCCAACAAATGGTGGAAGGTTATCAAACATCAACAAATGCAGATTCCAGCGGAGGATAGAACAGAGATAACTTGGGATCAGTTTGCTGGGATAGTTCTGGAGAAAGAGCGCCAAACACAGGCATTCATAGCCTTGGTCCAGGGCACCATGACCGTCGCAGAATATTATCAAGAATTCCTTTGTCTATCATGTTATGCTTTGTACTTGGTGGACACTGAATATAAGAAGGCCCGGAAGTTTGAGCGAGGCTTGAGACCAAACATCAGAGCTAAAGTTACTATTTTCAAATCAACTACTTTGGCAGAAGTCGTCAGTCGAGCCGGTATAGCCGAACAAGAGCTAATGGAGACAGTTAGATTTGTGAACAACAGACGAAGCCAGGGCAGGGGAAATACTTTCCGCCCTCACAAGAAATTCAGACCCAACTTTGGGAGACCCTCAGCCTCTACTGGTTCTACTGGTGGTTTTTCGTCCCAATCAGCCCTCCACATCAGGACCAGTCTCTCAGGCTTCTCGAGGTATTATCACCTGTTATCAGTGTGGCCAGCAGGGCCATATGAAGAGGGATTGTCCGCATAACAATAAACCTTCTTACTCTAGGGGTTCTTTCCGTCCTCCAGCCCGGTCAGCTCAGTAGCAAGCATCCAGGGCACATAACCAGTCAGGACAGGCACCCATTCCGACAGGATCTAGACGGTTATATACTTTAGTTCCTCATCCAGAGACAGTGGATCACTCAGTGATTCAAAGTATGGCAGTAGTTGGTAGTTTTTATGCAATTGTATTATTTGATTCAGGAGCATCCCACTTCTTTATGTCTGCTACCTTCATATCTGCTACTGGTATCTTAGTACAACAACTATCCATTGCACTTACTATTGTATCCCCTGTTGGAGACACATCACTGGGTCTAATCTGCACCTCCATAGATATTGAACTTGTTGAGTTCAGATTTAAATTCAACTACCTGGTACTCGAGATGACAAAATAGGATATCATACTTGGCATGGACTAGTTGGCTACCTTTCAAGCCGGCATTGACTGTCTTCGCAGAGTGATATTCTAGTCACCCGAGGGAAAATGGTTTATAGTACATGCCAACAGACAGAGCATTCCTATGACCAGGAGATTACATGAAGAAAGGAACCATCTCGTAATAAACAACATCAGACTAGGCAAGGCGCCGATGAAAGACCTACTGTAGTGAAAGACTACGCAGGGGTATTTCCAAAAGAACTCCCAAGTTTGCCTCAAAAAAGGGAGATTGATTTCGATATTAAACTGCATCCTGGCACTACTCTTGTATCATTACCTCATTACCGGATATCCCCAAGAGAAATGTCTAAGCTGAAGAAACAAATTGATGAGTTGCTCAGACTAGGATGCATCCGGCACAACATCTCATCCTGGGGAGCACCAGTATTGTTCGTAAAGAAGAAAGATGGTACTCTTCGGATATGTGTGGATTACAAGAAGTTGAATCAGCTGACTGTCAGGAACAAGTACCCTCTACCCAGAATTGATGATTTGTTCGATCAACTCAAAGGCTCCAGCCATTTCTCCAAAATTGATCTTATGTCAGGTTACCATCAAATCCATGTTAGGGATGAGGACATAGAAAAGACGGCTTTTAGAACTCGGTATGGACTGCATGAATATGTGGTCATGCCTTTTGGACTCACCAATGCACCAGTCATGTTCATGGATCTGATGAACATACTATTCTGTCCTTATCTGGATAAGTTCGTAATTGTCTTCATTGACGACATTCTGATTTATTCCACCAGTCGGGAAGAGCATGCTGAACATCTAAGGATAGTTCTGGACACGCTAAAGAAGAATCAGTTATATGCCAAAGCAAACAAGTGCGAGTTCTGGCTATCTGAGGTCAACTTTTTGGGACACGTTATATCAGCAGAAGGAATAGCCGTGGAAGCTAAAGTGGTAGCGGTTAGAGACTAGAAAACTCCAAAGAATGTGATCGAAATCCACAGCTTTCTGGGACTGGCTGATACTATTGGAAGTTTATTATGGACTTCTCCAAGATTGCGGCTCCACTTACCCTACTAACTCAGAAAGGAGTCAAATTTGAATGGTCTGACGTGTGCAACCGAAGGTTTGAAAATTTGAAAGAGAAGCTTACCACTGCTCCCATTCTTATTTTGCCGGAGAGATGCAAGGGATATGAAGTATACTGTGATGCTTCCGGAGAAGGACTTGGGTGCTCTCTTACTCAAAGTCATCATGTAGTGGCATATGGTTCAAGGCAACTGAAAATCCATGAAAGCAACTATCCCACCCATGATCTGGAACTACGTACAGTGGTCTTCGTTCTCAAAAGCTGGAGACACTATCTATATAGTGAGACATTTGAGGTGTTTTCAGACCATAAGAGCTTAAAATATCTGTTCGATCAAAATGAACTTATTTTGAGACAGCGCAGATGGATGAAATACCTGCAAGACTATGAATTTGCATTGCGATATCACCCGGGCAAGGCAAACCAAGTGGCATCTGATGGTACGGTCCAGTATGGTTTCCAAGATTGAGCAAAACAGTGGACAGATCCTGAAGTGGCAGAAATTTGGGCCAAGATGACGATTGGAGAGGTTATACCTAAATGGGAATTACGATCTGGACAAGGTCTCTTATTCCGAGGAAGGACATATGTACCCCAAGGCTGCAGAAGAGAGTTGTTGACAGAAGCTCATCAATCAAAACTCTCTATTCATCCGGGTAGCATCAAAATGTATCATGATCTGAAGAGACATTATTGGTGGCATGGACTCAAAAGAGATGCAACTGATTTTGTCTCTCACTACCTTACTTGTCAGCAAGTCAAAACAGAATATCAAAAGCTGCCAGGATTGCTAAAACCCTTACATGTGCCTGAATGGAAATGGGAACACATTTCCATGGACTTTGTGACAGGACTGGCGAGGTCTTCAAAGGGTAACGATGCAATTTGGGTTGTAGTGGACCGTCTGACCAAGTCTGCATATTTTCTTCCTATCAAGATGACAGACTCGTCAGAGACTTTGGGACGGCAGTATATGAAGGACATCATCAGGCTACATGGTATACCAAGGATTATTGTATCCAACAGAGATGGCCGATTCACTGGCAGGGTGTGGCAGAGCATGCAGTCGTCTATGGGGACAAACTTGTTAATCAACACAGTTTTCCATCCACAAACCAATGGTCAGTCGGAACGAACAATACAAACAATGGAGAATATGCTTAGAGCTTGCATGTTAGACTTCAAGGGTGGTTGTGTAACGCCCGTCCCTTTTCACTACGCCGAAAATCAGAGTCTATTTTTTTTTTTTTTTGAAAAGAAAGAGTGACAAGAGAGAGGGACGTCACGACGAGAGCTAAGTCCTTACTTCCAAAGCACGACCTTTAACTTGCCAACCCTACATGTGCGTGGAACTAAGTCCACGAGAACGGTTCACACGTAGAAAGTACGCTTGAGGAAAATAAACTTAATGTGGAAATTATAATAGAGTCTATCCTACCAATTTTAGATAGCAAGGAATTACATCACTTAATTAATAAATACTCAATTTAAAATGTCCAAAATGAAAGTCCAACCATAGCAAGTAATCTAAATTATTACAGTCCAACAAGCTAAATTATTCAAATTCCATCTCCATAAATAAAACTTAAGTAAATAAAACTAGCTCCTCCAAGCTCCTACGCTTGGTTCCGATCACGTCCTTCACTTCCTCCATTTCCTGCGTCATTGTCTAAGATAGAAGTAGGGCGTTAGACAACGTACCCAATAGGTACTCTGAGTAGGGTCAACACATGGATTAGTATAAACAAAACACATAGATATAAGTAAATCAAAACCATGCAATCAATGCCATGCCATGGGTGTCATATGCCATGAGTCCTACCCATCATCCATATCACCATCACATAGTATCCTCTTGATGGAAAAAAATCCTTATCAAGGTATCCCAATCACAAAGTATCCCTCTTGATGGAAAAGCCTCATCAAGGTATCATAATCATATAATATCCTTCTTGATGGAAAAGCCTCATCAAGGGATCACAATCACATAGTATCCCTCTTGATGGAAAACCCTCATCAAGGTATCACAATCAGATAGTATCCCTCTTGATGGAAAAGTCTCATCAAGGTATCACAATCACATAGTATCCCTCTTGATGGAAAAGCCTCATCAAGGTACACAATCATATAGTATCCCTCTTGATGGAAATTCCTGATCAAGGTAGCACAATCACATAGTATCCCTCTTGATGGAAAAGCCTCATCAAGGTATCACAATCACATAGTATCCCTCTTGATGGAAAATCCTCATCAAGACATCAAAATCACAAAGTACCCTCTTGATGGAAAATGCACATCAAGGTATCCCTACATTTGTTTATAGGTCGCCACGACGGAGCGTGGACTCCGGTTACATCTCAAGCACAGTATCCCTCTTGATGGAAATCCTCATCAAGGCATCACAACTCCATAGTATCCCTCCCATGCCATGCATGAGGTGCAAGTGCAACATGCTATGTAATAATAATAAACACCATAGCATTCAAAATCCTATCAATAAGACATAACATTTGATACCAAAATAATTCAAGTGAAAACATCATATACACATATTCCATCGTTTTCAATGAGGTAGGAATCCTACCAATGTGTAAATACCGGGTCCTTGGGTTTCCTTCCAAAGATTGATCACCGATCGCGCACTGCTTGTGAGATCCCGTTACCTTATTACATATCAACAAATCAAACCATTGTTCCATTTGATTTCCAACCATGCTCAAGTCCACAAATATGCCTTAGTGCAACATGGCCGAACCTCACTCACTTGGTTTTGGGTCCCTTTTTAATCCTTAGATTATTTTGATCATGTGGCTCTAAGATCATGCCATCCTTTGATTCATTAATCCAAACACACATAAGTTCATCATTTACCACTAATAAACCCTAAGTCCCAAAAGCATTCTCGATGGGGTTCGGCCATACACCATGGCCGAACCCATGGTCTTTCATTTTTAACCATATTTACCTCTTAGCCAGCATTCTTCCCATAGCTAATTACTCCTTTTATTTATACATACCTAGGTCCATAACTGATCCATTACATAGATCTATAAATGATTCATTAATCATGACATAAAACCCTAACAAATGCCTCCATTCCTTAGCTTGATAATCCATTCATTTAACATGCATAGATCCATAGATGACCCATTAAAATGGTTCATGGGGTTCGGCCATACAACATGGCCGAACCCATGATGTCATTTTTTCCTCCTTTTCCTTACATCATCTACCACATTAGATCCATAACCCAAGTCCCTTCATGTGTTGTTGGTTGGGGGGGGGGGGGGGGGGTGGTTGGGTTGGGTTTAATCATACACTTAGGTCATCATTTTAGATCATCATTACTCACATTTAAAACCTATTAAAATTACCAACATTCCCCCATCATCTTCATGGTCCAAAAACACCTAAGTCCATCAATATCTCTCCATGGGGTTCGGCCATACAACATGGCCGAACCCATGGTCCATGGTTCTTCACCATTTATAATATTTGAGACCATTTAAACTCATTAGCATGCATCCATTCAAAACCTTTTAAAATTACTAACAAGCATCTATGAATTTCATCCTTTAAAACTCATTACAAATCACCAATATCCTTCCATGGGGTTTGGCCATACAACATGGCCGAACCCTATGATTCATCACTTACCCTTAAAAATCACATACTTATAATTTTAGCCCTTGATGGGGTTGGGCCATACACCATAGCCGAACCTCATCAAAATCCTTCTTATTTCTTATGATCCATATACATAGAAATCTAGGGTTTGGCCATGCAAGGGCCAAACCATGATCTTGATCATATACCTTATCTTAGACATGCATGAGGTCTTTTCCTTATATCCATAACAATTAGGGTTCGGCCATGCAAGGCCAACCCATGATCTATGATCATAATCCTTATATTATTCATACAAGAGGTCCTTAGCCATATATACATAATGTCCTTAATATTCCATCATTTACATAGCCTATCTTACCCATTAGGGTTCGTCCATTTTCTATCTCATTTCTTCGAAGGATTTTTAAATCCATGGCCCATAATATTTTGGCCAACTCTCCAATCCAAAAATGGGATTCCATGGTTTCCTTTAACTCCTTCAAATTAGTAAAATCTTGTTAAGTGATACTTACCGATTCCGCGGCTCCTCCGGTTTCTTTCACTCCTTTTTTCTCCTTCGATCTTCTCCTTAGTCTTTCTTCTTTCTTCATTCTTGATCTTCGGCCTTGAGAGGGAGAGGGTCTAAGATGAAAGTCCCCAAGAAGATGGTTCGACCTTGGTGAATGTTTGAGAGAGGGAGAGGAGGAGAGAATGGAAACCCTAAGTCCTTTTTTTTTGTCTTGTGAGAGAGGTCTACCAAGCTTGAGATCCAAATTTCTCTAAGTCTTTTTCTTCTTTCTCTTAGAGTGATGGTCGGCCAAGAGAGGGAGAGGGAGAGAGTGAGATGAGAGGAATGAGATCAAAAGTCCTCTTTCCCATCTTGTTTAGGGTTTGCTTGGGTTAGACTCCACCCTCATCAATGTGGAGTCTTCCCCATGAGCCCATTGACCAAACAAAGGAGTGCATGCCCTCCACAAGGCACATACCACTCCCATGTCCAACGGTTTTGTCTTGGTTTCATCTTGGTGGTTTGGTGGTTTGGATGAGGTGGAACCACCACCTTTCTTTTGCCCAATGCATGGTCTTGCATGTCCCCATTTTTTTCTTCTTGTCTTGCATACCACCTCCATGTCCAAGGGTTTTGGGTTTGGGTTTCCTTGGGTGGTTTTGTAATAGCCCGGATTTCTAAATCAATACATATGTTGGCTATTATTTATTTAAATGGTTAAAATTTAGAATTTTGATGGAATGGATGGTAAATGGATCAAAATTTGGACTCTGGCCCAAGTATGGTCCAATGGGCCATGGATTGGATTAGTTTCATTTAAATGGGTCAAGGATGGTCAATTGGGTCAAATACCCGTTTGGGACCCAATGGCTCAAGATGGTTTGAGCATTAGGGTAAATGGATAGGAGGTGAATTTAATTGGGCCGTGGGCCCAATGGTGATCCAATTAGATGGAATGGATTGAAGTGATTAAGAATCACCTAAGTTAATTGGAAATTATCCAAGTGTTATGGTCTAGTGGGGCCCACCTCCACCTCATCAAGTGAGGTGGCATAGGGACCATGACTTAGGTGGGGCCGATCACCATGGTTGACTTGGTCAACCATGGATAAGTCAAAGGGAATTAAGGAGGATCAAAGTAAAATAAGTTGAGTTAAATTAATTTAAATCACCTAAGTTAAGTGGGAATAAATCAAGGTGGCATGATCAAGTGGGACCCGCCTCCACCTCATCAAGTGAGGTGGCGGGTGGGCTAAGGCATTGGTGGGACCGGCCACCATGGTTGACTTGGTCAACCATGGGTGGATTCATGGAAAATTTAAGGGAAATAAATGGAATTAAATTGTGTAATTAAGTGGCCTAAGTTAAAAATCAAGTGAATTAAATAATGGGGTGAGTTAAATGGGGTGAGTCACTTAGATTAAACCACCCAAATCATCAAAGACCAAACCACCCAAATTCGTTGGCTGATTTGGAGTGCCACATGGAGGGCATGCCTCCCCCTTGGCTAGACCAAAAGCCTAGGTGGAGGGCATGCCTTGGCCAAGAAAGAGGTGGGGGTGCCACCTCATCCAAACCCACCAAAACCGTTGGCCATGGAAAGGTGGTATGCTAGACAAGGGTCCATAAAATGGGGGCATGCTTGGGCATGCATTGGCCCATTGTGAGGTGGTGGTTCCACCTCACCCAAACCAACAAACCACCATGAAAATCCAAGCCCAAAACCGTGTACATGGGTGGTTTACTAGACAAGAGGCCTAAAATCAAGGGCATGCATGGACTATGATTGGGCAAAATGGGAGGTGGTGGAGTCAAACACAAGCAACCCAAAATGAGATGGAAAAATCTAGGGTTTTCCATCCCATTTCCCATCTCTTTCCCATCTCACTCTCTCCCTCTCTCCCAGACGACCCTCTCATCCAAGGAAAACACCAAGAAGAAAGGAGAGAAAAGGACTTAGAAAAAAAAAGAGGAGACTCCAAGCTTGGCCGACCACCACCCTAAGACTAAAACCTTAGGGTATTTTTCTATCCTCTCCTCCCTCCCCTCTCTCAAACCTATCTCCATCATTGGCCGAACAAAACCTTGGAGATTTCATTGGATCAATATCATATATTGGACAAAGATCAAGGAGAAAGAAGGAAGGAGAAAGGCTAAGGATCAAGAGGAGCAAGAGGAAACCGGAGGAGCCACGGGATCGGTAAGTTGCACTCAACAAGATTTTATATTTTTTTAGGAATTAAAGGAAGTCATGGAGTCCATTTTCTTGGATTAAATGGTGGCCAAAGTATTATGGGCCATGGATCTAAAATCCATCCAAGGAAGGTGATAAGAAAAGGACAAACCCTAATGGGTAAGGTAGGCTCTGAATAATGAAACAAATACGGACATTATGTATGTATATGGATTAGGCATGCATGCATGGCAAGAAGGGTTCAAGGATCATGGTTCAGCCATTGCATGGCCGAACCCTAACTGTTATGGAGATGTGAAAAGGACCCCATGCATGACTAAAATAAGGTGTATGGTCTAAGATTTATGGTTTGGCCCTTGCATGGCCAAACCCTAGGTTTCTATGTATGTGGATCATAAGGACAAAAAAAAATGGATTGGATGAGGTTCGGCCATGGTATATGGCCGAACCCCATCAAGTGAATCTAACCATTGGATGTGGATTTTTAAGGAAGATGATGAACCATAGGGTTCGGCCATGATGTATGGCCGAACCCCATGGAGGTGTACTAAAAATTTTAATGGGTGAAAAGATGGAAAATGATGAAGAATGTTGATAGTTTTAAATGGATTTTTAAGTATTGTAAATAATGTTTTAAAAGGGTGAAAATATGATAAACCATGGACCATGGGTTCGGCCATGTTGTATGGCCGAACCCCATGGAGAGATTTTATGGACTTAGATGTGTTTGGAACCCTAGTGGTGATGGGGAATATGGTTAAGTTAATGGACTCAAAATGTAGTTAAGATTGATCAAAAATAATGATCTAAATATATGATTGAAACTCCCTCAAGTAGGGACTTTTTGTGGATCAGAAATGTTGTAATAGATCCAAGAAAAAAATGAGGAAAAGACATCATGGGTTCGGCCGTGGTGTATGGCCGAACCCCATGACCAATTTGTGAGCCATTTTATGGGCTAAGTTTGGAGTTATGCATGATTAAAATGAATGGATATTAAGTCAAGGAAATGTATGATGTATACTGATTTTTAAGTCATGATTAATGAGGCATTGATGGATCCATGTTTATGGATCAGTTAGAGGTATGGACATGCATAAATAAAAGATGATTAACTATGGGAAAAAGGAGTGGCAAAAATGTAATTATGGCCAAAATGAAGAACAATGGTTCGACCATGGTGTATGGCCGAACCCCATGGAGGATGCTTGTGGACTTAGGGACTTCTATGATAACCTTATGTGTTGGTTAATGAAGCATAGGGTTGCTGGTTTTTAGACTCACATGATTAAAATAATCTATGGATTAAAAAGGGACCCAAAACCTAGTTAGTGAGGTTCGACCAAGTCAACCATGGTGGTCGGCCCCGACATGTGCCTTTGTCCACATGGATATCCACTCCTACACTTGCCAATGACATGGACCCCATGCCTTTGATCAATTGGGTCCATGACCCGATTAAATCCATTTCTTACCCGTCTACCCTAATGCTCAATCCATCTTGACCCATTGGGTCCCAATTGGGCATTTGACCCAATTGACCACTTTGATCCAATTAAATAACATCAAGCCTATCCATGGTCCATTGGACCATACTTGGCCCATTGCCCCAACTTTGATCCATCTAACATACATTCCATCTATGAATCTAAATCCATTCCTTACACATTTCCCCTAATCATCAATCCATCTTGACCCGTTGGGTCCCAATTGGGCATTTGACCCAATTGACCATCATTGACCCAATTAAATAGAATTGATCATATCCATGGTCCATTGGACCATATTTGGGCCATTGCCCCAACTTTGATCCATTAAACATCCATTCCATCTATGGATCTCAATTTTTTTTAACCATTAAAAAAAATAATAGCCAACATATTTATTGCATTGAAAATCCGCGCTATTACAATATTACCCTCTTTTGAAATTTTTATCCCGAAAATTGAGTGAAGTAGGGTTTCAAATAACTTATACAAAAAGCTCAGGATGAGCTGCCCTCATTTCTGACTCAAGATCCCAGGTGGCCTCCTCATTACTATATTGATCTCATACCACCCTGACGAACTGAATGGCGTGATTCCGAAGTACTCTTTGTTCTTTTCCGATCTCTCTGACCGGCGTCTCCACATAAGTTACATCGCTTTGCACATCCACATCTTGCACGTTCAACACGTGTGAAGGATCGGGGTTGTATTTCCTCAACATGGAGACATGGAACACATCGTGCAAAGATGACAACTGCGGAGGAAATGCCAATTGATAAGCCACCTCCCCCACCCTCTTTAATTCACCCATTCCTTCCTAATCAAACTGGTCACTGTTGTAACGCCCGGCCCTTTTTCACCCGCTTTCCGAAAATCAGAGTCTATTTTTTTTTTTTTTTAAATAGAAGAGTGAGAGAGGGCGAGGACGCCACGACGCGAGTTAAGTCTGAGCTTCTAAAGCCCGACCCTTAACTGGCCAACCCCACGCGTGCACGGAACTAAGTCCACGAAAATGGTTCACGCGTAGGAAGTAAGCTCGCGGATTATAGTTATTGCGGAACATGATAATAGAGTCTATCCTACCGGTTTTTAGATAGAAGGGAAGATACAACATTGAATTACCAAAATGCCCCTATGTTCATACTTATATCACAAAATGTAATCGTCCATAAGTAACGTCCAAACCATCGCAAGAAATGTAAACTTATACAACCCGACAAGCTAAGTTACTTTAAAATTACATCTCCAAAATGTAAACGTAAATAAACTAAGGCTGCGCTTCCCAAGCTCCTAAGCTTGGCTCTTGTCATGTCCACCCCTTCTGCCATCCCCTGCATCATCAGCTAGGGTAGAAGTAGGGCGTTAGTCAACGTGCCCAGTAGGACTCCGAGTAGGGCTAGCACATGGATTAGTGATAACACGCATACCGATACAATAAAATATAACAAAATAAGCATGTAATGAATGTTATGCCATGGGTGCCTATGTCATGTGTCCCACCCATCATCCGTATGATCATACAATGTATTACCCCATGTTTGCTTCTCGGTCGCCCCGACGGAGCATGGACTCCGGTTATAGAACTATCCCCATGTTTGATTCTCTGTCGCCCCGACGAAGCATGGACTCCGGTTATAGCTCTCAGGCTATCCCCATGTCTGATTCTCGGTCGCCCCGACGGAGCATGGACTCCGTTTTCATTATTTTCCCGCCCATGCCATGCATGAGATGTACGTGCATTATGCTATGTAGTATATAGATAAATCATAATTTTGATATACCATATATAGCCATATAATGCATAATGTTAAAATATAATCCATATGATTCATAACTTAAAACTCATCATAAGATAAGTCATAATCATAAATCCATCATAAGTCAAATCAAAATAATCTAAAATACCATCACATATCCATCGCTTACAAAAAGGTAGGAATCCTACCGAATACCACGTAGCGTTCCGTTCCGTTTCCGTTCGATAATCCGGTCGCCGATCGCGTACAGTTTGCGACGTCCCGATACCTTATTACATTTACCGAATTAGTCTATACGTTTTTCCATGATTAAGTCCATAATTGATCCATCTACTTAGACCCAATAATGGCCATTAATTATGTTACAATTTTATAGAAAATCAGCCCTTAGCTTAGCCCATTATCCATTGGTTAAAACACATACATAAGTCCGATTTTGGCCATTTCAAATATTCAAATGAGCGAGCCTATAACGCAGCATCTATACGTTTCGTTTCATCATTCGTAATATCTGATTTCATGTCAAATCCCCGTAGGGTTCGGCCATGTACCATGGCCGAACCTATGGTTCTTCAATGTGGCACTTATTTACCGTTTTGCCATTCCTCTCCCATAGTTCAATCATCCATTTATTTATGTACATTCTAAGTCCAAAAATTTATTCATACTTAGATCCATTTGATCATGACCTAGTATCATAAAATCAACCACCTATTTTTTAATTTTGAAAAACATTTAATCCCACATGTCTTTTCACATTTGGCCCTAAAGGTGGCCCACAAAGGGATCATGGGTTCGGCCATACACCATGGCCGAACCCATGGTACCCTATCTCCATTCTCTTGGATCCATTTTGTCTCATTTAATCCTATCACCAATGAATTTAAATTATCCATTTTAAAATCAATAACCTTCATTCATTTTGGCCCTTTTAAAAACATACCATACTTTCACCTTAGACTAAAAATTGATCTAAAATTGGGTCATGGGTTCGGCCATACACCATGGCCGAACCCATGATGCTTCTTTCTCCAATGAAAATTAAATCATCTATTTACATCCTTATTTCCATGCCTAGAAATTCTAAAACATTACCATAGGGTTCGGCCATACACCATGACCGAACCCATGGTTCATGGCCCACCTTTCTTAGAGCCATTTAAGACCAAAGTTCTACTAATATTTGTCCATAATTTTTCTTTGTTACAAATCCAATTTGAAATCACTAATATCATTCATTTGGTCCCTTTAAAACTCATGTCATACATTTTTGTAAATCCATTTAAAACTATCACTTCCTCCATCGTCTTCCATCTTTCCATTTTTATAAAAATAATTAACCATCACCATAGTTCCATTCTTATAAAAAAATTCTAAAATATAATCCATGGATTCCATCATAAAACTTTTTCTAAAAATTTGCCTACATTTAACCCTTGAAACCCTAACGATTCTCCATCATTTTCAATCCTTAAAAGCTATTAATCAATGAGCATTTAAGGACCCTAACCCTCATAAATCACTAACCATGGGGTTTGGCCACCTTGTATGGCCGAACCCTATAGTCCATGATTTTTTTAAAATATCATATTTCCATTATTTTGAGGCCACTTGAAATCATCTACATACCTCATAATTTTTCTTATTTAACACCTTTAAAACTTACCAACTTTTTAATCATTTTAAAATCTTGAAATCCTCATAAAACCATTAATCATTCTCCAAACATTTTAAACCTTAATCTCAAACAAATTACCCATCATTCACCATGGGGTTCGGCCATGATACATGGCCGAACCCTATGGTCATCCATTCACTCCCATTTACATTTCTTAATTCATTCCTCCATTTTTATCCATTTCTTATCCTACCTTTTGATGGATCTTAGATCCATGGCCCACAATTTTTTGGCCATTTTTAGTCTAAGAAATGGATTCTATATTCAAAAAATAAACTCTTGTTTTTAAGAAAATCTTACCACCCGACGACTCCTCCGGTCCTTCTTTGCTTTTGGCCTTCCTTAGCCTTCTTTTCTCTTCTTCTCCTTGATGGACGACCAAGATGAGCTTGATCAAATGGTGTGGCCCTCCAAGCATAGGAGCGGGTAAGGTAGGTCTTGATTTTGAGAGAGGGAGAGGGGAAGGTGATGAGAAATTGTCTAGCCTCCTTGATCTTGAGGTGGTGATGGTTGGTCAATACTTGGTCTTCCCTTTTCTTCCCTTCTTTTCCTCTAAGTCTTCTTCTTTTCTTTTCCTTAGCACAAGGAGGGATTGTTTTTGTGTGTGTGAGGAGGGATAGAGAGAGAGAAGATGGAAATGGAGACAATGAGATGAAGTCTCATCTTTTGGTTACTTCACATTAACTCCTCACCAACCAAGCATGGGCTAGCTTGACTTTGGTGGTGGTGGTTGAGACCCAACCAACAAGCATGGCTCCCTTGTCCTCTTTGACTTGTCTATGTTGACCAACCTAATTAATCAAAAGTCCTCACTTAGGTTAATTAATTTAGATCAACTTGTTCCCTAGGTTAATTTAATTAATCACTTTCCACTTAATTTAATCTCATTAAATTCCCTCTAAGAGCTACCCATGGTTGACCAAGTCAACCATGGTGGTTGGCCCCACTACTCTTGGGTCCACATGCCACCTCAATGGGTGAGGTGGAGGTGGGCCCCATTGGCTATGTCACCTTGGTCCATTTATCACCTAACTTAGGTGATTTAATTTTTTTTTTTTATTCAATGTATCCCTCTTATTGGATCACCATTGGGCCCATGGCCCAATTAAATTTTTGTCTTACCCATTTACCTTAGGGCTTAGCTCAATTGGGTCCATTGGGTCCCATATGGCCCTTTGACCCAAACTGACCATCTTTGACCCAATTACTTCTCATTGACCCATTAAATGGATTTCATCCAATCCATGGCCCAATTGGGCCATTCTTGGACCCTTGTCCCAACTTTTGATCCATTTGGTATTCCATCATATCAAAATTTAAATTAAAATCAATAAATGCTTAATATATATTGATTCGAAAATTCGGGCTATTACAACTGTTGCATGTGACATGTCCTAAGAAATTGACCTCAGATAGCCAGAACTCGCACTTGCTTCCTTTGGCATTTAATTGATTTTTCTTCAGAGTGTCCAAGACTATCCTTAGATGTTCTGTATGCTCTCGATTGTTGAAATCAATCAGGAGATTGTTAACGAAGATGATTACAAACTTGTCCAATTAGGGACGAAAGACTTTGTCCATCAGATCCATGAATATAGCCCCTCCATGGGTATAATCCATTCATGGGCATAACTAATACCTTCGTAGGACTAATATGTCTATCATAGGACTAACAGGTCTAACATACGACTAATGCGTCGACTATGGAATCAAGATGTCTATCATAGGACCAATACATCAACTATGGGACAAAAATGTCCCTCACACAATCGATACATCCCTAATGCCACTATCCAGCATCAATCCAAACCACTATGGAAACCCCCATCCATGGGAAGATAATATCTATCCGTAGCCCCGTCGTATCTACCATGGGACCACTGTATCTATCGTGGGACCGATATACCCACCAATTGTCGTCATCGTCTACCAATAAGGGATCCTATAGTAAGTGCAATGGACATTTGTTGTACTAAAGTGCTAGTAACAGATGTGAAGGCAGTAGCCACAAGAGAGTGAAATACTCCCAAATCAAATAACGCATAAGCATATGAACTACAAACTACTTCCATACCTTGAATCACTGAATGATCCGCTGTCTCTGGAGGAGAAACCAAAGTATTCAGTCGTCCAGATCCTGTCGGAGTAGGTGCCCGTCCTGTCAGGTCATGTGCTCTAGGTCCTTGTGACTGAGCTGGTCGAGCTGGACGACGAAAAGAACCCCTGAAGTGCAACTATTTATAGTTCTGTGGATTCTCTTTTTTGAAATGGCCCTACTGACCACACTGGAAATAGAGGCTTCCAGTAGAGGCCGAAGGTCTCCCAAAGTTGGGTTTGAATCTCTTGTGAGGGCGAAAGATATTCCCCCACCCTGACCTCTTTGGTCCTATGTTTCATTGGAGGTTGTGTCTCCATTTCCGTTCAAGAGTTGCTGTAAAACTGAAGTGACTATAGCTTGCACTAAGTTTTGTAGCTCGGGAGATACCACAGGAATATTTACGCCATTCTGCTCCTCTTCTTGGCGTGGCTGTTGTACCCCTTCCTCCTGATGAGGTTGTTGTACCTCTTCCTCTTGATGAGGTTGTTGTACCTCTTCCTCCACACATGGGTTTTGTCGGGTTCTTCTCTTCGGAGGCTTTTTCCTAAGTCATTGAAACATCGTCGACTTAGTTTCTTCATAAAGTCTTGTGTTTACGTATTTTGGGGAAAATTTCCAAATAAGCACTCTTATATTTTTGGGGAAAACTTCCCAAATATCACATAATGTCTCTTGTTTGGGGAATTGCCAAATAAGCACCTTGTATTTCTTGTATGTTGGGGAAATTTTCCTAAGTATCAAGTATCATATCTCAAATTGCGGAAATCCTGATTTTTTCTTTTTTCCGGGGAAAAAACCTTTCTAAGTATCAAGTATCATTTCTCAATTTTGGGAAATCATGATGTTTCTCATTTTGGGGAAATCGGGGAAATATTTCCTATTTTCCTACATTTGATAAATCCATCACTGTTTCTCAATTTGGGGAAATCAGGGATATATCTCCTATTTTGCTATATTTGATAAATCCAACGTATAGTGATTGTCCTTCCATTGCTATCATTTCTTTTTGTCAAATGTTGCTCTCAGATTGAATGCTTCAGTCTGAGTCTAACGAAGTAAATTAATCCGGCCCCCATGCAGCGGACTCCGAAGAGTCAGTTAATTGGGATTCTTATCTGTCAGTAAGACATGATACTGTCCTAATCTTACTTCGAAAGATTCATTCTTCTCGTTTCTCTCTAATACCAACTATAACACCCCGCCCTTTTTACTACGCCAAAAATCAGAGTATATATATATATATATATATAATTTTTTTGTAATAAAGAGTGACAAGAGAGTGGGATGTCACGATGCGAGCTAAGTCCGAGCTTCCAAACCCTGGCCCTTAACTGGCCAACCCTACGTGTACGTGGAACTAAGTCCACGAGAATGGTTCACACGTAGAAAGTAAGCTTGAGGAAAATAAACTTAATGCGAAAATTATAATAGAGTCTATCCTACCAATTTTAGATAGCAAGGAATTACATCACTTAATTAATAAATACCTCAATTTAAAATGTCCAAAATAAAAGTCCAAACCATAGCAAGTAATCTAAATTATTACAGTCCAACAAGCTAATGTAACGCCCCACCCTTTTCACTTACTTTCGGAAAATCAGAGTCTATTTTTTTTTTTTAAGTGATAGAGAGCGGGATGTCACGACGCGAGTTAAGTCCTAGCTTCTAAAGCCCGACCCTTAACTGGCCAACCATAAGTGTGCGTGGACTAAGTCCACTGAGATGGTTCACACGCATTAAGTTTATAATTGCGGAATATAACATAAACTGATTGCGGATTATAATATAACCTAAGGCTACTCCATTTTAGATAACAAAGTACTTAGTCATTTAACCAAATTATCTTAAATTAAATATCCATACCAAACCATTCACAAATCATAGCAAATATCTAAATTACATGCCGAAGTCTAACTACTCAAATTACATGTCCTTGAGTAACTTAATAAAATAATACTAAACATTCCCAAATTCTTATGCTTGGCTCCGTTCACAATCATCATTTCCTTCATTTCCCGTTTCATTCAGTAGGGTAGAAATAAGGCGTTAGAACAACACGCCAAGTAGGAATTCTAAATAGGGCTAACACATGGGTTAGTAACAAAATCATATATAGTATCATATCATCAAAAACATATGAAATCATGCCATGCCATATGTCTTATGCAATGAGTCCCACCCATCACAATACAAGTAACCTCTTGATGGAATTCTCCTCATCAAGGTATCTCCATAGTGGTATTTCGGACGCCCCGACGGAGTGTGGCCTCCGGATTCTTCTTGATGGGATTATACACATCAAGGTCTTCCCACGATTGCCTTACGGACGCCCCGATGGGGCGTGGCCTCCGGTTACAAACTTCCCTCCCATGCTATGCATGAGATGTACATGTCCATATGCTATGTAATATAAATAACCATAGCATTAAAAACTCCACATTTAAAACATAATATATTTACAACATAAATCATCGAAATAAGGATAAAAACATATTACATAACCATGTTCCAATGAGGTAGAATCCTACCCAAGACCACGAAATGTCCTTGCTCCTTTATCTGGCAACCGCTCATGATCGTGCACCGTTTAAGAGGCCCCGCCACCTTGTTATATATCGACAAGTCAAACCCATAACCCTTTTGATTTAACATTAGGTCCAAGTCCACCAAATACACCTTAGTGGGGTTCGGCCATACTACATGGTCAAACCTCACTATCTTGATTTTAATCCCTTCTTCAAGTCCATTAATCTCATTATTTATACAACAATCATTTATCATTTATAATAATCTAGGTCCATAAAAATATTACTCCATTTAATCCCTTCAAAGTCCTTCAAAATTCTTTAACATGCATCCACCATTTTCTTGTTCATAATATACACTAGTGGGATTCGGCCATTCACCATGGCCGAACCTCATTCATTTAGCTTTTGTCCCCCTTTAACATCTTAGCCATTAGTACAAATCCATAACCAAACATTCCTCATGTAAGCATACATAAGTTCCCAATGAAGTCCTTCCATGGCATGGTATCCATTATCATTTTCAATAAAATAAACCCTAATGGGGTTCGGCCATTCTCCATGGCCGAACCTCACTCATTTAACTTGGGTCCTCTTTTAATCCTTGATCTATTATTTCCACCCATTAACTTTATTAAAACAGTCCATTAAATTCAATAACCAAGCAACCTTAAATCCATACATGCTATTTGGTGGGGTTTGGCCATGCACCATGGCCGAATCTCATCTCTTCTTTTGATCCAAAGAATCATTAAAACCTTTCTAAAGTACCAACCATTTTCTATCAATTAAACATAAGAACATTATCCATCATTGTCTCTCCATGGGGTTTGGCCATACACATGGCCAAACCCTATGGTTCCTTCTTTCCATCTATTTACACTTTTGCCATTCATGCAATTTCATGATCAATAACATACTCTAAAATCATAGTTATACATACTAAACATCCATTGTTTTCTTGCTAAACCATCCAATTATTTATGCATGGTTCATACCAAGCATTTTAGCCATAATAACATTATGGTTCGGCCATGCAATGGCCGACCCGTGCTTTACCCATATATCCATTTAAAAATCCTTTTAAGACATTCATAATGTTCCATGATCTTTATCCCTCAAAACCCCCAAAAATAACAAATGTCTTTCCATGTGGTTCGGCCATATGGTTCATTTTCCAATTAACTATTATCATGAATAACTTTTTTTAAAATTATGAACATCCCTCTATGATTTCCATCTTTCAACTTTCATTAAAATACCCAATATCCTTCCATGGGGTTCGGCCATGTTGGTTCATCCTTTCCATTAATAGATAACATTCAACCCTCAATTTTCTTCCATGGGGTTCGGCCATACACCATGGCAGAACCCTATGGTTCTTTTCTTAAACAAAACTATTAAACCACTCACCGGTTCCTCGACTCCTCCGGTTTTCTTTCCTACTTGTGCTTTCGATCTTCCTTAGCCTCCCTTCTTTCCTTTGATCCTTTGACCGGAACTGACCTTGCTGGAAACCCCTTGGAGTGGTTCGACCAAATGAGGTTTTGATTAAGAGGGAAGATAGAATTTCAGCCTTGGGTGAGAATGATAAAACCTTGAGATGAAAACTCTTTTGTTCTAAGTCCTCTTTGTCTTTGTGGAGTGATCGGCCAAGGAAGGTTTGTGGAAGAGACGAACAACAAAGGTTTCTTGTCTTGAGAGGTGAGAACAGCCAAGGGAGAGGGAGAGAGAGAGAGAGAGAGAGAGAGAGAGAGAGAGAGAGAGAGAGAGAGAATGAATGGAATCTAAGTAATGAGGGTTGACCAAAGGTGGTGTCCCTTGATGGCACCCCTTGGTAACTCCCCTCCCCATTCATATCCCTCACTTATTCCATTTGGGGGTTTCATCCTTGAGATGAAACCCTCCCAACAGTTTTGGCTCTTGGGTTTCCATCTTAAGATGGAAACCCATGTTTCCAACGTGTGCTTGGTGTAACCTTCCCCAAGTTTCCTCCTCTCCATTAATGACCCATGTGGGGGTTTCATCTTTGAGATGAAACTCTCCCCTCCCTTTCCCTCCAACGTGTGGTCCTTTATTTTGAATTTGAAACAACAATACTTCAACCTCACACTCTACTTATTTGAGATGAATATCCCCACAACTTCCCATCCAACTCAATTACTCAAATCATTCACTTAACTCATCACTTTAAAGCCAACTCACTCACTTAATTATCTTTCCATTTTAATTCACTTGACACAACTTAATTATTTGATTTCCTTTCCAACTTAAATCAGTCCCAACTTAATTAAGCTTGGACTCACTTTGATGGTCAACCAAGTCAAACATGACCCATTGGGTCCCAATTGAGCCTTTTGACCCAAATAGCCACCTTGACCCAATTAAGTGTAACTTACCCATTTACCCTACATTGAACACTCATTCGATTCCCGTTGGTCTCAATTGAGCCATTGCCCAACATCTTACCCATCTAAGGTCCATGTCCATTAATTCATAATTTAAAAGGATAAATTCATGTAAATTGATATCTTAAAAATCCGGGGTGTTACAATACAATCTTCTTTTTAAAATTTTCGTTCCGAAAATCGAGCGAAGTAAGGTTCCAAACAATTTACATAAATATCTCAGGGTGAGCTGCTCTCATTTCCGACTCGAGTTCCCAAGTGGCTTCCTCAATACCATGTCGATCCATACCACCTTGACGAATTGAATCGCTTGGTTTCGTAATACCCTTTGCTCAGTCTCCACTATTCTGACAAGTTTCTCGACGTAAGTCACATCACTTTGTACCTTTATATCTTGTACACTCAATACTTGAGAAGGATCGGGATTGCACTTCCTCAACATCGATATATGAAACACATCGTGTAGAGATGCCAATTGTGAAGGAAGTGCCAATTGATAAGCTACTTCCCCCATCTTTCTTATGATGGAAAACGGTCCCACGTATCTTGGTGACAGTTTCCCCTTCTTTCCAAATCTCACGTGCCCCTTCCGTGGCGAGACTTTCAAGAACATCCCCCCACTTCAAATTCAAGGAACCTCCTCCTTTTATCAGTATAGCTCTTCTGACGACTCTGTACAACCAATAAGTGTTGTTGTATCAACTGTATCTGCGCTTTAGTCTCTGCAACTAACTCGGGTCCAATCAGTGCAGGCTCACCGGCCTCTGTCCAGCACACTGGTGACCCACATGGTCTACCATACAAAGCCTCAAATGGAGCCATCTGGAGGCTTGCCTGGTAACTATTATTGTATGAGAACTCCACCAACTGCAAGTGATCCTCCCATCCACCCTTGAAATCTAGCATGCATGCTCTCAGCATATCTTCCAATGTTTGTATAGTCCTTTCAGACTACCCATCAGTCTGTGGATGGAATGTTGTGCTAGTCAGTAGATCTGTCCCCATGGCCGACTGCATGCTCTGCCACACTCTGCCGATGAATCGGCCATCTCTGTCGGACACAATAGTCCGAGGGATACTATGTAATCTGATGATATCCTTGATATACCACCGACCCAAATTCTCAGATGAGTCTGTCATCTTAATGGGAAGAAAATGTGCAGACTTGGTCAGTCGGTCTACCACGACCCATATCGCATCGTTGCCCTTTGAAGACATTTGCAACCCCGTCACAAAATCCATGGAAATGTGCTCCCATTTCCATTCCGGCACTGGTAAGGGTTTGAGTAACCCTGGTGGCTTCTGATGTTCCGTCTTAACCTACTAACAAGTTAGGCAATGAGCAACAAATTCTGCCACATCTCTTTTGAGTGCATGCCACCAGTAGTGTCTATTTAGGTTGTGATATATCTTGGTACTGCCCGGATGAATGAAGAGCTTAGTTTGGTGTGCCTCAATCAACAACTCTCTTCTGCAGCATTTAGGTACATATAACCTACCCTGGAATACAAGACCCTGTCCTGGTCATAATTCCCATTCCGGTATGACCACGCCAGCAGATATCTTGGCCCATATCTCCTCCATTTTCGGATCTGCTCGCTGCTCTTGTTCAATCTTGTCAAGTATCACTTAATTACATCAAAATCACTTATATCAACCTATGAGTTTCATTCTCGTAGAATTTACTCTGTCTCATGTTACCTCTTTTTCTCGTGAATCCATTTGCGATCTTATGTAGATCAATGTATTCTATTTCACTTTATCTACTACCAAGATATTTTCCATACGTACTCACTCAATACGTTCATTCGTCTACTCTCTGTGTGAGGTAGCCTGCTAATATGAGCCTATGCTCAAGTCTTTTGCTGATTCCATTATAACTAGGTTTCTAGCTGCACTCTCCTGGAACTCCATCGGCTAACTACAGAGTCAACTAATCAGTCTAACTTGGCAGTCGCCCATAGTTTCCCATTCGAGTTTCACTAGACTCTTAACTTTTCCACTAATTACATCTCCAAAAGTAAGCATAACTTCATTTGTACATAAGTCACAATGTGACTAACACCTTTTGTTCAAAACTCCTACAATACCAATACCGGTATCAATCCAAACAACCATTGGAATCATCATCCACGGTTATACACATCCATCCCTGGTACGACTCTATCAGTGAGTATCATCTACCCTGAGTAATAACCATCCATGAATATAACCCTCCTATGGGTATAATCCATTCATGGGCATAATTACTCCAGGGCACATCATGTACCATGAGATATTCTATCCGTAGGAACAACACCTGAATACATCACTACGTGACTGTAGCAATAATATCAAAACATAAACGTACCTCGACCCCTAGCAAGACTTAAGGCCCATGACTTACTAAGCAGAAGACCCACGTCCAACGTGATCAAGTCTACCTCGCCCTGCATCCCTTCACCCCAAGGGTGATTCAGTCAAGCTCTAAGGCGATCGAACCGCGCCTAACAAAGCTAGCACCACCCCCATGGGGTAAAATAGTAACTAGTTCTACGTATCCACGCACGTCAAGTGTACGAAATAGCCGTGAGAGCGCCCCCCAGTGCATAGTATGCGAGGGACCCACTCCTCAACGGCAACCCTATGGGACCACGTCTCCGTATTTCATATCTAGGTCCCCACAGTCTTACAGCTACTCTAGGCCAGACTCATGGAATCTATATACTTATCTCATCAATATCACATGAGGGACCCACCCATACCACATCTCAATCATCAATATCACCTGAGGGAGCACCCATACCACGTCTCAATATAATCAAGTGACCTCATCACATACATCTCAATGCCAAAGTCCTCATAAACTCTTAAGTTTGTATACTTTATTAAAAGTCATTCAAACTTCCATCACAATATAAGGGTTGGTAGGGTTAGAACAAACCCTTCAAGACGTAACCACAACCCTTACAAAATCTTTCCCTTTTCTCTGCCATTTCCTTACCCTTTCTTAGCATAATCTTCCGTAGTAGACCCTGCATCATCATAAATATCGAAGAAACTATCAGGGCATGTTGTCGACGTGTGGCCCAACACTCCACAAGTCAGACAGGGTATTATTCCCAGTCCCCCAATGTAAGGACAATTAATCATCTCCTTCTCGTGCCCGTGAAGTCCACAAATAGGGCAAATAACCTCAAGGGGGTAGGGGCAGAAAGTACAGTTGTACCCTTCCTGGTTGCACAACTCGCACATATATCCGGGTGCTATCTCCCCTACTGATTCTCCTATCATTGGGATATCTCCCATATACTCTTCTGGAAAAGGGGCTAGATACACTTCGACATCCTCGGGAAATCTTACTTGGACGTCTCTGTTAACTTCCACAACGCGGTCTGGCCTGTTGGAGTTGTTGGAAGAAGAAGTCAGATCTATAGGACAGCTAGGACTTCCTTTGTCCCACAACTCTGTATACTCTATGTTGCTCGACATATCTGTATCACATCAATAGCAACATATCAATGACAACAGCAGTTCTAATCAAATTATATTTGTTTTGGGGAATTTTCCCTAATCATCTTGTATTTATTGTTTTGGGGAGTTTCCTATGTATCAAATAATGTCTTTTGTTTGGGGAAATTGCCAAATAAACATCTTGTTTTTCTTGTCCATGGGGAAATTGCCAAATCAGCACTCTTTGTATTTCTTCGTTTTTTGGGGAAATTTCCCAAGTATCATGTATTTGTTTTTAAGTTTGGTATATCAGGGAAATATCTCCTAATTTGCTATGTTTGATAATCCAATTATTGTGACTGTACTTCCTTTGCTATCATTCCTAGTTGTTCTCAATTTGAATGTTCCATTCTGAGTCTAACAAAGTAAATTAATCCGGCCCCCGTGCAGCGGACTCCGAAGAGTCGGTCAGTTAGGATTCTTATCTGTCAGAGAGACATGAAACCCTCTTGATCTTATTTCGAAAGATTCAACCTTCCCGTTTTGCTCTGATACCAACTATAACGCCTCGCCCTTTTTCACTTACTTTCCAAAAATCAGAGTCTATTTTTTTTTTAAAGTGATAGAGAGCGGGACGTCACGACGCGAGTTAAGTCCTAGCTTTTAAAGCCCGACCCTTAACTGGCCAACCATACGTGTGCGTGGACTAAGTCCACTGAGATGGTTCACTCGTATTAAGTTTATAATTGCGGAATATAACATAAACTGATTGCGGATTATAATAGAACCTAAGGCTACTCCATTTTAGATAGCAAAGTACTTAGTCATTTAACTAAATTATCTTAAATTAAATATCCATACCAAACCATTCACAAACCATAGCAAATATCTAAATTATTACATGCCGAAGTCTAACTACTCAAACTACATGTCCTTGAGTAACTTAATAAAATAAAACTAAACATTCCCAAATTCTTATGCTTGGTTCCGTTCACGATCATCATTTCCTTCATTTCCTGTTTCATTCACTAGGGTAGAAGTAGGGCGTTAGAACAACGCGCCCAGTAGGAATTCTAAATGGGGCTAACACATGGGTTAGTAACAAAATAATATATAGTATCATATCATCAAAAACATACGAAATCATGCCATGCCATATGTCTTATGCAATGAGTCCCACCCATCACAATACAAGTAACGTCTTGATGGAATTCTCCTCATCAAGGTATCCCCATAGTGGTCTTTCGGATGCCCCGACGGAGTGTGGCCTCCGGATTCTTCTTGATGGGATTATACACATCAAAGTCTTCCCACGATTGCCTTACGGACTGTAACACCTTGGATTTTCAATTTATTATTTTTATGAAATTATCCATTTTAATTGTGAATTTTAGATTGGATCTTAAATGGGCAAAGAATTGGGCCATGACCCAATTAGGATCCAATTGATTTTGGAATTGGTTTTATTAAAATTAAATGGGGTTGAATTAATTTAGTGATGCATTATATCTAAATTAAATAAGATTGTGCATGGCCGTGTGTCGAGATATTTCATATCTACATTATGCGCATGGGATCTTTTAAAAAGGGTATGCATATAGTCTTAAATTAAATAAAAGAAGTGTCTAAGTTTAAACACAAGGGCACACGGCAATGGGGCATGGTTTATCTTAAGCACATTCCAAAAATGAGAGAGGAGTGCATGGCACCTTCTATTTAAATCAAGAGGAGGTTTTAAAAGAGGCAACAATGGGTCGGCAATGGCTATCTTAAGATGGCACACGGCATTAAGCAATTGCATCTAAGGCACCTCCTAAATTAAGATCAAGAGGAAGTGATAAAAGGAGAGACAAAGAGGGGTACACAGTTTTTACACCTTCATAGTCGAACCCTCTCTTTATCTCTCTCAATCTCTCATTCTCGCCAAAGAGCAAAGAGAAGAATAAGGCAACCAGCAAGAGGTGTATTTAGTTTGGAAAAATTAAGAAGAAAGGAGAAGGATTGGAAGAGCAAGGAATCGGAAAAGGTTAGTATCTAATTGATAAATTTATTTTGAAATAAAGAACCATAGGGTTCGGCCATGGTGTTTGGCCGAACCCCATGGAAGAAGATTGGGAAAGGTTTGTGATATTTTTAATGGAATCAATGAACCATAGGGTTCGGCCACAATGCATGGCCGAACCCCATGAAAGAAAATATGGTTAATGTATGGATTGTTAGTGAGGAAAAAACCATGGGTGTTGTTAATAAATCCATACGGTTTTAATGGATATTATTGGTGATTTTTAAATAGAAGAAAAAGGGGTGAGGTTCGGCCATGGTGTATGGCCGAACCCCACCAAATACGTTCATGAAATTTTAATGGAAGTTTGAATGATGGAAATAATTATGGGTTTATGTTCTTAAATTTTAGACCATGGAAACCTTTGATGGTTAGGTGGTTTGGATTTAAAAAGAGGAAAATAATGGAACCATAGGGTTCGGCTATGGGTATGGCCAAACCCCATGGAAAAGAAATTAATAAGGGATTAAATGGCCAAGATCATGAACCATAGGGTTCGGCCATGGTGTATGGCCGAACCCCATGGGGTAGTTTTGGAATGGTAAATGCATTTTGGTTGCTAAAATTGGAAAGCTTCCAATTATGGAAGGAATTTGCTAAAATTGGAAAGCTTCCAATTATGGAAGGAAGTTTCTAAAATTAGATTTTTTTATATAGGTGAGGTTCGGCCATGGTGTATGGCCGAACTCCACTAAAGATCATTTATGGAAGTTTGTTTAATATAGAAAGTTTCTATTCTTAGAAGGTGGACATTGAAATTAGAAAGTATCTAATTATGAAGATGGTTATTATTTATGGAAACTATCTAAGAATGGAAGATGGAGATTAATTATGGAAACATAGGCATCATGGGAACCCCATGAATCAAAGTTATGGTTTATGTTTAATGAGTCATGATTACTAATTTAGAAAGGATCTAAGGTGGAGATTAAATCAGTAACTTACTAATTATGGAACTGGGATTAAATGGAAGGTGATTCTAAATTTGGAAACCTTCTATTTATGGAAGGTTGGCCATGAATGGCAATTTTGTAATTATGGAAGTTGGATGCTAAAATAAGAAACTTTCTAAGTATGGATTATTAATGTTATAATTAGAAATTATACACCATAGGGTTCGGCCAAGGTTTATGGCCGAACCCCATGGATCAAATTAAGGGATTTTATGGATCGGTTTTGAACATAAACATGAGGTAATGGAGACCAATGGCAAGGTTGTAAATATTTGCAAAAATATAGAAGGTTAACCATGAGTGGCAATCTTGTAAATATGGGGTTTTGTTTATGGACTTAAAACCTTGTAAATCAAGTGGGACTTGGTGTTGATTTATTATTATATTATAAGGTAACGGGATCTCGCAAGTGGTGCGCGATCAGTGATCAATTCTTGGAAGAAAGACGTAAGGACACGTTAGCAGTCTTTGGTAGGATTCCACCTTTTTGAAACCATGGATTTATGTACACTTGTTTTATCTTATGTTTGATGAAATTATGTTTCAAATGATATGTTTTAAAGTAAATCTTAAATGCTATGTTATGTTATAAATAGCATGTGTTGAAAGTATTTCAAAGGTTGATTTTAAATGCTATGTCTATATGAGGAAAGATCATGTGATTTAAATATAATTTTTAAATGCTATGTTTATGTTATAAATAACATGTGTTTCATTGGCATCTCATGCATGGCATGGGGTGGACTATTTGTAATCGGAGGGGTCACACTCCGTCGGGGCGTCTGAAAAACCTATGTACGGTACCTTGATGTGATTTTCCATCAAGAAGATTCTGGAGGGTCCACACTCCCTCAGGGCGTCCGAAAGACCTATGTGGTGGGTACTTTTATGTACATGTGATGGGTGGGACTCATTGCATTTGTCATCATTGCATGGCATGGTTTTACATGATTTTATATATTATGTTATAATATATGTTTTATACTAGCCATGTGTTAGCCGTAATTGGAATACCTACTGGGCGCGTTGTTCTAACGCCCTATTTCTACCCTAGTTGATGACACAGGTAATCAGGGGAACGAGGAACGCAAGACGGGCCAGGCATAGGAGCTTGGAAGACTTATTTTATATGTTTTGAATAAAGTTACTCATGAACTTGTATTTGAGTGGCTAGATTTCAGAATATAATAACTTAGATGATTGGATGATTTATTGGATAATTATGATGTTTTAATTATGGATAAGGACTTGACGTACTTTGCTATGTGAATGGAATAGAATTTAATTCTATTATGATTCCGCAAATTGATGTTATGATTCCGCAGGCTATGATTTTTATTCCGCAAGTTAATATTGCTATGTGTGAACCATTTTCGTGGACTTCGTCCATGCACACATAGGGTTGGCCAATTAAGGGTCGGACTTTGGAAGTTCGGATTTAACTCGCGTCGTGACGTCCCGCGCTCTATCATTCTACTCTGTTATAAAAAAAAAATAGACTCTAAATTTACGGGAAAAAGAGAGTGAAAAAGGGCGGGGCGTTACACGGACGCCCCGACGGAGCGTGGCCTCCGGTTACAAACTTCCCTCCCATGCCATGCATGAGATGTACATGTCCATATGCTATGTAATATAAACAACCATAGCATTAAAATCTCCACATTTGAAACATAATATATTTACAACATAAATCATCGAAATAAGGATAAAAACGTATTACATAACCATGTTCCAATGAGGTAGAATCCTACCCAAGACCACGAAATGTCCTTGCTCCTTTATCTGGCAACCGCTCACGATCGTGCACCGTTTAAGAGGCCTCACCACCTTGTTATATATCGACAAGTCAAACCCATAACCCTTTTGATTTAACATTAGGTCCAAGTCCACCAAATACACCTTAGTGGGGTTCGGCCATACTACATTGCCGAACCTCACTATCTTGATTTTAATCCCTTCTTCAAGTCCATTAATCTCATTACTTATACAGCAATCATTTATCATTTATAATAATCTAGGTCCATAAAAATATTACTCCATTCCCTTCAAAGTCCTTTAAAATTCTTTAACATGCATCCACCATTTTCATGTTCATAATATACACTCTAGTGGGGTTCGGCCATTCACCATGGCCGAACCTCACTCATTTAGCTTTGTTCCCCTTTAACATCTTAGCCATTAGTACAAATCCATAACCAAACATTCCTCATTTAAGCATACATAAGTTCCCAATCAAGTCCTTCCATGGCATGGTATCCATTATCATTTTCAATAAAATAAACCCTAGTGGGGTTCGGCCATACTCCATGGCCGAACCTCACTCATTTAACTTGGGTCCTCTTTTAATCCTTGATCTATTATTTCCACCCATTAACTTTATTAAAACAGTCCATTAAATTCAATAACCAAGCAACCTTAAATCCATACATGCTATTTGGTGGGGTTTGGCCATGCACCATGGCCGCATCTCATCTCTTCTTTTGATCCAAAGAATCATTAAAACCTTTCTAAAGTACCAACCATTTTCTATCAATTAAACATAAGAACATTATCCATCATTGTCTCTCCATGGGGTTTGGCCATATGGTTCATTTTCCCATTAACTATTATCATGAATAACTTTTTTTAAAATTATGAACATCCCTCTATGATTTCCATCTTTCAACTTTCATTAAAATACCCAATATCCTTCCATGGGGTTCGGCCATGTTGGTTCATCCTTTCCATTAATAGATAACATTCAACCCTCAATTTTCTTCCATGGGGTTCGGCCATACACCATGGCCGAACCCTATGGTTCTTTTCTTAAACAAAACTATTAAACCACTCACCGGTTCCGCTACTCCTCTGGTTTTCCTTCCTACTTGTGCTTCCGATCTTCCTTAGCCTCCCTTCTTTCCTTTGATCCTTTGACCAGAACTGACCTTGCTAGAAACCCCTTGGAGTGGTTCGGCCAAATGAGGTTTTGATTGAGTGGGAAGATAGAATTTCAGCCTTGGGTGAGAATAATAAAACCTTGAGATGAAAACTTTTTTGTTCTAAGTCCTCTTTGTCCTTGTGGAGTGATCGGCCAAGGAAGGTTTGTGGAAGAGACAAACGGCCAAGGTTTCTTGTCTTGAGAGGTGAGAACAGCCAAGGAAGAAAGAGAGAGAGAGAGAGAGAGAGAATGAATGGAATCTAAGTAATGAGGGTTGACCAAAGGTGGTGTCCCTGATGGCACCCCTTGGTAACTCCCCTCCCCATTCATATCCCTCACTTATTCCATTTGGGGGTTTCATCTCCCAACGGTTTTGGCTCTTGGGTTTCCATCTTAAGTGGAAACCCCATGTTTCCAACGTGTGCTTGGTGTAACTTTCTCCGAGTTTCCTCCTCTCCATTAATGACCCATGTGGGGGTTTCATCTTTGAGATGAAACTCTCCCCTCCCTTTCCCTCCAACGTGTGGTCCTTTATTTTGAATTTGAAACAACAATACTTCAACCTCACACTCCACTTATTTGAGATGAATATCCCCACAACTTCCCATCCAGCTCAATTACTCAACTCATTCACTTAACTCATCATTTTAAAGCCAACTCACTCACTTAATTATCTTTCCATTTTAATTCACTTGACTCAACTTAATTGTTTGATTTCCTTTCCAACTTAAATCAGTCCCAACTTAATTAAAATTGGACTCACTTTGATGGTCAACCAAGTCAAACATAACCCATTGGGTCCCAATTGAGCCTTTTGACCCAAATAGCCACCTTGACCCAACTAAGTGTAACTTACCCATTTACCCTACATTGAACACTCATTCGATTCCCGTTGGGTCTCAATTCAGCCATTGCCCAACATCTTACCCATCTAAGGTCCATGTCCATTAATTCATAATTTAAAAGGACTAAATTCATGTAAATTGATATCTTAAAAATCCGGGGTGTTACAGCTAAGTTACTCAAATTACATCTCCATAAATAAAACTTAAGTAAATAAAACTAGCTCCTCCAAGCTCCTACGCTTGGTTCCGATCACGTCCTTCACTTCCTCCATTTCCTGCGTCATCGTCTAAGATAGAAGTAAGGCGTTAGACAACGCGCCCAGTAGGTACTCCAAGTAGTATAAACAAAACACATAGATATAAGTATATCAAAACCTTGCAATCAATGCCATGCCATGAGTCCCACCCATCATCCATATCACCATCACATAGTATCTTCTTGATGGAAAAAAATCCTCATCAAGGTATCCCAATCACAAAGTATCCCTCTTGATGGAAAAGCCTCATCAAGGTATCACAATCACATAGTATCCCTCTTGATGGAAAAGCCTCATCAAGGTATCACAATCACATAGTATCCCTCTTGATGGAAAAGCCTTATCAAGGTATCACAATCACATAGTATCCCTCTTGATGGAAAATCCTAATCAAGGTAACACAATCACATAGTATCCCTCTTGATGGAAAATCCTAATCAAGGTAACACAATCACATAGTATCCCTCTTGATGAAAAAGCCTCATCAAGGTATCACAATCACATAGTATCCCTCTTGATGGAAAATCCTCATCAAGACATCAAAATCATAAAGTACCCTCTTGATGGAAAATGCACATCAAGGTATCCCTCACGTTTGTTTATCGGTCGCCCCAAAGGAGCGTGGACTCCTTTTACATCTCAAACATAGTATCCCTCTTGATGGAAAATCCTCATCAAGGTATCACAACTCCATAGTATCCCTCCCATGCCATGCATGAGGTGCAAGTGCAACATGCTATGTAATAATAATAAACACCATAGCATTCAAAATCCCATCAATAAGACATAACATTTGATAACAAAATAATTCAAGTGAAAACATTGTATACACATATTCCATGGTTTTCAATGAGGTAGGAGCCCTACCAATGTCTAAATACCGGGTCCTTGGGTTTCCGTCCAAAGATAGATCACCGATCGTGCACTGCTTGTGAGATCACGTTACCTTATTACATATCAACAAATCAAACCATTGCTCCATTTGATTTCCAACGATGCTCAAGTCCACAAATATGCCTTAGTGGGGTTCAGCCATACAACATGACCAAACCTCACTCACTTGGTTTTGGGTCCCTTTTTAATCCTTAGATTATTTTGATCATGTGGGTCCAAGATCATGCCATCCTTTGATTCATTAATCCAAACACACATAAGTTCATCATTTACCACTACTAAACCCTAAGTCCCCAAAAACATTCTCCATGGGGTTCGGCCATGGTCTTTCATTTTTAACCATATTTACCTCTTACCCACCATTCTTCCCATAGCTAATTACTCCTTTTATTTATACATACCTAGGTCCATAACTGATCCATAACATAGATCCATAAATGATTCATTAATCATGACATAAAGCCCTAACAAATGCCTCCATTCCTTATCTGATAATCCATTCATTTAACATGCATAGATCCATAGATGACCCATTAAAATGGTTCATGGGGTTCGGCCATACAACATGGCCGAACCCATGATGTCATTTTTTCCTCCTTTTCCTTACATCATCTACCACATTAGATCCATAACCTAAGTCCCTTCAGAGAGGGGGGGGGGGGGCGGGGTGGGGGGGGTGTTGGGTTTAATCATACACTTAGGTCATCATTTTAAATCATCATTAACCACACTTAAAACCTATTAAAATTACCAACATTCCCCCATCATCTTCATGGTCCAAAAACACCTAAGTCCATCAATATCTCTCCATGGGGTTCGGCCATACAACATGGCCGAACCCATGGTCCATGGTTCTTCACCATTTATAATATTTGAGACCATTTAAACTCATTAGCATGCTTCCATTCAAAACCTTTTAAAATTACTAACATGCATCTATGATTTTCATCCTTTAAAACTCATTACAAATCACCAATATCCTTCCATGGGGTTCGCCCTATGGTTCATCACTTACCCTTAAAAATCACATACTTCTAATTTTATCCCTTTATGGGGTTGGGCTATACATCATGGTCGAACCTCATCCAAATCCTTCTTAGTTCTTATGATCCATATACATAGAAATCTAGGGTTTGGCCATGCAAGGGCCAAACCATGATCTTAATCATATACCTTATCTTAGACATGCATGAGGTCCTTTCCATATATCCATAACAATTAGGGTTCGGCCATGAAAGGCCAACCCATGATCCATGATCATAATCCTTATATTGTTCATGCAAGAGGTCCTTAGCCATATATACATAATGTCCTTAATATTCCATCATTTACATAGCCTATCTTACCGATTAGGGTTTGTCCATTTTCTATCTCATTTCTTGGATGAATTTTTAAATCCATGGCCCATAATATTTTGGCCAACTCTCCAATCCAAAAATGGGATTCCATGGTTTCCTTTAACTCCTTCAAATTAGTAAAATCTTGTTAAGTGATACTTACCGATTCCGCTGCTCCTCGGGTTTCTTTCACTCCTTCTTTCTCCTCTGATCTTCTCCTCAGTCTTTCTTCTTTCTTCGTTCTTGATCTTCGGCCATGAGAGGGAGAGGGTCTAAGATGAAAGCCCCCAAGAAGATGGATCGGCCTTGGTGAATGTTTGAGAGAGGGAGAGGAGGAGAGAATGGAAACCCTAAGTCCTTTTATTTTGTCTTGTGAGAGAGGCCGGCCAAGCTTGAGATCCAAATTTCTCTAAGTCATTTTCTTCTTTCTCTTAGAGTGATGGTCGGCCAAGAGAGGGAGAGGGAGAGAGTGAGATGAGAGGAATGAGATCAAAAGTCCTCTTTCCCATCTTGTCTAGGGTTTGCTTGGGTTAGACTCCACCCTCATCAATGTGGAGTCTTCCCCATGAGCCCATTGACCAAACAAAGGAGTGCATGCCCTCCACATGGCACATACCACTCCCATGTCCAACGGTTTTGGCTTGGTTTCATCTTGGTGGTTTTGTAGTTTGGATGAGGTGGAACCACCACCTCTCTTTTGCCCAATGCATGGTCATGCATGTCCCCATTTTAAGCTTCTTGTCTTGCATACCACTCCCATGTCCAACGGTTTTGGGTTTGGGTTTCCTTGGGTGGTTTGGTGGTTTGGATGAGGTGGAATCACCACCTCTCTTTTGCTCAATGCATGGTCTTGCATGTCCCCATTTTAAGCTTCTTGTCTTGCATACCACCCCCTTGTCCAACGGTCTTGGGTTTGGGTTTCCTTGGGTGGTTTGGTTGTTTGGATGAGGTGGAACCACCACCTCTCTTTTGCCCAATGCATGGTCTTGCATGTCCCCATTTTAAGCTTCTTGTCTTGCATACCACCCCCATGTCCAACGGTTTTGGGTTTGGGTTTCCTTGGGTGGTTTCGTGGTTTGGATGAGGTGGAACCACCACCTCTCCTTTGGCCCATGTATGCCCTCCACCTAAGTATCCTTGTGTAGCCAAGGGGGTGCATGCCCTCCACATGGCACACACCACCCCCCAACGGTTTTGATGGAGTGGTTTCCATGAGTTGAAACCACCCTCTTGACTCACTCCATCTTTTGGTCTTTTATGTGACTCACTCCCCACTTGACTTACTCCATTTAAATGCAACTCGTTTCCCAACTCAATCATTTGAATTTATATCTAACTTAGGTCATTACCATTAAATAATTTAAGTCCACTTACTACATTTAATCTTCTTTAATTTATCTTTGACTCACCCATGGTTGACGAAGTCAACCATGGTGGATGGTCCCACTTGTATCTTGGTCCACATGCCACCTCACTTGATGAGGTGGAGTTGGGTCCCACTTGGCCATGCCACTTGGATTTATTCAAAATTAACTTAGGTGATTTTAATTAAATAATTCAACTCAATTCACTTGATCCTCCTTAATTCACCCATTAATTCACCCATGGTTGACCAAGTCATCCATGGTGGTCGGCCCCCATATGTGCCTTGGTCCACATGCCACCTCACTTGATGAGGTGGAGTTCGGCCCAACTTGGTAATGCCACTTGGATATCCACTCCTACACTTGCCAATGACATGGACCCCATGCCTTTGATCTTAATTGGGTCCATAACCCGATTAAATCCATTTCTTACCCATTTACTCTAATGCTCAATCCATTTTGACCCATTGGGTCCCAATTGGGCATTTGACAAAATTGACCACTTTGACCCAATTAAATAAAATCAGGCCTATCCATGGTCCATTGGACCATACTTGGGCCATTGCCCCAACTTTGATCCATCTAACATACATTCCATCTATGAATCTAAATCCATTCCTTACCCATTTCCCCTAATCATCAATCCATCTTGAGCCGTTGGGTCCCAATTGGGCATTTGACCCAATTGACCATCATTGACCCAATGAAATAGAATTGATCATATCCATGGTCCATTGGACCATACTTGGGCCATTGCCCCAATCATCCATTCCATCTATGGATCTCAATTTTTTTTAACCATTAAAATAAATAATAGCCAACATATTTATTACATTGAAAATCCGGGCTATTACAGGTTGGGAAGATCATTTACCACTGATCGAGTTCTCATACAGCAATAGTTACCAGGCAAGCCTCAAGATGACTCCATTTGAGGCATTGTATGGTAGACCCTACAGATCACCAGTGTGTTGGACAGAGGCGGGAAAACCTGCTTTTATTGGACCTGATCTGATTATAGAGACCACGGAACAGATCAAGGTGATACAACAGCATCTGCCCACTGTACAGAGTCGTCAGAAGAGCTACGCTAAAAAGAGAAGAAGACCTCTTGAGTTTGAAGTGGGAGACTTAGTATTCTTGAAGGTCTTGCCACAAAAATGACACATGAGGTTCGGAAAGAAAGGGAAACTGTCACCCAAATTCGTGGGACCCTTTCCAATTCATGAGAAGGGGGGAAGTGGCCTATCGACTGATACTCCCTCCACAATTTTCAGGACTGCACTATGTATTCCATGTAGAGGAAGTACAACCCTGACTCATCACACGTGCTAAATGTGCAAAACATAGAAGTGCAAACCGACGTATCTTACGTCGAAAGGTTTGTCAGAGTAATTGAGATGGAACAAAGGGTGTTACGGAAACTAGCAATTTCGTTCGTCAAAGTGGTATGGGACCGACACGATAATGAGGAAGCCACTTGGGAACTTGAGTCAGAAATGTGAGCAGCTCATCCTGAGCTATTTGTATAATTTGTTTGAAACCCTACTTTGGTCGATTTTCGAGACGAAAATTTCAAAAAGAGGGCAATATTGTAACACCACAGATTTTCTTAGATTATAAATATATTGGATTGGTTCATTCGAATTGCGAATTAAATGAATTTTAGATTAAGTAGTTGAAATGGACAATATATGGGCAAGGAAATGGGTCAATTACCCAATTAAGACCCAATGCATTAAAGTCCACCTCATCAAGTGAGGCGACATGTGAGTGATGTGGCATTGCCATGTGGCATGCATGTCATCACATGGAAGCCAATTAAGCAAGGTGCCACATCATCAAGTGACATGGCCAAGATGGGACCCAAGTGCCACCACATGCATGGCCGGCCATGTCATGGTTGACTTGGTCAACCAGTAATGAGTTCAATTGAGTTAAGGTGCTGTTGAGTTGAGAAGATGAAGGGTTTTCATCTCAAGGGGCATGAAACCAAAAGACTCATTGGGAAGTCAAGGGGTCTCTTTGGTTGAAGCCAAGGGTCGCCTTAGTTAAACAAAGGGACACATTGGTTAAATCAAGCCATGATGAGAGGAAATGAAGAAATTAGGCTGTTATACAAAAAGACACAAACCAAGGGGCACTCCACACCCTTTGCCCGATGACTCCACTTGTGAGCAAAGGATTTCCTCTCCTCTCCTCCCTCTCCTACTTCTACCTCTATATTTGGAGACTTGGAAAGTAAAGAAAGAAGAAGAAGGATTAAGGAAGAAAAGACAGATCAGAAAAAGAAAAGAAGGAGACGGAAATGAAGTACATTTAAGGCTAAATAACATAGGAATGATTCCAAGGAAACCATAGGTTTGGCCATGGTGTGGCCTAACCCACGGGTTCCATGATTGGTTGGAATGGATGGCCAAATTGTGTTAAGGCCAAGAAGCTGGAAATCCATCCAAGGGATGGTTATGAGTTGAAACAAAACAACCATAAGGTGATATTCGAATCCATGCTATGATAATAAGAATTGAATGAATTGTGGAAAAGACCCTAGCCTTGGCTCGTGGGTAGAGTAAATTCACTAAGAGAAGTGTAACGTCCGCCCCTTTTCACTATGCTACTTAGCCGAAAATCAGAGTATATTTTTTTTTTTTGAATTTAAAGAGTGACAAAGGGCGCGGGATGTCACGACGCGAGTTAAATCCGAGCTTCCAAAGCCCGGCCCTTAACTGGCCAACCCTACGTGTGCGTGGAACTAAGTCCACGAAGAACGGTTCACACGTAGCAAGTAAGCATTGCGGAATGTAACTTAAAGCGGAGTTATAAGAGAGTCTATCCTACCAATTTTAGATAGCAAGGAAGTTACACTACATACTTAATAATTACCTCAAATTAAAATGTCCAAAATAAAAGTCCCAACCATAGCAACAGTCTAAGTTATTACAGTCCAACGAGCTAACCTACTCAAATTACATAACCATTAAATAAACTTAAATAAATAAGCTAGCTCGCTCCTCCAAGCTCCTACGCTTGGCTCCCATCACGTCCTTCATTTACTCCATTTCCTGCGTTGTCATCTAAGGTGGAAGTAGGGCGTTGTCCAACGCCCCCAGTAGGTGCTCCGAGTAGGGCCAACACATGGATTAGTGATAACAAAACACATAGGTAATAATATAGCAAAACCATGCAATCAATGCCATGCCTTGGGTGTCATATGTTATGAGTCCCACCCATCATCCATATCATCATTATACAATGTCCCTCTTGATGGAAGAACCCTCATCAAGATAACATAAACACATAATATCCCCATGTATGTTTATCGGTCGCCCCGACGGAGCATGGACTCCGGTTCCATTTCATCCCTCCCATGCTATGCATGAGATGTAAGTGCAACATGCCATGTAATAATATTTCAAACCATAGCATTTAAATCCCATCTTAAAACATATCATTTTATTACCAAAATAAATCAAGTAAAATATTCATCCACACATAATCCATGGCTTACAATAAAGTGAGAATCCTACCAAATACCAACTAGTGTTCCTTTGCTTTTTCGTCCACGAATTCGGTCTCCAATCGCGTACCGCTTGTGATGTCCCGCTATCTTATTACAGATTAACAAATTAACCCATGATTCAACCATGCCTAAGTCCACCATACATGTCTTAGTGGGGTTCGGCCATACACCATGGCCGAACCTCACTAATTGGGTTTTTGGGTCCCTTTTTAATCCATTGATCATTTTAATCTTTGTGAGTCTAAAAACTAGCAACCCTTTGCTTCATTATCCAGCAAATATGATCATTATTTAAAGCCCCTAAGTCCACAATCATCCCCCATGGGTTTCGGCTATACACCATGGCCGAACCCATGGTTCTTCATTTTTGGCCATATTTACGTTTATGCCACTCTCTCTTCCCATGGTTAATCACTCATTTATTTTTACATCCTTAGGTCCATAACTGATCCATAAACATGGATCCATGATTGATTCATTAACCATGACATAAAAATCAGTATACATCTTATATTTCCTTAACCTAAATTCCATTCATTTTAATCATGTATATACCCAAACTTAGCCCATAAATGGCTCATAAATGGGTCATGGGGTTCGGCCATACACCATGGCCGAACCCATGATGCTAATTTCCTTACTCTTCTTGGATCATTTACCACATTTTGATCCACCACAAAGTCCCTCCATGAGGGGATTTCATCATACATTTAAATCACCACTTTTGATCAACATTAACTACATTTAAACCTTTTTAAACTTACCCATACTCTCCATCATCTTCATGGTTCGAAAAATATTTAAATCTACCAAAACTTCTCCATGGGGTTCGGCCATACGACATGGCCGAACCCATGGTCCATAGTTTACCATTATTTTCACCCTTTTAAAACATTATTTACAATACTTAAAACCATTTAAAACTACCAACATTCTTCATTATTTTCCATATTTTTTCACTCTTAACATCACTAACACACCACCATAGGGTTCGCCCATACACCATGGCCGAACCCATGGTTCATGGTTCATCCTTAGTTGTAAGGTTTAGCACCATAACATCACCATTATTTGTTCATGGTTTCCTTCACTAAAAACCCCTTAAAAATTTACAAACATTTCACCATTCCAAAAACCCTAACAACCATTAACCACCATTCCATGTTTTCTATCCTTTAAACCCATGGAGAATACTTAACATCTTCCCATGGGGTTCGGCCCTACAACATGGCCGAACCCTATGGTTCACCATTCCTTCAAAACAAACATATTTCCATTTATTATTTGATGGTTCCTTTACAAAGAAAAACCCTAGGGTTTGGCCATGCAAAGGCCAAACCATACATCTTGATTATTCACCATACTTTTGCCATGCATGGGGTCTTCTCCATGTCTCCATAATGTTTAGGGTTCGGCCATTGCATGATCCTTGACCCATCATGCCATGCATGCATGCATAATCCATATACATACATAAAGTCCTTATTTGTTTCATTATTCATAGCCTTACCTTATCCATTAGGGTTTGTCCATTTCTCATCCCCTCCTTGGATGGATTTTAGATCCATGGCCCTTGACATTTTGGCCACTAATTAATCCAAGAAAATGGACTCTATGGTCTCCATTTTTATCCTTAAAAACATAACATCTTGTTTGAAGATACTTACCAATCCGGGGCTCTTCTGGTTGTCTCTTGCTCCTCTTGATCCTTAGTTCTTCTTCTTCCTTCTTTCTTCTTGATGTTCGGCCAAGATATGATCTTGCTCCAATGAAATTTCCAAGGTTTGGTTTGGCCGAGATGGAGTGGGTCTGAGAGAGGGAGAGGAGGAGAGAATGGAAAATCTTCTAAGTTTGGAGTGTGGTCGGCCAAGCTTGGAGTGTTCTTCTCTTTTCTTCTAAGTTTCTTTCTCTTCTTTTCCCTTGGTGTTTTCTTTGTCTTTGGAAGAGAGGAGAGGACGGTTTGGAGAGGGAGTGAGAGATGGAGAGAGTGAGATGAGATGGGGAGATGAAACCCTAGACCTTTCCCATCTTGCCTTGGGTAGCTTGGGTTAGACTCCACCCTCATTAAGGTGGAGTCTTCCCCATGATGTCCATTGACCAAACCAAATAAGGGGGGGTATGGCCTTGCATGCCCTCAATCCTAGGCCCCTTGTCCCTTAGTGGTGGTGGTTCGTTCCGCCACCACACAATGGTCAATGCATGTCCAATCTAGGCCCCCATTCTGTGGATCTTGTTGGGTGAGGTGACACCACCACCCATTCTAACGAATTTGGTGAGTCAAATAAGATGGAAATCATCTTGACTCACCCCTTTTCCTATGTGACTCACTCCCCTCTTGACTCAGTTAATTATTTAATTTGTTACTTAACTTAGGCCCTTTAATTTTATAATTTAATTTCTATTTATTTCCCTTTAATTCCTTCATGAATCCACCCATGGTTGACCAAGTCAACCATGGTGGCCGGCCCCACCAATTCCTTAGCCCACCCGCCACCTCACTTGATGAGGTGGAGGTGGGTCCCACTTGATCATGCCACCTTGATTTTATTCCCACTTAACTTAGGTGATTTAAATTAATTTAACTCATCTTATTTTACTTTGATCCCCCTTAATTCACCTTTGACTTATCCATGGTTGACCAAGTCAACCATGGTGGTTGGCCCCACTTAAGTCATGGTCCACACGCCACCTCACTTGATGAGGTGGAGGTGGGCCCCACTAGACCATAACACTTGGATAATTTCCAATTTAACTTAGGTGATTCTTAATCACTTCAATCCATTCCATCTAATTGGATCACCATTGGGCCCATGGCCCAATCAAATTCACCTCCTACCCATTTACCCTAATGCTCAAACCATCTTGACCCATTGGGTCCCAAATGGGTATTTGACCCAATTGACCATCCTTGACCCAATTAACCATTATTGACCCATTTAAATAAAATTAATCCAATCCATGGCCCATTGGACCATACTTGGGCCATTGTCCAAATTTTGATCCATTTACCATTCACTCCATCAAAATTTCAAATTTCAACCATTAAAATAAATCATAGCCAATATATATATATATTGATTCAAAAATCCAGGCTATTACAAGAAGTATGGAAGATGAAATCCATGTTTAAAAATGATAAGGATGGATTTCAAGAAGAAGGGCCTAACCATGCATGCAAACAAAGAGAACTGACAAAAAGTGAGTTGACTGAATCTCAAGATTCAGTCGACTGAACTTCTGCTGGCAAAGCAAACAAAGGATATCTGGGTATTTCAGCCGACTAAATCTTATGATTCAGTCGACTGAAAGTGTGCTGGCCGAGCACATAAGGGATATCTTGGTGTTTCAGCCGACTGAATCTTATGATTCAGTCGACTGAAAGTAGACTGGCAAGGCATAAAAAGGAACTGACCCAAAGTTAGTCGACTGAAAGTTCACTGGCTAAACACATATGGGGTCTATTGGTATTTTAGCCGACTGAATCTTTCATTCAGTCGACTGAACGTATACGTACCAAACAAGTAAGTGATCTGGAGTGTTTCCGTAACGACCTGTTCAGAGTTTTCCCTATTTTTTTTGGAAATATTCTGGACCTCTGAGTTGTTTCAGGGACCGTAATAGCAGTGATGAGAGTGTGGCTCCACGGTGGGCCTCAACTATCTGATTTTGAGTTTGAAAACTCGAGGGGCATTTTAATAATTTCATAATTTTTATGTATAGTCATGAAAAATTTGTTTGAAATCACACATTTTTCTCGCTGACTTCTAACATTCGAGAAAATTTTTGGGTTTTTGATTTTGTCGCCCCTTTTTTATTTTGAAAAAAAAAAGAAAAAAAAAAGGAAAGAAACCCTAAAACCTGCTTGTTTAAGACCCTCCTGTGGCACTGTGGCTTTCCAGCTGCAGTGTGCCGCAACACCCTCACCCGCAGCCCTCTCTCTCTCTCAGATCTCTTTCTGTGCTTCTATTTCTTCTTCTTCTTCCTCATTTCCCCTTGTCTACTTGAGCAGCCATTGCCCTCAGACATTCGCTGCCCGGGATTGCCGGCGTCCACCCCCCTTCTCGTCATCTCTATCAATTTCGGGTATTCTCCTTCACCCCCTTTCTTCTCCCTCCGATTTTCTCGATTTTCCTCTCTTTTACTTAGTTTTCCATCCCCCTTTTTCCTCTGTTTTTTCTGTGATTTCCCTTTATGACCATCGGTTTTCCCCGACTTTATCGATTTCTCTGATTTCTTCTTCTTCTTTGTTTTCCTTGTTTCTTTTTCTTTTCTAAGTAATTTCTTCGTGGAATTTTTTCCTTGATTTCATTTTCCCTATCTTTTCCCCTTTTCGGACTCAGTTGGGCAACTGAGTCGGATCGACTGCGTCTCCAAATGGACTCAGTTCAAGCCTTGGGTCAGCCCAGTCTTGGACCTGGCCTGGTCCACTCAGGCCCAATTACGTTAAGCCCAGACTTTGCCTTGGGCTCAGCCCTAGATCTGGCCCAGCCAACCTTGGACTCAGCCTGGCCTGTTTCCAAGCCCAGACCTAGTCCAGCCCAACCAGATTTGGTCAGGCCCATTCTGACAGGTCTGTTTCCAGGCCCAGCCCAGTTCGTCCCATTTTACGCCCAACCCAATTTTAGGCCCATTTTCCGTCCGATCTCGTTTAACCCTTCTTACCTTATTTACTTATTCATTCTTTCATGTTTAAACAGAGTAAGCTTCATACAACCTTTCAAGCCGTTTGTTTGCTTCGGATTTTTTACTCCGCACACACTATGAGGGGACTTATCACTGTTTTAGCATTCATTTGCATCTATTTAACCCTTAACCTTGGACATGGAGTGACTCAAGTGGGGCCTTCGTTTATTAAGCCACTCGGTAAGGGAACTGTTATATGAATCTGTGGCAAGGGGTCCATTCGGGTGCACTAATGTCAACTATATGCGATTAAATGGAAAATTTTGATCGGATTAATGGACAATGAACATGATGCTTGAAACTTATTGATAACATATGTATTTAGTTATAACATGTAAATGAATCTATGATGATAATAAGGCATGCGTTGGATGTCGAACATGATGTTAAGGACTTAATGATAACGTGTTGTGCATTTAATTATAACATGTGAATGCATTTATGCTGAAAGTGAGATATGCGTCTAGACTTTGGATATGATGCTTGGGACTTGTTGACAACATGATGGGTGTTTACTTATAATACGTGAATGAGATCATGATAAGTATGTGGCCTTGTGTTTGAGACCTTGTTATATACTTGTGTTGTTATATATGATCATGATATCATGCGCCCACGTGCAGGGGGGTATCCCACAACGGACAACGCGTCGTTGGGTGTTGAGATGGAGGAACTATTGACATGTGTATATGTATATGATGATGTGATGAGTTTGGTTGTTAAGAGGACTTCTTCAGTACGCTTCGGTGGTCGAGACCCCCGTAGGGAGATGCAGGTTTCCCCATTGCGTTCTGGTGGTTGAGGTGCCTGCCCTTCAGATTGGCTTCCCAGTTATACTCTAGTGGTAAAGACCCCCATAGGGAGATGCGGGTTTCCTCATTGCATTCTGGCGGTTGAGGCAGTTGTGTATTATGAGGTCTCCAATTTGTATTGGTACGGAGACCGGAGTTGGAGGATGATAGTTGTGAGTTATGGGGATGACGTTTCGGATTAGTCGGTGGGACCATTGATTAGTTGTATAGTTGAGCACTCTTGTACGTAGACATTCATTTTATTACGATGTCCATTATTCCTCATACATGTGATATATGTTGTCGCTGACATGTAATATGATTATTCCTTTCACTGGGTTGGTTAGCTCACCCCTTACCTTACAGGTACCCCAGTTGCGAAGGGGTCAGGTGGGCCCTTGAAGACGTACCCGGAGAGGAGTAGCAATAGTTAATATCCCATATTATATTTATACTCTAATTTTGAGAGACTTTTGTTTATATAGGCTCGTTATCACATGCTTTATTTGGATGATTGTATAATTGTATTGAACAATCAGTGGTTATTTGATATACTTTATCATGTTGGTTTTGGCCTTTATCAAATTGTTGAGCGGGAGATAGTTACCCCTTTCAAACAAAAAAATGACCGATATCCATCCTTTTGTGTTGATTTGAGTTATTTCGGGGATAATGCGCTTGTAGTGGGATGGGGCGTTACAGTTCGTATTCGAGCACGGTTGAACTCTCGGACTGTGCATGGGACAGAGATGGATGTGATGATAACTAGAGATTAGGTTCACCCCCTGTGTGATAGGGTAGATTGAACCAAGTTACGGGGTGTTGTGTAGGCACCCTAGATTTGTGTGGCGTGTTTGGTGTGTTATCTTTCAGTTAGCATACTTGAGACGTGACTTGTAGCAAATTCTCGCTCTATGAGACTCTCCAGTATTTGATTCGTGGCTGAGTCAATGGTGAGATAGGTCACTCGTTTGAGTGGGTGGAGCACCGTGGCGTGGTCACAGGAGTTGTGGGATACAGATCTCCAGGTTTGGAGTCATGTTGGTCTTACTCCCTACAGTATTTAGAGGTGTTCCTCTGTGGGACACACATTAGGAGGAGTCCTCACCTTTGAGGTGCGTTGGTATTTTTATTTTTCCTTTCAAAGTGGCTTGAGTACCGTGGTGGAGGCAAGGGGGCTTCAGACTGTGATTGAAGTGAGATCGTTCGAGGGTCCAGTGTCTATGGGAGAAGACTGTATTGCGGGTCTACCTCCTAGGTTCATAGGAGGCTCGTGTTTAGAGTGCGAGGCCATTGTATGTGGGCCTCCTTTGTGACTATTTAGTATGGAGATAGACTCATTGGAAATTTATGGGTGTTTACCGAGTGAGTCCAGCCGGCTAACTCTTTAGATGGCCGATGGAATTCCATGAGGGGTAGATGGGCTTGGTATGTTTTTAGTTATTAGATAGGGCCGTTTGGTGCTTTGGATTGTGGGGAGTGCCTGAAGGCTGAGCCAGTGGTTGTATGTCTGGTTTGAGGACTCCCGTAAGTCCAGTATTATGATGCTTAAATCTTTGTTATGGGCTTATTTAGGTCAGACTGGTGGGGTTGACCATTGAAACTCAGGTGGGACCGGCATACTGTCCAATTTCAATGTCTGAGTGAGTTGGGAGCTCGGTGCATAAAATAGGGCACGTGAATGTTTCTTAGCTCTTGACCGGCGTATTGAATGTTTCCAGTGTTCCCCCTTTATTTCTGCCTTGAGTTTCTATAGTTGTGTACCAGATCTATGGATCATGCGTTTTGACCTTTGGAGTTAGCATTGGAGGTCAATTTACGAGTTTTGCAGATGTCAAAGTTCGACGTCATCTAGGGACGGATTGGTTGTTCTCCCATCAGGTTACCTTGTACTGTTACCGTAAGCAAGTGACAAGTCAGTTCCTCGTGGGGATGCTTTCGTCAAGCTGTTTACAACTCATAGTCCGGACGTGGAGGAGTTGTGCAGTTTGGTGACTAGTTTAAGTTGGAGGAGAGTTCGGGGTTAGTGGATGTTGAGATTCCCCGCGTGATCCGAGGGTTCCCAGATGTCCTTCCGGAGAAGCTCCTTGGATTGTCGTCGCATCGTGAGGTGGTTTTTTTTTTTTTTGTATTGATCTGCTCTCTCGATGCGATGCCTGTTTTGATTACTCATTATCGTGTCATGTCAGTATGAGTATTGGAGCTGAAGAGTTAGTTCAGGGAGTTGGAGTCTCTTGGCTACGAGTGACCCAGTGCCTTCCTTGGAGCGCACCAACCTTGTTGACCAAGAAGGGGATGGTTCTATGAGTTTGTGCTTTGATTACTGACGGGGATTTTGGAGTTGGAGAAACAGCTCAGGGAGTTAGAAATCCTTAGCTTCATTCGGCCTAGCACTTCATTATGGGGTGCACCGGCGTTGTTTGCTAAGCAGAAAGATGGCTCCATGAGACTGTGCATCGACTACTGGCAGTTGAGTAGAGTTCAATGAAGAATAAGTATCCATTCCCAAGGATTGATGATCTATTTGACCAATTGTGTGGGTCTAAGTGCTTCTCCAAGGTAGATCTTCGTTTGGGTTACCATCAGATGAGGGTGCGGGTGATATTGAGAAGACTACCTTCCGAACTCGTTGTGGACTATTTGAGTTTGAGGTAATGCCGTTTGGGGTAACTAATACCCCGACGACATTCATGGACCTAATAAAAAAGGATATTCAGACCGTGTCTGGACCGGTTGTAGTAGTGTTCATCAACGATATCTTGATATGTTCGGTACCAGAGGACGATCATGAGCAGCATTTGAGAACCATACTTTCATGTCTTGAGGGATCACAAGCTTTGTGCGAAGTACAACAAGTGTGAATTTTGGTTGCTACAGGTTCGGTTTCTTGAACACGTGATGTCAGCTGCCTGTGTGGCTGTGGGTCCGGCTAAGGTTGAAGCTATACTGAGTTGGGAGAGACCATGGAGTGTGCTTGAAATTCACAGCTTTTTTTTTTGGGTCTTGCGGGGTACTACTTGTAATGGCCCGGAATTTGTAAATCAATGAATATGTGAATATTATTTATTTTAATGATGAAAATTGGGAAAATTGGTGGAATAAAGGGTAAATGGACCAAAATTTGGATAAAGGCCCAAGTATGGCCCAATAGACCATGGATTGGATCTTAAAATCATTTAAGTGGTCGATGATGGCCAATTGGGCCAAGGGTGGTCAAATTGGGCCCAATACCCACTTGGGACCCAATTGATTACGATGATGTAAGCCCTAAGATAAATGGCTAAGGATGGAGGTAATTGGGCCATGGGCCCAATGACGATCCAATTGGTTGGAGTGGGCTTAATGAAATTTAAATCACGTTAGTTAATTTGGATTAGGCCAAGGTGGTGTGACCAAATGGGACCCACCTCCACCTCACCAAGTGAGGTGGCGTGTGGACCAAGAGTTGGTGGGGCCGGCCACCATGGTTGACTTGGTCAACCATGGGTGGATACATAGAGGGAAGTTAAGAAATGGAATTAAATTAGGTGGGAATTAATTAACCTAAGGTAATTAGTTAATTTATTAAATGATTAAAATAATCAAATGAGGTGGTCAAATGGTCAAAGGGTCAAATAAAAGACCAAAAGCCATCTAATTTGTAAACACAAAGAAAAAAACGTTGGGTGGTGGTTATCCCAACCACCACCATAAAGTAAGATAAAAATCCCATTTGGTTGGTGGGGGAATTAAAGGCACCAAAGGAGATTAATCTTATCTCTTTTCTTTTCATCTCCTTCACTCTCATTTCACTCTCCTCATCTTTCACATTCTCCTAGCCGTCCCTCATACCCAAGGTAGAGAAGAAGAACAATTAAGGAAGAAGAAGAAGAAAAGCTTGGAAGAAAAGAGAGGAGGAAGTTGTAAGTTTGGCCATCCCTTTAAGATCAAACTATAGAATCCTATTTTCTCATCTCCATCTTCCCCTCTCCCTCTCTCAAGCAAACCCTACCTTGGCCGATTCTAAGTTTGGAGGGTTTCACCATTGATCAAGCATCTTGGCTGACCAAAGATCAAGAGGAAGGAGAAAAGAGACTAAGGAAGTCGACGGGAGTGGCAGAAGTCGGAGGAGACGACAGATTGTGAGTATTTCTTAAACAAGAGTTTTGTATTTTTAGGTTTTAAGACTTGGGATTCATTTTTGTTAAATTTAATGGTGGCCAAATAATTTTATGCCATGGATCTTAAATACATCAATTTGAAGAATGGAAAGTGGACAAAACCCTAAATGGGTAAATTAGGGTTAGGGGAAGGAAAGAATTAAATGGACTAAGTGCATTGTATAATTAGGTGTTGATTAAGCATGGAAGTGTGGGTTTTAAATGAATTGATGGACCATAGGGTTCGGCCATGTAGTATGGCCGAACCCCATGGAAAAAAGGTTGATGAATTAAGTAGGGTTTTAAGGTTTAAAGCTATGGAGAATGAATATGATTTGTAGAGTTGTAAATGATTAAATGTAAGTAGTTTTTGAAGAGGTTTTTATGATGGAATCCATGGATGAGTGTAATTGTTTTATGGTCAAAAAGGGCATCAATGGATGATGGATCATGAACCATGGGTTCGGCCATGGTGTATGGCCGAACCCTATGGTGATCAAATGGTGAAATTGTGGAATAATGATGTATGTGAAGTAATGGAAAAATGAATGGAAAATGATGGTTGTATGGTTGTTTGTTGATGGATGTAAATGGACTTAAATGTGATTAAGGATGGTGGTTTAAATGTATAAGTTGAGCCCCTTCATAGAAGGGCTTATGGTGGGTTTAAATGTGTAAAAAGACCAAAGAAAAAAAAATGGGATAAAGGCATCATGGGTTCAGCCATGGTGTATGGCCGAACCCATGACCCATTTGTGGGTAAACTTGTGGATTAAATGGGTATTATGTATGGGAGAAATGAATGAGGGTTAGTGTTTAAATGGCTAATTTTTCTAGTGTTGTCAGGTTGTGGGTGATGAGACATCAATGGACCCATTTTGTGAACCAATTAAGGCCTAAGATTAATGTGTATTTGTATGTTAGGTTAATGGAGTGTAAGTAAATTAAATGGCTAATGTTAATGGTCATGTGCCATGGTTGAATGGGTCATTAATGGACCTAAGTTAGAGATCCAAGTTTATGATCAATTATGAACTTGGTTAGGAAAGGGTGAATGAGTAATTAACCATGGAGAAGAGGTAGTGGCAAAACCGTAAATAATGGCTAAAAATGAAGAACTCCATGGGAGATGATCATGGGTTTAGGGATTCTAAGTACTAGCATTATGTAGGGTTAAATAAAGCCTAGGAGGCTGATTTTAGACTCATGTACTTAAAATATATAATGGATTAAATGGGACCCGCAAAACTTAAATAGTGACCAATTTTCATATGGACTTGGAAATGTTTAATGGACTTAGAAATAGTTAAAATATGGACTGATTATGTGTATGTAATAAGGTATTGGATATCGCGAAAGGTACGCGTGTCGGTAGCCGGATTGTCGGACGAAACCTTAAAAAGACGCGAGTCGGTATTTGGTAGGATTCCTACGTTTTTGTAAGCGGTGGATTAGTTGTTATGTGATGATTCTTGACTTATTTTTGGTAATTATATGATATGTTTTTATGGTGGGTTTTAATGGTTATGATTTATTTATATGATATGTTTTATGGTGGGTTTTAATGGTTATGATTTATATACATAGTATGATGCAAGGCTATGAATTCTATATTAATGCTATGAGTTATATATATATAACATAGCATAATGCACACATCTCATGCATGGCATGGGTGGAAAAAAATAAACAAACCGGAGTCCATGCTCCGTCGGGGGGACCGAGAAGCATTCATGGGGATAACCTGATAGGCTATAACCGGAGTCCATGCTCCGTCAGGGCGACCGAGAAGCAAGCATGGGGATATCTTGACGAGGTTTTTCTGTCAAGGGGGATATGACATTATGATGGGTGGGACACATGACATAATGCACCCATGGCATGACATTCATCTTATAATTTTCCTTATATGATTTCATATGTGTCTGTTATTACTAATCCATGTGCTAGCCCTATTCGGAGTCTTACTGGGCCCGTTGTCTAACGCCCTACTTCTCCCCTAGCTGATGACGCAGGAGATAGCGGAACAGAGAGGCGAGACGGGAGCCAAGATTAGGAGCTTGGGGAAACAACTTCTTCTTTTATTTATGTTTATTTTGGATAATGTAATTTGAAGTAGTATAGCTTGTCGGAAATGTAATACCTTGGATTACTTGCTATGTTTTGGGATTTTATGTTGGACATTATCCTTTTGAGGTTTAGTAATTAAATGAATGTTTTTTTTTTCCTGCTATCTGAAAACTAGTAGGATAGTCTTTATTACAATATCCCGCATTAAGTTATACTCCGCGAGCTCACGTCTACGTGTGAACCGTTCTCGTGGACTTCGTTCCACGCGCACGTAGGGTTTGTCAGTTAAGGACCGGGCTTTAGAAGCTTGGACTTAACTTGCGTCGTGACGTCCGCGCCCTTTGTCACTTTTAAAAAAAAAAAATAGATTTTGATTTTCGGTGAAGAGGGGCGGGCGTTACACTACTGGCGGTTTGTCAAGGATTTCTCCAAGATCGCCAATCCCATGCCAAGTTTGCCTGCGAGAATGTGTTATTCGTTTGGAGCGAAGCTTGTGAGACAGTTTTCCGGAGGCTGGATAAGAGTCTAACTTTCGCTTCAGTGTGGATTGTGCCAGGAAGAGGCCACGGCTATGCGGTTTCCTAGGATGCTTTAGGTAATGGTTTGAGCTATTTACTGATGTAGGATGGAGAGAGATAATTTATGGTTCGAGAGAGATAATTTAGGGTTCGAGACATTTTAAGAACCAAAAGACGAACTATCGTAATTATGACTTGGAGTTAGTGATTGTGGTATTCCACCTAAGAAGGAGCTGAACATGCAAAGGCGATGGATGGAGTACCTTGGTGACTATGACTTTGTGTTGTCTTACCACCCAGTAGGACAAACGTAGTTGCAAACGCTCGCATGACGAAAGGAACTTTGTCGGGTCTGACCGGAGGTTAGAGCATCCAGATTTTTGCAGCACGGTTGTCCAGCCAGAGTTTTATGATAAAGTTCTGAGGGATCAGTAGGCAGATGAGAGGTGCATTGAGTCGAGGAGTGTTGTGGTCAGTGGTAGTGGACCCTTTGGATGGATTGTGAGACAAGATGGTGGTATGACCATTCAGGGTAGGCTTTTTGTACCCATGGAATGGTAGTAACGAGAGGAGGTATTACGACACTTCCATCACTCTAGATTTGTTGTGCCTCTGGGATGTGCAAGGATGTGTCTTGTTTTGCTTCAGCAGTTCTAGTGGAAAGACATGAAGAGGTTAGTAGCTGAGTCGTGGCCCACTATTTTGACTTGCCATCAGGTCAAGGTAGGGCACTTGGGAACCGATGATAGATTGCAGTCTTTTCGATTTCCGAGTGGAAGTGGGATCATATTATTATGGATTTCGTGACTGGATTGCCGAAGTCACCTCGAAGACATGATGCAATATGGGTTATAGTGGATCAATTGACTAAGTTGGCTCATTTTATTAGCATGAAGACGACAATTTCTCTAGAGACTTTAAATCCGCTATATCTGGCAGAGGTAGTCAGACTGTACGGTGTGCCTATGTCCATTATTTCAGATTGGGACCGAGACTTGTTTCTCTGTTCTGAAAAGACTTGAAGAAAAAGTTGGACACACAACTTTGTTTCAGTACAATGTTCCATCCGTAGAAAGATAGGAAGTCGGAGTGGACCGTTCAGATCTTAGATGATATAATCCGAGTCTGTGTGGTTTTTTTTTTTTATCGTGGCAGTAGTTTGGAGAGTTAGTTACACTTAGTTGAGTTTGTCTACAACAACAGATACCAAGATGGTATCAAGATGGCTCCTTATGGACCTTGTAGGCCAGACCATGCAAATCACCCTTTTATGGGCCGAGATCAGTGATATAGTGATGTTAGGACCAAGCACGGTCTGTAACGCCCCCGCCCTTTTCACCCTTCCGAAAATCAGAGTCTAAAAATTTCTTTTGAAAGAAACATAGAGTGAACAAGAACGGGAGGCGCCACGACGCGAACTAAGTCCGAACTACCCAAGTCCGACCCTTAACTGGCCACCCATGTGTGCATGGACTAACTCACGATAACAAATCACACATGGAACTAAATAATGACTTGCGGAATAAACTAGACTAACTGCGGAAATAAATTGAATAGATAGCAAGTACCAGTCTCAATTAATAAATAACTTAAACCAACCATCCATTGTTAATATCCTAAACAAACCATAGCAAGGTATCAACTTATTACATGTCCATAAAATATAACTAAAAATACAGTAATAAAGAAATCCCGAACAACAATCAAGCGCTTAGGCTTGGCTCCCCTCCTGGTCATCGACCTTCTCTTCCCCTTCCTTGTTCCTGCATTATCCTCCAAGGATAGAATTAGGGCATTAGATCAACGCGTCCAGTAGGTTCCCGATCCGGGCTACCACATGGTTAGCATATAAAACATGCATATATATCATAGTACATGATTATCAAAAACATATAAAATCATGCTATGTATGTATGCAAATGTAATGAACCCCACCCATCACACATACATAGCCATCACTTGACGGGACTCTCACCGTCAATGTAAATCACAATACACTTTCATTTGGGACTCACACGATAAGGTAATCCACAGTAATCCTCGTTACCTGTGGAAAGACACTTCATCATTGAGTTGTTTCACAGTATTCTTTCATTGGGACTCACATGATAAGGTAATCCACAGTAATCCTCGTTACCTGTGGAAAGACACTTCATCATTAAGTTGTTTCACAGTGTTCTTTGATTGGGACTCTCAAGTCAAGGTAACCCATAATCATCACCCCATGCCATGCATGAGATATCAATGTGCATGTACGTCATTTTGTAAATACATATGTCATCATTCAAAACCATATTTGAAACATAATATCAAATACAACATATCTCATAAAAACATGATAAAACCAAATCATAATTGTGGTTACAAGTAGATAGGAAACCTACCGAAGATTAACTTCGGTGTTTGTTCTTTCTTAAAGCGTCACCCGTTCACAACTAGTGCGTCGTTCAACTTCCGTTACCTTGTCCATATAACAATAAGTAAATCATACTATCATTTAAATATTCATTCACATCTAAGACCCAAAACATCTTGTGGGGTTCGGCCATACCCATGGCCGAACCTCACCACTTTAATTTGATCTCTTTATCCATTCATAATTGTATCATGCTGAAACTTTAGAACCACTAATTATTTCCATGAAATGTAATCATAAAACACATAAACATGGTCATGGGGTTCGGCCATACAGATGGCCGAACCCTATGGCTTTCCCATTTAAACTTCCATATCTTAACTTAGCCATAGAAACCCTATGGTTCGGCCATGAAATGGCCAACCCATATCTTGTCCAATTGTTCACTTAGAATCCTTTTAAAATACCTCATATTGTTCCATAACCTTCAAACTTGAAACTCCTTGATTCAACCAAAATAGTCCATATAAAATGGTCCATGGGGTTCGGCCATACACATGGTCTAACCCAATGATTCCCTCCTATGTTCTTAACTTAGGTTCTACACCCTTTTACCAAGGTAATTACATGGTTCAGCCATATATTAGCTGACTAAAAATAGCAAACATATTTCCATTTTAAATCCCATAAGCACCCATAAAATGACCCTTTTGGTGTAATTCTTCCAACAATTCTACATTATTTATCTATTGTTTCTTAGCCATAAAAACAGCAAGGTTTAACCATCCATTGTCGACAATTGATTAATTCCATTTTACAATCCTTTAGCAATCTTCACACATGGTATGGTTTTTATCCCCAAAAACCATACCATTTAATCAATTACTTTCATGGGGTTCGGCCATCCAAAGTGGCCGAACTCCATGCTCTAAATTTTCATCCTTTAAGACCTCATCATAATACTTTACATCAATACTTAATTCGGCCACAAAATGACCAATTAACATATGTAAAAATCACCATAGTTGACATGGTTCTTGACTTCCTAAAACATTGAACTAAAACCTCTCTTTTCATGGGGTTCGGCCAACCAATATGGCCGGTCCCAATGATATATTTTTTATTCATTTGAGCCATCTAATCCAAGGTTTACTCCTTTGATATATTCGGCCAATCCATAGCCCAACATATGACACTCAAACCATGATTTTAGAACTTTTCCAAAACATGTAAATAATCTAACTTAGCATCAAAAACAGTCCATGGTTTTGTCCTACAAAAACCACCCAATTTAACCCATTCTTTTCATGGGGTTCGGCCATCCCCAATGGCCGAACCCTATGATCAGTTTTCCATCTTATTTATGAACTGCCATCTAAGGTCTAACCCTTGATGGATTCGGCCAAATGATGGCCAAATCATACTCTTTTTTACAACTTGTGTAACTTAAACACTTAAGAAAATCTTACCAATTTCCTTTGCTCCTTCCCTCTTGCTTCCTTTCTTTCCTTCTTCCTTAATTCCTTGCCGAAATGGTGCTGGATCAAATGGTTAAACACAGCAACTAGTTCGGCCCAAAGATGGTGTTCTTGAGAGGGGGAAAGGAGATGGAATTCTAAGGTTTTCTTTGGAATAAAATGCGGCCAAATGAAGTGTTTGTTGTCTTTGTTTAACAGCCCAAAGCATCTCATAACTCCTCATTAATCTTTTGATAAAACTAAGGAGGTATTGGGTGCCATCCAAGGCACCCCTTGGTGCTAAACGTTGCAACCCTTCATGTAAGCCCATGCATCTTATCTCATTTACATAAATGCATTTAAGACTTTGCATGGAGACCACCATAACAAGTCCCCAACATGTGGGACTTGTATTGTGTATCTTGAGACTCATGCACCTCTTCATCTCCCCTTTAACTCACTGATTTTACAGACCCTTTGGTTTCCATTTTGACTCACCTAACTCAATGGCTTCACTCACCACATTAAATACCATACATTAATTACACTTGAGTCAACTCATTTCTTAATTCAAAACCAACTCAATTCAGTCCCACTCAACCTGACTTGACTCACCATTGAGCTCATTTGAGGGCCCACACAGTCAGCCGTGGTCAATCTTGGTCAACCCGACCCATTGGGTCCCCATTTAGCTCCTTGACCCGTTTTGACAACATGACCCATTTATGGGCTGTTTTAGCCATTTGCATTTAGTTTTCACATGTTCATCAGGCCTACCCATATTTGCTCCACTTGATTTCCAATCAATTTAGCTTAACCCCACTAAATTTGGGCTCACCCAATGGTCTAATAAGTCCATTTGACCGATTGGGGCCAATTGGATCCTTTGACCCAATTAACCATATTGACCCATGAACCCATTCATGATAAATTGGCCATTATAATATGTTCATATGATCTTAATTTGAACAATGGGCCCCACCATTTCCTCATTTGCAATCACATTTATTGAATTTACCAATCTAGTGGCATTTTCGTAAATATTCATCTTATTGAGAATTTTTTACCCAATTTGATGCTCATTACCCATTCATGATAAATTGGCCATTATAATATGTTCATATGATCTTAATTTGAACAATGGGCCCCACCATTTCCTCATTTGTAATCACATTTATTAAATTTACCAATCTAGGGGCATTTTCGTAAATATTCATGTCTTTGAGAAATCGGGGTGTTACATGGTCAGTGAGACTACTGAGCAGGTGAGTTTGATCAGACAAAAATTGTTGGCTGCCAAGAGTCAGCAGAAGTATTATGTTGACCGTTTGAGGAGGGCACTTGAGTAGCTGTTGGAGACCGTATTTTCCTTCGGGTCTCGCCCTATCATGGGATTCAGAGGTTTAGGCGTCGAGGGAAGCTGTCACCTCGATATATTGGTCTGTTTGAGGTACTAGAGAGAACTAGGGAAGTGGCTTATATATTTGTACTCCCTCCGCGTCTCGCCCGAGTACACAACGTCTTCCATGTTTCAATGCTTCGGAAGTATTATCAAGATCCATCGCATGTGCTTAACTGGGAAGATGTGGAACTCAACGAGGACCTTAAGTATGAAGAAGGACCAGTGCAGATCGAGATTCTAGAGAGAAAATGTAATACCCCGCCCTTTTCGAGAATTTCAGAGTCTAATTTTTTTTTTTCAAGTAATAATAAAATATCGAAAAAGAGCGGGCGGCGTCACGACGCGAGTTAAGTTCAGACTACTCAAGTCTGAACCTTAACTGGCCACCCATGTGTACATGGAATAGACCATGATAGTGAATCACACATGGAACTAACATCAACATGCGGAATAATCTAGATTAATTGCGGAATAGAAAGACGATATAGCAAGTAACAGTCTTAAACATTAATTAACATAGATCAACCATCCAAAGGTTATTAACCTAATCAAACCATAGCAAGTAATGAATTATTACATGTCCCACAAAAGTATTCAAAAGATAGTAATATAAAGTAGTTCAGTCCTTCATTCAAGCGCTTAGGCTTTGCTCCCCTCCTGGTCAATGACCTTTCCTTTCCCTTTGCTTGTACCTTCAATCTCCTCTGAGGATAGAATTAGGGTGTTAGATCAACGAGCCCAGTAGGTTCCCGAATCAGGGCTACCACATGTTAGCATATAAAACATGCATATACATATCATAATACATGATCATTAAAACAGATAAAACAATGCTATGATGTATGCACATGCAATGAGCATCCCCCATCATGTACATTCATAGCCATCACTTGACGTGCCTTGCACCGTCAAGGTAAATTACAATACAACTTCCATCTCTTCATCATTGACTGACTCATATCACGTATTAGTCCTCCTGGAGGGACTCTCATCGCCTAAGGAGACCAATGTGACTATGATCATCATGTTACTCCTCCTGGCGTGACTTGCACCACCTAGGCAAGACGTAACTTATAACTTGAAATACTGTAGAACCTCTTTCATAATCCCATGTCTATGCATGAGATGCTAATGCATGTATGCCATTCGTTAATGCATAATATATCATTTGAAACACATATATTAAAACAAGTGTATCATAAGAAAAACTGGATAAAAACCGTGGTTACAAGTAGGTAGGAAACCTACTGAAGAATCACTTCAGTGTCTGTTCTTTCTTAGGCTTTATCCGGTCACCGCTCGCAGTCGTGCACCGTCACAGATATCCGTCACCTTATTCACATAAATCATGGACCAACTTTTAATCCCTTACTTTATTTGATTCCCATTTTTGAGTCTAAGTCCACAAATACCAACTCATAGTTGTGACGTTTATTTATAAACATGCCATTGCTACCAATACCTTGATTAAACTTTACAACTTACCCACAACCTTAACATGGTTCAGCCATGTTTTGGCCGACCAAATCAGCAAATAAAATTCCATTTTTAATCACACACACATCCATAAAATGACCCATGAAAACGGTCCATGGGGTTCGGCCATACTCATGGCCTAACCCTTATGGTTCTTTGCTCAATAATGTCCTTTATTTACATACTAATTGGCTCTACCCCTTAGCCATGTTAAACCCATAGTTTAGTCATCCTGTGGCCAACCCAAAATCAGTAACCATAATAGATAACAATCTCCACAATTTGGTATGGTTTTATCTCTCCAAAACCATACCAACTTATCAACCAATTTTATGGGGTTCGGCCATCCAATGTGGCCGAACCCTATACCCATGCTTTGGACCCTTTTTCACTTACATTTCATGTCCATTGAATCATGTAAGAATCAACATAATATTATCAGATTTTACCTTTCAAAAACCATACAAAAACAGTCCATAAAAAGTCTATGGTTTACATGCTTTCCAACATGGAAACCAACATTCTTTTACATGGGGTTCGGCCCTCCATGGTGGTCGAACCCAATGGTTATGTTTACTTCTTTTAAACCTAAGATAATCATGTAATAACAGTATATTAAAATCAGGTTTTACCTTTCAAACAAACATCCAAACATTAGCCCAATTTCATAGGGTTCGGCCATGCTCATTGGCCGAACACCATGAAATTGGTTTTGAACATTTAACCCTTTATCTTGGGTCTGAAACCAACACCCAAATCCATGTTTTAACCTCCTTAAAACATGCATTCCAAATCCAACAATAACATCTAATATCAGTCCCAAATCTTATGGTTTTAATTTCCAAAAACTATAAAAAACAACCATTTGTTTCCATGGGGTTCGGCCATGCTAAGTGGCCGAACCCAATGGTCCATTTCCATCTTTTAATCCACTGATTTTAGACCATATAAACTTCAGTCCCTATGTCATTCAGATCCATGTTTTAACCATTCTAAAATATGTATTTAAATCTTAAATCAAAACCCAAAAACAGTCCACAAAATCCATGGTTTTCATGTTTCAAAACATGAAAACCAAGCCATCTATTACATGGGGTTCGGCCCTTCATGGTGGCCGAACCCAATGGTTATTTTTACCATTTTAAATCCTCCACTAATCAAGTTAAACCCTGGTGTAATCGGCCATCACCATGGCCCAACACACACCCATTTTATTAACCAAAAGTCCATGGAAAATACTTACCAAATTCCAAGCTTTTCTTATGCCTTTGATCCTTGTCTTCTTCCCTCTTGTTTCCTTCCTTCTTTCTTCCTTTGTCTCACCTGGTTAGAAGCATGAACCACTGGTGAAATCACCAAGATAAAATTCGGCCAAGAGAGGTGTTCTTGAGAGAGGGAGAGAGATGGGATTGTAAGGCTTCCACAATGATAAAACACGCCCAAAATGGGTGTTGTTTGCTTTTGTATTTTCAGCCACCCCATCACCATTTACTCCTCATCAAGCCTTGCACAAACCAAGGAGTAACTTGCAGCAAAGCAAAGCACCCCTTGGCATTCTACCCATGCAGCCATTCATATTCTCATGTAACTCACCTCAAACCCATCATATACATTTAATATTTACCATGGAACTCACCAAAACAAGTCCCCAACGTGTGGGACTTGTTTTGGTTGGTTTGAGACCAGCCAACCTCTTCAAATTCCTACTTAGCTCAGTGAGTTTACAGCCCCTTCAACTTCCCTTTTGACTCACCCAACTCAAGATATTTAGATTTCCATCCCAACTCACCCAACTCACATACTTAATGCATTTCATTTAATGCACATGTGTTGACTCACTACTTGATTTAATTCCAACTCACTTCAGTCTCACTCAACCGATTTGACTCGTGTTTTAGCTCCCTTGAGGGTCCACATAGTCAACCATAGTCAACTCGACCCGTTGGGTCCACTTTTAGCTCCTTGACCCGTTTTTGACTCCATGACCCACTTATGATATTTTGGTCATTTGCAATTGGTTTTTACATATGGATCAAACCTACCCATTTTTTTCTCCACTTGATTTCTAATCAAATAGGCTTAACCCCATTTAATTTAAGTTCATAAAATGGTCAAATCATCCATTTTGACCCGATGGGTCCCATTTGGGCTCTTTGACCCATTTAGCCATTTTTGACCCAATTGATGTAAATTACCCAACCAATCACACTTATCCTCCATAATGTGCTCATATGATTTTAATTTGAGCAATGGGCCCCACTATTTCCTTACTTAACATCACAAAATAATTAATTTAACAACTCAGCGGCATTTTCGTAATTTTCCACTTCATTGAGAAACTGGGGTATTACAGCAAATGATTCGTGGTAAGGCTATCTGTCTGGTTTTAGTGATTTGGCAGTACAAGGGTAGAGAGACTTCTATTTGGGAGAATGAGGCAACGTTGGGGAAGCAGTTCTCAGCCTTGTTTGAGACTAAAGGTATGAGTTTAGTTTGAAATTTGATGACGAATTTCCTTAAAGGGGGTAGTGTTGTAATCACTCGTTGCAAGTTTTCCCATTTTTTTGGAGAGATTCCGGACCTCCGAGTTGTTTTCGGGATCGTAGAAGCAGTGAGGAGAGTGTACGCTCAGTGGTGGGCCCCAGTTATCTTATTTCGAGTTTGAAAACTCGAGGGGCATTTTAGCAATTTCATAGTTTTTATGTATAAACATGAAAAAATTGTTGAAAATCACACATTTTTCCCGCTCGAATTTCAACATTCGAGAAAATTTTTGGGTTTTTGATTTCGTCGCCATTTATCTCTATTGAAAAAAAGAAAAGAAAAAAAAAAGGAAAAAAACCCTTACTATAAGACCTTCCTGCGGCACTGTAACTTTCCAGCTACAGTGTGCCGTAGCACCCTCACCCGCAGCCGTCTCTCTTTCTCTCGGTGCTTCTCCTTCTTTTTCTTCTTCCTCCTTTCGTCTTGTCTGTTTACCAGTCGTCGCCCTCAGACGTTCGCTGCCCTGGATTGCCGGCTTCCACCCCCCCTTCTCGCCATCTCTATTTTCACCCCCTTTCTTTTTGTAACGCCCCGCCCTTTTCACCCTTCTGAAAATCAGAGTCTAAAAATTTCTTTTGAAAGAAACATAGAGTGAATGAGAGCAGGAGCGCCACGACGCGAGTTAAGTTCAGACTACTCAAGTCTGAACCTTAACTGGCCACCCATGTGTACATGGACTAGACCATGATAATAAGTCACACATGGAACTAACAACAACATGCGGAATAAACTAGAATAACTGCGGAAATAATATGAATAGATAGCAAGTAACAGTCTCAATTGATAATTAAAATAAACAACCATCCATAGTTAATAGCCTATCAAACCATAGCAAATTATTAACTTATTACATGTCCATCAAAATATAATTCAAGTGACAGTAATAAAGAAATCTTGTTCATTATTCAAGCACTTAGACTTGGCTCCCCTCCCGGTCATCGACCTTCTCTTTCCCCTTCCTTGTTCCTGCATTATCCTCTAAGGATAGAATTAGGGCATTAGATCAACGCGCCCAGTAGGTTCCCGATCAGGGCTACCACATGGTTAGCATATAAAACATGCATATATATCATAGTATATGATTATCAAAAACATATAAAACCATGCTATGTATGTATGCAAATGTAATGAGCCCCACCCCATCACACATACATAGCCATCACTTGACGGGACTCTCACCGTCAAGGTAAATCACAATACACTTCCATATGGGTCTCATATGATAAGGTAATCCACAGTAATCCTTGTTACCTGTGGAAAGATGCTTCATCATTGAGTTGTTTCATATCACATATTAGTCCTCCTGGCGGGACTCTCATCGTCTAAGGAGACCAATGTGACTCTGATCATCATGTTACTCCTCCTAGCGGGACTCTCATCGCCTAAGGAGGACAGTAACTCATATTTGCAACACTGTATAACCTCAGTCATCATCCCATGTCCATGCATGAGATGTCAATGTACATGTATGTCATTTGTAAATACATATCTCAATATTCAAAACCATACTTGAAACATAATATCAAATACCACCTATCTCATAAAAGCATGATAAAACCAAATCATAATTGTGGTTACAAGTAGGTAGGAAACCTACTGAAGATTCACTTCAGTATTTGATCTTTCTTTAGCATCACCCGGTCACGACTCGCACGTCGTTCAACTTCCGGTACCTTGTCCATATAACAATCAATAAATCATACTATCATTTACTCATTCATTCACATCTAAAACCCAACCACGTCTTGTGGGGTTCGGCCATGCCCATGGCAGAACATCACCAACTTAGGATTTAACCCTTAAAACTTCCGATCAATTCCATGCAATGGATCCACACCAAAACCTATTGTCATGATCCATGATCTTTACATTTGAAACCTTTTAATTCAATACAAACCTACACTATATAATCCATATGAAGTGGTCCATTTAACCCATACCATGATCCATGGGGTTCGGCCCTATACATGGCCGAACCCTATGGTTCACTTGATCCAATAATCACCATGATTACTCATGGTTTTAACATTGTAATTCAACCATGAATTATACGTGGTTCAGCATAATAATCAACAAAAAACAGTAAACATGTATTCCATTAATTGCCATAAGAACACCATAAGTTTATATGGTTTTTGTCTCACAAAACCATCAATTACTTTCATGGAAATGTCATACCATTTCATGGGGTTCAGCCATCCCAATTGGCTGAACCTCATGGCCTATGGTTTAGATCCTTTTTGTCAAATAAATAGCTTTATTTAAAACACATAAGCTCTTCACAATTGATATGATTTCCATCTTGTTGAAAGCCCTACCAAACATCAAATACTTTCATGGTTGGATGGCCGAACCCTATGTCCATGTTTTAGTCCTCTTAAACATGTTTTAGATCTCATTTAAACATATGATAATCAGTATAATGTTACCATGTTTTTACCCTTCAAAACCATCCAAATAAATCCATCACTTTGCATGGTTTCCACTTTGTAAAACTCAATCCAAATCACCATAATACTTCATGGGATTCGGCCATCCACGATGGCCGAGCCCAATGGTCCATTTCATCAGTTTATATCTACTGTTTAGACCCATGATAACTTCAGCCCTTCATGTCATTCAAGTCCATGTTTTTAACCCTTTTTAAAACATGCATTTGAGTCTTAAAGAAACATCAAAAACAGTCCACCAAACTTCATGGTTTATTTGTTTCAAAGACATCAAAACCAATCAATCATTTACATGGGGTTCGGCCCTCCAAGGTGGCCGAACCCAATGATCATTTTTACCATTTTAAAACCTCTATTACTCAAGGTTAAAACCTTGGTGCATTCGGCCATAACCATGGCCCAATACACACCCTTTTCTTACAACTTGTTTAACTTGAAAACTTAAGAAATCTTACCAAATTTCCTTTGCCTATGATCCTTGCCTTCTCCCCTCTATTTCTTTTTTTCTTCCTTAATCCTTTGCTGGTTTATGTTTGATTAATTGGTGCCAACACCTCTGCTGTTCAGCCAAGAAACGAATTTGGAGAGAAGGTGAGAGAGATGGGAATTTCTTGGATTTTCAATGTGAAAATCGGCCAAGAATGGTAACCTTTTCCTTTTGTAGTTTCAGTCCCATCATCTATTCATCCTCCCACATTAAATTTTGCTAAACACGATGGGATGTTGGGTGTCATCCAAGACACCCCTTCACCCAAACGTTGCATCTCTTCATAATTTGACACATGCATCTCATGAGATGCATGGTGCTGCCCAACCTTGGTGTCCCTTGGCTTTGCCAAGGCACCTCTTCACTCTCAACGGCTGGGATTGATTTGATTAAGACACCTTTTCATATCCTCTTGACTCACTTGATTCATGGTACTTTTGTTCCAACTCAACTCATCCAACTCATCACATTTAATGCACCAAGTTTGAGTCAACTCTTTTCTTAAATCAAACTCACTCCAAATCAATCCAACTCAAGCTGAACTAACTCACACTTGAGCTCATCTGAGGGCCCACACGGTCATCCGTGGTCAACCTAGTCAATCCGACCCATTGGATCCCCAATCAACCCTTTGACCCTTTTTGACAACATGACCCATTAATGGGCTGATTTTGCACTTTTAAATCGTTTTCACTTATGCATCAAGCCTACCCATTTTTGTTATACTTGATTTCCAATCAGTTCAGGTTAACCCCATTTAATTTGAGCTTATACAATGGTCGAAACATCCATTATGACCCATTGGGTCCAATTGGGCCCTTTGACCCATTTAGCCATTTTCGACCCAATTGATGTACATAGCCCATCCAATCAAACTTGACATTTATAATGTGCTCATATGATCTTAATTTCAGCAATGGGCCCCACCATTTCCTTATTTGACCTCACAAAATAATTAATTTACCAAACCATGGGCATTTTCGTAATTATCCACTTCATTGAGAAATTGGGGTGTTACACTTTTCCCTCTAATTTTCTCAATTTTCCTTTCTTTTACTTAGTTTTCCCTCCCCTTTTTCCTCTGGTTTTTTCTCAATTTCCCTCTATTTCCATCGGTTTTCCCTGACTTTCCCGATTTCTCTGATTTTTTCTCCTTCCATGTTTTCCATGTTTCCTTTTTCTTTTCTCGGTAATTTCTTCCTGGAAGTTTTTCCTTGATTTCATTTTCCCTAATTTCGTTTTCCCTTTCCTTTCTCCTTTTCGGACTCAGTTGGGCAACTGAGTCGGATCGACTTAGTCTCCAAACGGACTCAGTTCAAACCCTGGGTCAGCCCAGTCTTGGACCTGGCTTGGTCCACTCAGGCCCAACTTTCGGCCCAATTCCGTTAAGCCCAGTCTTTGCCCTGGACTCAACCTTGGATCTGGCCCAACCAACCTTGGACTCAGCTTGGCCCGTTTCCAGGCCCAGACCTAGTCCGGCCCAACCAGATTTGGTCAGGCCTAGTCTGACAGGCCCGACCCATTTTGGGCCCAACCCAATTTTAGGCCCATTTTCAGTCCGGTCTCATTCAGCCGTTTTTAGCTTATTTACTTATTCATTCTTCCTTGTTTCAATAGAGTGAGCTTCATACAACCTTTCAAGCCACTTGCTCGCTTCGGATTTTCGACTCCGCACACACTGTGAGGGGACTTATCACTGTTTTAGCATGCATTCACATCTATTTAACTCTTGACCTTGGACATGAAGTAACTCAAGTGGGACCCTTCGTTTATTAAGCCATTCGGTAAGGGAACTGTTATATGAATTTGTGGCAAGGGGTCCGTTCGGGTGCAGTCATGTCAACTATATGCGATTAAATGGAAAATTTTGATCGGATTAATGGACAATGAACATGATGCTTGAAACTTATTGATAACATATGTATTTAGCTATAACATGTAAATGAATTTATGATGATAATAAGGCATGCGTTGGATGTCGAACATAATGTTAGGGAGTTAATGATAACTTGTTATGCATTTAATTATAACATGTGAATGCATTTATGCTGAAAACGAGATATGCGTCTGGACTTTGGATATGATGCTTGGGACTTGTTGACAACATGATGGGTGTTTATTTATAATATGTGAATCAGATCATGATAAGTATGTGGACTTGTGTTTGAGACCTTGTTATATACTTGTGTTGTTATATATGATCATGATATCATGCGCCCGCCTGCAGTTGGGGGGGTATCCCACAACGGACAGCGCTCCGTTGGGTGTTGAGATGGAGGAACTATTGACATGTGTATATGTTTATGATGATGTGATGAGTTTGGTTGTGGGTAGGACTTCCCCATTACGCCTCGGTGGTCGAGACCCCAAATAGGGAGATGCTGGTTTTCCCATTGCATTCCCGCGGTTGAGGTGCCTGCCTTTGAGATTGGCTTCCCCGTTATGCTCAAGCGGTCTAGACCCCCATAGGGAGATGCAAGTTTCCCCGTTGCATTTTGACGATTGAGGCAATTGTGTATTATGAGGTCTCCCATTTGTATTGGTAGGCAGACTGGTGTTGGAGGATGATAGTTGTGAGTAATGGGGATGATGTTTTGGATTAGTCAGTGGGACCACTGATTAGTTGTATGGTTGAGAACTCTTGTACGTAGAAATTCATTTTATTGCAACGTCCATTATTCCTCATACATGTGATATATGTTGTCGCTGACATGTGATATGATTATTCCATTCACTGGGTTGGTTAGCTCACCCCTTACCTTTCAGGTACCCCGGTTATGGAGGGGCCAGGTGGGCCCCTTGAAGAGGTACCCAGAGAGGAATAACAATAGTTAATATCCCATATTATACTTATGCTCTAATTTTGAGAGACTCTTGTTTATATAGACTCGTTATCACATGTTTTGTTTGGATGATTGTATAACTGTATTGCATAGTCGATGGTTATTTGATATACTTTATCATGTTGGTTTTGGCCTTTATCAAATTGTTGAAACGGAGATAGTTACCCCGTTTCAAAAAAAAATGCCCTATATCCTTCCTTTTGTGTTGATTTGAGTTATTTCGGAGATAACGCGCCCGTAACAGTACGGGACATTACAGTTTCAGTTGGATTCAGTCGACTAAATGTATACTTACCAAACACGTAAACGATTTGTTGGTATTTCAGCCGATTGAATCTGTGATTCAGTCGACTCAAAGTGCACTGGCCGAGAACACAAAGGATTTGACCAAAAGTCAGCCGCCAGAATCTATGATTCAGTCGACTGAAAGTTTACGGGTCGAGCTTATACAGTATGTGGTTGTATGTTCAGCCGACTGAATCTTATGATTCAGTCGACTAAAAGTTTACGGATAGAGAACAGATTGTATCTGGGTGTGATTCAGTCGACTGAATTGAAAATTTTGATTTTTGGATGATCTTCCAAATGCCTCTGTCTATCTGGTAAGATGGAAGGGATGATGAAATTAAAATGGAAAATCAAATTAATATATGTGGTTGAATTTAATAAGGTAAAGTGATTCGTAAAAGGATTGTGATTCGTTTCGATGCGATCATTAGCGTTGTTCTCACAAGACAAGCAAGGATAGAGTATTGGACATTGGTAGGATTCCTACCTTATTGAGAACACTATGGAATATGATATGAGACTGATTTTTATTCCAAATATGATGATTACTGATTTTCAATAATATTATGTATTTTGAAATGAAATGGCATTCTTGCATACATTACCTCATGCATGGCATGGGAGGGAATACATATGACCAGCAAGCCAAGTCCTGAGCGGTCCAGACATGACTTTGGCTTGAGACTAGCTTGTATGAAGCTATGTGAACTGCTGAGATTTGGCCTTGTCCGGGTTGGTAGAAATAGTTACGGCGTAATTTGGGCCAAAGTGCTTTTGGGAAGGTCCCGAAACCCTACGCAGAGGGAGGAGTCCACACTCCACTGATAGTCTCGGTTGTTAATATGTGGATGGGTATACACTGACCTGGTGGTTGCTGCCACAAAACACTGCGGACGTAATTGGCCAAGTAAACGTTGATATGGCGATTTATCAAGGAAGCCATTGATATTTATTTATGATGTGATTGGATACGGAAATTGGGTGAGAGTTCATTTGGCATTGACACCCAGGACATGGCACATAAGTAAGCATGATTATAATATGGACATCATGTGTTGTTTTTACTACTTATGAGATATTTTACAAATGTGATATGATGTATCTACCTTGATTTATATTATTCCTATGTATACCATAACCCTACTTGGAATACCTACTGGGCATTTTGACTAATGCCCTACTTCTGCCCTATAGATGATGGAACAAGGAATGGTAATAATCAGGAAAGGAACGATGGACCGGAAGGGAACCAAGCATAGGAACTTGGAAAGATTATGTTTAAATTACCCAGTTTTAATTTCAATGATGTATTGGGAGATCTATATTTTGGATTGTAATAACTTAGACTTAATTCCTATGGTTTGATAATATTTAAGTTTATTTTAAGTATATGGTGATTGGCTTTCCTTGCCTTATAATGACAAGTATATGAATAGTATCTTATTCATATAAATAATTCTTCAAGTATTCAGAAAAGAATGTGAAATGTTTTAGTGGATTTAGTCCACGCACACGTAATTGTTGCCAGCTAAGGGTCAGGTTTTTGAAATTTGGACTTGACTCGCGTCGTGGCGTCCCGCTCCCTCTCACTCATTATAATATATATATACTCTGATTTTGTGAAGGTGAGAAAGGGCGGGGAGTTACGTCTAAAATGTCAACCATATATGAGGAATCAATCTAAGGGATTAGATGTAATAATCAAGGCCAATGACCCACCCATATGTGATTTTCGAGTTCAAGAAACTCGACACGCACTGCAGTTTTCTGCAAGTGACTGTCTGAGGAAGACATGTCTCGGAACCTTCTCAGACGTTTTGAGACAAGTAACAAAGGTTTGGACAATCCAAGGGAATGAATGATGTTCCATGGACCATTGAAAGATATGAGGTCTCGGAATCTTTCTCGGACGTTCTAAGGCCAAGTTTTGAGAAGACCAATAAACCCTCGGAAGGACTAAAGACTTAAGAAAATTTGTTGAGTCCAAAAGGGAACCCGATGTAATGGCCCAGAATTTGTAAATCAATATATAGGTGGATATTGTTTATTTTAATGGTGGAAATTTGGAAATTTGATGGAATAAATGGTGAATGGATCAAAATATGGACAAAGGCCCAAATATGGCCCAATGGACCATGGATTGGATTTAAAATCATTTAAATGGTCAATTGGGCCAAGGATGGTTAAATTGGGCCCAATACCCATTTGGGACCAAATGGATCAAGATGATGTAAGCTCTAAGGTAAATGAGTAAGAGGAAAATGTAGCTGGGCCATGGGCCCAATGGTGATCCAATAAGAGGAATGGATTGAATTGGAAATTAAATTATCTAAGTAAATGTTAATGGGACCTAAGTGACGTGGCCGAATGGGCCCACCTCCACCTTACCAAGTGAGGTGGTGTGTGGACCCAGAGATTGGTGGGGCCGGCCACCATGGTTGAATTGGTCAACCATGGGTGTATGTATGAAGGCAAATTAAGCAAATGAAGTTAAGTTCAAGTGGGAATTAATTAACTTAACCTAATGATCCAATTAAGTAGTTAATTAACCTAATAAAAAAGGTGGTCAAAGAGAGGAGACCAAAACACCTCATTCCAACTTAAGAGGAGAAAAAAAAAACGTTGGCTGTGGTGTTGGGTCAAAAAGCATATAAAATATCTTATGGGTTGGTGGGAGAAAATAATGGTAAAGTTATCTTAACCAACCAAAAAGGAGATGACTTCATCTCTCTCAAATTCATCACTCTCTTTCACTCTCTTCTCTTTCTCTCATCGTCCTACACCTAAGAAGAAGAAAGAAGAAGAGAAACCATGGAGGAAAGAAGAAAAGAAAGCTAAAAAGAGAAGAAAAAATTCAAAGCAAAGGCCCACCACTCCAAGATCAAAGGTTGGGATCTTCTTTCTCACTATCTCCTCCTCTCCCTCTCTCAACCACACCCCATCTTGGCCGACCCAAGCTATGATGTTTTCACATTGATCAAGCATGTCTTAGCCGATCAAACAAGGAGAATAAGAAGGAGAACGGCCAAGGAAATCGAGAGGGGAAAGAAAGACCGGAGGAGTCGTCGGATCGTAAGTATTTTCTAAACAAGAGATTTGGATTTTTAGGGTTTAAAATTTGGGATCCATTCTTGCTAGATTTGATGGTGGCCAAATGATTATAGGCCTTGGATTTCAAATCCCTCCAATGGAAGGATGAAAGTGGACAAAACCCCAATGGGTAAATTAGGGTTAAGAAAAAAATGGACAAAGTGGATAAATTAGGTTAAGAAAGAAAAATAAATGCATTAAGGACATTGGTATTAAGAATTGTTTTAAGCATGGATATATGTAAGTTTTGAAGGAAATCATGGGCCATAGGGTTCGACCATGTAGTATGGCCGAACCCCATGGTAAGTGATTGATTAATGTATTAGGGTTTATAAGAATGGAAGCTATGGAGAATGATTTGGGGTTTGTAAGCTTTATTGATTTAATGTGGTAATTCTTTTAAAGGGATCTTGAATGAAAATCATGGAAAGATGGTTTATGTTTTTAAGGTGTTAATGATTAGATATAGTGATTTGTAAAGGGTTGTTAAATGAAGAAATTCATGAAAATGTAGATGATTTTTATGGCCTTGGAAGGCATAGATGGGAGTGAACCATGAACCATGGGTTCGGCCATGGGTTATGTATTTGTAGATTTGAAGGGTGTAAAAATAGGGAAAAGTGGTTGAGAATGGTGATAGTTTAAGATGGATTTTTTTAAGTGGGGAAATAAGGTTTTAGAAATAAAACCATGGAGAGATTTTAGGGATGGAATGTTTTTAAACCCTATGGTGGTCAAATGGTAGTTTTAATGGTTATGAGATTATGGAAAAATAAGTGGCGAATGTTGGCGGTTTTAAGTGGGCTTAGAAGGATGGAAGAGATGGAGTAGTGCATTAGTAATTTGGAGGCTTAAAAGGGTCAAGTGTTGGAAATTTTAAAGGGAGTTTATGAAGAAAAATCATGGAAGGAATGATTAGGATTATTAGGCTTTTTAGTGATTAAGTGTAGGAAATTTTTAAAGGGGCTTAAGTGAGGAAATGCATGGGAGGTATGAATGGTGTTGGTAACCTTAAAAGGCATGAGGAAACAATGGACTAGGAACCATGGGTTCGGCCATGGTGAATGGCCGAACCCTATGGTGAGGTATTGTAAATTGTAATGATTTATGGGTGTAAGAATGTGGAAATTGATGGAGAAGAGTGATGGTTTTAAATGGACCATGGGTTCGGCCATGGTGTATGGCCAAACCCCATGGGGAAACTTTGATGAATTAAGTGTTTTGGGAAACCATGAAAAGAATGGGAAGTATGGCATGACTAAATGAGTCATTAATGGACTCAAGAAAATCTACCAAATTGATGATCAAAATTGATGATTTAAATTGCATGATGTAAACCTCCTCATGGGAGGGCTTATTATGGATCTAAATGTGGTGAAAAAGACCCAAGGAAAAGTGGGGATTAGGTTGAATAAAAGGGGCTGATTTCAATAAAACCCATGACCCAATTTGTGAGCCATTTGATGGGCTAAACTTGGGTTTATGTGTGTGGTTAATTAAGGTAGATTAAGTTAAGGAAGAGGGTTATTTTAATAATGTTATGGCATGATTAAATGGGTCACTAATGGACTTGAGTGTATGGATCAATTATGAACAAAAATGTACATGGTTAAGTGAATGTTTAACCATGGAAAAGAGGTAGTGGCAAAACCGTAAATAATGACCAAATTCAAGAACCTCATGGGAGATGATCATGGGCTTAGGGAGTCTAAGTAATAACCTTATGTATGACTAATAAAGCCTAGGATGGCTGGTTTTTAAACTCATGTGATTAAAATATTTAATGGATTAAACGGGACCCATAAAACTAAATAGTGAGGTTCGGCCATGGTGTATGGCCGGACCCCACTAAGGTATGATTAATGGGCTTAATAATTATTAAAGACATGGATTAATTGATAATGTATAATAAGGTACCGGACATTGCAAGCGGTGCATGATCGGTGACCGGATTATCAGACGGAAGCGAAAAAGGACACTAGTCGGTATTCGGTAGGATTCCTACCTTTTTGTAAGCCATGGATTGAGTGATGGTTTCTTTAAATTATTTTGGACATTATATGGTTTGTTTTAAGATGGGTTTTGGATTAAGTATTATGTGATGGTTTACCTTTGATTTATTTTGGTAATCATGTGATTATTTCAAGATGGGTTTTGGATTAAGTATTATGTGATGGTTTACCTTTGATCTATTTTGGTAATCATGTGATTGATTTAAGATGGGTTTATGACTATGATTTATATATATTACATGGCATGTGGCATATACATCTCATGAATGACATGGGAGGGATATGGTATGGGAAGGATGAAATGAAACCGGAGTCCATGCTCCGTCGGGGCGACCGAGAAGCAAGCATGGGGATATCTTGATGTGTTTCATCCATCAAGAGGAATATTATGAGATATAACCGGAGTCCATGCTCCGTCAGGGCGACCGATAAGCAAACATGGGGACACCTTGACGAGGTTTTGCCGTCAAGGGGGATGATTCGTGATTGTTTATATCTTGACGAGGTTTTGCCGTCAAGGGGGATGATTTGTGATTGTTTATATCTTGACGAGGCTTTTCCGTCAAGGGGGATATGATATCATGATGGTATGGATGATGGGTGGGACTCATGACACAAAACACCCATGGCATGGCATTCATTTTATGATTTTCATTATATTATACCTATGTGTTTGTTATCACTAATCCATGTGTTAGCCCTACTCGGAGTCCTACTGGGCACGTTGTCTAACGCCCTACTTCTACCCTAGCTGATGACGCAGGAGATGGAGGAAACGAAGGACGAGACGGGAGCCAAGCGTAGGAGCTTGGGGAGGCGTGCTAGATAGTTTACTTATGTTTATTTTGGAAAAATGTAAATTGAGTAATTTAGTTTGTCGGAATGTAATAATTTAGATTACTTACTCTGTTTGGATTTTATTTTGGACATTATCATTTTAAGGTATGTTAGTAATTAAATGAATGAATCTTCCCTGCTATCTACAAATTGATAGGATAGACTCTGTTTTATTTTTGCACTTAGTTTAATTTTCCGCAAGCTTGTTTTCTACGTGTGAACCATTCTCCGTGGACTTCGTTCCACGCACATGTAGGGTTGGCCAGTTAAGGGCGGGGCTTTAGAAGTTCGGACTTAACTCGCGTCGTTACGATCGCGCCCTTTGTCACTTTTATTAAAAAAAAAAATATAGACTCTGATTTCGGTGAAAAGGGGCGGGCGTTACACCCGAAGTCCCGAAACCTGGCTCAGATGTACCGAGACCAAGTTCCAAGCAACATAGTATGAACTACCTGTCTCGGAAGTGCCGAGAGAAGACCTAGAAGTTCCAAAGTCTCAGAACTTGGTTCGGAGGTTCCGAATTCAAGTTTCTAGCAGAACCTATGTATTGTATAGTTCGGACGATCCAAGGGATGACCCAGATGCTCCGAAGCTTCGGAACAAGCTTAGGAAGTGCCGAACCCAATGACTCAAGTTCCGAACTGACAGTGACCAGACTGTTTTGATTTTAACCCCACACCCTAGTTTTGATCGTTAATGTGGGATTAATAAGACAACAATAATATTCTCCAAATCTGATACACTCAATGGCAATTAATAAAAGTACTAGGTATTAGATTTGGAAACCAAAGACATAAACTAATGCCGTGAGTATTATTTTTATGTCTTGATACATGGAAATAACCAAAGGACTTGAAGGTAAGTTAGAGGTGCGTGAGCCGTATTGTGATTCGTCCTCCCTAACAACTCATCTCCAATCACATAGGTTTCTTACATGTTTGAAGTACGAAGTGAATATATAAATATATGCTTGAATAGAAGTTACGTGAATTGTTTTCAAAGCATGTTTTGATGATGAATAGTTAATGCGTAGTTTGGAGTATGGAAAAATGTAAATTGTCTTATATTTGATAGAATGGATTTTACATCATTTCATAGTCATGTATTTCAGGCATTTGCATGGGATGGGAAGAGCATACACCGAAACAAAGGGGTGACATACTTTGATTTCAGAGAGTTACTTATATACATATGAATTGATTAACCATTTATTTTGAGTATGCAAGGTGTTAGTGCCCCGGCTTGGCCGAGTCCCTAGTTTGTCAATTCCATGAATCGGGAAGAAGCACTTGCTAAGAAGCTTGAAGACCCAAGGTGGATCAATAGTAAAGATCATGCTCCACCGGATTGAAGCTAATTGTTATGGCAATCACAAAATAGGTAATATGGCCATAGATGACTTTAGGTGGTACCCACACCTTAGAGAGGACCATCCCTAGGCTTAGTTGAACAAATGGAAAAATCATTAAAAGCCTAGAGAGGGAGCTGGACAGTCAATTGGAACCCAACTTCGAAATATATATTTGGTTTCACTGTCAGCTCGACCAGTCGTTTTATCCAACCCCTCGGTGGAGACAGGATCGACCCATCGTGATCAAAGACTGGCTGACCAGATTGACATAGGCTCTGGATCATTGAACTGTCATTTTGGAAAAGCGTCTCATCGAAAGTCTCATATGCACCGACCCCTCAATGAAAGGCTGAAAAGACCCATTGTGGCCAATGACTCTTCGATAAAGATGTATGAGTTCTAGTGTAACATCCCAGATTTTTCAATGCAATAATATATTGGATTTTGACTATTTAAATTGTTTAATTTGTTGAATTTAAGATTTATGGATCAAATGGATTTTAAATGGGTAAGTGTAATTAAATGGGTCAATTACTCAATTGGGACCAATGGGTCAAAGTGAATGGATTTTGGGAAATAAATGGGCAAGGGATTAATTTAAGTGGGTCATGTACCCAATTAAGACCCAAGACATGGGATCCACCTCATCAAGTGAGGTGGAATGTGTATGAGGTGGCATGGACAAGTGGGACCCAAATCCACTTCATCAAGTGAGGTGGCCAGTGGTCTAAGGTAACATGCATGGTCGACTACCATGGTTGACTTGGTCAACCATGGGTGAGTTCAAATCGGGTGAGTTGAATTATATTGAGTTGGAAATTAAAATCACTTGAGTTATATGGAAATGAGTTCAAGAAAATTAAGTGAGTCAAAGTGAATTGGGATTGAGTTGAATGGGAAAGACCAAGCCCCAAGTGTAAGCCATGTGTCTTCTTGGTTGACCAAGGGACACATGGGAAAGACCACACCTTAATGTGGGTGGTTGGGAGGCTAGGGCTAGACAAAAGACGCACACCACCAAAACCCTCCTTGGCCGATCCTCTCTCCCTCTCTCTTGAGCAAAAGAAATCTCATCTCCACTCCTATCTCTCTCTCTCTCTCCCTCTCTAAATTACACCACCTTGGCCGATTCATAGAGATTTTCATCTCATTTTCTCCCTCTCTCAATCAACACCTTGGCCGAATGCTCCATTGAAGGGCAAGGAGGTTTCATCTCTCTCTCTCTCTCTTCTCTCTCTCTCTCTCTCTCTCTCACACACACACATTACTCTAGACTTGGAGGAAGAACAAGGACTAAGGAAGGAGAAGGACGGAGGAGCAAGATCATACCTAAAGAAACGTAGGAGATGCTAAATAGGTATGTAATTTTTAACGAGGGTTATTGATTAAAAAGATGCTAAGGGAACCATGGTTTCGGCTATGGAATGGCTGAAACCATGGGGTTCCATATTGGATTGAAAATATTGGCCAAAATTTTATGGGCCATAGAATGTAAAAGGAAAACCCATCCAACAAGATGGTTAAGCGTTTGTAATGAAATGAAAAGACCCTAACCTTGTTGATGGGTAAGATAAGTTGTACAAATGAGTTGTGGTAATAAGGACTATGTTTATACATGATTAATGGATGACATTAGATATGTTGAATATATGAAATAAATTTCATAAGGAAAGGACAAGCCAAACATCAAATAAAATGAGGACTGATTTCGGATGACAGTATCGGCGGACGGGTATCACGGTCTGCAGATGAGTCTTTATCGTCTGCGGACGGGTAATAAACTAGACATGGATTTTCTTCGGATGGGTTTCTATCGTCCGCAGGATTGGCTGCGGACGGGTGACCGACTGATTTTTAAAAGTGAACTTTTCTATGATGATGTTCCTTTTCCAAATGATTAAGTTTAAATGGAGGAACATAAAGTAAGATTTAAGTTAATTAAATAATTAATTTAACTATTTTGTATGATGGAATTAATTTAAGGTAACGGGATTTCACGAACGAGTGTACGATCGGTTTTGACGTGATCGGTGATCGGTTTTGACGAAAACGCAAGGATACAATACTTGGACGTGGGTAGGATTCTTACCTTGTTGAAATACTTGGAATTATGTACATGTGATGATTTTTATTTCTATGTTTGATGATCTATTTTTGGTATCAAAATGCTATGTTTTAAGGATGGAATTTCAATGCTATTATGTTTAATATGAAATAGCATGTTTGCACTCATATCTCATACACGGCATGGGAAGGAACATATGAGAGGAGTCCACGCTCCATTCGGGGTATCCGATAAACAAACGTGGAGAGGGATCTATACTGATTACGATTGAGAAATGGTATATGATGTTTGAAATGAAAGAGGAGTCCATGCTCCGTTCGGTGGGACCGATAAGGCATACGTGGGGAGTCATGACAATGAATACCGTGATGTGGCTTGTTCATCAAAAGGATTATCTATGTATTTTTGAGATATGGTTAATGGGTGGGAAATCATGGCATATGACACCCATGGCATGGCATTGTTTTTGCATGATTTGATATTATGTATCTATTCTGATTTTCATACTAATCCCATGTGTTTAATCCTACTTGGAATACCTACTGGGTGCGTTGACTAACGCCCTACTTCTACCTTAGATGATGGTACAGGGAACAGAACAGACGAAGGACGCGAAAAGAGCCAAGCTTAGGAGCTTGGGCAGCTTATTACTTATTTTTAAGTTTTAGTTTTGGACAGTGTATTTGAGTTAATTGCATTTTGGGATTGTAATAACTTGGATATTATTTTGCTATGGTTTGACGTTACCTTTGGATATTAAGTTCAATTAAGTTTTGGGTGATTGGCTTCCTTGTTAAGTAAAGGTTATGGTTGGTTTATCTAATCAAATATTAATTCCGCAATATCTTTATTTCCACAAGTATAACCTTAAGCGTGTGAACGGTTTTAGCAGACTCGGTTCACCCATACGTATGGTTGGCTAGTTAAGGGTGGGCTTTGGAAGCTCGGACTTAGCTCGCGTTGTGGCGTCCCGCTCTCTCTCACTCTTTATTTTTTTTAAACAAAAAATAGACTCTGATTTCGGCTAGTGAAAAAGGGCGGAGCGTTTACATCTAGAACTTAGAACTCAAATGGATTCTTGAGAAAACAGACATATCGGTAGTTCAAGACCGATTGAGAGTACTAGGGCCGACCCCTCCGTAAAAGGCGACAGGTCGTTCTAGGTAAGACAGGTTTCTAGACTTGAAACTACTGTCAGTATGGTGTTCCCAGATAGAGACCATCATATGGACCTACCTCTCGGTGCCATAACTGTCGACCTATCGGCGACACCGACATGTCGACCTGGAAAGAATATTACCGTTGGGGGTGCATTATTGCGCAACGGTCGGGTTGTTGAAGGGTAACATTTCTAGTAACCTACTCATCGGTGCCCCGACTTGTCGGTACATTACCGTTGCTGCAACTGATTGCCTTCTCTTTATCAGTGAGCTTAAACAAGGGCTAACAGAAGAATCACTCTCTATCTCGTGCTTATACTTGGGGAATCAAATACAACCAATCATATGGATTGAGTTTGTGAGAGAGAGAGAGCGAGAGAGAGGAAGGAGATAAAATCATAAATAACCAATCAGTTGATTGAGTTTGAAAGTGAGAAAGAGAAAGGGAAAGAAACCATAAACAACCAATCTTTTGATTGAATTTGCAAGGGCGAAGATAAAAGAACATAAACTCGGAAACCTTTGGTCACCCTGGATTGTGATTGCCTTATGATGACTAAAAGGAGGAGCGTCGGCACCGGCACACATTGGTTGGATCTTGAAGAAACACACATCAGGAGAAAGAGATTGAAAAACAAGTGCTTCTTGGTTTTAATTTTATTGTAAAACCTTTGTTCCAAAAGTGGATTAAGGAAGGTTTGTTCTGGAACAACTAAAATAAAATTTGGAGCGTCGTCCCCGGCACAGTGGTGGGTGGAATTCCCAACCAAATGAATAGATGTAATTCCTATTCTATAGTGGTGGGAGAAATTCCCAGCCGATTGAATGAGGTGGAATTTCTACTCTAATTGTGAGGGTTTATGTCCCCACTTAGTGGATTTGGGGATAACTCAAGTTGAGTTAGTCCTAACAGTGGATGTAGGTTGGCTAACTGAACCACTTTAAATTGGTCTTATGGTTTTTGATCTTTATGTGTTCGTATTTACTATTTTAGTACTCTTCTCAACACACGTCACTTTGTACGTTAATTATCTTATTCTACACATTGTGCACAAACATCGATAATCAAGCAAAATGTAAAAGGTCAAAATCTTAGTGTGATTGTTTAAAGAAATTATAAACAATCTATCAAACTAAACAAATCTCTTGATTAATGTTCCGCTACACTTAAAAATAATCAAGAAATTTGTAAACACCATGGAAACTGGGATAGACCTATTCCCCCCCTCCCCTCTCTCGGGTCAATCATGTTGTTCTAGCACCGTTGGACAATTGGGACTTTCAATTGGTATCAAAGCTTTGTGCTCTTTGAAAGGGATCTAAACATCCGAGTTGATCCGTGCTAGAACAATGGCTATGAGAGAAAGCCATGATATTTTGAAACCTCTATTTATGATGAAAAATGGAATGAATATCTTTGAATGTTTTCATCAATAAATATGTCCGGAAATAGGTGAATAGAAAGTGGTCTATGCCTATGGAAAATGTATTGGATAAACCTTAAAAATTCCATGACCACTCAGTCCAAAGACCAAATTGCTTGGCCTAGTGATGAATTGTCTATGCACTTTAATCAAACTCTTGTAGCATTCATCATTGTTGTTTCATAATATGCTTTTAAAATATTTAAAAAATACTAAACAACAAAAGAGGCTGAAAGAAATCCACGAAAAATTGCCTCTTTTAGCCCAATGGATGACACCACCTATCATGACCAAGTTGTGTACTGAGAATATAGGTGAATGATTCATCCATTGAAAAATTTCAAGCTAAATCCTCTAAGAGAAGAAGAGGATAGAGAAAAGGAACTTCATGAATGTAGTGATCTTCAAGTATCCTTTGGCCATGTACCAAATATTTGCCTCTCATGTTTAGGTCAAAACATTGTGGTATAAAATCTGGAGTTTTTTATTCATAAGATCAAATGGGAAGGCACCCAAGGTTGAAATCAGATATAGTAAAAGGCCATCACTAGATTGAGGACTTAGATTCCAAGTCTCACAATGTTATATTCAAATGTGTAAAGGGCTACCATTGTTGGTACCACATTTGAAACATGTTTTGGAATCACATGTATATCTTACATTTAATCCATGTTCTTGTTTGATTATTGGATTGATCTAATCTAAGATATTCCTTTGACATGTAGGTTAGCATTGTAGTATTGGAATATACTTATCTCATTTCATTTCATATGCCATGTGATTTGTGCATCTTTAAGAAATAAATGAAGTTTGTGCATTACCTCATGTATAGGGTGTGTATAGTACACATGCACAGTGTCATTTCATTCCAAGTTCTTAAACTTGTGGATCCCGTGTGGAATGAAACATGCTCTATATCAGTTGATTGCAAAATTTGGTCAGTGGTGGGAAGAGCTATCAGAAGCTAGGCCCTAAACAAAGGTTGTGACTTGGAAGAGTTTTACAAAGGGATTGCTCGAGAAGTACTTCCAAAAGTTGTTTGAGAATCAAAGATTAGACTGCATAGCCACGGCCTCTCTAGCACCATCAACAACGGAGCAAAAGTCAAACTCTCCTTCAGCCTTAGGAAGGCTGTCTCACAAGCTTCGTCCCAGATAAACCGCACATCCTTGCCAGTTAATATTGTCATGGGTGTGGCAATCTGGGAGAAATCCTTGATAGACCGTTGATAATAGCCCACAAGACCCAAAAAGCTGCGGATTTCAGTCACGCTCCGTGGTTGCTCCCAACTCAGAAAAACCTCAACCCTAGCCGGATCCACGGACACACCGTCAGCTGACACCATGTGTCCAAGAAACAGAACCTCCAGCAGCCAAAATTCACATTTGTTGTACTTCGCCTAAAGTTTGTGATCCTCTAGACACGAAGTACTGTTCTCAGATGCTGCTGATGATCCTCTTCTGATGATAAATATATCAAGATGTCTTCGATGAATACCACTACAACCGATCCAGACATGGCTTGAATATCCTATTCATTAGGGTCACAACTGTTTTCGGGGTATCCGTCACCACAAACACAAAGTGCTCAAAGCAATTGCGGGGAGTTATCTTCTCAATTGGTCAAACATGTCGTCAATCCTCTACAAAAAGGCACTTTTTTTCCACAGAGACTCTACTCATCTACCGGTAATCAATGCACAATCTCATGGAGCCATCCCCTTTCTTGGTCAACAAATTCACTGCGCTCCAAGATGGGCGCTAGGTCAATTGTAGCCAATAGACTCCAACTCCTTGACTTGACACTCCAATACCTCTACTAGTGTCACTCAATAATGAGTAATCAGAATAGATGTCGTATTGGGGGAGAAAATCCAAAAAAATCCCTACCTCTTGACATAGCAGCAATCCAATGCGCTTCTCCGGAAGGATATTACGGAGCTCCTGGGCCACACAGGGCACCTCAACATCTATCTACCTCAGCTCTCTCCTAACTCAAGTTAGCCACCAAGTTGCACGACCCTTCCATGTTCGGATTGTAGGCTACACACCGCTTGACAAATGTATCCCCCGCGAGAAATTGACCCGTCACCTGCTTACAGCAACAGTCTAAGGTAACTTGAAAGGAGGACAACTAATCCATCCCCAAGATGACGTCAAACTCTGATATCTCAAAAAAGTCGTAAATCAACCTATCACGTTAAGCTCCAAAGACCAAAACACACGACCCACTGATCTGGTCCACCACCAGTAAAACTCAAGGCAATAAAAGAGTAAGACATACTGGAATCGGACACTACACAGGCAAAGGCTAAGAAGCACCAACGTGCCCTGCTGAAAACAATGAGCTCCAAGCTCACTCATACATAGAGATTGGGCCGTATACTGGGCCCACTAGCTTCATTGGTCAACCCTACCAGTCTGACCTATACAACCTGTTGGCAGATCCACAACTGCCTCTATTATAGCATTGGACCCACAAGAGTCCAAGAGCCAGACTTACCACCATTGGCCAGGCCCCCAAGCACTCTCCTAAGTCCTAAGTCCAAACGAACATAACCAACAACTCAACATTACAACTCATCAACCTCTCATGGAATTCCATCAGCTATATACAGAGTAACCCGACCTGACTCAGTCGACAGATGCCAATAGATTTCCAATGAATCTATCCCTATACCGAACAACCATAAACGAGGCCCACAAACGGTGCTCTCACCCTCTAAACATGAGCCCCCGTGACTCCATCACGGTACTCAAGCCACTCCAAAAACACGACAACCACTCCAGAACATCTCTAACTTCTCTACGAAGTATGATCAACATGACTCAAAACCTAGAGATTTGTATCCCATAGCTCCTGTGGCCCCGTCACAGTGGTCCACCTGCTCAAACGAGTGATATGTCTCAACACTGACTCACCCATGAATCAAACACTGGGGAGTCTTAGACCAAGTGATAATTTGTGACAAGACACGTCTCAAGTATGCTCACCGAAAAGGTAACACATCAAGCACACCATAAAAACCTAGGGCCTCCACACACTACCCCATAACCCAATTCCATATACCATATTACACAGGGGAAGAACCTATTATCTAGTCAACATTAGAACTATATTTGACCCATGCACAATCCGAGAGTTGAACCGTGCTCTGATACAACTGTAACGCCGGGCACATTATCTTCGGATTTCCCCCTTTTTCAACATTGCTCGATTTAGCATAGTACCGACACGTCTGTCACACTGACCAGTCTATTCACCGACATGTCGACTACACCAAGAGTTCAGATTGCAGAGCAATCATCCTTGATTTTGCAACTTGATGAAATCTTATTCTAAGCACGGCATACATAGATTACAATTCATAGATATGCCAAACATAATTCATCAAATCATGCACACAATCAAAATTTACATTCCAAGACACCTAAAGTTCAAACTACTTTGAATTGAATGTATGCCTTTCCAAGTAGAATATGTACTATATGCAAGAAGAGTACACTCTAGACTTGAGGTTAGCCAGTTTCTCTCTTTTCATGTCACAACACTTTTCTACTATATGAACGTACATGGTCTCTTGTGAGTCCATTTGTAGTGATCTAAGATATGGAAGCTAATCCTAAACCAAAACGAAACATGAATGGTGGTCTATCTCCTAGGTACAAAAATTGTGGCATTTGGTGTTGCATACACACCCCTATGATTGTACCTTCGATGACCAACCTTGGGATTCTCCAACTCTTGTAAGACATGATTCAGCTGTCTTAACAAGGAGTCTTGCCTTGTCTCCACCTTCCTTGGATTTCTTATAAGGTTAGGTGTTGGTGGGTGTCTTTTAAGCATAGGCTTTAATGGCTTGTGCCTTTGTGCTTGCCTTTCCAAGTATCTCTTCCAATGATAGCAATTTCTTTTGAAATGCCCATCCTTGTGATAGAGATTGCACCTACCTGTTAAAGGGTGAGAGATACTTGTATTTGGTGGTTGAGGCACCAGGATCAGACCCATCACCATATTGTTTGCCTGCCCCTTTGAGTCATTTTAAGTCTTTCTTCTCCATGGGTAAACTTATCTTGAAATTTTTCTTTATGGATTTTTAACTCTCTCCCCCCCCCCCCCCCCCCCCCCCCCTCACAATTGAAACAGGTCTGCTCCTTGGTGACTTCTCTCTCCATCCCTTTTCCTCTGTTTTCTTCTTGCCTTCTTAGGTGTTTTTTACTCGTTTCACCCTTACCCATTTTTCTCAAGTTGTTTCTTTTTACAATTTTTTTGTAAAACCTTTTGGCAAACATTGCCATTTTGTCACTTGAGAATTCATCTTCCAATGAATTTTCTTTTGTTTTCTTTTGTTTTAGGGAAAATTTCAAGGCAATAGACTTATCATTTGGTTGTTCAAAATGTAGTTCATAGGTTTGTAATGAACCAACTAAATCATCAATATTCATTAAGGACACATCTATGTTGTCCTCCATAGCCACAACCTTGGGTTTGAATCTTTCAGCAAGATTCCAGACAATTTTGGTACATACCTTGTCCTCGGGTATCCCTTTCCCTAAAGCGTATATTTGATTTACAATGTTGATTTATAATGTTGCATATCTTGGAATAAAAATCCATGAAGACTTTGTCCTCCCTCATCTTAATAGTGTCAAATTGATTTTGGAGGATCTGAAGTTTCATCCTCTTGACTATTAAGGTACCTTCATGGATCTCTCAATAACTTCCCATGCATCATTTACAGTTTTACAGGTCATGATCCGCATGTATTCATTGTCAGAAATTGCACAATTAAGGGCATTCATGGCTTTTCCATCTACTGCCTCAGCAGCTTTCTCCGTAAGTGTCTGTTGAAGTTTTAAATTTGTAATTCTCGCAAGCACACGAACCATTCATAATATAGTATCGTGAGAGAGAGGTCGATACCCAATGGAAAATCTCAAAGTATATGAATTTAAATTAATGTCCTCTAAAAATGAATTGTTTTTATGAAATTAAATCATTATATGAGTTATGTATCTAACTTGGAAAATCAGCAAATAAGATGTGTGATTTCTTATTCTAATATGGTGAATCAACTTTTAATCTTAATCATGTTTAGGATTTCAAATTACAAAATTATTTACACATCTTCCTAACTTTAATTGAATGGATCTTTGAGAGAGAGTGATTTAAGAGAGAGAAAATCAAAGAATTAAAATAATGAATTAAACAATTTAAAGAATGAATTAAAGAGTTACAGAATTAAAGATTACATTTATACAATATTATGGGTTAAAACAACTATTTCACAACAAACATAAGATTTAACATAATTAAAAGACAAAAATTAAATTGCATGAAAATAAAAGACTGAAATTAAATGTGCAATAATGGAGAAGGTGGTTGTTTGGAATAGACCGTTCATCACCCAAGATATGTAAACAAAGTAAAGGTTTAGATATGAAATCCATGTAAAGATCTAAAATATAATTCATACTTATTAATAAAACAAGATTCACAACTTTTAATTTAACTAATCAAAACCTTACTAATCATGATTCAAGTCTTACAATGAAGATCCTAACTATTGCATACGCTCATGTTCAATCCAATAAATAAAAGTTGTGCTCTTGAAATTAAAAATAAAGTAATCATAAAAGTATTTTAGAAATTGGATGTTCCAGGGTTCTAAATGAATGCTTCACTTTATTTAATTGAAGAATTAAAGTAAAAGGCTTTTCTAAATTAAATATGAGAAAGGCAACATAAAAGATAAAAATCTACACTTTCACTTGTAAATTCGCATGGTGCTCCTTGTCTTCCTGTCTTTTGCTCCAGCCTTTAGTCCTCTTGAATTTCAGGTCATGTTCGAATTTTACCCTTGGAGGTATTTATAGGCTGTCAAAAGAAATGGATGGCTTGGATTAAATCAAGGTTTAAGTTGGGAAATCAATCGAATGGATTGAATCTAAATGGGAATGGATGATGGGGATTAAAACTAGGTTTTTAGGGTTACACAAGGAGGGCCACACGATTTTTGTGTGGCTTTCCTTGGTGGCTAGGTTAAGGTGGAAAGAAGATAGGAGATTGGAAGAAAAATTAGAAATTGGATTTTTTGGGATTGGGAAAAATCGTGTGGGATACTTGGGGATTAGATTATGAGGTGTGTTTTAATCTTAGGGATGTATCTAGATGGTTTTTAGTCTAAGTGCATGAAGAGGTTTTAGGTTGCAAAAATCATGGGATGATGATGTGTAAAATGCTCATGGAGGCTAGCTTGAACTACAAGTTGTTCATAGCTTAGGGTGTAACACCCCGCCCTTTTCACTCGAAATCAGAGTCTATTTTTTTTTTTTTTTTAAATAAATCAACAAGTGATAACAGCAGAGTGTCAAGACGCGAGTTAAGTCTGGACTTATAAAGTCCGACCCTTAACTGGCGAAACCTATGTGTGCATGGACTAAGTCCATGAAAACCGTTCACACACAGTACTTTATAATTCTTGCTGAATATTACTTAATCTAACTGCGGATTATAATAGAACCTAAGTCTACTCCATTTTAGATAGCAAAGTACATAGTCATTTATCCAAAATTACCTTAACTTAATCCTTCAATCAAACCATTCCAAACCATAGCAAATATTAGCTAAGTTATTACATGCCAACATCTAACTACTCAAATTACATGTCCATGTAAACTTATCAAAATATCAATAATAAAATCCATTCAAATATCCAAGCTCCTATGCTTGGTTTCCTTCATGATCCTCGACCCCTTCCTTTCCTGTGTCATTCACTAGGGTTGAAGCAGGGCGTCAGAACAACACGCCCAATAGGAATTCTAGGTAGGGCTATCACATGGGTTAGTATCACAAAAACATGTATAATATTATATCATCAAAACCATATAAAATCATGCCATGCCATATATCTTATACAATGAGTCCCACCCATCACATACATGTAACCTCTTGATGGAATTCTCCTCATCAAGGTATCCCCACAGTGGTCTTTCGGACGCCCCGACGGAGTGTGGCCTCCGGATTCTTCTTGATGGCATTATCCACATCAAGGTCTTCCCACGATTGCCTTACGGACGCCCCGACGAAGCGTGGCCTCCGATTACAAATTCCCCTCCCATGCCATGCATGAGATGTACATGTCCATATGCTATGTAATGTAAATACCATAGCATTAAAAACTTCACTTTTGAAGCATAATATAAATTGCAACATAAACCATCAAATAAAGATAAAACCATATACATATCCATGTTTCAGTAAGGTAGAATCCTACCAATGACAACTAGTTTGACCTCGCGTTCTTATCCGAAAACCGTTCACAACCACGCACCATTTAAGAAGTCTCATTACCTTGTTACATGTCAATAAGTCAAACACATATCTCATTTGATTTCTAATTAAGTTTAAGACCAAACACACCACCTTGTGGGGTTGGGCCATACACCATGGCCGAACCTCACCCTTTTTAATTTGGTCCATTTTATTTAACCAATCTCATCCAAATGACCCATTTAAAACCCTCAATCCACAAAGCACACCTTGATGAGGTTCGACCATACAACATGGCCGAACTTCATCATCTTGGTTTTGGTCCTTTAGTCCCCTTTAATTAAGTCGCATTGTCAATCCATTCATCTAATCATTCATGCATTATCCATCTAACACACATAATATCATAAGTCCATAAAATTCATTAGTGGGGTTCGGCCATACACCATGGCCAAACCTCACTCCCTTGATTTTATGCTCATCTTTCACCCCTTTGATCTTCTAGTTAGATACAAGATCATGACCTCCTCATTTAGTCACTTGTACCACAAATGTTTATAATTGATCACTATTTAAATCCACCAATATTTTCCATGGGGTTCGGCCATGCACCATGGCCGAACCCATGGTTCATTCTTTTCTCCCTTAATTACATAACATGCCATTAACTGTCCATGGCTAAGTAATTGGTTTATTTACTTATAACCAAGTCCCAAAGATGATCTACCAAAAGGTTCATGGGGTTCGGCCATACACATGACCGAACCCTATGATATCTAAATCCATAACAAGTACTTGGTGGGGTTCGGCCATACACCATGGCCGAACCTTACCCTTGGGTTTTGGTGCTCCGCTTTTCCATTCTTTTAAATCCAAATACCCAACACCTTTATAAATTATTAACCATCTTCAAAATTAATTAAACATGACACACCATCCATCATTATCTCTCCATGGGGTTCGGCCATGTGTGGTCCCTTATTTCTATTAAAAATTGTCAAGCATCTATGATTGATTCTCATACTTCCATCCATCTAAATCCTTTTAAGACTTTAACAAAATCAAACACATACAATTGTGATTTCCTTCCTTCAAATCCAAAAACATAAATCCAATGTCCTTTCATGGAGTTCGGCCATACAAGATGGCCGAACCCTATGGCCCATGTTCTTCCCTTTTAAACATCATTTTAAACCATAAAACTTCCTTGACTCTTTTCATGGGGTTTGGCCATGTACATGGCCGAACCATGTTCTTAACCATTTTCTTATTTAAAAAGAGTTTATTGAGCACTTACTAATTCTACGACTCCTCCAATTTGATCTTCACTCCGGCTTGTTCCTTTCCTTCCTTAGCCTCTCCTTCTTCCTTCTTGTTCTTTTGGCCGAGACTGACCTTGCTGCAAACCCCTTGGAATAATTCAGCCAAGTGAAATGGATAGAGAGAGAAGCTTAGAACAATGCTCCAAATCCTTGTCTTGAGAGTGGTTGTCTTTGTATGATGGTTTGAGATCACCAATCTTTTCTAAGTCTATATCTTGAGAAGTGATCGGCCAAGAGTGTGGTTTGTGGAGAAGCAACCAGCAAAGGTTCTTGTCTAGAGAGGTGGGACGGCCAAGGGAGAGAGAGTGAGGGACAGAATGAATGGAAAACAAGTATGAGGGTTGACCAAAGGTGGTATCCCTTGATGGCACCCTTTTGTAACTCCCCTCCACATTCATCTCCTTCACTTATTCCATTTGGGGGTTTCATCCTTGAGATGAAACCCTCCCAACGGTTTTGACTCTTGGGCTGCCTTGGTGTAACCTTCCCTCATTAGTGTTTCATGTGGGGGTTTCATCTTTGAGATGAAACTCCCATGTGTAACTCCATTCCTTAATGCTTCCCTTGGGGTTTCATCCTAAGATAAAAACTCCCAAGGCTCCAACGGCTAAACCTTAGTTTGAAATGTGTAACCGCCACCCCTCATTATTTGCCCATATGGGGGTTTCATCCATGGGATGAAACTCCCACAAGCCAACTGTTTTGTCTTGCCTCCATGAAACTCCTCATTTGATTCTCCATTTGGAGTTTCATGCATGAAATAAAACTTTCATGCATGAAATAAAACTTCCAAGCAATCCAACATGTATAATGGTTTGAATTTGAAATAAAACTCCTCACCTTATGTAACTCCCACGAAACCGCCACCTCCATTCATTATCCATCTTTGGAGTTTCATGCAAGGGAAAAAATTCCCCATGCATCCAACGTGTTTCATTGTTTGAAATTTGAAATCAACACACACAACTTTCATCCACACACTTCGCTCACTTAAAATTAATTTAACTCCCTCAACTCAACCCATTCATTTAATTCAACTCAACCAATAAATTCAACTCCACCATTAAACTCAACTCACCCATTTAATTCACTTGAATCAATTCAAACACTTGTTTGCATTCCCATTAGATTCAGCCTCAACCTAATTAGACTTGAGCTCACTTAATAGTCAACCAAGTCAACCACGACCCATTGGGTCCCAATTGGGCCTTTTGACCCAAATAACCACCTTGACCCAATTAAATGCACATTACCCATATACTTTGAATTGATCCTTATAACATATCCATTGGGTCTTAATTGAGCCATTGCCCAACACCTTACCCATCTAAGGTTCATAACCATTAATTCACATTTTCAATGGCAATTTCCGTAAATATTGATAAACTGAAAATCTGGGGTATTACGTAGGGTTTATGAACGGAGGACTTAGATTAAATGGGTTTTGATCTAATGGCTCTAAGGTATTTTGGGTGAAATAATTATAGGAATGGGTAGCTGGTTGGTGGAAGGTTTAGATGCATAAGTGGATCTTAAATGGATGATGATATGCATGACTTAAATCAAAGGAAATATGTGTACGTGATGGATGCATGTGGAGGTTCTAGGATTTCTAACAGATGAATGAGTGAATGAGATTAGATTACCTAATATCTAATGGCGAAGATGATCAATCCATGAAATGAATGCAAGGACTAATAGGTGATGGATGGATGAACACTAATCTAAGGTTAAGATTATCATGATGATAATGGATGACCTAGACCTAATGATAGATGAATGGATGGGTTAGATTTGATGGTGGATCTAAGGTTTAACCTAATTTGGTATGTGAGATGGAGGGTTAAGATCTAAGATGGAAGTTGGATGGTGTGGATGTGAAGTTGGGTTATGGGTTTTGCACATAGATAGTTGGATTGGATTTAGGTAAAATTCAAACATGGACCATGGAGTTCATTGGACTTGGGCTTTGGATTTGGATCTAGACCTCAACTCAGGCCCATTTGAATTGGATTTGAGAGCTTGGGCCTTAGTTGGACTGAGCTTGCACACTGGCTTGGCCCAATGTGTGGAATACGCATGGGCTTGCATGTGGCTTGGCCCATTGAAGCTTTGTGGAGCATAGTTTGGCTCATTTCAACTGAGTCTTCGCCCAATGACTTGAAATTCAGGTTTTGGCACTTGGATTGGAACTTTTAACCTCTAGAATTAAATAATTATTCAGTCACTTTAAATCTAAAAATTATTAATCAATCTTGGACTCTCATAATTAGATCCAGATTAATTAATTTACATGAAAATCCTAAAAAGTGACATAAAATAATTATAATAATTCTAAATCTTCTCTTTAAAGCTCTAAACTTGCAATCATTTGCTGTTTTAGGTTGATTTTCTTGAACTTTCCATTTTTACTACAAAACTGACAAACTACATTAAATGCATCATTATTTACAAAATTGAGGATTAACTAACCCAATAATAAAGGGTAAAAATGTAAGATTTCAGTGCTCAACAAATACCCCCAAACTCAGATTATGTTAGTCCTTAAATAAAACTGAAGCTAAATCCTATTTTAGACCAACTGAATAAATTGAAAATCCTAAATTAAACAACTTTTGCAGGTACTCTCGATTGCATTTACATATGCAACAAGCCTTTAAACCCCTACCTCATCACTAGTGGACGAGTTATTGTCTCGTGAGGGCTTTCAGTGATAATACCTACAAATATCAACATATTTAATAGGAATACAAGGATGAGAGATCTAGACATCATACAACTCTAAATGTCATTTTACAAGATTTATACTTGGAGTGTAGTATGTGCTTAGCCAACATTAAGATAGACTTCATTTTCCAAATAGACCCAAGTTTTTTTCACACCATTGGGAAATACACTTATACTGCAAACCTCACTGGATATCTCTCGAAAAAATTAACACTCAGAGATTTGGGTTCATTTTCTCTTAAGGTATTTGTGAGCAGAATTTATGTGTTCAAAATCAAAGTATCTCACATATGTATTAGCAAAGACGGCTTAATTCAAAGAAAATGAGTGATCTCATGAATAAGTGTCATTTTCCTGAGAACGTTGAGTCAAATACCATCATTTTTCTTTCTTTATTCTCTACTTGAAATAACACATTTAGACCTAAGATCAATAGGACTTTCTTTTAGGACGAAACGTGGCTTGGGATCGGGTTAAATCAAAGAAGGATATAAGGCTCTAGAAATACTTTGAATAGAAATGGTTGGAGGTCTTCATTGTTTTGAATGGGATATTTTTCTTCTATTTTCTTTTTGGCACTTTTTCAAAGTATTTCTTTTTCTTCTCTTTTTTTTTTTCCACATCTTTCTTTTGGTGTCTGAATGTTTCCCTTTTTTGGATGTTATTTTCTTTCTTTTTCTTTTCTTGTTATTTTCATTCTTGTGCCCTTGTTTTTAGAATACCATCCCAATTTTTTTTTCATCTCTAACATTTTTTTTAAGAATAGATCATGGAAAAATTTTCAATTGGCTCATACTCCTGGATTGGAGTTGGATATGGTAGACATGGCTAGTCAAGAAAACAGTCTATTTTGAAGGCTTAACTAGAGAACTATCATGATAAGATGACAGAAAATAGGTAGGCTTAAAGGCGCAAACGATCCAAAAATGGCCTAAATCATATCCTAAGTTTCAACGGGTGGTTTCTTTGTTTCAAATAAATTCCAAAAAAATTCAGGTATAATAACTCATCTTTGATGGCGTTCTCAGTAATATGACCAAGATGAAGGATAATGAGATCAACAATGACTTATTTGCACTACCAAAGAAAATGGAATTGACTTATAACCTTCAAAAGAAATAATTGCTTTAAAGCTCACTGGGTTAAGTCTCAACTGGTATTCCTCTAGTGATTACTCGACTCGTGAATAATTTTCTTTTCCAGACTGAACTTAATATGCCTATGTACATGTTTTTCCAAATATAAATCCTATAAAAGTCTTTCCTCAAAAGTATGATATAAAGATCTCTATGTAAGTATTAATGTTAAAAATTTGATTCTTTTTACGTCAGATTGTCAAAAGGCATGATTTTCTTAAGTTAAGATTGACAGTCTTTTTAAGCACCAAGGAGTTTTAGCCTTTGCTTACTCTTCCCTTGAAAAGGTTAAGTTTGCCTATCTTTTCCTAAGAAAACAATTTTTTTTTTTTGGACTCAAGTGTAACCCCTCAATACCCCCAAACTCAAATTGAACATTGTCCTCAATGTTCCCTAATCTGCAGTGATCAGGTGCAAATCAGAAAACATCGGAACAATGCTAACTGGGTTTAAATGTACCTGAAAGGGCTCACAACCCGAAACCTATAAATAGACCTAATAACAAAATTCCTAAACTGACTTAGTAAAAATCCTATGCTAGACTGACTCGAACAAATTAACTAAAATCCTAGACTGACTCAATGCAAACCTAAACTAGACACTAAGGACTCAGACCAACTCAGACATAGACATGTGGGTAGTGGGTCTGGGTAAAGGAAGATGAGTGGGTGAATATGGGTAAATGAGTGTAGGTAGATGGGTAAATGGATAAATGGGTGATGGGTAAATGGGTAAATGGATAAATGGGTAATTTGGGAAATCAATCGACTGAATTGAATCTAAATGAGAATGGATGATGGGGATTAAGACTAAGTTTTTAGGGTTACACAAGGAAGGCCACACGATTGTTGTGTGGCTTTCCTTTGTGGCTAGGTCAAGGTGAAGAGAAGATAGGAGATTGGGAGAAAAATTAGAAATTAGATTTTTTGGGATTGGGAAAAATCGTGTGGGATACTTCTGGATTGGATTATGAGGTGTGTTTTGATATTAGGGATGTATCTAGATGGTTTTTAGTCTAAGTGCATGGAGTGGTTTTAGGTTTCAAAAATCATGGGCTGATGATGTGTAAAATGCGCATGGAGGTTAGCTTGAACTACAAGTTGTTCATAGGTTAGGGTTTAGGAATGAAGGGCTTAGATTAAATGGGTTTTGATCTAATGAGTCTGAGGTATTTTGGGTGAAATAATTATAGGAATGGGTAGATGGTAGATGGAGGGTTTAGATGCATAGGTGGATCTTAAATGGTGATGAAATGACCCAAATCAAAGGAAATGTGTGTATGTGATGGATGCATGTGGGGGCTCTAGGGCTTCTAAGAGATGAATGAATGAGATTAGATTCCCTAATATCTAATGGCTAAGATGATCAATGCATGAAATGAATGCAAGGACTAATAGGTGATGCATGGATGAACACTAATCTAAGGTTAAGATGATCATGATGATGATAGATGACCTGATCTAATAATAGATGAATGGATGGGTTAAATTTGATAGTGAATCTAAGGTTTAACCTAATTTGGCATGTGAGATGGAGGGTTAAGATCTAAGATGGAAGTTGGATGGTGTGGATGTGAAGTTGGGTTATGGATTTTGGACATAGGTAGTTGGGTTGGACTTAGGTGAAATTCACACATGGACCATGGAGTTGACTTGGGCTTGGATTTGGATCTAGACCTCCACTTAGGCCCATTTGAATTGGATTTCTTAGCTTGGGCCGTAGTTGGACTGAGCTTGCATACTGGCCTGGCCCAAAGTGTGAAATGCGAATGGGCTTGCATATGGCTTGGCCCATTGAAGCTTTGTAGAGCATAGCTTGGCCCATTTGAACTAAGTCTTGGCCCAATGACTTGAAATTCAAACTTTGGCACTTCGAATGCAACTTTTAACCTCTAGAATTAAATAATTATCAGCCACTTTAAATCTAAAAAATATTAATTAATCTTGGACTCTCATAATTGGATCCAGATTACTTAATTTACATGAAAATTCTAGAAAGTGGCACAAAATAATTATAATAATTCTAGGTCTTCTCTTTAAAGCTCTAAACTTGCAATCATTTGCTGTTTTAGCTTGATTTTCCTGAACTTTCCATTTTTTACTACAAAATTGAAAACTACATTAAATGCATCATTATATACAAAATTGAGGATTAACTAACCCAATAATAAAGGGTAAAAATGTAAGATTTCAGTGCTCAACAGTGTCCAAGATGCAAAAGGTTTGGGTTTCATGAACACAGTTTTGGTGGATGCTACCATTTTTTCTTCCATGGGTTCCTACCATCCAGTTTTTACAATATCCCATACTAATTAGTCTATGGAAACAAAGAAACTTCTCATTTTATCCTTCCATGAGACATAGTTTGTTCCATTAAAGCAAGGGGGTTTGGATATTGTGTGACTGTCGTCCATGGTGTTCTAGCTTGGATCAACTCGGATGGTTAAATCCTTGTAACGAGCAATAAGCTCTGATACCAATTGAAAGTTCCCTTTTCAAACTAGAAGAAAATTCACAGAGGATGGGGGGGGGGGGGGGGGGGGGGGGGGGAGGAATAAGTCAATCTAAAATCATTGGTCCTTTTAAAATATTACTTGATTGATTATTGCAGCGGATACAACAATCAAGTGAGTGTGTGTTAGTAAATGTGATTAAACAATCAACACAATAAAATAGCTCTAACATCACAAACATAAGGACACATAATATAAAGTGGTTCGGTTCGCCAACCTACATCCACTGTTAGGACTTGCTCAACCTTAAGCTATCCCCAAATTCATTAATTGGAGACTTACACCCTCACAATTAAAGTAAGTATTCCACCTCACTCAATCAGCTAAAAATTCCACCCACCACTGTGCTAGAGACGACGCTCTAGAGTTCTTTATAGTGGTTCCGAAGCCAATCCTCCTTATACCACTTTCGGGACAAAGGTTTTAAATAAAAATTAAAACCTAGAAGCATTTTCCTTCGAAGCACTTTCTCGTTGATGTGTGTTTCTTGAAGATCCATTCAATGTGTGCCGACGCTCCTCCTTATAGCTGTTGTAAAGTAATCACAATCTCAGGGTGACAAGAAAACTGGTTTTACCAAAGCTTTCCTACCTTATGTCTTTTCTTTCCTCATCTCTTTCTCACTTTCAAACTCAATCAATAGATTGGTTGTTTATGATTCTCATCACAAGAGAGTTGATTGTTCCTTAGAGTGTATGACTCTTTTCAGCTCAAGGAAGATAATTAAACGATCACACAACACTCATAGTTATACAAGAGTCTTCACAGTTTTTCAAACTATCCAGTACCGACAGGTTGGCGGCACCGATGGGTGGGTGTTCATATTTATTACCGTTCAATAATCCAACCATTGCACATTAAATGCACTTCCAATGACATTATTACTTCCCGGTCGACAGTTCAGTGTCGTCGATGGGTCGACAGTTATGGCACCGAGAGGTCAGTCCATACGAGGGTCTTGATCTAGGGCAACAGCATGCAGACAGAATTTCATGTCTTGAAACTTGTCTTGCCCAAAACGACCTGTCACCCTCTACCGAGGGGTCGGTCCTGGTACTCTCGATCGGTCTTGAATTACCGAGATGTTTGTTTCTTCGAGAGTCCACTTGAGTTCTAAGTTCCAGAACTCATAAGTTATCATCGACGAGTCGTTGACACGAGGGGTCGTTTCAACCTTTCACCGAGGATCAGTGCATACGAGACTCTCAATCAGAGGCATACCCAGAATGACAGTTCTACGTTCCAGAACCTTTGTCAATTTGGCCGACCAGTCTTTCGACCACGATGGGGCGGTCCAGTCTTCACCGAGGGATCAGTGAGAATGACTGGTCGAGCTAACAGTGAACTTAATTCATATTTACAAGTTCACTGTCCAACTTACTCTCTTAGGATTATGGTTTTACCATTTGTTCAACTAAGCCTAAAGATATTCCTCCTACGGTGTGGGTACCACCTAAAGTCATCTATGGCCAAACACATATTGTGATTACCATATATGATGAGCTTCAATCCGGTGGAGCACGATATTCACTCTTGAGTACCTTGAGTCTTCAAGCTTCTGAGCAAATGCTTCTTCCCTAGCCATGGAATTGACAAATATAGGGAATCGGCAAGCCGGGGAACTAACACAATGAATAGTTTATCTTCAAGAATGGTGTCTAAGGCTAGTTCTTGTAACGCCCCGCCCTTTTCGAGAATTTCAGAGTCTAATTTTTTTTTTTAAAAGTAATAATAAAACATCGAAAGAGAGCGGGCGGCGTCACGATGCGAGTTAAGTTCAGACTACCCAAGTCTGAACCTTAACTGGCCACCCATGTGTACATGGAATAGACCATGATAGTGAATCACACATGGAACTAACGTCAACATGCGGAATAATCTAGATTAATTGCTGAATAGAAAGACGAGATAGCAAGTAACAGTCTTAAACAATAAATAACATAGATCAACCATCCAAAGGTTATTATCCTAATCAAAGCATAGCAAGTAACGAATTATTACATGTCCAACAAAAGTATTTAAATGACAATAATATAACGTAATCCAAATCCATCATTAAAGCACTTAGGCTCAGCTCCCCTCCCGGTCAATGACCTTTCCTTTCCCTTTGCTTGTACCTGCAATCTCCTCTGAGGATAGAATTAGGGCGTTAGATCAACGCGCTCAGTAGGTTCCCGAATCAGGGCTACCACATGTTAGCATATAAAACATGCATATACATATCATAATACATGATCACAAAAAAACAGATAAAACGATGCTATGAAATATGCACATGCAATGAGCATCCCCCATCATGTACTTTCATAGCCATCACTTGACGTGCCTTGCACCGACAAGGTAAATTACAACACACTTTCATCTCTTCTATAAAATATGTACATGTAATGAGCAACCCCCATCATGTACCATCGTAGCCATCACTTGACGTGCCTTGCACCGACAAGGTAAATTACAACAACATTTATCTCTTTTATGCAATATGTACATGCAATGAGCAACCCCCATCATGTACATTCGTAGCCATCACTGTAGAACTTCATTCATTATCCCATGACTATGCATGAGATGTCAATGCCTGTATGCCATTTGAAACACATATATTAAAACAAGAGTATCATAAGAAAAACTGGGTAAAACCGTGGTTACAAGTAGGTAAGAAACCTACTGAAGAATCACTTCAGCGTTCGTTCTTTCTTAGGCTTTAACCGGTCACGACTCGTTCGTCGTTCAACTTTCGATACCTTATTATGCAACAATAAGTAAATCATAATCTTATTTACATGTCCATTCACATATGAGACCTAAAACATCTTATAAGTACTTTTGATCAATCTCTTCAAATTCCCTCTCAACTCACTGATTTTATAGCCCCTTGAATTTCTATTTTGACTCACCCAACTCAAGGTATTTTTATTCCAACCCAACTCATCACATTTAATGGATTTCATTTAATGCACATGAGTTAACTCACTTTTTGATTTAATTCCAACTCACCTCAGTCCCACTCAACTGATTTGACTCGTGTTTTAGCTCCCTTGAGGGTTCACACGGTCAACAATAGTCAACTCGACCCGTTGGGTCCACTTTTAGCTCCTTGACCCGTTTTGACAACATGACCCATTTATGGTATTTTGGTCATTTCTAATTGGTTTTTACATATGGATCAAGCCTGCCCATTTTTCCTCCACTTGATTTCCAATCAAATAGGCTTAACCCCATTTAATTTAAAATCACAAAACGGTCAAATAACCCAGCAAGACCCGATGGGCCCCATTTGGGCCCTTTGACCCATTTAGCCATTTTTGACCCAAATGATGAAAATTATCCAACCAATCAAACTTAACATTCATAATGTGCTCATATGATTTTATTTTGAGCAATGGGCCCCACTATTTCCTTACTTAACATCACAAAATAATTAATTTAACAACTCAGGGGCATTTTGGTAATTTTCCACTTCATTGAGAAATTGAGGTGTTACAGTTCTGTCACTAAAGTGTGAGGTTGAGCACGTCGAAGGATAAGTTGAAACGAGATGTCGTCTGTGATCCCCCATTGGAGACTTAGATTCTTTGGAGAAAAAATTAAGAGCAAGGTCTAGTTTTTAGGATCCCTGTAGAACCCAATAAAAACTCAATTGCATCAGTGCAATTTGAATCTTAGATTTTAGGCATATTTTGTGTTATTTGGTTGAACGTGAATGATTGTGTTTGTGTATGCCTCGTTGGTCACGTAATTCTTCCGGTCGCTTGGTTCGAGTTACATTGCCCGTCAATTCATCAATTGTTGCGTCTGGAGCCCAGTCAAGCTCAGTCTTAGACATAGACAGTACACCATCGCCACCATCACCATCACTCCAATCATCTATATCACCAACATCACCATCATTATTATCACCTAGAATGGCCGAAGGACTTGGAAATGCGAAAACTCTTTGAGCACTTTACATCGGTCATAGTTGATACTCCATCCAGTGTAGTCATCCCACCAACCAATGTAGCATATGAACTTAAGCCTGCCCTTCTACATCTCTTACCTTCATTTTATGGTCTTGGTCATGAGGATCCCTACTTATGTGTCAAAGAATTCTTAGAGATTTGTGCCACCATTAAAATTCAAAATGTCACTAAAGAAGCAATTAAACTTTGCCTATTTCCCTTTTCCGTCAAAGAAAAAGTGAAGTCATGGTTGAATTCCTTCCCTGCAAATTCCATCAAAACATGGGATCAATTGGTTAATAAATTCTTGAATAAATTTTTCCCCATATCTAAAATGAATAGCCTCAAGAAGAAAATCTCAAATTTTGCACAGAAAAAGGGTGAACGATTCTCAGAATCATGGGAAAGATTCAAGGATACATTGAGCAAATTTCTTCATCATGGCTTTGACACTTGAAGACTCGTGCAATTTTTCTATGATGGCTTAACCACATCTAGTTGTACTTTAGTCGAGTCTATGAAAAATTAGGCATTTTTTGAACAAAATGAAAATGAAGGATAAAATTTCTTGGAAAGTTTAGCAGAAAATTCTAAGTGATGGATTTCTTTAAAAAGGATAGTTCAATGCAAACCTCTAAGCGAGGAGGTTTGAATGAAGTTAAGACTGACTTTGACGTTAAGCTTCCAATCACAAACCTAATGAAAAAAAAAATAGATGCGTTAGCAGTAACTCAAGTGATAAATCCACCATTAGGATTGAATAATGAGGTTTGTGCGTTGTGCTCGAACCTTGGACACACTGCCCAGAATTGTCCATCCTCAGTGTCAAATGCTGAGTGCTCAAGTGAACTGGTTAATGCACTCAATAATTTTGGAAGACAACAAGGAACCCCATTTTCTGCCACATACAATTGTAATTGGCGTAATCATCCAAATTTCTCTTGGTGGTAAAATCAACCTCTAAGTATGGACCCCCTCAATATCAAAATCAATCATACCGACCACCTCAAAATCAGCAATTTCATCCATCCCAGCCAAATCAGTCTTATCAATCCATTCTATCTCAACGTAGGCCTTCTCTTGAGGATACGTTACATTAGTTCATGCAATCTACCCAGCATGCTATGCACAAGCTTGAAACACAGCTTGGTCAGTTAGCCACTGCGATAGGAGACAAAGAGAGGCAAATTTCTCAGTCAACCTATTCCTAATCCTAAGGGACAGTATGAGGTTTCATCATCTAAATCAGAAGATGTTAAATCTATTACTAAGGCTCCATATCCTTAAAGATTGAACACAAAGAAATGAGTTTCATATGGTGACATACTAGAGGTATTCATGTAACGCCCCCGCCCTTTTCACTCTAATTTTCAAAGTTTTTTTTTTTTTTTATAATAAAAATCAAGTGATCGAGGCGGAGTGTCACGATGCGAGTTAAGTTCGGACTTTTAAAATCCGACCCTTAACTGGCCACCCATGTGTGCATGGACTAAGACCATGAAAACCGATCCACACATGGAACTAAGTAACTCTTGCAGAATAAACATAACTGATTGCGGAATAATATTCAATCCTCAGACTGCTCAATTTATAACTTAAGATAGCAAAGTACATGATTTATTCTCCAATATTACTAAATAACCTTATTCTACCATTCATTCCAAATCATCCAAATAAATCAAACCATAGTAACTAGTTAACTACATTATTATACGCCGACATCAACTAATTACCAAATTACATTGTCCATATAAAAGTTCATAAGTCAATCCATTAAAAATCCACTCAAAGCCCAAGCTTCTAGGCTTGGTTTCCTTCAAGATCCTCGTTCTTTTCCTTTCCTGCATTATCCACTAAGGATAGAAATAGGACGTTAGATCAACGCGCCCAGTAGGTCTCCGATTAGGGCTACCACATGGTTAGTAACAAAACATGCAAGTAATAGAATATTACATATTCATCAAAATCACATAAAACAATGCTATGTATGAAATGCACATGTAATGAGTCCCACCCATCACAAACATACATAGCTTCCTCTTGACGGGATTCTCATCATCAAGGTACCCCACAGTGGTCTTTCGGACGCACCGACGGAGTGTGGCCTCCGGATTCCTCTTGATGGGATTCTCATCATCAAGATACCCCACAGTGGTCTTTCGGACGCCCCGATGGAGTGTGGCCTCCAGTTTCCATAATCACCACCCCATGCCATGCATGAGATGTCCATGATGTCATGCCATTTGAAATTATACATCACCATATAAAACTACTTTGAAACATGATAACTTAGCACATAGCTCATCAAAATAACAATAAAAACATCATATATAAATGTGGTTCAAAAAGGTAGGAAACCTACACAATGATCACTTAATTTGACCCTTCTCTTGAACCGTCTCCCGTTTACAACTTGTACACCGTTCAAGCAAGTCTCGATACCTTATTTACATAGCAGCAAGTTAATCATTTGACCATATGATTCTAATTTGACCTAAATCCCAAAAATCCACTTTGTGGGGTTCGGCCATACTCCATGGCCGAACCTCACCTATTTACCAATTGATCTCTCTTAATTTGGATTAACACCATCCAAATAATTTATTGACAACCTCAATCCACAAAATATCACTTGGTGGGGTTCGGCCATACTACATGGCCGAACCACACCATATTGGTTTGGGTCCATACATCCAACCCCATGATCATACCATTTTTTATCATTTCATCAATAATTACCTTTATGCCATTGCTACCAATAAATAATTTTATTAACATTAAAACCAGCGATCCTTTTCATGAAATGGATTCATAAAGCCCATGCTCATGGTCCATGGGGTTCGGCCACACACATGGCCGAACCCTATGGTTCTCTTAATGAAAACCCACCAATATTTATCTATGATATTAATCAGTAAATTAACATAACATAAACATGGTTTAGCCATGTCATATCTACTCCAAAACAGTAAGCTTAATTCCATATAAAAATCTTTTAAAAGCCCCACTTCAAAATATGGATTTTTGTCTTTCAAACACCATAGAATTCACCAAATTTTCTCATGGGGTTAGGCCATCCAAAGGGCCGAACCCTATGGTCCATATTTTGCCACTTTTAAACATCACATTCCTATATTTAAACCATTGATGGATCTGGCCATACAATGGCCAGATCTCATTTTCTTAACCAATCTATTAAACAAGGGTTCAAAATGCACTTACGAATACCGCGTCTCCTTCAGTTCTTTTGACTCCTTTCTTGACCCTTTATTTCCTTGACCTCTCCTTCTCTCTAACTGTTCTTTGGACTGAGACTGATCGTGTTGCAAGCTCCTTGAGATAATTCAACCAGATGACAAGGATTTGAGAGAGAGAGAGAGAGAGAGAGAGAGAATTTTGGCTTTGGATGGGAAACCTTGATGCCAACTCCTTTGCTCAATGTATGCTTTTGTCTTGGTAAAATAAATCAATTAAGGACTGATTTCATATCAGTAACCAGCTGCTGTTCTTGATCTTAGAGAGATGATAACAGTCCAAGGAAGAGAGAGATAGAGATAGTAAAATGAGAGCCCTTTGTTTAACCAAAACCAGCCCAAGGTTAACATTGTGTAACTCCCATTGTCTTAACCCAAAACCTTAAGTTACTTGGGAGTTTCATCTATGAAATGAAACTCCCCAACCCTCCAACGTCTCCCATGCAAGATCTTGAGTAACCTCCTCAAATCCCATTCATTTCCCATCTAGAAGTTTTATCCAAAAATGTGAAACACCCATGAGCCCCAACGTTGTAGCCTATAATTTGAATTTGAAATGCCATAACCCTTATGTAACTCCACCTCCCTTGATTCTCACCAATACCCCATGTGGGGGGTTTCATGCATGGAATAAAGCCTCCATAGTATCCAACGTGCATAATACTTTTAATTTTGCAACATAAACACTCCATTTGGAGTTTCATGCAAGACATAATCCTCCCATAAGATTCCGACGTGTTTATGGATTAAACTTTGAAATACAACTCCCCAAGGTTGTAACTCCCAAAACCGTCATTTCATTCAACAATATCTTAGGAGTGTCATGCATGTGGTACACCCCCATGCAACCAACGTGTTTTATGAATCTTTTAACTTTGCAACACAACTCCTCACCACATGTAACTCCCAAAACCTCCACCAACATTTAACACTTAACTAGGAGTTACATGCATAAGATAACTTCCCCATGCAGCCCACGTTTTTCTTTGTTTTACACTTGAAACCAATCCATTCCACTCCCATTCACACACATCACTTACTTAAAATAAACATTCCATCCAACCCATTTATTTAACTCACCCAACTCAACTCATTCATTTAATGTAACTCAACTAATAAATTCAACTCAACTAAACTCCATTATTTATTTCAACTCAAACCAACTCAAATATTTAATGAACTTAAACCAATTAAGCTTTGAGCTCACTCCATGATTAATCAACATACATACACCCATTGGGTCCCATTTGGGTCCTTTGACCCATTTAACCTCTTTGACCCAAATAAATGTACCTTGCCCATTTAACTTAATTTAAACCTTATACAAGTACATTGAGCAATGGGTCCCACCATTTTTCTCATCTATGATCATAACCCTTCAATTTATAAATCTAAGGGCATTTTCGTACATATTGATATATTGAAAAATCTAGGGTATTACAATTCAAACATGTCAATATCAATATCCCTCTATTAGATGCTATCAATCAAGCTCCCTCTTATGCCAAATTTCTCAAAGACCTATGTACGGCAAAGAGAAAAACTAATGGAGCCACAAAGACATTTTTAGAAGATGATGCAAGTGAACCTCCTCCAACAGTCATTTTCTAATCAAACATAAAGACTTGCCCAACCATTTCATGTAGAAATGGTACATACACAATTGACAGGGCCTTATTAGATCTTAGAGCAAGTGTCAGTATTGATATGTTTTAAATTTGTAAATCTAGCATGCACGAACCATTCATAATACAACGACTGAGTGCGATGTCGAACCCAAAGGAAACATTCAAAATATATGAAATTCAAAATACACATGCTTTAACTTTTTTGTTTCTTAGAAAACCAAGATTCATAATTAAATCTAAGATAGAAAATCAATTTTAATCTTTAAAAGTATATCTCCAAGTAAAGAGATCTACAATTTTAGAGTGTTGATTAAAAGTAATTAAAATAATATTTTAATTGAGAGTTTATAAAAAATTCATCACACATCCTAATCACAAAATATAGATCTAATTAAATTTAATCCTAACTACTTAATCAAGTTGTTAGGGAGGCTTTTAAATACATGAAATAATTACATTTTAAAAGAATTAAAGATTTTAAAAGAAAAACTAAAATACAACATTCAAGTGAAGCAAAATAAACATGAAAAATAAATCGGCTAGAAAAGTAAACGACAGTAATAAAAATGCAGTAACGTAAAAGGTGGTTGTTTGGAAAATACCATTCATCCCCAAAAACATTGAAATAAACAAACGACCTAGATTTGAAATGCACGTAAAGATCTAAGTTCCAATTCATGTTTAATATCAACGTTAGAATCATATACTTTAAATTATAAAACCAAACCTTAATAACTTAGATCTAACAATTTTAACCTAAGTCCTAACTATTTCATGTCCGATTAAATAATTAACGCATACAATCTTAAAATCGAGTCAAAGACAATCAAAAAAGGAATTTAGAAATTGGATGTTTCAAGATTCTAAACGGGTTGTCATTTGATTATTTATTGCAAGAATTAATACAGGATTGATTAAATAAAAGATATTTGGAAATTTAAATTGCAAAAGAAACTCAGCGTAAAATTTGAATGCACTGTGTATCCTTGAGTCTTCTCTTGGTCTTCTTTTACTCTTCTCTTCAATCCCTTGGTCCTCTTTGGCTCCAGAGTCAAATTCGAGTTTGGTATGTGGGTTACTGGGCTATTTATAGGACATGGGATTGAATGGATGGCTAGGATTAAATCTAGGTTTATGTTGGGGGATGAAAGGTTGGGATTAGATCTAACTTAAATTGGGTGGCTAGGATTAAAAACTAGAAAACTAGGGCTTCTCTGTAGGTGTACACGAATTTGGTGTGATGGGTTGGCTTGGAGTGTAGTGCAAGCAAGCAAGGAGAGAAATTGGGATTAGGATTTTGTTGTGTGATTTTCGAATTTGGCTAATTGGTTAGGGTTTTGGGTTGTGTAATTATGGATCAATGGATGGGATTGAATGGATGAGATGACATGGAGTTATCTAGATGAGATATGCGCATGAATGAGATAAAATCAATGCAATATTCGAATGATGCATGTGTGATAAGGTGATGAGGTGTATGCAATGAACCTAAATGGATTTGAATCAAACACATGGAGAAAATATAGTCCTAAAATCGAGCAAGGTGGAGATGAAATAGGATCTAGGTGAGGTGGCAAGATTGGAGAGGAATTTTAGGAATTTTCCATGGAGTATGTGCATGAATGGATCTCTAGGATTGTGTGTGCCGTGTGGAGTGGATGGGGTATATGCATGAAGTCCTAAATTCTAGGATTTAATGAGATGCCTAGGGTTTTAATGATATGAAACATGAAATGGAGGGCCAGGATTATTTGGCCTAGATCTAATGGCAATGATGCATGATGGATGATCTAAGTGGATGTATGGATAGATGGTGCATGGATGATCCTAATCCTAAGGTTAATCTATATGATGAATGGTTTGGATGTTCTAGATCTAATCACGATGAATGAACAGGTTGGATTGACTAATTGGGTCTAGGGTTTGATGATATGAAATGCATAAGATTTATATGATGAATGAGATGAACGATTTGGATTGGTTGATTGGGCTAATGGATGGTGTGGATAGGAGCTTGGAAATTGGATGGGTAAGATGGGTCATGGATATGGACTTTTGGGTTTGGACCTAAAATGAATTTGGTCTTTGGGTTGGTAAACTTGGATTTGTACCTAGAGCATTGGATCTTTAAATTGGACTTGGACTTGAATTGAAGACTTGGACTTAAGCTTGCTGGGTTTGAATTCACTCTGGCCTAGCCCACATTGGGAAATGTGCCTTAAGTGCTTGGCCTGGCCCAGTGTTTGGCATTTGGAGCAAAGCTTGGCCCAATTACAGTGGATCTCTGGCCCATGGATCTTGATTTCAACTCTTGGCCTTTTAATTGCAGACTTCGATTTTAAAATTAAATAATTAATCAATACCACTACAATTCTAAATATTGAATAAATCTAGACTCTCGTAAACGGATCCAGATTATCCAATTTACATCAAACACCTTAAAGTGGCATGAATTAATTATGAAATTCTAACTATTTTAAGCTCTCTTTCAACAATTGTCCACTATTTTATGCATGAATCCTATTTTTCCATCTTTTTATCTACAAAATTGGAAAAAATCATTTAACGTATTGTTAATATACAAAATCAAGTCTAACTTAATCATAATTGAAGCGTAAAAATGTAAGATTTTTAGACTCAACAGTCAGCTTACTGCCATACTCTATTTATGAGCAGTTAGGTTTAGGAAAATTAAAACCCACCCCTATCCAACGCAATTAGCTGATCGATCTGTGAAAATCCCAGGAGGTGTGATAGAGGACATTTTAGTGAAAATCGGCGATTTCTACTTTGCTGTCGATTTTGTGGTATTGGATACTTAACCCACTCAAAAAGAAAATGGGTACATTTCGATTATTCTTGGACGACCATTTATGGTCACTGCTAAGGTTGTCATCAATTGCCAAAATGTATGCTTAGATCATCATTTGGAGATCTAACAACTGAACTCAATGTGTTGGTTTGTATTGACAACCTCTCTGCACGAATGATCCATGCGAGGTTAATATGATTCAGAGTTCTGTCAATGAATCTTTCTTCACTTCATTTGTGATGACTCACTTGAGAAGTATTTGTCCACCTTTAGCCCAGACTTCAATAAAAATGGTACACAGGAAGTGAGTTGTATTTGATGCATCTCCATTTGAAGAAAAAGTCACAAAATTTGAATCTCTCCTTGTTAGTCCATCTGTATTGTCTCCTTCTGTCGAGAAGCCATCGAAATTAGAACTCAAAACACTCCCTGAAACTCTGAAATATTCTTATCTGGGACCATCATAAACTTTACTTGTTATCATAGCTTCCGATTTAACTTCTGAGCAGGAGTCTAGACTCCTAGCTGTTTTAAGAGATCACTAGGAAGCTATTGGATGGTGCATCGTCGATCTCAAAGGAATTAGCCCCTCTGTTATCATCCATAAAATTCACTTGGAAGAAAACTCCAAGACATCTCGGGAACCACGGAGAAGACTAAATTCGACAATGAAGGAAGTAGTTAGAGCTAAAATTTTAAAACTTCTCAAAGCAGGAATCCTGTACCCGATTTCTGACAGTGCTTGGGTAAGTCTGATACAAGTTGTTCCTAAATAGTCTGGTGTGACTATTGTAAAAAATTAGGATAACGAGTTAGTTCCAACACACATTTAAACGGGTTGGAGAGTTTGCATTGACTACCGTAAATTGAACATTGCCACCAGAAAGGATCACTTCCCTCTTTCGTTTCTTGATCAAATGCTTGAGCATTTAGTTGGTCATGCATTTTATTGCTTTCTTAATGGTTATTCAGGCTTTAATCAAATCTATGTTGCTCTTGAGGATCAAGAGAAAACCACATTCACCTGTCCGTTTGGCACGTTTGCATATTGTCGTATGCCATTTGGGTTGTGCAATGCACCTGCCACTTTTCAGCGGTGCATGATCAGCATTTTCTCTAATATGTTTGAACGTTTCCTAGAAGTCTTCATGGAATACTTCTCTGCTTTTAGATCTACTTTTGACCAATGCCTGGTCCATCTGACTCTTGTTTTAGTCCTGTGCAACGAAAAGAACTTGGTACTAAATAGGGAAAAATGTCACTCATGATAAAATCAAGCACAGTACTAGGACACATCATCTCTGAAAAAGGAATCGAAGTAGACAAAGCCAAAGTCGATTTGACCTCTAATCTTCCAAGACCTCAAACTGTTAAAGAGATCATATCATTCTTAGGTCATGCTAGATTTTACAGGAGGTCTATCAAAGAATTTAGTGACATATCGTGACCTCTTTGTAGACTCCTGACCAAGGATGTCGTTTTCAATTTTGATGAAAAATGTGTCATAGCCTTTGAAAAATTGAAAACCGCTTTGACTTCTGCTCCGTTAATACAGCCACCTGATTTGTCTGCTCCTTTTGAAATCATGTGCAATGCATCATATTACGCCATATGAGTTGTGTTAGGACAAAGGATAAACAAGTTGCCTCATGTTATCTATTATACGAGCAAAACTCTGAATGACTCTCAACTCCACTATTCCACCACAGAAAAAGAGTTGTTGGCTGTCGTATTTGCGGTAGAAAAATTTTGATCCTACGTAGTGGGTTCGAAGGTCATCGTCTATTCAGATCACACTGCACTTAAATATCTTCTTTCCAAGAAAGATCCTAAGTCTCGCCTGATCAAATGGATACTCTTGCTACAAGAATTTGACATAGAAATTCGGGACAAGAAAGGTTCCGAGAATGTGGTAGCAGACCATTTGTCTAGATTGATAGCTGAATTCACAGATGATAACTGACCTATCACTGAGTCCTTTCGAGATGAACAACTCATGTCAATGTCCCAAGTACCATGTTTTGCAAACATTGTCAATTATCTTATTACTGGTCAAATGGTTTCACATTGGACTAGGCAAGATAAGATTAAGTTTCTGGCACATGCCAAAAGTTTCATTTGGGATGATCCATATCTGTATAAACATTGTGTGGACCAAATTATTTGTCGTTGTATCCCTAAAGACGAACAACAGAGCGTCATAAATTTCTATCATGATCAGGCTTGTGGAGACCATTTCAGTGCTAGAAAGACAATTGGAAAAATCTTGCGGGTGGATTTTATTGGTCATCCATGTTTCCTAATACCCATACCTTTTGTACTTCATGCGATAGAGTCAAAGATTAGGTGGTATATCTCATCGAAATATGATGTCGTTAAACACCATCTTAACCGTTGAACTTTTTGATGTTTGGGGCATCGATTTCCAACTCTTTTGACAATCTATACATTCTCGTAGGAGTTGACTACTTATCAAAGTGGGTCAAAGCGGTGGCATGCAACACAAATGATCTCAATGTCATCATCCATTTTTGAAAGTAAATATTTTCTCTAGATTTGATGTTCCGCGAACCATCATTAGTGATGGAGGAAAACACTTCTGTAATCGCCCATTCGAAAAGTTCATGAAATCATATGGGGTGATACATAAGGTTGCTACTCCATATCACCCGCAAACAAGTGGGCAAGTGGAAATTTCAAATAGAGAAATTAAGCATATCCTTGAGAAGACAATCAATCCAACTCAGAAAGATTGGTCTTTCTAACTCAATGAAGCATTATTGGCATAGCGAACTTCTTTTAAAGCACCCATAGGAATGTCACCCAATCGTTTGGTTTATGGGAAAGATTGTAATCTTCTAGTTGAGATAGAGAACAAAGCATATTGGGCTATCAAGCGATTCAATTTTGCTCTAGATGCAGCTGGACAACACAGAAAGCTCCAACTAGCTGAGTTGGAAGAAATATGAAATGAGGTTTTCGACACAGCAAGAAAGTACAAAGACCGGATGAAAGTGTTTCATGATAAACAAATTCTTAGGAAAGTGTTTACAGTTGGTCAAAAGGTCTTAATTATACAATTCTCGATTGCATTTTTTTCCTTGGAAATTGAAATCTAAATGGTTTGGCCCATTCATTGTTACATCTGTATTCCCACGTGGAGCAGTTTAGATCAAGCATCCTAAGTCTGGTTTTGTTTTCAAAGTCAATGGTCATCGATTGAAACCATTCTTAGAGTATCACCATCCAGAAGTAGAAGTTGCAGTTTTGTTCACTGATCCAATCTACCAGGATTGATAAGCACCCATTTTTATCCACACCCATACCCACTTTTATCCATACCCATCATCCATCACCACTACCCATTTTCGCAGCCCACCTACCCATCTGTCTATGTCTAAGTCAGTTAAAGTCATTAGTTGAGTCAGTCTAGCCTAGGAAATCATACATCATTTCAACCTAAGGTATGTCTAAACCCCAATTGTTTTTTTTTTCCAAAATATTTCTTCTTTTAGGGAACATTGAGGACAATGTTCAATTTAACTTTGGGGGTACTAAGGTCATAGTTCACCATATTTCATCATATTTCATCCATCTAAAAAAAATTAGGAGAGAGTAAGTACAAACTGAGACCCCTTAATTTTTTTCCCAGCATCCATCATCCATCTTTTTCTTTGTGACCAGCAAACGTTAAAGAACTGGATAAAAGTCATGCACATAGATGGTCGAGTTTTCTTTTTCACATTGTGTCTGTCTAGCACACAAGTTCCTCCAGACTTGTGTAGGAAAATCATTTCCTTAACTATGAGGGTGAGGAAGCTGGAAATAAAAAAGGAGCAACCCAGACTTTTTTGTAATCGAAGCACTCTGTCTGCAAAAAGGAAATCTAAGAGGCTATGTATTTGTCACAAGTGTGGATATGGAAATTGTATTGGAACAATATCAGATCAAGGAGTCTGTTGTGTGACAACAGCATAGTATAGACCCATAAACACGAATAAGCAGATTTATTTGGACCTAATCAAGTGTAGAGTAAGTCCTGAAAGACTGAGACGCCTTGAACTCCAAATAACTGTCGATTTTCGCTTATTGGTCTATAAACGTCTTGACAATCTGACGTTAAACAAATCATAATCTTGCATAGACAAAAATAGGCAGAATCATTTTTTTAGAGAAGAGTAAGTGAGGACTATGACTTCTTGGGGCTTAAACACTTCCAATTTTAGTATAAAAGGGATTACTTGTGTCTTGACGATCTGACGCAAAAAAAGTCACATTTTCAGCATTAAGACATGAATAAAAATCTTCGTATCATGTTAATATTAGTCTGAAAAAGAAAAATGATCATGAGTCAAGTGATCACCAGAGGAATAATAGTGAAGACTTTAAACCAGTGAGCTTTAGAGCCAGTCATTTCTTCTAAAGGTGATAAGTAAACTCCTGTTTCTTTGATAGGCTCATTGAGTTGTTGTTGATCTCATTAATTTTCATTTTGGTCATATTATTGTGATTGCTATCAAATTTGAGTTAGTACACCTAAAATTTTTTTGAATTTGTTTAAAGCAACGAAATCACCATATGAAGCTTAAGGTATGATATGGGTCATTTTTGGATCGTTTGAGCCTTCAAGCGTACCTATTATGGTCATTTCATCTTGATAGTTCCCCAGTTGAACCTTATTGAAAAATTAGCCTATTTTATTGCTTAGCCATGTTTACCATACCCAACTCCAGTTGTGGAGTTTGAGTCCTATTGAAATATCCATGACCCATTCTAGACTAAAAAAAGGTTAGAGATGAAAAATTGGGATGGTACTCTGAAAAAAAAATAGGCACTTGGAAAGAAAAGAAAAATGAATGATGCAGAAAGCCAAAAGAAAAAATATATATTGCATCAAAGGAAAAGAAAAAAGGGCAGACATCAAAAGAAGGATGTGAAAAAGAAAAGAACATTCTTAAAACTGCTGAAAAAAAAAATAGGAAGAATACCCCATTTACATTATAAGACCTCTAACTTTTCTGTTTAAAATATTTATTTTGATATGACCCAATCCCAATCCATATTTCGTCCTATAAGGAAGTCCTATTGATCTTAAGTCTAAATATGGTATTTCATGTGAAAAATAAATGAGGGAAAATGATAGTGTTTGACTCAATGTTCTCAGGAAAGTGGCATCCATTCATGAGATCTATTTATTTTCTTTGATCTTTGTCGTCTTTTCTAAATACATATGTGAGATATTTTGATTTGAATACATAAACTCTGATCACATATACCTTGAGAGAATAAACCCAAACGTCTAAGCGTTAGTCTTTATGAGAGATATATCTGGTGAGGTTTGAAGTTAAAGCGCATTTTCCAAAGGTGGTTGCAAAGCTTGTGTATATTTGGAAAATGAAGATTATCTTAATATTGGCTAAGCACACACTACACTCCGGGTATAAGACTTATAAAATGAATTTTAGAGTTGTATGACGCTTAGATCTTTTGTCTATGTGTTTCTACTAAAGATGTTGATGTTTGTGGGTATCATCACTACAAGCCCTCACGAGACTATAACTCGTCCTATAACACCCCAATTTCTCAATGTGATGGATAATTATGAAAATGCCCCTGGGTTAGTAAATTTATTAATTATGATGTTAAATGAGAAAATAGTGGGGCCCATTGCTCAAATTAAGACCCTATGAGCACATTATAAATGTCAAATTTGATTGGATGGGTAATGTACATCAATTGGGTCGAAAATGGTTAAATGGGTCAAAGGGCTCAATTGGGACCCAATGGGTCATAATGGATTATTTGACTATTGGGTGAGCTCAATTTAAATGGGGTTAAGCTGAATTGATTGGAAATCAAGTGGAGCAAAAATGGGAAATGGGTAGGCTTGATGCACAAGTGGAAACAATTTAAAAATGGCAAAATCAGCCCATTAATGGGTCATGTTGTCAAAACGGGTCAAGGGACTAATTGGGGGACCCAATGGGTCGGGTTGACTAAGTTGACCACGGATGACTGTGTGGGCCCTCAATTGAACTCAAGTATGAGTTAGTGTAGATCAAGTTGGACTGATTTAGAGTGAGTTTTAATTAAGAAAAGAGTTGACTCAAATATGGTGCATTAAATGTGTTGAGTTGGATGGGTTGAGTTGGAATAAAAAGATCATGAGTCAAGTGAGTCAAGAGGAAGTAGAAAGGTGTTCTAATCTCACACAACTCTTAATTAAATCAATCCCAGCTGTTGGATGAAGGGGTGCCTTGGCCAAAGCCAAGGGACACCAAGCAATGGCGTCATGCATCTCATCTCATGAGATGCATGGGCTGAACTGAATGGATGCAACGTTTGGTACCAAGGGGTGCCTTGGATTTCACCCAATGACCCATCGTTTTTACCAAGAAGTAATGAGGGAAATGAATGGATGTTGTGGCTGAATTAGAAAAGGGATAGACCACCTCATTTGGACGATTTTCACATACAAAATCTTGAGAATCCCCATCTCCCTCTCCCTCTCTCCAAACTCTTTCTCTTGGCTGAACCAGCAGTGGTGTTTGCACCAATTGATCAAGCATAAACCAGCAAAGGAAGGGAGGTTAAGAAATATAGGAAGTAAAGAGCAAGGGCAAGAAGAAAAGCTTGGAATTTGGTAAGTATTTCCATGGATTTTTATTTAAAAAGATGGGACAAATGGAACATGTTTTGGGCCATGGGTATGGCCGAATGCATCAAGGTTTAAACCTTGGGTAATGGTGGTTTAAATATTCTAAAAGGGATCATTGGGTTCGGCCACCTTGGATGGCCAAACCCCATGAAAATAATTGGTGGGTTTTGATTGTTTTTGTAATTTGAAACTATGCCATTGTGGGACTGTTTTAGATGTTTCTATTAGACTAAAAATGCATGTTTTAAAGAGGTTTAAAACATGAATTTGGATGTCTTGATTGGCCAAGGAATGGCCGAATGCATCATGGGTCTAAACCTTGAGTATAAATTGATAAAATGGATCATTGGGTTCGGCCACCTTGGATGGCCGAACCCCATGAATTGTTGGTTGATATTTTGATGGTTTTTGGAAGATTAAATTAGACATAAGATGAATGTCTAAGAGGTTCAAACCAAAGGCCATAGTGTTCGGCCAATGAGCATGGCCAAACCCCATGAAATCATATGATTATTGTATGGTGATTTTGATGGTTTTGAGAGACAAAAACCATACAAGATTAAGGTGTTTTTATGGGAATTAAATGAATATAAGTTTGCTGTTTTGGGTTTGCCATTGAATGGCTGAACCATGTGGTTAACATGGTTAAAGGGTAGAGTCCAATTGATATACAAGTAATGGAACCATTGAGCCAAGGGAACCATTGGGTTCGGCCATGTGTATGGCCGAACCCCATGGACCATTGTATGGGTTAAATGGACTAAGTTTATGGGTAGTATTTGTTATTGATTCCATGATGTTATAAAGGGTTTAATATAACTGAAAGAGTGATGGATTTGGATGTTAATGTTCATCAAAAATAAAGGCAAAGTGGAGCACTAAAATCAAAGGGGTGAGGTTTGGCCATGTTGTATGGCTGAACCTCACCAAGTGTTATGAATGGTGTTTGGTTTTAAAAATGTTTAAAAATATCCCAATGGAGAACCATTTGGTGATAGATAAAAGGGATTATAAGGTTCGGCCATGTATAGGGCCGAACCCCATAAAATGACAATGGTGGATTAAAGGTTAGATGATTAGTGTGTGAATTCTTAGATGAATGGATTGGAAATTAGGATTATGTATGAAGAATAAAAAGGATCAAAAGTGTGATGGTGAGGTTCAGCCATGTTGTATGGCCGAACCCCACTAAGATGGATTGGTTTTGGATAATGGTGATCAGCAAAATTAATCATTGGTTAGACAATGGCAAAATCATAAGTACAAGTTAAATTGCAAAAGGACATGAAAGGAAGATCAAATCCAAAATGTTGAGGTTCGGCCATGGGTATGGCCGAACCCCACAAGATGGTTTTTGGGTCTTAGATGTGAATGAATATTTAAATGATAGTATGATTTACTTATTGTTATATGGACAAGGTAACGAAAGTTGAATGACGTGCGAGTCGTGACCGGATAAAACCTAAGAAAGAACGGAAGCTGAAGTGAATCTTCAGTAGGTTTCCTACCTACTTGTAACCACATTTACACTTGTTTTCATGATGGTTTTTATGAGATATTGTTACACTATTATTTGTCATATTTTGAATGATGAGATCTATTTACATGTTGCATCTATCATTGGCATCTCATGCATGGACATGGGATGATGATTGTGGAACCCGGAGCCCACACTCCGGTGATATACTGTGATGCAACTGTGAGACCTCCTTAGGCGATGAGGGTCCCACCAGGAGGAGTATTATGATAATGTGAGTTAGCGTCCTCCTTAGGCGATGAGGGTCCCGCCAGGAGGAGTAACATGATGATAAGAGTCATATTGGTCTCCTTAGGCGATGAGGGTCCCGCCAGGAGGATTATATGATGATTATGGACACCGGAGCCCACACTCCGTCGGAATGCCCGAGATGCAACTGTGGGGCCTCCTTGGGTGGTGAAAGTCTCGCCAGGAGAATTAATAGGTTGATATGAGACACGTCAAGTGATGGTTATATGTATGTGTGATGGGGTGGGGCTCATTACATTCGCATACATACATAGCATGGTTTTATATGTTTTTGATAATCAGACATTTGTTATATGCATGATTTATAAGCTAACCTTGTGGAAGCCCTGATCGGGAACCTACTGGGTGCGTTGATCTAACGCCCTAATTCTATCCTTAGAGGATAATGCAGGAACAAGGAAGGGGAAAGAGAAGGTCGATGACCAGGAGGGGAGCCATGCCTAAGCGCTTGATTGTTGATCAGGATTTCTTTATTACAGTCGTTTGAGTTATATTTTGTGGACATGTAATAAGTTGATACCTTGCTATTGGTTTAAGTTATTTATTAATTAAGACTTGTACTTGCTAACTATTCAATCTAATTCTGCAGTTAGACTAGTTTATTCCGCAAGTCATTGTTTAGTTCCATGTGTGGTTTGTTATCGTGGGTTAGTCTATGCACACATGGGTGGCCAATTAAGGGTCAGATTTTGGAAGTCCGAACTTAACACGCGTCGTGACGTCCCTCCGCCCTTGTCTGGGTTTATTTTAAAAAAAAAAATTAGACTCTGATTTCTCGGAGAGGGCGGGACGTTACACGTCCACTAGGGGTAACCAAGGGGTTTAAAGGCTTATTGCATACGATAAATGCAATCGAGAAAACCAGCGAAAGTGGTGTAGTCTTGGATTAGATTAGGAATTTTATTCCTATTTTTTAATTTTTGTAGTTTTACTCGAGGACTAGCAAAATCTAAGTTTGGGGTATTTGTTGAGACATGAAAAACTGCATTTTAACCCCTATTATTTGGACTAGTTAGCTTTTAAATTTGTATATATTAGATACAATTAATGTTGTTTGCTAGTTTTGTAGATAATTTGGAAAGTAGATGAAAATCAATCAAAACCAGTCATAAATTGCACATTTTATGCTTAAATTGGAAAAATTAGAATTTTAATAATTAAATTCTGACCACTTTTAGGAATTTAAATGTAAATTGATTAATCTGGATCAAATTATAAGAGTCTATATTAATTCAATATTTTTTTATTTTAAGTGGTGAGTTAATTATTTAATTCTAGAAGAGAAAAGCTGCAATTCAAGGGTCGAAATTCTGAATTTCAAATCAATGGGCCATAAATCCACTCCAAATGGTCAAGCTATGCTCCACATGAATTGTTAGACTTAAGCAGTCCATGTGCAATTCACAGTTGGGTCAGGCCATTGTGCAAGTCCAAGTCCAGTAGGCCCAAGTTCAAGATCATGAGCTCAAGTCCAAGGTGTATATTTGAAGCCCAATTACCCAAACCCAATCCAATTACCCAATCCAAAGCCCATACTCGAAAATCCACCATAAACCCTAAATCCACACGCCCCAAAGCCTTGTCCCTCTCCATGTCATTCACACAACCCATTTACCATCTTAAATCCAAACCATCCATTTCATGCATAGACTTAAGTAAACCCTAGAGCCACCTTACCTAATCCATTGCATACATAATTCATGTTAGATCTAGGCCATTCATTTCATCCATCATATAGGACAACCTTTTAATCTCAACCCACCATTAGAAACCTTACCAATTATATAATTTATAATTATCAAATTACCTTAGAACCATTAGATTTAGATCCCATTCAATCACAACCATCCATTAGTAAGACCCTAGATATATAATAACTTGGAACCCAAGCTACCCAATCTCAATCCATGAGCCTATGCCTTGTCATTAACACATCATCTCCTAATCCCATGCAATCCACACAATTTTCCCATATCCATTTACACCTCATTCAAATTTTGCACATAGTCAACCCTCCACATCGTCTTTTGTTTATCCAACCATTCTTTCATTTAAACTTTTAATCTCCACCTTTCATTCATCATTGCATTAAACAAACCCTAAACTCCACTTGTCAAATTCAAAAATCCCATATAATCTTACCTTAATTTCTTTGCTCAGCCACCAAGTCAATCCCTTTCCCCAAGCCACAAAATTCGTGTACACCTATGTAACCCTAATATTTTCAACTTAAAATCCCATCCATCCATGTTCAAGATGATTTAATCTGAGCGATCCATCCATCACTTAAAACAAGATCAAATCTCAGCCGTGCATTCCAACCCAGGGCCTATAATAGAGCACTGAGGCATACCATAGAATTCAAATTTGGTCATGAGCTAAAGGGGACTGGAGATTGAAGGAAATACACAAGACAAAGAAGAGCCTACACGATTTTTACAACTGGGCTTTCATATTGTAAAATTTATTTTGATTGTGTTTCTTGTATTTTTTCAATATATCTTGTACTTGAATTATTTCATTAAATAAATATAAGATAAGCTATTAGAACCCTAAAACATCCAATTTTTGAATTTCTTTTATGATTGTTTGATTTAATTTTAAGTTTATATTCTTTGTTTAATTAAAATGACATAATGAAATAGTTAGAACTTAGGTTTCATTAGATTCAAGTCTAAGGTTCCTATGAGACATAATAAATTAGTTAGATTTTGAATTTATTTTTTAAATCTAAGGATCTAAGGTTCGATTAATAAAATTAAAGTTCATAAATTATAATCATAATGAAAAGCATGAATGAAGATTTGAGTTTTTATGCAAATTTCAAATCTAGATCTTTTATTTATTTATTTGTCTTTGGCTATGATTGGTCTATTCCACTACCACCTTTAAATTATGCATTGTTCTATTATTTCATTTATTTGCCAATTTATTTCCTTATTTCTTTTATTTTTTTAGTTATTCAAGTTATTGTATTTGTTTGTTTGTTGTAAATTCAAGTTTATAATGTTGTTTAATTATTGTAAATTTTATGTGTAAATTCACTCTCCTTCTAACAAGATTCTTTATTCATTAACTAGGATTGGATATGTGTTATTTTATTCTTAAACTTGTAATTTTAAATGGAGATAAGGACTATCTAATTTCACCATTCAAATAAAGAGATAAAAATATTCAATGGATCTAATTTGGAATTGTTAATATGATTTTAAAATTTTGTTTTCTTTAGATCTAACTTAATCTAAATTCTATGTTTTAGAATTCTCTTTCAAAATATTAATTCTAATTCTCATATCACATCTTTTTAAAGATATATCAATTTAATTTATTTGATTTAAACATATATTTTGTGATTTCCTTTGGGTTCGACCTCGCACTCATATGCTATACTATTTAATTGGTCCTTACGCTTGCGAGTAATAAATGTACGATTTGCACAACAACCCGATTACTCCGAAGCACTGCTTCACACAGGTTGCAATACATTATACATTATGATTTGTTACAGTGCAATGCTTCACCTCAGAACGTATATACGCTCTACACTCGAAGCTATTCACAGCCCAGTGCCTCACACAGTGCATGAGGGTGAATTCTCTTCATATGCACATTACATCAATCAAAGCATATCAATATATGGATTAAATCCCTGTCTAATCCAACAAGATATCTCACATAATCATATGATATTTTTCTCACTTAGCTTAACATGCATTTCTATAGCCCACCCGCATAGAATTGCATTCAAAACCAACACATGTATTGTTCAACAAATATATCATATTACACTATGCTGAAAGTAAATTTATACATTCAGTGAAATCCCCCAATTTCTTAGGTCATAAAATTGCAGTAAATAAACAACTAGAATTTTAAACACATAAGAGAGTGGTAACAGTCCTCCTTTATCTTTTTTCTGTAAATTGGGTACGCTTACCCAAGGAACCACAACTTAACACATTGCCAGATTCAAATCTGGACATGGATTTACGCATGTTCAATTTATGAACTAGTTTCAAGACGGGGTGTTTTAACGCATTTCAACAAAGACCTGCAATACAAAAATATACACAAATACAAATATCATACGGTCCAAATTGAGCCATGGGTTGGAGACTAATCCTTTACACGATCAGCCGTGTTTACCCAGTTAGCCCCTAGGCACAACTCAGCCTCAAACTCTGTTTCAATATGGCTAGGCTTCGGTTCCTGGACACTATCATGTTCTCAAGTTTCCCCTTCGAAAACATCAAAATTATCCCTCTACGTGTGAGTAGCGTCAGGTATCACATTGTTTTCTTGTTCACATCCTTTCCATCAATATATTATCCATGGGCCCTCATCTTCGCCAGAGGACCAATGGTTTATGAATTTTCAGAGTTTAATGCAATATGCAATATAATTCAAAATGAAATAGTATGGTTGAATCTCCTCACCGTAAACTGGTGAGGTTTTGAAAAAGACTGAAAACAATAAGGGTATAAAACGTTTACAGAAAGCTAAGAGTGTTCCAACACATGCGTATATAAATTGATAATTAAATCTTTTTTCCTTTATCGATAAAATGAAAAAAGTGCAAGTACATGTTAAAAGAGAAAGATCTCGGAAAGCGAGGCGTCTACTAACACATGCGTAAATAAATGCACAAGAAGAGCTTTCAAGTGAAAGTGGCAATGAATCAAAATGAATAACGGCAAAACAACATCTAAAGTGGGGTGTTTTAAAAAGAGTCGGCAATCAAAACACATCAATATAGAAAATAAGACACAATACACGGTGTTTTAAAACATAAAGTAAATAAATTACTCAGTGACTGGTCCTGAATCAGAGACCCAAGAGTTAAGTCCATAGGGTACAGAAAGCAATAAAACCAATGGACTAGTCCGAATGGATGTTAGTAAGTTAGAGTTAGTCACATCCAGACCGAGAGGGCAAAGAAAGAGAAAAAAACATAAAGCAGTACACACCCTAACATTCAAGAAGTGTTTGGTGCAGTTCTAATGTTTCGGAACAGGCTAAGCCTCTAGTAGACTGAGTGGAGCACAAAAAACTTGTAGAAATGGGTGATAATTCTATATGTTGACTTGGACTAGTCCCAAACAAAATGTTAGGCCCTAGAATCTGCTATTCACTGAGATTGAATATGGACTAGGAGGTTTGTAGATGGAGATGTTCCGTAAGTAGTACGTGCTAGGCCTCTAGGACATTCCGAACTGGTGTTCGGGATTCCAGAGCTTATCTCTTGGAAAAGAATATGAGAATGGACCTATTGTACGAAATACCTATGGAAACAAGAGTGCTGCAAATTTCCTGAAGAAACTAGTAAATACTCATTGCTTAAAGGAAACAATCAAACGGTCAAAATATGAATTTTCAACTCAAGAATCCAATTTTCCAACTTTTGAGAACAATTTTAAAAATTCAACATGTCCCCATCTTGTTCGAAAATACCACTTGTGTCCCCAAAAGAAAACAACACCTACGGGTTCGACCGGTCGAGCAGTGTCACGCCCCCGCCCTGCCAGGGCAAGATGTGAGATTTTTTTTTTCTAACTGATCACATAGGAGATACCTAAGGGTTTCTATGTTTACCATTCCATACCATACAACATAAATCTAAAAATAAAATGTCACACATGCTCTATCATGTGGACTCAAACATGTACCATATCTTTTACAAAGAATAGATAAAATACTTATACATACATCAGAATTGCACATTAGAACCGTAACTAGAAATGTTACTGTTAGAAATCCGACCGTTGTGCATTAAGTGCACTCCCAACGGTAATATATTCTTTCTCGGTCGACATATCGTTTGCCGCCGATGGGTCGACACTTATGGTACCGAGGGGTCGGTTTATACGACATGCTCATTCTGGTGCAAAACATGCTTGCCATTATTTTCAACTTAGAAACTTATTACCCAGAACGCCTTTCGCCCATACCAAGGGGTCGGTCCTGGTACTCTCAATCGGTCTTTGAATGCCGATATGTCTGTTTCTTCGAGAGTCCACATGAGTTCAAAGTTTCAGAACTCAAGATCTTGATCGAGGAGTCATTGACCATGAGGGGTTGTTTTAGCCTTTCACCGAGGGGTTGGTGCATACGAGACTCTCGATCAGAGGCATACCCAAAATGACAGTTCAATGTTCCAGAACCTATGTCATTCGGGCCAACCAGTCTTTGACCATGATGGGTCGATCCTGACTACACCGAGGGGTCGGTGAGATAGACTGGTCGTGCTTATAGTGAACATATTTCCGAGTTTGCTTCCATTTCACTATCGAGCATCCTCACTAGGCTTTTTATGATTTAACCATTTGTTCTTCTAAGCCTGGGGATAGTCCTCTCTAAGGTGTGGGTACCACCTAAAGTCATCTATGGCCATAATAGTTGTTTTGTGATTGCCATAATGATGAGCTTCAATCTTCAATCTGGTGGAGCATGATCTTCACTCTTAATCACCTTGGGTCTTCAAGCTTCTAGCAAGTGCTTTTTTCCAAGTCATGGAATTGATAAACTTAGGGACTTGGCCAAGCCTAGGCACTAACAAACATGTTATCACTCCAACAATTTATACACTTAGAAATAATTCAACTTTTTCTATGAGGTCTACACCCTAACATAGTTCTAGTCCAAATGCATGTTCTTTCCTTTTAAAAAACAATACCCCGATTAATCGACATCTGTAGTGTACACGGGAACCGCGAATATGTTATACACATGCAACCTTGTTACAGTCCAATGCTTCACCTCAATACGTATATACGATCTACACTTGGGCTTTCACAGCCCAATATATAACAGATCAGCGGCTGTATCAAACTAAACTATGCTGTAAGTAAACTTATTACACTTAGTTTAACTCCCCACAAACCGGGGTAAATAAATTGTAGTAATAACGACTCTAATTTAAAACGCATAAGAGAGTAAGAAGAAGGCAGTAATATCCTCTTTTACCATTTCTGGTGATCGGGTACGTCTATCCTTTAATTATCATTAGGCCAGATAAATGCACGCATATAAAATCATAGTGAACCAATTTCAAAACTGGGGTATTTTACCACGCAAATCACACAAACCCTGTAATACACAGTTATACACGAAAATACAATAGCGTGTGTTCCTATCGGGACAACTACTTGGAAATTGATCCTTTACACGGTCTCCAACTTTTAACCAGTTAGCGTCTAGGCACATAACTGGGTCCCATACACCATTTCAAGATGGCTAGGCCTCGGCTCCCGTATACTATTATATGCTCACGTTTCACACTTAGAGACACATTTTATCCCTTAACATGTGAGTAGTGTCGGTATCACATTCTGGTCCCGATCACATCTTTTCTGTCAGTATTTTAACCATGGGCCCCATTATTGTCATAGGACCAACGGTATAAAAGTTTGAATTTTCAATGCAATATGCGATGCATTTCAACATAAGACATTGTGGTTGAATCTCCTTACTGTTTAACTAGCTAGTGTTTTGAAGAAGAATGTAAAAATTTAAAACTGAATAAATATACTAATACAGAATTTTAGTGCGTACTAACACATATGTAAACAAATTTATATTTTAACAATTTTAGGTCCTTTAATCAAGAAAGTAAAAGATGTGCAAGTACACGTTTGAAAAGGAAGATCTCAGAAAGCAAGGCATGCACTAAGACAAGCGTAAACAAATGCAAAATAAGAGCTTTCAAGTGGAAAAAAAAAAAACTGAATCAAAAGTAAGAAAGTTAAAATTACACCTAAAGAGGGGTGTTCTACAAATACTTGACAATCAAAACACAGAGGACAAAATAACGCTCAAAGCATGTCACTTTAAAACATAAATTAAATAAATTACTCAGTGTCAGGTCTCGTATTTTCTCCGAGCAATCGCCACAGAATTGTAACGCCCCGCCCTTTTCCACCCTTCCGAAAATCAAAGTCTAATTTTTTTTTTATAAATAAGTAAAGTGGAAGAGAGAGGGGAGACGTCACGATGCGAGCTAAGTCCGGAATTCCAAAGTCCGACCCTTAACTGACCACCCATGTGTGCATGGACTAAGCCCATGAAAACCGATCCACACATGGTACTAAAATAAAGCTTGTGGAATATACATAACTGAATTGCGGAATAAGTCAAATATGCAGAACTAAACTGTTTAGATAGCAAAGTACAAGTCCTATCCAAATTAACTTAAATCAAATATCCAACTCAACAACCAAACCATAGCAAATCCAAATCAAATCATAGCAGTTATCTACATTATTACATGTCCATAATAATGTATTCAAAATGTCAATAAATAAACTCCATTCCAACACCCAAGCTTCTATTCTTAGCTTTCCTCATGATCCTCAGCCTTTGCCTTTCCCTTTCCTGCATCATCCACTAAGGATAGAAATAGGGCGTTAGATCAACGCATCCAGTAGGTCTTCCAATTAGGGCTACCACATGGTTAGTATAAAAACATGCATATATCATACTATATGATCATCAAAAACTTATAAAACAATGCTATGTATGTATGCACATGTAATGAGTCCCACCCATCACAATTATACATAGCCATCACTTGACGGGACTCTCATCGTCAAGATAATCCACAGTGCTCTTTCGTTTACTCTTGATATTACTCTCATCGTCAAGATATTCCTCCTGGCGGGACTCTCATCGCCTAAGGAGGCCCCACAGTTGCATCACGGACATTCCGACGGAGTGTGGGCTCCGGTTCCCATAATCATCACCCCATGCCATGCATGAGATGTCAATGAATACATGATACATGTCCTTTGTAAATAAGACTTATCATTCAAATCCAACTTGAAACATAAAAAAATAACAATATATCTAATCAAAATCAAGATAAAACCAAATATAATTTGTGGTTACAAGGAGGTAGGAAAACCTACAGAAAGTTCACTTAAGTGTCCGTTCTTCTTAACCGTCACCCCTTTACGACTCGTGCGCCGTTCAAGTAGTCCCGATACCTTGTTTATATAACAACAAGTCAAGATACTAATCATTTGATTTCCATTTACATCTAAGTCCCAAAAACCACCTTGTGGGGTTCAGCCATACCCCATGGCCGAACCTCACCCACTTTGAATTTGTCCATTCTTTTTATTTAATCATATTAAACCACCTCACGCTTCAAACACACTTTGGTAGGGTACGGCCATGCAACATGGCCGAACGTTACCACTTTGGTTTTGGACCCCTCTTTTCAAGTCCTTTAATATTTCCTTCCATTTTTACATTATGGCTTGTATTTACGGTTTTGCCACTGGACCCACCAATGCTTAATCTTTGCTTAATAATCAAAGTCCATATGACCAATCCACCTTAGAGGGGTTCGGCCATACAACATGGTCGAACCTCACTATCTCAAACTTGGTCTATTTCAATCCTTCATTCATAAGGTTACTTACCCATCAATCCATGTAATTAACTATCCTTAATTTTCATCTTCATGGTTCCACAAATGCTTAAGTCCATCAAAATCACTTCATGGGGTTCGGCCATACATATGGCCGAACCCTATGGTTCCTTTTTCATTTTTTTGCTATTCATGCATCATGATCAATATATACTCTAACATCATAGTTACATACTAAATTCCATCTAAAACATTCATAATGTTCCATGATTTTATCCCTCAAAAATAGTCCATAGGGTTCGGCCATACACATGGCTGAACCCTATGGTTTTCTTGATTCCAATCTCCCAATAATTATACAAAGTTTATTCATTGCAACTTAGCCATAAAAATCAATAGGGTTCAGCCATCCAATAGCCGACCCAAAATAATAACTTAACTCCATTTTACAATCCTTTAAAATCTTCATACATGGTATGGTTTTTATCTCTCAAAAACCATACAATTTATCAAATTACTTTCATAGGGTTCGGCCATCCAAAGTGGCCGAACCCTATGATCCATGATTTGAACCCTTTTTAAACACCAAAATGGTTTAACCTTGATAGATTCGGCCATACCATGGGCAAATCATGTTCCCTTTAACAAAAATTCCATGGAGTACTTACCAATCCTCTAAGCCTCTCTTCTTGCCTTTGATCCTTGCTTCCTTCCTTCTTGCTCCCTTAATCCTTTAGCCAATTATGTGCTTGATCAATGGTGAAAATACCAAAGGATGATTCGGCCAAGAGATAGGTTTTGAGAGAGAGGGAGAGAGAGATGAATTCTATGGTTTCTTGAGATGAAAATCGGCCAAAGGGTGTGGTTTATCCCTTTTGTTAAACAGCCCTCAAACCTCTCAATTACCCTCATTAATTCTTGATCTAATTAAGGAGTCTTTTCACACAAACCAAGGCATCCCTTGACACTCCCAACGTTGGACTTTGGGTTTCCATCATGAGATGGAAACCCTCCAAATTCCCCATGTGATTCTTATCCCATATCATTGAATTTCATGCATGAAACATTACTCCCAAGCCACCAACATGTGGGGCTTGTCTTTGTGGTGTTTGAGGTCAAGGCAACTCCTCACCTCCCCTCTTGACTCACTTGAATTACAAGGTCCCTTTGGTTTCCATTTTAACTCACCCAACTCATTAGCTCAACTCACCCCATTTAATACCACTCATTTAATGCACTTGAGTCAACTCCATTGTTTGATTCAAATCCAACTCACTTCACCCCCAACTCAACATGATTTGACTCACCTTTTGAGTTCACTTGGTCGTCCACACGGTCAACCATGTTCAACATGGTCAGCTCGACCCATTGGGTCCCAATTTAGCACATTGATCCAATTTGACGCCATGACCCATTTATGGGTGGTTTACCCATTTGAATGTGGTTTACACACTTGCTTCAAGCCTACCCATTTATCCTTTATTTAATTCCCAATAAATTCAACCTAACCCAATTAAAATTGAGCTCTCCCAATGGTCAAATAAGTCTACCATGACCCATTGGGTCCCAATTGGGTCCTTTGACCCAAATAACCATCTTGACCCAATTAGATGTACATTACCAATTTATTTTAATTTGAACCTTAACATATGTACATTGAATCTTAATTGAACAATGGGTCCCACCATTTTCTCATCTATGATCATAACCTTCTAATTTACCATTCCAATGGCATTTTTTGTAAATATTTATATCTTTGAAAAATCGGGGTGTTACAAGAATAGTTATTGAGAGTTCAGCCCAGAGGGTACAAGAAGTAGTAAATGACAGTAAGCAGTATTTGGTGCAGTCCCTAGGCTTCGATACAGGCTTAGACTCCAATAAGCAGAGTCGTGCACGAAACACTTGTGAAATAAGCGATATTCATATCTATAGCTCTAGCCTAGTTCCGAGTAGAATGTTCGTCTCTAGAATATGCTCTTCATTCAGATGGCATACAGACTAGGGGGTCTATAGATGGAGATGTTCCAAAAGACATTCTGAACTGGTGTTCAGGATTCTAGAGCTTATCCCTTGGAAATGAGTCTGAGAATGGACCTATAGTGCATGAAGTACCTAGGAAAACTAGAGTGCTGCAAGTTTCCTAAAAGAGAGAGAATTTGGCCTAAACGGCAAAAAATGAGAAAAACCTATATTTAAATGACAATAAATACTCATTGCTTAAAATAAACATTCAAGCGATATAATACATGAATTTTCCTCAAAAAAATCAATTTTTAGACTTTTGAACTTTTCCAAAAATACCATTTATATCTTCCAAAAAAATATTCTGGAAAAATCTCCAGAAAATGAGCCTCAGGTTCAATCGGTCGAGAATCTTTGTTCGACTGGTTGAGTATGTTGGACCGGTCAAGCAGTGTCAAGTTTGACACTATTCACCTTCTGTAATGTTCACCTGGTCAAGCTTGTTCGACCAGTCGAATAGTCTACCTATTTTTTTCTATTTTCTTTTGGCATTTTTTCTCAGACTTCCACCAGTTATTTTCTCTGAAAATTTGGACAGAGCTTATTCTTAATATGAACTACAACAAAAGGAGAAAAAGAAATAGAAAAGAGAACACACCTAAGCTTCCCAGAAATTTAAGCAAAATCAACATTGTAACTAAGTTCCAGAAGAAACTGAAAGAAGCTAAAGAATAACAGGAAAAAAGAAAAACTGAAAGGAATAGTGGTGAGAGAGCGACAGAACTGGACTGAAAGGAACAGTGGTGAGAGAGCGACAGAACTGGATTTTAAATCATCTCAGGTCTCCATTGATAGATTATTTAGAGAGTCCCCAACCGTTAGATTCTCAGATGAGGTGGATGGTTAAAAAGAATTGCTTCAGCCTCTTTTCTTCCTCCTTTTTTTTTTTTTACCTTTAAATCTACCTTTAAATCAAATATTCTCTTAATAAATATATTTAATTTAGGTATTTAGAAATCCTGTTGACAAAATCTGAGGTATTTAGAAATCTTGTTGACAAAATCTGACACCACAAGTGGTTTCAGAGCACGTGATTTACTTAGGTTCGTAAATCACGGAATTGTTTTGACATAAAAAGCCCATTGATACAACAGAAAAGGACTTTTTAAGGAAATCAACAGTCCACCCTTTGAGAAGTTGACGTCTAAGATTGGGTGTCTTAAACGTCAAATTAAAGGAATCCTGTTGATAAAATAAAAAACGTGCAAAGTACACATTAAAAGAGAAAGATCTTGGCAAGCAATGCATGTACTAATACATACGTAAATAAATGCACAAGAAGAGTTATCAAATGAAAGCAAAAAATGAATCAAAATGAATAAAGGCAAAATAACACCTAAAGCGGGGTGTTTTAAAAATAGTCAGCAAACAAAACACATCAATGAAGAAAATAACACCCAATGCATGGTATTTTAAAACATAAAGTAATCAAATTATTGAGTGCCTTGTCTCGAATTATTGAGTTAAACCCAAAGGGTACAAAAAGCAATAAAACTCGTGGACCAGTCCGAATGGATGTTAGTAAGTTAGAGGTTGTAAAACTGACTAAAAATTTAAAAAAAAAAAAGATTAAAATAACACCGAATTCGTGGTGTTTTAAGAAGGTTAAGCACTCAAAACACAAAGAAAAAACAAATTCAATGCATGTCTCGGGTTATCAACGGATGATAAGTACCGTGATGTATTAAGATTGGCCCAACCAAGAAAGTGAAAAATAGGGTTTATCTACAACTAAGTTTACACTTTATTTAAAAATTACAAGACTTTAAATAAACAAGAAATCAGTCAAATACATGAATTTTGATCAAAGTAAATCATTTTAACAATTTTTTCAAATTTTGTAAAAAATGCAATTTTGCCCCTGGCACTATTAAAAAATAGCCCAAAAATGGGACCAATTCCTCCTTCAACTCGATTCCATCTATCAACTGAGTCCGTACTTTGATAGAATCTGGGTCGTTTTGTTGTGTTTGCAATACCAGCCTTATAAGTTTTGGTTGTTTAACCTCGTTTTATGCTTAAACCGGTCCATTATCTTCCACCAGATGTAGGTCGTACTCGCTTACTATACCCATCATGTTGCACTGTAGAACTGCCATACAAGCTACGTTGCAACTAGTCTTCCTACTCAAGGCACCCGCTACTGCATTTGCTTTCACTAGATGGTAAGAGAGCTCAAAATCATAGTCTCCTAGATATTCCATCGACCTTCTTTGTCTCATGTTCAACTCGTTTTGAGTGAACAGATATTTGAGACTATGGTGATCAGAGAAAACATTGAATCTCTCACTGAACAAATGAAGTCTCCAGAGTTTTAAGGCGAACACTATGGTTGTTAGTTCTAGTCATGAGTCGGGTAATTTTGCTCATGTCCATGTCCATTCAACTGCCTAGAGCCATAGGCTACAACTCTATCTTCCGGCATTAGCACCCTGTAGAATGTCCAAATTTTAAATTTATAAATTGATGAGCACAGTAAAATGACTATTTTACCCTGATAATTAGATTAGTTAGCACTTGAATTTTGTATATATTATATAACTGATGGGATTTTGGAATTTTGCAGGAAAAATGTTGATTTTAAAGAAAAGAAGTAAAATTTGAAGAAAAATGAATAAATTGGAAAATTGATGAAAGTGGACCCATGTCCATGTCCAGAAGCCCACAAAATTCCAATGGATTGGATTAAATCTAGATGGTTAACCATGGTTTCTCAAATACTATGTTAGAAAAAGTTTAGTGAGCTTAACAGTATCTGTGCTAATTCTATTTGGTTCTGTTTGCTTTTTGAGGTGATCATTAGAATCGATTATGGGACAAAATTGTACAGGTGTTGAGTAGTTGGGTGGACCCAGTCACAGCAGAGGTTTAGCCATGCAACACATGTACTATATGATAAGTTGTAAATTAGCCGAAGTCTTACTTAGAATCAAAAGGGAAGGCAACAACTCAGCATAATTGTAACAGCAAACAGAGAGTGGAAAGATAAAAGATAAAGAATAAATTCTTAATCATTGTTCAAACTGGTCTCATAGCTGCAATCAACGTCCAATGTGCAGTAAGATCTAATTGGCAGCCAACATACCAAACAACACCAGCAGATATGTTTGTGAAGAGGTAGAGGAGTTGTCTTTAGAATGAAAAGAGATGGGACAGCTGTAAGAAAATCAGCCAGCAAAGAGAGAGCTTGGGGAGATGAAACAAGAGCGGTGGGCACCAAGTTGCATTACAGGGACAGCAATAAAACATTGCAGTGTTTTTGATAAAGCAGTAAAAAGAGTAAAAGCATTAGAAGAAAAAAAACACAGCAACGTGTTTCAGCCAGAGTGATGAAAGGGTGTTGTTGTCCCATTCACATGCACCTGTACCAATCCAGAGTGATACGGATAAAATAAACAGAACAACCAAAGAAGAGAGTAGAGGCGAGTCTAACGTTGAGAATCAAAAGAAAACGGTACTGATTTGGATTGTTTCAAACAGTTGAGGGTTATTTCAAATTGAAATTGTTCAATGTTTTGATTGACATGGTTCAGCAGTTGCAGCAAACCAGCAAGACACAAATTGAGAAGCAGCGTGACAGTATGAAAGAGAGGAGTCCATGGCCAACCTTAATCACGCATGCCCAAGTGTGCGGCCGACCTTGACACATGTGCATTAAACCATAGCCTTCTTTCCTCTTTTGTCATTCCCTCATTTAGATAGCCCATCCTTGGCCATTCGTGTACCCTTTCTCTTTGAGATACATGCAATCTTAACCACTTAATTAACCTCCTTTCCTCAATGGAATAAGTCATCCCAGCCATACACCTACTCCTTTCTGTACATGTGATTTTTTATCCTAACCATTGGTTCCCTTCCCTTTCTCTTATAAATAGAGGCAATGAGAATCCAATGAAATTCAAACTTGGCGTTGGATTTTTTGGAGCATAGAGAGGAGAAAGAAGAAGAAGAGGCTAAGGAATTATTGAGCTTAAGGGTTCAAGGTTGGTTTTTTTAATTTTTCCTTAATTCTTTTTCTTGTATTTTCTCTTTTTAATTACATGAGTTTTAATTTTTAATTCTTTATTTTATCAATGAAATCAAGACAAGCTCTTTAGATCAATGGTTTTTCATTTGATGATTAGTGATTATGATGATTTGATTTGATTATTAATTCTTTTAAAGAATGCAAGTTTGATTTAATCATAGAATTTTCATCTTAAACATCCAATTTTTTGGAAAGTTTAGAAACTTAATTTTCCACTCTAAGGCTCTTTTAAGAGTAGGTGAAGAATTTAGATTTGGAATCTTATGTTGAATTCTCTCTAGACCCAAGGTTTATTTTGATTATTTCTTATTTAATGAAACTCATGTTTTTCTTAATTAGATTAATCATGAATGAAATTTTGAATCAATAATTATTAATAAATGTGAGCTCCATGTTCTAGGTTATTTGTATAAAGATAATGCCTCCTTAATCTTCAATCCAAATTCCACTGTAAATATGTACAGAAGTTGTTTAGGTGTTTTAAATTTTATTTTGTTTTTTAAAATTCAAAAACTCATCAAATTGGAGAACTAGGTTGGTAATTAAGTAATTGCATCTTAATTTTGTTTTCTAAGTTAGAGTAAGATTGTTTGTATTTTTAGATTAAATCCACCATCTTAATTTGATTCAGGTAAAAATTGATTTTCCATTTTATTTTCTATCTTTCAAAGGTTTCTAATTTAAAAATAAATTTCTTATAGTAGATAAATAACTCCATATTTACAAGTTTTCTCCATGTTCTCGAAATTTTCTAAATTACGTAATTCAATGGTGTATTTTCACGGATATATTTCCTAAGTTCCGATGGATTCTACGTCACATTCAATCGCTATACTATCTAATGGTTCACCGCTTGCGAGTTATAAATTTAAAATTTGCAAAACAAGTTTTTAGCGCTATTGCTGGGGAACTTAAAAAATCGCCATTGAATTATTTATTTTTGGAAATAATGTTAATTTTAGAAATATCTATTTTTGAAAACTCTTTAAAATTAGAAATTTCTAATTTTCTTAGAAACTCTAATTTTAGAAGGTTATCTTTAGTTAGAAATTTCTAAAAATAATAAAAAATAAAGCGAATATCTAAATTTGGAATCGCTGCTAAATTTAGGGAAAAAATTATTTTTGGAGATTTTTATTTCTAAAAACTTCCATAAATAGCTAGTTTCACTTTTTAGCATTTTCTAATCTTAGAATTTTAATCTAATTTAGTCACATTATATTCTTAGAAAATAGATCTAAATTTGGAATGTTCTAATTACAGTGTCTAAAAAAAAAAATCATGGAACAACTTTGGACTTACTTGAAAATCTAATTTGGATTAATTTGGTGGATATTAATTTAAATTTGTTTATGGTCTTAATATAATTTAGAGTTCTTAATTAGGTTCCAATTATTTAATTTCCTCCACTATTTATAACATTAGGAAAATTTCATTAGTTTAGGAATGATGCATTTTTTTTTATAAGATTCAAAATCTTCACCAAAGTTTGTGGTGTTTTATTTTGTAAGGATTTTAATCGTGCACTCTAAAATTTCCAGAAGTAAGCACTACAGGCCAAGGTAAGTGTCTAAGCTCATTTTCTTTAATTTTTTAATTTTTCATGCATTCATATAGATTTTCGTAGGGTGTTTGCATTTTATTTTGCATAAAAAAAAAATTACATATTTAATTTGCTCATGCATATTAGGATGTTAGTCTCATGCATAAACTTAGCTGTTTGATTATTGTCTGCATATTTTCTTTGAGTATTGCATTATTAGATTCGGTTGCACAAAAAAAAAAAACTTGTTGTGCAAATTTTAAATTTATAACTCGCAAGCATGCGAACCATTAAATAATATAGCGATTGAGTGCGGGTCGAACCCATCAGAACTTAAAAAAATATATCTGTGAAAATGCACAATTGAATTACATAATGTAGGAAATTTCGAAAACAAGGAGAAAAATCATAAATATGGAGCTGTTTATCTAATCTATGAAATTTATTTTTAAATTAGAAACCTTCAAAAGATAGAAAATAAAATGGAAAATCAATTTTTACCTAAATCAAATTAAGATGGTGGATTTAATCCACAAAAATATAAACAATCTTAATCTAACTTAGAAAACAAAATTAAGATACAATTACTTAATTACCAACCTAGTTCTCCAATTTGATGAGTTTTTGAATTTTAAAAAACAAAATAAAATTTAAAACACCTAAACAACTTCTGTACATATTTACAGTGGAATTTGGATTGAAGATTAAGGAGACATTATCTTCAATATTTTACAAATAAAATCAAAACCTAGAACATGGAGCTCACATTTATTAATAATTATTGATTCAAAATTTTCATTCATGATTAATCTAATTAAGAAAAACATGAGTTTCATTAAATAAGAAATAATCAAAATAAACCTTGGGCCTAGAGAGAACTCAACATAAGATTCCAAATCTAAATTCTTCACCTACTCTTAAAAAGAGCCTTAGAGTGGAAAATTAAGTTTCTAAACCTTCCAAAAGATTGGATGTTTAAGATGAAAATTCTATGATTAAATCAAAACATGCATTCTTTAAAAGAATTAATAATCAAATCAAATCATCATAATCACTAATCATCAAATGGAAAACCATTGATCTAAAGAGCTTGTCTTCATGTCATTGAGAAAATGAAGAATTAAAAATTACAACTCATGTAATTAAAAAGAGAAAATAAAAGAAAAAGAATTAAGGAAAAATAAAAAAACCAACCTTGAAACCTTAACCTCAATAATTCCTTAGCCTCTTGTTCTTCTTTCTCCTCTTCTTTTTCTCCTCTCTATGCTCCAAAAAATCCAATGCCAAGTTCGAATTTCATTGGATTCTCATTGCCTCTATTTATAAGAGAAAGGGAAGGGAACCAATGTGTTGTGCAAATGTTAAATTTATAACTCGCAAGCTCACGAACCATTTAGATAGTATAGCGATTAAGTGCGAGGTCGAACCCATCGGAACTTAGGAAAATATATCCATGAAAATACACCATTCAATTACGTATTTAAAGAAATTCCAACTTTTCAAAATATAAATTTATGCCCATAAATTGCAAAATTCTCTTTTTTAATTCTCATATCTTGCATTTCCCTGTAAATCTTGCAAAACATCCAAAATCTCATTAAACATATTATAAAACACACAAAACAAGGGGCTAACTAGTCCAAATAAAAGGGTAAAATATTCATTTTCCTGTGCTCATCACAATGGTTTAGGATCGGAAATCACATGTATAGAAAGGAGTAGGTGTATGGCTTATTCCATTGAGGAAAGGAGGTTAATTAAGTGGTTAAGATTGCATGTATCTCAGGGAGAAAGGGTACACGAACGGCCAAGGATGGGTTATCTAAATGAGGGAATGACAAAAGAGGAAAGAAGGCTTTGCTTTAATGCACATGTGTCAAGGTCGACCACACACTTGGGCATGCGTGATTAAGGTTGGCCATGGACTCCTCTTTTTCATACTGCCATGCTACTTCTCAATTTGTATCTTGCTAGTTTGCTGCAACTATTGAACCATGTCAATCAAAACATTGAACAATTTCAATTTGAAATAACCCTCAGCTGTTTGTAACAATCCAAATCAGATTCGCTTTCTTTTGATTCTCAATGTCAGACTTGCCTCTACTCTCTCCTTTGGTTGTTCTCTTTATTTTATCCGTATCACTCTAGGTTGGTACATGTGCATGTGAATGGGACAACAACACTCTTTGATCACTCTGGCTGAAACACGCTGCTGAGTTTTTTTTTTTATATAATTCTTCTACTCTTTTTATAATGCTTCTACAACCAACCCATGAGTCGGGTCCAATAGAGTCCCAAAAGGACTTTCACACAGGGGTATCTACTGCGCCAATCCTCAACGGACTGCCAACTAGACCCATCTGTGGTCTCCACAACCAAGTACCAGACCCCCAGAAGTCACACCTGTGACCTCGGGGCCCACTCGCCGGTCTCCACACAACCGGCATAAACACCCCTCACGGAATTCTATAGGTCTTCTACCGACTCAGCCGGCCGAACTCACTCTCTAGGCGCCCATAAATTCTTGGTGAGTCAACACCCATAGATTATCCATGCCCCGAAGGTGTCCTAGTCCGAAACATTATACCAACTCACACCACAGCCTGTCCCCACCATATAGGTGTCCTAGCCTAGAATACCATACCTCAGACTATACCCACCCTGCAGGTGTCATAGCCTGGAACATCTCATCACATCACACCACACCGCAAGTTGTCCCCACCCTACAGGTGTCATAGCCTGGAACATCTCATCACACCACACCGCAGGTTGTCCCCACCCTACAAGTGTCCTAGCCTGGAATATCACACCACACCATCCTTCGACCAATGAACGAGCGAGCACATCCTCAGCCTACTCGGTCATCCGGGGAATCACAAACCATACCAGCAAGAGCTGTCCCTCACCGCATCATCCCTCGACCAATGAGCGGGCGAGCACATCCTCAGCCTACTCAGTTGCCCAGGGAATCACAAACCATACAAGCGGGAGCTGTCCCTCACCGCATCATCCCTCTACTAATGAGCGGGTGAGCACATCCTCAGCCTACTCAATCATCCAAGGATCACAAGTCATACTAGCGGGAGATGTCCCTGTTAGGACTCTCAAGCACCTCGCCCTCCAAACTGGACAACACCACACTCATAGGCATGTTTGAAGATCACACACAGGGAAAACTTCAACCCATGTCCAGCCACCGGGTAACACCCATAGTCCAACCACACTTTTACTGCGCGGTCCTACACAACATCCCCACCTAACTACCCGACAAACTAGGGCGAGTCTCTAGATCCTGATGTTGCCTAGTACCCATGCCCCCACCGACATCCCACATACGTTAGCTATATGTATGCACAATTAACTCTGCACCTACACATGTTATTAACATAATTCATCACATAATAATCAGGTGTATACATCACTATAAATCACGGGTTGACATGTTAACATCCAAAAATGTTATAATGTCTAGCAATCCAACTAATTATCACATGATCATATAGCATATTATCAACATGACATATCACACCATAATCAGACATATACCACCACATATCACATGTTTGCATGTTGGCATCTTAACATATTATCGATAAAAAAAACTCTAATCATCTCACCACACAACCAATCAATCGTGACATCAGATAAGCAACTCACATAAGCCTATGCAAGCATCGGATACGAATACACCTGGATGGGGGACGCCACATAATGGTATTAACAGTTCCCTTGCCAGTGGCTCATAACAACGGGGACCCCCATTCGCCCCATTCCGTACCCACACATTTGATAGAGTAGTAAGATGCATAGATGCATGCTAAAAGCGGTGATAAGTTCCCTCACCAGTGTGCGTGTTGCTAAAATCCAAAGCGAGAAAACGGACGCTGGGTTGAAGGAAGTTCAATCTGTTGAAACGAGAACACAATGATAAGTAACCGAGCAAACAGGTCAAACGAAGTCTGGACTACAAATGGGCCCGAAACAAAGGGTCTAAATGAAGTGGGCCCGAAAACTGAAAGTGGGTCGAAAATTGGGCCGAGCTCGAAATTGAGCCCAAAACTAGAAACTGGGTTTGAAATTGGGTCGGTCCCAAAACTGGGCCGAAACTGGCCGGGCCGAATTGGGTCGGACTTGAAATCGGCCCACTGGGCTACACAGCGGACTGGGTGTGGGTTGTCCAAACCTGAACTCGGCCGAGTCGACTCGGTGACTCGACTGAGTTGGCTCAGCAACCCAGTTGGAAAATCGGGAAACTGAGGAAAATAGGGGGAAAATAAGGGAAAATGGAGGAAAGGAAGGAGGAGATAGAAAGAAAGGAGAGGTACCTGAGATCGGACTCTGACGGCGGCAAGGAATCTAGAATCTGGCAAATCTGACGGAACTGGGGCTGCTCGGGTCAAGAAGAAGGGGAGAGCGGCGGTAAAGAATCGGGGTTAGAGATCGAGCCGAGAGTAAGAAGAGAGAGACAAAGAGAGAAAAGAAGATCGGGAGAAGGAGAGAGAGAAGGGAGATCGAAAGGGAAGAGAGAGGAGGCGGCGGTCAAAAGGGGGTTTTAGGGTTAGGGTTTTGATGAAAGAGGGAAGAAGAAAATGAGGGGGAGATAGGAAGAAAGAGAGAGGAGCTGCTGCGCGGAAATAGGGGTTCCGATTAGGGTTTTGGGGGAGGGGGGGTTTTAACTTAAGAAATTTTTTTTTTTTTTAAAGAGATAAAGACATAAAATCATAAATTTTCCAAAGAAAATAAATAAATAATTAAATAAATTAAAACTCATTAAAAATCAAACGTCGAAATTCGGGGAAGATAACGTGTGATTTTTAAACTTTTTATATGATAAAATATTCAATAATTCAAAATTACCAAAGTGCCCTTTGAGTGTTTGAACTCAAAATCGGGCAAAAACAGGATCCAACGCGGGGTCCATACTCTCTCCACTGCTACCAAGACCCCAAAACTTCGAAAAATCGGGTCGGGTTGTTACAGACCTACTGGTGTTGTTTGGTATGTTGGCTGCCAGTTAGATCTTATTGCACATTGGACGTTGATTGCAGGTATGAGACCAGTTTGAACACTGATTAAGAATTTCTTCTTTATCTTTTTATCTTTCCACTCTCTGTTTGCTGTTACAATTCTGTTGAGTTGTTGCCTTCCTTTTTTATTCTAAGTAAGACTTGGGCTAATTTACAACTTATCATATAATACATGTGTTGTATGGCTAAACCACTGCTGTGACTAGGTCCACCCAACTACTCAACACCTATACAATGTCCCATAATCGATTCTAATGATCACCTCAAAAACCAAACAGAACCAAATAGAATTGGCGCAGTACTGTTAAGCTCACTAAACTTTTTCTAACAGTCTTTGAGAAACATTGTTAACTATCCAGATTTAATCCAATCCATTGGAATTTTGTGGGCTTTTGGACATGGACATGGGTCCACTTTCATCAATTTTCCAATTTATGCATTTTTCTTCAATTTTTACTTCTTTTCTTTAAAATCTCCATTTTCCTTCAAAATTCCAAAATCCCATTAATTATATAATATATACAAAATTCAAGAGCTAACTAATCTAATTATCAAGGGTAAAATAGTCATTTTACTGTGCTCATCATAAATCTCCCAAGCGCACGAATCATTTATAGTATAGTGTTATAAGTGCGAGGTCAATCTCAGATAGAACAAAAAATATATGCAAACATAAATATATGATTTTGAAATTTTATGTTTTTAGAGAATGTAGATCATAAACTAGTCTAATCCCAAGAAATCCATTCTATTCTCATAAATATATCTCTAAGTTAACAAAACTTTAGTTTTAATAAATAGATCCAAAAATTAGAACATTAATTAAATCCAATTAAGAGAATGTATTAATATAGAATTTATAAATAATCTCTCACCCAAATTTAAGAAAAACAAAACTAAAGATCAACTAAATTAAATATCAAACTAGTTAACTCAATGTTAGGAGGGTGGTTTGAATACAAGACAAATAAAATACATGACAAAAGAATTAAAAAATTGAAAGCAATTTAAACAATTAATACAAACAAAAGAAATTGTGTAACAAAATAAAATGAACCTTAAAAATAAATTGACAATAAAAGTAAAAGACAGAATGTAAAAATGCATAATTAAAAAGGTGGTTATTTGGAATAGACCATTCATCACGCAAAATAAATAAATAAGAGTAAAATCTAGGGCTGAAATTCACATAAAAATTCAAATCTCAATTCAAGTTCTTTCATCAAAATCAAGACTTACAAACTTTAATTTAAGAAATCGGGCCTTAGTGACTTAGATTCAGCACTTACAACCTAAGTCCTAAATATTTCATGTCCAATTTAATAAACAAAGATCCTAAACTTAAAATTAAATCAAAACAATTACAAAAGAAATCTGAAAATTGGATGTTTCAGGATTCTAACGGAATATCTAACTTTTATTTCATAAAACAATTAAGTACAAGATTTTTGAGAAAAAGAAATACAAGAAAAAAAATTCAAAATAAAATTACAATGTGATCACTCACATGCAAAAATCGTGTAGCTATCTTTGTCTTCTCTTGATTTCTTCTCCTCTAATCTTTGGTCTTCTTGTGCTCTAGGTCATATTCGATTCTGGCTAGGGTTTAATGGGGTATTTATAGGACTTGGGATTGGAATGGAGGGTGAGATTAAATCTTATTAAGTTGGTGAATGGAGGGCTAAGATTGGATCTAACTTAAGATGAATGGAGGGGATTTACAATGAAAAAGGCTAGGGCTACAATAGGTGTACACGAATTTAGGAGATAGGTGGCTTGGTGGCTAAGCAGAGAATGAGAGAAGATAAGAATTGGAGAGAAAAGAGGGATTTGAAATGGCTATGGTCGAATTTGACATGTAGGATTAGGGTTTTGAGTAATGCAATGATTGATTATGAATGGCTAGGATTGAAAGATAAGATGGATGAATGGTTGAGATGACGAGTGATGACATGGGGGGTTGACCTAGTGTGAAATTCGAATGGGATAAGATGGATTAGGAGAAAATCGTGTATGATGATTTGGATTGGCTTGGGAGACAATATAGGATCTAGATGATGTGTACATGAGGTGGATGATTTGGAGAGGAAACTTAGGAATTTTCATGCGCATGGAGACTTCTAGATTTTGGAATAATCGTGTGATACAATGAGATTATGCGCATGATGTCCTAAATCCTAGGGATGTGCACTAGATCTAAGGTTTAGTGAGTGATTGGAATGAATGGATATGATTAAATGGACATAGATCTAATGGCTTAGCTAATGGGTGAATGATCTAAAAGAATGGATGATGAGAGGATGTATGGATGATCATGATCCTAAGGTTAATCTACATGATGGATGAAATGGATGGCCTAGATCTAAGATGATGAATGTATGGTTTGGATTTGGTAGGTGGCTCTAGGGTTTCCTATGTTTTATGAGATGAGATGAGATGATGGGGATGAATGGATGAAGATGAATGGTTAGGATTGCATGTATGAAGATGGGGTTGCCTTTTGGATATGGGTTATAGTGGATTTCAGCTTAAGGTTTACAAAATTCGAATTTGGATCATGGAGTGGTTGGATTTTGGACTTGGACTTCTTGGACTTTGACTGGAGCATGAATTACCGCCTTGTGATATCATGCTCCTCCCATCTTATGCCCAAATGCCAAGGCTTGAGTTGGAACCTCCACCGGTCAAACTCAAGTTCATATCTTTAGGTCCAATAGAGACACTCCCATTGGCCTTGTCCTTGCAACCCAACCAAACCCATGAGGAAAAATTATTTGATATGGGTACAGTAGAATGGATCATTGTCAACATTGGGGAAATTTCTCCCTTTGTTTGTACCCATAAGATTCACTAGGAGGACAATGCCAAACCCTCTAAAAAGATACATCGTACGCTATTATTTGACTGAGGGAGAGTCCACCCCTCTGGAGGACCGTGTTTATTAAGACTAATTGGTGCAATGTGTATCTTTCTAATTTTTAGGCACTTCTATTTTCTTTATTATTATTACTATCCTTCTTTATTTTCTCTCTTATTCATTTTTTTCATTCCTGTAATTTAGTGGTATCTTAAAAAAAAAAATGAAAAAAGATTTTTTTTCTTTTTTGCACTCATTAATTTCAGGTGTCTTCAACCCTCACTTTGTCTATCGTTGATTACTTTGTCTTTTAGTGTCGCAATCATTATACACTTTCATGCATTTATGTCATTTCGACATTGAGGACAATGTCACATTTAGGTTCGGGGTAGAGAGTTTAGGTTTAAAAAAAAATGTTTTTGTTTTTTAAAGAAAATGTAAAAAAAAAAAAAATAATAGGTTTCCAAATTGATGAGTCATTTTTTAGGTTAAATAATACATTTCCTCTTCAATGTTGATTCTTTTTTCTCTTTTCTAAAAAATAATTGAGGAAATTATTGTTTAATAAAAAAATTGAAAAAGAATTTGTAAAAAAAAACTAGAATGATGTTTGTGGGTATCATCTCTGAAAACCTTCACGAGACTACAACTTGTCTACTAGGGGAGACCTAGGGGTTCAAAGGCTTATTGTATGTACTAAATGCAATCGAGAGTGCCAGCGAAACGACGTAGTTAGGATTTTGTTTGTAATTTTTGTTGCTCGAGGACTAGCAACATGCTAGTTGGGAGGTGTGATAAATGGTAAAAAATGTATATATATTTAATTTAAATGAGCATTTAAGAATAGCACTGTATTCAATCCAACAGTGACAGCGTCGGCGAAACAAGGGACCCAGCTAAGCAGCGGCGAGTGACACACCGTGGCAAGTTTGGGAGCTGAAGCAAAGGAATCAGCGAGCTGTTGCAACAGCATGGCAGAGCAAATCGGTTGGAGGCAGCATGCCTCTTTGTTTTCTCCTATGCACACAAGGCTTGAGTTTCCATTTCTCAATCCGAGAGTCTGCTTGATTTTATTTCATCCGTTCTTTACTTATTGTCATGTGTTAAATTATTTCTTAAATACTACTTAATTTTCATGTTATTGCTTAATTAGTTGTTTTGATATCATTTATTTTCATGTTTGGCTAAGTTTTAAACTAAGGTTAGGGGCTTTAATAATCTATGGGTTAATTTGAATCAACAAATTAATGTATCAATGTTTTGTTTTGATTAATTAAATGGTTTAATCTAATCTCAATTTTTATTACAAATCTATGTGCATTCCTTGATTCATTGTAGTTTCCGAACACATTGAATGCTTGGAAAACCCACATAATATTTGTGATAATTCTCAAGAACTTGTCTATGTCTATATATTTTTCTTGATTTGCTATGATTTCCGAATACAGTAAATGCTTGAGGAATCCCTGTGACATATGATATGTGTTTAATTGTTTCTTAACTGTCAATTATTCGAACAAAGTATTGAAAATTATTTCTAGATTAATCGTCAAATCTTCCGGTTTGTGAGAATCATCATTCAGATCAAATTGAGACAAGTTGTTGAAAATAATCCTATAAATTATTAAATGAATCCCCGACACCTTAGTTGATTTTTATTGTTGTTTTGCATTCACCACCTCATCTTTGCTCCATACTTAGTGTGGAAACCAATTTCTGTTCTTCTCTCTCAAATTTAGTGTTCTTAATTCCTTCAATCTCTGTGGATTCGACATCGAACTTACTGAATAATTATTACTTCGCTACCTGGGCTTGAGTTTACACTTTTAAAGTGGTAGTAATTGTCAGTCTATTATTGGTAACGAGGTGTCAAAAGGGATGGGGAATCCCATTATCTATGGGCGAATTTTGCAAAGGTTATCCTCTGGAATTTTCGTCCATGCATGTGAGTCCCATGGCCCACACTTTTTTTTTTTCAAAAATTCATTTCTATATATATTTTTGTCATTTTCTAAATTCACAAAATTTGAATTTTCTAAATTAAATCCTCCTTCTAGATTTGGCAATTTTCCTTCCAAAACCTCTTACTATATTTGGAACATCCACATACTTGAGTTTTCAAAAATTAAACAATAAAATAAAAAATTAAATTTCCAAATTATCGTTCGCAACACAGATTTCAAATTTTGAGTTCTAAATTTAGAAATTTCTATTTCAAAGTTCCAACTAAAATTTTGAATTTGCAAATTTGGTTTCAAATATCAAATTGTAAAACACACAAATCAGATCATTTAATTAAATAAAGGTGGATTTCCCAAAATTGCTAAATTTAGAAAGTTTCCCAAATTAGAAATTTTCCAAATTTAGAAAGCTGCTATTTGTAGAGAGGCAAACCAAAATTTTGGATTTTCATTCAATACCACCCAAAAATCAAACAAATCCAAGAACGAAACCAATTACCCAATTTTTTCTACCCATTAGGGTTCTAATCTAGGTTTAAACCTGTAATACTCCAGATTTTCAAATTATAAATATTTACGAAAATTACCCATTTAAATTATGAATTTTAGATATGGATCTAAGATGGGTAAAATATTGAGTCTTTGCCCAATTAAGACCCAACGGTTTTGGTAAATGTTTTCAATAAAAATTAAATAAGGGATCATGGAAAGATTTTTGGAATAAAATAGATTATCATGGTCGTATAGGAGATATGAAATCTATGAGATATGCGCATGGGACTTTCTAATCTAAAAGAAGAAATGATGCATGGCCGAATGTGGATTTGGATATCCAAGTAAATGCGCATAAGATCATTTTATAAAGGGTCTTTCCTTGGTTAAGAGTGGAATTAAAGGAATTGCTAAGATAGAAGATCGACACCTTCTAATTAGAATTAAGAGGAAAGTTTTTATAAAACAAAAGGGAAGGAGGCGCATAGCACCTTCTAAGTATGAACCAATGGGAGATTAATTAAGGTAATGGCCAAATTTGGAAAGTGCCTAAATATGGAAATATAGATGCTAAATTTGGAAAGTGACTAAATATGGAAACATTGAAGCTAAATTTGGAAAGTGTTTAAATATGGAAACATTGAAGCTAAATTTGGAAAGTGTCTAAATATGGAGAATGGTTATTAAGTTGATAAGTTTCTAAGTTTAGAAGTTGGAAATTAAAATGGGAAGTGCAATTAAGGAAGATTTTAATAAAATGGAAGAGGCAACAAGAATGGGGCGCATGACACTTTCTATTCTTGATTTAGGGAAGGTTTTATAAGAGGTAAACAAATGCACACGGCATGAGGTAATTCAAAAAGGGAGCAAGGGCGCATAGCACATTCTAAATAGGGATTAAGGAAAAATAAAGAAAATAAGAAAGGGAGAAAAATAAGGAAGGTTTGACATATGTTCAGTATTTTAGTTATAAAGTTCCACTCCAATGTCCGATTGCTTTGATTCTTTTGCGTTGGAAAGAAGACTTCAAGGGATACAACTTTGTAGTTTACCACTTTTCCTAATTCGGGAGTTAACAAGGTCAAAATGGATCTACAATATGGTATATGTGTAAAAAATAGGGAACACAAGGGCTCACGATAAGGGGCAATTACTATCTCAAGAACCTTCTAAGATTGGCCAATTGGAGATCAATAAAAGGAGAGGAGGAGGGGGCGCACGGTACACCTACACCTTAGGCCGATTTTCCTCTCTCTCTCTCTAACCTTGTCTCACGGCAATCATTATCAAAGGAAGAGAGGCAGCAACAAGCACAAGAACAGCAGCACAAAGTGGTTCACGGCATACACAAGAAAAGGCTAAGGAAAGGAGAAGGATTGGAAAAACAAGATCAACCGACGGAAAGTCGAAGGAGTTGCGGAACCGCTAAGTGATTCTATGTCTTTTATTTGATATATGGTTTTAGATCCATGGAAGAGAATTATTATTTTAGAAAATACCAAAGTATGGATTTTAAAGGATGTTACTAGATTAGAAAATATTTAATCATGGACCTTGGATTAATTGGAAGTTGCTAAATTTGGAAAGCATCCAATTAAGGAAACTTGGTTTCTAATTATGGAAACCTTCTAATAATGGAAAGGTGGAGAGTAAATTAATAACTTTCTGATTATGGATCTTAGATTAAAATGGAAGGTGGGGATTATTTATGGAAACATGGATGTTTAATTTAGAAAGTGTTTAATTATGGAAAACCATAGAGGAACTTTGGTTATTTCTATGGGTTAAAAACCATGGAAAGTCATGGTTCAAATTAATGGATTTGAATGATGGAAACCCATGGAAAGTGTTAGATAAATTTTAAATGAAGTTTGAAGGGAATAAAGGGAAACATGAATCATAGGGTTCGGCCACAATGCATGGCCGAACCCCATGAAATAATGTTGGTTTAGAAGTATGGAAAGACATGGGTTAAGTTATGATTTATTTTAATGGAAAAATATAGATGATTAATTAAATGAAAGAAGATTGGGAAAGGATCATGATAATTTGGAAAGCTTGATATGTTTGACCAAAAGAATAGAAAAGAAGGGGTGAGGTTTGGCCATGATGTATGGCCGAACCCCACCAATATTTTTATATATCTAAGTTTTCTTAGAGATTAAATCATGTGGACTGATTTATTAAATTTAAAGAATGATGGAGAACCAAGGACCTTAGGATTCGGCCATGGTGTATGGCTGAACCCCATAGAGAATTTTGGGATGATGTTAATGCAACTAGAGTTTAAATTATGTAAGTATTATTATTGAATGTTTTAATGGATCTAAACCATTGATGAAGATCATGAACCATAGGGTTCGGCCATGGTATTTGGCCGAAACCCTATGGGGTTGTTTTTGGAATGTAGATGGATTTGGTTGCTTAATATGGAAAGCTCCAAATATGGAAGGAGTTGTTAAACTTGGAAGGCATCTAATGGTGGAAAGATAGTTTCTAATTTAGGAAACTATCTATAGAAGTTTGTCTATTATACGAATGTTCCTATTCTTGGAAAGTGGATATTGAAATTAGAAAATATCTAATTATAGACCATGAAGATTATTTTTAGAAAACTTCCATGTATGGAAGGTGATTACTATTCTTGATAAGCTTCTAATAAAGACATGGGTCGGTCATTGCATGGCCGAACCATAATGGCTAAGATGCTAGATTATGTTTAATTATGGAATATGATATCTAATTATGGAATCTATATTTGGAAAGCATTAAATTAGGGAAAGTTAGAGTTTAATTTAGAAAGTTTCCAATTATAGAAGAAAGAGATTAATTTGGAAAATTTTAACTATGGAAGGTTTTATTTGTGGTTCTATGGTTGTGGGTCATTGGTGGATCCATGTATGTAATATAGTGGAACCTAAACATGAATTGTCAAAGGCAATGGTAAAGTTGTAAATACTTGCTAAAAAATGGAAGGTTAGCCATGGATGGCATTTTAGTAATTATATGAGAATTAATAGACCTATGTTTTGGGACCTAAAACTTAGGTGACGAGATCAATGGCAATTTGGTAAATAAAGGGTTAAAAATGAAGAATGGTTTATGGACTTAAAATATTGTAAATCAAGTGGGATTTGGTTTTGATTCTTTATTATATTTTAAGGCAACGGAACCTCACAAGGTGTTTACGATCGTGAGCGGTTACCAGAAGAAAGACGCAAGGACACGAAGCGGTCTTTGGTAGGATTCCACCTCTTTTAAACCATAGGTTTATGTACATTGTTTTATCTTGATTTGATGAATTTATATTGCAAAGGATATGTTTCAAACTGATTTTAAATGCTATGTTTATGTGATAAAGTAACATGTGTTTTATATGTTTTAAGTATGAGCTTTTAAATGCTATCATTTGTATAGTTGCATAGCATATGGACATTTGCATCTCATGCATGGCATGGGAGGGATGACAGGTAACCAGGGACCGACACTTCGTCGGGGCGTCCGTAAAACACTAGTGGGGAATACCTTGATGAGGAGCATTCCATCAAGAGGACACTATGTATGAATTGTAACCGGAGATCCACACTTCGTCGGGGCGTCCGTAATAGAATCATGGGGGATACCTTGATGAGGAGCATTCCATCAAGAGGATATTATGTATGAAATGTAACCGAATGGTCCACACTCCGTCGGGGCGTCCGAAAGACCTATGTGGTGGGTACATTTATGTACATGTGATGGGTGGGACTCATTGCATATTTGTCATCATTGCATGGCATGAATTTTACCTGGTTTTATATATTATGTTATAATATATGTTTTGTACTAACTATGTGTTAACCCTAATTGGAATACCTACTGGGCACGTTTTACTAACGCCCTACTTCTACCCTTTAGTGGATGATGTAAGAAACGAGGAAAACGCTAAACGCAGAAAGGGACAAGCATAGGAGCTGGGAACGCTTTTAGTTTTATATTATGTTTAAGATACTCAGGGATTTATATTGAGTATCCAGATTTCAGAATGTAATAACTTAGATGAAATGCTATGGTTGGATGTTTTATTTGGATAATGATAATTGTGATTTTATTGACTAAGTACTTTGCTATCAATGGAATGAAACTAGGTTCTATTATGATTCCGCAAATTGATGTTATGATTCCGCAAGTTGTGATTTTTATTTCGCATGTTGATATTGCTATGTGTGAACTATTTTAGTGGACTAAGTCCATGCACACATAGGGTTGGCCAGTTAAGGGTCGAACTTTAGAAGTTCGGACTTAGCTCGCTTCGTGACGTCCCGCGCTTTATCACTGTACTCTGTTATAAAAAAAAATCGACTTTGAATTTATGGGAAGAAGCGAGTGAAAAAGGGCGGGGCGTTACAAAACCGCTAGTATAGGTCGAGCCGTTATAGAAGACCACTTGTCTATGGTGGAATTTGTGTATAACAACTATCAGTCTAGTATTAAATGTCACCTTATGAGGCGCTTTATGGGTGATCATGCAGATTTCCTTTGTGTTGGGTAGATATAATATCCTGACCCTTAATTTGGCTTAATTGTGTATTTTTGTGCCGTTAAACGTACTTAGTGAGTGGCTAATCATGAAGATTACTGGGTGAACTTTTCGAAAAGTCCAAGTTTGGCACAACTCAAGCTCAATAGCTCATCGATCCAACTCGTTGAAGTAGGAAGGGTAAAAGTTGTAAATATCTATATCTCATTTATTATTTTTGAAAAATGATTGTAAAACCATTTCATTGTGAAAATCACTAATTCAGGATTATTTGGTTTTCAAACTTACACACATACTCAGTGTTTTCAAATGATGAATTCAATGGACTTCACTAGTCGTTTTAATTATTACCCGATTTTTACATATTTTAATCCCTTTAAAAGACCTATTTCGCAAAACCTTCATTTTAAAATACCTCCAAAAGTAAAAAATTATACAATAAAATATTGTGTGTTTAATTTATATTTTTCCGAGCATTTCATATTTCAGATTTCTGTTTTGAAGTTTTAGACACTTAATCAAAGCATCGAGGTATGAACGGTCGATGTTTTGCCTCTAATTGACATGTTTTTTACATCAATTCTTATTCAAAGTTTTACCATCTAGCCTAAATTTAGTGCTCTGAATCCATCCGTGGAATCAGGTTTACTTAGTAGGACCCTCTACATATCTAAACCAATTAAGCAGCTTAAAATTTATTAAATTTTTTAACATGCTCTAAGATAGAAAGAAGTTTCACCTCCTTCCAAGTCAAACTTGAGTTGTTGGAAAAGTGGAAATTCTAACTATGACCTCCTTGTAAAAAATTGTGCTTCTCACGTGGAAATTTCCAAGCCCAATAGTTCTGGACCCATGGCACATGGACTTGGGCGTTCAAAAATACAATTTCTAGCTTAGTAGCATGCTAAAATTAGCCTCCTCTGGTCCATGATTTTTTTGCAAATTTTGAGCAACATAAGGTCCTTATTGATATGTTTGCATATAAAGGACAATATATCTAAAAATATTAAATATTCAAAAAATAATTTAAAATAATCAAACTTGTGAGATCTTAAAGGACTTGTTTAAAATTGGATTGAATAATTTTTATGAGACTTCTTATTTATGTTCAGATCTTTTAATGAGCTAGAAAATGGAGTGAAAGTACACTTCATGTATAAAACAAATGGTTAGAATTTAAACAATAATTTAATATAGTTAAGATTTAGACAACCTAAAAATCTTAACCTCTATGACTGGATAAGATGATTTTTTAGGTATTTCATTGGATGAAAATATTTATTTAGATGACTTATAATACGAGGAAAATTTGAATTCAATGTAAAGTGTAAAAATGTAGTGAATAAAAATAATTTGAAGGCATGCAAATATGGAGAATTATAAAAAATTACTTCTATAATTTGATAAAGATGATCTTATTTAGATTTCATATTAGATTGAAGATCTTTGAAATAGACCCATCACACTAGATAAAAATAGCTTAATTATTTAATAAATTTACTTAATATTGATTAAAAAATATTCGTATTAAAAGAATGTGTAATTTGGTCCTGTTAACAATTTTCCTTTTCTAAAACATAGTCCAAGAAAAATGTCACATTGTCTCAAATTCTCATCCATCCAAAGTAAAATCTACGGATAAAACTGGTTTACTGAAAATCAAACTATCCTTTTCAACTGAGTTAGAATGATCGAAGGCGGATAGATTCGTGAGACTGAAACTGAGAAGAGGAGGAATCAGACAGCAAGTGGTGCAACCAGAGCACCAATCTTCTGTACACAACTTGAGAAATTGTCAAATCTAAGCCGTTGTTCACTAACCATAAGTGTTAGTTGTGTTATTTGTTGCTGCCATTCTTAAAATACTTTACATTAAAGTGTGGCTTGCCCAATTAGGACTTTTGTTTTTTATTCACTTACTTCCTACCATCATTTGCCATAATTATATTCTCCAACGCTAGTTCCATTTCTCCGTGTCAGCTCTTTCGGCATATTTCCTTCAGATTTTAAATTAGTTTTACATACATAATTTTTTATTCAAATTGAATTATTTTTTAATATTTTGAGATATTTAATTAAAAAATTACATTTTAAAAATTAAAAAATTAACCATGGTCAAATTGGGTACTTTCGTTAAGGTTTTTCTATTAATTTCTTAAAATATTTTAACCGTGATAAAATAAGATTTAAATTGTCTAATCGAGTCTCCAAAATGGTGAACTTAATGCATGTAAACCCGATTTATGGACCTGTAGCCACATTCAGACAGGATACATAATCATAATTGTTAAAATAATATTATTTAATATATAAAACTTGTAACCGATTCAATCTTTATATAATTAATTGGATGTTGTGTTTGAGTTCGAGTTTTAAGAACCTTAAAGTAGTTACTATCTTTTATAATTTATATGTGTTTAATGAAATTTGATTTTTTCTCAATAATTATAATCAATATTCAAAATATTAGCACTGTCAACTATAGAGTTCATCATCTCATGTAATTATAAGCATGGTAGAAAATATCGGCCCATATCGTATCGGTCGATATATATCGGTTTTTGAACTCGATATATATTGGCCAATACGATAAGTATTGGCCGTACAATGATGATATCGGCCGATATCTCCAATTTATCGGCGATATATATATATATATATATATATATATATATATATATATATATATATATATATATATATACCGGCTCAATATCGGCTGATATGAAAAATATCACCCTTTTTTTAAAGAAAAAAAAATCAATTTTGGATGTGGACCCGGATTATATCTCGGCCAATATCGGGTTAATATCGGTCACGATATTGGCCGATATTTAAAATATCGGTCGATATTTTCCTTTTAAAATTTTCAAAAAAAAAAGAAGAAGGCAGGTTTTGCTGTTGTTAAATTTTTTTAATTCAGAAAATTAAAAAAAAAAACACAATCGGTTTTTAAAAAGAAAAAGAAAAAAAGGAGAGATTTAAAAGGCATACAATCCAATCTTGAATGATATAAGGAGGTTTAAAATTTTATTCATCCACTATTATTTATATTTTATATATTTCATTTAACATATTTGACTCATTATTCAAATGTTAAAATGTAGCATTATTAAAAATATATTGATAATAAAATCAACAAATTCTTTACCTGCTTATGCAGATAGCACTTTGTTGGAACCCTTGTCCATCAAAAACTTCAAGCTCATTTTGTACCAAGTTAGCTGAATGGTTAAAATTCCATGCATGCAGGCTCTGTACCCACTTAACCTATGTATATAAATGGTTAAAATTTCAAAAGCAATTCTTAAAATTCTAGCAGCATGTAAGCTTGAATGCAGACTCTTAGAATTCCTACAGCATAAAATTCTAGCAGCATGTAAGCTTGAATGCAGACTCTTAGAATTCCTACAGCATGCAACCTCTTAGAATTCCAACAACGTGCAGGGCTTTCTTTTCATGTTCATCTCTGCCCCAATCAGAAAAAGAGGTGCCACTTCATGGAGAAACCAACGGTACTCAACAGTAGTTCTTATTTCCAAATGGTTAAAGGCTTAAAGCTCCTTTATTTTCTTTCCATAATACTTAATATTAAACAGCTACTTGTTGGCCACTCTCTTTTAAATTGTTCTTTCTCTCTCTTCTCTCCCCTTTTACACACATGTTAAGAGGGTCTTACAGTGAGGTTTTTGGTAGATGTAGAACTGGGTTTTGTTGTTGGGCTAGTTTGGATTCAAACAGGAAGGTACTCAGGATGCAATTGGGACGATGGTGCAGGAACTCGATCGGTTGTGGGTTGGAGAGCAAGAACGTTTGCAAAGTTTGAGGGAAACTGGTGAAAAAATGTGGAGATTGGTGAGGCGGACAACCAATCTGGGTGCAAACAAAGTAGGTTCAGATACTTCTCATTTAAATTAGTTTTGTTGATGATCTCATTTAAATTTAGGTGGCTTATAAAATTAGGAATAAAACTAAAAAATCATAATACTAATCATTAAATTTATCAAAATTCTTTTAGATAATTTTTCATATATTTTTTTTATCATTTCTCTTCATTTTATTGTTAATTTTAATACTTTCGAAACTGAAATAAATATTTGAATATGTAAAAGACCGATACTTAATGAAAAAATTACATATTCAAGAAGACCCCAAATTTTCTGAAATTACCATAATTTTTTTGGACATTTTTACTATTTCTTGCAAATATCGTAGGAGGGAGAAAAATATCGATCGATAATTCTGCATACCGGCCGAATTATCGGCCAAAGCGTTTTTTTGACCCCTGATTATAAGTAATTATCCATGAGTTTTCTTTCTCATTAATATTTACATATATGATAATCGCCTCTCATTATTACTAATTTTTTTTTTCATTTATGCTTTTGATTTATACTTATAATGCATATATTGTAACTTTTATCTTTTTTCACTCTAAATATTTTTGAAACTCACAAAAATATTTTAATTTAAATTTTTTATATAATTTGATACATGAAACAATTCACATCGCGATATCAATTTTGAAAACATTGTACATAACAATTAAAATAATAGAGCTGTACAGGGAATTTGAATTTTGAACAAATGAGAATCGAACTTTTTGTTTATAGCATACAAAGGAAAACCTTATTGAGGATTTTGTGTATATTCGGAAGTATATAGATTAGATGAAAATATATTTTTACAATTTGAAATTAAAATAAATTATTTTATTCATTTTTTATTTTGATAAAAAATTTAGAAGCTGTTCATTTATTTTTTTAAGAAAAGCAATTCTCCTCATTTTTTTTATTCAATTTGTATCAGCGGATTAATGCTATAAAATCTTGCCTTATAAGGAGTTGTCAAAATTCAATTTTCTTTTTTTCATCAAAATCTTTATTTTAATTAGAAATGGACAAAACTTAATAAGTGAGTGAACCTTCTTTTTTATTAAATTTTTTATCCGTAACTATAAAAAGTAGATTCGTTGAAAGAAGTATGATGTGAAATAATCTTATATTGTCACAACTTCAAATGACTCTATTCGAGTCACGATGGTGTATCTTTAAAATTCAAACTATTCATTAGTTTCAATATATATAATTTTTTTGAAACTATTGAGTTAAATAATTTGAAAGTTTTATTGTCAATATTTTCTATTTGAGTTATTCAGCGATGTGTCCAATATTTTTCAAGTGTGCGTACGCGGATAGAACTTTAAGCCTCTTTTCATACTTAATTGTGGAATGGAGAGCATGTGACAGTAATAGAGATGACATCTATATGAGATAGACCTTGTCTTTGCCCGGCCATTTTATGCCCTTCCCCGGCGTTTTTTGTGCCTTGTTATTTTTCTAAATCGATCATTTATACTCTAGATAGAGAGAGAGAGGGCATCTCCATCTTCCACAGTCATGCTAAACCAGGGCTTATTGGAAGAGGGTCAGGAGGGCTTGGTAACGTCTCACGTGGGATTCTACACCCAAGACTCTACTTCTGTCACTAGTGGTTGGTCTCTTCCTCAATTTGCATGTCAGAATCTTCAAACCCTAAACAATCCTTCAGTGGGAGCAGATATTACTTGCCATTTGAGTGGGGGTCAACTTGGAACTTCCGCCATGCAGAGACAAAGCAGCAGCCTGTGGTAATATTTCCTTAAGTTTCCATCTCACTACGATTTTTTCGCTCCAAAAATGAAAAGAGGAAGAAGAACAAAAAAATTTGAAGACCCACTTACTGCATAAGGATCTATCCTTCAAACTGAATTCTCATTCCAAAAATAAATAGATTTTTAAAGAGCCATTTCTTCCTTAACGATCGATCCGCCTACTAAATCATTTTTCTCCTTTCAAAAATGAAAAAGAAAAATAAATTAGCTCACCCAAATCCTATTTTCACGTAACTCTATCTCTCTCTTCCCCCCGCCCCCCCCCCCCGCTATGGATAGATCCTACGCAAAAATCTAAAAAAAAAACTACCCATTTAAGAAATATGTACTTTCATATCGCTCTAGTGTAATATTTCTCGTATGAAGAGCTCGTTAAATACAAGTGTAAATTGATTTCGATGTTGATCACATGCAAATCCTATTTTCTAAATTCAATAAATTTCTCTCTCTCTCTCTCATCAGGCCATGGGCCGAAGTAGGAGGGGTAGTGGGGTGCAAGAGATCGGCTGGAGAAGACCATCTGGCAATTTCTGCAATGAAGATGAAGAAAGTGAAGGCAAGGAGGAAGGTGAGAGAACCCAGGTTCTGTTTCAAGACCATGAGCGAAGTAGACGTTCTAGATGATGGCTACAAGTGGAGGAAATACGGCCAGAAGGTGGTGAAGAACACTCAGCATCCAAGGTACACAACTTAAACTGCTCATTCTTTTTCCTTTCATTTCTTGTGCTCTTTCATCATTTCTTGGATAGATAAGAAATTAATTTGCTTCATTGGAGCCCTAATTTGCCTCTTTTAACTTTTTTCGGCTTAATGGAGACTTTTGTTCACTGGACTTTGTTTAAATTCATCACCGGAAGATACACATATGAGACACTAAATTCCGTCTGTCATTAAAAGACAATTCAAATTAGTCGTTGATCGATGATGATAACCACATATCTGAGCAAAAATTCAATGCCCAGGTTTTCTTTCTTTTCAATATCTGTAATCTTTGGTCATAATGTGGTCGGCTATCGATCAACTCTAAAAGAGTATTAGCATAGTTATATACTCTATATTGTTATTGAAAAGGAGATGAATGAATAATTATTATATGATTCTAATAAAATTCAGGTCCATGTGACGTGCCATCATGATGATATTTGTAGCAGAAAGCTTTATCGAATGTGGACCATTTTGCTCTACAGATTTATGTCATTGAGTAGCCTCACAACAGACAAAATATGTTTATTGTATGTCTCACAGTTTACTCATCGTTGTAAGGAATTCTGCAAAACGAAATTATAACACACAGCGCACTTCATCCTGAAATTAATTAGATGAATTTGAAGGAAAATAATTTAAAATAAAACGACGGCATGATATCTGACAATGCTACCCAGTCGTTCCAACCATCGAAAAAAGTACTCGAGGTCATTGAGTATTTTTCACATACCATACTACAGTCTACGTCACCCCACCTCACCTCACCTCTATAAAATGAGAGGGAGAGAGCTTAGTTACATTTCTATGGGCATAAAATTCTTTAAATTTAAATGGACATTTGGGACAGGGAAGGAAAAGATGAATGGCAACTAAGAAAGCTCTACAGTAAAAAATGTACTGTCAAATGATGGTCGTTGTAATAAGAATAATAGCTTAGTCTAAAATAATTTCAGAAAGAGAGAGAAGAGATCTGAATTGACGTGCGTTCAATGAGAGGAAATATTATTTTACATCATTTCAATAAAAAGTAGAACTGAAAAAATGTTTGTATGTTGAATACTTGAACAATGAACTTACCAAATGGATTCACTTGTTTGAAATTTTCTGTTTTTATGTGTGGGCGAATTAACTGGTGAAACTCAGCCAGTAGGAGACTCCCGTACTAGTGAATTAGTGATCAATGACATTTATCCATTACTTTTGAAGTAACAAAACATACTTTTAAGACCTAGAATTCATTGGTAGTCTTCTGCCAATGTTAAAATGACTAAAAGAAAGTTCATGTTTTTCTAACTGATTTGCATTGAACTATATTGAGATCATAAGACACATGTATGAGATAGCATGAAGATCTTCTTGTGGGGAATAGTCTAAGTCTAAAATTCTTTTCCCTTGGTTCTAGGGAACATGACTATAGATATCAAAGCTGGGGTTCTTTGATGTTTGTTGTTTGTCGATGATGTGATGGTAATAAGTTGTCGAGAATGCAAATAAGCAATAATCTCGATCTATGGACAAGGCTTTTGGAGGTAATGTTTTAACAGTAACAAAATAAAAATATAATATATAGGGTTGAAAGTTTTTTGGTTTTGACAGTTGGGAGAAGGATCGATGGCATCTTGTACATTGAGAGAATGGGGATGAAGCTTAACTCTAATAAAATATTTGATTATGTCATTTAAATATTGTTTTCCGTCCTGCCTTCAATAAATTCAGATTGAAGGGAAGCTCTTTTTACTAGCTTTCTATTACTTCATCGAAGGATTACACCTCCAATTTCAATTAAAAAACTGATTTATCAAAGAGAGAATTATTCAGCATCTTATCAAGAATAATCCCTCATTTTATCAGCCTAAACTTCTCACTAAACAATTAGCTATATTGTCTGCACCTTCTTGTTCCCAACAAAGACCATGCTTCTCTCGCTCAAGTAGTTGAAAATATACTCCACTTGTTCTGACCTCTTTTACTTTGTTCTTGCCTTGTATTATTTTAGATTTTAGGCGTCTATTCTAGGTTTTAATGCTATGCTACGACGATATCATGCTAAATGTGCAGGTGTAAACTATAGATTTAAAACTCCTTTTTGACATGCCTACTCAACTAGAGTGTGTAACTCGATAAAAACTTGATTGGCCATTTAGTTTTCTATTAGACTCAGGTGACTCACTGATAGAGAACTTGGATGAGTTGCTTGTTTGGTTGAATTATTTGGGAACAGGACATGGAAGTCATTTAAAGTGATTTTAGTGGCAACCATGGAAAAAGTTGAAAAAAGTATAAACCTAACCCTATCGCCGCTGCCACTTAAATCTTTTTTGCGTTTTTTCTCTCTTTTCGTTTGTCTCATTCTTCTTCTTTTTCATATTTTAGACTCACGACTCATCCATGTTTTTCTTCTTTTCACTATTTCTCCATTTTCATTTTGATTACAATTTTTTCATTTCATTTTCTCTAATTTCATTTAATTTTTCTTTTTTATTCGTGTCTTCTCATTCTTTTTACCCATATTCTTAGTTAATTATTTTCTTCCTTTTTCCTCCTCATTCCTCTATATTTTTATTTTTTAATGTTCATTTCACTTCTGTTTTCTGTATTGTTATTTGCTTATATTTCTATAATTTCTTACATTTATGTCTATATAAGTAAATAAAATAATACTATTTTATTAAATTTGACCTAGTCTTGACTTTTTGACTCAGTTAAACCTCGTCTCAGTTTCTCAGTTGACTCAACCAAGTGAAAATTTCAGTGAACTTTAGTTTTTAAGTTTTAGGACTATGGTGTAAACTTATTTTTCATGTGTAAACTAAGAATATTGAAGTCATTTGTTAATTTATCATATGGTTGCTATTACAACGATGTCCATATTACATTTATTTTTATTAGATAGTAACATTCTCATAACATCTGTTTGTTTTTCTACTAAAATATACATGTAGGTAGAGATGAATATAGACCTACAAGATCTCATCCTAAGATATTACTCAACAAGATTCTAGCTTCAAAAGGGTTATTTGATGGATAACATAAGAGCATAGTAGTCAATTTATAAAAATAAATAAGATAAAAGGAAGGTATTTTTATTTTAGGACAACTTATAGAGAAATTTAGGGAGAAGAGTAGAAATCTTTATCTGACTTTTATTGACTTAGAAAAGGTTTATGATAGAGTACCAAGGAAACTTATCTAGATAATCCTGAGAAATAAATACATTTTCAACAACTATGTTGAGATTTTTCAAGATATATGAGGGTGGAATTACTAACGTTAGAATCACTTGTAGTGAGATAGCGGAGTTCCTTGTTGGAGTAGGACTTCATCAAGGATCTGCTTTAAGCCCATAGTTGTTACGCTAATCATGGACACATTAACATCAGGAATTCAAGATGATGTGATACGGTGTATGCCTTTTGCAAATGATATAGTATTAATTACCAAAAAAAAGGTCAATGCAAGGCTTGATTTGTAGAGGAGAATGTTGGGGTCAAATGGTTTGAAAATTAGTAGAACTAAAATAGAATGCATATAATGTAACTTTAGTACGTTAGATGATAGTGTGGGTAACCCGATTGTTGGGTAACTAAAGAAAAGAGTTACTTCTCGATTTTTCTTTGAATTCTATTTTCAGTTTTTTTTTAATTAAATTTAATTTTGTGCAAGCTTACATTCCAAATATTGTAGAAATACTTTCAGATCTGAAAGGTGTTTTCAGTTGCATAATTTAGTTTCATTAAGCAAATTACAATTCTACTTCTCAGAATCTAGTTTTCATTGAGAAATTCACAAGGTGTTGATTTTCCCAATAAGATTTGAACCTGTTCTTATTTCTCCGAAGAGAAATTGAGATCAGGTGTTTATTTTCCAATTGAGTTTCTTTCCCAAAACTAGAATGAAATTTCAATTGGTGATTGGAAAGGAATGGTCTCTCGTGTTGGAATTAGTTCGTTCGATTTGGGAAGTCCGAAATTGCATCCCTTGATTTTCGGAAATTATTTTGGAAATTTCCTTGATAAGAAATTTCCTTCACCTTTCCTCTTTCTTTGTTTGGTGATGTTTTATAAAAGAGAAAAACAGATGGTCATCTTGGTTGTGTCGGGTTAGGCAGGTTGTGTGGCTTCTCTCGGAAGGCATGGTTGTGTGTTTGAGAGTAAGAAAAAGACTAGTTTTGATAAAAGAAAATTTGTGGGGGTTTGTTTGTAATACGAGAGAGCCACGAAAGAAAAATTTGTATTTGCTCCTCTGTTTTGATTCAGTGGAACTTACCCGATTGCTGCCCGTGGATGTAGGCCTCGGCTGAACAATGTAAAAATTGTATTGTCTTCCCATGGATGCTTGATTTGTTGTTTGATGGCTTCCGTTGTGTTGTTTGATTTCTTTTTTGGCACAATAAATTGGTATCAGAGATAGGTTCTCAATCTCTTCTTTGAATCCACGAAGATACACTATTTTTTTTTTTTAATTATTGTCTCTCTGTTTCTATTTTTGGTTTTGAATCTGGTTTTGATTTTGGTTTTACCGGTGTCGCTCGCTTGAATCACTGAGAAGAAACTAGAAAAGGAGGATCGAGAGAATGAGGAGGGTTGTCTGTCAAGGGTTGATTTAAAGAGTTTCGTTGACGGCTAGAGGAAGACGGCATTGAAACAATAGCAGCAATAAAAAACAAAATAATTTGTTGCCTCTCCGGTTGATTTTTTTGAGAAAAATAGTTGGCAACTCGTTTCTTGAAGATGCCATCTCCTTCTTATTATTTTGTCTTTCGAGTAGAAGCAGGCCCAGAAAACAACAACATGAGAGTTGTACCCACCCACATTTCTTGACCCCGTTGCTGCTGTCAGGAGTTGGGCGAAAACGTGAAAGAGGGATTTGGTCGAGAGAAGAAGTCAGTAGAAATGACAACAAAGCCGATTATGTTGTTGGCGAAAATCATTGCAGTTGCTGCTTTGCATCAGATCCAGTGACTGTGAGGAGAGTTGTGCTTCTTCTCCACCTGACCCCATTGTTTTTTTCTTTCCTCTGTTCCCTTTTCTCGAATTTGATTTCTAGCTTCAGAATTGGAGTTGCAAGTTCTAGACGTGGACGGCAACTTTCTTAACAGAAAATTGATCAAGAGATTGTTGAAAGGTTCTGCTTACAATGTTATGACAGTGGGCATCTTTTCTCATCAGTGGTTGGTCCCGATCCTGTGCTTCGATTGGATTTCAGTTGATTGACGGAGGAGATAAAGGAAAATAATAAGGGGAAAGGTGCAAAGGGCCTTATCCCTGCCACGCAGGAAGACATAGGCTTGCACAACTCCCCTAGGAAGATGAAAGAAGGGAAACAGGGAAAAAGTGGTGGTGTTGCTCTCCTTCAGGCGTTTATACAATCAGGAATTTAACTTTGATTTTTGTGTTCGATTGACGGGCTAGTTGAAAATTGAAGATGGAGATTGAAAGCGAAATTTGGGTAAGGATCTGTTTTTTTAGTGGGCTGATTTTGAACATGTATGTGGTTGCTTGTGGTCAATTTGTCTTAGAAGTAAGCCTTTGTGAAAGACATCCCTATTTTGTCCCAGCATCATGATTTTGAGTAGTAAATTTGAATGTTGGTGATTAGGGATTCTTTGATTTCAAATTTCTTCGGAATTTGAGTTGGAAGTTTACTGCTTTGGATTTGGGTTTCTGTTTTTTGGTATTTGTTTATAAATGTTTTTGGATGAGAATTTGTCTTCTAAATCTTTGTTGAAGTTCATGCAAATATTGTATAAGAAGATGATGAGTCTGAGGTTGCTCTGATTGGTTCATCAATGAGTGGATTTGGATAGGGGTTGTAACTATCATATTTGTATCAATAGTGATTAGTGTTCAATCTTTGAAGAATTGGATATGTATCATATTTGTTCGTGCACCTTTGGGTGTGTGGTGTATACAGGTGCATTTGGAAGAACTTTCGAGTGTGTGTACCTACAAGTGCATTTGGAAGCACTTTTGGTTGTGTGGAACCTACCGGTTGTTCACTTTGTTTGGTTGGTGTGCGATTTCAAGCGAAGGTGAAGATATCAAAGGCGGCCAGCAAATCTTGCCAAGGTGAAGATTTGCTGGAATTATTTGGCTCAATTTGGGAAGGCCCGAAATTGCATCCCTTGATTTTCAGAATTTATTTTGGAAATTTCCTTGCTTAGAAATTTCCTTCTCCTTTCCTCTTTACTCATTTGGTGACATTTTATAATAGGAGCAAAACATGTGATCTCTCTCGGTGGCATCGTGCGAGGAAGGCCGTGTGGCCTTTCTCGGAAGGCTTGGTTGTGTGTTTGAGAGAGAGAAAGAGCCTGATTTTTATAGAGAGAAAATGTGGGAGGGGTTTGTTTGTAATTTGAGAAAGCCATGATAACTTTTTTTTGTATTTGTACCTCTATTTTGATTTAGTGGAACTTACTCGATTGCTGCCCGTGGACATAGTCCTCGGCAGAACCACATAAAAATTATTTTGCCTTCCCGTGGATGTTTGATTGTTTTTGTTGCATCGTTTGATTTCGTTTTTGGCACAACATGTGGAAGTTCTCGAATTTATGGTTGAATCAACATTTGTTTCATTTTTTTGTGGAAGACCTATGTAGGTCATAAATTCGATCTCATTGATCACAAGCTATCAGGGTCTTGTGCGATAAAAGAGTCCCCTTCGCCTGAAATGATGGTTATATAAAACAATTATTAGATCTTTAATGCTATACGGTGCAGAGTGTTGCGTGATGAAAAATAGACAAATAAGTAATGGTATGACAAAGGAAGTAAGTATGCTACGTCGGGTGAGTGGTTTAGCCCCAAGGATAGAGTTAGAAATGATTGCTTTAAAGATAGATCTCATAGATGACAAATTGAGAGAAACTCATTTGAATTGGTTTGGTCATGTTACAAGAAGACTAAATACAACTCTACTGCATAGAGTTGAGAGGCTATGAACTGAGGCATTAGGAGGAGAGGAGACCTTTGAAAACATAGAGAGAAGGGATAAAAAAGGACATGTTAGACTATAGAAGTGATTGATGGTATGACTTATGATATGGTTAATTGGAGAAGAAGAATCCTTATAATTGACCGTAGATAGATGGGATACTAGTTGTTGTTGCTGATGATGAAGATCTTATCTAAAGTCAAAGAACCACAGAAAAAGACAACTCATAATCTTAGACAATCATATTCATATTCTAGATATCCTAGCAAATTGCAACTTAATTGAACTTATTTAATGCACAATCCAATGGATGGGACAAACTCCATCTTGTGGGCGCCTGACTAAGGTGCATGAGTAGCTCATTCTATTATGAAGAATTGAAGTAGAGAAATGGCAGAAAAAAACAACAAACTGAAGCATGATAGTAGGATCAACGTACTACAATAGTTGATTGATGAAGATGGAGATCAAGACATGGTTGAATATTTTATTCTATGAGAACTAAAAAGCAATCTGACCTCAAAATTTTAACATTAATTTATGATGAAGGGTAGGATTGTTTTAACACTTACTTATGCCTCAAATGTAAAAGAAAATAGAAATCCGCAAATTTGGCTCAAATTTGCTATGAAACTCGAGAGAATTCAAATTCGAAGACTTCTCAAATTCTAGGAAGTTTTTCAGATCTTCCTTTGACTTGAATCACCAATTGAAAATTGACCCCGCTTGTACATCAAACAAAATCTCAATTGGATAAATTAAAACCCCAATTTCTCATCAGAAATTAGAATAAGGTTAAATGCTCAACGAGAAATCGAAATCATGCAAAATTCAGGTGAAATTCTAGAAGATTAGAATTGAATTTTCTTAAACCCAATTCAAGGAGTAGAAGTAAATTCTCCCATGGAGGACAAATTAGAACTAGAACGCTAAGAATTACTTAAGGAAATCATACTAGAAGCTAACTAAAAGAAAATTAAACTCACAAAGGGGAAACTAATATCTTGCACAAAAAAATTGAGAACTGCAACTTGGGATGCTCTATGTTAGGGCTGTAACTCGGTTCGGGTTTTTTAAAACCCAATTCAACCCGAGTTGATATATATGGAACCCGACCCGACCCAACCCAACTCGAATTCTCAACCCGAACTTCACAATCCGACCCGTCTCGAATTATAACTCAAGTCAACCCGAATTCTGACCCGACTCGCATTCCGAACCCATTTTAGCCTAAATTTAGCCGGGTCGGGTCGGGTTGGGTCTGATCGGGTCGGGTTAACTTATAAAATCCTCAACCTGACCCGACCTGAATTTGATGCAAGTTTTTATCTTTTCAACCCGACCCGGCCCGCTGACTCAAAATTCTCAACCGACCCGCACAATTTCTCGGGTCAGGTCATATTGGTCGGGCCAAAACCGACTCGAGTTGCAGCCCTACTCTATGTATACACCCAAGGTCTCTGTTTATAAGTATATTTTACAAAATAATTACAATAAATGCCATCTTTAGATGCATGACATGCGACAATGTACTTAGCTCAATTACATCTCAATTGTCAAGATATAATTGTCGTAAATTAGAGAAATAATTTCTGTAATTTCGGATAAGATTGCTCTGATTGTTGTAATTAGGGTTGTAATCAAGGGGTTTGTTTGTAACCCCTCTTGTTTATATAAATGACTAATGGAATATGAGAGGATTAAGGATTCTCATTTTTTGTAAAGAACAAAAAATAGCATGTTGCTTCTCTTGGTTGCTTGCTATATTTGAGTTTTGGAAGCACACCATGCATGTGTGAGCAGCCAAATTCGTGTAGAACTCTAATGCTTTGGATTTGGGTTTTTAAATGGGTCAATAGGGTATGGAAACACTTGATTTGGACAATTAGACCCATATGCTATGTCCTTGGGCTGATTTCCTTCAATTTAATGGGCTTTTGAGTGTAGAATTGTTGTCTTCTAGCTCAACAATGTTGTCTTGACGTTGGAGTGCCGATTGGCCCTTTTCTTTTCGCCTAAGTCTTCATTGATGTCTCCAATTTTTCGTAGATCATAAATTTTACATATTTGGAGAACCATTTCTTCATCTTCAATCTTCCAATTGTTTTCATTTTTTATTGAACACTTGATGACCTCATCAATTTGGAGTAAAGTCAGACGTCTGGGATGAGAGACATTTGGATAAAGCAGAGAAAATAAATTTAAGGCATTGTCACTATGACCGTATCCAAACAATTGGGAGCTAGAAACTAGATAACTATGAACTGTACTAAAGGTTTGAGTTCTTGGCATAATAATTAGATCTAAATGAATGTGCTAATAACGGGTGTAATCAAAATCACAGCCCACTAACGATGACATTATAGCCATGATCACAAAAGGTGATGATGCTCAGCCATGCACAAATAGTTCCACAATCAATTCATTAAAGTTGGTGCAAAAGCTAGCAGAAAGGGACACTATGGATTGATGATAATATTCTCATTGGCGAAGGATGCTTTAGCTTGGTACTATGTTACAATAGTTCAATTCTAATAAAACTAGGACGTTTTTATATATATATATATATATTATCGAAATAGATATATGTATGTATATACTATAAAAGGATAGATTTAGAGAGAGAATGTAAAATATACTTAGATCCTATTCCATGGTAGTCAAAGTTCAAGGTGCAGTCAAGGTGTCAAAGGATCTTAATGTTTAAGGCATAAGGCGCATGTAAGGCGCATGTCTAGGCTTGAGATTAATTTTTCTAAGCATGATTATTTAGATATTTTAAAATATGTATAGATTCAAAAATTTGTTTTCTTATTGCATCAATATTAATAAAATATAATAATAATCATCTAAAGAACTAAAATAGATAGGCAATTGAGCTTCCAAGGACATGATTGAAGCATGTCTTATATACATGCACAAGTGTATTATTGAGCAATTAGAATTTTTTTATTAAGTATTACAAACAATTGCTTGGGTTTAATTAAATTTTTTGCTTCACATTAAAAAAGACCTTCATATATAGGTTTATTACAGGACAAAATGTTTCTAAAAGAACTAGGTACGGGTCTAAGTGCACGAAACACAAAATGGAGCTTGAACTTGAGCATAATTCGAGAACCCTTTGACTATTATATCTTCAACAATGTTCACCCACAAACTAATTTGCAAGAACTTTGGTAACTTTGGATTATAGCGCCTCTAATGAATAAAAAAGATCCATTATTCCCTTACACCCACCTATCACCCCAAAATTGCAGCATATCCAATTTGACAATAATTTGACGCCCATTGATCTATCACGATTAATTTCCAAATTTAGATAAATGTAAAATTTTGAAGGCTTTGAAAAGTATGACTTTTCTTAACCAATCTGGATGAAATTTTATAGACATGATATATAAGCCAAGGCCTTTCAAATCCATCCATCCATATGAGCTCTAGAAAAACTGTCGGGTAGTCAGGATATTTGCACCAAACTTTGATCTAAACTAGTTTACGTCAGATCATTATTACTATGTCTTATCCTAAATTAAATTATTATAATTGTACACAATTATAACTTTGGAGAATCCATCATATAATGATTCCAAGTATCCTAGTAGGTTAGCAATTTGTAATTTTCTCAATATAGCTGAATCTCTAGTGAATGATGCTATGAACTTGTTTTTCATCCATGGACTACTTTTTAATAGAGGTTTAGTTAGTTTCAAGAGGGAGCTATGGAGAAAATCCCTCTCCCCTATCAAAGAAGATTATAATTGGAAATATTAAATATGAGTACAACGAATTAGATATTCCCATGATAGAGTATTTATTATAGATATATTAGATTTGAAGGTAAAAGGAGGAGAGGAAAATTACTTTCTTCGATGAAAATTCGAAAGTCATCTTTAACATTCCTAGCTTTTTTTACTCCTCTTCTTTCCTTGTGAGGTCATGATTCCCATTCTCTTTATGGCATCGCCTGCATTTCTTTATCAATGTACTAGCATATCAAATGAGCACATCTTTATGAGATAATAGCTTTACCAGAATAGCCTTTAATTAGAAGGAGTTCCTGTCTAATTTGGGGAAGTCAAGCTTATGTGCGTTCTACTATTGCGCTATATGTTAACCCTTGTATGGTTGTCATAACTTTGCTCTTGAGGTCCGTTTTTTAATTGTGGGACAAATATATATATGATCCCAAGATCCAACTTACCATTGAAAAGAAAAAAACAGCAATAGAAAAACACAAGTCTCACCTAGAAGCCCACAATATTTACATGGTTTAGAATAAAGCTCCTATGTTCTAAGTGAAATAAGAGCAATTTACTATTCTTCTAATGTAATTTGGGGTTTATGCGCTCTTCATCATGTCTCTCTCATTTCAAAATGAGTCATAACTCTAAAACTTCTTCAAATTGTTAGCATATTCAATTCGTCTGTGAGCTTTGGGATTTGAAGTTTATGAGTACATGGACACCCTCTTCTTAATAGCTGATATTTAAAGATGAGTTCTATTTATGTCTTTAACATGGTATAAGAGAAGGGGCACCACATGGATAGGTCAGGTTTGTATATGCAGCTCTGGCACTGAGGGAAAGTATTAGCATAACCCAAATTACCTGTGGACCTTGGGGTCTTGGGTTTATAAGTACATAGGCACTCTTCTCCTTAATAGACAGTTTTTAAGAATAAGTTCTAATAATCTATTTAATACTAACGATATATTTATATAATCGGTACTCAATACAAAATCCATCATAAAAATACCCTTAAATGTTTCGGTCATCAGAAATCCAATCCTTCTAATAGCATTACCTTTAAGATTATTTTCACCAAATCCAAAGCTGATATTCATGTCTCAGTTTTACACAAAGCAGCCTAAGAAGCATTTATAGGCAGCTTTTCCATTAGATTTGAAGCACTTACCGTCTCCTCACTATGTCTTTACAATTCAAAAAGTTCACATTGTTACTATGGATTTCTCAGTAATTGATTGACACGTCAACTGTCATAAAGTTCACTTCTAAGTGATTTTGAGTAAAGCCGTAAGTCTCAGATTTTGAAATTGGCTGGCTTTAGTCAATTATGTGGCCTAAGTCAATAAGTTCACCATCAAAACTGACCCTGTAAGGGAATGTTTTTCCAAAGAACGGTACTTGGATTCCACTTGCTCTTTTTACCCTGGTGCAACTGTAAGACAAAATATAGTGGATGTCTAAAAGTAAATGTCACGTCTATTGCAGCTTGACTTGGGGAGAGGAGATGAATATTTTTTATGATGATGGATGTGAAAGTGGAGCAGTGATGAATTTGTAAAAAGATTCTTTTTGAATATGTGATCCATTAAAATTATTTTAAATGAAATAGTAAAGTTGTGTTTTTAAATACTAAAAAAGTTGAAATAAATTTAATCTGATAAATTTAGAGTATAAAAATACAGTACTTTTAATTTAATTAGGGTGACTTTTAGTTGACCATATATTTAAAGAAATAACTTTTAAATGAATCCATCATTACTCTATTTAGTGAGCACTGCACCTAAGTGTGAGGAAAATAGGCCGCACGCTAGTGTGTTGGTGACCATCCTTTTAAGATTATTATATCCTTTGTTTTGTTGTCAATTTTGGGGTCATTCCTTCCAAAACATGGTGACATTTTAAAGAAGGCACCGAGTTGACCGAACTTGTCAATCACTTGTTCAGTCTCTCAGGCAAGTTAATGCGATATTTTTGAGTTGGAGTAGGATACTGAGTTCGAGTATTAGAGAAACGCTTTTTAGGAAGAAAGGTTGATTCTAACTTTGCTTGCTTGAGGATCATCGAATTGCTGTATTAAATATCAATCAATTTTATGGAATGGGGGGCTGATGATTTGTCTTTTAACAATGCCAACCTGTCTGAACTGGGAGCTACTAGCTCGTTTGCTTGGATTTGTACACTCCTACCAGACTAGTGAAAATATTATGACTTAACTTTATGAGAAAAACTTTTCTACATGTTATCCAGTGCATGCTTTCTCCACTTTGTTGAGGAATCGAAGTCTTGGTACTGGCATTTGCAGGGTTTTACTGTTCTTATATTTAGTTTAATTTATTTTTTACCCCTTTTGACATTTTTTTTAAATTTTGAGATGGTTCCTTAACTTCTACTGTTGGCAAATCATAACATGCTTGTCCGAATGTTTAGATAGTTTGCCTCAGTATTCAAATTTTACTAACTCTTTAATATATAGTGTGCCATTATCATTATCATCATTATTAGTCATTACATAATTTATTTAAATCAGACAATGATTGTAATAACAACCCACTATGAATTGCCTATTTTTTCAAAATATATCCTTGACCTTTGGCCTACTAATCTGCTTTGAAAGTGGACTTTTGTCATATTTTTCCTTTTTAATGTTCTTCATTTGCTTCCATACATTTGCAAGGATTGGCACTTCGGTATTCCCTAATCTGGGTGATTTCTCATTTATGACCCCAGGCATGTTGAGTTTATTTGATCAATGATTTGATTTGCGTTACTGACACAAATATCACTGATTATATGATAGACAATTTCAAAACACTGCTAGATATGAGAATTGTGCCACACACACATATATATATATATATGCTGTTTTAATATTACTTAAAATTTCCATGTGATACTATTGTTTATGTATTTTAAGTATACTGCTATTTATACTTTATATAATTTTACCTACCCCAAAATCATACTCTAAATATATCTTATGATCATCTTGAAAATTTTCTTATAATGAAATTGTGAGAGTAGTTTGGGAATTCGGCAGGTAAATAAACCTCTTACTGTATTTCAAATAATGAAGTTTGTCACAGGAGTATCTTGCCATTGATGATGATGAGGGTGATCTTCAGTGGGCCTAGTCCACCATTATTGCTTAACCTTGTAAGCAACATGGTTACTTTCAATCATTTTTATGTTGATAAAGGTAATATGGGACAGAAAAGTAAACGAAGTTAATAATAATGATCTGGCCCACTGCGCACCATTGTCAATACCACATGGATGGACTTTATTATGCTAAAACCATGAAATTTCGATTGTGCACACTTTTTGAATTCTTTGAACCTTGGGTTCTTATATACACTGATATATGGCATGTCACCATTAATACGAAATGGTTTGTCCTGTGTATAAAAATTAAGTTCCAACACATTTTTCATCATTAAATTTAAGAGAATGTTGTGAATCATAAGTATAAAAACCATCCAACTTGTTGCGCTCATTATTTTTAATTAAATAGTTAATATTTCTTTGGTACATTCACTAATAAACAATTCTCATAGTAGGTCCTGGCTACATAGAGCGACAAAAGAAATACTGAGAATGATTCTAAAAGTGTTAAATATATGGAAACAAATGTTAGACTGATTCCGAGCTCATTTGGATTATGATCTAATGTGTGTTCCTGGCAGTAGCAATCTTGTAAAGGATCGATCATCTTGGATATCGAAATTCACCAATGAAAATTTTCATTGGCTGGTTAAATTTCGGACGTTTTATTTCACAAGATATATTAAAAATCTATATTATTTTAAAATTCAAAACGTCTGATTTAAATTGTTAAGGGTTTTAAATGTACATAAGTGGGTAATTAATATATAAAAGTGCACACTGAGTGGAGTTTCAATACATTTTGAGTTTAAGAACAAATTTACTTTAAAATCACTGTTGCTCCTGATCAGAACACAAATTAGATTTGCGCGACTTTCGAAAGCATGGCCCAATCAAACAGTGGCTAGTCATATTTTCCTTCAATCTCATATGGATTTGATTCTTTCTGAACTTATCTAATATAATAAGATTATAGGTAATTTTGTGTATCTAACAGATTAATCTCTAGGATGAAGATATCTATATTATAAGAAAATAAAACAGTCATTTAATTTGAATGAGTTTCTGACAATGAATGCAGGAGTTACTACAGGTGCACCCAAGACAACTGCCGTGTGAAAAAGAGAGTGGAGCGTCTGGCAGAGGATCCAAGAATGGTAATCACTACCTACGAAGGAAGACACATCCACTCGCCTTCACACGATGAGGAAGACTCTCAAGCTTCTTCTCAAATGAGTTTCTTTTGGTAGGGTAGGTTAGCCATAGTCATGAGTAAAATGTGTCTTCTTCTGTAAGTGGGGTGGGGGGCTCGTCAGTTGCCACCCGAAATAATTGCTTCATGTCTGGCATTGCCTGTGTTGTTTGTTCATCCTCTGATGCAAAATAAGAGGAGCTTAAGTGTTCATAGCTTTATTTACTTAATGCTACTTATTATCTATATAACATATCTTCCTGTCATGTGTAGAGTTTTAATGAAAAATTATCTGATTTGAACTGCTTCACAAAATTTGATAGTAAATTTCAATTGTATATTTGGAAAGAATAAATGATGTTGTATTTCACTTTTTAAAATTCAATCAATAATTTAATTCAAAGGCTATAATTAAAAGTTCATGCTGTTTCAGTTTTATTTGCTACTTGACTTTTTAAAAAAAGAAAGCTTTATTTGCTTCACATTTTTCTTTCTTTTCCTCTTCTTCTAAAATTATGTGGACTTTGCAATAAAAGTGTACCTTATACCATGTTATCGGTGCTTATTTGTCTTATAATTTTAGTTTTTCAATGATCAATTTGGTCTTTAGGGGAATTTTAAAAAATTGCTAAGTTTCTTTTCACAACTCTAAATAAGTCACTGAATTTTGTTTATATATTAAAAACTCTTCCTTGTTTTTTACAATCTTAAATACACCGCTTCAACTATTGAGTCAAAGGATAGGATTTCAAGGAAAGTATTTTAGTAGGGAAATTTTCTTTAACCATCTCGTGTGTCCACTCTTTTTTAACTCCAGACATTGTGTATACAACATAGAAATGATTATATGCAGGAGACTCAACAACAATATTTTCGAACTCTTCATTTCTTTCATCCAATTGATGAATATTAGAATTATTAACAAATATTGGCATTATTAACGATAGTTCTCTTCTTTGACTCATCTCATTGAGGGGTGAAGTGATATCGCACTTGTATTAGTTGTAACACGCATCCCACGTTTGCACACTCCACACGTGCTATTACCAATCGATGTCCATCTTCTACGTCCTCCTTCCCACCGACTATTGTTTGGTTTTATGGCTCACAGTCCTTTTTGGCTCAGGTTCTCTGTTGGGCCTAGTCTATTGTAAGCTATAATATTTATATTTTCTTTCTTCTTAGAGTTCCGTAGGCTGGTGCAGTTTTTCTTGGAGAGAAACAGAGATGAGAAAGAGGGATTGTGAGGAAGTGAGAAGAGAGTCCTTTGTAACATTTCTTCATAGTGAAACTTTTTCACACCCCGTGGACGTAGGCGGTTTAGCCGAACCACGTAAAATCCGTGTCCTTTTACTCGTGTATGATTGCTTGTGTGATTTGTGATTGAGTGTGTGCGGGTTTATCGCACAACAACTTCAAAAGTCGAGTTCCACGAGGACTCTCTCTCCCTCTAATCAGTTGTCGATGAACAGTTATAAAAATCTTTCTTTGGCTTGGATTTGATACAATCTGAAAATAGAATTCAAATCAAAGGTACCAACCTCTGTTATGTTCCCCCTCTCTTCTTCACCCACAGCAAACAGGACACGATAATCTCTTCCCTTCTCTTCCATCAATGTTGGTTTACAGTTGGAATTGTGCTTCCACTTGCACCCAACAACTTCTTCTTCTCCTCTTCTCTCTCCTTCTCTTTCCCCCATCACAGAGGAAACGATGATTCCCTAGTCCACATCTATAGCGGACAAGTGAACGGTCTCTTATCCACATCTACAACCACCTCTACTGTTCGCCTGGGCCTCCTAATCGCACCAGAGAAGCCATCTTTGCTACTGCCCTGATTCAGTAGTTGTTGCTTGAACCACACCTCTGCAGTCGCTGCTAAGTTACACCAGACAACTCCTGTTGTTGTATTCTAGCTAACGTCCATGCCCTACTACAGTCTCTACATTCGACTATTGCTGCCTCAAGCGATCGTCCTCCATTGTTGCCCAAGATCCATCAGTCGTTTGCAGCATACCTATTGTCTGAACTGTCGTGCTGCCCGAGGATAGGCGCTGCCAATAGTGCTGCTAGCAACCTCTACACCATCCAACATTCATGTAATGCCTCGCCCTTTTTCACTCGCTTTTCGAAAATTAGAGTCTATTTTTTTTTTTTAAAGAGTGATAGAGAGTGGGACGTCAGGACGCAAGCTAAGTCCAAACTTTTAAAGTTCGACCCTTAACTGGCTAATTCTATGTGTGCATGGACTAAGTCCATGAAAACGGTTCACACATAAAAATATAGACATGCGGATTAAAATCATAACTGTGGAATTATAATAGAATCTAATTATATTCCATTTTAGAGAGCAAAGTACTTCAAGTCTTTAATCATAGTTAAACTTAACTTAAAATATCCAACAAACCATTCAGACCATAGCAAAGTTATCTAAGTTATTACATGCTGAATTCTAGCTACTAAAATTACATGTCCATGAGTATCTTAAGCAAAATAAAACTAAAGGCATCCAAGCTCCTATGCTTGGCCCTTTTTGCGTTCATCGTTCCCCTCATTTCCTGTATCATCCACTAGGGTAGAAGTAAGGTGTTAGAACAACGCGTCCAGTAGGTATTCCATTAGGGTCTACACATGGTTAGTACAAATCGTAGATAATATTTTAATGTCAAAAGCCATATAAACAATGCCATGTCATGATGTCAAATGCAATGAGTCTCACCCATCACAAGTACATATAAGTACCCCCACATAGGTCTTTCGGACGCCCCGACGGAGTGTGGCCCCTCCTGTTTCTTCTTGATGGAAATGCACATCAAGGTATCCCACATAGGTTTTTCGGACGCCCCGACGGTTACATATCCTTCACCCCATGTCATGCATGAGATGCTAATGAAACACATGCTATTTTATGTTATAAACATAGCATTCAAACTCATATTTGGAACATATCTTTTACAATGTAAATTCATCAAAATAAGATAAAAACATTGTACATAAACCCATGGTTTCAAAGAGGTAGAATCCTACCAAAGACCACTAAGTGTCCTTGTTTCTTAATCCGGCAACCGCTCACGATCGCGCACCGTTTGTGAGATCCCGTCACCTTATTACACAGCAATCAATCATACCATGTTCAATTTGATTTCTATTTATATCTAAGTCCATAAACCCAACTTTGTGAGGTTCGGCCATATCTTATGGCCGAACCTCACCTCTTTGGTTTTAGTTCCCTTTTTGCTCATTTAACTTAAGTCCAAGATCATTTTACTTCTCATTCATTTAATCTAACATACATTAACCCTAAGTCCATCAAACCTTCCCCATGGGGTTCGGCCATACACCATGGTCCATTATTTCCACTTAATTACAATGTTGCCATTCTTCTATCTATGGCTAACATTCCATTAATCTAACCATTCATACATTAAATCCATAAATCATTCCCCATGGGGTTCGGCCACACACCATGGCCGAACCCATGGTCTATCATTTTCACTCTTATTTACATCCTTGCCAGTGTTCTATTTATGGTTGTCCATTTCATTCTTTAAAACATGCGTAGGCTAATAATAACCCACTAACATGGTTCATGGGGTTCGGCCATACACCATGGCTGAACCCATGATCTTTCATTTTTTGCCTATATTACAATATTGCCATTACCTCCATCAACTTATGTTTAGGTTCCAAAACATAGGTCCATTCATTTATTTACTCATGCATAGCATAAACCTTTAATAGATCCCTCCATACTTTAATTTGATTCTTCATTCATTTGACATATTAGATCCATAATTGACCCATGAAATTGGTTCATAGGGTTCGGCCATACACCATTGCCGAACCCTATGATGTCTAACTTTCCAATTTCTCCATTGCATCCATTACCATTTTCAAGTCCATAAGATAAACCCTAGTGGGGTTCGGCTATACACCATGGCCGAACCTCACTCATTTGACTTTGGTCCCCCTTTTAATCCTTGATCTTCCACCTATTTCACACATGATTCATGCTTAGCATCTTAGCCATAATAAAATTAGGGTTCGGCCATCCTTAACCATATATCCATTTTAAACCCTTTAAAACATTCATAACATTCCATGGTTTTCATCCCTCAAAAACCCATAAAATAAACAATGTCTTTCCATGGGGTTCGGCCATATGGTTCATCCTTCCATTAAATTACTATATTCATCCCCTAATTTTTCTTCCATGGGGTTCGGCCATACACCATGGCCGAACCCTATGGTTCCTTTCTTCAAACAAATTATCAAAATACTTACCGGTTCCGGGACTCCTCCGGTTTTCCTTCGTTCCGACTTGTTCTTTCGATCATTTTCCACCTTAGCCTCTTTCGTATGCATTCCTCTTTCTACTTGATCTTTCACACAGATTATGCAACCTGCTGTATCTCTCTGTTGACACACGCTCTTAATTTGTGTGTCTTCCCTCTCAGCCAGCCGTGTGTGACAGTCACGATCTCTGTCCCTTTATAGACTACAGTCGGGCCTACAACTCCCACTTCACGTCTCTGTATTTCTATATCCAGAACTGTGTCTTTGGGTAGAATCCCATCGATCCCATGAAATTAAAACTCCACGCTGGCTACCTTCTAAGTGTAATAGCCCGGAATTTTTAAATCGATATACATGTGGCTATTATTTAATTTTAATGATGGAAATTGGGAAATATGATGGAATAAATGTTAAGTGGATCAAAATTTGCGCAAAGGCCCAAGTATGGTCCAATGGGCCATGAATTGGAATGAGTTCACTTAATTGGGCCCAGGATGGTCAAATTGGGCCCAATACCCATTTGGGACCCAATGGATCAAGATGAGTTAAACTATAAGGTAAATAGGTAGGAAATAAATTTAATTGGGCCATGGGCCCAATGGTGATCCAAGTAGTTGAAGTGGATCTAATTAAATTTAAATCATCTAAGTTGGTGATGGAGTGATCAAGATGACATGACCGAATGGGACCCACATCCACCTCACCAAATGAGGTGGCATGTAGACCAAGGATTGGTGGGACCGGCCACCATGGTTGAATTGGTCAACCATGGGTGGATATATGGAGGGAATTTAAGGAGATGGAATTAGGTTAAATGGGAATTAATTAACTTAATGATCCAATTAATTAATTAATTAAACTAATCAAAAGGTGGTCAAAAGGTCAAAGTTGGAAGACCAAACCACCTCATCTCCAAGCTCAAAACCATGGGCTTAGGGTGGTGGTTTCATCTCAACCACCACAACTAAGGCACACAAGCCCATGCTTGGTAGGTGGGGGACTTAATGGTGGAGTGTAACTTAAGCAAACCAAGGGGATGAGATGGGTTTTCATCTCATCTCTCCATTCCACTCTCATCTCACTCTCTCCCTCTCTTGCTCCCTCTCATTGTCGTCCCCACTCCCACAAGAGAAAGAAGAAGAAAACTTAAAAGAGAAGAAGAGAAGAAAGGAGATCAAGCTTGGACCCTTCACCTCACCAACCAAGGAGAAGAAGAAGGAGAAAGGCCAAGGAAGTCGGAGGAGCCGTCGGATTCTAAGTATTTTTAAACAAGAGGTTAGATTTTGTTAAGGTTTAAGATTTGGGGTCCATTCTTCTTAGATTTAATGGTGGCCAAATTGTCATGGGCCTTGGATCTCAAATCCATCCAATGAAAGGATGAAAAATGGACAAATCCTAATGGGTAAATTAGGTCAAGAAAATAAATGGATGTATTAAGGACATTATAGGTTTATTTAAACATGGAAGTGTGGATTTTTGAAGGACTAATGAATCCCATGGTAGGTAATCAAGAAATGTTTAATGGGGTTTTTAGGGTTAGAATCATGAAAGGATGATAATGGATTTTAGGGTTTAAATGATTAAATGTTGTAATTTTTAAAAGGATCTTAAATGAGGAAATTCATGAAGATGCAAAGGGTTTTATGGCCTCAAAAGGCATAAATGAATGATGACCCACGAACCATGGGTTCAGCCATGGTGTATGGCCGAACCCTATGGTGATGTGTTGGTAAATTTAATGCGTGTAAAAATGTGGAAATTGATGGAGAAGGGTGATGGCTTTTAAATGGACTTTAAGCATTATAAATAAGGTTTTAAAAATAAAACCATGGAGGGATTTTATGGTGGGAATGTTTTTGAACCCCATGGTAGGTGATTAAGGAAATTTTAATGGGTTTAAAGGATTAAAATCATAGAAGGTGGTTAATGATTTTAAGGGTTTTAAAGGAATAGATGTTAGTGATTTTTGAAGAAGGTTTTAAATAAGGGAATCCATGGATGAAGGTTAACGTTTTTATGGTCCTAAATATCACCAATGAATGATAACCCATGATCCATTTTACAAGCCAATTGATGGGCTAAGTATGGAGCTAAGTATGTGATTAATTAATGGGATTTAGGGTAATTAAGTGGCTGATTTTTTATGATGTTGTGTCATGGCTAATGAGTCATTAAGGATCCAAGTCGATGGATCAATTATGGGCCTAAGAATGGACGAATGAAATGAGAACTTAACCATGGAGGAAGAGTAGCAAAACCGTAAATAATAGCCAAATTCAAGAACCATGGGTTCGGCCATGGTACATGGCCGAACCCCATAGGAGATGATCATGGACTTAGGGGCTCTAAGTAACAAACCTTATGTGTGATTAATAAAGCCTAGGGTACTGGTTTTTAGACCCATGTAATTAAAATAATTAATGGATTAAATGGGACCCACAAACCTAGTTAGTAAGGTTCGGCCATGGTGTATGGCCGAAACCCGCTAAGGTATGATTAATGGATTTAAATGGTTAAAAACATGGGCTGATTATTCGTATGTAATAAGGTATCGGATATCGCAAGCGGTGCGCGTATCGGCGACTGGATTATCGGACGGAAACGTAAGAGGACATTAGTCGGTATTTGGTAGGATTCCAACATTGTTGTAAGCCATGAATTATGTGTGTATGGATGTTTTATTGAATTATTTTGCTAATTCTATGATATGTTTATGATGGATTTTAAGGATATGAATTATATGTAAGACTATGAATTCTATTTTAAGGCCATGAATTATATGATTAGGCTATGAATTATATATGAAAGCTATGAATTATATATATTACATAGCATAATGCATTTACATCTCATGCATGGCATGAGCGGGAAAATAATGAAATTGGAGTCCATGCTCCGTCCGGGCGACCGAGAAGCAAACATGGGGATAGCCTAAGGTGCTATAACCGGAGTCCATGCTCCGTCGGGGCGACCGAGAAGCAAACATGGGGATATCTTGATGTGTTGAGATATAACCGGAGTCCATACTCCGTCGGGGCGACCGAGAAGCAAACATGGGGATATCTTGATGTGTTGAGATATAACTGGAGTCCATGCTCCGTCGGGGCAACTGGGAAGCAAACATTGGGATATCATGATGGTATGGATGATGGGTGGGACACATGACATAAGACACCCATGACATTGCATTCATTTTATGGTTTTTCATTATATTATTACCTATGTGCCTGTTATCACTAATCCATGTGTTAGCCCTACTCGGAGTCCTACTTGGCGCGTTGTCTAATACCCTACTTCTACCCTAGCTGATGACGCAGGAGACGGCGGAAAAGGTGGACGCGATGGGGAGCCAAGCTTAGGAGCTTGGGAAAGCGAGCTACTTAGTTTATTTAAGATTTATTTTGGAAATGTAATTTGAGTAGCTTAGCTCGTCGGTCTGTAATAATTTATATTTCGTACTATGGTTTGGACTTTATTTTCGAATGTCATCATTTTGAAGTAATTTAGTAATTTAAATGATGTAACCTTCCTTGCTATCTAAAACTGGTAGGATAGATTCTATTATAACCCCGCTTAATGTTTAAATTCCGCAAGCTTATTTCTACGTGTGAACCGTTTTTCGTGGACTTAGTTCCACGCACACGTAGGGTTGGCCAGTTAAGGGCTGGGCTTTAGAAGCTCGGACTTAACTCGCGTCGTAACGTCCCGCGCCCTTTGTCACTCTTTATTTTGAAAAAAAAATAGACTCTGATTTTAGTGAAAAGGGGCGGGCGTTACACTAACAGACCCAACACAGCTTCGTGCTTCTCATGCAAGGACCTGCTGTATATTACCATGTATACACAACTCATGTGTTGTCCCATGAAGCTACAATCCAGCCAGTTTTATGCTAGAATGCAAATCAAATTACCTATATGTATATATCCTAAAATACACCTTTTTATACATAGAAGACCGAAACCACATGCAACCATATCTACATACAGCCAATCACTGCCCAATGTAATGTTCGAATATCAAACCCAATCTTTAGGATTTCCAGCCAATATATTATCTACCATATCAGCTACATCTTAATCTCATTGTGATCCCTCCTTGATTTGTGTATGCGTGTGTGTCATCCTCATCTATAGACATATTGCATTACCATTTTAATTCAGCCCCATTTAATTTGGTTTGAACTCACTTGGTTGTCAACCAAGTTAACCACGACCCATTGGGTCCCAATTGGGCATTTTGACCCAAATAGCAACATTGACCTAATTAAATACGCCTTACCCATTTACTTTAAATTGAACCTTATACCATAACCGTTGGGTCCTAATTGGGCCATTGACCCAACACCTTACCCATCTAAGGTTCATATCCGTTAATTCACAATTAAAATGGCAAATTCCGTAATTATTGATAACATGGGATTCCGAAGTGTTACAATTCACGAGTCCGAGCTTGTTCTCGTTACCCCTTAACCGTTATTTCCTCCAAATCTGTCCACACCCAACTGTCATATCCTTTACTTCTCTCACCCTCCATCTTCTTGTTCTTTCGTTCCCTCCTCCACAACCCATGTTCCCTAGGATAGAACCTTGTCCCTTACACATTCTCTTGTCTATCAATAACTGCAAACATTTCGTGATGGATGTGGAGAAGTAGGCTGTTGTCTTGACAATAATGAGCCAAACTAGTATTTACAGTGAACCCACTGTTAAATAGTCATGCATGAACAATCCTATGTTCTTTCCATTCATTTTCGATTAGAAGCATAGTTGAACCTGTATTCTAGGTTGTCAATTTTGATGTTCAAAAGTCTATATTCTGTGTACTGTGTGCCTTTGCAACTGTGAAGGCCAGAAGGTGAGAAGACTTGGACGGTAGAGCAGCAATGTGAGAGTTTGAATCGACTAGAAGGCCAACTAACGCAGGTAAAAGGACCTAATAGACTTAGGGTGACCCTGGACTGATCCTACCTTAGGTTTGGACTCAGAATTGAACTCATATAGGTGGAATATACGATAGAGATAAAATTGTAAGCATAGAAGTCCATAGATTTTGATGCAGGCCTAGGGTCGAATTTGTGAGAATTCGCCAGTATGCATGCAATTTTTTAGTATGGTTTCTAAAAGACCCATGGAACCGATTATAGATTCGAAAAAGGATTCTGCCTTGGCAAGAAATTGTTCAAACAATTTCGAAACTGATTACACAAGTTTCTCAAGAATTCGAATTAGTCTATGGATTTCTTTAGATTATGCTTATTCTAATTGATTAAGATGGAGAATAGAGGAAGCAAATTGATAGAAAAGAAGATGAATTCGATTATTGCAGTACCTAATCTAAGAAAACCATTGAGGCTAATTGAATTTATAAATTAAATTGGTACTTACTTGCTATGGACGAAAATTAGAGTCCACCAATCTTCAAAAGACATAACTCCAAGGAGTCCAAGAGAAACTTCTGTAACGCTCCGCCCTTTTTCACTCGCTTTCTGAAAATCAGAGTCTATTTTTTTTTTTAAGTGATAGAGAGTGGGACGTCAGGACACGAGCTAAGTTCGAACTTCTAAAGTCCGACCCTTAACTGGCCAACCCTATGTGTGCATAGACTAACTCCATGAAAACGGTTCACACATAATAATATAAACATACAGATTAAATCATAAACTGCAGATTACAATAGAACCAAAATCTATTCCTTTTTAGATAGCAAAGTACTTCTAGTCTTTAACCAAAATTAAACTTAACTTAAATATCCAACAAACCATTCAAACCATAGTAAAATTATCTAAGTTATTACATGCCCGAAATCTAGTTACTCAAATTACAAGTCCATGAGTAATTTAAACAAAATATAATCCAATCACATGTCCAAGCTCCTATGCTTGGGTCCGATCACGTTCATCGTCCCTTTCCTTTCCTGTGTCATCCACTAGGGTAGAAGTAGGGCGTTAGAACAACGCGCCAGTAGGTATTCCATTTAGGGCCTACACATGGTTAGTACGAATCATATATAATAACATAATGTCAAAACCATACAAAACAATGCCATGTCATGATGTCAAATGCAACGAGTCCCACCCATCACAAGTACATATAACCTCTTGATGGGATTCTCATCATCAAGGTACCCCCACATAGGTCTTTCGGACACCCCGACGGAGTGTGACCCTTCCGGTTATCTCTTTATGGAAAATGCACGTCAAGGTATCCCCACAGTGGTATTTCGGACACCCCGACGGAGTGTGGCCCCTCCGGTTACATATCCTTCACCCCATGCCATTCATGAGATGCGAATGAAACACATGTTATCTTATATTATAAACATAGCATTAAAACTCACATTTGGAACATATCTTTTACAATATAAATTCATCAAAATAAGATAAGAACCATCATACATAAACCCATGGTTTCAAAGAGGTAGAATCATACCAAAGACCACTAAAGTGTTTTTGCTTCTTAATCCGGCAACCGCTCACGATCGTGCATCGTTTGTGAGGTCCCGTCACCTTGTTACATATCCACAAGTCAAACCAATATCCCATTTGATTTCCAATTAAGTCTAAATCCATAACACAACCTTGTATGGCCGAACCTCACCCAATTGAATTTGGTCCCTCTTTGGATTTAACCAATCACTTCCAAGTAACCATTTTAAAAACCCTAAGTCCACCAAATACAACTTTGTGGGGTTCGGTCATACACTATGGCTGAACCTCACCTATTTGGTTTTAGTCCCTCCTTTGAGTTCTTTGATCTTTTAACTTAAGTCCATTCACACCATCTGTTACTCTAATCATCATAAATTAACCATCTAACATACGTAAAACCCTAAGTCGATAACATTCCTTAGTGGGGTTCGGCCATACAACATGGCCGAACCTCACTCCCTTGGTTTTGTGCTCATCTTTTCAATCCTTTGATCTTTAAGTTAGATACAAGATCATACCCTTTTTGATTCATACATCTAATCCCTTATACAACAATTACTTAATATTGATAACAACAAAGTCCACAAAACAATCCCCATGGGGTTCGGCCATACACCATGGCCGAACCCATGGTCCATCATTTTCACCCTTAATTACATCCTTGGCATTGTTTTATCTATGGCTATCCATTTCATTCATTTAAAACATGCTTAGGCTAATAAATAACCCACTAACATGGTTCATGGGGTTCGGCCATACTCCATGGCCGAACCCATGATCTTTCATTTTATCCTATATTTATAATATTTCCATTATTTCCATCTCCTTATTTTTAGGTCCAAAAACATATGTTCATGACTAAATAATTCATCAACATGAACAAAACCCATAATCCAATCCTTCCATCTGCTAACATAATAATTCATCTAACATGATTGGTCCATGAATGACCCATAAAAATTGATTCATGGGGTTCGGCCATACACCATGGCCGAACCCTATGATGTCTATATTCCATCTTTCAAATCCATTAAAAATATTAACAATGTCCTTCCATGGGGTTCGGCCATACATTATGGCCAAACCCTATGGTTCATCATTTTCAATAAACCTCATCATTCATCCCTTATTCTTTCTTCCATGGGGTTCGGCCATACACTATGGCCGAACCCTATGGTTCCTTATTTTAACAAAATCCATTATAATACCTACCGGTTCCGCGACTCCTCTAGTTTTCCTTCGCTCCGACTTGTTCTTCCCATCCTTTCCTCCTTAGCCTCTTCCTTTTTCCTTCTTACTTCTTTGGCCGAGAGTGAAGCTTGAGAGAGAGGGAGAGTTTGGCCTTGTGTGAATATGATTGAACTTTGAGATGAAACTCTATGTCTTTGGTCTTGAAGAGTGATCGGCCAAGGGACGGTTTGAATTTGAAATGTGTAACCGTCCACCTCCATTAACTCTCCATGTGGGAATTTCATCCATGAGATGAAACTCCAAGGCTCCAACGTGTGCCTTTGTTTGAATTTGAAATGTGTAACCGTCCACCTCCATTATCTCTCCATGTGGGAGTTTCATCCATGAGATGAAACTCCAAGGCTCCAACGTGTGCCTTTGTTTGAATTTGAAATGTGTAACCGTCCGCCTCCATTATCTCTCCATGTGGGAGTGGGAGTTTCATCCATGAGGTGAAACTCCAAGGCTCCAACGTATGCCTTTGTTTGAATTTGAAATGTGTAACCGTCCACCTCCATTATCTCTCCATGTGGGAGTTTCATCAATGAGATGATACTCCAAGGTTCCAACGTGTGCGTTTGTTTGAATTTGAAATGTGTAACCATTCACCTCCATTATCTCTCCATGTGGGAGTTTCATCCATGAGGTGAAACTCCACGGCTCCAACGTGTGCCTTTGTTTGAATTTGAAATGTGTAACCGTCCACCTCCATTATCTCTCCATGTGGGAGTTTCATCCATGAGATGAAACTCCAAGGCTCCAATGTGTGCCTTTGTTTGAATTTGAAATGTGTAACCGTCCACCTCCATTATCTCTCCATGTGGGAGTTTCATCCATGAGGTGAAACTCCAAGGCTCCAACGTGTGCCTTTGTTTGAATTTGAAATGAGTAACCGTCCACCTCCATTATCTCTCCATGTGGGAGTTTCATCCATACGATGAAACTCTCATTTCAACTCACCTAACTCATATAATTTAATTCAAATCAACTCAACTCACTTAACTCATCACTTTAAGATCAACTCACTCACTTGACTGCATTCCCATTTTAATTCAGCCCCATTTAATTAGGCTTGAACTCACTTGGTGGTCAACCAAGTCAACCACGACCCATTGGGTCCCAATTGGCATTAAATGCCCAATTAAATGCGCCTTACCCATTTACTTTAAATTGAACCTTATACTATAACCGTTGGGTCCTAATTGGGCCCTTGCCCCAACACCTTACCCATCTAAGGTTCATATCCGTTAATTCACAATTAAAATGACAAATTCTGCAAATATTGATAACATGGAATTCCAAAGTTTTACAATACAATCGTCTTTTTAAAAATTTCGTCCCGAAAATCGAGCGAAGTAGAGTTTCAAACATTTACATAAATAGCTCAGGATGAGCTGTTCTCATTTCCGACTCCAGTTCCCATGTGGCTTCCTCATTACCGTGCCGATCCCATACCACCTTAACAAACTAGATCGCTCGGTTCCGTAATACCCTTTGTTCTGTGTCCACCACTCGGACAGGTTTTTCGACGTATGTCACGTCGCTTTGGACATCTATGTCATGTATGTTCAGTACATGAGAGGGATCAGGATTGTACTTCCTCAGCATCGATATATGGAACACATCGTGCAAAGATACCAACTGTGAAGGGAGTGCCAATTAATAAGCCACATCCCCCATCCTTCTTATGATTGAAAACGGTCCCACATATCTTGGCAACAGTTTCCAAATCTCATGTGTCCCTTTCGTGGCGAGACTTTCAAGAATACCATGTCCCCCACTTCAAATTCAAGGAACCTCCTCTTCTTGTCAGCATAGCTTTTCTGACGACTTTACGCAGCCAATAAATGCTGCTGTATCACCTGTATCTGCGCTGTAGTCTCTGCAACCAACTCTGGTCCAATTAGTGTAGGCTCACCGGCCTCTGTCCAGCACACAGGTGATCTACATGGTCTACCATATAAAGCCTCAAATGGAGCCATCTAGAGGCTTGCTTGGTAACTGTTGTTGTATGAGAATTCTACCAACGGCAAGTGATCCTCCCATCCACCCTTGAAATCTAGCATGCATGCTCTCAGCATATCCTCCAATGTTTGTATTGTCCTCTCAGACTGTCCATCAGTCTGTGGATGGAATGCTGTACTAGTCAGTAGATCTGTTCCCATGGCCGACTGCCTACTCTGCCATACTCTACCGGTGAATTGGCCATCTCTGTTGGACACTATAGTCCGGGGAATACCATGTAATTGGATGATATCCTTGATATACCGCCAACCCAAAGTCTCAGATGAGTCTGTCATCTTAATGGGAAGAAAATGCGCAGAATTGGTCAGTCGATCTACCACAACCCATATTGCATCATTGCCCTTTGAAGACCTTGGCAACCCTGTCACAAAATCCATGGAGAAGTACTCCCATTTCCATTCCGGTACTGGTAAAGGTTTGAGTAACCCTGGTGGCTTCTAATGTTCTGTCTTAACCTATTGACAAGTTAAACAATGAGCCACAAATTCTGCCACATCCCTCTTGAGTCCGTGCCACCAGTAATGTCTCTTCAGGTCGTGATACATCTTGGTGCTGCCCGGATGAATAGAGAGTTTGGTCTGATGTACCTCAATAAAAAATTCTCTTCTGCAGTTCTTAGGAACATATATCCTTCCTCGAAATACAAGACCTTGTCCTTGTCGTAACTCCCATTCCGGTATGACTTCACCAGTAGACATCTTGGCCCATATCTCCTCCACTTCTGGGTCTATCCGTTGTTATTGTACGATCTTGGTAACCATGTTGGGCCGTATGATCAAATTGTACATACTCCCATGGTTATTAATATATAAATTGAACTTTCGTATGGTATTCAACATCTCCCATTCTGTCCTGATCAAATATGCCACTGATGCATGTGATATGTGGCTGAGGGCATCTGCCACCTTGTTCGCCTTGCCAGGGTGATAACGAAGTGCGAACTCATAATCCTGCAGATAGTCTATCCATCTGCGCTGCCTCAGGTTGAGTTCTTTCTGATCAAACAAGTACTTCAAGCTCTTATGATCTGAAAACACTTCAAATTTCTCGCCATATAAATAATGTCTCCAGCTTTTGAGAGTGAAGACCACTGCGGCTCTTTCAAGATCATGCGTAGGATAGAGGCGTTCATGTATTTTCAATTGTCTTGAACCATAAGCCACCACACAATGAGTTTGAGTGAGGACACACCCAAGTCCCTCTCCTGAAGCGTAGCATTGTACCTCATAACCGTTGCCTCTTTCTGGCAAAATCAAAATAGGAGTTGTTGTAAGTCTATCTTTCAGATCCTCAAATCTCCGGTTGCACACATCTTACCACTCAAATTTGACTCCTTTCTGAGTGAGTCGGGTAAGTGGAGATGCTATCTTGGAAAAGTCCATGATAAACTTCCTGTAGTAACCAGCTAATCCTAAGAAGCTACGGATCTCGGTTACATTATTTGGCGCTTTCCGTTCTTTCACTGCCGCCACTTTAGCAGGATTCACGACTATACCTTCTGCTGATATGACATGTCCCAAGAAGTTAACCTTGGGTAGCCAAAATTCACACTTGCTGGCTTTGGCATATAACTTGTTCTTCCTCAAAGTGTCCAGAACTATCCTCAGGTGCTCAGCATGTTCTTCTTGAGTTTTGGAATAAATCAAAATGTCATCAATAAATACAATGACAAATTGGTCCAAGTAAGGACGAAAAATCCTGTTCATTAGATCCATGAACACAATCGGTGCATTGGTGAGTCTAAACGGCATGACTACAAACTCATATAGTCCATACTGCGTTCTGAAGGCTGTCTTCTCTATGTCTTCCTCCCTAACCCGGATTTGGTGGTATCCGGACATCAAATCAATCTTAGAGAAATGGCTGGAACCTAAGTTGATCAAATAAATCGTCGATCCTGGGTAGAGGATACTTGATTCTGACTGTCAGTTGGTTTAGTTTTCGGTAATCCACACACATATGGAGTGTACCGTCCTTCTTCTTCACAAACAACATCGGAGCTCCCCAAGATGATTGCTGTTTCGGATGCAACCCAATTGAGCAGTTCATCAATCTGTTTCTTTATCTCGGACATCTCTGCTGGTTCCATCCGGTAGTGTGGTAATGACACAGGTGAAGTGCCAGGATACCACTTGATTTCAAAATTAATCTCCCTCATGGGTGGCAAACTAGGGAGTTCTTTTGGAAATACATCAGCATAGTCCTTTACTATTGCCGGAAGTTCAGCCACCGGTGCTTTGTTGATTCTGATACTGCTCAATACCAGATGATTCAACCCTTCATGCAGTCTGCTTTGTTTGTCAGTATGCACCACATGTTATTTTCCCTCGGGTGACCAAAATGTCACCCTGCGGCGATAGCAATCAATGTTGGCCTGAAAGCTAGTCAACCAGTCCATGCAGAAGATAATATCGTACTCTGTCACATCGAATACCAAATAATTGAACTCAAATCTGACTCCAGTGAGTTCAGTATTCACTGTTGTGCATATAAACCCCAATGACGTGTCTCCGATGGGGGATACAATGGTGAGTGATGTGGACAGTTTTTGTACTAATGTTCCAGTAGCAGTTATAAATGCAGTAGATATGAAGGAGTGGGATGCTCTAGAATCAAATAAAGCAAAGGCGTAGGAACTACTGACTACAGCCATACCTTGAATCACAGAGTGATCCACTGCTCCTGGAGGAGCTAGAGTAAACAACCGTCCAGATCCAGTAGGGTTAGGCGCCCGTCCCACCTGATTATACGTCCTGCCTCCTCGTGAATTAGCTGGCCTAACTGGTGGGCGAAATGAACCTCTGGAATAAGAAGGTTTGTTGAGTTGTGTGCATTCCCTCTTAAAATGGCCTTGTTGATCACAATGAAAACAGTTGTTCACCCCTCTGGGAGCCTAAGTGACTGATACAGATGGGGAGGGATGATTGGGACGAAAGCCCCCTGTTGACCCAGTGGATGATGACGGTCTGCTAAAGTTCGGTCGGAACTTCTTGTTGGGCTGAAATGTACCCCTCCCACTCTGAGCTTGGCGGTATTCAAAACTCACTAACTCAGCCATCTTTTGCTCTGCTATAGTGGCCCTGCTGACCACCTCTGCTAATGTAGGTGCTTTGAATATGGTTACCTTGGCCCTTATGCTTGGCCGTAGGCCCCGCCCAACCTTACGTGCCCTTCGATACTCTGTATCCACCATATAGAATGCATAGCAAGACAAACTGAGAAACTCCTGGTGGTACTCTGCCACCGTCATGGTACTTTGTACCAAAGAAATAAAAGCTTGAGTCTGGCGCTCCTTCTCCTCATTGGGAAAATAATGATCCAAGAAGGTAGCTAAGAACTGATCCCAAGTCATTGCAATCCTCTCTCCTTCCGGAAGGAGTGCTCGCTGTTTCTCTACCACCTCCCACCATTTACCGGCATCATCTATCAGCTGTAACGTGGCCAGTAAAATCTTCTCAGCATGACTCGAAATCTTGAGTAGGGTCAGTATCTGAGTGATCTTCTTCAGCCAATTTTCTGCTCCGACAACCCCTTCTTTCCCTTTGAAGTAAGGAGGGCGCTGTTACTGGAAATCCCTAACCATGCTCCTGTCATTGGTCTCGCTGGTGGTTTCACTTCCGTTTAGGTGCTGTCGAAGAACCGAAGTCACCACCGCTTGAACTAAGTTTTGTAGTTCAGGTGGTACCACTAGTATATTCACGTTATTTTCTTGTTCCTCCTCATTTCGAGGTTGTTCTACCTCCTCTTCATCCCCATTTGGGTTTGATAGGGTCCTTCTCTCGGTCCTTCTCTTTGGAGGCATTTTCCCCTAAGCCATTGAAAAAATATCATGACTTAGTTTTCATCGTAAAGTTTGTATTTTCCAACTTTTGGGGAAATTTCCAAATAAGCACTCTTGGTTTTTTCTTTTTTGGGAATCCCCTAAGCATCTATTGTTTGTTTCTAAATTCGGGTATATTGGGGAAATATATCCTATTTTGCTATGTTTGATAAATCCATTCATTTTGACTGTACTTCCTTTCCTATCATTCATTGTTGTTATCAGATTGAATGTTCAGTCTGAGTCTAACGAAGTAAATTAATCCGACCCACGTGCAGCAGACTCTGAAGAGTCGGTCAGTTGGGATTCTTATCTATCAGTGAGACATGAAACCGTCTTAATCTTACTTCGAAAGATTCAATCTTCCCGTTTCGCTCTGATACCAATTGTAACGCCCCACCTTTTTTCACTCGCTTTTCGAAAATCAGAGTCTATTTTTTTTTTAAAGTGATAGAGAGCGGGACGTCACGACACGAGCTAAGTCCGAACTTCTAAAGTCCGACCCTTAACTGGCCAACCCTATGTATGCATGGACTAACTCCATGAAAATGGTTCACACATAATAATATAAACAAACGGATTAAATCATAAATTGCAGATTACAATAGAACCAAAATCTATTCCTTTTTAGATAGCAAAGTACTTCTAGTCTTTAACCAAAATTAAACTTAACTTAAATATCCAACAAACCCTTCAAACCATAGTAAAATTATCTAAGTTATTACATGCCCGAAATCTAGTTACTCAAATTACAAGTCCATGAGTAATTTAAACAAAATATAATCCAATCACATGTCCAAGCTCCTATGCTTGGGTCCGATCACGTTCATCGTCCCTTTCCTTTCCTGTGTCATCCACTAGGGTAGAAGTAGGGCGTTAGATCAACGCGCCAGTAGGTATTCCATTTAGGGCCTACACATGGTTAGTACGAATCATATATAATAACATAATGTCAAAACCATACAAAACAATGCCATGTCATGATGTCAAATGCAACGAGTCCCACCCATCACAAGTACATATAACCTCTAGATGGGATTCTAATCATCAAGGTACCCCCACATAGGTCTTTCGGACACCCCAACGGAGTGTGGCCCCTGTGGTTATCTCTTTATGGAAAATGCACATCAAGGTACCCCCACAGTGGTATTTCGGACACCCCGACGGAGTGTGCCCCTCCGGTTACATATCCTTCACCCCATGCCATGCATGAGATGCGAATGAAACATATGTTATTTTATATTATAAACATAGCATTAAAACTCACATTTGGAACATATCTTTTACAATATAAATTCATTAAAATAAAATAAAAACCATCATACATAAACCCATGGTTTCAAAGAGGTAGAATCATACCAAAGACCACTAAAGTGTTTTTGCTTCTTAATCCGGCAACCGCTCACGATCGTGCATCGTTTGTGAGGTCCCGTCACCTTGTTACATATCCACAAGTCAAACCAATATCCCATTTGATTTCCAATTAAGTCTAAGTCCATAACACAACCTTGTATGGCCGAACCTCACCCAATTGAATTTGGTCCCTCTTTGGATTTAACCAATCACTTCCAAGTAACCATTTTAAAAACCCTAAGTCCACCAAATACAACTTTGTGGGGTTCGGCCATACACTATGGCTGAGCCTCACCTATTTGGTTTTAGTCCCTCCTTTGAGTTCTTTGATCTTTTAACTTAAGTCCATTCACACCATCTGTTACTCTAATCATCATAAATTAACCATCTAACATACGTAAAACCCTAAGTCCATAAAATTCCTTAGTGGGGTTCGGCCATACAACATGGCCGAACCTCACTCCCTTGGTTTTGTGCTCATCTTTTCAATCCTTTGATCTTTAAGTTAGATACAGGATCATACCCTTTTTGATTCATACATCTAATCCCTTATACAACAATTGCTTAATATTGATAACAACAAAGTCCAGAAAACGATCCCCATGGGGTTCGGCCATACACCATGGCCGAACCCATGGTCCATCATTTTCACCCTTAATTACATCCTTGGCATTGTTTTATCTATGGCTATCCATTTCATTCATTTAAAACATGCTTAGGCTAATAAATAACCCACTAACATGGTTCATGGGGTTCGGCCGTACTCCATGGCCGAACCCATGATCTTTCATTTTATCTTATATTTATAATATTTCCATTATTTCCATCTCCTAATTTTTAGGTCCAAAAACATATGTTCATGACTAAATAATTCATCAACATGAACAAAACACATAATCCAATCCTTCCATCTGCTAACATAATAATTCATCTAACATGATTGGTCCATGAATGACCCATAAAAATTGATTCATGGGGTTCGGCCATACACCATGGCCGAACCCTATGATGTCTATATTCCATCTTTCAAATCCATTAAAAATATTAACAATGTCCTTCCATGGGGTTCGGCCATACATTATGGCCAAACCCTATGGTTCATCCTTTTCAATAAACCTCATCATTCATCCCTTATTCTTTCTTCCATGGGGTTCGGCCATACACTATGGCCGAACCCTATGGTTCCTTATTTTAACAAAATCCATTAAAATACCTACCGGTTCCGCGACTCCTCCAGTTTTCCTTCGCTCCGACTTGTTCTTCCGATCCTTTCCTTCCTTAGCCTCTTCCTCTTTCCATCTTACTTCTTTCGCCGAGAGTGAAGCTTGAGAGAGAGGGAGAGTTCGGCCTTGTGTGAATATGATTGAACTTTGAGATGAAACTCTATGTCTTTGGTCTTGAGGAGTGATCGGCCATGGGAGGGTTTGAATTTGAAATGTGTAACCGTCCACCTCCATTAACTCTCCATGTGGGAGTTTCATCCATGAGATGAAACTCCAAGGCTCCAACGTGTGCCTTTGTTTGAATTTGAAGTGTGTAACCGTCCACCTCCATTATCTCTCCATGTGGGAGTTTCATCCATGAGATGAAACTCCAAGGCTCCAACGTGTGCCTTTGTTTGAATTTGAAATGTGTAACCGTCCGCCTCCATTATCTCTCCATGTGGGAGTGGGAGTTTCATCCATGAGGTGAAACTCCAAGGCTCCAACGTATGCCTTTGTTTGAATTTGAAATGTGTAACCGTCCACCTCCATTATCTCTCCATGTGGGAGTTTCATCAATGAGATGATACTCCAAGGCTCCAACGTGTGCGTTTGTTTGAATTTGAAATGTGTAATCATTCACCTCCATTATCTCTCCATGTGGGAGTTTCATCCATAAGATGAAACTCTCATTCCAACTCACCTAACTCATCACTTTAAGATCAACTCACTCACTTGATTGCATTTCCATTTTAATTCAGCCCCATTTAATTAGGCTTGAACTCACTTGGTGGTCAACCAAGTCAACCACGACCCATTGGGTCCCAATAGGGCATTTTGACCTAAATAGCAACATTGATCCAATTAAATGTGCCTTATCCATTTACTTTAAATTGAACCTTATACCATAACCGTTGGGTCCTAATTGGGCCCTTGCCCCAACACCTTACCCATCTAAGGTTCATATCCGTAAATTCACAATTAAAATGGCAAATTCCGTAAATATTGATAACATAGAATTCCGAAGTGTTACACAACTTCTCTTAAACAAACTTCAATTATATTTAAAACATTAATTCGATTACGTCATGTAACGCCGCATCTCGCTAAGAGCACGTTATTCCCGAAAAGTCTCAAAACATTGCCAAGGAATGGATATCGAGCAATATTTTTTTTTTATAAGACGGGGTAACAACTTCCCGCTCGATAAGCTGCAAACTCATAATACTAGGGAAAACATAACAAGCAACTATAGATTGTCCAAATACAGTTATACAATCATCCGAAAATAAGAAACGTACAAAAAGGGATATAAACAAGGTTTCTCAACTAAGAACAATCATGATTATAAAACATCTAACAACCACTGTTCTCTACGGGCACCTTCTCAAGGGGCCACGCCTAGTCCCGCTGCAATCGGGATACCTGAAAGGTAAGGGGTGAGCTAACCGGCCCAACGAAGAGATAATGCATATCACATATCAGCAATATAAATAGATACCATATGCATGAATGCGAGAATATCAAAGTGACAGGGGTGCTCGTGTGTATGAGATCCAACTGTACCACCCACTAATAATCCACCGTCCAGTCCGAGACATCATCTCGGTAACCCACATCGGGTCCTCCAACAAACTCCTAAAAAGTAAGGGATGGGCTTACCAGTCCAGTAAAGGGTATACCCATATCACACATCAGCTACATAGACGTATATCACATGTATGAGAAAAAAAATGGATATCATAATAGGATGAAAGTATACGAACAAGAGTATTCAACTACACAACTAACCAAAGATTCCACCGACTAATCTGAGACATCATCTCCATAGCTCACAACTGCCCTCCAACAACTCCGATCTCCCTACTAATACAAACGGGAGGCCACATAATAAACAACCGCCTCAACCACCGGAATGCAACGGGGAGACCCGCATCCCCTATGAGGGTCTCAACCGCCGGAGCATAACGGGGAAGCCAATATCAAGGGTAGACACCTCAACCACCGGGACGCAACGGGGAAATCCGCATCTCCTATGGGGTCTCGACCATCAGAGCGTAACGGGGAAGTCCTCCCAACAACCAAAATCATCACATCATCCAAGACGCAGACACTAAACAATCTCTCCAACGCATGCACATTACGTCATGATCATATACAATAGTAAGAAAGTGTTCTGATACAACTAACTAAAAAATCAGCAACATATTTCATCAAGCGAGTCAAAAACATATAATGAGTTATTTAGTCACACATGTCTATGTTCCGCATGACTCCAATAGCATCTAACGAATAAACGTTCAAAGTATCACCAGCAATCCCAAGTATTATATTCAGTTCCGATTGTCCAATTAAAATTTTCTACAATGCATACAGTTGACCGGAGCAACTCCAAGCGGACCCTATGCCACATATTTATTTCAACAGTTTTCCCTTACCGAGTGGCTAAGTGAGTAAAGGGTTACACTCGGTCACTCCATGTCTAGAGATAACAGTTTAATATATGCAAATGCATGCAAAAACAGTGATATGTCTCCTCATTGTGTGTGTAGAGTTGAAAATCCGAAACGAGCAAGTGGCTTAGGGGGATCGAAGGGAGCTTAACCTGTTAAAAAAAAGAAGAAACGGATAAGTAAAAGGCAAAACGGGCTAAAACGAAGCTGGACATAAAAAGAGCCTAAATTTGGGTCGGGCTTGAAACGGGCCGGGTCCAAAGCGGCCTGAAAACGGGCCGGGTCCAAAACGGGCCGAGCTGAAAGGGCTGGACCCACCAGAAGTGGGCTGGGTCAAGTCCAAGACTGGGCCCAAGACTGAGTCGGATCGAGAGAATGGGCCAGGTCCAAAGCTGAACTAGATCGAATCTGGGCTTGGCCTAACTGGGCCAGATTCGACCCAAGCCCAAGGTCTGGGTCAAACCCAATTGTCCGACTGAGTCGACTCGGAATTGGCTGAGTCAACCAGTTCACTCAGCTGAGTTGGCAAAAAAGGAGGGGGCGGGGGGGGGGGTGAATCAAGGAAAACCCAGGAAATCAGGTGAAAAGGGAAGAAAACCAGGAAATCAATGGAAACCTGAGAAACAGAAGACAAACAAGAAAATCGAGAGGAAGAAAGAAAATCAAGGAAAGACAAGGAAAACCGGAAAAGGTCAAGGCAAGGCAAGGAGAAGACGAGGAAATCCAAAGAGGGAAAGAGGGGAGGAAACTTGTTTGGGCGGCGGCGAAAGTCCGAACTTCTATTGGCGACGGAGGAGAAAGAAAGGGGGGGTGACGAAAATCCAAGCGCAGCAGCGTTGGAATCGCAACCGAGGAGGGACCGTTCGCAGCAGAAGGAAGAAGAAGAAGAAAGGAAGAAGCACTGAGAGATGGAAAGAGGGATCAAAAGGAAGTAGAGATCGAGAGGGAGGGGAGATAGAAGGAGGGGTAACGGGAGGCACTGTAGCACTTGCGGCTATAGTGTCGACGGTGGGGTTAAAGGGTTTAGGGTTTTGAGCGTTCTTTTTTTTTTTTTGAAAGAAGGGTCTTAAATACAAACAAGAATAAAATAAAATAAAATAAAAGTCAAAACCGCATGATCTTTTGTATCATTAAAATTATTTACTTATATATATTTTGAAGAACCTTAAAGTGCGTGAAGTCAAATTTTCAAAAGAGACTGTCTTTAACAAAATGAATTGAAAACCCGAGAAAATCGAACGTCGAACGTCGAGAAGGAAAAATGTGTGATTTCCAAATATATATATATATATATTTTGACAGAACGCATAATAATTACAAAATTACCAAATTGTCCTTCGAGTTCTCGAACTCATAAACAGGCAAACTAGGACCCACCACGGAGCCCACACTCTCCTCACTGCTACCAAAGCACTAAAAACAATTTGGAGATCCACCAAAACTCTCCTACACCCCGAAACATCGGGTCGGGTCACTACAATACTACCCCCTTTAAGGAATTTCGCCATCGAAATTCAAACAGAACTCACACCTCTAGCCTCACTCAAGGCTAGAAACTTATTCCACATCATTGTCTGTTTCTCCCAATAAAAAGAATCTCTGTCTTTTCTCTGCCAAACCACTAACACTAAGCGGATTGTGTTGCCACAAAGCCTCTGCCCTCTAGAATCCTTGATCTGCATTGGTCCTTGTCACAAATAATCTCCTCACCGAGCTCCACGTCCTCCCAGGTAATCACATGCTGCGGATCCTGATGATACTTTTGATATATTGAAACATGAAGATGTTGTGCACTCAAGCGAGACTTGGAGAAAGTGCAAATCTGTAAGCCACTTCGCCGGTCCTCTCTAGTGCCTCGAACGGACCAATATATTGAGGTGACAATTATCCTCGGCATCCAAACCTCTGAATCCTATGATGGGGTGAAACTTGAAGAAAAACACGGTCTCCAACAGTAAACTCAAGTGCCCTCCTCCGACGGTCAGCATAACTCTCCTTCCGGCTCTGGGTAGTCAAAAATCTCTGTCTAATCAGTTTCACCTACTCAGTACTCACCCTGATTATGACTGGTCCTGACTCACTTTATCACTGGTCTCCGCCCAAAATAAGGGCGATCTGCACGGCTTGCCACACAATGCCTCATGTTGTGCCATCTAGGTACTGGACTGATAGTTGTCGTTGTAAACGAACCCAACCAAGTGTAAGTGGCTTTCCCAAATACCGCCAAGTACTGTCAACTCGAGGTCTTAAGAGGGTCTGTCTTCTTCATACCAACAAAATGGGCCGACTCAATCAACCGATCCGCTATAACCCGCACTGCATCATGTCTTAAAGGAGACTTCGGTAAACCAGTCACGAAGTCCATAGTAAAGTGATCCCACTTCCGCTAGGGAATCGGAAGAGGTTGTAGTCTGCCAGCGGGTCTCAAGCTCCACCTCAACCTGTAGGAGGTCAAACGACCTGTCACAAACTCAGTCACTGCAGTATTCATGTTTCTTCACTAGAACTGTTGACGTAATCATGCCACATTTTGTGTGGCTCAGACGCACTACAAATTTGGAATGATGGAAGTGTTGTAATACCTCCTCGCGCATTGTCCGGACAAGAATATATACAGTCTGCCTTGGAAGATTAAACCATAGTCTCATCTCACATTTCATCCAAAGAGTCCACTGCTATTGGCCACAGTATCCCTCAGCGCGATATTCCTCTCGTCCGTCTGCTGTGCTCCCAAACTCTATCATAACTCTCTGGCTGGACAACCGTACTGCAAAAATCTGGATGCTCTATCCTCCGATCAGACTCGACAAAGCCCCTCTAGTCATGCGACCCAAGGCATCTACAACTACTTTCTTCTTATCGGGGTGGTAAAACAATAGAAGGTCATAGTCACCAAGGTAATTTCATCCACCGTCTCTGCCTCATATTCAGCTCGTTCTTGAGTATAACACCATAGTCACCAACTCCAAGTCATAATTAAAATAGTTCGACTTTTGGTTCTTAAAATGTCTCGAACCCTAAGCTATCCCTCTCCATCATGCATCAGTACACAGCTCAAACCATCACATGAAGCATCATAGAAAACCGCATAACCATGGCCTCTCTCTAGTACAATCCACACTGAAGCAGAAGTCATACTCACCTTCAACCTCTGGAAGACTGTCTCACAAGCTTCGTCCCAAACAAATGACACATTCTCATGGGTCAACCTTGTCATGGGTGTGGCGATCTTGGAGAATTTTTGATACACCGCCGATAATAACAGAAAGACTCAAAAAGCTGCAAATTTCAAGCACACTCCGTGGTCGCTCCCAACTCAAAATAGCCTCCACCTTAGCAGGATCCACAGCCACACCACCAGCTGACATCACATGCCCAAGAAACTGAACCTCTGGCAACCAAAATTCACACTCGTTGTACTTCGTACAAGGCTCGTGATCCCTGAAGACATGAGGTATGGTTCTCAAATGTTGCTCATGATCCTCCGCTAATGCTGAACATATCAAGATGTCGAAGAACACCACTGCAACCGATCCAGGCACAGTATGAATATCATTTTAATTAGATCCATGAATGTCGCCGAGGCATTAGTCACCCCAAACAGCATTACCTCAAACACAGAGTCCAAAACGAGTGTGGAAGGCAGTCTTCTCAATATCATACTCCCGTACTCTCACCTGATGGTAGCCCGAACGAAGGTCTATTTTGGTGAAGCACTAGGATCCTCCCAATTGGTCAAACAAATCATAAATCCTTGACAATGGATACTCGTTCTTCATTGTAACCACGTTCAACTGTCGATGCATAGCCTCATGGAGTCAACTTTTTTCTTAGCAACCAACGCCTGTGCACCCCAAGATGAGGGGTTAGGCCGAATGAAGCCAAGAGTTTCTACTCCCTGAGTTGTTTTCACCAACTCCAAAGTCTCTGTCGGTGACCATAGCACAAACTTATAGAGCCATCCCCTTCTTGGTAAACAAGGTCAGTGCGCCCCTAAGAAGGCGTTGGGTCAATTGTAGCCAAGAGACTCCAACTCCCAGAGCTAACTCTTCAGCTCGAATACCCCTACTGGCATCACTCGATAATGAGTAATCGAGACGGGTGCCGCATTGGAGGAGCAAATCCACAACAAAGCCTATCTTCTGACGTGATGGCAATCCAAGGAACTTCTCCAGAAAGACATCTAGAAACCCTCGGATCACGCGAGGCATCTCAATGTCTGCCAACCCCTGTCACGCCCTGACCCGAAGGGTGGGCCCGGAACGCGACTGATTTTTTTTTTTTTTTTTGAAAGGCTAAGGTAACACAAGCATTTTAATTGGGCCGGATTAACAGTTGGGCCCAAAGGTCACACATGATCCCAACATGTGGACTCAAACATATACCATAAATCTACCCAATAAATAGACATAATAACAACACAAAGCATGATCACATCATTCCAACCATTGAATTATCATTCAAAACATCATCTTCAGAGTAACCACGGATACATGGTAGTTTTCAATACATGACATTGATACAAACTAAGTACCACACCCGGTACTTTACAAAAACAAATGGTTCCAAGAACCAGAAAACAAAGATCAGGCTATTCTCCTCAGTGGGAATCTCGAAACACCGCCGCAGCTTATCCACCCTAAGCTTGAAATAGAGGGTTCTCCTCCTCAAGATTGTCTCCTAAGAGGTGAGTGGGGTGAGCTAACTAGCCCAGTAAAGGAAATATAACAATGCAATTTTAAAGTAAACAACATATTAGCAATAATCAACAGTTGCAATAATATCTCATGCTTGATAATAAAATTCACAGTATCAAGTAAAGTCTCATCATCATTTCCATCATTCCATCAGTCTTCCATTACTGCTATCATCTAACGTAACGCCTACCGACTACGCTGAGACCATTGTATTAAGTCCCGACACGGTCAAAATACATCCTTACAAGTACACCTCTGGCTCTCCCATAGCCGATACTGACACCCTCAAGTCAACAACTGTCGACACCCATGGTCCAGTAGAAGTAAACCATCTCTCATATGGCCGATATTAGTTCAATAACCAAGGGCACGTGGAAGCAGTCTTACACATTTCATATGATCAACATCATAGCATTTACCAGCATTATAATCACTCTTACTATAGTGCGTCAAGTCTAGGCACATGAATGGCTTCATCAAATCTGAAACCACTCATTACTCATTATCCATATCAAATAAACCTGTTACATCAAGCTGCAAAGTTAAGTTCCCTCACCGTATATGTGTGGTTTCGCGGTCTCTGTTCAAACAACAAACAAGTGCACAATCAATATATATATAACATTCATACACATACAAGCAGTATTTCAAAATCATACTTGTTTTCCCAAAAATATCCAATGTACATGGAGTTGAGTCTCCTATTTGGTTTCTATCCTTTTTAAATTATAATAATCCGCAAGATATAATAAATAAAAAGGGTGCTCAGTCCAAAACTCATATTGTCTTCTGGGCATTGACCAGATTGACTTATTGAGTTAGGTCTAGATCCTTAGGTCACTTCTCGGTTGTCTTCTAGATAGGACCAGATCTGACATGTTGAGTAATGCCTCGAAGTCACTCAGTGCCCGACAAATATAGCGTCAACCTGAAAGTGAAATCACTCAGTGCCCGACCAATAGAGTCGGCTTGGAAGTAAATATAATAGTATATACGCTATAGTAATAAGAGAAAAGGGGTCAGTACATTTTTTTTTAATAATCCAACAATAATATTTATTTATTTATTTATTTTTCAATGGGTACTAACATCACAAGCATCAATATAATCCAACAAAAATAATTTTTTTTCTTCTTCCTTCACTGTCTACAACAGCAAACAATGAACGGGCGGCACTGCATGAAAAATGAATTTGGAAACAGTGGGTTTCCCGGATTCGGTTTTCATATGTAGCCGGTCCCATGGATTCCTCTGTGAGTCCTCTTTTTATAGGGAGAGGTTTGGAGCTTTGAAGCTCACTGGGCCAACCGATTTTAATACTGAAAGCTCACGGTACAAGGAACCCATGGTTTTTCCTTAAACGTTGAAGTGATTTTTCTTGCTCAAAACTAAACCAAAATCAGTTTTTCTTGATTCTAAATCACCTAGAATTTGAAAAGGAATACAATGGTTACCTTCACTGGAGTTCCTAGGCTGAAAATTCGAACTTTGAAAAATTTCCCCTTCTTAAGCTACGGGTGAAAAACTGGGAAACAAAAAAGAAAAGGGGCCGGTTTTCAGGCAACTGAGACAAAGAGACTGAGAGAGAGAAGAGATGAAGTTTGAAGGGAGTTTGAGAGCTGGGCTGAGGGGCTCAATTTATAGAGAAAAGGCCGGAGGAAGGGCCCGGTTGGCCACTGCATGCAGGCTTATGCGGCGTCGGCTGACGTTCCAAACAGTAACCTGTTTGGTTGCAGATCAGCCCTCCTCAAGTTCTGGTTTTGTAAAAAGGCCCCTGGTTTGATAAAAACTCGATTTTTAACTAAACATAAGAATTTGAAAACTCAAAAACTTAATCCAACCTTACAGATAAATTGGGTTTTAAAAATTTTAGCTACCATAAAAATTTTGAGATTTAAAACTCCATAAAAACCATTTATTTAAATAAAAATCACAATTTAACACTATTTACTTAATTAAACAAATGTTAAATAAAATAATTTAGAGACATCATTTTGGGGTGTCAAAGAATAACTAGACCATTCTTAAAATGGTCTAGCACAAAATACTAGTTTTGAATTTTATCTCATTTCCAAAATCATTTAAAATAATTATTTCTCCCTTTTGGGGTTTTGACGGGCGGTTTTTAAATACCATTTTGTGAAAATAAAATTATTTTAAAATCAGAAATACAATTCCTTGATTAAGGACAATCATATCATCCAATAATAATCACATAATAACATAATTTATAAAAATAATAATAATAAGCGGTATATTACCAAAATGCCCCTCCAGCTGGGTGAGCTGGATTACTGAGCTTTCGAGCTCGGATTGGGCAACACCTGAGTTTCCCTCAAAGCCCTAACAGTAATCTTCGAGATTAACCGGTTAAACAAAATTTATTAGGCTAAACTATGCCTAATCTGGGGTAGGGTATTACAACCCCTGACTCTTCTTTAACTCAAACTAGCGACAAAACTTCACAACTCCTCCACGCTCAGACTGTAAGTTGTAAACCGCTCGACAAAAGCATACACCACAAGGAACTGACTAGTCACCCGCCTACATCAACTGTACATGGCAACCTAAAGGGAGGGAAACCAATCCATCCCGAGATGACGTCGAACTCTGACATCTCCAAAACTTGTAAACCGACCTCCAACGCTAACTCTAAAGGTCAAAATGCACGATTCACAGATCTGGTCCACAACCAACGAAACTTAAAACAAAAAAGAAGTGGAACACTAGAAACGGGCAATACACTGGTCAAGAGCTAAGAAACAACCACGTGATCCGTTCAAAGCACTGAGCTCCCAACTCACTCGTACATCGAAATCGGACTGTACACCGAGTTCACCCGACTCTCAACGGTCAGCCCAATTAGTCTGACCTAGTCAAGCCCCCAGCAAAGCCACAACTACCTCTAGCCATAGCACTGGAATTGCGGGAATCCTAGAGCCAGACATACAACCACTGGCTCGGCCCCTAGTCACTCCCCCTAGTCCCAAGCCCAAAATGGACCTAACTAACAATTCAAACACACCAAATCCATCAACCTCTCATGGAATTCCATCAGCCATCTACAGAGTTAACCGGTAGGACTCACTCGGTGGGCACCCATAGATTTCCGATGAATATATCTCTATACTATATAGCCACAAGCGAGGCCCACAGTACATTTTCCTCCTCTCAACACGGGACCCTCGAACAATATTACCTCAATCATACGTCACAAAAACAATCACGCGAGTCGTAAGGTATCACAATGCCCTGGCATACTAAAACACTCACAACCTCCCTGCCAATGTCTAGACAACCTCAAAGGCTCCTCGTGTCTCCATCACAGTACTCAAGCCACTCCAAAAATACCACCGACGCACCTCCAAGGTGAGGACTTCTCCTAACATGGGTCCCACTAAGGAACACCTCTAATTACTCTAGGGAGTAAGACCAACATAACTCTAAACTCAGAGATTCATATCCCACAGCTCCCGTGGCCACATCAAGGTGCTCCACCTACTCAAACAAGTGATTTATTTCACCATTGACTCATCCAAGAATCAAACGCTAGGGAGTCTCACCGAGCGAGAATCCTCTACAAGACACGTCTCAAGTATACTGATCGAAAAGTAACACCTTTAGCACACCACACAGCCGAGGGTTCCTACGTACTACCCCATAACCCGGTTCCATCTACCGTATCACATAAAGGACGAACCTATTATTCCAATCAACATCACCTCTTGTAACACCCGCCCCTTTTCACCGAAAGTCAGAGCCTATTTTTTTTTTCTTAACAGTGACAAAAGGCGCGGACGTCACGACGCGAGTTAAGTTCCGAGCTTCTAAAGCCCGGCCCTTAACTGGCCAACCCTACGCGTGCGTGGAACATAAGTCCACGAGTACAGTTCACGCGTAGAAGTAAGCTCGCGGAACATAAAAATAACTGCGGATGATAATAGAACTATCCTACCAGTTCTTCAGATAGCAGGGAAGAAATACCCAATTAATTACGAAAATGCCATTATACTTTATTATCCAAAATAATACCTAAACATAGCAAACTACCTAAATTATTACATTTCCGAAAAGCTAACTATAAAAATACATCTTTTCCAAAATAAACGTAAAACAAAATAATTAATCAGCCTCCCCAAGCTCCTAAGCTTGGCTTCCGTCTCGCCCTTCCGTTCCGCCATTTCCTGCATCATCAGCTAGGGTAGAAGTAGGGCGTTAGAACATGGGCCCAGTAGGATTCCGAGTAGGGCTAGCACATGGGTTAGTAATAACCACATACAGATAATAACACAGTAAAAACTATAAACCACCATATACTGAAAATATAAGTAAATGATATGCCCTGGTGTAAATGTTATGAATCTCACCCATCATTCCTGCCATATACTGTCATATCCCTCTTGACGGAAAAAAACCTCGTCAAGATATGTCCAACCGCAAAATATCCCCCTTGATGGCAAAGCCTCGTCAAGGTGTCCCCATGCCTGTTCTCGGTCGCCCCGACGGAGCATGGACTCCGGTTTGTTTATTTTTTTCCGCCCATGCCATGCATGAGATGTAATGCATTATGCTATGTAATATGTATATCTCATACCCTTAATATACCATATATAGCCTTACCATATAATGCATAACCTTAAAAATAATAAACCATAGTATTAAACATAATGTCCATAATCATAGAACAACTCTTTTTTTTTTTTTAAGATCAATCCCAAAGTCATCCAAAATAAGATGAATATACCATTACACATCCATGGCTTACAAGTAGGTAGAAATCCTACCGAATATCGACTCGCGTTCTTCTCTTTCGTTTTTGTCCGATAGTCCGGCTACCGACACGCGTACCGCTCGCGCTATCCGGTACCTTATTAAATTACCAAATCAATCCAAGTTTTAATCATTTCCAAGCCCGTAAATCATAACTTAGTGGGTTTCTTCATTTTAGCCCATATTTACCATTTTTGCGACTACCCTTCACATAAACAATTTTTCATTAATTCACGCCTACTTAAGCCCAAAATTTAATCCACAACTTAGGTCCTTTATTGATTCACTAACCATGACCCAACATGAAATAAAATCAGCCATCTAATTTAATAAAATTTTCCATCTAAACACAAACATGGACCCAACCTTAGCTCATACAATGACCTACAAAATGGGTCATGGGTTCGGCCTACATTTTAGATCCACCAATAATCCCTCCTTGAGGGGTTTACATCATGCAACTAAACCATATTCTTAGCCTCATTTGGATCATTACTTTTGTTCATTTGAAACCCAAAATTCATCAACACATTATCCTTTAAACCCCACCATTTAATCATCATTTCATCACCATAGGGTTCGGCCATATACCATGGTCAAACCTATGGTTCATGATTCATCATTCATTGCTCCATAATACCTATATTCACCCAAAATATTAAATCCACCCATCTTCCCATTTTCCATGGCTTTTTAAACCCTAAAACCCTAGCTAATTTCACACATAACAACCTAGGGTTCGGCCATGGCATGGTTCACAATTCCTTCTCTTTTATGCCTTCTTAATGCCATAAAATCCCATTGCATTTTTCATCATAAAACCATTTTAATACTCATCCCCATTCATTCGTTTACAACACAAAAATCCATTCGCCACCTTCATTATCCTCCATTCATTAACCCTAACCATTTTACATCAAATGGCTAATCACCCACCATGGGGTTCGGCCATACTATATGGCCGAACCCTATGGCCCATGATTCTTATTTCCAAGTACCCAATTCCATGTTCAATTTAATCAATCACACAATGCACACAATATATTTCTCCAATTTCTTACCCTAACCCTAATTCACCCATTTAGGGTTTTCTCCATCTTCCACCCTTCCATTTAATGCATGTAAATTCCATAGTATAAAATCACCTATCCACCATTTATTTCACAAAAATAAATTCCATTTCTTAAACTCTAAAATTCAAAATTCTTTTATTTAAGAAATACTCACTATCCGATGTCTCCTCCGATTTCCGCCGCTCCCGTCGGTCTCCTTAGCCTCCTCTCTCCTTCCTCTTGATCTTTGATAGGTCACGATCTTTGATCAAGGGTGGCAACTCCCAACCCTAGAATCGGCCATGTTAGGTTTGAATTGAGAGAGGAAAAGAGGAAAGATGATGAGAGGAAGATGATAACCATTTACCTTAGAGTGATTTCTCCCAAAATTCCACTTCTTTCTTCTCTCCTTCTTCTCTTTTCCTTAACTCTCTTTCTCTCCTTCACTTGGATGTAGGGGACGACCATGGGAGAGTGAAAATGGAGAGAGTTGAATGAAAAGAGAATGGGAAAAGACATCAAGGCTTATCCCCATTTTTTTACTTTACATTAACTACCTTCACCAACCTTAAGATATTTTTGAGATATTTAAGTTGCTTTATGGCTTATAACTCCACTCCTCTAAGTCCCAACGTGTTTAACATTTTGAAGTGGGGTAGCTTGGTCTCCATTTGACCAATCTAACCCCATTTAGCCACCAACTTATTAATTTAAGTATCTAATTAATTTGGTAATTAATCTTAGGTTACTTCATTTTTTATTTAACCTAATTCCCATTATTCCACCCATGGTTGACCAAGTCAACCATGGTGGCCGGCCCCACCAATCATTGGCCCACATGCCACCTCACTTGATGAGGTGGAGGTGGGTCCCACTTGGCCACACCACCATTGTTTAATTCCAAATTATTTAAGGTGATTAAATTTCATTAAGCCCACTCTAAATGGATCACCATTGGCTCCATGGCCCAATTACATTTCCATCTAGCCCATTTACCTTAGAGCATAACCATCTTGACCCATTAGGTCCCAAATGGGTATTTGACCCCATTTGACCATTCTTGACCCATTTAAATAAATATAAATCCAAACCATAGTCTATTGGGCCACACTTGGGCCTTTATCCAATTTTGGCCCATTTACCATTTACTCTAACAATTTTCTAATTTCCATCATTAAAATAAATAATATTCACATTTATATTAATTCCAAAATTCCAAGACCTTACACCTCTAACTCTGACCCATGCACAGTCCGAGAGTTGAACCGTGCTCTGATACCAACTGTAACGCCCCATCTCGCTAAGAGTACGTTATTCTCGAAAAGTCTCAAAACATAACCAAGGAATAGATATCGAGCAATATTTTTTTTTTATAAGACGGGGTAACAACTTCCCGCTCGATAAGCTGCAAACTCATAATACTAGGGAAAACATAACAAGCAACTATAGATTGTCCAAATACAGTTATACAATCATCCGAAAATAAGAAACGTACAAAAAGGGATATAAACAAGGTTTCTCAACTAAGAACAATCATGATTATAAAACATCTAACAACCACTGTTCTCTACGGGTACCTTCTCAAGGGGCCACGCCTAGTCCCGCTGCAATCGGGATACCTGAAAGGTAAGGGGTGAGCTAACCGGCCCAACGAAGAGATAATGCATATCACATATCAGCAATATAAATAGATACCATATGCATGAATGCGAGAATATCAAAGTGACAGGGGTGCTCGTGTGTATGAGATCCAACTGCACCACCACTAATAATCCACCGTCCAGTCCGATACATCATCTCGGTAACCCACATTGGGTCCTCCAACAAACTCCTAAAAAGTAAGGGACGGGCTTACCAGTCCAGTAAAGGGTATACCCATATCACACATCAGCTACATAGACGTATATCACATGTATGAGAAAAAAAATGGATATCATAATAGGATGAAAGTATATGAACAAGAGTATTCAACTACACAACTAACCAAAGGTTCCACCGACTAATCTGAGACATCATCTCCATAGCTCATAACTGCTCTCCAACAACTCCGATCTCCCTACTAATACAAACGGGAGATCACATGATAAACAACCGCCTCAACCGCCGGAATGCAAAGGGGAGACCCGCATCCCCTATGGGGGTCTCAACCACCGGAGCATAACGGGGAAGCCAATATCAAGGGTAGACACCTCAACCACCGGGACGCAATGGGGAAATCCGCATCTCCTACGGGGTCTCGACCGCCGGAACATAACGGGGAAGTCCTCCTAACAACCAAAATCATCACATCATCCAAGACGCATACACATGTAAACAATCTCCCCAACGCATGCACATGACGTCATGATCATATACAATAATAAGAAAGTGTTCTGATACAACTAACTCAAAAATCAGCAACATATTTCATCACGCGAGCCAAAAAAATATAATGAGTTATTTAGTCACACATGTCTATGTTCCGCATGACTCCAATAGCATCTGACGAATAAACGTTTAAAGTATCACCAGCAATTTCCAAGTATTATATTTAGTTCCAATTGTCCAATTAAAATTTTCTACAATGCATACAGTTGACCGGAACAACTCCAAGCGGACCCTATCCCACATATTTATTTCAACAGTTTTCCCTTACCGAGTGGCTAAGTGAGTAAAGGGTTACACTCGGTAACTCCATGTCTAGAGATAACAGTTCAATATATGCAAATGCATGCTAAAATAGTGATGTCTCCTCACTGTGTGTGTAGAGTTGAAAATCCGAAACGAGCAAGCGGCTTGGGGGGATCGAAGGGAGCTCCACCTGTTAAAAAAAAGGAGGAACGGATAAGTAAAAGGCAAAACGGGCTAAAACGAAGCTGGACATAAAACGGGCCTAAAAGTGGGTCGGGCCCAAAAAGGGCCTAAAACGGGCCGGGTCCAAAACGGGCTTGAAACGAGCCTAGCCGAAAGGGATGGACCCACCCGAAATGGGCTGGGTCAAGTCCAGGATTGGGCCCAAGAATGAGTCAGGTCGAGAGAATGCACCAGGTCCAAAGCTGAACTGGATCGAATCTGGGCCTGGCCTAAATGGGCCAAATTCGACCCAAGCCCAAGGTCTGGGTCAAACCCAATAGTCCGACTGAGTTGACAAGGAATTGGTCGAGTCAACCAGTTCACTCAACTGAGTTGGCAAAATGGGAGGAGGGGTAGGGAAATCGAGGAAAACCTAGGAAATCCGGTGAAAAGGGAAGAAAACCAGGAAATCAATGGAAACCTGAGAAAAGAAGAAAAACAAGAAAGAAAATCAAGGAAAGACGAGGAAAACCGGAAAAGTTCAAGGCAAGGCAAGGAGAAGACTAGGAAATCCAAAGAGGGAAAGAGGGGAGGAAACCTGTTTGGGTGAAAGCGAAAGTCCGAACTTCTATTGGTGACGGAGGAAAAATAAAGGGGGGTGACGGATATCCAAGCACAGCAGCGTCGGAATTGCAACTGAGGAGGGCCCGTTCGCAGCAGAAGGAAGAAGAAGAAGAAGGGAAGAAGCACTGAGAGATAGAAAGAGGGATCAGAAAAGGAAGTAGAGATCGAGAGAGAGGGGAGATAAAACAAGGGGTAACGGGAGGCACTGTAGCACTTGCGGCTACAATGTCGAGGGTGGGGTTAAAGGGTTTAGGGTTTTGAGCGTTCTTGTTTTTTTTTTTTTTTGAAAGAAGGGTCTTCAATACAAACAAGAATAAAATAAAATAAAATAAAAGTCAAAACTGCACGATCTTTTGTATCATTAAAATTATTTACTTATATATATTTTGATGAACCTTAAACTGCGTGAAGTCAAATTTTCAAAAGAGACTGTCTTTAAAAAAATGAATTGAAAACCCGAGAAAATCGAACGTCGAACGTCGAGAAGGAAAAACGTGTGATTTCCAAATATAGATATTTTGACAAAACGCGTAATAATTACAAAATTACCAAATTGTCGTTCGAGTTCTCGAACTCGTAAACAGGCAAACTAGGGCCCACCACGGAGCCCACACTCTCCTCACTGCTACCAAAGCACTAAAAACAATTCTGAGATCAACCAAAACTCTCCTACACCTCAAAAATCGGGTCGGATCACTAAACGTCATGTTGTATTTATAGAGAAAAACAAGCAAGAAGACCTACCTACCCTTCCCTTGGTCGACCACACCAAGAGGGATACTTTCTTTCTAAGAAACAACTAATAAAATACACCTACTAAGGATAAAATGTAGTCTTATTTAGACCATTTTATCCCAACCCTACACATGTCATCTAGACTTATTGAAAGGACATGATAAAAAGATAAAAACACTATGTAGGCAAGGAAGGCAACTGCGAGATCAAGTGGCCATGTTGAGGGATTCCACATGGGATTTTCGCCCATAGCAAGTCAATTCTAGATACTTAGTTTGGGTTTTTCAACAAAGTAGATGAGTAATGAACCAAATATCCAGCGAACTGGAGTGCTCATGGAATCGACCATTTAGCTAAAACATTTCCCTTACATTAAATGAGCTAGCACCAGAATTTACCCGTCAATTAAACAATTCTTAGTCTTTTAATAAACCCAACTCTCGCATTCAATTCAATCTTCAAATAATCAATTTAGGACAGGAAATAACATTTAATGAAGCAACATACAAGTGGATTGTTTTCCTCACCTAAAATTTTCAATTTACCAAACACAAGAATATCACTGAGTCCAAATCCAATTAAAGCTTCAAGCTCTCAATTTTGCTACAATTATGTTAAAGTTTGTACCATCAAAATTTTATTCTATCTAGCCTCTTCTTAGACAAGATGAACCCATCAAATAATCATAGGGGTTCTGTCCTAACAATTCAAGCCTCAAAAATACAAAATAATCCACAATTGATTTAAGGTTTAAAAGAGTCAAAATAGTTCAAAAATAACTTCTGCATCAGAATTTTCTGGTATCAGCTTAAATTTTATTAGGGTCTCATATTTATACAGTGGATAGGTCTCTGAATGAGGACTGCAACAATATTTTTTTCAACCCAAACGGAGTTTCTTAGCCCTAGTTATGGCCAAATTACTCAGACATGGTCACTGCTCAACAGATTGCAGATTGCAGTTTTAACCAAACTTCTAGTTTACAGACTAGATTTGACCTATCAAACAATGAGTTTCCCTCTGAATTTTTTACTGAAGATATATATTTTCATGGATTGAAGTTAGACACAAATTGTGCACCATTCTGATCTTTAGAGACAAAAAAAAAAAAAATTATTTAATTAATTGTTGCAAAGCTGTCAAAAATCAAGAAATCTGTAAGTAAGTCTGACTTGTAAATCAATTCTGGAGTATCAAATCACATTGAAAAATTCCCACATTTTTATTAAAGACAGGTATCCTTATCTAGATGAAAATAGACACAATTTTTGCATCGTTTTAATCCCCAGATATCAAGTTATGAATTACCTTGTAAACTACTGTAAAATTGTCTTACAGACCTAAGCCAGAATTTGGTCCCCCTTACAGACCTGGTTTGAGGCATCATGTAACGCACGCCCCTTTTCACCAAAATCAGAGTCTATTTTTTTTTTTTGAAGTAAAGGGTGACAAGGGCACGGACGTCACGACGCGAGTTAAGTCTGAGCTTCTAAAGCCCGGCCCTTAACTGGCCAACCCTACAAGCGCGTGGAACGAAGTCCACGAGAACGGTGCACACGTAGGCGTAAGCTCGCGGAATATATGTTAATGCGGAACATTATAATAGAGACTTTCCTACCAGTTTTAGATAGCAAGGAAGTACGTCGCTTAAATTACTAAAATACCCCTAAATTCATAATTATATCTCAAAATGATAATGTCCAAAGTAAAGACCAAAGCATAGTAAGAAATCTACATTATTACAGTCTGACGAGCTAAGCTACTCAATTACATATTCCAAAATAAATTTAAATAAATTAAGTAGCCCGCTTTCCCAAGCTTCTACGCTTGGCTCCCGTCACGTCCTTCGGTTCTGCCATCTCCGGCGTCATCAGCTAGGGTAGAAGTAGGGAGTTAGACAACGCGCCCAGTAGGACTCCGAGTAGGGCTAACACATGGATTAGTGATAACAAACATACAGATAATAATATAATGAAAACCATAAAATGAATGCCATGCCATGGGTGTTTATGTTATGAGTCCCACCCATCATCCATACCATCATGATATCCCCATGTCTGCTTCTCGGTCACCCCGACGAAGCATGGACTCCGGTTATGTCTCAACACATCAATATATCCCTATTTTTGCTTCTCGGTCGCCCTGACGGAGCATGGACTCCGGTTCCTTTATTTTCCCGCCCATGCCATGCATGAGATGTAGGTGCATTATGCTATGTAATATATATAATTTGTAGCCTTCATATATAATTCATAGCCTAATCATATAAATCATAGCCTGGCAATATGCCATATAATATATATAAATCATAATATTAAAACCCATCATAAAACAATCATATAAATTACCAAAAATAAATCACGGGAACCATCATATAACACGTAAATCCATGGTTTACAAAAAGGTAGGAATCCTACCGAATACCGACTAGCGTCCCTTTATGCTTCCGTTCACGAATCCGGTCGCCGATCGCGCACCGATTGCGATGTCCCGATACCTTATTATACATTACCAAATCAGTCCATATTTTATCCATGATTAAGTCCCTAACTGATCACGACTTAGATCCATTAATGGTTCCTATCTTAGATCCGTTAATGGCCCATCAACCATGTCACATGATCATTAAAATTAGCCATTTAATTAACCTAATCCTTATTCACTTAAACACATATAAAACCCCATACTTAGCCCATAATTGATTCATAATCTTGGATCCATTAATCGTTCCATCAACCATGATATGTTCATTAAGAAATCAGTCCTTAAGTTCACTTAATCCCCATTAATTTTAAACACATGCATAATACCAACTTTTGCCCATAAGATGACCTATAATTGGGTCATGGGTTCGGCCATACACCATGGCCGAACCCATGATGTCTTTTTCCCATTTTTTATTTGGGTCCCTTACAACATTTTAGATCCACCATGAGTTCCATCATGAGAGAATTTAAACCATACATTTAAATCATTATTCCTTAATCAATATTTGATACATTTTAGTCCATCATCTTAGCCATAACTCCCTTTTAAAAATTACCCCATTTAATCATTATCACCCTAACAATCATAAATCATCTTCCATGGCTTCCATTCTTTATAACCTAATTAAAATCATTTAATCACCTACCGTGGGGTTCAAAAACATTCCCATTTACCATTTTTTTGAGGCCATCAAAATTCATTTTCATGTCCCATGATTTTCTCATTTAAGATCCCTTTAAATCATTACATTTAATCATAAAAACCCTAAAAATCATAAATTCTCCTTTCATGATTCTAATCCTAAAAACCCCATTACAATTCCTAAATTACCTACCATGGGGTTCAAAAACATTCCCATCTACCATTTTTTTGAGGCCATAAAAAAATCATTTACATTTCTCCAAAAAATTCCTTAACATTTAACCATTTTAACCTTAAAAATCATAATCATTCTTCCATGGTTTAAAATCCTTTAAATACCCTATTAAAATTCGTAATCATCTACCATGGGGTTCGGCCATACAACATGGCCGAACCCTATGGTCTATGATCCCTTCAAAAATCCACACTTCCATGTTTAAATAAACCTTATTCCATAATGTCCATAATACCTCTATTTATTTTTCTTAATCTCTCCTTCCCATTTTGTCCATTTCTTACTTCATTTTTGGATGGATTTAAGATCTAAGGCCCATGATAATTTGGCCACCATTAAATCCAAGAAATGGACCCCAAATCTTAAACCTTAAACAAATCCAACCTCTTGTTTAGAAATACTTACAGATCCGACGGCTCCTCCGGCTTCTCTTTCTCCCTTTGACTTCCTTAGCCTTCTTTGTCCCTCTTCTCCTTTGTTGTTTGGCCAAGGTGCTTGATCAAGATGAAATCCTCCAATGTATGGATCGGCCAATGATGGATTGGTTTTGAGAGAGAGAAAGGAGGAGGGGATGGGAAGGATTATTCCAAGGTTTGGTCTTGAGTGATGGGCTTATGCTTGCACTTCTCCTCTCTTTTCTTCTCTTCTTCTCTTCTTGGTTTTTCTTCTTCTTCTTCTTCTTCTCCTTGGGGACGTTTTTTGGAGAGAGCAAGAGTGGGAGAGAGTGAGATGAGAGAGAGGTTGAAGAATGAGATGAAAAACTATCTCATTGGGTTGCTACACTCCATCATTAAGTCCCCCACCTACCACACATGGGTTTATGTGCTTAGTGGTGGTGGTTGGGATAAAACCACCACCCTAAGCCCATGGTTTATTTTGTGTTTTCTTTGAGTGGTTTGAGTTAGATAAAACCACCATTTGACTTATTCCATTGACCCAATTTGACCCACCTAATTAATTACTTAATTAGATCCTTATTTAGGTTAATTAATTCCCATTCTAATTTAATTCCATTTCCTTAAATTCCCTCCATGTATCTACCCATGGTGGCCGGTCCCACCAATCCTTGGTCCACATGCCACCTCACTTGGTGAGGTGGAGGTGGGTCCCATCCGGCCATGTCACCTTGATCATTCTATTTCTAACTTAGGTGATTTAAATCTAATTAAATCCACTTCAACTACTTGGATCACCATTGGGCCCATGGCCCAATTACATTCACCTCTTACCCATTTACCTTAAAGCTTATACCATCTTAATCCATTAGGTCCCAAATGGGTATTGGGTCCAATTTGACCATCCTTGGCCCAATTGACCATTTAAATGAACTTAGATCCAATCCATAGTCCATTGGGCCATACTTGGGCCCTTGTCCAAACTTTGATCCATTTACCATCTATTCCATCAAATTTCCCAATTTTCATCATTAAAATAAATAATATCCACATTTATACCAATTTAAAAAGTCCGGGCTATTACACATCAAACAGTATTCTTTCGGTTTGAAATTTGGATTCGTTCCAACAAACCAATTTGCATTGAAAAATTCGACTAGAACCCACCAATATGATTTTTCTCGCGAGACGCACAAAAAACGAAAATTCTGGTCTTAGAAAACAGTTTACAATGTTTTACAGTTAACACTTTGATCAAAAATTTCTAAAACCAATTTTCAGAATGCACAATTAATCTACAACAATATTGGATGGTTAAGGAATCCAAAAAATTAGACTTTCATCCAAGGAAAAAGGTTTTACAATTATCAATCCATGAAACAAGATTTTTGGAATCAAAATTCCAATTTCATGGCCGATTTTTCCCAAAAGTCCAAATCAATTTTATAAACTAGATTCCTTCACCATGCAATCAATTTCCAATCATGTAGAACCTGTTCATGGAGTGTTTGGATGGTTGGGAATTCCATTATAAAATCTCCATCCATTGAAAATTAAATTCTCAAATTTTAGTCCATGAAATTCATCTATTACCCATGAACCTCCATTATTTTAATTTAATTTCAATATACTTGAAATCAATTGACATAGACACAATTCTGTTTTTTAAAAGAAAAGGAATTCCATCTACCCATGGTCGAATTCAATGGAGTTGACCTATGGTTGAACCAAAAAAAAGAGAGAATGAATTGGTCCTTCCATAGTCAAATTTTGTCTCTCCCTTTTTTCTCTTTTCTTCTTTTATCTCTTGGAATTGCTCATAGAATTATCCAGCAATGGTTGGTTCGAATTTGTTAGAGGAGAGAAGATAAAAGAAAAAGAAAAGCATGGACTTAAACTAGAAGAAGAAGAACATACCTTGAAAATGGAAGAGAGGAGAAAACTAGAGAGAACTCGACCAACCCTTGGAGAAGTTTGCAATTTCGATGGGTGTGGAATAGGATATGCTCACATGTGGGTCCCACTAGTATGTTGAAAATTAGAAAGATCTAAATTTAGAAAGTTTCCAAATTTAGAAAGATGTTATTTTTGGAACATCGGGTCAAAATTTAGTTTTTACTTAAAATATTTAATTAAGACAAGGGTGTGTTTAACTAGGGTGTCTAAGAGTCAGAATTGTCACGCCCTGCCCCGCCAAGCACTCACAATACAACAGAAGTTTAAACTTTAACTCCTTAAACATAGTCCATGGGTTTTGACCATTCATTTACGCGGAAGCCTAGACACAAACATTAGACAGGCTCAGATCCAACCATAAATATGGCCAGGCAAGTTCCAAGAACTAGAGGGGTCACAATGTCCTGCTTAAAACCCAGAGTCCTTAGGCAGAACTTTCACAAACACTGTGGACACGGAGAATACTTCACTAGTCAAACCATAGTTTATAAGTTTCGATTCTCAGTTTACCTGAAAGCCTAACACAAAATGTCACACATGCTATTCACATGTGGACTCAAACATGTATCATATCTCTCACTAAGAATCTAGAAACACATCATAACATCAGAATTGCACATCAGAACCATAATGATTTTATTACATATCTAATTGTGCCTCAATCAGGCACATATGGGTTTGTTACACAACCAAAGTTCATAAAAACAATACACAAATAAAATATGAAAATTCCTAATAATGGGGAAATATATTGAGTCTCCATCCCTATTGTAATTGGGGTCCATCCATCCCTTCTTGAGCCAAGTTTCCTACAACGAAAGGTATATGAGCTAAACGGTCCTGTGAAGAGAAAACAACAGATGATAAAGCATATTATCATATCAATATTTATAACGCAACAATTTATGCACTTAGAAATCATGTACTCTTTTCATGGCGTCAACACCCTGGCATAGCAAATCTAGTCTCAAATGCATGCTCTTTTCTTTCCAATCCACCCCAAGAGACTAAGTTGATGCTCGGCACCTCACCCATTTCTATTACACCATACAGCATGGCACTTGTAGAGTTGAGAGAGTTAGAGACTCAGATCACCAAGCTTTCTTCTGTTGGCTTTATTAACCCAAATACTTCTCCTTGGGGTGCGCTGACGTTACTTGTTAAGAAGAAAGATGACACAATGAAAATGTGTATTGACTACCAGAAGTTGAATCGGGTGACAGTCAAGAATAAATACCCACTGTCCAGGATTGACGATCTCTTTGATCAGTTGAGAGGAGCTAAGTACTTCTCTAAGATAGACCTCAGGTCAGGTTATCACCAATTGAGAGTGAGAGTGTGCGATATCTAGAAGACCTCTTTTGACACCCGTGTTGGACAATTTGAATTTGTTGTGATGCCATTTGGGTTGATAAATGCGCCGGCTACTTCCATGGACTCAATGAATTGTATTTTTCAACCATATTTGGATCGCTTTGTGGAGGTGTTTATAGATGATATTCTGATTTATTCTGCGACTGAGGTAGAACACGAGCAACACTTACGCATAGTGTTGCAGACTTTTTTAGAGCACAAGTTATTTACAAAACTCAGCAAATGTGAATTTTGGCTGACAAAAGTGCAGTTTCTTGGTCATGTGATCTCAGCAGATGCTGTGGCAGTCGATCTTGGTAAGATAGAATCAGTGGTTAATTGGGAGAGACCAAGGAATGTAGCAGAAATCCATAGCTTCTTGGGGTTGGCAGGTTGTTACCATAGATTTATTAAAGACTTCTCCAGTATCGCGACACCAATGACTAAATTAACTCGTTAGGGAGTTGGTTTTGTTTGGGATGTGTCTTGTCAGAAGGCTTTCACAGATTTGAAAGATAAGTTGACTTCATCTCATGTTTTAGTGGTGTCAGAACTTGGTAAAAGATATGTTGTTTATTGTGATGCTTCTCGCATTGGTCTAGGTTGTTCGTTGATGTAGGACGACCGAGTGGTAGCTTATGCGTCACGATAGTTGAAACCCCATGAACAAAACTACCCCACTCATGATCTTGAGTTAGCCGCAGTAGTGTATACATTGAAAGTTTGGCGGCATTATCTGTTTGGTGAAAAATTTGAAGTGTTGTCCGACCACAAAAGTCTTAAGTACTTATGTACTCAGAAAGACTTTAAATTTGAGGCATCGGCGATGGGTGGAGTTTCTGGAGAATTATGATTTCCAAAACTCATACCACCCTAGCAAAGCCAATGTTGTGGCTGATGCGTTGAGCCGAAAATCCCAGGGCACAGTGGTTAGTATCGGGCTTAGTAAGTAGCAGATGCTTGAGACAACAATAGATTAAGATCTTTAATTGATCGAACATGTAATAGCCCGAATTTTTGAATCAATATATATTTGGCATTTATTGATTTTAATTTGAATTTTGACATGATGGAATACCAAATGGATCAAAAGTTGGGACAAGGGTCCGAGAATGGTCCAATGGGCCATGGATTGGATGAAATCCATTTAATGGGTCAATGAGGACTAATCGGGTCAAGGATGGTCAAATTGGGCCCAATACTCATTTGGGACCCAATGGACTCAATTGAGGTAAGCCTAAGGTAAGGAGGGAATTTAATTGGGCCATGGGCCCAATGTCTACCCAATAAACCATGAATTGGAATTAATACAATTAATGGGTCAATGGTAAGTAATTGGGTCAAGATAGTCAATTTGGGTCAAAGGGCCATATGGGACCCAATGGGCCAAAGTAGGTAAGCCCTAAAATAAATGGGAAAGACAAAATATATTGGGCCATGGACCCAATGGTGATCCAATTAAGATAAATTAAATAGATTAGATAATTATAAAACTATCTAAGTTAAGATGTATCAAGATTAAGTAATATGGCCAAATGGGGCCCACCTCCACCTCAGCTATTGAGGTGGCGTGTGGACCAAGGCAAAGGTGGGGCCAACCATCATGGTTGACATGGTCAACCATGGATAAATTGAGAGGACTAATGTGGATTAAAGTGAATTAAATTGATTAAATTATTGTAAAATTTTCTAAGTTAAGATTAATGGAGTTAAAGTGACATGGCCAAGTGGGGCCCACCCCCACCTCACCAAGTGAGGTGGCGGGTGGGGTAGGTATAGGTGGGGGCCATCCACCATGGTTGACTTGGTCAACCATGGGTGGATTTCTTAAATAGATAAATTGTATGAAATTAAATTGGATGGAAATTAATTAACCTAAGTGAGGACTTAACTTAATTAATTTGGTTGGTTAATTAGGGTCAACATAAACAAGTCAAAGAGGACAAGGGAGCCATGCTTGGTGGTTGGGTCTCAACCACCACCACCAAAGTCAAGCTAGCCCATGCTTAGTTGCTGAGGCCATAATGGAGGGGTATGGTCCAAGTAAGACCAAGGAATGAGATGAGTTTTCCATCTCATCCCTCTCATTTCACTCTCTCCCTCTTCACCTCTCTCAAAAACCGTCCCATGCATTGGAGAAAAGAAAAAGAGAAGAAAACTTAGAAGAAGAAGAGAAGAAAAGAGAAAGAGAGGAGCAAGCCTTGGTCCACCCCTTCAAGATCAAAGGCTAAGATCTTGTCTTCCATCACCATCCCCTCTCCCTCTCTCAATCTAACCCCATCTACCATAGCCGATCCAAGCATATTTCACCATTGATCAAGCACATCTAGCCGATCAAACAAGGAGAGGAAGAAGAAAGGAGGCCAAGGAAGTCGACGGGAGCGACAAAGACCGGAGGAGTCGTCGGATCGTAAGTATGTTCTAAACAAGAAATTTAATTTTTAGGGTTTTAAGTTTTGGAATCCATTTCCTTGGATTGGATGGTGGCCAAACCATCGTAGGCTTTGAATTTAAAAATCCATCCAATGGTAGGATAAGAAATGGATAAAAATGGAGGAATGGATTAAGAAATGGATGAAATGGAAGAATGGAATTGTTAATGGAATTTTTAAGTCCTTATTGAGCATAGGAAAATTGGATTTTTAATGGATTAATGGGCCATAGGGTTCGGCCATGTAGCATGGCCGAACCCTATGGTAAATAATGGATGACATTTAATTAAGGTTTGAGGTTTAAAATGTTGGAGAATGATTAATGGTTTTATGAGGATTTCAAGATTTTAAAAATGATTAAAAAGTTGGTAAGTTTTAAAGGGGTTAAATAAGAAAAATTATGAGGTATGTAGATGATTTCAAGTAGGCCTCAAAATAATGGAAATATGATATTTTAAAGAAATCATGGCCTATAGGGTTCGGCCATACAAGGTGGCCGAACCCCATGGTTAGTGATTTATGATGGTTAGGGTTTCAAGGGTTAAATGTAGTCAAACTTTTGGAAAAAAGTTTTATGATGGAATCCATGGATTATATTTTAGAATTTTTTTTATAAGAATGGAACTATGGTGATGGCTAACTATTTTTATAAAAATGAAAACATGGAAGATGATGGAGGAAGTGATAATTTCAATGGATTTACAAAGTGTATGGTATGGTTTTTTTTTTAAAGGGCCAAAATGAATGAAGGTTAGTGATTTTAAAATGGATTATTTTTGGGACAAAACATTAGTCTTTGAAAATGGCATCCATAAAGGTGAACCCTAGGGTGGTGATTAGTGGTTTTAATAAATGGAAAATGATGTAGAAGAAGGTTAGATTTTAATGGATTTATGAAAATGATATGTGAGGTTTTAAATGGGATGAGAATGGGGACTTAAATGAATAAATTAAATTCATTGGTGATAGGATTAAATGAGACAAAATGGACCCAAAAGAAGGAGATAGGGTACCATGGGTTCGGCCATGGTGCATGGCCGAACCCACGATCTCTTTGTGGGCCACCTTTAGGGCCAAATGTGAAAGGACATATGGGATTAAATATTTTTCAAAATTAAATAATAGGTGGCTGATTTTATGATACTAGGTCATGATTAAATGGATCTAAGTATGAATAAATTGTTGGACTTAGAACGTACATAAATGGATGGATGATTGAACCATGGGAGAGGAATGGCAAAACGGTAAATAAGTGCCACATTGAAAAACCATAGGTTCGGCCATAGTACATGGCCGAACCCTATGTGGATTGAACATGGAATTGGATAGATTAGAAGGACATTATGAATGATTAAATGAAACGTATAGATGCTGCGTTTTAGGCTCGCTCAATGTAATATTTGAAATGGCCAAAAATTGGATTTATGTATGTGTTTTAACCAAATGGATAATGGGCTAAGTTAAGGACCGATTTTTAATAAACTTGTAAAGGATCATTGAATGGATCTAGGGTTATGATCAGATAGGAACTTAATCATGGATAACGTATGGACTAATTCGGTAAATATAATAAGGTATCGGGACGTCGCAAATGATACGCGATCTGCGACCGGATTATCGAATGGAAAACGTAACGGAACGCTACACGGTATTCGGTAGGATTCCTACCTTTTTGTAAGCGATGGATATGTGATGGTATTTTAGATTATTTTGATTTGGCTTATGATGGATTTATGATTATGATTTATCTTATGATAAGTTTTAAGTTATGAATCATATGGATTATATTTTAACATTATGCATTATATGGCTATGTATGGTATATCAAAATTATGGTTTATCTATATACTACATAGCATAATGCACGTACATCTCATGCATGGCATGGGCGGGAAAATAATGAAACCGGAGTCCATGCTCCGTCGGGGCAACCGAGAATCAAACATGGGGATAGTTCTATAACCGGAGTCCATGCTCCGTCGGGGCGACCGAGAAGCAAACATGGGGATAATACATTGTATGATCATACGGATGATGGGTGGGACACATGACATAGGCACCCATGGCATAACATTCATTACATGCTTATTTTGTTATATTTTATTGTATCGGTATGCGTGTTATCACTAATCCATGTACTGGCCCTACTTGGAGTCCTACTAGGAGCGTTGACTAACGCCCTACTTCTACCTTAGATGATGACGCAGGGGATGGCGGAAGCGGTGGACATGACAGGAGCCAAGCTTAGGAGCTTGGGAAGCGGAGTCTTAGTTTATTTACGTTTACATTTTGGAGATGTAATTTTAAAGTAACTTAGCTTGTCGGGTTGTATAAATTTACATTTCTTGCGATGGTTTGGACGTTACTTATGGACAATTACATTTGGTGATATAAATATGATCATAGGGGCATTTTGGTAATTTAATGTTGTATCTTCCCTTCTATCTAAAAACCGGTAGGATAGACTCTATTATCATGTTCCGTAATGATTATAATCCGCGAGCTTACTTCCTACGGGTGAACCATTCTCGTGGACTTAGTTCCGCGCACGCGTGGGGTTGGCCAGTTAAGGGTCGGGCTTTAGAAGCTCGGACTTAACTCGTGTCGTGGCGTCCGCGCCCTCTCTCACTCTTCTATTTAAAAAAAAAAAAATAGACTCTGATTTTCGGAAAGCGGGTGAAAAAGGGGCGGGCGTTACAGTTGGTATCAGAGCAAAATCGAAAGAATGAATCCTTCGAAGTAAGATTAAGACGGTTGCATGTCTCACTGACAGCTAAGAATCCCAACTGACCGACTCTTCGGAGTCCGCTGCACGGGGGCCGGATTAATCTACTTCGATTGACTCAGACTGAAACATTCAATCTGAGCGCCACATTTGACGTAAGAAAAATGATAGGAAGGGAAGTACAATCATTATAACATTGATAGGTTTATCAAACGTAGGAACATTTCCCCCAATTTCACAAAAATGGACAAACATAGCTAGATGGGAAGTTTTCCCCAAACCAAGTATGCTTATTTGGCAACTTTCCTCAAATGAAAGAAACGATATTCGATACTTAGGAATTTTCCCCCAAAAATGAAGTATACTTGATCGATAATTCTCCCCCAAATTGAAGGAAATATTTGATACTTAGGAAAATTGTTCTGAACTATGAACATGCCAATATTATGACGGAACTAAGTCAATATTTTTTAATGACTTAGGAAATGCCACCAAAAAGAAGAACCCGCCGCAACCCAAGGGTAGAGAAAGAGGTAACACCCCCTCGTCAGGACGAGGAAGTACAACCACCACCTCATACCGCCGAGGGACAAAATAGTATAAACATAGAAGGTGTACCTCCCGAGTTAAGAGACATAGTCCAAGCGGCAATCGCTTCTGCTCTCCAACAACACTCAAGCGGCAATGCGACCGCCAGCGACTCTAGTAAACTAAAGATGGTCAAGGACTTCCAACAACAGCGCCCTCCCTACTTCAAGGGAAAGGAAGGGGCTGTGGGAGTGGAGCACTGGTTAAAGAGGATCAATCAAATCTTGAATTTGCTCCAGGTCTCCAGTCCTGCTGATAAGATCTTACTGGCCACATCCCAACTGATCGAGGATGCCAGTAGTTGTGGGAAGTGGTAGAAAAGCAACAAACGCTGGTACCAGAAAGAGAAAGGATCCCCATGACATGGGAGTGGTTCTCAGCCACCTTCCTAGAACAATTTCTTCCGGAGGAAGAAAGAGAGAGCCAGACTGAAGCCTTCATCTCATTGGTACAAGGCAACATGACAGTGGCGGAGTATCACAGAGAATTTCTTAAGCTGTCTATCTATACGTTCTATATGGTGGATACTAAACACCGAAGGGCCCGCAAGTTTGAACGGGGCCTTCGGCCAAGCATCAAGACTAGAGTGACCATTTTCAAAGAGCCCACACTGGCAAGGGTGGTTAGCAGGGCCATCATCGCAGAACGGGAACTAAATGAGATAGTACGGTTCGACAACCGTCGAGGGCAGGTTGGACGGGGAACATTCCAACCCAACAAGAAATTCGGCCCAAATCCTAGCAGTCCCTCACCCTCCACGGGATCTACCGGGGGCTTTCGCCCCAGTCAGCCTTCTACATCAGCATCAGTCACACAGGTTCCCCGGGGTGGGAACACATGTTATCAGTGTGGCCAACAGGGCCACTACAAGCGAGAGTGTCCACAGACTAGCTGACCCTCCAACTTGAGGGGCTCTTTCCGCCCTCCAAGTAGACCAACATAGTCGCGGGGAGGCAGAACATATAATCAGGCGGGGCGGGCACCAAAACCTGCGGGATCTGGACGACTCTTCACCATACCATTTCCAGTAGCAGTGGACCGTTCAGTGATGCAAGGTATGGCTGTAATTGGTAGTTCCTATGCTGTTACTTTATTTGACTCTGGAGCATCACATTCATTCATATCTGCTGCATTCATATCTCCCACGGGTACACTAGTACAAAACCTGTCCACATCAATCACCATTGTATCCCCCGTCGGAGACACATCATTAGGACTTATATGTATGACATTGAACACGGAACTCGCGGGATTCAAATTCGAGTTCAACTATTTAGTAATCGATATGGCGGAATATGATGTCATATTTGGCATGGATTGGTTGACTATGTATCAGGCCCATTTTGACTGCCATCTTCATAGGGTGATATTTTGGTCACCCGAAGGAAAGCGGTACGTGGTACCCGCTGACAGGCAGGGTATCCCTTGAAGGCTGCAGGAGGAATTGAACCATATCGCCTTGAACAACCTCAGACTAGATAAGGTACCAATGATTGGACTTCCGGCTATAGTCACAGATTTTGCCGAGGTATTCCCAATAGAACTCCCTGGTTTGCCACCCAAGAGGGAGATAGACTTTGAAATAAAATTATACCCCGGCGCCGCTCCAATATCATTACCCATTATAGGATGGCACCAACTGAGACGACCGAGCTGAAGAAGCAAATTGATGAACTGCTCAGACTAGGCTTCATTCGGAACAGTACATCCGCATGGGGAGCCCCAGTGTTATTTGTGAAAAAGAAAGACGGTACCCTACAAATGTGTGTGGACTACCGGATTGATGATCTGTTTGATCAACTTAGGGGTTCCTCTCATTTCTCCAAGATTGACCTGATGTCCGGATACCATCAAATTCGGGTTAGAGAGGAGGACATAGAGAAGACTGCCTTTAGGACATGGTATGGGTTATATGAGTATGTAGTCATGCCGTTTGGGCTTACTAATGCACCGGCGGTGTTCATGGACCTGATGAATAGGATATTCCGTCCATACTTAGATAAGTTTGTGATCGTATTCATCGATGATATTCTGATCTACTCCAAAAGTCAGAATGAACATGCCGAGCACCTACGGATAGTCCTAGACACCTTGTGGAAGAACCAATTGTATGCCAAAGCCAGCAAGTGTGAATTTTGGCTATCTGAAGTCAACTTCTTGGGGCACATCATATCAGAGGAAGGTATAGCCGTGGACCCGGCTAAGGTAGCAGCAGTCAAGGAATGGAAAGCGCCGACAAATGTGACCGAGATCTGCAGTTTTCTGGGATTGGCCGGTTACTATCGGAAATTCATCATGGACTTCTCCAAGATTGCGGCTCCACTTACCCGACTCACTCAGAAAGGAGTCAAGTTTGAGTGGTCCAATCTGTGCAATCAAAAGCTGGAACTAGCAGCGGTGGTCTTCGCTCTAAAAAGCTGGAGACACTACCTTTATGGTGAAAAGTTCGAGGTGTTCTCAGATCACAAAAGTCTGAAGTACTTATTTGATTAGAAAGAACTCAATATGAGACAGCGTAGATGGATGGAATATCTGGCGGATTACGAGTTCGCACTTCGGTATCATCCTGGGAAGACAAACAAAGTGGCGGATGCCCTCAGCCGCATGTCACATGCGACAGTAGCCAGCTTGATCAGGACGGAATGGGAGGTACTGAATACCATCAGAGAATTTAAACTCTACCTCAATAATCATGGGACCATATATAATCTGATCATACGATCCAACATGGTCTCCGAGATTGAACGGGAGCAACGGACAGATCCAGAAGTGGAAGAAATCTGGGCTAAGATGTCTACCGGTGAGGTCATACCGGAGTGGGAGTTACGACCTGGACAGGGTCTTATGTTCCGAGGCAGGACATATGTGCCTAAGAATTGAAGAAGAGAATTGCTAATTGAAGCACACCAAACCAAACTCTCTATCCACCCGGGCAGCACCAAGATGTATCATGATCTTAAGAGGCACTATTGGTGCATGGGCTTAAAAAAGACGTAGCAGCCTTTGTTGCTTGTTGCCTAACTTGTCAACAGGTTATGGCAGAACATCGGAAACCACCGGGCCTACTTGCACCCTTACCGGTACCAGAATGGAAATGGGAGCACATATCCATGGACTTTGTAACAGGGTTGCCAAGGTCATCAAAGGGCAACGATGCGATATGGGTCATGTGGACCGGTTGACCAAGTCTGCACATTTCCTTCCCATCAAGATGACAGATTCATCAGAGACTTTGGGTCGACGGTACATCCGGGAGATCATCACGTTACATGGTACTCCCCGGTCTATTGTATTCGACAGGGATGGCCGATTCATCGGTAGGGTATGGCAGGGCCTGCATTCGGCTATGGGGGCCTACGTATTGACTAGCACAGCATTTCATCCACAGACTGATGAACAGTCAGAGAGGACGATACAGACACTGGAAGATATGCTGAGAGCATGCATGCTAGACTTCAAGGTCGGATGGGAGGACCATTTGCCACTGCTGGAGTTCTCTTACAATAACAGTTGCCAGGTAAGCCTCCAGATGGCTCCATTCGAGGCCTTGTATGGTAGGCCGTGTAGATCACCAGTGTGTTGGACAGAGGCCGGTGAGCCTGCATTGATTGGACCGAATTTGGTTGCGGAGACTACATCACAAATTAAACTGATACGACAACGTCTACTCACTGCACAGAGCCGTCAGAAGAGCTATGCCGACAAGAGGAGAAGGTTCCTCGAGTCTGAGGTGGGAGACTTAGTGTTCTTAAAAGTCTCGCCGTGGAAAGGACACATGAGGTTCGGAAAGAAAGGGAAACTGTCGCCTAGATTTGTGGGGTCGTTTTCGATACTGAAGAGGGTGGGAGGGGTGGCTTATCAGTTAGCGCTCCCTCCACAGCTGTCATCTCTACATGATGTGTTTCATGTGTCCATGCTGAGAAAGTACAATCTTGATCCTTCTCATGTAATAAATGTTCAAGACATCGATGTACAAAGCGATGTGACATATGTGGAGAAGCCGGTCAGAGTTATTGGAAGCGAACAAAGGGTGCTGTGGAACTGCGCCATCCAGTTCGTCAAGGTGGTATGGGAACGACATGGCAGTGAAGAAACCACCTGGGAACTTGAGTCGGAGATGAAAAAGGGGCGGGCGTTACAGAACACAGTGATTTAGGTTGGATACAGAACTTGGTTGTGCAACCTATGCAAGTGGACAATGTAATAACAGCACAACAAGTAGACCCATTGGCTTCCAATTTGAGACAAAAAGTACTTCGAGGGCTAGGCCCTGAAGGATGGTCAATGAGATTAGACGGTGGATTGGTTCTTCAAGGAAGATTGTTTGTACCTACCACAGATCAGTGTAGAGATGAGGTACTTAACTAGTTTCATCATTCTCGTTTTACGGTAGACCCAGGCCGTACTAAGATGTATCAGGATATTTGACGACAGTTTTGGTCGAAAGGTTTGAAAGGAGATGTAGCTAAGTGTCTACGCCATTGTCATACATGGCAGCAAGTCAAGGCTGAGCACCAAAGACCAGTAAGAGAATTGCAGAACCTTCCAGTATCTCAATGGAAATGGGAACATATTACAATAGACTTTGTGACAACTTACCAAGGTCACTATTGAGCACTGAAATATTGCATTTTTACCCCTAGTTAGCCTTGATTTTATATATATCACATGTGTTTAATGTCATTTTATAGTTTTGTACTTAAAAATGGAAAGTTCAGAGAAATCATCTCCATTCAGTGGATAATTGCAAGATTAGAGCTTAAAAGTGAATACCTGGAATTTTAATAATTTAATTCATGCCACTTTTAGGGGTTTTCATTCAAATTAGTCAATCTGGATCCAATTATAAGAGTCTAAGATTAATTAACTATTTTTAGAATTTAAGTCGGGAATTAATTATTAAATTCTGGAAGAGAGACTTTTGAGCATTGAAATATTACATTTTTACCCCTGATTATTGGGCCAGTTAATCCTCAATTTTGTATATAATCACGCATGTAGTTTGTCAGTTTTGTAGTAAAAAATGGAAAGTTCAGGAAAATCAAGCTAAAACAACAAAAGATTGCAAGTTTAGAGCTTTAAGAGAAGACCTAGAATTATTATAATTATTTTATGTCACTTTCTAGGATTTTCATTTAAATTAATTAATCTGGATCCAGTTATGAGAGTCTATGATAAATTAATAATTTTTAGATTTAAAGTGGTTGAATAATTATTTAATTCTAAAGGTTAAAAGCTGCAATCTAAGTGCCAAAGCCCGAATTTCAAGTCATTGGGCCATGACTCAATTCAAATGAGCCAAGTTGTGCTCCAGAAAGCTTCAATAGGCCAAGCCACATGCAAGCCCATGCGCATTCCACACATTGGGCCAGGCCAGTGTGCAAGCTCAGTGCAACTACGGCCCAAGCTCTCAAATCCAATTCAAATGGGCCTGAGTTGAGGTCTAGATCTAAATCCAAAGCCCAAGTCCAATGAACTCCATGGTCCATGTTTGAATTTTACCTAAATCCAATCCAACTATCTATGTCCAAAGCCCATAACCCAACTTCACATCCACACCATCCAACTTCCATCTTAGATCTTAACGCTCCATCTCACATACCAAATTAGATCAAACCTTGATCCACCATGAAATCTAACTCATCCATTCACCTATCATTAGATATAGGTCATCCATCATCATCGTGATCATCTTAACCTTAGATTAGTGTCCATTCATGCATCACTTATTAATTCATGCATTCATCTCATGCATTAATCATCTTAACCATTAGATATTAGGTCATCTAATCTCATTCATTCATTCATTTCTTAGAAACCCTAGAGCCTCCACATGCATTCATCACATAAACACATTACCTTAGATTTAGGTCATGCATTTCATCATCCATTTAGATCCACCTGTGCATCTAAACCCTCCATCAACCATCTACCCACAACTATATTTCTTTTACCCAAAATACCTTAGACCCATTAGATCAAAACTCCATTTAATTTAAGCCCTCCATTCATAAACCCTAAGCAATGAACAACTTGAACCTCAAGATAGCCTCCATGCTCATTTTACATATCATTATCGCCATGATTTTTGCAACCTAAAACCTCTCCATGCACTTAGACCTAAAATCATCTAGATACACTCCAAGGATCTTAACACACCTCATCATCCACATCACCAATACCTCACATGATTTGTCTCAATCCCAATCCAATCGATTCGAATTTCATACCTAGTCAACCCTCCATGTCATCTTCCTATCATCCATTCATTCATTCGTCTCATCTCTTAATCTCATCCATTCATTCATCATCTCATTGCACAAACCCTAAAACTACATAGCAAATTCGAATTTCCCATTGCCAATCGAATTGCTATTTTCTCTCTTAATCTCCTATCTTCCCTTTACCTTGACATAGCCAAGAAGCCAAGCCACCTACACACACACCAAATTCGTGTGACCTCCCTTTAGAAACCCTAAAATCCAAACTTAAATCTCCATCATCCATTCCCATTTAGATCCAATCCAGTCCCTTGATTTCCCAACTTTAACCTTGAATTAATCCAAGCCATCCATATCTTTTCAAAACCTATAAATACCCCATTACCCCAAGAGGTAAAATTCGAATTTGACCTGGAGCTTGAGAAGACCAACGCTGGAGCAAAATACAAGAAGCCAGGAGCACCATTTGAATTTACAAAGTGAGAGTTGTAAATTTTATTTTCATGTTGTCTTTCTTGTATTTAATTTATAAGTGCCTTGTATTTTAATTCTTCCATTTAATAAAGTGAAGCATCCATTTAGAATCCTAGAACATCCAATTTCTAAAATTCTTTTATGATTATTTTACTTTAATTCAAGATTAGAACTTTTGTTTATTTGATTGAACATAAGCATATGCAATAGTTAGGATCTTGATTGTAAATTTTGAATCATGATTACTAAGGTTTGATTAATTAAATTAAAAAGTTGTGAATCTTGTTTTATCAGTAAATATGAAATGCAATTGAGATCTTGACGTGAATTTCAGATCTAGGGCTTGCTTTGTTTACACATTTTGGGTGATGAACTGTCTATTCCAAATAACCAACCTTTACGTTACTGCACGTTTATTTTAAGTTATTTATTTTCTTGCAATTGAATTTTATTTCTTTTAATCATGTTAGATTTTATGTTTGTTGTATAATTTTTTTCTAACCTAAATCTTGTATGTTTTATTCTTTTTAAATTCTTTAATTCATGTTATTCTTTTATTCTGTTAATTCTTTGTATTTACTCTCTCAAAATTCATTCAATTAAAGATTGGAGATGTGGTATTTTTATAACTTGTAATTTTGACTATGATTAAGATTATCATTTAATTCACCATTTTAATTCAAAGACAATTAATTCACACATCTGATTTGTTGATTTTCCAAGTTAGATAAATGACTCATATAAAGGTTTTACTTCTTGAAAATAATTCTTTTTAAAGGAACACAAATTTAATTTTTATTCATATATTTTGAGATTTTCCTTTGGGTTCGACCTTGCACTCAATCGCTATACTATACATGTTTCGTGCGCTTGTGAGGTTTACAATTATAAAACATCAACAAGTTTTTGGCGCCGTTGCTGGGGTAAATCATAAAATTAAGTTGTGTTATCTTTAAAAATTAAATATTTTTAGGAAAAAATGTTATTTTTGGAAAGTTCTATTTTAGGCAACTCTTTAAAAATGGAAACTTTTTCTGTTTTTGGAAAGTTAACTTAAATAAGAAATTCTTGAAAATCTCAATAATTTGAATCAATTTATTTTTGGAAAAGTTTTCTATTTTTAGAAAAAAAAACTATTTTTGGTAATTGATCTATTTTTGGATACCTTCCAATTTTAGCAAATTTTCCAAACTTAGAAGTTTTCTAAAATTTTAGAACTTTTATCTAACTTAAGAAATCTTCAAAATAAGATGTCAAATCTTGGGAATCATTGAATAAATTTTTAATTTGGTGAACTTTGATTTAATTTCCATAATCTTATCATATTTTAAAATTCTTGTTTATAGATTGTAAATAGTGTATCTCCTTATTTAATTGTAGTTATAGGAAAACATGATTTAGATTAGGTTTCATGCATTCTTTATTAGAGTCAGAATCTTCATTTTGTTTTGTGGTATTTCATTTTATACGAATTTTAAATTGCGCAATAAAAATTTCTGATAGGAATGCACTACAGGCCAAGGTAAGTGCCTAACCTCATTTTCTTTAATTTTTTATTTTCCATGCATTCATATAGATTTTATTTAAGGTGTTTTGCATTTATTTTGAATAAAAAAAATAAAAATATTGCATATTTACTTTGATCATGCATTTAAGTTGCTAGTTCCATACATTATATTAGATTGTTTGTTTATTGTTTGCATATTTGCTTTGAGTATTGCATTATTAGATTTAGGATTGCATTCACAAAAATAGAAAAATAAAAAAGATTAGTAAATAAAAATGGTTCATGCGTCTCTTAAAATCAATTAAGGAACCATTAGGCTAGATTTTTAGGGTTTCATGGTCAGTAGGAACCTTTTCATATCAAATCAATTTTTGTAACCACTGAATAATTTATCTTCAAGAATGGTGTCTAAAGCTAGTTCTGTCACCAAGACATGAGGTCGAGCATCGTCTAAGGATAACCTGGGACGAGATGTCATATGCTCCCCCGCTTACCTGGCCATCTTGTGGTTAAACTCTCATTGGAGACTTAGATTATTTGGAGTGAAAAGTAGGAGCAAATCTAAAGACAAATTTTAGGGTCCTATTAGCAGCCAATAAAAATTCAATTTCTCTTAAAGAAATTTGAATCTAGATTTAGGTATTTCTTGTGTGATTTTTGTTTGAACGTGTGTGATCGTGTCTGTGTATGCTTCATTGGTCTAGTGACTTCAACAATCGCTTGGTTTGAGTTACACTTCCTGTTAGTCCATCAATCGTTGCTTTCGGGCTCAGTGAGGCCCAGTTATAGACAGTCCACCCTCATCACCATCATCCAATCATCCATTTCACTCACACCAGAACCATCAAAGGATCTACCCAAATTAACCCATTTACATATCTACCCATTTACCCATCCACCCATTTATCCACTTACTCATTTAACCCATTTATCAATTTACCTATCCACCCATTTACCCATTTATCTATTTACCCATCACCCATTTACCCATTTACCCATCCACCCACACTCATTTACCCATATTCACCAACTCATTTTCCTTTACCCAGACCCACTACCCACATGTCTATGTCTGAGTCCTTAGTGTCTAGTTTAGGTTCGCATTGAGTCAGTCTAGCCTAGGATGTTTATTAAGTCAGTTTAGGAGTTTTGTTGTTAGATTTGTATATAGGTTTTGCGTTGTGAGCCTTTTTAGGTACATCTAAACCCAGTTAGCACTGTTCTGATATTTTCTGATTTGCACCTGATCACTGTAGATGAGGGAACAGTGAGGACAATGTTCAATTCGAGTTTGGGGGTATTGAGGGGTTACACTTCAGTCTTCAGTCCAAAAAAAAATTTGTTTTCTTAGGAAAAGATAGGCAGACTTAGCTTTTTCAAGGGAAGAGTAGGCGAAGGCTAAGACTCTTTGGTGCTTAAAAGACTGTAAATCTTAACTTGAGAAAATCATGCGTCTTGACAATCCGACGTAAAAAGAGACACATTTTTTACATTAATACTTTGATAGAGATCTTTATATCATACTTTTCAAGAAAGACTTTTATAGGATTTATATTTGGAAAAACCTGTACACAACCATATTAAGTTTAGTCTGAAAACGAAAAATATTCACGAGTCAAGTGATCACTAGAGGAATACCAGTGGAGACTTAACCCAGTGAGCTTTAGAGCCGTTCTTTTCTTCTGAGGGTTATAAGTCAATTCCATTTTCTTTGGTAGTGCAAATAAGTTGTTGTTGATCTCATTATTCTTATTAGTCATATTACTGAGAATGCCATCAAATTTGAGTTACCATACCTGAATTTTTTTGGAATTTATTTGAAACAAAGAAACCATCTTATGAAGTTTAGGATATGATATAGGTCATTTTTTTATCGTTTGACCTTCAAGTCTACCTATTTTTGGTCATCTTATCTTGATAGTTCCCCAGTTGAGCCTTCAAAATAGCCTGTTTTCTTGACTAGCCATGTCTACCATACCCAACTCTAGTTCAGGAGTATGAGCCTTTCAAAAAATCCATGACCTGTTCTTAGAAAAGGTTAGAGATGAAAAATTAAGGGATGGTACTCTAAAAACAAGGGCACAAGAAAGAAAAAAACAAGAAAAAGAAAAAGAAAAAGAAAAAGAAAGAAAATAGCATCCAAAAAAGGGAAACATCCACACACCAAAAGAAGGATGTGAAAAAAAAGAAAAAAAAGAAATACTTTGAAAAGTACTGAAAAGAAAATAAAGGAAAAATATCCCATTCAAAACAATGAATACCTTTAACCATTTATATTCAAAGTATTACTAGAGTATTATATCCTTATTTGATTTGACCCGATCCTAAGCCACGTTTCGTTCTAAAAGGAAGTCTTATTGATCTTATGTCTAAATATGGTGTTTCAAGTGGAAAATAAAAGAAGAAAAATGATGGTATTTGACTCAACGTTCTCAGGAAAGTGACACCTATTCATGAGATCATTCATCTTCTTTGATATGAGCCGTTTTTGTCTAATACATATGTGAGTTACTTTGATTTTGAATACATAAATTAAGCTCACATATATTTGAGGAAAAATGAACCCAAACCTCTGAGCGTTAATTTTTCCGAGAGATATATCCAGTGAGGTTTGTAGTCAAAGCACATTTTCCAACGGTGTGAACAAAACTTGAGTCTATTTGGAAAAGGGAGTCTATCTTAACCTTGGCTAAAGAACACACACACTCCAAGTATAAACCTTGGAAAGTGAAATTTAGAGTTATGTCTAGACCTCTCATCCTTGTGTTCCTGTTAAATATGTTGATATTTGTGGGTATTATCACTGTAAGCTCTCACGAGACTATAACTCATCCACTAGAGGTGAGCTAGGGGTTTAAAGGCTTGTTGCATACGCTAGTTGCAATCGAGAGTACCAGAGAAAGTGTTTCAATTTTAGGATTTTCATTTTATTCAGTTGGTCTAAAATAGGATTTCTGTGTGTCCTTAGATTTTTTAAGTTTTAGTTTTGCTCGAGGACTAGCAAAATCTGAGTTTGGAGATATTTGTTGGGCATTGAAATATTACATTTTTACCCCTAATTATTGGGCCAGTTAATCCTCAATTTTGTATATAATGATGCATTTAATGTAGTTTGTTAGTTTTGTAGTAAAAAATGGAAAGTTCAGGAAAATCAAGCTAAAACAACAGAAGATTGCAAGTTTAGAGCTTTAAAGAGAAGACCTAGAATTATTATAATTATTTTATGTCACTTTGTAGGATTTTCATGTAAATTAATTAATTTGGATCCAGTTATGAGAGTCCATGATCAATTAATAATTTTTAGATTTAAAGTGCCTGAATAATTATTTAATTCTAGAGGTTAAAAGCTGCAACCCAAGTGCCAAAGCCCGAATTTCAAGTCATTGGGCCATGACTCACTTCAAATGGGCCAAGTTGTGCTCCAGAAAGCTTCAATAGTCCAAGCCACATGCAAGCCCATACTCATTCCACACATTGGGCCAGGCCAGTGTGCATGCTCAGTCCAACTAAGGCCCAAGCTCTCAAATCCAATTCAAATGGGCCTGAGTTGAGGTCTAGATCCAAATCCAAAGTCCAAGTCTAATGAACTCCATGGTCCATGTTTGAATTAATCGAACTTCACATCCACACCATCCAACTTCCATCTTAGATCTTAACCCTCCATCTCACATACCAAATTTGGTCAAATTTTGATCCACCATGAAATCTAACCCATCCATTCACCTATCATTAGATCTAGGCCATCCGTCATCATCATGATCATCTTAACTTTAGATTAGTGTCCATCCATGCATCACCTATTAATTCATTCATCTCTTAGAAACCCTAGAGCCTTCACATGCATCCATCACATAAGCACATTACCTTAGATTTAGGTCATGCATTTCATCATCCATTTAGATCCACCTGTGCATCTAAACCCTCCATCAACCATCTACGCACAACTATATTTCTTTTACCCAAAATACCTTAGACCCATTAGATCAAAACTCCATTTAATCAAGGCCCTCCATTCATACACCCTAAGCAATGAACAACTTGAACCTCAAGATAGCCTCCATGCGCATTTTACATATCATCATCGCCATGATTTTTGCAACCTAAAACCTCTCCATGCACTTAGACCTAAAATCATCTAGATACACTCCTAGGATCTTAACACACCTCATCATCTACATCACCAACACCTCACACGATTTGTCTCAATCCCAATCCAATCCATTCGAATTTCACACCTTGTCAACCCTCCATATCATCTTCCTATCATCCATCCATTCCTTCATCTCATCTATTCATTCATCATCTCATTGCACAAACCCTGAAACTACATAGCAAATTCGAATTTCCCATTGCCAATCTAAATGCTATTTTATCTCCTAATCTCCTATCTTCCCTCCACCTTGACATAGCCTCCAAGCCAAGCCACCTACACACACACCAAATTAGTGTGACCTCCCTTTAGAAACCCTAAAATCCAAACTTAAATCTCCATCATCCATTCCCATTTAGATCCAATCCAGTCCCTTGATTTCCCAACTTAAACCCTGAATTAATCCAAGCCATCCATCTCTTTTCAAAACCTATAAATACCTCATTACCCTAAGAGGTAAAATTCGAATTTGACCTAGAGCTTGCAGGCTGGAGCAAAAGATAAGAAGACAGGAGCACCATTCGAATTTACAAAGTGAGAGTTGTAAATTTTATTTTCATGTTGTCTTTCTTGTATTTAATTTATAAGTGCCTTATACTTTAATTCTTCCATTTAATAAAGTGAAGCATCCATTTAGAATCCTGAAACATCCAATTTCTAAAATTCTTGTATGATTATTTTACTTTTAATTCAAGATTGCAACTTTTGTTTATTTGATTGAACATGAGCATATGCAATAGTTAGGATCTTGATTGTAAATTTTGAATCATGATTACTAAGGTTTGATTAATTAAATTAAAAAGTTGTGAATCTTGTTTTATCAGTAAATATGAAATGCATTTTGGATCTTTACGTGAATTTCAGAGCTAGGCTTTTGCTTTGTTTATACATTTTGGGTGATGAACGATCTATTTTCAACAACTAACCTTTACGTTATTGCACTTTTATTTTAAGTCATTTATTTTCTTGCAATTTAACTTTATGTCTTTTAATCATGTTAAATTCTATATTTGTTGTATAATTTTTGTTCTAACCTAAATCTTGTATGTTTTATTCTTTTTAAATTCTTTAATTCATGTTATTCTTTTAATTCTTTGTATTTACACTCTCTCTCAAAATTCATTCAATTAAAGACTGGAGATGTGGTATTTTTATAACTTGTAATTTTGACTATGATTAAGATTATCATTTAATTCACCATTTTAATTTAAGGACAATTAATTCATACATCTTATTTGCTGATTTTCCAAGTTAGATAAATGACTCATATAAAGGTTTTACTTCTTGAAAGTAATTCTTTTTAAAGGAACACAAATTTAATTTTAATTCATATATTTTGAGATTTTCTTTTGGGTCTGACCTCGCGCTCAATCGCTATACTATACATGGTTCGTGCTCTTGCGAGAATTACAAATTTAAAACATCAGAAGAGACTATGCAATTCAAGTGCCAAAGCCTGAAATTTGCCAAGATCCACTTCATATGGGCCAAGCTAAGCTCCACAGACCAGCATTGGGCCAGGCCACAGACAATCCATGTGCATTTCATACAGTTGGGCCAGCCAATATGCAACTCAAAGGCCCATGTTCTCAAGTTCAAGTCCAAATCAAGTGGGCTTAAGATGATGTCCATGAGTTGAGGTCCAAATCGAAACTCCAATAGCTCCATGGATCATATTCGAATTTCACCTAATCCCATATCTAATTACCCGTGGCCGAATTTCATAACCCTAATCCCTCTCTCTTTCATGCAACTCATCTCCACCCTCCATTCCTCATGTTAAATCTCCACCTTCCATCTCATGCATCAAAATTAGGTCAAACTTAGAGCCACCTATCAAATCCAACCCATACATCTTTCATTTTAGATCTAGGCCATCCAACCTGTCCATCATTTAGACTAAGCTTAGGATCATGACCATCCATGCATTGTCTATTCATCCATCCATCTAGATCATCCATTACTCATTAAAGCCATTACACCTTAGGACATTTCATCTCAACCTTCCAATTCAACCATGCATCATGAGGAACACCCTAGAGCCTCCACATTCATCCATCACATATATAATTTGCATTAAATCTAGGTCATTCATCATATCATATATCCATCTCCACCTTTAAATCACAACCCTTCATTAAGTACCATATCATTCATACAAATTATTTTTATCATTCACCTTCGAGCCATTATATTTAATCCCAATCTAATCCAAGCCATCCATCCATTAAAACCCTACATTAGAACAACTTGGAGCTCAAGTAGCCTCCATGCGCATATGTCATGTCATCCATCATCTTATCACCACACACCCCACACAATTTTAGCAGTTAAAATTCTCCATGTATTTGGACAAAATCCCATCCAAATACACTCCTAAAATCACTAACACACCTAATCATCCCAATGTTCCATGTAACATGATTTTTGCACAACTCCATCCTTCCATTCGAATTTCACATAGGTCAACCCTAAGCCATATCATCTCATTATCATCCATCCATTCATTCATCACATCTCTCAATCTCATCCATTTATTCATCATCTCATACAATAAACCCTAATCCTACATAGCCAAACTCGAAAATCCCATTGCCTAAAACCAATCCTATTTTCTCTCATTCTTTTCTTGCACTCCACTCCAAGCCACCTACACACAAGCTAAATTCGTGTACACCCTTGTAAACCCTAGCCTTTTCCAACTTTTAATCTCCATCACCCAATTCCATTAAGATCCAATCCCATCCTTCCATCCATCAACTTAAACCAAGATTTAATCTTATCCATCCATCCTTTTCTTAAGCCTATAAATACCCCCATTACCCCATATCCAAAATTTGAGTTTGACCTGGAGCTCAAAAGGACCAAAGACTGAGGAGAAATGATCAAGAGACAAGAAGACAAAAGGTCCCACACGATTTTACAAGTGAGAGTTGTAAATTTACGTCTCCATTTTGTTATCTTGTTCTCAATTTTATGTATGCCTGTACTTGAATTTTTCCATGAAATAAATAAGAGATGTACCTTTAGAATCCTAGAATGTCCGATTATTTAGACTTCTTGTTATACTCTCTTTTGATTTTAATTTGTATTCTTTGTTTGATTAAAGGACTTAGGTTATAAGTGTTAAATCTATGAACTAGACTTCAATTAGATTCAAGATTATGAATTTTAATTAAATGGTGTAAATTGATATTTGAATTCTAAGTGTGAATTTCATATCTAGATCTCCTATTTATTTATTTATTTTAGACAATGAGAGAAAAATTCCATAACCACCTTTAAATTATGCATTTAATTATTCTGTCATTTACTTTATTTGCCAATTTATTTCCTGTCTTTAGTTACATTAGTCAGTTTGTATGAATGTTATATAAAAGACGTTCAATTTATGTTTTTATTGTATTTCTTGTATGTTCATTCTTTAATTCATTAATTCATGTATCAAATCAATCTAACTCTCCAAAAAATTCTTTAACTAGGATTGTAAATATAATTTTCTAATCTTGAACTTTGTAATTTTAATTAAAAATGTAATGTCCCTCCCTCTAACCACCTTATTAGAGTAATATAAGATGAATATTTGGCGGAGAGGAAGGAGAACGGCACGATGCGAGTCAAGTCCGAGTCCGAAGACCCGTCCCCTTGACTGGCCCAACTAGTGTGTGCATGATAATTTAGTACACATTATCTGATAACCTGTGAAAATTTGAATCGTTTAATTCATCGCATGAATAGTCAACACATATCAAGCAAGATAAGGAAATTCCCAACCAAATAAGAGTCAAATACAAAATTTAAATTACAATTATCAATGTCTCAAATATTACATTCCCAAAATACAACATCCTTACAATTTATACATTGTTTCCAATAATCTCAAAATACAAAATAGCTCAAGATTGTAACGTCCCACCCTTTTTCCATCTATAAAATCAGAGTAAACTTTTTTATAAAAAAAGGAGGGAGCCATCATGATGCGAGACGAGTCCGAGTCGGAAGACCCGACCCCCGACCCCCGACTGGCCCAATTCTAGCACATACATGAGTCAACTCACCAAACATTTGTGTATAAGCCAGCACAACATGACGGAAATAGAATATGTGAAAATAACATTTTTACGGAATCATAATACTAAACATTTGATAACAAAGTTGAAAATTACTAAACCAAATAAATCAAAATATCAAACCATATCCAAAATAGAATCCATCTAAGTTATTACATCAATGATCCTATGAAAATACATAGTTCTATCAAAATATCAAATTAAGAACTATGAGATCTTCAAGCATCTTTGGATCCATCTCTTCGTCAAGCATGACTATCACTAGGTCCAACTTTTTCTCCTTTGCCCTGATCTGTGTTAACATCTAGGGGGAAAAATGTACGGGCTTACTCAACTTGCCCAGTAGTAAGCTCCGATCATAAAAATACACATAGTGTAATATCTCAAAATATCATATAATGAGGATAATAAGGAATAAAATCCCAAAGTGTGATTAATATATATTTCTCAAATATAATAAAAAATAGAAGATGTGCCAAAATATGATAATGCAAAAATCATAGAATGATATGCCATGGGTGCCATGCATCAATAATATGCCCACCATGCATCAATAATATGCCCACCCATTTCCATTCATCAAATCATAACAAATCACTTCAAATAATAGTTCTCAATATTGACCAATTATGTCCACAACATTTGAGGTGATAACCACTGTAACACCCCGCCCTTTTCACTCTAAAATCAGAGTAATTTTTTTTTTTTTAAATAAATGAACAAGTGATTAGGACGGAATGTCACGACGCGAGTTAAGTCCAGACTTCTAAAGTCCGACCCTTAACTGGCCAAACATACGTGAGCATGGACTAAGTCCATGAGAATGGTTCTCACATAATAAAGTATAACCGTAGCGAAATAACACTTAATCTAACTTCAAATTATAATGGAACCTATGACTACACCATTTTATTAGATAGCATGGTACATTGTCATTTTTCCATAGTTACCTTAACATAATCATCAATCCAAACCATAGCAATTATTTAACTAATTATTACATATCCAAAGTCATCAAACTGTCAAATTACATTGTCCAATAAACATAAATAAAAGGTCCATATATCAATCCATAATTAATCATTTCAAAAGCCCAAGCTCCTATGCTTGGGTTCCTTCATTATCCTCGTCCTTCCCCTTTCCTGCATCATCCACTAAGGATAGAAGTAGGGCGTTAGACCAACACGCCCAGTAGGTGTTTCCGATTAGGGCTACCATAAGGTTAGAGTATAAAACATGCGAATAATATAAAGGTACATATCATCGAAATCTTACAAAAACATTGCTATGTATGTGATGCAAATGTAATGAGTCCCACCCATCACAAATATACACAGCCTCCCTCCACATTGGTTGTTCGGACCCCCCGACGGAGTGTGGACCCTCCGGTTTCCCTTGATGGGAATTCTTGTTATCATGATACCACCACACAGGTTTTTCGGACGCCCCGACGGAGTGTGGACCCTCTGGCTACATAACCACCACCCCATGGCATGCATGAGATGTCAATGAATACATGATACATGCCATTTGGAAATATATTCTAGCATTTCATAATCCCATTTTGAACATAATACATTAACATAAACTACTCATAAAAATCATGATAAACATCACATATGAGAATGGTTACAAAGAGGTAGGAAAACCTACCTAATGTTCACTTAGTTTGACCCTTCTTTTGAACTGTCTCCCGTTTACAACTTGTACGCCGTTCAAGCAAGTCCCGTGGTCCTATTTTTATAACAGCAAATCAACCTCTTAACCATGTGATTCCAACTTAATCTAAATCCCAAAAACCCAATTTGTGGGGTTCGGCCATACCCCATGGCCGAACCTCACCCACTTAACTTTTTGGTCTCTCTTTTTTATTTAACTAAAACCATTCAATTAACTCAAACTTCCCAAAGAACCTTGGTAGGGTTCGGCCATACAACATGGCCGAACCTTTCCACTTTGGTTTCAGCCCATATTTCCAATCATTTGGTCATTTCATCTATATTTACCATTATGCCACTATACTAACCTTTGTCTAATTTTTTACTTAAACACAAATAACCATAACCAATCCACTTGGTGGGGTTCGGCCATACAACATGGCCGAACCTCACCATCACAATTTGATCCCTTGAACCATTCTTAAATACCACTTCAATCACATTATTAATTACACATTTAAGCCACTAATAACCATTAGTGGAGTTCGGCCATACTTCATGGCGGAACCACACCAAACCGATTTTTGTTCCACTTTCCATCATCCATGATGGCTGATTAATTACCTATACCAAGTCCATAAATCAACATGTATAATTCTTAAGCAAAGCACATCATAGTCCATAAATTTCAACCATGTTCTTATTTTAACTTAACCCATAAAAACAGTCCATGCGGTTCGGCCATACACATGGCCGAACCCTATGGTTCTCTTAACCCAATTACTCCATTATTTTTCCATGGTCTATGACAAGCAACTTGGCCATGATAACCACATGTTTCAGCCATGTAATAAATGGTCCAAAACAGTAACCTTAACTCTCTTTAAAAACCCTTTAAACCTCCAAAACCTAGTATGGTTTTTATCCCTCCAAAACCATAAAAAGTTCCATATTCTTTCATGGGGTTCGGCCATCCAAGGTGGCCGAACCCTATGACCCAATTTCTACTCCTTTTAAACAACATTAACCATTCATTTTCTTCCATGGGGTTCGGCCATAGTCATGGCCGAACCCTATGGTTCCTTTACCTCTTCCTTTGGACATACTAGCCATGATCATATTCTTTGATGGGTTTGGCCAATCCTCATGACCAAACCTAATCACCTCTTTTTCATGCTCAATGGTTTTGTACATCCCTTTTTAAGATTTGGATGTTCAAGGAACTGTTCAAGCTTCTTTGGTTATCTTACTAACTAAAAATTGTAGAACACTTACCGTTTCTGCGACTCCACCGATTTGGTCTTTGCTCCGGTTTGCTCTTCCGTTCCTTTCTTAGTCCTTCCTTCCTTCTCCTTTAAGTGAGATTGATCTTGTTGCAGTCCTTGAGGTGGTTCGGCTAGGGTATAGATTTGAGAGATAGGAAACCTTGAGATGGTAAAAATTACTCCAAGTCTTTGAGGGGAACTTCCAAGAGAGCAAGAAAATGGAATGAGAATTTCTCCAAGTGTTTGATCTTTCCTCTTAGATTGCTGGCCGTCCTAGGTAGAGTGTGAGGGAGAGATGGTCAAGAGGGATTATCTTTCCTATCTCCTCATGAGATAAAATTCTCAAGACTCCAACGTGTGAGCCATTCAAAATTTGAATATTTTAAATGTGAAAAGAATCTCATTATCCCTCCATGAGCATCCTTGTCTTGATTTTGAAATAAGCCAATCCATAAACATCTCCATTTGTTTTGAATTTCAAATTCTACAACCAGCTCCTACGTGTATCAATTTTAGCTTTTCCATTTCTTTTGTTTGAATCTCCAATATTAAAAACCGTCCATCCCATTTGAATTTCAAACGTATTTTATTTGTTTGAAATTCAAATATTAAACACAACTCATTTGTCAATTTAAACTTTAAACCTCCCTCATCTTTCCAACGTGTATCTATTGCCTTTGAATTTGAAACAAACCTATATCCTTCCATCTCTCCATCGTGTACCATTAATTTGAATTTAAACATAGCTTCCTCCATCTTATTTGTTTGAAATTCAAACATGAAACCGTCCACTCCCTTTATTTTTGAATTTTAAACATAATCCCTTTATTTGAATTTCAAATATTGAGTCCATCTCCTTCATTTAAATTTTAAACGTGGAGCCGTCCATCCCTTTACATTCAAAATGTAAACCGTATTTCTTTTGTTTGAATTTGGATTTGAAATAGCAATCGTACGTCCCGTCGTTTGAATTTGAATTTGAGATATATACCGTACGTCTCGTTTATTTGAATTTGAATTTGAAATACAAACCGTCCATCTCGACTCATTTAATTTAGCTCAACTCACTTGGTGGTCAACCAAGTCAAACACGCCCCAATAGGTCCCAATTGGACATTTTGACCCAATTAGCAAATTTGACCCAATTGAATATATTTTACCCAATTGTTCCAATTGTAACCTTAGGTGTTGTTACCCATCCACAAATTAACCGAGACTATCGGTGGAGTGTGGTCTCCTCCCTCTGTGCAGGGTTTCGGGACCTACCCAAGAGCTCTTTGGCCCAATTAAGCCGTAACATTCATACCAAGGGACAGGGCCAAAGTTTAACATTCTATAACCATTTCACTTGAATCCAAGCGATGTCTAGACATTTCCTTCTTGGCTTTGTACCATCAACCTTACCATGCAACCATGCATGAGGTAATGTGTACAAATATGATGACAAAATCATAAATCCAATAATTTCTCATCAAAATCATTTCCATATACATAATAAAATCTTAATTCCATAAATCTACAGTTATGCTGTTAAAAAATATAACATATCATAAAACCATTCATCACATTGTGCTTCAATAAAGTAGGAACCCCTACTTGATCAAAAGTGATCAACCAACTAAGATTCACGCGTTTGACGCTGGAATTACCCTCGACTCCTTTTGTCCATGTACATGTTCAAATCAAAATCCACAGATTATTATCACACAAAACCTTTGTCTAATCTGTGTAGGTCTAATCTAGACCTAAAGGTTCACTGTATGATTACTCAATTATAACGGATTCCATTTTATATTTTCTTTAACTAGCACATATATTAACTTTGATAATTTGCCTCTGTTTTAGGCTGACATATAGACATTGTCGATACTTCGCCACTCAACACAGTCGACACATCAAACATCTTGATATGTCGACTGGGTTTTGTCTGTTCTATTGCATGTCTTCCAATTTCTCTTCTGGTCATATTTGCATATCTCGATACAGTTGATGCATCCAATGGTTCATACACTCGATATGTCAAATTTGTCGACATGTATTCCTGTTTTGATTCCTCAATTTCTTAAGTTATCCTTTGTTTCTCGAGAGTATCTATCGAACCAAATCGATACATCTATACATGTATTTATTCATACTAGGTTCTTCTGCCGATACATCGACATAGTCGAAGTATTGGTTTTGAGTTAATTCATTTCCTTTAATGTCATTTTCAGTTTACTCAGGTTGATATGTTGGCCTTGGTCGATCATCATACATAAACCAATTCCTCATCTCTATTTTATCATACCTAGGTTGATGCATCGATCCGGTCGATACATCGTCCTAGTGTAAGTTCATCATCTCCTTATCTCATTTGTAGTTCAATTATGTCCAGACTGATGTGTTGATCCAATCAATAGATCCATGGGCATATCGACACAGTCGATATGTCCACCGATTCGTTCCTCCTTTGTACTTTTTATGTTTATTTCGGATCATTCCCAGGTCGATACATCGTTCTACGCTAGTGTATATATATATATATATTACTTTTACTTTATGCCAGTCTACTTTATGTCAATGATAGAAGGGTCGGGGGCGATCCTTCTCTCGGTGATAAAAAGGGTTTCTTAGGGTTTATTAGATGAGGTTTTGAGACTAAGTTTGCTATCAGAGCCAGGTTGTCGGCAAAATGTTTGTAATAGTTTTCATAAGTTTGGGAATAATAATACTTCTCATGTTGGTGTGCTTCTACATTCTCTTCACCACTTGCAATTCTCAATCATCTTCTTCTATCTAATCTTCAGACGTAATTAGTATGCTCTGTCACTGCAGCCCTAGTGCTGATCTCAGACAATAGAAAACTCATTTGTCGCATTTCATAATTATTATAAAGAACTCATATCTTGTGACGACAAAGACATACCAGGAAACCCTCCTTATTAGGCAAATGTGCTCATTGCTCGGGTATCATATCTTGTCTTGTGTATCCCTGATTTTGTTCAGAATGTTTGTTAACATAAAAGGCCTCACAAGACCATTCTGAAGACGTTTCTTCGATGACCTGTTGAGCCAAAAGTTCAGAGATTTCTTCTTGCGCCAGCTTTAGATGAAGTGGATGCATGCCAGAATGACTGGCTTTAGTGGGAGAGGTAGAGGGAGCTTCAGCTTTGAAGGGTAAATTAATGAAGAACTCGGTCTTGGTCCAAAGAGACTGATGGTGTTTTGGAAGAAATTCAGCATGAGAATTTGCACAACAATATTGGATAAGTCTACCAGTAATTTCAGTGAAAACTTCTTCATTGATGGCACATAAACTTGGTATGTGCATCCAATGAACTTGATGGTTGCCAAATTTTAGACCCGTAGGAGACCATTGGACATTCGGCAAAGAATGAAGAATATTGAAACCGAGAATCATGTCTTTGCCTGTGAGACTGGAAACAAGGAATTTGTGAGTAATGGGATAGTCTGGTGCTGTAATAACCCGAATTTTTGATAAATATATATATTGGCATTTATTCATTTTAATTTGAAATTTGATATAATAAAATGCCAAATGGACCAAATTTTGGGACAATGGCCCAAGGATGGCCCAATTGGGCCATGGGTTGGATGAAATCCATTAAAGGGGTCAATGAGGACTAATCGGGTCAACGATGGTCAAAGTGGGCCCGATAGCCATGTGGGGCCCAATGGATCAAAATCGGTTCAAACCTTAAGGTAAGTGGAAAAGGAGGGGATCTAATTGGGCCATGGGCCCAATGGTTACCCAATAAACCTTGAATTGGAATTGATACATGTAATTGGTCAATGGTAAGTAATCGGGTCAAAGATGGTCAATTTGGGTCAAAGAGCCATGTGGGACCCAATGGGCCAAGGTAACTAAGCCCTAAGATAAAGGGGTAAGACAAGAATCAAATTGGGCCATGGGCCCAATGATGATCCAATAAAAGGGATACAATTAATAAAATTTAAATCACCTAAGTTAGGTGATAAATGGACCAATGCAACATGGCCAATGGGGCCCACCTCCACCTCACCCATTGAGGTGGCATGTGGACCCAGGAATAGTGGGGCCGACCACCATGGTTGACTTGGTCAACCATGGGTGGATCATGGAGGGAAATTAATGGGATTAAATTAAATAGAAAGTGATTAAATAAATTAATCAAGGGATCAAGGTGATCTAAGTTAATCAACCTAAGATTAAAATGGTCAAATGGTTAAATGGTCAAAACCACTCCAACAACCACAAACCACCTCAAGAAAACACAAATTAAAACCATGGGCTTGAATGGTGGTTGGGTCTCAACCACCACCACCAAAGTCAAGCCAACCCATGCTTGGTAGGTGAGAAAGTTAATGCTTGAATGAAGACCACTCCAACCACTTCCATCTCATGTCAAACTAACCATTTTCACTCTATCTCCCCACACACACATGAAATTCGTCCCTCACCTTGCAAGAGAGGAGGAAAGGAAACTTAGAAGAAAAACTGAGAAAGAAAGAGGAGGAAAAGAGAAGAAAAAGATAGGTCTTGGGCCACCCCAAGATCAAGAACCTTGAAGATCTCTCCCTCATCTCCATACTCTCTTTCTCTCTTAACCTAACCTCATTTACCTTAGCCAATCCAAGCATGTCCCACCATTGATCAAGCTCATCTAGCCGATCATCAAGAAGAGGAAGAAGGAGAAAGGGCTAAGGAAAAAGAAAGAAGGACCGGAGGAGTCGTCGGTGCGGTAAGAATTTCTTAAACAAGAGTTTATGTTTTTTTTTAAAGATAGGATGTGGAATCCATTTCTTAGACTAAACATGGCCAAAAATGTTGTGGGCCATGGATCTAAGATCCATCAAAAGATAAGTTAAGAAATGGATGAAAAATGGAGGAATGGATTAAGAAATGGAAGCATGGGAATTTTAAATGGAATTGTTATAAGTCTTTATTAAGCATAGGAAAATGGAAATTTTGATGGATTGGATAGACCTTAGGGTTCGGCCATGTAGCATGGCCGAACCCCATGGTAAATGGTGATGAATTTATTAAGATGTTAAGGTTTGAAATTTTGAAGAATGGTTAATGAGACTTAGGTTTTTAAATGAGAAAACATTAGTGATTTATGATTTTAAATAATGGAGGCATGACATTTTTAGGAAATCATGGACTATAGGGTTTGGCCATACAAGGTGGCCGAACCCCATAGTTAGTGATTATGAGGGTTCGGGTTCTTAAATAATGGTTTTTAAGGTTGGAAAATGATGGAGAATGATTAGGGTTTCAAGGGTTAAATGTAGGCAAATTTTTGGAAAAAGTTTTATGATGAAATCCATGGATGATGTTTTAGAATTTTTTTATGGAACTATGGTGATGGTTAATTATTTTATAAGAATAGAAAGATGGAAAATGATGGAGAAAATGATAGTTGTAAATGGATTTCCAAAATGTGTGACACAAGTTTTAAATGGACCAAATGAATGATATTAATGATTTTAAATGGAATTTTTAACAAAAAAAATCATGGACAAATATTCATAGAACTTTGGTCTTAGATGGCTCTAAGAAAGGTGGGCCATGAACCATGGGTTCGGGCATGGTGTATGGCCGAACCCTATGGTAATGGTTTGAGATTTTTAGGCATGGAAAATAACATGGAAGAATGGGAATTTGGATAGATGAGTAAGTATGGTGTGTGGTAATCTTTTTAATGGAAATGAAAATTTAGATGGATTATTTTGGGACAAAACTTAGTCTTTGAAAATGGTATCCATAAAGGTGAACCTTAGGGTAGTGATTAGTGGATTTAATAAATGGAAAATAATGTAGAAGAATACTAGATTTTGATGGATTTATAAAAATGATATGTGGGCCACACCTTAGGCCAAAATGTGGAATTAGGTGTGGGAGTAAATATTTTTTCAAAATTAAATATTAGATGGCTGATTTTATGATGTTAGGTCATGATTGAATGGACCTAAGTATGAATGAATCTTGGAGTTAGAATGCACATAAATGAATGGATGATTTACCATGGAAGGAGAGTGGCAAAACCGTAATAAGTGGCCACATTGAAGAACCATGGGTTCGGCCATGGTACATGGCCGAACCCTATAGGGATTAGACATAAAAATCGGATATTTTGTGAATGGTTAAGTGAAGCGATTAGTTGCTGCGTTTTAGGCCGCAAATTGGAAATATCTAAAATGGTCCAAATCGGATTTATGTATGTGATTAAACCAATGGATAATGGGCTAAGTTAAGGGCCGATTTTCGATAAACTTATAATGTATTTAAAGATCATTGAATGGATCTAGGGTTATAATTAGTTAAGAACTTAACCATGGATAACGTATGGACTAATTCAGTAAATGTAATAAGGTATCGGACGTCGCAAAACGGTAAGCTATCGGCGACCGGATTATCGAACGGAAAGCGTAACGGAACGCGACACAGTATTCGGTAGGATTCCTACCTTTTTGTAAGCGATGGATATGTAATGGTATTTAAAATTATTTTGATTTGGCCTATGATAGATCTATGATTGTGATTTATCTTATGATGAGTTATAAGTTTATGAAGCATAGGGTTTATATTTTAATATTATGCATTCTATGGCTATGTATGATATGTCAAGTATATGGGTTACATATATATTACATAGCATAATGCACTACATCTCATGCATGGCATGGGCAGAAAAAAATAAACAAACCGGAGTCCATGCTCCGTCGGGGCGACCGAGAAGCAAACATGGGGATAGTTGAGGGGTCATAACCGGAGTCCATGCTCCGTCGGGGCGACCGAGAATCAGACATGGGGATAGCCTGAGGGCTATAACCGGAGTCCATGCTCCGTCGGGGCGACCGAGAAGCAAACATGGGGATAATACATTGTATGATCATACGGATAATGGGTGGGACACATGACATAAGTACCCATGACATAGCATTCATCACATACTTATTTTGTTGTATTTTATGTTATCGGTATGTGTGTATCACTAATCCATGTGCTAGCCCTACTCGGAGTCCTACTGGGCGCGTTGACTAACGCCCTACTTCTACCCTAGCTGATGACGCAGGAGAGGCAGGATGCGGTGGACATACCGAAGGCCAAGCTTAGGAGCTTGGAAAGTGCAGTCCTAGTTTATATTATGTTTACATTTTGGAGATGTAATTTTAAGTAACTTAGCTTGTCGGGTTGTATAAATTTACATTTCTTACGATGGTTTTGGACGTTACTCATGGATGATACATTTTGTGATATAATCATGAACATAGGGGCATTTTGGTAAATTCAATGTTGTATCTTCCCTTCTATCTAAAAAACCGGTAGGATAGACTCTATTATCATGTTCCGCAATAATTATAATCCGCGAGCTTACTTCTTACGCGTGAACCGTTCTCGTGGACTTAGCTCCGCGCACGCGTGGGGTTGGCCAGTTAGGGGTCGGGCTTTAGAAGCTCGGACTTAACTCGCGTCGTGGCGTCCGCGCCCTCTCTCACTCTTCTATTTAAAAAAAAAATAGACTCTGATTTTCGAAAAACGGGTGAAAAAGGGCGGGGCGTTATAGGTGCAAGGTGGATGGTGATTGGAATACTGATGCAGTCAATATGGAAAGTGGTGCCATTAGCAACTTGAAAATATTATATGGAAGCCAAAATGACTAAGGGAGAATTGAGTTCTTGAGGATGGAGCTTGTGGCACCAGTATTTAGGAAGGCTATCAATGGAGTGGGTTTATGGGTGAGATAGAGTTGGACTTGGATCAGAGGAGAAGGTTGAGAGATGAAACATAAGCTAGAGCTAGAGATTTCTTCAAGAACAAAGAAATGATCTTCAAAAGATGACATAGAGAAAGAAGAGTCATCTGAGGTATACTCGTGCTGAAGGACTGTGGTAGGATTTGGAGTATCATCCATTAAGAGTTCAGATTTGAGGTCATTGAAGTCCTGGGAGATGATGGACATTGCCTGTTGGCTAAACTAGCTTTTTTGAGGCTTTCATCTGTTAGGACATCTTCTGGCAAAATGTCCTTGCTTGTTGCACAGGAAACATCTTGTGCTCTTTTTGTGATTTTGGTCTTTCATTGTGAAGAATTTCCATTTTCGTTTCTTATGAAAGGGCCTTTTGAAGGAATCTCGTGAATGCTGATGAGAGTGAAAATTAGATTTCTTCTTAGTCTTACAATCACATCGCTGGTCTTTGCATTTGATTTGGAGATCTGTCCTGTGACAAGCCTTTCCAAGGCAGTGAACTGTTTCTTCAAACTTCTTGAGAAACAAAGGTTGATTACACAATTTGTCCATGGCAGTAATGCTATATAGGTATAATTGACCAAAAGAAAGTTGGTCAATTGTTTGACTTTTGAGTCCAATGATTTTGGTTGCCTCATCACCTAGAGGATTAGGGAGTGAGCTCAAAAATATTTGTTTGAGGTTGACATCATCGATACCATCTATACCATAAAACCAAGAAGACATGTTTTGATAATACCTTTCAAGGTCTTTTCGATCAAATGAGCAAAGATTTGCTTTAAGAAATACTTCGCGAGCAGTTTCTCATCGGAGAGCAGGAGTTCCTAAGAACTCATTGTAGGCAAGAAGCTAATATAAAGTAGACTGACATAAAGTAAAAGTAGTGGATGAAAAAGTAGTGGATGAAAATCCACCGACCCTTACATGACTGATATAAAGTAAAAGTAGTGGGTGAAGAGTTACCGACACTTACATGACCGTCATCGATACTGACATAAATTAAAAGTAGTGGGTTGAAGAGACTGAAGAGCAGCTGATGACGTAGTAAAATTAGTGGCTGAAGAGATTGAAGAGCAGCGGATGACGTCTTGAATTATTCGCTGCCATCACTGTTGTCATTTGGATCTTGAGCATCCTGGAAATGGTCCCACAATGGTTGGATAACGAATTCTTCACAGTGAATAATTACAAATTCTCATCAAGTCCTCTGAGTTCAAGGGTAGGATCACAGTCAGCGAATGGCTCGGTAAAAATACCAGGAGGAAGATCACCAGGGACAACATGATTGAGAGATGCCATATTCTCTTTATAACTTTGGAATTCATTTTGGTTGAACTTGGGATTTTCAGCAAGATTAATAGCACTCCAGCATTGGATGTTGATCTCTTGTTCATCAGGAAGATATGGAATATAAAACTTGTCTCCTTCTGGGGATCCTTCTGTGATAAAATCTCTGGGTCGATGAAGATGAATGTGAATAAATCGCATTTGTTGCTGATGAGGGGGAACTTGGAGAAGACTATGCCACTAATCAAGAGAATGAAACCACTCAAGGATTTTTAATAAGGTAGAGGCATGGTTAGGAAGTTGGTGCCGAAATCTCATTTGAAAAAGATAGGCAGTAAAGTCATAGAGATCAAAAACAATAGCAATGTGAAATTTCTCAAAGATATACCATAGAAAACATCTAACTTCTTTGGGAATATGGTAGAGGTTTCAAAACCCAAAGGGGGTGAGATAAGGGTATTTGGGATGTGGTACTTGCCAAAAAACAGGAGAATTTTGACGAAGATGAATTTCAAGGAATGTTTTGGCCTTGAACGAGATTCTGGAGGGGAAAGTTAGAGTAGCCAAGTACTCCTGGAGTTCAGGAGGAAAATTTTGAGGTTCAATAGGACAGAGGGTGGTAATTGGATATTGAATTTGGATAGTGAGAAAGGGCTTGGTGTTGTTTGAGGCGGGAAAGGAAATCAGCCAGAATGTTATCTTTCCCTTTGATATTTTTGTCTTTTGCTTGAATCTCAACATCTTAGGAAAAACACTCATATCCCTCTCAATGACAAAGTTACACCCTGTGAGAAGAACCTGGAACTTTTGGATGGCAAGTTTGCCTGCAAGAATTTCTTTGTAGATGCTATGGTAGTGCGTTCAAAGGGTTTGAAACTACCACTCTTATATCCACAATGATGTCTTTATGATTCTGGAGTCTCATAGAACATGGCTGCTCCCCAAGCATAATCACTGGCATCCGTTTGTAAAATCAATTTATGTTGAGGCTGGGGAAGAGATAGTGGAGGAAGTTGTGGCACAATTTGCTTTAGAGCTTTAATAGCATGAGTACGATTGTTGTTCCATGTGGGCGGCTTATTTTTGAGTAGAGCAGGGAGAGTAGATCGATACTTTCCAAGATGAGGAATGAAGTCAAAGACATAGTTGATGATTGCCAGAAATTGTTGAATCTGTTTAACTGTGAGCTTTTCATCTGGAAAATTGACCAATAGTTCAGCAACATGAGGCAGAGAATATATTGTCCATTTTCAATTGACATTCCTAAGAAGTTAATGCTGTGCTTGCCAATAACCATTTTCTTTTCAGAAATCATGATACCATATTTTTGGCAGAGATCAAAGAACTGGTTAAAGAGAAGGTGTGAAGATTCATCCTGAGAAAATAAAAGAATGTCATCAATATAAATAAGAGCATTTTGAAGGAGAGGACAAAATATCCTTAGCATGGCCTTCTGAAAATAGGGAAAGAGTTGTTTTAGACCAAAGGGCATGACTGTCCACTGGTAGTGGCTAGTTGGAATAGTGAAGACAGTCTTGGATCTATCAAGGGGATCAATTCATAATTGCTAAAATCCAGCCTTAAGATCAAACTTGGATCTTTGCTCCAGCAAGTTTTTGAACGAGAGCAATCCTCTGTGGCAAGGGGAACTTGTCATTAGCCAGAAACTTATTAAAAGGCTGATAATTGATGACCATGCACATTTTTCCTCTGACTTGTTCAGAATGTTTGTTAACATAAAAGGCCTCACAAGATCACTGTGACGATGTTTCTTCGATGAGCTTGTAACACCCCAATTTCTCAATGAAATGGATAATTACGAAAATGCCCTTGGATTTGGTGAATTTAATAATTATGATGTTAAATGAGAAAATAGTGGGGTCCATTGCTCAAACTAAGATCCTATGAACATATTATAAGGGTCAAATTATAATGGATGGGTAATGTACATCAAATTGGGTCAAAATAGTTAATTGAGACAAATAATTCTAAATGATTGGAATAATTACGAAAATGCTCCTGGATTGGTGAATTCAATAAATATGATTGTAGATAAGGAAAAGGTAGGGCCCATTGCTCAAATTAAGATCTTATGAACACATTATAAATGTCAAATTTGATTGGATGGGTAATGTGCATCAATTGGGTCAAAAATGGCTAAATGGGTCAAAGGGCCCAAATGGGACCCAACGGGTCTTAATGGATTATTTGACTGTTGTGTGAGCTTAAATTAAATGGGGTTAAGCTGATTTGATTGGAAATCAAGTGGAGTAAAAATGGGTAGGCCTGATGCACATGTGGAAACCAAGTACAAATGACCAAAATACCCATAATTGGGTCATGGAGTCAAAAACGGGTCAAGGAGCTAAAGAGGAACCCAACGGGTCGGGTTGACTTTGTTGACCACAACCGACCGTGTGGACCCACAAATGAGTTCAATGGTGAGTTAAATCAGGTTAAGTGGAACTGGTTTTATTTAATTTGAATTAAGAATGAGTTGACTCAAGTGTAATTAATGTATGATGTTTAATATGGTGAGTTAAGCCATTGAGTTGAGTGAGTCAAAATGGAAATCGAATGGGCTATAAATTCAGTGAGTTAAGTGGAATATGAGGAGGTGTTTTGATCTCAAACAAACCAAAACAAGTCCCACACGTTGGGGACTTGTTATGGTGATTTCCATGCAAAACATTAAATGGAAATGATGTGAAGGTGATGAGATTACATGGGGCTGCCAAAGGTTGCAACGGTTGAGGCCAAGAGTGGTGACCGTTGGTACCAAGGGGTGCCTTAATGTTCCATCGTTTTTGTCAAGAAGTTATGAAGGAATAAATGGATTTTGTGGTTGAAGAATAAAAAGGGTACCAATGGTCACCACTCTTGGGTTCGGCCACCATGGAGGGCCGAACCCCATGTAAAAGATTGGTTGGTTTTCATGTTTTGAAACATGAAAACCATGGAATTTTATGGACTGTTTTTAGATGATTTAAAGTGTATGTTTTAAAAAGGTTAAAACATAAATAAAGGAAGTTTGATTTAGACCTAGATGAATGATTAAGAAATTCAAAACCAAAGGTCATAGGGTTCGGCCACCATGGAGGGCCGAACCCCATGCAAATGATGGTTTGGTTTTGATGTGTTTGAAACATATAAACCATGAAGATGGTGGACTGTTTTTGATGTTTCATTAAGACTTAATTGCATGTTTTAGAAAGGGTTAAAAATATGGATCTGAATGACATAAGGACTGAAGGTATCATGGGTTTAAAACTGATGAAATGGACCATTTGGATGGCCGAATCCCATGAAATATTATGGTCTTTTGGGACAAGTAAATGAACTTATTTGGATGGTTTCTAAGAGGTATAAATGCAGCAATGTTATACTGATACTGTATGTTTAAATAACACCTAAAACATGTTTGAAAGACCAAAACATGGACATAGGGTTCGGCCACCTTGGATAGCCCGAACCCCATGTAAGTAATTGATGTGATTTGGTGAAGTTTAATTTACTATTTTGGTGGATGTTTATGCAGCTGAACCATGTGTAATTCATGGTTGAGTTAGCATAATTAAACCATGAATAATCATGGGTAATTGATGGATCAATCAGATCAAGAGAACCATTGGGTTCGGCCATGTGCATGGCCGGCCTAACCCCATGGGGCTATTTTTGGGATGAATGGACCAAGTTTACGGGTTTTCTTATGTGTTTTAAATGAAGATAAACTTGCTGATTTTGGTTGGTCAATAGAGGGCTGAATCATGTAGCAATCATAACCAAAAAATGATGCATGAATGTTGGAGTTATGGAACCAAGGTAACCATTGGGTTCGGCCATATGTATGGCCGAACCCATGGACCATTTTATTTGATTGAAAAGTTTCTAAGTTGGTTTAGATATGGTTAAACTAAAAGGTTAGCCTAAATGGCATAAAAGTAATTATTAATGGAATGATCAATGATGGAAATGATCATAGGGTTGGATGTACGAACACGAACCCCACATGATGTGGATGGGTCTTAGATGTGATTGAATAAGTAAATGATGTTATGACTTACTGATTGATATATGGATAAGGTACCGGAAGTTGAACGACGAGCGTGTCGTGATCGGGTGACGCTAAAGAAAGATCAAGTACTGAAGTGAATCTTCAGTAGGTTTCCTACCTACTTGTAACCACAGTTTTACCCTAGTTTTCTTTATGAAACTCTTGTATATTTTTATGTGGTTTCGAATGATATGTTATGCATTTACAAATGGCATACAAAGCATTGGCATCTCATGCATGGACATGGGATGATGACTGAGGTTCTACAATGTTGCAATTTATGAGTTACGTCCTCCTTAGGCAATGAGAGTCCCGCCAGGAAGAGTAACATGATGATTAGAGTCACAATGGTCTCCTTAGGCGATGAGAGTCTCGCTAGGAGGACTAATACGTGATATGAATCAAGTCAATGATGAAGAGATAGAAGTGTATTGTGATTTACCTTGACGGTGCGAGACACGTTAAGTGATGGCTATGAATGTACATGATGGGAGAGACTCATTGCATGTGCATACTTCATAGCATTGTTTTACTTGTTTTTACTAATCATGTACTATGATATATATGCATGTTTTATATGCTAATCATGTGGTATCCCTGATCGGGAACCTACTGGGCACGTTAATCTAACGCCCTAATTCTATCCTCAGAGGAGAATACAGGTACAAGGAAAGGGAAAGAGAAGGTCGGTGACCGGGAGGGGAGCCAAGCCTAAGCACTTGAATGTTGAACTGGACTTCTTTATTACTGTCTTTTGAATTATAGATTGTGGATATGTAATAAGTTATCACTTGCTATGGTTTGATTAGGTTACTAACTATGGATGGTTATTTGTGTTAAATAATATTTGAGACTGTTACTTGCTATCTAGTCATGCTATTCCGCAAATAGTTTAGTTTATTCCGCAAGTTGTTGTTAGTTCCATGTGTGATTTATTATCATGGTCTAGTCCATGTACACATGGGTGGCCAGCTAAGGTTCAGACTTGAGTAGTCTGAACTTAACTCGCGTAGTGACGCCGCCCGCTCTCTTTCGATGTTTTATTATTATTATTAAAAAAAAAAAATTAGACTCTGATTTCTTAGAGAAGGCGGGGCGTTACAGAGCTGTTGAGCCAAAAGGTCAAAGATTTCTTCTTGCGCCAGCTTTAGATGATCTGGATACATGCCATAATGATTGGCTTTAGTGGGAGAGGTAGAGGGAGCTTTAGCTTTGAAGGGTAACTTAATGAAGAAATCGATCCTGGTCCAAAGAGGTTGATGGTGTTTCTGAAGAAATTCTGTATGAGAATTTGCATAGCAATACTCGATAAGTCTACCAGTAATTTCAGTAAAAACTTCTTCATTGATGGCACACAAACTTGGTATGTGCGTCCAATGAACTTGATGGTTGCAAAATTTCAGACCTGTAGGAGACCATTGGACATTCGGCAAAGAATGAAGAATATCAAAACCGAGAATCATGTCTTTGCATGTGAGACTGGAACCAAGGAATTTGTGAGTAATGGGATAGTCTGGTGCGAGGTGGAAAGTGATTGGAATACTGATGCAGTCAATATAGAAAGTGGTGCCATTAGCAATTTGAAAATATTTGATATATGGAAGGCAAAAGGACGGAGGGAGAATTGAGGTCTTGAGGATGGAGCTTGTGGCACCAATATCTAGGAAGGCTATCAGTGGAGTGGGTTTATGGGTGAGATAGAGTTGGACTTGGATCAGAAGAGAAGGTTGAGAGATGAAACACAGGTAAAAGCTAGAGATTTCTTCAAAAGCAAAGAAATGATCTTCAGAAGATGACATAGAGAAGGAAGAGTCAACTGAGCTATACTTGAGCTGAACGGTTGTGGCAGGATTTAGAATATCACCCGTTGAGAGTTCAGATTTGAGGTCATTGTTAGATAAACTGGTTTTTCTGAGGTTTTCGTCTGTTAGGACAACTTTTGGCAAAATGACTTTGCTTGTTGCACAGGAAACAACTTGTGCTCTTTTTGTGATTTTTGCCTTTATTTGTGAAGAATTTCCATTTTCGTTTCTTATGAAAGGGCCGTTTGAAGGAATCTCGTGAATGTAGATGAGAGTGAAAATGAGACTTCTTCTTAGTCTTACAATGACATCGCTGGTCTTTGCATTTGATTTGGAGACTTGTCCTGTGACAAGCCTTTCCAAGGCGGTGACCCGTTTCTTCAAAATTCTTGAGAAACAAAGATTGATTACACAATCTGTCAATGGCAGTAATGCTATATTGGTATAATTGGCCAAAAAAGAGTTGGTCAATTGTTTGATTTTTGAGTCCAATGACTTTGGTTACCTCATCACCTAGAGGACCAGGGAGTGAGCTCAAAAATATTTGTTTGAGGTTGACATCATCGATACCACGTATAGCATAAAACCGAGAAGACATGTTTTGATAATGTCTTTCTAGGTCTTTTCGATCAAATGAGTAAAGCCTTGCTTTAAGAAAGTCTTCGCGAGCAGTTTCTCATCATAGAACAGGATTTCGTAAGAACTCATTGTAGGCAACTCCAACAAAATGTTCAATGAAGGTAACCTGAAGTGCCTGTAACTGGCGGTATTCGCCCAAAGCAATCCACCATTCATGTAAATTGCCTGTAAAACAAGAGGCAATTCTTCTCAGAACATCAGGAAGTTGAATACCCGGAGTTTGTAGTTCAGTTTTTCCCCATGAGAGCATTTCCATGAATTTGGTGTGCCATTGAGAAGGAGGCACAACATCAATTGAACAAGTGTTTGTTGTCTGGTGGAGTATGAAAATGTGGAGGTTCTTCTGGTTGAGGTGGAGGCGGGGACTGCTCATGGGTTTTTTCATCAGCAGGGTCTTCAACAATGCCTTCTTACATCACGAGAGTGTCAAAGGCCTGAAATAGATCAGTTTCCTCCGAAAGAACCGAGTCTTGTGCAAAGTGCTTTTCTTCAGAGGGGTTGTTGAGACAATATATGATGGTTGGGAAAAGAGAGAGTCTATATTGGAGAACAGTGGCTGAGGACGAATATTCGGGATGTAAGAAGAACTAAAGAAGCTGGAAAAGTCATTTGAGATAAGGGAGTGTTGTTTTTGCTGGATCGATTTAAGTTGTGCTTCAAGACTCATTTTCTCTGCTTCCTTTTGTTCTATGATGCGTAAGCCATCAGGTATGTGACTAGCATTATGAGCAACTTGGCACAATTCTTGATGTAGTGCTTGAATCTGCTTTTGCATCTTTCGAACAATTTCCAAAGTATGAGTCGTGAGAGATGTGAGTTTCTTTTGCTCATGGTGGATTTCTTGAACAATATGGTTTTCAGCAACAAATCTGAGCTAGCCAGTTTAGGTGGAGTCTTGATTTTCCACACATGCTTCGTGTGGGTCTGAAGATCCTCATAATCCTGGGGGTTAGGATAAGTTGGTTGAAACATATAAATTTCAAGGGTTTGAGAGGTCCATCCATGATGAGAAGAGACTTGAGGGAGTATTGGAGCAGGCTCAATTGGGAGAGATGCAAGGGTAATCCGGTAATATTTGCAAAGGGAAGGAACATATGAGATAAAAATCATATTTACTAGAGGGTTCGCCCAAAGTGTCTATAAAGGGATCATCTTCATATCTTTTTTCCATCCCTTTTTCTTTGATTTTTTAGGAGCATCCAGTAGTCAGCTGAATCATCACAATATTTGAGGTGGAACTGGTCATCAAGATATTCGGGACAACAACAATCAATATCCCATGGGCGATGAACAATAGGTTCAAGAAGAAGAACCGCAGGAAGAGGAGTAGAGAAAACAATTTCGTTGTCAGTGGAAAACTGTGTAACAAGAGTGCCATCACTCCACTGGAAGAAGGAGGGAGCAATATTAGAAATAACCTTTATATGCTGGAGATGTTGTTCATAAGAAGTAGTCCACTGCTTCGGGAGAATACCTTTTAACTGATCATTAGACAATTGTTTTGGAAGATAGGTACAATGGACACCTTGAGGTCCAATCTTCATGAACAAAGCATCTGGGGAGTTGTGAATACCAGGGACTGGTAAATTAATGGCATGATTTTGGAGTCTGTATGCCATCTAATAGTGAAGAGTGGCTGCAATTGCGCCTTGTTGTATATTAAGTCCACAGAAGTGGATCTGGACAACTAGGAACTTAAAGAGAAAATGATCTCTTAAAGGGATGTTGAAATTTGGATACAGTGTGAAAAAAACTGTTTCAGCATTCATGGTGATTTGAGCTATGCCGATGACTGCTTGATTGTAAGTGAGAAATCTTGTATCAAGAACAACAAGATTTCCTGAGATCTTTTGGCCATGTCTTCCATGGAAGGTAAGAGCTAATTGGTAGCTCCCATATGGAGGTGAGTGTATCCTTCCCGGAGCCATTGTCAAAGTAAGCTAATTGGTAACTCCAAAGGAATGAATCTTTCTTGAGGTCCTGAAACAATTTCATTCTAAGCAAAGCTTGAAGCTTGGACATACTCCTTAAAAACAGTAGGAGTTTTACATTTGAACAACTGCTTAATCGATTTGACAGAGAAAGATTCTCTATTGAGTTCACAGACTTTGTAGGGGTTGATGATGGGAAACTTTGTTGCAAGAACTTGTGCTGGTGCATATTCTACTTCATAGAGGTAATCTTGCTTAGGAGCAACACTAGTTTTGAATGGAGAGGTGATGGGAGTTGGGATGTGGATTTGGGAAGAGGACGTCATGGATCGTATAAAGGAACAAAATCAGAGACACACAAGACAAGATATTCAACCTGAACAATCAGCACCTTTGCCTAACAAAGAGGGTTTCCTAGTATGTGTTTGTGGTCACAAGATATGAGTTCTTTATAATATTTATGAAATGCCACAGATGAGTTTTTTGTTGTCAGAGATCAATACTAAGGCTGCAATGACACAATATACTAATCACGTCTGAAGATTATATAGAAGAAGATGATTGAGAATTGCACGTGGTGAAGAGAATGTAGAAGCACACTAACAGGAGAAGTAATAATATTCCCAAACTTATGAAAACTATTACAAACATTTTGCCCACAACTTGGCTCTAATACCAAAATTAGCCTCAAAAGTTAGTCTAATACTATTCCCTTTAAGAGATCCCCTTTTCTCTTTAAGTTCCTAGTTGTCCAGATCCACTTCTGTGGACTTAATATACAACAAGGCACAATTGCAGCCACTCTTCACTATTAGATGGCATACAGACTCCAAAATCATGCCATTAATTTTCCAGTCCCTGGTATTCACAACTCCCCATATGCTCTATTCATGAAGATTGGACCTCAAGGTGTCCATTGTACCTATCTTCCAAAACAATTGTCTAATGATCAATTAACAGGTATTCTCCCGAAGCAGTGGACTACTGGTTATGAACAATATCTTCAGCAGACAAAGGCTATTGTTAATACTACTCCCTCCTTCTTCCGACGGAGTGATGGCACTGTTGTTACACAGTTTTCCACTGACAACGAAACTGTTTTCTCTACTGCTCTTCCTGAGGTTCTTCTTCTTGAACCTATTGTTCATCGCCCATGGGATATTGATTGTAGCTATCCCAGATGTCTTGATGACCAGTTCCACCTCAAATATTGTGATGATTCAGTTGACTGCTGGGATGCTCCTAAAAAATCAAAGAAAAAAGGATGGAAAGAAAGTTATGAAGATGATCCCTTTATAGACACATTGAACGAACCCTCTGGTAAATATGATTTTTATGTCACATATGCTCCAAGACTCCCTCAGGTCTCTTCTCATCATGGATGGACCTCTCAAACCCTTGGAATCTATATGATTCAACCAACCTATCCCGACCCCAGGATTATAAAGATCTTCAGAACCACACGAAGCATGTACGGAAAATCAAGACTCCACTGGGAGACAAACCCATCACTCAAGATGAAGCCTCTCTAAATTGGCAAGCGCAGAATTATGTTTCTCAAAACCATACTCTTCAAAAAATCCTCCATGAACGAAAGATACTTACATCTCTCATGACTCCTACTTTGGAAATTGTTCGAAAGATGAAAAAACAGATTCAAGCACTACATCAAGAATTGCTTCAAGTTGCTCATAATGCTAGTCACATACCTGATGCCTCACACATCATAGCACAAAAGGATGCAAAGAAAATGAGTCTTGAAGCCTAGCTTAAATCGATCAAGCAAAAACAACATTCCCTTATCTCAAATGACTTTACCAACTTCTTTAGTTCTCCTTACATCCCGAATATTCGTCCTTAGCCACTGTTCTACAATACAGACTCTCTCAATTCCGAACCATCATATATTCCTCCACCTATCTATTGTCGCACCTATACCACCACCTATACGACACATCTATTAAGTCGATATTTTGATTGGGTTGACTCAGAAGTCATGGACCCATCATCCTACTGTTAAAGAAATATTAGAAATTTACCTACCTCGAGTGATTCGTAGGTGTGCTTGAATGGATGTAATCCGATATTCTTTGTCTCCTTGCTCTCTACCCTCCTTACTAGCTCGATTTCTCATTCCCTTTGCTTGATTTCTTTTTCCTTTCTCAGAATATAAAAAGCCATTCAAGAGGTGAAGACATTTTTGGTTGAGTTAAGGGCTATCATGTGAGTGAGAGGGTGTACTCGGATGATAAAGAGGGGTGGTTACGCACTCTGTTTCTCTGTTTTCCTCTCCTTTTCTTTATTTCTTTTCTTCTCTTTCCCTTCGTTTTCTCTTCTCTTTATCTTCTTCTTTTGATTTCCCGAGACTCTTAATTGAGTCCTTGAAAACTGAAGAGGCATTGTGAATGCCCATGCATAGAAAAACGAATGGTTTGCACGATGGTAGACAAAGCATCTATTGGAAACGTTCCGTCTACTCCACACATCGACTATGTCGATGTGTTGCTCCATTTGATCTTCTTTTCCATCGACACATCGACCACATCGATGTATCCTTTGGACAACTTGTACCTCGATTTAGATCTCCGTTCTCCCCGACACATCGATTGAGTTGATGCATCGTTTGGGAACGTTGAGCTTTGCCGAGACATAGACTAAGTTGATGTATCGTCCGAGGAAACTTTAGTTTCCCTTTACTTCTTTTAATAAACATTTACATTATTTAGACAAAAATGATATATTTACTTTATATGATAAATAAATTACATGAAATGAGGATTTAAAATTTCGGGTCCTTACAAAGATAGCCAAACTCCTTTCTTGCGCCCATCGCGATCATATCTGTCCATGTTTTGGTTCTACCTCATCTGTATCTCTTAAACTTGCATACACATCTAATGGGGGGATTTATGGGCTTATTCAACACGCCTAGTAGGAATTTCGCTCATAGATATGCACTTGTTATCATTATAATAAAGTGCATGTGCTTTCATTTTCATATATAGAAAATCTTTTAAGCTGTGAACCCTATACATTTTCCCAAATCTCATTTATAGCATAATATAATAATACATGTCTCGAAAACCACTTCCAAAATCATTGCGTAAATCACACGTTCAAGTTATACTTAAGAGCATTTTCTTAAATTTCATCATTCTAGAAAACCTCGTGCATTTCTCATATCTAACTCATTAGAAGGTTTATACTTCAAATTTTCTCTGTTTTTCTTTCTTTCTTTTCTTCTCTTTCCCTTCGTTTTCTCTTTGAAAGTTCCCTTGGGAGATAGAACGACACAGTTAACCCTAGAGGAAGGGGGAAAAGGAGAGGGGAGGGGAGGAGGAAGAGAATGGGGGGGGTGGGTGGGGGGGAGGGGTGGGTTGGGTGGCAGGGGGGTCAATAGGTCAATTTAAAATCGTTGGTTCTTTTTAAAATTACTTGATTGATTTGTTTAAGTGCAACGGATGTAGCAATCAAGTGAGTGAGTCTCTTAGACCACATACATATGGACACAAGATATAAAGTGGTTTGGTTCGCCAACCTACTTCTATTGTTAGGACTCGCTCAACCTTGAACTATATCCAAATTCACTAAGTGGAGACTTACACCCTCACAATTAGAGTAGGAATTCCACCTCACTCAATCGGCTGAGAATTTCACCCACCACTTTAGAATAGGAATTCCACCTACACTATGCCAGAGACAATGCTCTAGAGTTTTTTATAGTGGTTCCGGAGCTAATCGTCCTTATTCCACTTTCGGGACAAAGGTTTTAAAAATAAAATTTAAACCAAGAAGCACTTGCCTTTGAAGCTCTTTCTCGCTAATATGTGCTTCTTGAAGATCCCACAAAATGTGTGCAAACGCTACTTCTTGTAGCCGTCGTAGAGCAATCACAATCTCAGGGTGATAAGGAAACTTGTTTCACCACATGTTTCCTAGTTTATGTCTTTCCTTCTCTCTATCTCACTTTCAAACTCGATCAGTAGATTGATTGTTTATGATTTTTCTTTCCTCCTCTCATTCTCACTTTCAAACTCAATTAATAGATTAATTGTTTATGATTCTCAGCACAAGAGTGTTGATCGTTCCTTAGAGTATATAACTCTTCTCAGCTCAAGGAAGATAGTAAATCTATCACCCGACATTCATATTTATAGAGGAGTTTTAACAGTTTTTCTGATTGTCCAGTACCAACAAGTCGGTGGCAACGATGAGTCGGTGTTCATATTTATTACCGTTAAACCACCCGATTATTGCACATTAAATGCACTCCCAACGTCTTTATTACTTCCCGGCCGACAGGTCGGTGTCGCCGATGGGTCGATAGTTATGGCATTGAGAGGTCGGTCTATACGAGTGTCTAGATCTGGGGCAACACCATGCTGACAGTAGTTTCAAGTCAGAAACCTGTCTTACCCAAAACACCCTGTCGCCTTTTACCGAGGGGTCGGTCCTGGTACTCTCGACCGGTCATGAAATATCGATATGTCTATTTCCTCAAGAGCCCTTTTGATTTCACAGTCCACAACTCACAAGTCCTTTACCGATGAGTTGTCAACCACGAGGGGTCATTTAAGTTCATCACCGACGGGTCGGTGCATACAATACTCCAGGTCAGAGGCTTACTTAGAATGACAGTTCTTTGATTTAGAGCCTTTATCAATCTGGTTGACCAGTCCTTGACCACGATGGGTAGATCATGTCTCCACCGAGGGGTCGATGAGAACGACTGGTCGAACTGGTGGTGAACTTAATCCATATTTCCAAGTTCACTTCCAGTTCACTGTCCAGTTTCCCCTCTTAGGCTTCTTTATGGATTTACCATTTATTCAACTAATCATAGAGATAGTCCTATCTCAGGTGTGGGTACCACCTAAAGTCATCTATGGCCAAATACTTATTTTTGTGATTGCCATGATGATGAGCTTTGAACCTGGTGGAGCATGATTTTCACTCTTGATTATCTTGTGTCTTCAAGCTTTTTAGCAGGTGCTTCTTCCCAAGTCATGGAATTGACAAACAAAGACTCAACAAAGCCGGGACACTGACAATCTCCTCATTTGTCAATTTCATGACAAAACCTAGAAGCTAACCGAATTACAAGCCCACCCTTATTACATTACATTTGAATACAAAATATTACATCAATTACATATTCAAATGGTACAACAAGACTATGGTCTTCACATGTTCTTGTTCAGCTTGCTTCAAATCATGATTTTGTAACACCCCGGATCTTTCGAGTTATAAATATTTACAGAATTTGCCATTGAATTTGTGAATTAAAGGATATGGACCGAAGATGTGTAAGTTGTGGGGTCAATTGTCTAATTAAGACCCAATATACATGTTATAAGGTTCAATTTAAAATAAATGGGTAAGATGTATTTAATTGGGTCAAGGTGGCTATTTGGGTCAAAAGGCCCAATTGGGACCCAATGGGTCATGGTTGACTTGGTTGACCACCAAGTGAGCTCAAGCTTGATTAGGTTGGGGTTGAATTGAGTTGGAAATGGAATATAATAATTGAGTTGATTCAAGTGAATTAAATGAGTAGAATTAAATGAGTGAGTTGAGCTAAACGGATAAGTTGAGTTGAATGAGTTAGATTGGAAGTTATGGAGACCTTCATCTCATGTGAGTGGAGTGGGAAGATGAGGGGTTGTAGTGATTTCAAAGACTCAAGTAAAAGCATACACGTTGGAGGGGGGAGTTTCATCTCATGGATGAAACTCCAAAGGTTCATTAATGGGGATGGTTTTGGGTTACACCAACCACATCAAGGCTAGCACACGTTGGGAAGCTTGTAGGGTTTCCATCTCAAGATGGAAACCCAAGAGCCACACATTGGGAGTGTTTCATCTCAAGGATGAAACCTCCAAATGAAACTTAAAGGAGGGAGGTGAAAGGGCATGGGAGTTACCAAAGGGGTGTCATCAAAGGACACCACCTTTGGCCAACCCTCATTAACCAAGAAAAGGGTTTTGTCTCAAAGTCACACTCTTCCTCTCCCTCTTGGCCGTTCCCACCTCTCAAAGACAATAAACACTTGGTGTTATTCTCATCTCACTCTCTCCCTCTCTCACACAAAGGCGATCACTTCTCAAGATCAAAAAGGACTTAGAATAATTTGATCTCAAGCTTCTCTCTCTCAATCCATATCACTTGGCCGAACCACACCAAGGGGTTTCCAGCAAGGTCAACCTTGGCTAAAGATCAAGAAGGAAAGAAGAAGAGGCTAAGAAGGGAAAGGAGCAAGAAGGAGTGAAAGAAAACCGGACGAGACGCGGAATTAGTAAGTGTTCAATAAACTCTTATTAAGTAAGATGGTCAAGGAAACATGATCCGGCCATTGCATGGCCAAACCCTAAAGGGGATGTACAAGCACCATTAAGAATAAAAAAAATGGTTGATTAGGTTCGGCCATGATGTATGGCCGAACCCATGAAAGGTCATGATCATGGTGATTGAATTTAAAAGAGGAGATAAGAACCATAGGGTTCGGCCATGGTGTATGGCCGAACCCCATGGAAGGAAAAATGAAGGGATATATGATATGTTTTAATGGAAGGTTATCATAGATTTTTAAAGGGACTAAATGGAGGTATGAATGGGAAACATCAAAAGATCAAACCATATGTGTATGTCACATTATGAAGGAAAATAATGAACCATAGGGTTCGGCCATGTTGTATGGCCAAACCCCATCGAAGGTCAATGATGTTTTTAAAAGTTTAAAATGAATGTAAGGTGATGGACTTGGATGCATTGATTATAAAAAAGAATGGAAAAGAGGAGCACCAAAACCCAAGGGTGAGGTTTGGCCATGGTGTATGGCCGAATCCCACCAAGTACCATTTATGGATTTCGATATCATAGGGTTCGGCCATATGTATGGCCGAACGCCATGAACCATGTTGTGGGATATTTACTAGCTTAAGTATGCCTTAAATAAATGGAATGGACAGCCATAGATTAAACAATGGCAATGATGTAATTAAGGGTGAAAAGGATGAACCATGGGTTCGGCCATGGTGTATGGCCGAGCCCCATGGGAAATATTTGGTGGATTTAAATGGTAATCAATGATAAACAATTGTGGTACAAGTGATTAGATTTATGAATCAAGAGGTTATGATCTTGTATCTAACTTAAAGATCAAAGGGTTGAAAGATGAGCATGAAACTAAGGAAGTGAGGTTCGACCATGTTGTATGGCCAAACCCTACTAAGGAATTTTTATGGACTTAGGTTGTTGTGTGTGTTAAAAGGTTAATGTGTGAATGATTAGATTAATGGATTGGTGATTGGACTTAATTAAAAGGATCAAATGACTTGAAAGAGGGATCAAATCAAGATGGTGAGGTTCGGCCATGTTGTATGGCTGAACCCCACTAAGGTGGATTTTGGTGAAGTAAGGGTTAAATAATTAGTTTAGTGGTGATTGAGTAATAAATAAGGGAAGGGTTAAAATCAAAGTGAGGTTCGGCCATGGTATATGGCCGAACCCCACAAGGGTGTGTTTATGGACTTAGACCAAATGGTAAACCAAATGGAATATGGATTGACTTGTTGATATGTAACAAGGTGACAGGACCACACAAACGGTGCGCAATCTTGAGCGGTGACCAGTTTAAGAAGCAAGGGCATTTTATTGGTCTTGGTAGGGCATTTTATGTTTTAAATGTGGAGTTTTCAATGCTATGGTTATTTATATTACATAGCATATGGACATGTACATCTCATGCATGGCATGGGAGGGAAGTTTGTAACCGGAGGCCACGCTTCGTCGGGGCGTCCATAAGGCAATCGTGGGAAGACCTTGATGTGTATAATCCCATCAAGAAGAATCCGGAGGCCACACTCCGTAGGGGCTTCTGAAAGACCACTGTGGGGATATCTTGATGAGGAGAATTCCATCAAGAGGCTACATGTGTTGTGATGGGTGGGACTCATTGCATAAGACATATGGCATGGCATGATTTCATATGGCTTTGAGGATATGATATTATATATGATTTTGTTACTAACCCATGTGTTAGCCTTATTTAGAATTCTTACTGGGCGCGTTGTTCTAACGCCCTACTTCTACCCTCGTGAATGACACAGGAAAGGAAGAGATCGATGATCGTGAAAGAAGCCAAGCGTAGGAGCTTGGATATGTGATTGAATGTCTTTTATTATATGAACTTGTAATTTGAATAGTTAGATGTCAGCATGTAATAACTTAGATAATTTTGCTATGGTTTGGAATGGTTGTTTGGATATTTAAGTTAAGGTAATTTTGGTTAAGTGACTAAGTACTTTGTTATATAAATTAGAGTAGTCTTAGGTTCTATTATAATCCGCAGTCAGTATATGTTATATTTCGCAAAGATTATAAATTACTATGTGTGAACCGTTTTCATGGACTTAGTCCATGCACACATAGGGTTGGCCAGTTAAGGGTCGGACTTTAGAAGTCCGGACTTAGCTCGCGTCGTGACGTCCCACTCTCTTTCACTTTAAAAAAAAAATAGACTCTGATTTTCGGAAAGCGACTGAAAAAGAGCAGGGCGTTACAGATTTCTTGTTTAAGCATATAAACAATCAACACTAGAGAAATCATTGCAGGAGTTAGTCCAATTAATCAAAGGACTAAACGAGATTTCCCAGCCAGCAACACTACCCAGTGTTGAGAAGATTTTCTCCCCCAATCTTCTTGAGTTTGATCTCCCAAACTCCAAGCATAAACATTCTCCCAATATCCATTGGATTCACCATATTCCTCCCCTTTATGGCTCTCTCTTTCTAGAGGCCCAAGCACTTCCCCTTTACCATACACTCGCCCATGCTTACAGTTTCTACTAACTTCTCCCCTATTTTGTCATACAATTGACAAAGGTTTAGTAGATATCAGTAGCACTTCCGTATACTTCTTGTACTTAGTGATTAACTAAGTTCTGCTTCAACTCATGGCTCTACCCCATGGTTTAATGCACTTCCTTATGCAACAAGGTTTATTTTCCTCTGCTCAAGCTAAATTTCAGCTTAGTTGATTTCATCCATGGGACAATCTCATTTAATCAGCTTCCCTAGAGCCTTTTCCCCATTCTCCAAGCTATCTTTTGTAAGTTCTTTGACTCATCTCGCCCATGGAGTAAGCTATATTTTCTAGTTTCTCCAGATTATCTCCCCCATAAACTTAGCTGCCTCTATGTTTATTTTCCATCAAGCTTTCTTTCAAGCTTGCATTCTCGTTCTTCCATAGGCTGACATGACCAGTGACAGTAGTTAATCAGCACATATTTTGTGCTCCCCAAAACTCCAAGGATGTGTGCCACCTTAGCCTGATCCCTATCTTCCTAACATGCCAGTACAAAATCAATTCATTCAATCCTGCATGCTAGTGTATTTAACAAAACCATATTAACCTTAGACTTGGAGATAGAAGGCATATAAAACACAGTAATACACACATCATGTCATGGGTTGACTTGGTCAACCACCTAATGAGTTCAATTGAGTTGAAGTATTGCTTGAGTTGAGTTGGGAAGGTGAAGAGCTTTCATCTCAAAAGGCATGAAGCCAAGAGGCTCATTGGAGGTCAAGGGGACTCGATGGAAGACAAAGGGGTTTCTTGGTTTAAGCCAAGAGTCTCCTTGGTTAAACCAAGCCTTGATGAGAGGAAATGAAGAGATGAGACTATTACATAAAAGACACCAACCAAGGGGCACTCCACACCCCTTGGCCGATCACTCATTTTCTTGCACAAGGACTCTCCTCTTCTCTTCTCTCTCTCTCCCCTCTACACCTCTATACTTGGGGACTTAGAAGAGCAAAGGAAGAAGAAGGCTTAAGGAAGAAAATACAGATTTAAAAGAAAAGAAGGAAACATAAATAAGGTTTGTTTTTAGCTTAATAACATAGGAATGATTCAAAGGAAACCATAGGTTTGGCCATGGTATGGCCGAACCCATGGGTTCCATAATGGGTTGGAATGGATGGCCAAAGTATGTTAAAGCCATGGAGTTGGAAATCCATTCAAGGAATGTGAATGGTTTCAAATAAAAGGAAAGTGATATTCAAATCCATGACATAATGATACAAAGATTAAATGATTATGGAAAAGATCCTAGCCTTGGCTAGTAGGTAGAGTAAGTTCACAAAGAAAAAGGTTGAAGATGAAATCCATGTTTAAGAATGATAAGGATGGATTTCATGGTGAAAGGCTTTACAAAATAAGCAAACAAGAAGGACTGACAAAAAGTCAGTCGACTGAATCTCAGGATGCAGTCGACTGAACTGGTACTGGCCGAGCAAACAAGGGTAATCTGGGAGTTTCAGCCGACTGAATCTAATGATTCAGTCGCCTGAACGTGGGCTGGTCGAGCACATAAGGGATATCTGTGTAACGCCCCGCCCTTTCCGAGAATATCAGAGTCTAATTTTTTTTTTTAAAAGTAATAATAGAACATCGGAAGAGAGCGGGCGGCGTCACGACGCGAGTTAGGTTCAGACTACCCAAGTTTGAACCTTAACTGGCCACCCATGTGTACATGGACTAGACCATGATAATGAACACACATGGAACTAACATCAACATGCGGAATAATAAGACTAGATAGCAAGTAACAGTCTTAAACTTTATTTATCATAGATCAACCATCTAAATGTTATCAACCTAATCAAACCATCGCAAGTAGCGAATTATTACATGTCCCACAAAATATTCAAAAGACAGTAATATAAAGTAGTTCAGCCCTTCATTCAAGCACTTAGGCTTGGCTCCCCTCCCGGTCAACGACCTTTCCTTTCCCTTTGCTTGTACCTGCAATCTCCTCTGAGGATAGAATTAGGGCGTTAGATCAACGCGCCCAGTAGGTTCCCGAATCAGAGCTACCACATGTTAGCATATAAAACATGCATATACATATCATAATATATGATCATCAAAACAGGTAAAACAATGCTATGATGTATGCACATGCAATGAGCCTCCCCCATCATGTACATCCATAGCCATCACTTGTCGTGCCATGCACCGACAAGATAACAATACAACTTCCATCTCTTCATCACTGACTGATTCATATCATGTATTAGTCCTCCTAGCAGGACTCTCTTCTCCTAAGGAGACCATTGCGACTACGATCATCATGTTACTCTTCCTGGCGGAACTCTCATCGCCTAAGGAGGACGTAACCCATAATTGTAACACTGTAGAACCTCATTCATCATCCCATGACCATGCATGAGATGCCAATGCCTGTATGCCATTTGTTAATGCATAATATATCATTTGAAACACATATATTAAAACAAGAGTATCATAAGAAAAACTGGGTAAAAACCGTGGTTACAAGTAGGTAGGAAACCTACTGAAGAATCACTTCAGTAACTTATCTTTCTTTCGCGTCACCCGGTCACGACTCGCACGTCGTTCGACTTCCGGTACCTTATCCATATATCAATCAGCAAGTCATAACATCATTTACTTATTCAATCACATCTACGACCCATCCACATCATGTGGGGTTCGGCCATGCCCATGGCCGAACATCATCAACTTAGCATTTGTCATTTTATGGGGTTCGGCCCTATACTTGGCCAACCAAAATCAGTAAACAATCACTTAAAATTTCCACCATTGGTATGGTTTATCTCTCCAAAAACCATACCAATTTATCAAACACTTTTATGGGGTTCGGCCATCCAAGGTGGCCGAACCCTATGCCCATGTTTTGGACCCTTTTTAACGTATATCATATGTCCACTGAATCATATAAAAATCAGTATAATATTGTATGGTTTTTACACTTCAAAACATCCAAACAAGATCATGGGGTTCGACCATGTAAGGTGGCCGAAACCCAAGGATCTATTTTATCAATTTGTATCACCTTTGCCCAAGGTTTAGACCCTTAATGCATTTGGCTATTCCAATGCCGAATTACGCCATCCAAAACCAAGATTAAACATCCTTTATCTTGTATCTTAGATCATACAAAACAGTCCATGATTTTACAAAACCATCACTTTAAACAAATAAATTTCATGGGGTTCGGCCACCCAAAGTGGCCGAACCCTATGGTCCATATTTTCCATCTTTTAGACCATTGATTTAAACCATGTTAACTTTAGCCTTCTTGTCATTCAGACCCATGTTTATAATCCTTTCTATATCATGCATTTGAATCTTTAAGTACAACCCAAAACAGTCCACAAAATCCATGGTTTTCATGTTTCAAAACGTGAAAACCAAGACATCTCTTTACATGGGGTTCGGCCCTCTATGGTGGCCGAACCCAATGGTCATCTTAATCATTTCTAAACCTCCATTTAATCAAGGTTAATCATTGGTGTAATCGGCCATGATCATGGCCCAATCCACACCCTACTTGTTCCATGTTTTTCAACAAAACTCAATGAAAACTTACCAATTTTCCCAAGCCTTTCTTCTTGACTTTGATCCTTGGTTTCTCCCTTTTATTTCTTCTTTCTTTCCTTAATTCCTTGCTGGTTTATACTTGACTAACTGGTGCCAAAAACCTCTATTGTTCAGCGAAGAAAATGAATTGGAGAGAGGGAGAGAGAGATGGGAATTCTTGGATTCCTTGGTGTGAAAAACGGCCAAGTATGGCAATGTTTTTATTTTATAGTTTCAGCCCCCCAACTCCCATTCATCCTCCCTCATTAACCTTGCTAAAAACGAGTGGATGTTGGGTGTCAACCAAGACACCTCTTGGTGCCAAACGTTGCACCCCTTGGTGCCAAACATTGCATCACATGGGAAATGAACCAATGCAACCCTTCATGAAAAGGTGCCGCCCAACCTTGGTGTCTTTTTGGCTTTGCCAAAGCACCCTTTCATACCAATGACTGAGATTGATTCTGATTAATCGTTGTGTGAGATTACAACTCATTTCCATCTCCTCTTGACTCACCTAACTTGGAATATTTTTATTCTAAACCAACTCATCCAACTCATCACTTTTAATGCACTAAGTTTGAGTCAACTCATTTCTTAAATCTAACTCATTTCAAATCACCCTAACTCAAGCTGAATTAACTCAAACTTGAGTTCAATTGAGGGCCCACACGGTCATCCGTGGTCAAACTGGTCAACCCGACCCGTTGGGTCCCCCCTTTAGCTCCTTGACCCGTTTTTGACTCTATGACCCGATTATGGTATTTTGGTCATTTGTAAGTGGTTTTCTCATATGGATCAAGCCTACCCATTTCTTCTCTACTTGATTTCCAATCAAATAGGCTTAACCCTATTTAATTTAAGCTTACAAAATGGTCAAATCATCCATTTTGACCCATTGGGTCCAATTGGGCCCTTTGACCCATTTAGCCATTTCCAACCCAATTGATGTACATAACCCATCCAAATCAACTTGATATATATATATAATGTGCTCATATGACCTTATTTTGAGCAATGGGCCCCAACATTTCTTATTTTGACATCACAAAATAATTAATTTAATAACTCAGGGGCATTTTTGTAATTTTCCATTTTATTGAAAAATTGGGGTGTTACAATCTGGGTGTTTCAGCCGACTGAATCCTATGATTCAACTGACTGAAACTACACTGGCTAAGCACAGATGGGGTCTATTGGTATTTCAGCCGACAGTCGACTGAACGTAGATGTACCAAACAAGTAAGTGATCTGATGTGTTTCAGCCGACTGAATCTTATGATTCAGTCGACTGAAGGTATGCTTACCGAACACATAAACAGTTTGTTGATAATTCAACCGACTAAATCTTTGATTTAGTCGACTGAATGTATACTGGCCGAACACACAAATGATCTGATCCACAGTCAGCCGGCTAAATCTGGGATTCAGTTGACTGAAAGTGTATTGACCGAGAAAGCAGAGGATTTGACCCAAAGTCAGCCGACTGAAAGATTACGGATCAAGTTTATACAATACATGGTTGTGCTTTTAGCTGACTGAATCTATGATTTAGTCGATTGAATGTTTGCGGGTAAGAGAGCATACAATATCTGGGTGTGATTCAGTCGATTGAATTGAAAAGTTTAATTTTTGGATGACTTACCAGATGCCTCTGTCTATCTGGTAGGATGTAAGGAGTGATGAAATTTAAATGGAAAATCAAATTAATATATGTGATTGAATTTGTTAAGGTAAAAAGATTCGAAAAGGGGTTGTGATTCGTTTCGGGCGATCGTAAACATTATCTTCATAAGACAGCAAGGATAACATACTGACATTGGTAGGATTCCTACCTTATTGAGACACTATGGATTATACATATGACACTAGTTTTTATTCCAAATATGATGTTTACTTGGTTTAAACAAATGTTATATGTTTATGAACTGATTTTCAATGATATTATGTAATTTGATATGAAATGGCATTCTTGCATTCATTACCTCATGCATGGCATGGAAGGGAATACATGTGATCAACAAGCCAAGTTATGAGCGGTTCGGACATGACTTTGGGGCTTGAGAGTAGCTTGTATGAAGCTATGTGAGCTATTGATATTTTGGCCTTGTCCAGGAATTCTAGAAATGGGAACGGCGTAATTTGGGCAAAAGAGCTCCTGGGTAGACAGTCCCGAAACCCTGCTCAGAGGGAGGAGTCCACACTCCATCAGCAATTTCGATTAACATATGTGGGGAGGTATACAGTGACCTGGTGGTGCCGTCACAAAACATTGCGGATGTAATTGGCCAATGGATCACCTTGATATGGCGATTTATCAAGGAAACTATTTATATATGATGTGATTGGATATGGAGATTGGGTGAGTGATCATTTAGCATGGAACACCCATGACATGACATATATGATAGCATGATTAAGGTACGTATATCATGCACAACTTTTACTATTTATAAAATGTTTTGCAATTATGATATGATGTATCTATCTTGATTTTATATTACTCCTATGTGTACTATAACCCTACTTGAAATACCTACTGGGCATGTTGACTGATGCCCTACTTTTACCCTATAGATGATGGAACATGGAATGACAAGGAAACGGACATGAGACAGGAAGGGAGTCAAGTGCAGGAGCTTGGAATGAATGAAGTCTAATTTATTTAGTTTTGATGTTTATGATGTATTGGGAGGACTGATATTTTGGACTGTAATAATTTAGAATTATTTTGCTATGATTTGATGTTATTTAAGTTTCAGTTAAGTATATGGTGATTGGCTTTCCTTGCCTTATAATGACATGTATATGAACAATACTTTATTCATATAAATAATTCTGCAAGTATTCAAAAAAGCATGTGAATTGTTTTAATGGATTTAGTCCATGCACACGTAAAAGTGGCCAGTTAAGGGTCCTTTATTTTCACCATATTCCCATCTTAGCTATTACTCTTTCCATAGCTAATCACTTAACTTATTTACATATAACTTAGGTCCATAAATGATTCATTAGCATAAACATAGATCCATAATATATCCCTCCATTTCTTAGCTTGATCATTCAATCTCTTAAACATGCATAGATCTACAAATGATCCATCAAAAATGGTTCATGGGGTTCAGCCATACAACATGGCCGAACCCATGGTTCCTTGTTTCCATCTCCTCATGGTCTAGACACATTTAAATCGATCAATATTTCTCCAAGGGGTTCGGCCATACATCATGGTCGAACTCATGGTCCATTGTTTTCCATCATTTCCTACTTGATAGCCCATGGCTTAATCATTTAAAAACAACTCTAGATCCATACATATTTTTCCATCATTTTCATCATTAAAACCTATTTAAAATCACCAATATTCTTCCATGGGGTTCGGCCATACAACATGACCGGACCCTATGGTGCATCATTTCCTCTTAAAGATTACTTACTCATGATTAGATCCTTTGATGGGGTTAGGCCATACATCATGGCCGAACCTCATCCAATCCCTTTTGTCCTTAATGGTCCTTATACATAAAATCAGGGCCAAACCATGATCTTTGATCATTTCTCATGTTTAACCATGCATGTCATGGTCTTCTTCAACACCATTTTTATTGCATAATCTAACTTACCCATTAACAAGATTAGGGTTTTGTCACTCCAAATACTTACTCATCACATTGATGTTTCTTGGATGGATTTTAAATCCATGGCCTTTAATCATTTGGCCAACCCTTTCAATCCCATATGGAACCCCATGGTTTCGGCCATTCCATAGCCGAAACCGCGGTTCCTTTAGCTTCTTTCTAATTAATAAAATCTTGTCAAGCAATACTTACTGATTCCGCGACTCCTCCGTTTTCTTTCGTTCCATCTTGCTCCTCCACTCTTTTCCTTCCTTAGTCTTTCTTCCTCCTCCTTGATCTTCGGCCAAAGAGTGTTGCTTGAGAGGGAGAGGGTTTGGGATGAGAAACTTTAAGTCTTTTTGGTCTAGACAAAATCGGCTGAGGAAGGTTGAGATGAATCCTATCTATCTTGTCTTAGGGTCTTGGAGAGGGAGAGAGGTTAAGATGGAAAAACCTTAAGTGTTTTCTTTATCTTAGAGAGAGAGAGGGGGGGGGGGGGGGGAGAGTGGTGGTCGGAGAGAGTGGATGAGGTGGAGAGTTAACCCTTTCCATCTTGTCTAGGCTTTCTTGGATGAGACCTCACCTCCCAACCACCCTCGTTAATGTGGAGTCTTGACCTCACCTCCCAACCAAGGAGACACATGGCTTACCTTGGGGCTTGTCTTTCACATGGCTTACACTTGTCCCTTGGTCAAACAAGAATATGCATAGCTTACACTGGGCCTTTGTCTTTCCCATGTGTCCCAGCCAAGGAGACACATGGCTTACACTTGAAGCTTGTCTTTCACATGGCTTACACTTGTCCCTTGGTCAAACAAGAATATGCATGGCTTACACTTGGGCTTTGTCTTTCCCATGTGTCCCAACCAAGGAGACACATGGCTTACACTTGAGGCTTGTCATTCACATTCAACTCAAACCCAACTCACTTTGACTCACTTAATTTTCTTGAACTCATTTCCATATAACTCAAGTGATTTTAATTTCCAATTCAATATAATTCAACTCGCCCCATTTGAATTTATTCCTTAATTAAATAATTCCTTAACTCAACTGACTTCACTTGATCCTCTTTAATTCACCCATGAGCTCACCCATGGTTGACCAAGTCAACCATGGTGGCCGGCCCCACATGTACCTTAGTCCACACGCCACCTCACTTGATGAAGTGGAGTTGGGTCCCACGTGGTTATGCCTGTAACGCCCCGCCTATTCCGAGATTCAAAGTCTAATTTTTTTTTTTTTTATAAATTAAAACCGGACAAGGGCGGAGAGACGTCACGACGCGAGTTAAGTTCGGACTTCCAAAGTCCGACCCTTAACTGGCCACCCATGTGCGCATGGACTAAACCCATGATAACAATCCACACATGGAACTAAACAAGTTATGCGGAATAAACTAGGCTAACTGCGGAATTAAATTGAATAGATAGCAAGTACAAGTCTCAATTATTAAAATAACTTAATCCAAACATCCATTGTCAATATCATAAACGAACCATAACAAAGTTAAGTAGCTATTACATGTCCATAAACTGTAACTCAAAAGACAGTAATAAATAGATCCCAATCATCAATCAAGCACTTAAGCCTGACTCCCCTCCTGGTCCTCGACCTTCTCTTTCCTCTTCCTTGTTCCTGCATTATCCTCTAAGAATATAATTAGGGCGTTAGATCAATGCGCTCAGTAGGTTCCCGATCAGGGCTACCACATGGTTAGTTTATAAAACATGCATATATATATATATATATCTTGGTACATGCTCATCAATAAAACCTCTGAAAACAATGCTATGTATGTGAGTGCATATGTAATGAGTCCCACCCATTACACATATACATAGCCATCACTTGACAGAATTCTCACGTCAAGGTAATCCAGAGTAATCCACATTTCCTCTGAATAGAAGTCTAATATCAAAGTAAGCCAGAGTAATCCACATTTCCTCTGGATAGGATTCTTATGTCAAGGTATTTCACAGTGCAATCCATAGTATTCCTCATTTCGTATGGATTGGGCTCCTGTTTCCCAAAGTCATCACCCCATGTCATGCATGAGATGTCAATGCATTATATATATCATTTGTAAATACATATCTCATCATTCAAAACCAATTTGAAACATAATATCAATAACAACATATCTCATAAAAACATGATACAACCAAATCATGATAGTGGTTATAAGTAGGTAGGGAAACCTACTGAAGATTCACTTCAGCATCCGATCTTTCTTAATCATCACCCGTTCACTACTCGTACGCCGTTCACGTTTTGTTACTTTGTGATGTAACAGCAAGTCAATCATACTATCATTTTAAATTTCCATTCACATCTTAAGACCCAAAAGTCATCTTGTGGGGTTCAGCCATACCCATGGCCGAACCTCATCAACTTAGGGTTTAAGCTCCCTTTTCATTTGATCTCTCTTTTATTTAATCCTTATTAAACATTATATACCACAAAACTACCTTGGTAGGGTTTGGCCATACAACATGGACGAACCATACCACTTTGGTTTGGGTCCATACATCCAATCCTATGATCATTCCATCATTGATCATTTCATCAATAATTACCTTTATGCCATTTAGGCTAACCTTTTGTTTAATTTTCCATAAACACCACTAACCATATCCAAACCAACTTAGTGGGGTTCGGCCATACAACTTGGCCGAACCTCACCATTTAATTTGGTCCTTCATTCATCATCTCTAATTCCATTATGACTTAACTCAAATCCATCAAATAATCATTGATGGGGTTCGGCCATACCACATGGCCGAACCACATTTTATGGATTTTTATCCCATATTCCATCATCTACAATGGTTGATTATTTTCTTACACTTAGTCCATAAATTATCATGTATGATTCCTTAATTCAAATCATAAAACAAACCATAATCACCCATCAAAACAATCCATGGGGTTCGGCCATACACATGGCCGAACCCTTATGGTTCTTTTGCTCAATGATTCCCTTATTTACATACCACTTGGACTCTACATTTTAACCATGAAAACTACATGATTCAGCCATCCAATGGCTGACCCAAGACAGTACCCATATCTCCATTTTAATCACATAGAAACTCCATAGTAATGTATGGTTTTCATCTCTCAAAACCATCATCATTAACCATAAAATTATCACACCATTTCATGGGGTTCAACCATACTCATTGGCCGAACCCTATGGCCTTTGATTTGAACCTCTTAAACATTTATCTTATGTCTAATTTAATCATCCAAAACAGTCCATCATTTGCATGGTTTTAACTTACAAAAACCATCAAAATACTAACATCATTTCATGGGGTTTGGCCATCCAAGGTGGCCGAACCCAATGATCCATTTCATCATTTTATACCCAAGGTTTAGACCCATGATGCATTCGGCCATTCATGACATCCAAATCCATGTTTTAAACCTTTTCAAAACATGCATCATAAGTCTAATTAAACATCTAAAACAGTCCCTTATTTGCATGATTTTATCTTACAAAAACCATTCACATGATCATAACATTTCATGGGGTTCGGCCAGCCAAGGTGGCCGAACCCTATGATCCATGTTTCCTATCTTTTAAGCATCAATTTATATACTTCATACCCTTGGTAGATTCGGCCAACCCATGGCCAAATCATGTTCCATTAATCCCATTTTATTAAACAAAAACCCATGGAAATACTTACCAAATTTTCCAAGCTTTTCCTCTTGCCTTTGCTCTTTACTTCCTATCTTTCTTAGCCTCCCTTCATTTGCTGGTTTATGCTTGATCAATTGGTGAAAACCCCATTGCTGGTTCGGCCAAGAGAAAGAGTTTGGAGAGAGGGAGAGAGATAAGGATTCTTAGGATTTTCTTTGTGTGAAAATCGGCCAAATGGGGTGGTCTTCCTCTTTTGTAAATCAGCTACTATGACCTCTCAATTTCCCTCATAAACTCTTGATTAAACCAAAGGGTCACTTGGCACAACCAAGACACCCATTGGCACCAGCCAATGCAACCTTTCAGATCCCCATGTATCTCATCCAATTCCCATCCATTTCCATTTAAAACTTAGCATGGAAACTACCATTACAAGTCCCCAACGTGCGGGACTTGTTTTGGTTTGTTTGAGACCAAGACATCTCCTCATATTCCCTTCAACTCACTGATTTTACAGCCCCTTTGATTTCCATTTTGACTCAACTAACTCAATGGCTTAACTCACCACATTAAATACCATACACTTATTACACTTGAGTCAACCCAACCATTTAATTTAAATGCAACTCATTCCAATCCAACTCAACCTGATTTGACTCACCATTGAGCTCATTTGAGGGCCCACACGGTCAGCCATGGTCAGCAAGGTCAACCCGACCCATTGGGTCCCCATTTAGCTTGTTGACCCGTTTTGACTCCATGACCCATTTATGGGTTGTTTTAGCCATTTCCATTTGGTTTTCACATGTGCATCAAGCCTACCCATTTATGCTCCACTTAATTTCCAACCAATTCAGTTTAACCCCATTAAATTTGGGCTCACCCAATGGTCTAATAAGTCCATTATGACCCATTGGGTCCAATTGGGTCCTTTGACCCAATTAACCATATTGACCCAAATTGATGTTCATTACCCATTCATGATAATTTGACCCTTATAATATATTCATAGGGTCTTAATTTGAACAATGGGCCCCACCATTTCCTTATTTACAATCACATTTATTGAATTCACCAATCAAAGGGCATTTTCATAAATATTCATCTTATTGAGAATTGGGGTGTTACAATGCCATTTTGATATTACCACATACACTTGCCACCTCACTTGATGAGGTGGACCCCATGCCTTTGATCTTAATTGGGTCCATGACCCGATTAAATCCATTCTTTACCCATTTACCGTAATCAGCAATCCATCTTGACCCATTGGGCATTTGATCCAATTGACCACTTTGACCCAATTAAGTAGAATTAATCCTATCCATGATCCATTGGATCATACTTGGGCCATTGCCCCAATTTTTATCCATCTAACATCCATTCCATCTATAAATCTTAATTTAACACTTAAAATAGATGATACCTAATATAATAATGCATTTGAAAACCCAGGATGTTACACTTATAGAGTCTGAATAGTCCTCTTAGACTAATCATCTGTCTGAGGGTGAAAAGTTGTGATAAAACATAAGTGTGTACCCAGCTCTTTCTGAAGACTCTGCCAAAATCTAAGTACAAACGTAGATCACGATCTGATATGATGCTGACTGGCACTCCATGTAGTTTGACTATGTCATTTATTTATTGTTTACTCAATGTCACTAAGGAATGTATCACTTTAATCGGTAGAAAATGAGCAGACTTAGTCAATCTATCTATTATCACCCGTATCGAGTTGTTTCCCTTAGATGATTTAGGAAAACCTATAACGAAATCCATGGTGATATGCTCCAATTTCCACCTAACCACTTCGAGAGGTTGCATCTTCCCTCCCGGTCTCTGCTGCTCTACTTTTACTTGCTAACAAGTTAAGCACCTAGACACAAAATCGGCCACATCTTTCTTCATTCCACTCCACGAGAGCATTCTTCACAAATCATGATACATTTTAGTACCTCCAGGATGTACTGCGAAACGAGAGTGATGACAGTGATCGAGTACTATTTTTCTACGATCTTCCATTTTTGCCACAAATATTCTATCCTTGAAGGTTAGACCTCCATCGGTCTTGATTTTTCAATCATTCAAATCAATCCCATCTAGCAACTGAGTCCGTACCTTGATAGATTCTGGGTCCCTTTGTTGTGTTTCAAACACAAGCCTCATAAGTTCTGGCTGTCTGGCCTCACTTTGTTCTTGAACTGATTTATCGTTTTCTACCAATTGTATGTCAAATTCACCTATCGTGCTCAACATATTCCATTATAAAGATGCCATACAAGCTACCACGCAATGAGTTTTCCTACTCAACGCATCTGCTACTACATTTGCCTTTCCTGGATGGTAAGAGAGTTCAAAATTATAGTCTTTCAAAGTCTCCATCCATCTTCTTTGTCTCATATTCAAATCTTTTTGACTGAACAAATTTGAGACTGTGGTGATCAGAGAAAACATTAAATCGCTCACCAAATAAATGATGTCTCTAGAGTTTTAGTGCGAACACTACGGCTGCTAGTTCTAGATCATGAGTCAGGTAATTTTGCTCATGTCCCTTTAATTGTCTAGAGTCATAGGCTGCTACTTTACCTTTTTGCATTAGGACACATCCTAAACCATTCTTTAAAGCATCACAATATACTTCAAATCTCTGACCTTGCTCCGGTATAATTAACATTGGAGAGGTGGTCAACTTCTCTTTTAACTCCTAGAATGCCTTTTCGAACTCCTCACTCCATTTGAATTTCACGTCTTTCCTTGTTAACCTTGCCATCGGAACAACAATCTGGGAGAAAGTTGGTATAAATCTCCTATAATACCTAACTAATCCCAAAAACTTCTTATTTCAAAGACGTTTGTTGGTCTCTGCCAACTTCTCACTGCCTCAACTTTGATAGAATCTATTGTGATTTCATCCTTAGTCACAACATGTCCTGAAAATTGTACCTGTTTTAACTAAAACTCACATTTATTGAATTTCACGTACAACTGATTGTTTTCTCGAGTCTGTAACACTATCCTTAAGTGTTGCTCATGTTCTTCTTCCGTTGACGAAAATATCAAAATATCGTCAATGAATACTACTACAAAAATCCTTAAATAAGGCTGGAAAACTATATTCATCAAATCCATGAACGTGGCTGGTGCATTCGTTACCCCAAATGACATCACTAAGAATTCGTAATGATCGTACTGAGTTCTGAATGCAGTTTTAAAGATATCTTCATCTGTAACTCTCAACTGATGATAACCTGATCTCAAATACATCTTTGAAAAACACTTGTCTCCCTTTAGTTGGTTAGAAAAATCATCTATCCGTGACAACATACACTTATTCTTAATAGTTACCTGGTTTAACTTCCATTAATCTATACACATCCTCAAAGTTCCATCCTTTTTTTTGGCAAAAAGAATTAGAGCTCCCCAAGGTGAAATACGTAGTCTCACAAAGCCTAACTTAAGTAACTCATCTACTTGGGTTCGCATTTCCCCTTTCTCTGTCGGTGTCATCCTATACGATGGTATGAAAATAGGTAACATTCTAGGTTGTAGATTGATTACAAACTCAATCTCTTGGCGTGGAGGTAGACCACTCAACTAGTCTAGAAAAAGCATTCATGAATTCACACACCACCCGAGGTATCACTAAACCTACACCTCATATGTTTTCCAAACCTATACCAGCTACCATACTATTCGGATGCTCACCTAGACCAAAGTTCCTCACATTAAGCCCTTTATAAGGTTTCAATTTCTCAAAAAATTGAGTCCTCCGGGAATGCCCGAACACCATCTTTTTATAGCAATCTAACACTGTCATGTGCTTCTAAAAGCCAATCCATGCCTAAAATGACATCAAAACATGTCATTTTTATCACTAACAAATCATAATTCAAATTTTACCCACCAAGTCTTATCATACAAGACTTATATATAAGACTAATTATCACTTCTCTTTATAAAGGTGACTTTACCTTCAATGTGTTATCCACAACCATTGATCTTAAATCCAAAATTTTTGTACACAAAGTAGATATGAAAGAATGGGATGCACAAGTGTCAAATAACACATGTGCTAAAGAACAAAAAAGTGGTAAAGTACATTCCACCATTGAGTGATCCATAGGTTCATCTGCTGCTCATCCAATTGTGTAGACTCTCTCCTCAGTCATTCGTTGAGGACGTCCGCGTCCCCTCCCTTGACAGGGCCTCTGCTATGAAGAGTTGAGTGTTGACGACCCTCTTGAAGCCTGTGACGAACCTCTATTATAAGTTAGTTGCACGCTTGACTGAGCTGGCCTATTATTCCTAGCTGACCTGTAACACCCCAGTTTCTCAATGATATGAATATTTACGAAAATGCCCCTGGATTGGTGAATTTAATAAATGTGATTGCAAATGAGAAAATGGTGGGGTTCATTGTTCAAATTAAGACCTTATGAACATAGTGTAAGGGTCAATTTATCATGAATGGGTAATGAATATCAAATTGGGTCAATATGGTTAATTGGGTCAAAGGACCTAATTGGGACCCAATGGGTCATAATGGACTTGTTTGACCATTGGGTGAGCCCAAATTTAATGGGGTTAAGCTGAATTGATTAGAAAATAAGTGGAGCATAAGTGGGTAGGCTTGATGCAAATGGGTAAACCACATTCAAAGGGGCTAAACCACTCATAATTGGGTCTAGGCGTTAATTGGGTCAATAAGCTAAATGGGGACCTAATGGGTCGTGTTGACCATGTGGACCATGGTTGACCGTGTGGACCCTCAAGTGAGCTCAATTGTGAGTTAAATCAGGCTGAGTTGGAACTGAATTGAGTTCGGTTTAAATTAAGAAATTGAATTGACTCAAGTGCATTAAATGAGTGTCATTTAATGTGGTGAGTTGGGCTTATGAGTTGGTTGAGTTGAAATGGAAACCAAAGGGGTCTTGTAAATTCATTGAGTCAAATGGGAGATGAAAGGTTGTTTTGGTCTCAAGCCACCCAAGACAAGTCCCACATGTTGGGGACTTGTGGAGTGGGTTTCCCATGCATACTTTTAATGAAATGAATGGGAATTGGATGAGATGCATGGGAGTGCCAAAGGGTGTGTTGGGAGTGCCAAAGGGGTGCTTTGCTTCGCAGCAAGTGCCTCATTGGTTTAAACAAGATTTGATGAGAGTAATGAGGGGTCCAAGGGCTGTTTAACAAAAGCAGCAAACACCACCCTGTTGGCCGAATTCTACATTGCAAAAACCTTGGAATTCTTATCTCTCTCCCTCTCTCAAGAACATACTCCCTGGCCGAATTATACCTTGCTGTTTTCACCATTGATTCAAGCTTCTAAACAGCTAAGACTAAGGAAGAAAGAAGGAAGGAAGCAAGAGGGAAAAGGCAAAGAAAATTGGTAAGTATTCCATGGACTTCAGTTTAATTAAATTGGTAGAAAGGGAGCATATTTGGGCCATGGCTTGGCCGAATCCATCAAGGGTTAGACCTTGGATGGAGTTTCATAAAAATGATGAAAAGTGTATCATAGGGTTCGGCCACTTTGGATGGCCGAACCCCATGAAAAGAATGGGTTAATTTTGATGGTTTTTATAAGTTAAAACCATGCAAATGATGGACTATTTTATATGTTTTAATTAGACCTCAGATGCAAGTTGTAAGGGTTTTTAAATCATGGATTTGGATGTCATTATTTGGCCATGGAATGGCCGAATTCATCAAGGGTTTTAACTTTGGGTGAAGGTGTTGTAAAATGATAAAAATGAACCATAGGGTTCGGCCACCTTGGATGGCCGAACCCCATGAAAGTATTTGATGATTGGTATGGTTTTGGAGAGATAGACATATCAATGGTGGAGAGGTTTACATGTTTTAAATAAGGCTAAGTATTTGACAAAAGAGGTTTAAATCATAGGCCATAGGGTTCGGCCAATTGGGATGGCTGAACCCCATGAAATGGTATGATATTTATATGGTAATTTGGATGGTTTTTGAGAGATAAAAACCATGCAAGATTATGGGATTTTTATGTGATAAGGTTACTGTTTTGGTTTGGCCATAGGATGGCTGAACCATGTGGTTAACATGGCTAAAGGGTAGAGTCCAATTGGTATATAAATAATGGAATCATTGAGCAAAAGAACCATAAGGGTTCGGCCATGTGTATGGCCGAACCCCATGAACTGTTTTTATGGTTATATGGAGTAAGAACATAGTTGGAGATTTTGAATGAATCCATGCCTTTGATTCAAGAATTATGTATGTATATGATGGACTTAATATCAGTAAATAACCAAGCAAGATAGATGAGGGAATATGGGATGAAAATCCATAGGGTGAGGTTCGGCCATGTAGTATGGCCGAACCCCACCAATGATTATTTAATGGACTTAGTGCTAATTCATAATGAATTGGAGATGTATGTATGAATGATGTAAATGACCAAATTAAGGTGGTGAGGTTCGGCCATGTTGTATGGCCGAACCCCACTAAGGTGGTTTGAATATGGACCTTTTTTTTTTTAAGAAAATTAAGCAAAGGTTAGTATAGTGGCATCATGGTATATATGGATGAAATGATCAAAGATAAGATGACCAAATGAATTGAAATGTGGGCCAAAACCAAAGTGGTATGGTTCGGCCATGTTGTATGGCCGAACCCTACCAAGGTTCATTTGGAAGTAGAGTTAAATGAATGGTTGAAGTTAAATAAAAAAAGAGACCAAAAAGTAAAGTGAGTGAGGTTCGGCCATGGGGTATGGCCGAACCCCACAAAGTGGTTTTGGACTTAGTTAGAAATCAGATGGTATATTGTATTGACTTATTGACATGAAACAAGGTGATGAAACTTGAACGGCGCAGAAGTCGTGACCGGGTGAAGTTCAAAAAGGAACGGACACTTAAACAAAGTTTCTATAGGTTTCCTACCTACTTGTAACCACTATTATAATTGGTTTTGTCATGATTTTGATAAGATATGTTGTTATTATTATTATGTTTCAATTGGTTTTTGAATGATGAGGTTTACATTTACAAATGACATATATAATACATTGACATCTCATGCATGGCATGGGGTGACGATTATGGGACAATTTAATGATGAGAGTCCCATCCAGAGGAAATGAGGAGTACTCTGGGTTATCTGGACACGAGAGTTCCATACAGAGGAAATGTGGAGTACTCTAGCTTACTTGGACATGAGAGTTCTATTCAGAGGAAATGTGGAGTACTCTGGATTACCTTGACGTGAGAATTCCATCAAATGATGGCTATGTATACTTGTGATGGGTGGGACTCATTACATTTGCACTTACATACATAGCATTGATTTCAGATGTTTTGGTGATCTTATACTATGAGATATACATGTTTTATATTCTAACCATGTGGTAGCCTTAATCGGAAATCGTACTGGGCGCATTGATCTAACGCCCTAATTCTATCCATAGAGGATAATGTAGTAAATGGAAAAGGGAAAGAGAAGGTCGTGGACCTAGAGGGGAGCCAAGCTTAAGCGCTTGAATGATGATTGGGATTTCTATATTATTGTCTTTTGAATTACATATTATGGATATGTAATAGCTAGTAAACTTTGCTATGGTTTGTGAACTGTTTGATGAACCTTGATTTGGTATAAGTAGTTTATAATGGATGACATGTGCTTTGCTATCTAAGAATGTATGGTTAACTTAAGATTGATTATATTCCGCATCAGTTTAGTTCCGCAATTAGTTATTGCTTTTCCGCATGTTTTAACTTAGTTCCATGTGTGGTTTGTCCTTCATGGGTTTAGTCCATGCACACATGGATGGCCAGTTAAGGGTCGGACTTGGGTAGTCCGGACTTAGCTCGCATCGTGACGTCGTTCGCCCTTTCTCCGGTGCTATTACATTATTAAAAAAAAAAAATTAGACTCTGATTCTCAGAAGGAGAAGGAGGGACCTCTAGACCTTCGCGAGAGAGGGGACAACAAATTCGAGTGAATTGTCATTTTCGCAGAAAGGGTCCATTTTAATTCAAACTTTCTGTCTCAACGATTTACCATAGTACAGACATGTCTGTCACACCGACCAGTCTTAATTCACCGACATGTCAATTACACCAAGAGGTTCAGATTGAAGAACAATTATCCTTGATATGTGCAACTTGATGAAGTCCTATTCTAAGCGTGGCATTCATAGATTTATTCCAATGCATAGATATGTCAAATATAATTCATCAAGTCATTAAGCATGCACACAATCAAAATTCACATTCCAAAACACATACAATTCAAAATACTTTGAATGGAATGTAGACTTTCCAAGTAGAATATGTACTATAGCCAGGAAGAATACATTCTAGACTTGTAGTTAGCCAATTTTTCTCTCTTCACGTCACAACACTTTTCTACTATGTGAACTCACATGGTCTCTTGTGAGTCCATTTGTAGTGGTCTAAGATATGTAAGTAAATCTTAAACCAAAACAAAACATGATTAGTGGTCTATCTCCTAGGTACAAAAATTGTCGTATTTGGTGTTCCATACACACCCCTACGATCGTACCTTTGATGACCAACCTTGGGATCCATCGACTCTTTTAAGACATGATTTATCTGTCTTAACAAAGAGTCGTGCCTTATGTGCACCTTCCTTAGATTTCTTATAAAGTAAGGTGTTGGTGGATGTCATTTAGGTATATGTTTTACTTGATTGTACCTTTGTGCTTTCATTTCCAAGTATCCCTTCAAGTGACATCAATTTCTTTTGAAATGCCCATCCTTGTGGCATAAATTGCTCTTACCCGTTAAAGGGCGAGAGATATTTGTATTTCTGAACACTCTCTGATGTATAGGTTCTTTGGTGGCTGAGGCACCAAGAACAGACCTATCACTATATTGTTTACCCACCCTAATGAGTCTTTTCAGCCTTTCTTCTCCATGGGTAAACTTATCTTGGAATTTTTCTTTATGAAGTGTTAGTTCCCTAACTTTCAAAGACAATTTTTTAACATCTTCTTCAAGAAGTTTATTGTGATGCCATAGATTCTCGATATCCTTGCAATGAATAATTATCTCTTCTTGAAGTATTTTATCACTAATTTTTATATTTTCAGCATTGGACAATTCCAACTTAGAGGTTAGAAGAGATTTTTAAGTTTTTAATTCTTTCACTTGACTAGAGAGGTTTAGTTTTTCATTTTTAACTTAGTTGAGTTTTTAAGCTAACCTCTCACTCTCAAGGAACAAAGCACTGTAGGAGGTTTGAAGATTTTCATCTTCTTCACTCTTATCCTCCATCACAATTGTGGGATTTTCTTGATCACATATGATCAAGGCTATGAGACCTTTTGATACATCAACCTTTCGTTCGGTCTCTTCATCTGAATTACTCTCTGATTCAGAAGTTTCCACATGGGTCACACCCACATTCATATCCTTCTTTATTTTATCTGAGGGACATTCGTTCATGTAGTGTCCTCTCCCCCCTCAATTGAAACATGTCTGCTCCTTAGCCACTTCTCTCTCCTTCCCTTTCCCTCTGTTTTCTTCTTGCCTTCTTAAGTAATTTTTATTTGTTTCACCTTTACTCGTTCTTCTCAAGTTGTTTCTTTTTAGAAATTTTTTATAAAACTTCTTGGCAAACATTACCATTTCATCACTTGAGAATTCATCATTTGATGAATTTTCTTTAGTCTTCTTTTGTTTTAGGGGAGATTTTAAGGCAATGGATTTATCCTTTGGTTGTTCAAAATGTAGTTCATAGGTTTGTAATGAACCAACAAAATCATCAATATTCATTAAGGACACATCTCTGTTGTCCTCCAAAGCTACAACCTTGGGATTGAATCTTTCAGCTAGATTTCGGACAATTTTGGTACATACCTTGTCCTCGGGTATCCCTTCTCCTAGAGCGTACATTTGATTTACAATGTCGCTAACCTTGGAATAAAAATCCAAGAAGACTTCATCCTCCCTCATTTTAAGAGTATCAAACTGATTTTAGAGGATCTGAAGTTTGGACCTCTTGACTATTGAGGTGCCCACATGGGTTCTCTCAAGAACTTCCAATGCTTCCTTTGCAGCTTTATAGGTCATGATCCGCCTGTGCTCATTATAAAAAACTGCATAGTTAAGGGCATTCATGGCTTTGCCATCAACTGTCTGAGCAGCTTTCTCGACAAGGGACCAAGAACTATAAGGTTTGGGATCATAAACATGGTTGATGTGGTTCCTATCAACTTTTCTTCCATGGATTCCTACCATCCAGTTTTTACAATATCCCATACCGATGAATCTATGGAAACAAAGAAGCTTCTCATTTTGCCTTCCATGAGGCATGGTTTGTTCCATCGAGATAAGGAGGTTTGGATATTGTATGACTGTCTCCCATGGTGTTCTAGCTTGGATCTACTCAGATGGTTAAATCCTTATAAGGAACACTAGGCTCTGATAACAATTGAAAGTTACCTTGGGAGCTAGAACAACACAATTGACTCTAAAGAGGGGGCTGAATATGTAATGCCCCGTCTCGATACGGGCGCGTTATCTCCAAAAGGTTTCAAAATATAACCAAAGAAAGGATATCGAGCATTTTTTTTTTTGAAACAGGGTAACTATCTCCCACTCAATAATTTGATAAGGGACAAAACCAACATAATAATGAGCATAACAAATAACCACCGACCGTTCAATATGGTTATACAATCATCCAAACAAAACATGTGATAATGAGTCCATACAAACAAGAGTATAAAAACAAAGCATAAGCATAATATGGGATATTTAACTAATGTTACTCCTCTATGGTTACCTCTTCAATGGGTCCGCTTGGCCCCTCTACAATCTGGGTACCTGAAAGGTAAGGGGTGAGCTAACCAGCCCAGTGAAGGGAATAATCATATCACATGTCAGCGACCACATATATCACATGTATGAGCAATAATGGACATTGTAATAAAATGAATATCTACGTACAAGAGTGCTCAAATATACAACTAATCAGTGGTCCCGCCGACTAATCTGAAACGTCATCCCCATAACGCAGAACTATCCTCCTCCAACTCCGGTCTCCCTACCAATACAAATGGGATACATCATAATACACAATTGCCTCAACTGCCGGAATACAACCGGGAAACCCGCATCTCCCTATGGGGGTCTCGATCGCCGGAACATAACGGGGAAGCCAATCTCAAGGGAAGGTACCTCAACCGCAGGAATGCAACGGGGAAACCTGCACCTCAACACGTTATCATTAAGTCCCTAACATCATGTTCGACATCCAACGTATGTCTTATTCTCATCATAAATTCATTCACATGTTATAGCTAAATACACATGTTATCAATAAGTTTCAGGCATCATGTTCAATATCCATTAGTCTGATCAAAATTTTCCATTTAATCGCATATATTTGACATGAGTGCACCCGAATGGATCCCTTGCTACAGATTCATTCAACAGTTCCATTACCGAGTAGCTTAATAAACGATGTCCCCATTCGAGTCACTCCATGTCCAAGGTTAAGGGCTAAATAGATCCGAATGCATGCTAAAACAGTGATAAGTCCCTTCACCGTATGCGTTCTTCGAAATCCAAGCGGTGAAAATAGTTGAAGGATGCGATGCATGAGTTACCAGGCCTGAGGAACTGGGACGGGTCAGCAAAACTAGGATGGCCCCGAAAACTTGGACGATCCCACAAATCAGGTTGGAAACGGGCTGGAAACGCTCTTGTGGACGAGCCTACAAACGGGCTAGAAAGAGTTGAAAACAATCTGAAGAGGATCCAGAACAGACTAGAAACACTCCAAAAGCGATCCCAAAAAGAGCCATAAAATGGGCCTGGGCCAGGCCTAAAGTGGGTCGGGTTGCGCTATTGGGCTAAGAGTATAACCGGGTCGGACTGGGTCTGTTGGGTTGGGATTACACGAACTGGGCCTGCACAAGTTGGGATTGAAACGCGCTGGGCCGAGGAGGTTGCTGGGTTCAAGCTGGGCCTGTTGGCCCTGGGCTGACTGTTGGGCCAGGTCTAGGTTGCAAGGGTGCAAAACCGAACTCACAGTGTCAACTCATTACGAGTCAACTCAGCAGCTCAACAAAAAAAGGGGAAAAAGAAGAAGGGAGAGAAAACACTTGGGTCCAACCAAGGGGAAGGTGGCGGCCACCAAGGAGGAGAAAATAGAAGGGTGGCGGTGACTGGTTTAGGGTTAGGCGATTAAGATTTTAGTTTCGAAAAGGGGGAAAAGAATAAGGGATGAGGAAAATCGATAAAGAGATGGAGTGGTGGCGGCGGCGGGTTGGGGTTTGAGGGAGAGTTACGATTAGGGTTTTGTTTTTGAAAAGGGGAAAAGAAGGAGGGATGAGGAAAACCGAGAAAGAGATGGAGTGGCGGAGGTGGCGGATTAGGGTTTGAGGGAGGGGGCGGCGGCCGAAACAAGGAAATGAAGGGGGAGAGAAAAGAGAGGAAAAGAAGAAGAAGAAGAATAGAGGATGGAAGAAGGCTGAGAGAGAGGCGCATGGGAAACGACAGCGGCAACAAGGATGGGTTTTAGGGTTAGGGAAAGGAGAGGGAAGAAGAAGAAGAGAAGAGGGGAAAGAAGGAAGAAAGAGAGTTTATATAAGAGAGAGCTAGGGTTTAGGTTTTGAGTTTTTTTTTTTTTTTTTGAGGAAGACACACTATTTATAAAATAATTTTTAAGATAATACTCAAAGTGTGACTTTCCAATATTTTTGCATGAATAAAAAAATAATAAACCAAAATTACCAAAATGCCCTTTGAGCCTCCGAGCTCGAAACCAGGCAACTGGGACCCACCACTGAGCGTAACCCCACTACCACCAAAACACCAAAAACAACTGGAAGATCCACAAAACTCTCAAAGACCCTGAAATATCGGGTCGTTACAACACTACCCCCTTTAAGGAACAAAGCTAGAAACTGCATCTGCATCGTTGCCTCGTTAAACCCAAGTAGAAGACTCTCTACTCCTACACTTCCAAACCATCAAAACCAAGCGGATGTCTTGCCATAAAGCCTTTACTACCTAAAATCCTCAATTTGTACTGGTCCCACTTCCGACGGTAGCAAAATCATCCTGCCGACTATGGGTAGTTAGCAACCTCTAACTGATCAGCCTCACCGATTCGTAGTTTCTTCGACCATACTCGGTCCTGACATCACTGTATCACTTATCTCCGCCCGACATAGGGGTGATCTGCACGACCTGGCATACAATGCTTCATGTGGAGCCATTTTGATATTGGACTGTTAGCTGTTGTTGCAAACGGACTAAACCAAGTATAATTGACTCTCCCAAGTACTACCAAGATCCAAAACATAAGTTCAGATATATCCTCTAAGATCTAAACGGTCCACTCCGACTGACTATCTGCCTGTGGATGGAACGCTGCATTTAAACACAACTGTGCGCCCAAAACTCCGATAAGCTATGTAAAAGTCGAGAAACAAACCTCAGATCCCAGTCTGAAACAATCGATGTGGGCGCCCCATGCAGTTTGATGACCTCTGCTGACTACCACCAACTCAAAGTCTCTAAAGAATCCGTCATTTTCCTGCCAATGAAAAGGGTTGACCTAGCCAATTGATCTGCTATAACCCACACTGCACCATGTCCTTGAGGTAACTTCGACAAACTATAACAAAAAATCCATAGTAATGTGGCCTCACCTCCACTCGGGGTTCAAGGAGAATGCAATCTACCAGTGGGTCTCGAGTACTTTATCTTGACCTGCTAGCAAGTTAAACAACAGGTCACAACTCAGCTACTACCCTCTTCATGTTTCTCCACTAGAACTATTTGAAGCAAATTAGGACACATCCTTGCATGCCTCGGACGCACAACAAATCTAGAGTTATGGAAGTGTCGTAATAGCTCTTCGCAACACTACCATACACAGGTACACATAGTTTACTCTAGAAAACCAAACCACTATCTAGTCTCGCAGCCCATCCAAAGGACCCCTGCCACTGTCCAAAGCATTTCTCAATGCGATGCACCTCTTATCTGTCTACTGAGCTCTCAAAGCTCTATCATAAAACTCTGGCTACACAACCGTGCTGCAAAAATCTGGATGCTCTAACCTTCGATCACACTCGACAAAGCTCATCTCACCATGCTACTCAAGGCGCCTGCAACTACGTTCGTCCTACCAGGGTGGTAAGACAACGCAAAGTCATAGTCACCAAGATACTCCATCCACCGTCTCGGCCTCATGTTCAGCTCCTTCTTGAGTTCAATACCACAATCACTACTCCAAGTCATAATTAGGATAGTTCGGCTCTTGGGTCTTAAAACGTCTCGAACCATAAATTATCTCTCTCCATCCTACATCAGTAGACAACTCAAAACATTACCTGAAGCATCGTAGGAAACAACATAGTCGTGGCCTCTTCCTGGCACAATCCACATTGAAGCAGAAGTCAGACTCTCCTTCAGCCTCCCGAAGATTGTCTCACAAGTATTTTTCCAAATGAATAACACATTCTCACAAGCCAAACTTGTCATGGGTATGGCTATCTTGGAGAAACCCTTGACAAATTGCCGGTAGTACCTCGCAAGACCCAAAAAAAACTGCGAATTTCAAGCACACTCCATGCTCGCTCCCAACTCAGAATAGCTTCAACCTTAGTTGGATTCACGGCCACACCGCCAACTGACATCACGTGCTCAAGAAACTGAATCTATGGCAACCAAAATTCACACCTTTTGTACTTTGTATAAAGCTTGTGATCCCTCAAGACATGAAGTGTGGTTCTCAAATGCCGCTCATGATCCTCCTCTGATGCTGAACATATCAAGATGTCGTCGATGAACACCACTACACCCGGTCTAGGCACAGTCTGAATATCCTTTTTTTATTAGGTCCAGGAATGTCGTTGGGGCATTAGTTACCCCAAACGGCATTACCTCAAACTCAAAGAGTCCAAAACGAGTACAGAATGCAATATTTTCATTATCACACCCCCGCACTCTCATCTGATGGTAACCCGAACAAAGATCTATCTTGGAGAAACAGTTAGGTCCTCTCAATTGGTCAAACAGATGATCAATCCTTGGCAAGGGTAATACTTATTCTTCATTGTAACTCTGATCCATTTCCGATAGTCGATCCATAGTCTCATGAAGCCATCTTTCTTCTTAGCAAACAACGCTGGTGCACCCCGAGATGTAGTGCTAGGCCGAATGAAGCTAACGATTTCTAACTCCCTGAGCTGTTTCTCCAATTCCAAAATCCCTGTCGGTAATCAAAGTACAAACTCATAGAGCCATCCCCTTATTGCTCAACAAGGCCAGTGCGATCCAAGGAGGGCGCTGGTTCAATTTTATCCAAAAGGCTCCAACTCCCCGAACTAACTATTCAGCTCCAATACTCCTACTGGCACCACCTGAAAATGAGTAATCGAAACAGGCGCTACACCGAGAGAGCAGATCCATAACAAAACATACACGACGTGACAACAATCCCAGGAGCTTCTCCGGAAGGACATCTGGGAATCCTCGGACCACGTGGGGCATCTCAACATCTGCTAACCCCGAACTCTCTTCCAACCCAAGCTAGTCACCAAACTGTACAACTCCTCCAGGTCCAGACTATGAGTTGTAAACTACTTGACGAAAGCATCCCCGCGAGGAACTGACTCGTCACTCGCTTACAGTAACAGTCCAAGGTAACCTGATGGGAGAACAACAAATCCGTCCCCAAATAAAGTTATACTCTGACATATCTAAGACTCGTAAACCGACTTCCAATGCTAACTCCAAAGGTCAAAATGCATGATCAACATATCTGGTCCACAACCAGTGAAAATCAAGGTAGAAAATGGAAGGAAAACATTGGAAACAGTCAATAAGCCGGTCAAGAGCAAAGAAACACTCATGTGCCCTATTCAAGGCGCCGAGCTCCCAACTCACTCATACATCGAGATAGAACCGTACACCGGGTCCACCTGAGTTTCAACGATCAACCCTACCAGTCTGACCTAAAGAAGCCCTTAGCAAAGACACAACTACCTCCAGCCATAACACATTGCCCACGGGAATCCTAGAGCCAGCCGTACAACCACTAAGTCGACCCCCAGGCACTCCCCGCAGTCCTAAGCCCATCTACTCCTCATGGAATTCCATCGGCCATCTACAAAGTTAGCCGGCCGGACTCACTCGGTAGCCGCCCATAAATTTCCAACGAATTCATCTCCATAGTTTATAGTCAAAAGCGAGGCCCACATACCGCGGCCTCGCACTCTAAACACGTGTCTCCTACGGACCCAGGAGGTAGACCCACATTAAAGTCTTCTCCTAACAACATTGGACCCTCGAACAATCCTACCTCAATCATAGTCTAAAACTCCCTTGACTCCATCACGGTACTCAAGCCACTTTAAAAAAATACCACCAACGCGCCTCAAAGGTGAGAACTCTCCAAATGTGGGCCCCACCGAGGAACACCTCTAATTACTCTAGGGAGTAAGACCAACATGACTACAAACCTAGCGATCTGTCTCACACATCTTCCGTGACCACGCCATGGTGCTCCACCCACTCAAACGAGTGATCTAAATCACCATTGACTCACCCACGAAATAAACACTAGAGAGTCTCACAGAGCGAGAACTCACTACAAGTCACGTCTAGAGTATGTCAACAGAAAGATAACGCATTAAGCCCGCCGAACAAACCTAGGGTGCCTACCCACCACCCCATAATCGGGTTCAATCGACCTTATCACACAGGGGGTGAACCTAATCTCTAGTAACCATCACATCCATCTCTGTCCCATGCACAGTACGAGAGTTGAACCGTGCTCTGATACCAATTGTAACGCCATGTTCCGAAACGGGCGCGTTATCTCCGAAAGATTTCAAAACATAACCGAAGTGTAAAGCCCTGTCCCTCTACGGGAGCGTTATCTCCGAAATAACTCACATCAACATAAAAGGACGGATATCGGGCATTTTTTTTTTTTTGAAACGGGGTAACTATGACCCATACTGCATCATGTCTTCGAGGTGACTTCGGCAATACAGTCACGAAATCCATAATTATATGATCCCACTTCCACTCGGGAGTCGAAAAGACTCCAATCTATCATCGGTTCCCAAGTGCCCTACCTTGACCTGATGGCAAGTCAAAATAGTGGGCCACAGACTCAGCTACTAACCTCTTCATGTCTCTCCACTAGAACTGCTGAAGCAAAACAAGACACACCCTTGCACGTCCCGGACGCACAACAAATCTGGAGTGATAGAAGTGTCGTAATACCTCCTCTCGTTATTGCCCTTCCATGGGTATGAAAAGCCTACCCTGGAAGGTAATACCACCATCTTGTCTCACAATCAATCTAAGTTGTTTCTCCAACTCCAAAACCCCTGCGGGTAATAAAAGCACAAACTCATAGAGCCATCCCCTTCTTGGTTAACAAGGCCAGTGCACTCCAAGGAGGGCGTTGGGTCAATCGTAGCCAAAAGACTCCAACTCCCCGAACTAACTGTTCGGCTCCAATACTTCTACTGGCACCACCCGATAATGAGTAATCAAAACAGGCACCGCATCGAGAGAGTAGATCCATTACAAAACCCACCTCACGATGTGACGATAATCCAAGGAGCTTCTCCGGAAGAACATCCGGGAACCCTCGGACCACGCTGGGCATCACCGTTAACCCAAACTCTCCTCCAATCCAAGGTAGTCACCAAACTATACAACTCCTCCACGTCCGGACTATGAGCTGTAAACTACTTGACGAAAGCATCCCCACGAGGAACTGACATGTCACTCGCTTACGGTAACAATCCAAGGTAACCCGATGGGAGAACAACCAATCCGTCCCTAGATGACGTCGAACTCTAAGATCTGCAAAACTCGTAAACTGACCTCCAATGCTAACTCCAAAGGTCAAAATGCATGATCCATAGATCTGGTCCACAACTAGCGAAACTCAAGGCAGAATTAAAAGGGGTACATTGGAAACATTCAGTATGCCGGTCAAGTACTAAGAAACACTCACGTGCCCTGTTCAAGGCGCCGAGCTCCCAACTCATTCATACATTGAAATTGGATCGTTCGCCGGTCCCACCTGAGTCTCAACGGTCAACCCTACCAGTTTGACTTAAACAGGCCCATTACAAAGCCACAAGCACCTCTAACTATAATATTAGACTTGCAGGAGTCCTCGAACCAGATATACAACCACTGGCTCAGCCCTCATGCACTCCCCGCAATCCAAAACACCAAACGGGCCTATCTAATACCTCAAACATACCAAGCCCATCTACCCCTCATGGAATTACATCGGCCATCTAAAGAGTTAGCCGGCCGGACTCATTCGGTAGGCACCCATAAATTTCCAATGAATCTATCTTCATACTATATAGTCACATGCGAGGCCCACATGCAATGGCCACCTCAAGCGGCTTTAAAAGGAAAAAAAAAATCACGAACGCGCCTCAAAGGTGAGGACTCCTCCTAATGTGGGTCCCACCGAGGAACACCTCTAATTACTCTAGGGAGTATGACCAACTTGACTCGAAACCTAGAGATTTGTATCTCACAGCTCCTATGACCATGCCACGGTGCTCCACCCACTCAAACGAGTGATATATCTCACCATTGACTCACCCACGAATCAAATACTAGAGAGTCTCACAGAGCGAGAATTCGCTAGAAGTCACGTCTCAAGTATGCAAATTGAAAGATAACACACCAAACACACCACACAAACCTAGGGTGCCTACGCTACACTCCATAACCCGGTTCAATCTACCCTATCACACAGGGGCGAACCTAATCTCTAATTATCATCACATCCATCTCTGTCCCATGCACAGTCTGAGAGTTGAACCGTGCTCTGATACCAACTGTAATGCCCCGTCCTGCTACAGGCGCGTTATCTCCGAAATAACTCATATCAACATTAAAGGATGGATATCAGGCATTTTTTTTTTAAAACAGGATAACTATCTCACGCTCAACAATTTGATAAAGGCCAAAACCAACATAATAAAGCATATCAAATAACCACCGACTGTTCAATACAGTTATACAACCATCCAAACAAAACATGTGATAACGAGTCAATATAAACAAGTGTCTATAATATGGGATATTAACTATTGCTACTCCTCTCCCGGTACCTCTTCAAGGGGTCTACCTGGGCCCTCCACAACCGGGGTACCTGAAAGGTAAGGGGTGAGCTAACCAGCCCAATGAAGGGAATAATCATATCACATGTTAGCGACAACATATATCACATGTATGAAGAATAATTGACATCGTAATAAAATGAATGTCTGCGTACAAGAGTGCTCAACTATACCACCAATCAGTGGTCCCACCGACTAGTTCGAAACGCCATACCCATAACTCACAACTATCATCCTCCAACTCCGGTCTCCCTACCAATACAAATGGAAGACCTCATAATACACAACTGCCTCAACCGCCGAAATGCAACGGGGAAACTCGCATCTCCCTATGAGGGTCTCAACTGTCGGAGCATAATGGGGAAGCCAATCTCAAGAGTAGGTACCTCAACCGCCGGAACGCAATGAGGAAACCCGCCTCCCCCTTTGGGGGTCTTGACAGCCGAGGCGTAACGCGGAAGTCCTCCCAACAACCAAACTCATCACATCATCATAAACATATACACATGTCAATAGTTCTTTCATCACAACACCCAACGGAGTGTTGTCAGTTGTGGGTTACCCCCCTACAGGCAGGCGCATGATACCATGATCATATATAACAACACAAGTATATAATAAGGTCTCAAACACAGGTTCAATGCCATGTCGATCCTATACCACCTTGACAAATTGGATTGTTCGATTCTGTAATACCCTTTGTTCTATGTCCACCACTCGGACAGGCTTTTCGACGTATGGCACGTCGCTTTGGACCTCTATGTCTTGTATGTTCAGTACATGCGAGGGATCAGGATTGTACTTCCTCAACATCGATATATGGAACACATCGTGCAAAGATGCCAACTGTGAAGGGAGTGCCAATTGATAAGCCACGTCCCCCATCCTTCTTATGATTGAAAATGGTCCCACATATCTTGGCGACAATTTTCCCTTCTTTCCAAATCTCATGTGTCCCTTTCGTGGCGAGACTTTCAAGAACACCATGTCCCCCACTTCAAATTCAAGGAACCTCCTCCTCTTGTCAGTATAGCTTTTCTGACGACTTTGCACAGTCAATAGATGTTGTCGTATTACCTATATCTGCGCTATAGTCTCTGCAACCAACTCAGGTCCAATCAGTGCAGGCTCACCGGCCTCTGTCCAGCACACAGGTGATCTACACGGTCTACCATATAATGCCTGAAATGGAGCCATTTGGAGGCTTGCCTGGTAACTATTGTTGTATGAGAATTCTACCAACGGCAAGTGATCCTCCCATCCACCCTTGAAATCTAGCATGCATGCTCTCAGCATATCCTCCAATGTTTGTATTGTCCTCTCAGACTGCCCTTCAGTCTGTGGATGGAATGCTGTGCTAGTTAGGAGGTCTGTTCCCATGGCCGACTACATGCTCTGCTATACTCTACTGGTGAATCGACCATCTCTGTCGGACACAATAGTCCGAGGAATACCATGCAATCTGATAATATCCTTTATATACCACCGACCCAAAGTCTCAGATGAGTCTTTCATCTTAGTGGGAAGAAAATGTGTAGACTTGGTTAGTCGGTCTACCACGACCCATATCGCATCGTTGTCCTTTGAAGACCTTGGCAACCCTGTCACAAAATCCATGGAGATGTGCTCCCATTTCCATTCCGGCACTGGTAAGGGTTTGAGTAACCCTGATGGCTTCTGATGTTCCGTCTTAACCTGCTAACAACTTAAGCAATGAGCCACAAATTCTGCACATCCTTCTTGAGTCCGTGCCACCAGTAATGTCTCTTCAGGTTGTGATACATCTTGGTGCTACCCAGATGAATAGAGAGTTTGGTCTGATGTGCCTCAATCAGTAACTCTCTTCTGTAGTTCCTAGGTACATATATCCTACCTCGGAATACAAGACCCTGTCCTGGTCGTAACTCCCATTCCGGTATGACTTCACCTGTAAACATCTTGGCCCATATCTCCTCCATTTCCGGATCTATCCATTGTTCCTGTTCAATCTTGTCAAGTACCATTTAATTACATCAAAGTCACTCATGTCAACCTATGACTTTCATTCTGGCAGAATTTACTCTGTCTCATGTTATCTCTTTTTCTTGTGAACCCATTTGCGATCTTATGTAGATCAATATATTCTATTTCACTTTACCTGCTACCAAGATATTTTCCATATGTACTTGCTCAATACGTTCATTCGTCTACTCTCTGCGTGAGGTAGCCTGCCAATACAAGCCTATGCTCAAGTCTTTTGCTGATTCCATTTTAACTAGGTTTCTAGCTTCACTCTCCTGGAGCTCCATCAGCTAACTAAAGAGTCAGGTGATCAGTCTAACTCGGCAGTCATCCATAGCTTCCCATTTGAGTTTCACTAGACTCTTAACCTTTCCACTAAGTACATCTCCCAAAAGTAAGCATATCTTCATTTGCACATAAGTCACTATGTGACTAACACCTTTTGTTCAAAACTTCTATGATACTGAGTATCTCTCTATACTAACTTTCCTGTGATAAAAGTCGTAATAAGACTAACACCTTTTTCTTATAACGTGGGACGTAAATCGAAACATGCCCCAATCATTAGATCTATATGTCATCTATGAGACCAACAGGTGCATCATACTACCAACATGTCTACCATGGCACCGATACCTGACATTAATCCAAACCACCATGGGAACACCATCCACGGTTATACACATTCATCCCTGAGCATAATTAATCCAAGGCACATAATCTACCCTGAGATATTCTATCTGTATGAACACCACTTGAATGAATCACTACATGACTGTGGCACCATTAACAAATCATAAATGTATCCTGACCCCTAGCAAGACTTAGGACCCATGACTTACTAAGCGGAAGACCCACGTCTAACGTGATCAAGTCTACCCCGCCCTGCATCCCTTCACCCCAAGGGTGATTCAGTCAAACCTAAGGCAGTCGGTCCGCGTCTAACGAAGCTTGCACCACCCCCAAGGGGTAAAATAGTACCTAGCTCTGTTCATCAACGCACAACAAGTGTGTGAAATAGCCGTGAGAGAGCCCTCCACTGCGTAGCATGCAAGGGACCCACTCCTCAACGGTAACCCTACGGGACCAAGTCTCCATATTTCGTATCGAGGTTCCCACAGTTTCATAGTTACTCTAAGCCATACTCATAGAATCTATATACTTATCTCATTAATATCACGTGTGGGATGCACCCGTACCACGTCTCAATAAAATCAAGTGACCACATCTCCTGCACCTCAATGCTCATGTCCTCATAAACTCTTAAGTTTTCATACTTTATTGAAAATTATTCAAATTTTCATCATAATACAAGGATTGGTAGGGTTTGAACAAACCCTTCAAAATGTACCCACAACTCTTACAAAATCTCCCATTTCCCGACATTCTCTTATCACTCCTTAGCCTAACCTTCCGTAGAAGACCCTGCATCATCATAAAAATCGAAGAAGTTGTCAGGGCATGTCGTTGACGTGTGCCCCAACACTCCACAAGTCAGACAGGGTATTATTCCTGGTCCCCCAATGTATGGACAGTTAGTCCTCTCCTTTCCATGCCTGTAAAGTCCACAAACAGGGCAAATAACCTCAATAGGGTGGGGGCAATAAGTACAGTTGTGCCCCTCCTGATTGCATAATTAGCACATATAATCTGTCAACTCATCAGAAGTCGGAGTAGCCGGAGTATACTCTGGTGAGCCTATCTCCCCTACAGATTCTTCTAAGTTTGGGACATCTTCTTCGTCCTCTTCGGGTACAAAGGCTGGACCAACCCAAACATTGTACTCGGGCAATTTTACTTCCATGTCCTGACTGGTTACAACTTCATTGATGAAGTTTGGCACGCTGGAATCATTGGAAGAAGAAACCAAGTCTATCGGACAGCTAGGGGTCCCTCTGTCCCACAACTCTGTATACTCAACGTTTCTTGACATATCTGTATCACAACAACAAAAACCTATCAATGACAACAGCAGTTCTAATCAAACTAGTCTTTGTTTTGGGGAATTTCCCTAATCATCATATAATGTCTCTTGTTTGGGAACATTGCCAAATAATCATCATGTTTTTCTTGTCTTTGTGGAAATTGCCAAATCAGTACTCTTTGTATTTCTTTGTTTTTGGGGAAACTTTCTAAGTATCAATTGTTTTGTTCTCAATTTGGGGATATCGGGGAAGTATATCCTATGTTGCTATGTTTGATAATTCTAATTATTTTGACTGTACTTTCTTTGCTATCATCCATTGTTGTTCTCAGATTGAGTCTAACGAAGTAAATTAATGCATGGGGGCTGGATTAATTTACTCTGAAAGATTCAATCTTTTTGGTTCTCTCTGATACCAATTGTAATGCCCCGCCCTTTTTCACTCTACGCTTTTCGTAAATCAGAGTCTATTTTTTTTTTAAAAAAATAACAGAGCGACCAAAAGCAGGACATCACAGCGCGAGCTAAGTCCGAACTTCTAAAGTCCAACCCTTAACTGGCCAACCTATGTGTGCATGGACTAAGTCCATGAAAAACAGTTCACACATAACAATATAAACATGCGGAATTAAAATCAAAACTGCGGAATTATAATAGAACCTAGTTCTATTCCATTTCACATAGCAAAGTATGTCAAGTCTTTAATCATTATTAACATAACATAATTATCCAAGATAAACATCCAACCATAGCCAATCTTCTAAATTATTACATACCCGAAGTCTAGTTACTCAAATACAAGTCCATAAGTAACTTAATCAAACTATAAACTGAAAGCATCCAAGCTCCTATGCTTAGCCCTTTTTGCGTTCATCGTTCCCCTGGTTTCCTTTATCATCCACTAGGGTAGAAGTAGGGCGTTAGAACAATGCGCCAGTAGGTATTCCAATTAGGGCTAACACAAGGTTAGTACAAAACATATGTAATAATATCATAATGTCAAAAACCATATAAGCCATGTCAAGTCATGATGTCAAATGCAATGAGTCCCACCCATCACAAGTACATATAAGAACCCCCACATAGGTCTTTTGGACGCCCCTGCGGAGTGTGGCCCCTCCGGTTTCTTCTTGATGGAAAAACACATCAAAGTATCCCACATAGGTTTTTTCGACGCCCCGACAGAGTGTGGCCCCTCCGGTTACATATCCTTCACCCCCATGTCATGCATGAGATGCTAATGAATCACATGCTATTTTATCATATAAACATAGCATTAAAACTCACATTATGAAACAATATCTTTCACAACATAATTCATCAAAATAAGATAAAATCAATGTACATAAACCCATGGTTTCAAAGAGGTGGAATCCTACCAAAGACCGCTAACGTGTCCTTGCGCTTTCGTCCGGTAACTGTTCACGATCATTCACACCATGTGAGGTCCCGTTACCTTATTACATAACAATTAATTAAACCCATGTTCCAATTGATTTCTTATCATATCTAAGTGTAATAACTCGAATTTTTGATAAATATATATATTGGCATTTATTCATGTTAATTTGAAGCTTGATATAATAAAATGCCAAGTGGACCAAATTTTGGGACAATGGCCCAAGGATGGCCCAATTGGGCCATGGATTGGATAAAATCCATTTAATGGGTCAATGAGGACTAATCGGGTCAACGATGGTCAAAGTGGGCCCGATAGCCATGTGGGCCCCAATGGATCAAAATCTGTTCAAACCCTAAGGTAAGTGGAAAAGGAGGGAATCTAATTGGGCCATGGGCCCAATGGTTACCCAATAGACCTTGAATTAGAATTGGTTCATTTAATCGGGCGACGGTAAGTAATTGGGTCAAGATTAGTCAAATTGGGTCAAAGGGCCATATGGGACCCAATGGACCAAGGTAATTAAGCCCTAAGGTAAATGGGTAATTAAGCCCTAAGGTAAATGGGTAAGACAAGAATCTAATTGGGCCAGGCCCAATGGTGATCCAATAAGAGGGAGACATTTAATAAAAATTTAAATCACCTAAGTTAGGTGATAAATGGACCAAGGTGACATGGCCAATGGGGCCCACCTCCACCTCACCCATGGAGGTGGCGTGTGGGACCAAGGAGAAAGTGGGACCAACCATCATGGTTGACTTGGTCAACCATGGAGAAAATTAAGAAGACTAAGGGGATTAAGGTAAATTAAATTGATTAAAATTATTGTAAAATTACCTAAGCTAAAATCAAGGGAATTAAAATAACATGGACAAGTGGGGCCCACCTCCACCTCATCGAGTGATGTGGCGGATGGGGTAGATATAGGTGGGGGCCGTCCACCATGGTTGACTTGGTCAACCATGGGTGGATTTATTAGATAGTTAATGTAATGGAATTAAATTGGATGGAAATTAATTAACCTAAGTGAGGACTTAACTTAATTAATTAGGTTGATTAATTAGGGTCAACATAAACAAGTCAAAGAGGACATGGGAGCCATGCTTGGTGGTTGGGTCTCAACCACCACCACCAAAGTCAAGCTAGCCCATGTTGGGTTGGTGAGCAAAAATTAATGTGGAGTCTAGGTTACTCCACCCACCTCCATCTCCTTCCCAACTAACTCATTTCACTCACCTCCATCTTCTCCACTCTCAAAAAACGTCCCATGCACTAAGGAAAAGAGAACAAAACTTAGAAGAAAAACTTAGAAAGAAAGAAGAAGAAAAGAGAAGGAAAAGATTAAGTCTTGGGCCACCCCAAGATCAAGATCCTTGAAGAATTTTCTCCCTCATTTCCATACTCTTTCCCTCTCAACCTAACCCTATCTTAGCCAATCCAAGCATGTCCCACCATTGATCAAGCTCATCTAGCCGATCAAACAAGGAGAGGAAGAAGAAAAGAGGCCAAGGAAGTTAACGGGAGCGACAAAGACCGGAGGAGTCGTCCGATAGTAAGTATGTTCTAAACAAGAAATTTATTATTTAGGATTTTTAATTTTGAAATCCATCCTTGCCATATGATGGTGGCCAAATTATTTTAGGCTATGGAATGGATCTAAAATCCATCAAATGGAAGGCAAAGAAATGGAAGAGATGGTCTAAGGAAAAAATGAAATGAATGGATTAAGTATGGAAAAGATGGAAGTTTTAATGGATTGAATGGATCTTAGGGTTCGGCCATGCCGCCAATGTGGGATGATTTTTAATTAAGGTTTGAAGGTTTGAAATGGTGGAGAATGATGTATGATAATTAGTTTTCAAGTGATTTAAATGGTGATGATTTAGTGATCTATGAGGATTAGGACCCTTAGATGCTCAATGGTTGATGTTTTCTAAAATTTGAAAATTTTGAGTATGGTATGTGATTTTCAAATGGGTGCTAAAAGATGGAAGTGGTGGAGTAAATAAGTTTGAATTATGGAGGTAATGAGGAAATGATTGGTGGTAGAAGTGGATTTTAAATGTAAAATTAAAAATCAAAAAAAAAAATGAGGAAAGCCATCATGGGTTCGGCCATGGTGTATGGCCGAACCCATGACCCATGTCTTTAGGTCATTCATGTGCTAAGTATGGTTTATATATGTGGTTAAACGAAATGGAAATTAGGTTAAGTTAATGATGAAACTTAAATGGATTTACAAAGTGTATGATATTTTTAGGGCCAAAATGAATGAGGATTATTGAGTTTAAAAATGGATGTCTTTTGGACAAAAACATTGGTCTAAGAATGGCATCAATGGATGATGAGCCATGAACCATGGGTTCGGCCATGGTGTATGGCCGAACCCTTGGTGGTAATTAATAATTTTTTTATGATGGGAAAGTATAGAAATTGGTTAAGAAAAATGGATAGATTGTATGGATGTTTCAAGTATGATATGTGATGTTGGTGATTTAAATGGATGATTTAATTTTCATTAGAGGTATGGTTAAATGGGTAAATGAAACCAAGAAAAATGGGGAAAGAAACGTCATGGGTTCGGCCATGGTGTATGGCCGAACCCATGACCCAAATTTTGACCAATTTTAGACTAAGGTTAATGCATGTATCAATGCCTAGGAGTTGGTTTTAAAGGGCCAAAAAGAATGAAGATTTGTGATTTTAAATTGGATTATTTTGGGACAAAACCTAGTCTTTGAAAATGATATCCATAAAGGTGAACCTTAGGGTAGTGATTAGTGGATTTAATAAATGGAAAATAATGTAGAAGAATACTAGATTTTGATGGATTTTATAAAAATGATATGTGGGCCACACCTTAGGCCAAAATATGGAATTAGGTGTGGTGTGGGAGTAAATGTTTTTCAAAAATTAAATATTAGGTGGCTGATTTTATGATGCTAGGTCATGATTGAAGGGACCTAAGTATGAATGAATCTTGGACTTAGAATGCACATAAATGAATGGATGATTAACCATGGAGGAAAGGATGGCAAAACGGTAAATAAGTGCCACATTGAAAAACCATAGATTCGGCCATAGTACATGGCCGAACCCTATGGGGATTAGACATGGAATCGGATATTACGAATGATTTAAATGAAACAGATAGATTCTGTGTTTTAGGCTCTCAAATCGGAATTTTTAAAATTGGCCAAAATCGGATTTGTGTATGAGTCTAAAACCAATGGATAATGGGCTAAGTTAGGGACTTAATCATGGATGATGTATGGACTAATTCGGTAAATGTAATAAGGTATCGGACGTCGCAAACGGTACGCGATTGGCGATCGGATTATCGAACGAAAAGCGTAACGGAACGAGACACGGTATTCGGTAGGATTCCTATCTCTTTGTAAGCGATGGATATGTGATGGTGTTTTAAATTATCTTGATTTGATTTATGATGGATTTATGATTTATGGGACTTGCACTATGATGGGTTTTTAATTATGAATTACATGATAGTATCATGGATTATGTTTTAATATTATGCATCATATGACTATGTATGGTATATCGAATATGGTTTATCTATATTCTACATAGCATAATGCACGTACATCTCATGCATGGCATGGGCAGGAAAATAATGAAACCAGAGTCCATGTTCCGTCGGGGCGACCGAGAATCAGACATGGGGATAGCCTGAGGGCTATGACCGGAGTCCATGCTCCGTCGGGGCGACCGAGAATCACACATGGGGATAGTTCGATAACCGGAGTCCATGCTCCATCGGGGCGACAGAGAAGCAAACATGGGGGAACAAGATATTGAATGATCATACGGATAATGGATGGGACACATGACATAGGCACCCATGTCATAGCATTCATCACATACTTAATTTGTTGTATTTTATTTTATCGATATGTGTATATCACTAATCCATGTGCTAGCCCTACTCGGAGTCCTACTGGGCGCGTTGGCTAACGCCCTACTTCTACCCTAGCTGATGACGCAGGGGATGGCGGAAGCGGTGGACATGACAGGAGCCAAGCTCAGGAGCTTGGGCAGTGCAATCTTAGTTTTATTTACGTTTACATTTTGGCGATGTAATTTGAAAGTAACTTAGCTTGTCGGGTTGTATAAGTTTACATTCTTGCGATGTTTTGGACGTTACTTATGGACGATTACATTTTGTGATATAATTATGAACTTAGGGGCATTTTTGGTAATTCAATGTTGTATCTTCCCTTCTATCTAAAAACCGGTAGGATAGACTCTATTATCATGTTCCGCAATAATTATAATCCGCGAGCTTACTTCTTACGCGTGAACCGTTCTCGTGGACTTAGCTCCGCGCACGCGTGGGGTTGACCAGTTAAGGGTCGGGCTTTAGAAGTTCGGACTTAACTCGCGTCGTGGCATCCGCGCCCTCTCTCACTCTTCTATTTAAAAAAGAAAATAGACTCTGATTTTCGGAAAACGAGTGAAAAAGGGCGGGGCGTTACACTAAGTCCACAAGATACAACTTTGTGGGGTTCGGCCATACAACATGGCTGAACCTCCTTAATTTGGTGCCTTTCTTTTAGTCTTTTGATCTTTAAATTAATTCCAAGATCATGCCATCTTGATTCATAAATTTAATCACCTATACAACCATTACTTAACCTTGATAACAACAAAGTCCATCAAACTTTCCCCACGGGGTTCGGCCATACACCTTGGCCGAACCCATGATCCATTATTTTTACTTAATTACCATATTGCCATCCATGGCTATCATTCCATTAACCTAACCCTTCAAACATTAAAAACCATAAATCTTTCCCCATGTGGTTCGGCCACACACCATGGTCGAACCCCTGGTCTATCATTTTCACACTTATTTACTTCCTTCCCATTGTTTCCATCACCTCATGTTTTGGTTCAATACATAGGTCCATAAATTTAGACATTACATACATGGATCCACCAATGATCCACAACCATAGAACCATAAATAAAACGCTCCATATCCTAGCTTAATCATTCCTTTATTTACACATGCATAGATCTCTAAATGGTTTATAAAATTGCTTCATGGGGTTCGGCCATACACCATGGCCGAACCCTATGATGTCTAACTTTCCAATTATATCAATTACCATCCTTGAATCCATAAATCAAGGTTCCTTCATTTTTTATCCAAAAATCCATCATGAAAACCTTTCTAAATTAATAACCTTTCCATGGGGTTCGGCCATACAACATGGCCGAACCCTATGGTTCATCATTGAGTCTTTTAGCCATAATAAAAATTAGGGTTCGGCCATGCATGTCCTTAACCATATATCCAATTTAAGTCCTTTTAGACCTTTTAAAATCATAAGCATACATCTATAATTTTCATGCTTTGAAACCCAATAAAATTATTAACTACTTCCATGGTTTTCATCCCTCAAAAACCCATAAATTAAACCATGTCTTTCCATGGGGTTCAGCCATGCACTATGGCCGAACCCTATGGTTCATTATTCCATTAAATCTCGTCATTCATCCCTTAATCTTTCTTCTATGGGATTCGGCCATATACCATGGCCGAACCCTATGGTTCCTTATTTTAAACAAAATAATCAAACTACTTACCGATTCCGACTCCTCCGGTTTTCCTTCGCTCCGACTTGTTCTTCCAATCTTCTCCTCCTTTAGCCTCCTCTCTTTCTTGATCTTTCACAAAGCCAAGAACACTTCTTTCTAGAGCACACCAGCGTCAAGACACTTGTTGATTTGGATGTACCGTGCGCCCCTTGTGTCTCTCCTTTTATTACTTCCAATTGATCCTCTATTTAGAAGGTGCCATGCGCCCCTTCTATAAAACTTCCACTCGGCCAATCTTAGAAGGTGCCTTGCACCCCTTGTGGCCTCTCTTTTATCATCCTTCCAATCAGTCCAATCTATAATTAAAAGATGCCAAGAACCCTTCAAATTAACAATTGCCTTGTGCCGTTTTTAATCAAGGGAAAGGACACCATTGATATACTCTAACATATGCGCATATCTTGGATATGTAATTTCACACACGGCCAAGCAACTTTTTTATTTGGCAATTTCCTAGTTTTACTCTTAACCAAGGAAAAGATCATCTCAAGCATATCAACGTGGATTGCATATCTATTCCATATTTCAACTCCTAAAATCTTTCCATCAATACCTTTCATGCGCATACAATCTTCCAATTTCCTTCATGCGCATGACAATTAATCCAAATCCCTTATATATATATATATATATATATATATATATATATTGCATTACTATTTTAATTCAGCCCCATTTAATTTAAATTGAACTCACTTGGTGGTCAACCAAATTAACCATGACCCATTGGGTCCCAATTGGGCATTTTGTCCCAAATAGCAACATTGATCCAATTAAATGCACCTTACCTATTTATTTCTATTGAAACCATTTCCACAATCCGTTGGGTCTTAATTGGGCAATGACCCAACACTTTACCATCTAAGGTCTATATCTAATAATTCACAAATTAAATGGGTAATTTTCATATATATTAATAACTTGAAAATTCGGGGTGTTACAGATCTATTTGATGAAGAAGATGTACCAATGTATTGAGCAATCACAAGATAGGCTAAAGGTTTCTAGGATGTATGATTTGCCAATGTAAATCCTAGACTAGTTCTCACTCTCACTCAATCTCAATCAAGGGTGTGATTGGTTTCTCAAATGATTCACCCATGTCAAGTGCATGGAGAGTGTTTGGAAGAGGTTGGGGCCTCTAGGAATGCCTTAGGATTTTCCAAGTTAAAAGTTCCAACCCTTTTCTCCAAAATCCGGAGGTTATATAGGCAACCAGAAAAACACCAACACCAAGTTGTCGACATATCGTGTAACACTTCGGAATTCTATGTTATCAATATTTACGAAATTTGCCATTTTAATTATGAATTAACAGATATGAACCTTAGATGGGTAAGGTGTTGGGTCAATGGCCCAATTAGGACCCAACGGTTATGGTATAAGGTTCAATGTAAATTAAATGGGGCTGAATTAAAATGGTAATGCAATATATCTATATTTAATTTGGGACGGTCTGGATGAGGATGACACACACGCATACACAAAATCAAGGAATTATATTCGACCAAGGATTGTCATAAGATGACACACACGCATGGATAAGTTGGGATTAGGCAATGACATTTGATTGCCTAATCCAAATAAAGAAGATGTCTAAAATTAAACATAGGTGTCTTGGCTGTGTATAGGAGATATGCATATCGATGAGAATGCGCTTAAGATCCGTTAAAAAGGGGTCCTTTCCTTGGTTAAGAGTGAAACTAGGGGATTGCTAAATAAAGAAGGTTGCTTGGCCACATATGAGATATGAGGATGATGTGTTGGAGTATCTTTAAAAAGGGGTCCTTTCCTTGTTAAGAGCGACACTAAGGCAATTGCTAAATTACAAGGGGCGCATGGTACATTCTGAGATAGGACCGAGTGGAGATTTATAAAAGAAAGGCAGCAAGGGCGCACGGCACACACAACATCAAGAAAGGGCGCACGACATACATATTCAAGGGGTTTCATCAAGTCTCACTCTCGGCCAAAGAAGTAAGAAGAAAGGAGGAAGAGGCTAAGGAAGGAAAAGATCGAAAGAACAAGTCGGAGCGAAGGAAAACTGGAGGAGTTGCGGAACCGGTAACTAATTTCGATAATTTTGTTTTAAGAAAGGAACCATAGGGTTTGGCCATGGTGCATGGCCGAACCCCATGGAAGAAAGATTAAGGGATGAATGATGAGATTTAATGGAATAATGAACCATAGGGTTCGGCCATGGAAAGACATGTTTGTATGGGTGATTAAATTTATGAATCAAGATGGTATGATCTTGGAATTAATTTAAAGATCAAAATACTCAATGATGAGTCATAGGCTTCGACCATGTTGTATGGCCAAACCCCATGGAAAAGTTAGTAAGGAATTTATATTGGATGAATGATTTTTAAAGAGAGGATTATGAACCATAGGGTTCGGCCATGGTGTACGGCCGAACCCCATGGAAGATGGTTATTAATTTAGAAAGAAATTAATGATGGACTTTTGGATCAAAAAGGAAGGAACTTTGATTTATGGATTCAAAGATGGTAATTGATATAATTGGAATTTAGACATCATGGGTTCGGCCACGTGTATGGCCGAACCCCATGAAGCAATTTTATGGGTCAATTATGGATCTAATATGAGTAAATAAATGAATGGACTTATGTTTTGGAACCTAAACATAAGTTGATGGAGGTAATGGCAATTTTGTAATATTGACGAAAAAATGAAAGATCATGGGTTCGGCCATGGTGTATGACCGAATCCCATGAACCATGTTAGTGGGTTATTATTAGCCTAAGCATGTTATTAAAGAATGAAATGCTAGCCATGGACCTATGTTGCGGACTAAACATAAGGTGATATAAACAATGGCAAAGAATGTAAATATGAGTAAAAATGGAAGAACATGGGTTCGACCATGGTGTATGGCCGAATCCCATGAGGAATGTTTTGGTTATGGATTGTATAAATGGCAAGGATGTAAATAGGTGAAAAATGATGGACCATGGGTTCGGCCATGGTGTGTGGTAAGTGTTGGACTACTTTGTTATCTAAAATGGAATAGGATTGTTTCCTATTATAATTCCGCATCTGTGATTATTCTGCATGTTAACTTGAGTACGTGTGGACCATTTTAGTGGACTTGGTCCACGCACACATATGGTTGGCAAGTTAAGGGTCGGGCTTTGGAAGCTTGGACTTAGCTCGCGTCGTGGCGTCTCGCTCTCTCTCACTCTTTTATTAAAAAAAGAAATAGACTCTGATTTTCGGGGAGTGAAAAAAGGGCGGGGCATTACAAAACCTTACGAAACTGCTTCAGCCTCAAATCGAGAGTATTGTTACTGTCGATACATCGAGTTGGACCCAGTTTACGCATCGTCGTGGTAGACATGTCAACCTAGGTTGAGTGAGTTCTTGTTGAAACTGGACTCTGTATTTTCATGCAACTCTCATATCGGTACACTCGAGTTGGTCAATGTATCGAGAGAGGTTGACACATCGTGGATGTCGATATGTCGAGGAGGCTAACAAAAAATCTTGATGAAAATCCTCTGTAAAATGCTCTAAGCTTCAGATCGATAAAATTATATCTGTCGACATATTGAGCGATGGCTCGTCGATACATCGAGGATGTCGATGTATTGAGCGTGTTTGCGATTGTTCCGTTGGAGTCATAACAGTCATATTGAAATGGTCATATTTGGAAATTGACACATCGATAGTGTCGATATGTAACGCCCCGCCCTTTTTCACTCTATGCTTTCCGAAAACTAGAGTTTATTTTTTTTTTTTAATAAAAGAGTGAGAGAGAGCGGGATACCACGACGCGAGCTAAGTCCGAGCTTCCAAAGCCCGACTCTTAACTAGCTAACAATACATGTGCTTGGACCAAGTCCACTAAAATGGTTCACACGTACTCAAGTTAACATGTGGAATAATCATAGATGCGGAATTATAATAGGAAACAATCCTATTCCATTTTGGATAGCAAAGCAGTCCAACACTTACCAATAATTATTTTAAGTTAAAATATCCAAAATTAACATTCAACCCATAGCCAATATATCTACATTATTACAGTCCCGACTGCTAGTTACTCAAATCACATTGTCCATGAATAACTTAAATAAAACGAAACTAAAACATCCAAGCTCCTAAGCTTGGCTCTGATCTCGTTCCTCGTTCCGTTCATTCCCTGTGTCATCAACTAGGGTACAGGTAGGGTGCTAGAAAACGCGCCCAGTAGGTATTCCAATTAGGGTCAAACACATGGGTTAGAGTAAAAATCCAGATATAATACATCATACCGTACTTGTAAAGCATCGTATCCAAAATAGGGCATGATAATAGAGATCCAATCATACAGACAAAAAACAGAAACATTGCACGATTATAGAGATCATAATCATGTTGATTCAATGCCATGCCATGGGTGTCATATGCCATGAGTCCCACCCATCACCCATATCACAAACACATAGTATCCTCTTGATGGAAACTCCTCATCAAGGTATTCCCCATGGTTGCCTTACGGACGCCTCGATGGAGCGTGGTCTCCGGTTACCTCTTGATGGGATAATGCACATCAAGGTACCCCTCATGAATGCCTTACGAATGCCCCGACAGAGCGTGGGTCTCCGGTTACAATTCATCTCTCCCATGCCATGCATGAGATGCAAATGCCAACATGCTATGTAATAATACAAATCATAGCATTTAAAATTCCATATTTGAAACATAACATTTGATACAAAATAACTCATCAAAATATGAATTAAAATCATCATACATATCCCATGGTTTCAATGAGGTAGAAATCCTACCAATGACCACTAAAGTGTCCTTGCATTTTCGTCCAAGAACCCGCTCACCGATCGCGTCAACTTGATCTTACACCGCTTGTGAGATCCCGTTACCTTATTACATATCAATTAATCAAACTGTCATGACCCGATCCCATACATGGGCCCAGGACGCGACAAATTTTTTTTTTTTAAAACCTTAACCCAATGAGTCACTAACTTCCTTACATACTACCCATGGGAGTCTAAGAACTACATGAAATATCCGTGTCTTAAGTATTTCCAAACATATTCAGCAAAATAATCCAAACAATTTTCACTCAAATACATAGAAACAATATATTGAGCACACCAATACACAAATATATTACATGGAAGCACCAAACTTACAGACATAGGTTTTTATGCCACAAGAGGCATATTTATTATCAAAATACATATAATAGTTCATAGATTCATTTTGTTTCCTTGAGCAGGAAACTACGGGAAACATCCGAGTTTGATTCTTAGTGAGGTACCATGGTTCCTCCACTCCTTCCTCTAGTTCATATCCTGCAATGTAAGGGACATGAGCAATAGCCCAGTGGGGAGACCTCATCATAAAAATCAACATACAATATTAGTGAAATTAATAACAATGCAGGTTTCATGAATGAAATGTAGTTAATCTACTTGACTCATATTTACCATAACGTCCAACATAATATCATAAATAATGCATGTTTCATGAATGCAATGCGGTTAATCCACTTAATCCATTTTCACCCTAGGATTACTTTCTAAGGTGTTTTATAATTTTTTACAGGGGTCAGCCCCCATTCAGCAACTTGCAAGTGCATACGGTCTCCGCGACCCGGTCTACTAGCCCATCCAACATCAGCGGTTGATGGCGGTCAACCACGGCTTACTAACACGTCCAACCCAATGGTTCACAAACGGTGTTCAGCCTAACATCAAAAGGTCTCCACGACCCGGTCTACTAGCTCATCCAACACCAGCGGTTGATGGCGGTTGACCTCACCCTACTAACACGTTCAACCCAACGGTTCGCAAACGGTGTTCGGCTAATCTCAGCAATTATAACCCAATGGCTCTTATCAGATTTTCAAATTTATTATCTTTCATAGATTTAGCTTATAAACATGATTCTCATATGAAAATGTCAAATGCATGATAATGCATGATTTCCATTGCCTTCCTTACATAGGGACTTATTCTGAGAGAATCACCAAATTCCAGCCTTACCCTTCAGTGTATCCACTACCAATACAAGAAATCAATAAAATAATCAATGTCACACAGACATATAAAACTGGATTTAATAACACGAATGCCTTCACCCAGTTTTTACCCGACAATTCCCAGACACTCCATGTGTCCATACTGCGTTATAGGCTGCAAGTCCTCGACTCCCCAACACCATTTTAACGCCTACGTTCTAAACAGTTAGAACATTTACATCCCTTACATGTAGGCAATGTCAAGTCTCGTATTCTGGACCTATATAGCCTTTTCCATCTCTAAATGACCATGGGTCCCATTTCAGTCTAGTGTTAGTGGGTTTAACATATAACACAATACAAGTGTTGGTTCGAATCTCCTCACCTCTATCCGCAGAGATTATCACAAAATCTGTAAGATAAAATAATAATATAAATTTCGAGTCGATAAAGTATTTACGAACTACTTCCCATCCCCCGTGCATTTTCCAAGAAAGCATGATAGATGTAGTGAGTCCCCTTAATTCTTTCTACTCCATTAAGTCAACAGTTAGTTGTCAACCAACCAAAACATCATATCAAAATAAAACATAAAGTATTCAGTGCCCAAATACTGTTACCACCGGACGACCAAGGTCGTCTCAGATGGCCACCGAGCGCCGTTTTCGCTGCGCTACATGTGGAGATTTTCGGCCGAGAGAGTACAATGCAAGTAGTATAAAAAGTACTCAGTGCCCCACTTCAAGACCATTGGGTGACTAAGCGCCCCCTAAGATGGTATCATCGAGTGATTTAAGCGTCACTACTGATGAATCACCGGGTGACTAAGCGTCATCTCAAATGGTATCACCGAGCGTCTAAGCACCACTACAGATGAACCACCGGATGACTAAGCGTCACCTCAAATGGTATGACCGAGCGACTAAGCGCCACTACTGACGAACCACCGGGTGACTAAGCGTAACCTCAAATGGTATCACCGAGCACCTAGCGCCACTACTGATGATAGTGTGGCCCAGAGGTTATGATACTAAATTTAAACATACAATGCGTAAAAATAAACATACAATTGTTAAATGGGGTTAATCTTTTTCCCTCTTTTAAATAAAGGCCAAAGGACAAAAAAATGATTTTAAGGGTTAAATTTAAAATTTTGAAGAAAAACCTACCCTCCCTTCATTTTGAAAATTTTAATTTTAAATTACAATACTAAATTATTAAAATTAAAAATAAAATTATTTTGGTACCTCACACGCGGAAATCCGTCGATTTTTTTATCAAGTTTCGAAAACCCGACGTCGATACGAAAAACCTTCGAATCGGCTGTTACGGTTGCTTTTGTCGCTTGCACCGACCGAAGAGAGGAGAAAAATGAAAATGAAATAAGAGAAAGGGATAGGAAGAAGTTGACCTGTGAAGGAAGGAGAAGAAGAGAGAGACCGGTGGCACTTGTTTTTTTTTTTCCCCTTTGCACTCTAAGTGTAGCTTAGGTTTAGGCTTACCTGGATGCTTATCCAGTTTATATTATTTTATTATTTTTTTCCTTTTAAAAAATTCCTTTTATATCTTTTGTTAAATCTGAGTATTTTAATGTCCCTCTAATTTAATCTAAATAGTCCACTAGGTCAAATATTAAATTATTAACATAGTATTAAATTTTGGATAAAAATTTCGATCAACAACTCAGTGTTTTAATAAAAAAAAACCGATTTGGTAAAATTTCTTAATTTTAAAGTATCTCTTGGAGAAAATTTAATTTTATAATTAGGTAGATTAAATTAATCTGATAAAAACATTCTAAAGGTTTAAAATGTTTTGGAGTCAAAAACCACTCCATCTAAGTGACAAAGTATTCGACGGCTCACATTTTTCGACGTAAAATAATTATTAAAAACTCAATATTTTGGAAATCTGAAGATACAAATGGCTCACTTATTTTACAGATTGAACATTAACTTCCTTCGTATATTTTTAGGATTTTATCTTCCCTATCCAAGTGGGGTTTTGCTACCTATAAAATTTTAGGTAGTGAAAATAGGTAGAATTAGGTCGAGAGTGGTATTCCGTTAAATCTAGATTTTAAAAATAGTGCAATATCTTCAATTTGAAATTGAAATAAAATGAAATGATTGAGTTTCCAAAGCAGCCAAGTTTTAACCCTAAAATAATATTATTATTAATCAAAATTTATTATTATACTTTTAAAATTTAATTTGAAAGGGTTTTCGGACACGGATCAAGTCAAACTTAGACTCGTTGAAAAGCTCATTCAAAATTCTTCATGATCAACATAACAAAACTTATAATTAATGGCTAAAAAAATATTTAGTTAATTAAAATCTGTCTAAATTAGTCACTAATTTGGACTGGGGTATCACACAAACACATGTTCCATTTGATTTCCAACCATGTTTAAGTCCATAAACATGTCTTAGTGGGGTTCGGCCATCCAACATGGCCGAACCTCACTCACTTGATTTTGGTCCCTCTTTTGATTTAACCAATCACATCTAAGTAAATCATTTTAAAAACCCTAAGTCCACAAAATACACCTTAGTGGGGTTCGGCCATACAACATGGCCGATCCTCACTTCCTTGGTTTTGTGCCTTTCTTTTTAGTCCTTTGATCTTTTAAATTATGTCCAAGATCATGCCATCTTTGTTTCATTAATCTAATCACTTATAGATTAGTCATTTAACATTTATAACCACCCAAGTCCACAAGAACATTCCCCATGTGGTTCGGCCATACACCATGGCCGAACCATGATCTTTCATTTTACCCATATTTACTTCTTTGCCATTATTTCCATCACCTCATTTTTAGGTCCAAAAACATAGATCCATGACTAAACATTTCATGCATGGATCCACAAATGATCCATCAACATAAAAGCCCATCATCAAATCCTTCCATCTACTAGCATAAGCATTCATTCATTTAATCATAAATAGATCTCTAAATGACCCTTTAAAAAATGGTCCATGGGGTTCGGCTATACACCATGGCCGAACCCATGATGCCTTATTTCCCATTTTCTCCTTTAAATGATATACACTTTTAGGTCCATAATCAAAGTCCCTCCATGGGGTTTTAACCATACATTTACATTCATCCTTTTGGATCATCATTAACCATGTTTAAAATCAATTAAAGTTACCATCATTCCCCCATCATTTCCACGATCTAAATAAATGTACATAATTCAATAATTCTTTATGGGGTTCGGCCATACCCCATGGTCTAAGGTTCTTCACCAACATATATCCATTTAGACCCTTTAAAATCCTTAATACTTTTCCATGGGGTTCGGCCATACAACATGGCCGAACCCTATGGTCCATAATTTTCCTTAAAATATATCATAAATCCATGATTGATCCTTTGATGGGGTTCGGCCTTACATCATGGTCGAACCTCATCCAACCCCTTTTTAGCTTTTATGATTCATATACATAGAAATCTAGGGTTTGGCCATGCAAAGGCCAAACCATGATCTTGATCATAAACCTTGTCTTAAACATGCATGAGGTCCTTTCCATATATCCATCACAATTAGGGTTCGGCCATGCAAGGCCAACCCATGATCCATGATCATAATCCTTATATGGTTCATGCTTATGCAATCTTATCGAGTACTTACCGATTCCGCGACTCCTCCGGTTTCTTTCACTCCTTCTTGTTCCTTTCCTTCCTTAGCCTCTTCTTCCTTCCTTCTTGATCCTTGGCCGAGATTGATCTTGATAAAATCTCTAGGAGTGGTTCAGCCAAGAGGTATAGGTTTGAGAGAGGGAGAAAGAGAGAAGATTTGAGATAAAACTCTAAGTGTTCTCCCTTGGTCAATGAGAGTGGTCGGCCTTGTGTGAGAGGGAGAGAGTGAGATGAAAATACTCGATGTGTTCTTGTTTTGAGGGGTGGTTCGGCCAAGAGACAGAGGGAGAGAGTGAATTGAAACCAAAGTCTTTTCTTGATCAATGAGGGTCGGCCAAAGGTGGTGTCCCTTGGTGATGCCCTTTTGTAACTCCCATGCCCCTTCACCTCCCTCTTAATGTTCCATTTGGAGGTTTCATCCCATGAGATGAAACACTCCCACCTCCATCTCTTCGACGTGTATGCCTTGTGTAACCTCCAAAGACCTTTCACCTCCTCATTAGTGATCTATTAGGAGTTTCATCCCATGAAATGAAACTTCTATGTTTCCAATGTGTAGCCTTGAGGTGGACTTTGTGAGATGCATCTCTCCACCTTCCCACTCCACTCACTTAAGATCAAGGTCCCATTAACTTCCACTCAACTCATCTCTTTAACTCAACTCACTTAACTCACTTAAAAACAACTCTATTATTTGATTCCATTTCCAACTTAATTCAACCCCAATTTAATTAAGCTTGAACTCACTTGGTGGTCAACCAAGTCAACCATGACCCATTGGGTCCCAATTGGGCATTTGACCCAATTAACAACCTTGACCCAATTAAATAAATCTTACCCATTTATTTCAAGTGAACCTTATCCATACTCCGTTGGGTCTTAATTGGGCAATTGACCCAACTCCTTACCCATCTAAGGTCCATCTCCATTAATTTACAAATTGAATGGACAATTTCCATAAATATTCAAAACATGAAAATTCGGGGTGTTACAGGTTTTCCTCCAAACCCTTTACCATTTGATTTCAACACATTGATGACCATGATGTGTCATCGACGTGTCGACACTACCGATGTGTCGACCTGACAATTTTGACAGTTTTACCAGTTTGAAACGATTCGGTTCTTTCCACTTTCAATGCTCACTTAGGCTTCATTAATTTTTACCAAAATGATATCTAAGCCTAGGAATGGTCCACCTAAAGGTGTGGATGCCACCTTGAGTCATCTATGACCAATTTTACCATGAGTGATTGCCATACACATGGTGATCTTGAGACTTCAACTTGATCTTCCTATCTTTAGTTCACTTGAGTCTTGATCACTGTCTTCAATCTTCATAGGCACTGCTTCACATGAGTCATGGATTTGACAAACAAAAGACTCGGCAAGCCGGGGCACTAACACATGTGTCCCTCATTCTCCATCTCCTCTTAGTCCAACAATTGGGACTTGTTGAAGAACACTAATTGTGGTATATTGGTGCTTATTACCCTTTGTCAATTTACGACAAAAAGGGGGAGAAATCTTAGAAGCTCGATGTAAGCTTTGGGGGAGTTTTTGGAAGCTTGAGAGTAAGCTTAAGTTAAGGGGGAGAAAAATTGAAGCCTTAAATAAGCTTAGAAGGACGAGAGTTTATGATTAAGGGAAGATTAATCATTGACTGAGGGGGAGGAAAGTTAGGATATTAGTCCATGTATTAAAGGGGAGAAATATTGCTTTTATTTGACTATTGTTTGAAGTGGAGACCTATGCTTCCACCTAGTTTGCATTGTTTGTGAGTACAGATACATGCACATGATCACAATGGAGCTTGCAAAATAAGCAAAATGAAATTCGCATCTTGAGGCATAGAGTCTAGGATTCTTTTGCCATTTGAATATGTACTTTAATTGGTTGTATCATTTGTATTCAAATATATGTATATTGGGTTGGGTAAGTCATCGAATTTGTATTCATTATCTTCTAGGTGTTTTGTCATGAAAATTGACAAAGGGCGAGATTATTAGTGCCCCAGCTTGCCGAGTCACCTATTTGTCAATTTCATGACTTAGGTGAAGATTGTCTTAGAAGGTTGAAGCCAATGAAAGAAGATCCAAGTGATGAAAATGGAATCAAGAGCTTTAAAGATGGAAGATGTAACGCCCCATTTAGCTACGGGCATTTTATCTCCGAAACATCTCAGGACATCATAAAAGGACGGATATCGGGCATACTTTTTTTTTTTTTTTGAAACGGGGTAACTACTTCCCGCTCAATGACTAATAAAAACAAGATCCATCATATTGGTAAAATAACAAACAATTATTGATTGTTCAAATACAGTTATAATGTTATCCAAACAATTCACATATTAAGAAGTCTATAGAAACAAGAATCTCTCAACTTGAGCAAAGACACGATTATGAAATGTCTAACTACTGCTACTCCTCCCCGAGCGTCTCTTCAAGGGGCCCACCTGGACCCTCCGAAATCAGAGTACCTGAAAGGTAAAGGGGTGAGCTAACCAGCCCAGTGAAGAGATAATACTTACCACATGTTAGTAGCATAAAATATATCACATGTACGAATGCAATAATATAAATTTATCAAAGGTGCTCAAATGCACGATGTCCAACCACACCTCTAACTAATGATCCACTGACCAGTTTTGAAACATCATCTCGGTAGCCCACATCAGGCCCTCCAACAAACTCCTATCTCCCCACCATAGATAAGGGTGAGCTAACCAGCTTAGTGAAGAAGTAATGAGTATCACCTGTCAGCAACATATATATCATATGCATTAATGCAGGAACATCTTAATAGAATGAATGTCTTTGTACATGAGTACATCAACTATACTACTAACCAATTGGTCCCTCTGACCAGTCTGAGGCATCACCTCCATAACTCACAATGGTCGTCCAACAACTCTAGTCTCCCTATTAATCCAACTGGGAGACTATAACATACACAATCGCCTCAACCGCCGGAATACAACGGGGAAACCTGCATCCTCTATTGGGGTCTCAACCGCTGAAGCATAAGGGGGAAGCCGATCTCAAGGGACAGACACCTCGACAGCCGAAACGGAATGAGAAAACTCGCATCTCTTATCTGGGTCTCGACCGTAAGAGCGTAACGGGGAAGTCCTCCCAACAACCAAACTCGTATCATCATAAACATATACACATGTAAACAACCCCTCCATCTCAATACCCAACGACACATTGTCCGTTAAGGATTACCTCCCATGCATGTACATGGTATTATGGTCAAGTCTAATAATGTAATCATGTTCTGATATAGTTAATTAAGATCAGCGACACATTCATCGTGCATAACAAGAGCATATAACAGGTTATCTAAACATATACCTCCACGCTCATCATGATCATGTTCACATGTTATAAATAATCACACAACATTTTTCAATAAATTTCAAGCATCATGCTCAAAACCCAACGTACATCTGATTCCCATCATAAATTCACATACACATTATGATAGAACACAAACATATCATCAACAATTTTTGAACATCATGTGCAATATCCAATGCATATCTCACTCTCATCATAAATTCAATCCCATGTAATAATTAAACAAACAACATGTTACCCGCAAGTTTCCAAGTTCAAAAATTATCTATCCAATTACAATTCTCCACTAATTGCATATAGTTGACATGAGTGCACCTGAACGGGTCCCTTACCACATGTTCATTTCAACAGTTCCCTTACCGAGTGGCTTAATAAACGAAAGGCCCCATTCGATTCAATACATGTTCAAGGTTAAAGGTTAAATAGATGCGAATGTATGCTAAAACAGTGATAAGTCCCCTCACAGTGTGTGTGGAGTCGAAAGTCCGAAGCGAGAAGTGGCCTGATGGGTTGAAGGAGATTAATCTGTTGAAACAAAGAAGAACAAATAAGTGAATAAGGCAAAATAGGCTAAAAAGAATCCGGACTGAAAACGGGTCTAAAACTGTTCTGGGCCCTAAACGACCTGAAATGGGCCAGGCTGAAAATGGGCTTTGAAATGGGCCTATAAATGGACCGAGCCTGAAAACGGGTCGGGCCCAAAAGCTGGGCATACCAGGACAGGTCCAGGCCAAGGATGGTTGGGCTAGGACTTGGTCGAGTCTAACTGGGATTGAACTGGACCAAGACTAGTTGGGCAGGGATAGGGCCAAGCCTAATTGGGATTGGACTGGGCCAAGTCCATGCCAAACTGCTGGGCCGAACCTGGGCCAAGATTGGTTGGGTTGCTGGGTCGGGTACAACCCAAGCCTAACGATTGGGTTAACTCAGAAGTCTAACTGAGCTGACTTGGGATCGGCCAAGTCAACCCAGTTACCAAACGAGCTTAGAAAGGGAGGAAAAGAAATTAAAAAAATCTAGGAAAAATCGAGGAAAGTGAACGGAAAGTAAGGAAAAAACAGAGAAAACTAGCTGAAAAGTCCCCAAAAACTAAAGGAAAAATCGAGGAAACCAAAGGGGAAAGAAGGGGATGACGAATCGGGGAAAATGAGAAGATGAAGAATAAGAAATACGTGGAATCCGATAGGGATGACGAAGCTCGGCTACACCGGCGGCGGGAGAGGAACTTCGGTCTCCAACAGATCAGAGGGAACGAAAGGATACTGCCTCTAGAATAGGCGGAGGAGGATGCAAAGCCGCGGTGGAAGAACAGGAAGGTTGTTCACACCGACATAGGGAGGGAAGGGGAAAGGTTAGAAAAGAGAGATATGAAGAGGGAAAGGCATGAAGATGAGAGACAAGAATAGAAGAAGGAGCCGAGAGAGAGGGTTCAACTGGGAAGGATGAGGGAAGGGAGGGACAAGGGGAGAGGCAAGAGCACTCTAGCAGTTACGGCTACAGTGCCGCGTAAAGGAAGGGGTTTTAAGGGTTAGGGTTTGGGGAATTAGGGTTTAGAGTTTTAGTCTTTTTTTTTTCTTTTTAATAAAAATAAATAAAATTAAATACCAAGGTTTTAAAATAATTTCTTTTAAAAAGAAAAAAGAAATACAATGAAACCAAAAACCCTAAAAAATCTCGAGTGCCAAATGTCGAGTGAGTTTTCAACATTTTTTCTTCATGACAATTTACATAATATTTACGAAATTACCAAAAGGTCCTTCGAGCTTTCGAGCTCGAAATCAAGTAATCTAGGGCTTACCACGGAGCCCACACACTCCCCATTTCCACCAAAGCACGAAAAACAACTCGAAGATCCACAAAACTCTCTAAGACCCAAAGAAATGTCGTGTCAGGTCATTACAGAAAATCAAGTACAAGATTCAACATCATCGGTGTATGGCAATCACACAGGTATATTGGCCATAGATGACTTTAGGTGGAACCCAAACCCTTAGGTGGACCTTTCCTAGGCTTAATGGAACAAGTTGGTAATAACATAACCAAGCCTCAGTGCACCCTTGACAGTCACAGAACCAACATTGGAAAAATGACAAACTGTCAAGGTCGACCCGTCGAGTCCACCGACCCATCGGTGAGACAGGACATACCAGTTGAGATCTTCGACATGTCGACCGGATTGACAAAGGTTCTGTAATGAACACTATCATTCGGGGTTGCCATCAGTTCGAGTATATTGAGTTCACCGAGTCCTCAGTGAAAGATAGAACCAACCTATCAAGGTCACCGATACATCGACTGGTTTATTGCAGGCTCAGGGAATTACAATCTATAAAATTTATGTGCTCTCTGATAAATGAGATAGAGTTGTCGGTGCACCGACACATCGATGAGGAAATACAAACCCATCGGTGCACACGACATATCGACCTGGGTCGAGTATGAGTTTTGGATTTAGAACTTTATGGTTCTCACGATAGACACATCCATGTCTACACCTGTCTAGAGTAACAGGACCGACATGTCTATGTCTAGACCTGTCTAAAGACCGTCCTCGCTATCTATAGACATGTATATCTGGTTTTTGGATCTGGTTGGGAAGACTCTGTATTTTTTGGTTACTTTCTGATAAATGGACTGACCCATCGATGATGTAGACATGTCGACGGTCGACCCTTCGAGATGACCGAGCCATCAGTAATGACCGTTTTACATCCGTTGGAAGTGCATTAAATGTTAAACGGTCAAATTGTAACACCACTATGCCATCACCGACATATATATCAAATAGACTTGTTTATAGTACCTGTACCGACCTGTCTATGTTGGGACATGTCTAGTAGATAGACCTGTCTATGACCCAGAGTTGGGATTTTTATGTTTGCCTATTTACACTCCAATCCTTTGGTGTATTTGGCTGGAGACCATGCATACCTTGAACCTTTTTATATGCAAATCTTAGAGGCATTCGCACACATCCCAACTCCTCTCTATGCTCTAAACTTAGGTGAATCATTTGAAATCCATTCTTCTTAGGGTGAGATTGAGATTGAGAGAGAGCGAAAGAAAAAAAAAAACCAAGCCTAGGATCAACTTGCCAATCCATATCCTAGTAACCTCCCATAGATTGTGATTGCACATACTCGACGCATTTTCATCATCGAACGACATCAGTTTGGGAGATTCTTAAGAAGCACATGTAACACCCCAAATTTTCATTACTTATGAATATATTGGAATATTCCATTTGAATTGCGAATTACATGAATGTGAAATTAAATTGTTGAAATGGACATTAGGTGGGCAAGGTAAATGGGTCAATTACCCAATTAAGACCCAATGGATTATGGATAAGCTTGATTTTAAAGTAATTGGGTAAGTCTAAGTAAATGGGTCAATTACCCAATGAATCATAGATGAGCTTGATTTTAAAGTAATTGGGTAAGGTTAAAGTAAAAGGGTAAAAGGTAAATGGGTCAACTACCCAATTAAACTCCAATTCATAAAATCCACCTCATCAAGTGAGGTGGCATGTGAATGATGTGGCAATGCCATGTGGCATGCATGTCATCACATGGAAGCCTAGTAGGCAAGGTGCCACATCATCAAGTGACATGGCCAAGATGGGACCCAAGTGCCATGTGGTGACCAAGTCACCACATGCATGGCCGGTCATAACATGTTGACTTGGTCAATCCCTAGTAAGTTCAAGTTTTGATTTTAAGACTTAATTGTTTGAGTTGAGTTGGGAAAATGGAGAGTTTTCATCTCAATGGTCATGAACCAATGGACTCGATGGAAGTCAAATAGTCTCCTTGGTTTAAGCCAAGGGTCTCCTTGGTTAAACCAAAGGACACCTTGGTTGGATAAAATCATTAAGAGAGGGAATGAATAGTTGGAGTTGTTATACAAAAGGACACAACCAAAGGGGATGTACACACCCCTTGGCCGATCACTCATTCCCTTACACACAAGGACTTTTCTTCTCCTCTCCTCTCTCTCTCCCTCTCTTTCTCTCTCTCTCTTTCTCTCTCTCTCTCTCTCCCACCTACACTTCTATACTTGATGAATTATTGAAGAGCAAGGAAAGAAGAAGAAGGATTAAGGAAGGAAAGGACAGACTAAAAGAAAAGAAGGAGACAGGAAAGAAGGTATGTTTAAGGTTTAGTAATATGGGATTAAGACTAAGGAAACCATAGGTTTGGCCATGGTGTGGCCGAACCCATGGTTCCATAATTGATGGAGTGGATGACTAAACTGTTATAAGGTCATGGAATTGGAAATCCATTCAAGGAATGGTGATGGGTTGAAACAAACAACCATAGGATTGAATCCAAGACCATATTATATTGGTACAATGATTGAATGGGTCATGAGGAACCCAAACCTTGACTAGTGGGTAGATTGAATTCACTAAGAGGAGTATAGAAGATGAAATCTATGTTTAAATAATGATAGGAGTGGATTTCATGAAGAAGGACTTTACAAAATAAGCAAACAAAAAGGACTAACAAAGAGTCAGTCGACTGAATCTCAGGATTCAGTCGACTGAACTAGTGCTGGCTGAGCATACAAATGTATTCTGGTGTTTCAGCTGACTGAATCTTATGATTACAGTCGGTTAAAAGTGTGTTGGTCTAGCAACATAAGGGATACCTAGATGTTTCAGCCAGATTCAGTCGATTGAACATAGACGTACCAAATAAGTAAGTAAGTTGGTGTGTTTCAGCCGACTGAATCTTGTGATTCAGTTGACTGAAGGTATGCTTATCGAACACGTAAAAGGTTTTGTTGATAATTCAGCCGACTGATCTTTGATTCAATCGACTGAATGTATACTGGCCGAGTACACTAATAATCTGATCCAAAGTCAGCCGATTGAGTCTGTGATTCAGTCGACTAAAAGTGTGTTGACCGAGAACACATAGGATTTGACCCAAAGCCAGCCGACTGAATCCATGATTCAGCCGACTCGAAGGTTACGGGTCAAGTTTATACGGTACTGAGTTGCTTTTCAGCAGACTGAATATTATTATTCAGTCGACTGAAAGTTTACAGGTAAAGTAAAGACTGTATCTAGGCGTGATTCAGTCGATTGAATTTGAATGTTTTATGTTTGGTTAATTTTCTAGATACCTCTGTTTATCCAGTTAGATGTAAAGGTGATGAAAAGTAAATGGATAAACAAATTGATATATATGTGGTTGAATTTGTTAAGGTAACCAGACTCGATTCGTTTTCAAGCGACCGTTAGCATTGTTCTTGCGAAACAAGAAAAACACAGTAATCGGACGTTGGTAGGATTCCTACCTTATTGAGACACTATGGATTATACATATAACACTGGTCTTTATTTCCAAATATGATGTTTTACTTTGATTAAATAAATGATATATGTTTATGAACTAAATTTCAATGATATTATGTAATTTGATAAGAAAGGGCATTCTTGCATTCATTATCTCATTCATGGCATGGGAGGGAATACATGGGACCAGAAAGCCAAGTTATGAGTGGTCCGGACATAATTTGGGCTTGAAACTAGCTTGTATGACGCTATGTGAACAATTGATTTGTTGGCCTTGTCTGGGATTGCTATGAATGGGTACGGCATAATTTGGACCAAAGAGCTCCTGAGTATATAGTCACAGAACCCTGCACAGAGAGAGGAGTCCACACTCCATCGGTAATTCCGATTAACATATGTGGGGAGGTATAATAGTGACCTGGTGGTGCTGTCACAAAACACTGCGGACGTAAATGGCCAAAGGAACACCTTGATATGGTGATTTATCAAGGAAACTATTTATATATGATGTGATTGGATATGGAATTGGGTGAGTGATCATTTGGCATTGACACCCATGACATGATGCATAAGTAAGTATGATTATGATATGGGTATCATGCATTGTTTTTACTACTTATGAGACGTTTTACAAATATGATATGATGTTTCTATCTTGATTTTATCTTAAACCTATGTGTACCATAACCCTACTTGGAATTCCTACTGGGCATTTTGATTGATGCCCTACTTCTATCCTATAAATGATGGGACAGGGAATGGCAAGGAAACAGAAATGAGACATGAAGGGAGCCAAGCGTAGGAGCTTGGAATGAATGAAGTTTATTTTACTTGTCTTTGATTGTTTATGATGTATTGGGAGGACTGATGTTTTTTACTGTAATAACTTAGATTTATTTTGCTATGGTTTGATGATATTTAAGTTTCAGTAAAAGATATGGTGATTGGCTTTCCTTTCCTTATAACGTCATGTATATGAATAGTGTATTATTCATATAATTATTTCCGTAATGTATTCAAAAAAGCGTGTGAAATGTTTTAATGGATTTTAGTCCACGCATACGTAATTGGTGGCCAGTTAAGGGTCGGGTTTTGGAAACTCGGACTTAACTCGGTCATGATGACCCGCTCTCTCTCACTCATTTAAAAAAAATATATATACTCTGATTTGTTGCGAGTGAAAAAGGGCGAGGCATTACAGTTAGTATCAGAGCGAAACCGGAAGTATTGTATCTCGCAAAGTAATATTAATACGGTATCTTGTCTCACTGACAAGATAAGAATCCCAACTGACCGACTCTTCAGAGCCTGCTGTACGGAGCCCGGATTAATTTGATTTGTTGAGAATCAAACTGTAACATTCAATCTGAGAGCCACACTTGATGAGAAAAGTAACAGCAAGGGAAGAACAATCACTATAAATTGTGGATTTATCAAACATAGCGAAATAGGACGTATCTTCCCCGAACAAGAAACATCATGATCTTTCCCAAAATGAGAAACATTATATGATACATAGGAAAATTTCCCCAAAACAAGAAATACAAGATGATGATTAGGCAATTTTCCCCAAGTATGTGAGCATAAAATTTTATGAGAAAACTAAGTCAATCAATGTTTCGATGATTTAGGAAAATGCCTCCAAGAAGAATAAATACCCGACAGAACCCGCATCAGGAAGAGGAGCAAAACGAAAATGAAAAAGACAGTGTGAACATTCCTGAGGTACCTCCTGAGATACAGAGCCTGGAACATGTAGTGGTCACCTTCGTTCTACAGCAACACCAGAACGGCAATGGAGGCGCAACCTCCAATGAATCGTAGGACCGAAATATGGTCAGAGATTTCCAACAACAACGTGCCCCTTATTTCAAAGGGAAAGAGGGACCCGTAGGAGCGGAGAACTGGATCGAGAATATTATCAAGATCATGAAGCTGCTCAAGATCACTGGTGATGAGGATAGAATACTGCTAACTTCACAGTTGGTAGACGATGCCGGCAAATGGTAGAGAGTTATAGAACGTCAACAATTACAAATTCTAGCGGAGGATAGGACAGAGATGACTTGGGACCAATTCGTTGTGATGTTTCTGGATCATTACTTTCCAGAGGAAGAGAAGGAGCGCCAGACACAAGCGTTCATATCTCTAGTCCAGGGCACCATGAATGTTACCGATTATTGTCAGGAATTCCTTCGTCTATCATGTTATGCTTTATACAAGGTGGACACGGAATACAAGAAGGCCTGGAAATTTGAACAAGGCCTGTGACCTAATATAAGAGCCAAAGTCATTATCTTCAAGTCAGCTACTTTGGCAGAAGTGGTCAGTCGAACTAGCATAGCCGACGAGGTGAGAGCGGGGGAAGTACTTTTTGCCCGCACAAGAGATTCAGACCCAACCTTGGGAGACCCTCAGCCTCTATTGTTTCTACTGGAGGTTTTCGTCCCAATCAGCCCTCCACATCAGGACCAGTCTCTCAGGCTCATCGAGGTGTTAGCACGTGTTTTCAGTGTGGCCAGTAAGGCCATTTCAAGAGGGAGTGTCCGCAGAATAATAGACCTTCTCACTTCAGGGGTTCTTTCCGTCCCCGCAGCTCGACCAGCTCAGTCATAAGTATCTAGAGCACATAACCAAACAGGATCGGCACCCATTCGTACAGGATCTGGACGGCTATATACTTTGGTTCCCTCTTTAGAGACAGTGGATCATTCAGTGATTCAAGCTATGGCAGTAGTTGGTAGTTCATATGCTTTCGGATTATTTGATTCAGGAGCATCCCATTCCTTTATATCTGCTACCTTCATATCTGCTACTGGCACCTTAGTACAACAATTGTCCACTACACTTACTATTGCATCTCCTATTGGTGACACATCACTGGGTCTAATCTGCACCTCTGTAGACACTGAACTTGCTGAGTTCAGATTTAAATTCAATTATCTGGTAGTTGAGATGACAGAGTACGGCATTATATTTGGCATGGACTGGTTCGCTACCTTCCAGGCCAGCGTTGACTGTCATCTTCGTCGGGTGATATGTTGGTCACCCAAAGGAAATCGGTTTATAGTACATGCCAACATGCAGAGCATTCCTATGACCTGAAGATTACATGAAGAAATGAACAATCTAGTACTGAACAGCATCAGACTAGACAAGGTGCCAATGGTCGAACTACCTGCGGTAGTGAAAGACTACGCAGAGGTATTTCCGACAGAACTCCCTAGTTTGCCTCTAAAAAGGGAGATTGATTTCGAGATTAAACTTTATCCTGGCACTACTCCTGTATCATTGCCGCATTACCGGATGGCCCCGGCAGAAATGTCTAAGCTGAAGAAACAGATTGATGAGTTGCTCAGAGTAGGATGCATCCGACACAACAGCTCATCCTGGGGAGCACCAGTATTATTCGTAAAGAAGAAAGATGGTGCTCTTCGGATGTGTGTGGACTACAGGAAACTGAATCAGCTGACAGTCAGGAACAAGTACCCTCTACCCATAATTGATGATTTGTTTGATCAACTCAGAGGCTCCAGCTATTTCTCCAAGATTGATCTGATGTCAGGCTACCATCAAATCCGTGTCAGGGATGAGGACATAGAGAAGGCGGATTTCAAAACTCGGTATGGACTATATGAATATATGGTCATGCCTTTTGGACTCACCAAGGCACCAGCTGTATTCATGGACTTCATGAACAAAATCTTTCGCCCTTATCTGGATAAGTTTGTAATTGTCTTCATAGATGGTATCCTAATTTATTCCACCAGTCGGGAGGAGCATGCTGAGCATCTGAGGATAGTCCTGGACACCCTGAAAAAGAATCAGTTATATGCCAAAGCAAGCAAGTGCGAGTTCTGGCAATCTGAGGTCAACTTCTTAGGACATGTCATATCAGTAAAAGGAATAGCTGTGGGCCCAGCTAAAGTGGCAGCGATTAGAGACTGGAAAGTTCCGAAGAATGTGACCGAAATCCGCAGTTTTCTAGGACTGGCTGGCTACTATCGGAAGTTTATTATGGACTTCTCCACGATTGCGGCTCCACTCACCCGACTAACTCAGAAAGGAGTCAAATTTGAATGGTCTGATGTGCGCAACCGAAGATTTGAGGTTCTGAAACAGAAGCTTACCACCGCTCCTATTCTGATTTTGCCGGAAATAGGCAAGGGATATGAAGTATATTGTCATGCTTCAGGAGAAAGACTTGGGTGCTCTCTCACTCAAAGTCATCATGTAGTGGCATACGGTTCAAGACAGCTGAAAATTCATGAACGCAACTATCCCACTCATGATCTAGATTTAGCTACAGTTGTCTTCGTGTAATAGCCCGGATTTAAATATATTGGCTATTATCTATTTTAATTGTTAAAAATTAAGATTCATAGATGGAATGGATGTTAAATGGATACGAATTGGGGCAATAGCCCAAGTATGGTCCAATGGATCATGGATAGGATTAATTCTATTTAATTGGGTCAATATGGTCAATTGGGTCAAATGGCCAATTGGGACCGAATGGGTCAAGATGAATTGAGGTTTAGGGCAAATGGGTAAAGAATTGACTTGATCGGGTCATGGACCCAAATAAGATGTAAGGCATAGGGTCCACCTCATCAAGTGAGGTGGCAAGTGTATGAGGTAATATCAAAGTGGCATAGCCAAGTGGGACCCAAGTCCACCTCATCAAGTGAGGTGGCATGTCGATTAAGGCACATGTCGGGCTGGCCACAATGGTTGACTTGGTCAACCATGGGTGAGTTCAAAGGTGGGTCCAAGAGGATTAAGTGAGGTGAGTGGAGTTAAGGAATTAATTAATTTAGAATAAATCCAAGTGCTTGAGTTAGGAGTTGAGTTTTATTTAAATGAAGTGAGTTGAATGGGTGGTGAGTCACATAGAAGATAAAAAGATGGAGTGAGTCAAAGGGGAGGTGGAGGGTTTCCATCTCACTGGAAACCCTAGACACCAAATTCGTTGGAGAGGGTGTGTGTGCCATGTGTAAGGCATGCATCCTCTTGGTGAGTCAAAGGGGAGGTGGAGGGTTTCCATTGAAATGGAAACCCTAGACCAAAAATGTTGGAGAGGGTGTGTGTGCCATGTGTAAGGCATGCATCCTCTTACTTAGTCAAAGAACTCATGGGGAAGATTGCACATTGAATGAGGGTAGTTGGAAGGTGAGGTCTCATCCAAGAAACCCTCCCTTGGCCGATCCACCTTGAGACAAAAAGAATTGAGAGTGTTCCATCTCATTGACTCTCTCCCTCTCACTCTTTGGCCGACCCTCTCCAAGACAAGAAAACACTTAGGGTTTTTCCATTCTCTCCTCCTCTCCCTCTCTCAAACCTTCACTCCTTGGCCGAGCCCTCTCTTAAGGTTTTCATCTCAAACCCTCTCCCTCTCAAGCAACACCATTTGGCCGAAGATCAAGGAGGAAGAAGAAAAGACTAAGGAAGGATAAAAACGGAGGAGCAAGGTGGAACGAAAGAAAATGGAGGAGTCGCAGAATCGGTAAGTATTACTTGACAAGATTTATTAATTAAAAGGAGGTTAAGGGAACATTCCATTTCTGATTGAAAATAGTTGGCTAAAATGTTATGGGCCATGGATTCAAAGTCCATCCAAGGAATGAGATGGAAAAATGGACAAAACCCTAATGGGTAAGATAGGTTATATAAATGAAGATTATTAAAGACATTATGTATATATATAGCTTATGACAACATGCATGGTTAAAATGATCAAAGATCATGGTTCGGCCCTTACATGGCCGAACCCTAATCTTGTTATGCATAAGGACCTCATGCATGTTCAATATAAGGGATGGAGAATGATCAAAGACCATGGTTTGGCCCTTGCATGGCCAAACCCTAGATTTTTATGTATAAGGACCATTAAGGACAAAAAGGATTGGATGAGGTTCGGCCATGATGTATGGTCGGACCCCATCAAATGATCTAATCATGGGTATGTGATTTTTAAGAGAAAATGATGAACCATAGGGTTCGGCCATGTTGTATGGCCAAATCCCATGGAAGTATGTTATTGATTTTAATGGGTTTTAAAGGATGAAAATGATGGAAGTATGTTAGTGATTTTAAAGGGTTTTAAAGGATGAAAATGATGGAAGAATATTGGTGATTTTAAATGGGTTTTAAATATTGTAAATGATGATTTAAAATGAGGAGATGATGAAGAACAATGGACCATGGCCGAACCCCATGGAGAAATATTGATGGATTTAAATGTATTTGGACCATGGGAAGATGGAAACAAGGAACCATGGGTTTGGCCATGTTGTATGGCCGAACCCCATGAACCATTTTGATGGATTATTTTGTAAATCTATGCATGTTTAAGAGATTGAATGATCAAGTGAAAGAATGGAGGGATTTATTAGGGATCTATTTTTATGTTAATGAACCATTTATGGACCTAAGTTATGTGTAAATAAGTTAAGTGATTAACTATGGAAAGAGTGATAGCTAAGATGGGAATATGGTGAAAATAAAGGACCATGGGCTCGACCATGTTGTATGGCCAAACCCCATGGAGAATGTCTTATGGACTTAGGTTGTTTTTATCAAGTTAAAGATTAACTTATGTGATTGGATTAATATATCAAAAGATGGAATGATCTTGGACCCACATTGATTAAAATGATCAAGGACTAAAAATAGGGGCCCAAAACCAAGAGAGTGAGGTTCGGCCATGTTGTATGGCCGAACCCCACTAATGCTTTTTTGTGGAGTTAAACATGGTTCAGCCCCAATGTATGATGGAAACCTCTTAAGGGACTTAACTGGATAAAAGGCTATGATGGTAAAGGGAGATGAACCTAGGATGATGTAGGGGCTGATGGAATTAAATGGATCACCAAATTGATGTATGTATAAGTGTTAAATGTAATAAGGTAAAGGGATTTCACAAACGGTGTACGATTGGCTTGACGAGATCAGTGAGCGGTTTTTGGACGAAAACGCAAGGTCACGATATTTGGAAGTTGGTAGGATTCCTACCTTATTGAAAACCATGGAATATGTATATGTGATATTTTTACTTCTATGTTAATTTTGGTGTCAAAGTACTATGTTTCAACTATGGGATTTTAATATTATGATGTTTATTATTACATAGCATGTTTGCACTTGCATCTCATGCATGGCATGGGAGGGATCAAATGAGGGGAGTCTAGGCTTCATTCGGATTTCCGACAAACAATCGTGAGGAGGAATCCACACTGATTCCAATGGATGTATGATTGAATTGTAACCGGAGTCCAGGCTCCGTTCGGTGGCACCTATAAGGCATTCGTGGGGAGAGATATATTGTGTTTGAAATGTAACCAGAGTCCACGCTCCGTTCGGTGGGACCGATAAGACATTCGTGGGGAGTCATGACAATACCTTGATGTGGATTAGCCATCAAGAGGAATACTATGTGATTGTGATATGGATGATGGGTGGGATTCATGACATATGACACCCATGGCATGGCATTGACTTGCATGGTTTTGATATTATATGCATCTATGTGATTTTTATAATAACCCATGTGTTTGACCCTACTCGGAGTACCTACTGGGCGCGTTGTCTAACGCCCTACTTCTACCTTAGATGATGACATAGGAAATGGATGGAGCGAAGGACGCGATTGGAGCCAAGTTTAGGAGCTTGGATTGTAACGCCCCACCCCTTTCACTCGCCGAAAATCAGAGTCTATTTTTTATTTTTTTTTAAATAATAGAGTAAGAGAGAGCGGGACGCCATGACGCGAGCTAAGTCCGAGCTTCCAAAGCCTGACCCTTAACTGGCCAACCATACGTGTGTGTGCACCAAGTCTCCTAAAATGGTTCACACGTATTCAAGTTAATCATGCGGAATAAAAAATAGACGCGGAATTATAATAGAATCATAATTCTATTCCATTTTAAATAGCAAGGTAATCCATTACTTAACAATGATTATCTTAAGTTAACATATCCAAAATAAACATTCCAAACTATAGCAAATAATCTAAGTTATTACAGTCCGAATGCTAGCTACTCAAATTGCATCCATGTATAATTTAAGTAAAATGAAACTAAAACATCCAAGCTCCTAAGCTTGGCTCCGATCACTTTCATCGTCTTGTCCATTTCTTGTGTCATCAACTAGGGTAGAAGTAGGGCGTTAGACAACGTGCCCAGTAGGTATTTCAAGTAGGGTCAACACATAGGTTAGTATAAGTATCACATAGATAACATAATATCAAAACCATGTAAAATAATGCCATGCCATGGGTGTCATATGTAACGCCCCACCCTTTTTCACCAGTTTTTCGAAAATCAGAGTATATTTTTTTTTTTTGAAAAAGAAAAGTGAGAGAGGGCGCGGACGCCACGACGCGAGTTAAGTCCGAGCTTCTAAAGCCTGACCCTTAACTGGCCAACCCCACGCGTGGGCGGAGCTAAGTCCACGAGAACGGTTCACGCGTAGGAAGTAAGCTCATGGATTATAATTATTGCGGAACATGATAATAGAGTCTATCCTACCGGTTTTTAGATAGAAGGGAAGATACAACATTGAATTACCAAAATGCCCCTATGTTCATATTTATATCACAAAATATAATCGTCCATAAGTAACGTCCAAACCATCGCAAGAAATGTAAACTTATACAACCCGACAAGCTAAATTACTTTAAAAATACATCTTCAAAATGTAAACGTAAATAAACTAAGACTGCGCTGCCCAAACTCCTAAGCTTGGCTCCTGTCATGTCCACCGCTTACAAAAAAGTAGGAATCCTACCGAATACCGTGCCGCATTCCGTTACGTTTTCCGCTCGTTAATCCGGTTGCCGATCGCGTACCGTTTGCGACGTCCGATACCTTATTACATTTACCGAATTAGCCCATACGTTATCCATGATTAAGTTCCTAACTAATCATAACCCTAGATCCATTCAATGATCTTTAATTACATTATAAGTTTATCGAAAATCGGTCCTTAACTTAGCCCATTATCCCTTGGTTTAATCACATACATAGATCCGATTTTGACCATTTCGAATATTCAAATGAGCGAGCCTAAAACTCAGCATCTATACGTTCCTTTTCATCATTCAAATTGCATCGAATTTTACATCTAATCCACATAGGGTTCGGCCATGGTAGTTCTTCAAAGTGGCTAATAATTACCATTTTGCCACTCTTTCCTCTATGATTAATCATTCACCCACTTATGTCTATTTTAAGTCTAAATTTCATCCATAACTTAGACCCATTTATAATTCCATAACATATCCAAAATCAGCCACCTATTGTTTAATTTTGAAAAACATTTAACCCCATATGTCCTTTCACATTTGGCCCTCAAGGTGGCCCACAAAGGGATCATGGGTTCGGCCATACACCATGGCCGAATCCATGGTACCCTATCTTCATTTTCTTGAGTCCATTTTGCTCCTTTTAATCCAATCCCCAATGAATTTAAATTATCCATTTAAGTCCCCATTTTCATCCCATTTAAAATCTCACATATCATTTTTATAAATCCATTAAAATCTAGCATTCTTCTACATCATTTTCCATTTATTAAAACCACTAATCACCACCCTAGGGTCCACCTTTTTGGATGTCATTTTCAAAGACTCATGTTTTGTCCCAAACATAATCCGTTTTTAAATCACTAATCATCACCATTTTCATTCCATCTAATCATCACATTCGTTTATGTATCTTCTAAGTCCAAACTTCATCCCTAATTTAGATCCATTAGGGTTTCATTGACCATGACCTAACATCCATAAAAACAGCCACCTAATTTAATTAAATTTGTAATCATCTAACCCATATATGATTCAATAATTGGCCCATAATCATGACCTCCAAATGGGTCATGGGTTCGGCCATACACCATGGCCGAACCCATGGTGCCTATTTCCATTCCCTTGGGTCCATTTTTCCTTTACCAAATGAAATTAAATCATTCATTTAAAATCCTCTTTATAATCACTAGCATTCATCCATTTTAAAAAAAAAAAACATTAACATCTAACATATTTTTAGACCTTAAAAATCCAAATTAAAATCATCCCTATTTACCATGGGGTTCGGCCACGCCACATGGCCGAACCCTATGGTCCATCCATTCATTTTAAAAAAATTCCATACTCTCCATGCTTTAATACAACTTTAGAGATCCAAAAATTTTGAATCATCCCCATGCCTTCCATTATTTAAAATCATAAATCACTAATGTTTTCTCATTTAGAAATCTAAATCTCATTAACCATTCTCCCAAAATTTTAAACCTTAACATCTTAATAAATTCATTACCATTTACATGGCATGGCCGAACCCTAAGGTCCATCCAATTCATCAAAATTTCCATTTTCCTATGCTTTAATAAAGACTTAAAAATTCCATTTTTCCATTTCTTAATCCATTCCTCCATTTTTTATCCATTTCTTATCTTATCTTTTGATGGATCTTAGATCCATGGCCCACAACGTTTTTGGCCACATTTAGTCTAAGAAATGGATTCTATATCCTAAAAAATAAAATCTTGTTTTAAGAAAATCTTACTACCCGACGACTCCTCCGGTCCTTCTTTCTTCTTTGCTTTCCTTAGCCCTTTCTCCTTCTTTCTCTTCTTGATGATCGGCTAGATGAGCTTGATCAATGGTGGGACATTCTTGGATTGGCTAAGATAGTGTTAGGTTGAGAGAGGGGAAGAGGGGAAGATGATGAAGATGGTAGCTCTTGATCTCCAAGTGGTGGATCCAAGGTTCCACCCCTTTTCTTCTCTTTTTCTCTTCTTTTTCTTCTAAGTTTTCTTCACTCTTTCCTTTGCAAGGTGGAGGGACGTTTTTTCTTGGTGTGTGAGGAGTGCTAGAGTGAAATGAGTTAGTTTGAAATGGGATGGAGATGGTTGGAGTGGCCTTTACTCAACATTAATTTCCCCACCCACCAAGCATGGGCTAGCTTGACTTGGGTGGTGGTGGTTGAGACCCAACCACCAAGCATGGCTCCCATGTCCTCTTTGACTTGTTTATATTGACCCTAATTAATCAACCTAATTAATTAAGTTAAGCCCTCACTTAGGTTAATTAATTTCCATCTAATTTAATTCCATTAAATTCTCTATCTAATAAATCCACCCATGGTTGACCAAGTCAACCATGGTGGACGGCCCCCACCTATACCTACCCCACCCGCCACCTCACTTGATGAGGTGGAGGTGGGCCCCACTTGGTCATGTTATTTTAATTCCATTGATTTTAACTTAGGTACTTTTACAATAATTTTAATCCATTTAATTTACCTTAATCCACCTTAGTCTTCTTAAATTTTTCCATGGTTGACCAAGTCAACCATGATGGTTGGCCCCACTTTTTCCTTGGTCCACACGCCACCTCAATTGGTGAGGTGGAGGTGGGCCCCATTTGGCCATATCACTTAATCTTGATACATCTTAACTTAGATAATTTTATAATTATCTAATCCATTTAATTTATCTTAATTGGATTACCATTGGGCCCATGGCCCAATTATGTTTTGTCTTTCCATTTATTTTAGGGCTTACCTACTTTGGCCCATTGGGTCCCATATGGCCCTTTTACCCAAATCGACTATCTTGACCCAATTACTTACCATTGACCCATTAATTGTATTAATTCCCATTCATGGTTTATTGGGTAAACATTGGGCCCATGGCCCAATTAAATTTCCTCCTTACCTTAGGCTTACCTCAATTGGGTCCATTGGTTCCCAAATGAGTATTGGGCCCAATTTGACCATCTTTGACCCGATTAGTCCTCATTGACCCCTTAGATGGATTTCATCCAATCCATGGCCCAATTGGGCCATTCTTGGACCCTTGTCCCAACTTTTGATCCATTTGGTATTCCATCATGTCGAAATTCAAATTAAAATAGTTAAATGTCCAATATATATTGATTCGAAAATTCGGGCTATTACATCATATGTAATGAGTCCCACCCATCAGCCATAACACAATCTCAAAATATCCTCTTGATGGAATCTCCTCATCAAGGTATCCCCACAATTGCCTTACGGATGCCCCGACAGAGTGTGGTCCTCCGGTTTCTTCTTGATGGATAATGCACATCAAGGTCTTCCCACGATTGCCTTACGGACGCCCCGACGGTGTAATGCCCGCCCCTTTTCACCGAAAATCAGGGTCTACTTTTTTTTAAAAAAAATAAAAAGTGACAAAGGGCGCGGACGTCACGACGCGAGTTAAGTTCGAGCTTCTAAAGCCCGGCCCTTAACTAGCCAACCCTATGTGTGCGTGGAACGAAGTCCACGAAAAATAGTTCACATGCAAAAGTAAGCTCGAGGAATACTACCCTAAGTGCGGAAATTACAATAAAGGCTAACGTACCATTTTTTAGATAGCAGGGAAATTAGTATTCATAATATTACCAAAACATGTCAACATCTCAATGTTCCAAAATAGAAACCCAACACATAGCAAGTAATCTGAATTATACAGTCCGACAAGCTAAACTATACAAATACACATTTCCCAAGATAAACTTAAATAAAGGAAATAGTCCGTCTCCCCAAGCTCCTAAGCTTGGCTCCCGTCTCGTCCTTCTGCTCCGCCATTTCCTGCATCATCAGCTAGGGTAGAAGTAGGGAGTTAGACAACGCGCCCAGTAGGACTCCGAGTAGGGCTAACACATGGATTAGTGATAACAAGCATATAGATAATATTATAACGAAAAGCCACAGAATGAATGCTATGCCATGGGTGTCTGTGTTATGAATCCCACCCATCATCCTTACTATCCCGATACCATATCCCCCTTGACGGCAAAGCACTCATCAAGGTAACATCAACACAAGTATCCCCCTTGACGGCCAAGCACTCATCAAGGTAACATCAAGACAAGTATCCCCCTTGACGGCAAAGCACTCATCAAGGTAACATCAACATAAGTATCCTCCTGTCATATGCCTCCCATGCCATGCATGAGATGTAGATGCCATATGCCATGTAATATATGTAAATCATAGTCATAAAATCCATCTTAAAACAATCCCATGATTATCAAAATAAATCATTGGAAACCCATCACATAATACCAAAATCCAAAACCCATCTTAAAAACAATGCCATGATTATCAAAATAAATCAAAGGAAACCCATCACATAATACCAAAATCCACAACCCATCTTAAAAACAACCATATGATTACCAAAATAAATTAGAGGAAAACATCACATGATACTAAATCCAAAACCCATCTTAAAACAAACCATATAATTTCCAAACTAATTCAAAGAAAGCATCACTCAATCCATGGCTTACAAAAAGGTAGGAATCCTACCGAATACCGAAGCGTCCTTTCTCGCTTCTGTCTGATAATCCGGTCGCCGATCACGCACCGTTTGCGATATCCAATACCTTATTACATACACATAATCAGTACATATTTTAACTATTTCTAAGCCCATTAAACATTTCCAAGTCCATATGAAAATCGGCCACTATTTAGGTTTTGTGGGTCCCATTTAATCCACCACATATTTTTAATTACATGAGTTTGAAAAACAGCCTCCTAGGCTTTATTTAACCATACATAAACTTATCACTTAGTGCCCCTAAGTCCATGGTCCTCTCCCATGGAGTTCTTGAATTTGGCCATTAATTACGGTTTTGCCACTACCTCTTCTCCATGGTTAATCACTCATTCATCCATGCCTAATTAAGTCCATAATTGATCATAGACTTGGATCCATTCATGACCCATCAATCATGACATAAAATTATTAAGAATAACCATTTACTTAATCTAATCCCCATTAATTAATCCATACGCATACACCTTAACATTAGTCCTTAATTGGTTCACAAAATAGGTCCATGATGTCTCATTAACCATAACATAACAATACTAGAAAATCAGCCATTTAAATACTCTAACCCTCATTCATTTCTCACATACATAATACCAAATTTAATCCATAAGTTTACCCACCAATGGGTCATGGGTTCATCATTCATTGGTGACATTCAAGACCATAAAAAAAAAACATTTACCTTCATCCATGGATTCCCTCATTTAAAACCCCTTTTAAAATTACCATTATTCTTTCATTCAAAACCTTCAAAATCATTAACCCCTTTGATCAACATTATGTTTATCACTTTGAGTTCATCAACATTACCAACCTTCCCCATTGAAATCACTTAACCACCTTCCATGCTTTTCTTCACTAACATCCCTTTACAACTTACAAACACTTGACCCTTTTTAAGCCTCCAATACATTAACACCTTACTCCACATTTTCTATCCTTTTAAACCCATTTAAAAACCACCATTACACTACCATAGGATTTAAAAACATTCCATCCCTAAATTCTCTCCATGGTTTTATTTTTAAAACATTATTTCCCACACTTAAAAATCCATTTTTAAACTATCCCATTCTCAACCATTCCTCCCTATTTTTACACCCTTCAAATTTACAACCACATAACCCTAAAAATCACAAATTACCCTCCATAGCTTCCATTCTTTAAAACCCTCATAAATCACCTAATCACCTACCATTTCATCACCATAGGGTTTGGCCATTCACCATGGCCGAACCCATGGTTCATGATCCATCATTTTGGTACATTTTCTTGAGTCCGTTAATGACTCATTTAGTCATGCCATACTTTACATTCCTTTCATGGTTTCTAAAACACTTAATTCATCAAAGTTTCCCCATGCCTCTTAAGGCTACCAACACCATTCACACCTCCCATGCATTTCCTCATTTAAGCCCCTTTAAAAATTTCCTACATTTAATCACTAGAAACCCTAATAATCCTAATCATTCCTTCCATGAATTTCTTCATTTAACAACCCTTTACAAATCACCATATTTAATCATTAGCACCTTAAAAAAAACATAAATCATCTTTCCATGATTTTCATTCAAGATCCCTTTAAAAAGAACTATCACATTTAATCAATAAACACTTACAAACCCTAAATCATCCTCCATTATTTTTCCTCATTAAAACTCTTTAACTTCACTAACATTTATTCATTAACCTCTTAAAATCATAAATCCCCCTTCCAGGGTTTTGATCTTAAAAACCCCATTTAAGCTTACTTAATTACTCACCATAATTCCTTCCAAAAATCACACACATTTTATGCTTAAATAAATTTCATTACATAATGTCCTTAATGTATTTATTTTTCCTTAACCTAATTTATCCACTTTTCCATCCTTCCATTTGATGGATTTGAGATCCAAGGCCTATGATTATTTAGCCACCATCAAATTTAACAAGAATGGATCCTAAAACTTAAACCCTAAAAATCCAAATCTCTTGTTTAGGAATTACTTACAATCCGACGCCTCCTTCGACTTTCGTCACTCCCGTCGGCTTCCTTGGCCTCCTTTCTTCTTCCTCTCCTTGTTTAATCGCCTAAGACTTGATCCATGGTGAAAGCACCATAGCTTGGGTCGGCCAAGATGGGGTGTGCTTGAGAGAGGGAGAGGAGGAGATGGTGAGAAATAAGATGCCATGCTTTGATATTGTAGTGGTGGCTCATGCTTACACCTTTTCCTCTCTTTTCTTCTCTTCTTTTTCCAAATTTTTCTTCTTCTTTTTCAGATGAGGGACGGTGGTGTGGGAGAGATGGGGTGAGTAAAATTGAGAATGGGATAAGATGGAAACCCATCTTATCCCAAGGTAGCTTACTTTACACTTTAACATAAATTTCCCACCAACCAAGCCTAAGATATTTTTCATGCTTTTTGACCCAACCAACACTAGCCAACGTTTTTTCATGTTTGAAATGGATTGTTTGGTCTTCCCATTTGACCATTTGACCATTCTTTTAACTTAGCTTAATTAACTAATTAATTAATTGAATCATTAGGTTAAGTTAATTAATTCCCACTTTAACTTAATCCCATCTACTTAAATTTGCCTTCATACATACACCCATGGTTGACCAATTCAACCATGGTGGCCTACCCCACCAATCTCTGGGTCCACCCGCCACCTCACTTAGTGAGGTGGAGGTGGTTCCCAATTGGCCATGTCACTTAGGTCTAATTAATACTAACTTAGGTGATTAAAAATCAATTCAATCCACTTCCCTTATTGGATCACCATTGGACCCATGGCCCAATTAAGTTCTCTCCTATCCATTTACCTTAGAGTTTGCATTATTTTGACCCATTAAGTCCCAAATGGGTATTGGGTCCAATTTGACTACCCTTGGCCCAATTTGACCATCATTGACCATTAAGATAAATTAAATCCAATCCATGGTCCATTGGGCCATATTTGGGCCTTTGTCCAAATTTTGATTCATTTACCATCTATTCCATCAATTTTCCCAATTTCCACCCTTAAAAATAAATAATAACCATATATTTATTGATTTAAAAATTTCGGACCATTACAGACAGAGCGTGGTCTCCGGTTATTAATCATCCCTCCCATGCCATGCATGAGATGTAAGTGAACACATGCTATGAAATAATACAATCATAGCATTAAAATCTCCCATTTGAAACATATCATTTATACAAAATAACCCATCAAAATATGAATTAAAATCATCATACATATCACATGGTTTCAATGAGGTAAGAATCCTACCAATGATCAACTATTATGTCCTTGCGTTTCCCTCAGAAAACCTCTCACCAATCGTATCCGCTTGTGAGGTCCCGTTACCTTATAACATATCAATAAATCAAAACCCATGTTCCATTTGATTTCCCACCATGTTTAATCCCATAAACATGCCTTAGTGGGGTTCGGCCATACAACATGGCCGAACCTCACTCACTTGGTTTGGGTTCCTCTTTTAATTCATTAGCCAATAATACATGAGTTAATCATTTAACATTAATAAAACCTAGGTCCACAAAAACCTTCTCCTTGGGGTTCAGCCATACACCATGGCCGAACCCATGGTCCATCATTTTAATCAAATTTCCATCTTAGCCATCATTCTATCCATAGCTAATTACTTAGCTTATTTACATATGACTTAAGTCCCAAAAATGATCCATACATGATTCCTTAATCCAAAACATGATCCATGGGGTTCGGCCATACACCATGGCCGAACCCAAGGTCCTTCACCATTTGGACATTCTTTCCTTCCATAGGTAATCACTTCACTAACCCATACTTAAGTCCATAACATAGATCCATGAGTAAACATTTCATTCATTTAAAGATGCCTAGATTCATAAATAACCCATTTAAATGGTTCATGGGGTGCGGCCATACACATGGCCGAACCCATGGTCCTTTGTTTCCATCCTACCATGGTTTGTCCACCTTTTAAAACCATTAATACTTCTCCATGGGGTTCGGCCATGCAAAATGGTCGAACCCATGATCCAAGGTTCTTCACCATTATAACATTTTAGATCATGTTTTCCAACATTTAAGACCTACTTAAAATTATCCATCATCTCCCATCATTATCATCCTTTAACACCTTTTAAAATCACTAACATACATCTATGATTTTTCCTCCTTTAAATCCATTAAAAATCACTAATATCCTTTCCATGGGGTTCGGCCATACAACATGGCCGAACCCTATGGTTCATCATTTCCTTCAAATGTATCATTCATCCATGATTGATCCTTTGATGGGGTTCGGCCATACATCATGGCCGAACCTCATCCAACCCCTTTTTTGGTCCTTGATGGTTCTTGTATATACAATTTAGGGTTTGATCATGCAATGGCCAAACCATGTTCCTTGACCATCTATTCTTACTTAATAACATCTTATCAAGTACTTACCGATTTCGCGACTTCTCCGTTTCTTTCACTCCTTCTTGTTCCTCCGATCTTTTCCTTCCTTAGCCTCTTCTTCCTTCCTTCTTGATCCTTGGCCGAGATTGATGTTGATAAAATCTCTAGGAGTGGTTCGGCCAAGAGGTGTAGGTTTGAGAGAGGGAGAAAGAGAGAAGATTTAAGATAAAAACTCTAAGTGTTCTCCCTTTGTCAATGAGAGTGATCGGCCTTGAGTGTGAGGGAGAAGCTTGAGGTAGAAATATCCTAAGTGTTTCTTGTCTTGAGAGGGGGATCGGCCAAGAGAGAGAGAGGGAGAGAGTGAAATGGAACTCCAAGTCCTTTCTTGATCAATGAGGGTCGGCCAAGGGTGGTGTCCTTTGGTGATGCCCTTTTGTAACTCCCATGACCCTTCACCTCCCTCCTTAATGTTCCATTTGGAGGTTTCATCCTATGAGATGAAACACTAAAACCGTATGACCCTTGGGTTTCCATCTTGAGATGGAAACCCTCCATCTCTCCAACGTGTATGCCTTGTGTAACCTCCAAAAACCTTTCACCTCCTCATTAATGATCCATTTGGAGTTTCATCCCATGAGATGAAACTCCCATGTGTCCAACGTGTAGCCTTGATTTGGTCTTTTGCGATGCATCTCTCCACCTTCCCACTCCACTCACTTAAGATCAAGGTCCCATTAACTTCCACTCAACTCATCTCTTTAACTCAACTCACCTCTTTAAGATAAAAACTCTAAGTGTTCTCCCTTTGTCAATGAGAGTGATCGGCCTTGAGTGTGAGGGAGAAGCTTGAGGTAGAAATATCCTAAGTGTTTCTTGTCTTGAGAGGGGGATCGGCGAAGAGAGAGAGAGGGAGAGAGTGAAATGGAACTCCAAGTCCTTTCTTGATCAATGAGGGTCGGCCAAGGGTGGTGTCCTTTGGCGATGCCCTTTTGTAACTCCCATGACCCTTCACCTCCCTCCTTAATGTTCCATTTGGAGGTTTCATCCTATGAGATGAAACACTAAAACCGTATGACCCTTGGGTTTCCATCTTGAGATGGAAACCCTCCATCTCTCCAACGTGTATGCCTTGTGTAACCTCCAAAAACCTTTCACCTCCTCATTAATGATCCATTTGGAGTTTCATCCCATGAGGTGAAACTCCCATGTGTCCAACGTGTAGCCTTGATTTGGTCTTTTGAGATGCATCTCTCCACCTTCCCACTCCACTCACTTAAGATCAAGGTCCCATTAACTTCCACTCAACTCATCTCTTTAACTCAACTCACCTCTTTAAGATAAAAACTCTAAGTGTTCTCCCTTTGTCAATGAGAGTGATCGGCCTTGACTGTGAGGGAGAAGCTTGAGGTAGAAATATCCTAAGTGTTTCTTGTCTTGAGAGGGGGATCGGCCAAGAGAGAGAGAGGGAGAGAGTGAAATGGAACTCCAAGTCCTTTCTTGATCAATGAGGGTCGGCCAAGGGTGGTGTCCTTTGGTGATGCCCTTTTGTAACTCCCATGACCCTTCACCTCCCTCCTTAATGTTCCATTTGGAGGTTTCATCCTATGAGATGAAACACTAAAACCGTATGACCCTTGGGTTTCCATCTTGAGATGGAAACCCTCCATCTCTCCAACGTGTATGCCTTGTGTAACCTCCAAAAACCTTTCAACTCCTCATTAATGATCCATTTGTAGTTTCATCCTGTGAGATGAAACTCCCATGTGTCCAACGTGTAGCCTTGATTTGGTCTTTTGAGATGCATCTCTCCACCTTCCCACTCCACTCACTTAAGATCAAGGTCCCATTAACTTCCACTCAACTCATCTCTTTAACTCAACTCACCTCTTTAATTCAACTCATTTAACTCACTTAAAATCAAGTCAATTACTTGCTTCCATTTCCAACTTAATTCAGCCCCAATTGAATTAAGCTTGAACTCACTTGGTGGTCAACCAAGTCAACCATGACCCATTGGGTCCCAATTGGGCATTTGACCCAATTGACAATCTTGACCCAATTAAATAAATCTCACCCATTTCTTTCAATTGAACCTTATCCATAATCCGTTGGGTCTAAATTGGGCAACTGACCCAACACCTTACCCATCTAAGTTCTATCTCCATTAATTCACAAATTAAATGGACAATTTTCATATATATTCATAACTTGAAAATCTGGGGTGTCACATGGGTAATCTAGTTTCATTTCATTTAAGTCTTTATTATGGACAATGTAATTTGCGTAATTAGTATTCGGGACTGTAATAACTTAGACTATTTGCTATGGTTTGGATTTTAATTTTGGACATTTTAACTTAAGATTATTATTTTTAAGTGATGGAATTCCTTCCTATTTAAAATTGGATAGGATAAAGCTCTATTATAATTCCGCACTATGTTTAATTCCGCATGTTTAGCCTTAGTACGTGTGAACCATTTTTGTGGACTTAGTCCACGCACATATATGGTTGGCCAGTTAAGGGCCGGGCTTTGCAAGCTCGGACTTAGCTCGCGTCGTAACTTCTCATTCTCTCTCACTCTTTATTTTCAAAAAAAAAAAAAATAGACTCTGATTTTCAGCAAGTGAAAAAGGGCGGGGCGTTATATTTCGCCCTCAAAAGTTGGAGACACTATCTATATGGTGAGAAATTTGAAGTATTTTCAGATCACAAGAGCTTAAAGCATCTATTCGACCAAAAGGAATTCAATTTGAGACAGCGCAGATGGATGAAATATCTGTAAGATTATGAGTTTGTACTACGATATCATCCTAGCAAGGCGAACAAAGTGGCGGATGCCCTCAGTCGTGTAACACCCCGCCCTTTTTCACTCTAAATTAGAGTCTATTTTTTTTTTAAATAAATAAACAAGTGATAAGAGCGGAATGTCACGACGCGAGTTAAGTCCAGACTTCTAAAGTCCGACCCTTAACTGACCAAGCCTATGTGAGCATGGACTAAGTCCATGAGAATGGTTCTCACATAGTAAAGTATAATCGTTGTGGAATATTACTTAAACTAATTGCGGATTATAATGGAACCTATGACTACGCTATTTTATTAGATAGCAAAGTACATAGTCATTTATCCAAAGTTATCTTAAACTTAAACATTCATTCCAAACCATACCAAACCATAACAAATAATACTAAATGATTACATACCCACATCTAGCTAACAAATTACATGTCCATGTAAACGTAAACAAATATCCATAAATAAGTCCATCCATAAATAAGTCCATTCATAAATAAGTCCATTTAATTTCCAACTAAGTCTAAGTCCCAAACATACCATTCAAACAACTTAATTAAACACCTCAACTACAAACATACCTTAGTAGGGTTTAACCATACAACATGGCCGAACCTTACCACTTTGATTTTGACCCTTCTTTCCTTTGAACATGTAACACCCCAATTTCTCAATGAAATGGATAATTACCAAAATGCCCTTGATGTGTTAAATTAATTATTTTGTGATGTTAAGTAAGGAAATAGTGGGGCCCATTGCTCAAATTAAAATTATATGAGCATATTGTAAATGTTAAGTTTGATTGGATGGGTAATTTACATCAATTGGGTCAAAAATGGCTAAATGGGTCAGAGGGCCCAAATGGGACCCATCGGGTCTTACTGGATTATTTGACCGTTTTGTGAAGTTAAATTAAATGGGGTTAAGCCGATTTGATTGGAAATCAAATGGAGAAAAAATGGGTAGGCTTGATCCATATGTAAAAACCAATTACAAATGACCAAAATACCCATAATTGGGTCATGGAGTAAAAAACGGGTCAAGGAGCTAAAGGTGGACCCAACGGGTCGAGTTGACTATGGTTGACCCTGTGGACCCCCAAGGGAGCTAAAATATGAGTTAAATCAGTTTGAGTGGGACCGAAGTGAGTTAGACTTAAATCAAGTGGTGAGTCAACTCATGTGCATTAAATGAAATGCATTAAGTATGTGAGTGGGGTGAGTTGAAATGGAAATCTAAATGACCTTGAGTTCAAGTGAGTCAAAATGGAAATTAAAGGGATTGCAACTCAATGAGCTAAGTGGGAATTTGAAGAGGTGGTTTGGTCTCAGACCAACCAAAACAAGTCCCACACGTTGAGGACTTGTTTTGGTGATTTCCATGATGAATGTTAAATGCAAATGATAGGTTTGAGATGAGATGCATGGAAAGCAGAATGGCTGCATGGGTAGGTGCCAAGGGGTGCCTTGGATAGCACCCAAGACCCATCGTTTTATGCAAGAATTGATGAGGGAGTGGAGGGGTTTTGGGGGCTGAAATACAAAAGGATTGAACCCCCATGTTTGGCCGATTTTCACATTGCAAAAGCCATAGAATTCCCATCTTTTTCCTCACTCAAGAACACACTTTCTTGGCCGAGTTTTACCTTGGTGATTTCACCATTGGTTCAAGCATATAATCAGCAAAGGAAGGGAGGCTAAGAAAGATAGGAAGCAAGGATCAAAGAGCAAGACAAGAAGCTTGAGAAATTTGGTAAGAATTCTTATGGATTTTGGTTTTAAAAATGAGTGTTAAGTTATGAATTTGGATGACATAATTTGGTCATGTATGGCTGAATTTGTCATAGGTTTAAACCATGGGAGATGGTGTCTAAAAAGGATTGGAAATGGACCATTGGGTTCGGGCCACTTTGGATGGCCGGACCCCATGGAAACAAGTGGTTGATTTTGATGGTTTTTGGAAATTAAAACCATATAAGTTAAGACTGTTATTAGATGTTTGTGTTAGATTTAAAATGCATGTTTTAAGAAGGTTAAAACATGGATTTGGATGTTTGGTTCAGACCCAAGATAAATGGTTAAATGTTTCAAAACCAAAGGTCATGGTGTTCGGCCAATGAGCATGGCCGAACCCTATGAAATTGGGTTAGTTATTGGATGATGTTTGATTAGTAAAACTCGGTAATAATATACTGTTTATTACATGATTGTTGGAGGTTTAAAAATAGTAAGAATAACCATTGGGTTCAGTCACCATGGAGGGCCGAACCCCATGTAAAAGATTGTTGGTTTTCATGTTGTGAAACATGAAAACCATGGACTTTTATGGACTGTTTTTGGATGAATTTAATTAGATGGTTTCTAAGATGATACTGATATTGCATGTTTAAATAATATGGACTGTTTTTATGGACTGTTTTTAAAGGCAACAATATGATACTGATATTGCATGTTTAAATAACGCCTAAAGCATGTTTGAAAGACCAATTCATGGACATAGGGTGCGGCCAACTTGAATGGCCGAACCCCATGAAAGAGATTGATGATTGTTATGAATTTGGAGAGTTAGAAACCATGCAATATCATGGGGTTTCTATGGGATTTTAAATAGAAATATGTTTGTTGTTTTTATGGCTAAGATGCATGATAAATGATGAAAGATCATTAGAAGAATTGTATCTAAAGAACCATGAGGTCCGGCCATGTGAATGGCCGAACCCCATGGGTTGCTTTATGGTTTTTATTTGGTTTATTTAGGGTTATGGTTACTGATTTGGGTCAGCCTTTGGATGGCTGAACCATGTATTGATCATGGTTGAAATAGCATATTAAAACCATGAGTAACATGGAGATTATTGAGCCAAGGGAACCATTGGGTTTGGCCATGTATAGGGCCGGACCCCATGGACCATTGCATGGGTTAAATAAGCTAAGTGTATGAGTAGTAATTGTTAATGGTTCCATGTTGATTTAAAAGGTTTAAAATATCCTAATGGAGAACCATTTGGTAATGAATAAAAGAACCATTGGGTTCGGCCAAATGTATGGCCGAACCCCATAGAGTAAGTTTGGTGGATTAAAGGTTGGATGATCGAGGTGATTAGAATGGATTAAGAGATCCAAATGGGATTGGTGAGGTTCGGCCAAGTAGTATGGCCGAACCCCACTAAGGTAGATTACTTTGATGAACTTTGATTATGAGCAAGATTGGACATTGGTTAGACAATGGAAAATCTGTGAATACAAGCCAAATGAAGGGATTGATCAAAGGACTTACAAGAGGGATCAAATCTAAAGTGGGTAAGGTTCGGCCATGGGTATGGCCGAACCCCATAAGATGTTTTTGGGTCTTATATGTGAATGGACATTTAAATGATGTTATGATTTACTTATGGTTACATAACAAGGTAACGGAACGTGAACTGCGCGCAAGTCGTGATCAAGTGAAAAAGAACAAACACCGAAGCTAATTTTCAGTAGGTTTCCTACCTACTTGTAACCACAGTTTTACCCCAGTTTTCTTATAAGACTCTTGTTTATTTTATGTGGTTTCAAATGTTATATTATGCATTAACAAATGGCATACAAGCATTGGCGTCTCATGCATAGACATGGGATGATGAATGAGGTTCTACAGTGTTGCAAGTTATGAGTTACGTCCTCCTTAGGCGATGAGAGTCCCGAGAGGAAGAGTAACATGATGATCATAGTCACAATGGTCTCCTTAGGCGATGAGAGTCCCGCCAGGAGGACTGATACGTGATATGGATTAAGTCAATGATGAGGAGATGGATGTGTATTGTAATTTACCTTGTCGGTGCGAGGCATGGACACGTCAAGTGATGGCTATGAATGTACATGATGGGAGGGTCTCATTGCATGTGCATACTTCATAGCATTGTTTTACCTATTTTTACTAATCATGTACTATGATATATATGCATGTTTTATATGCTAATCATGTGGTAGCCCTGATTGGGAACCTACTGGGCGCGTTGATCTAACGCCCTAATTCTATCCTCAGAGGAGAATGCAGGTACAAGGAAAGGGAAAGAAAAGGTCGTTGATCGGGAGGGGAGCTAAGCCTAAGCGCTTGAATGTTGGACTGGACTTCTTTTTATTACTGTCATTTGAACTATATTTTGTTGGACATGTAATAAGTTAATACTTGCTATGGATTGATTAGATTATTAACTATGGATGGTGGTATACCTTAATTAGCAATTGAGACTGTTACTTGCTATCTAGTCTTTCTATTCCGCAGTTAATCTAGTTATTCCGCATGTTGTTATTAGTTCCATGTGCGATTCATTATCATGGTCTAGTCCATGTACACATGGGTGGCCAGTTAAGGTTCAGACTTGAGTAGTCTGAACTTAACTCGCGTCGTGACGCCGCCCGCTCTCTTCCGATGTTTTGTTATTATTATTTAAAAGAAAAATTAGACTCTGTATTCTCGGAAAGGGCGGGGCGTTACAGAATATTTCGTTCATATTTACAATCTTGCTACTTGCATAACCCTTGTTTAATTTTGCTTAATAACTAATGTCCATAACAAACCCACCTTAGTGGGGTTCAGCCATTCAACATAGCCGAACCTCACCATCTTAAATTTGGTCCTTTTAATCCTTGACAAATCTCCATTTTGATTTGACCAATTATATTACAAGTTAACCACTTCAAAGAAACTAAATCCACCAATTATCCATTAGTGGAGTTTGGCCATACAACATGGCCGAACCTCACCATACTGATTTTGTCCCTTTTTCCATCATCTATAATGGCTCATTATTTAATACTAAATCCCAAGATAAACATATGTGATTCCTTAATCAAAAGCATATAACCATTAATAATTTCCAACCATGCTCTTAACTCCAATTACCCATAAAAATGGTCCATGGGGTTCGGCCATACACATGGCCGAACCCTATGGTTTTCTTGATCCAAACATTACAACATTTATACATGGTTTGTGCACAACACCTTAGCCATAAAAACAACATGGTTCAACCATGCAATGGCCGACTCAAAACATTAACCTTTTCTCCATTTAAAACACCTTAAAACCTTCATAACAATGTATGGCTTTTATCTCTCAAAAACCATAAAAATAACCAAGTCCTTTCATGGGGTTCGGCCATCCAAAGTGGCCGAACCCTATGATCCATTTTCTACCCTTTTTAAACATCATTATCCATGATTTAAACCCTTGATGGGTTCAGCCATACAATGGCCGGATCATGTTCCCTTAACCAATTTATTTAACAAGGGTTTATAGTGCACTTACCAATACCGTGACTCCTCCGGTTCTTTCACTCCTTCCTTAGTCCGTCATTCCTTTCTCCCTTCTTGATCTTTACTTCCTTAGCCTCTCCTTCTTCCTTGTCCTTTAGTCGAGACTGACCTTGCTGCAGTCCTTGAGGTGTTTCGGCTAAGGTATAAATTTGAGAGAGAGAGAAAAAACTTGAGATGGAAAAATTACTTCAAGTCCTTGACTTGAGAGGAACGGCCAAGAGAGGAAGAAAATGAGATAAAATTCTCCAAAAGTTTGATCTTCTTTCTCTTAGGTTGCTGGCCGGCCAAGAGAGGGTGTGAGAGAGAGATAGCCAAGAGGGAGAAGGAGAGTTGAATCTTGTTTGAATTTGAAAATTAAATCATAACCATCTCCATTATCTCTCCATCGTGTGCCTTTGAATTTGAAATAAACCAATACTCCTCCATTTGTTTGAATTTGAAAATTAAACCATAACCATCTCCATTATCTTTCCATGTGTATCCTTGTTTTGATTTTGAAATAAGCCAAACCTCCCTACCTCTCCAACGTGTAACTCTTATTTGAATTTTGAAATAAACCAATATTCTTCCATCTCTCCAACGTTTAAATTTTGAAATAAAACCATACTCTTCCATCTCTCCAACATTTGAATTTTGAAACAAAAACCATCTTTATCTCTCCAACGTTTGAATTTGAAATAAAACCATACTCTTCCATCTCTCCAACATTTGAATTTTGAAACAAACCAACCTCCTCATCTCCCCAACATGTATCCTTACCTTTGTTTTGAATTTGAAATCCAAATGTAAAATCGTCAACCAACTATTTGAAATTAAACTTAAAATGTAAACCGTCCTTCTCAATTCATTTAATTTAACTCAACTCACTTGGTGGTCAACCAAGTCAAACACGACCCATTGGGTCCCAATTGGGTTTTTTGACCCAAATAATCACCTTGACCCAATTAGATGTACATTACCCATTTATTCCAATTGCCACCAAATCCACAATCCATTGGGTCTTAATTGAACAATGGGCCCCACAATTTTCTCATCTACGGTCATAACCTTTTTAATTCATAATTTCAATGGCAATTTTCGTAAATATTGCTATATTGAAAATCTGGGATATTACAAGTCGTATGTCACATGCAACAATGGCCAGCTTGATTATGAAGGAATGGGAAATCCTGACGACCATCTGAGTGTTCAATTTGTACATTAAAGATCGTGGGAGTATGTATAATCAGATGGTACGATCCAGTATGGTCTCTAAAATTCAACAAGAACAGCGGATAGATCCGAAAGTGGCTGAAATAAGGGCTAAGAAGTCGACTGGAAAAAATGTACCCGAATGGGAATTACGACCTAGATAAGGTCTCTCATTTTGAGGCAGGACATATGTGCCTCAAAGCTGTAGAAGAGGGTTGTTGATCAAAGCTCATCAAATAAAACTCTCTATTCATCCTGGTAGCACCAAAATGTAACATGATCTAGTGTTCTTGAAGGTCTAGCCACAAAAAGAACAAATGAGATTTGGAAAGAAAATGAAGTTGTCACCCAGATTTGTGGAACCCTTTCCAATCCATGAGAGGGTGGGCGAAGTGGCCTATCGTCTGATACTCCCTCCACAGTTGTCTTCACTACACGATGTATTCTATGTTTCTATGTTGAGGAAGTACAATCCTGACCCATCGCACGTGCTGAATGTGCAAGATATAGAACTACAAAGCGACGTATCTTATGTCAAAAGACCTGTCAGAGTGATTGAGACAGAACAAAAGGTGTTACAGAACTGAGCAATTCCGTTCATCAAAGTGGTATGGGATCGATATGGTAATGAGGAAGCCACTTGGGAACTTGAATCAGAAATGAGGACAGCTCATCCTGAGCTATTTGTATAATTGGTTTGAAACCCTACTTCGCTCTATTTTCGGGACGAAAATTTCAAAAAGAGGGTAATATTGTAACACCCCAAATTTTCATTACTAATGAATATATTGGAATATTCCATTTGAATTGCGAATTAAATGAATGTGAAATTAAATTGTTGAAATGGACATTAGGTAGGCAAGGTAAATGGGTCAATTACCCAATTAAGACCTAATAGATTATTGATAAGCTTGATTTTAAAGTAATTGGGTAAGTCTAAGTAAATGGGTCAATTTGTAATAGCCCGTAGTTTTTAAATCAATAAATATGTGGCTATTATTTGTTTTAATGATGGAAATTGGGAAATTTAATGGAATAGATGGCAAATGGATCAAAATTTGGACAAAGGCCCAAGTATGGCCCAATGGACCATGGATTGGATTTAAATTCATTTAAAGGGTCACTGATGGTCAATTGGGCCAAGGATGGTCAAATTGGGCTCAATGCACATCAGGGACCCAATGGGTCAAAATGATTTAAGCTCTAAGGTAAATGGGTAAGAGGTGAATGTAATTGGGCCATGGGCCCAATGGTGATCCAAGTAGTTGAAAATGGATTAAATTAAATCAGATAGCGTCTCAAGACAGCCCAAAACAGACAAAAGAGTTGTGCTGACAAAAGACGACGACTTTTGGAGTTTGTAGTTAGCGACAGAGTTTTCTTACATGTGGCACCACGTCATGGAGTGCAACGGTTCGGGCGCAAGGGAAAACTATCACCTCGATATGTTGGACCCTTTGAGATCTTGAAGAGGATAGGTGAAGTGGCCTATTAGTTGGATCTTCCTCAAGCTTTGGAGAGAGTGCATAGTACATTCCACGTGTCTATGTTAAGGAAGTACGAGCCTGACCCATCGCATGTGATTAGTTTTGAAGATGTTGAAGTGTCAGAAGACCTAACTTTTGAAGAAGTGCCAGTCAAGATTCTAGAGCGTCGGACTCAAGATCTCAGGAGGAAGACTATACCTCTAGTGCAAGTGTTGTGGCAACATCGGGATGTGCAGCATGAGACGTGGGAACCCGAATCGACGATACAGAAGCTGTACCCTGGCTTGTTTACAGGCCAAAAAGGTATAAGTTTGTTTTAAATTTCGGGACGAAATTTTCTTTTAGGGGGGTAGGATGTAATACCCTACCCCAGATTAGGCGTGTTTTAACTTAATAATCCTGCTTAACCGGTTAATCTTGAGGATTATGGTTAGGGCTTTGAGGAAAGCCCAGGTGTGGCCCAACTCGAGCTTGTGAGCTCAGTGATCCAGCTCGTTCAGCTGGAGGGGCATTTTGGTAATTTACCGCTTTTAGTTATTATTTTATGAATATTGTTGATATGTGTATAATATTGGTGGATAATATTCTCCTTAATAAAGGATTTGCATTTCTGATTTTAAAATAATTTTATTTTCATAAAATAGTATTTTAAATCCGCCCGTCAAAAACCCGAAAGGGAGAAATAATTATTTTAAGGGTTTTGAAAAGGAAATAAATTTTGAAATTAGTATTTTATGGTAGACCATTTTAAGAATGGTATAGTTATTCCATTTCACCGCAAAATGAGATTTCTAAAATGATTTATTAAACATTTGTTTATTTAAGTAAATAAGGTTAAAATATGATTTTTATTTAAATAAATGGTTTTTAGTGAGAGTTAGATTCTAAAAATTTTATGGTGATTAAGGTTTTCAAAACCCAAGTTATCTGTAAGGTTGGATTAAATTCTTGAGCCTTTAAAAGTATTTTTTTTTAGTTAAAAATCCAGTTTTTGACAAAATGTGGCCCTTTTTGCAAAAATGGAAATTTCGAAGGGCTGATCTGCAAACCCAAAACCTGCTGCTTACTGTAGCGAGCGTAAGCGACCACCGCATGCCGCTGCATGCAGTGGTCGGGTGACCCGTTTTTCCTGCCTTTTTTCTATAAAAAGAACCCTCTTGCTGCAGACCAAACTCCCAGCAACCTTCTTTTCTCTACTGCTCTCTTGATTGAGACCAAACCCAGACCGCCCAACCCCTCTTTTTCTCTGTTTTCAGTCACCATAACTTTTAGGGAAAATTTTTCAAAAGACAGGATTTCAGCCCAGGAACTCAATTAAAGGTAACCATTGCATTCCTTTTCAAATTTCTTTCAGTCTAGAATCAAGAAAATCTGAATTTGACCCTGTTTTGAGTAAGAAAATCCAGTTTCAAAGTCTAAGGAATTCCATGGGTTTCTCGTACCAGTGACCTTTCGGTTTTAAGATCGAATGGCTTACTGAGTTTCAAAGCTCCAAACCTCTCCCTATGGAAAGAGGACTCCCAGAGGAATCCATCGGACCGGTCAAATATAAAAATCGAATCAAGGAAACCCCCCATTTCCAAATTCGTTTTTCATGGTTTCCAGCCGTTCACTATCTGTTGTAGATAGTGAACAGGAGGAAGAAGAAGAAAAAAATATGTATATATATATATATATTGATATTATTGATGCTTGTGATTTTTAATGTTAGTTCCCAGTGAAAAAAATAATAATGAATAAATGATTAAATAAATAAATATTATTATTTTATTAAAAAAAATTTAAATTTTGTTAGATTATGTGATGTGATGTTAGTACCCCATTTTGTTAATTAAAAATGTATTAACTCCTTTTCTCTTATTACTTATAGTGTAAATACTATTGTATCCGCTTCCAGGCCGAGTCTATTAGTCGGGCACTGAGTGATTCACTTTCAGGCCGACACTGTATAGTCAAGCATTGGGTGACCTCGAGGCCTAACTCAAAATGTCAAATCTAGTCCCATCCAGAAGACAACCGAAAAGTGACCCGACTCAATAAGTCAATCTGGTCAATGCCCAGAGGACAATATGAGTTTTGGACTGAGCTCCTTTTTATTTATTATTATATTGTGGATTATGATAATTTAAAAAGGATAGAAACCCAGTAGGAGACTCAATTCCATATACCTTGGATATTTTTGGAAAAATTTTGAGATTTCAAAATACTACTCGTGTGTATGTATTTGATATGTATATTGATTGTGCACTTGTCTGTTTGTTTGAATAGAGACCACGTAAGCTACACATCACGGTGAGGGAACTTAACTCTGCAGGGTATGTAAACTGGTTTTATTATGAAATAAGTCTTGGGCAATGGGTGGTTTCAGATTTGATGAACCCACTCATGTGCCTAGACATGATGCACTATGGTAAGAGTGCCGATGATGATTGTGATATTACGATGTTGATCGTATGAGTTTGTAAAACTGCTTCTGCGTACCTGGGCTATTGAATCAATATCGGCCATATGGGAGATGGTTTATGTCTACTAGACCATGGGCGGACCATGATGTCGTCAGTTGCTGACTTGAGGGTGTCAGTATCGGCTCAGTCAGAGCCGGAGATGTACCGTCAAGGATGTATTTTGACCATGTCGGGACTTAATACTGGTCTCAGCATAGTCGACAGGCGTTACGTCGGATGATAGCAGTAATTGATGATGTTGATGCTTTACATGAGATTGTGCTTATTGTTATCAAGCATGTGATATTGAACTGTTGCTAATCTGTTATGTTTTTACTTAAACTGCATTGTTATATTTCCTTCACTAGGCTAGTTAGCTCACCCCACTCACCTTTCAAGCGATAAACCCGATGAGGAGGACCCTCTTTATCAAGCTTAGAGTAGATAAGCTGATGCAGTGTTTCGGGATTCCCCCGGAGGGGAATGCCCTAATCTTTTCTTGTTGATTCTTGGAACCAATTACTTTTGTTAAGTACCAGATGTGATACTTGGTCTTTGTAAACATTATGTATTGAGACTACTACGTTGCGGTAGTCATTTTGTAGTGATTTTGAATGATGAATCAATGGATGGATTTTATTTGATCATGTTATGTGTTGATGTTAATGTTATATCTATTCTTGTGGGGTAGACTTATGGTATGTGTTTGAGTCCACATGTTGGGATCATGTGTGACCTTTGGGCCTAACCGTTGATCCGTCCCAGTTAGAATGCTTGTGAGTTGGTTTAATTTATCTTTCAAAAAAAAAATTAGTCGCGTTCCGCGCCCACCCTTCGGGTCGGGGTGTGACAAGTTCAAACAACTCTTGTGTTGTGGCATGGCACTTTTGACTCTTTCAAGCTTTGATTGTATTTTTCCTGGGTATAGTACATATCATGCTTGATGATTCATAAATGTATGGACTTTAGATTCCATCTCCTACAGTGGTTGCTCAAATGTGTTTTGGATTAGCAAAGTCGTTAACACATTTTAAACATGGTTGGAATCACTTGGTATCGTGCCTTCATTCCATGTTCTTGTTTGATTGTTGGATTGAATAATGTGCTACATATTTGCATGGTATTGCATTTCACATTGGTAAAATCTTTATATGCCATGTTTTGATCATGTATTTGCATGGATGTTTTTTCCATTTCTATACTATATTGGTAGAATCTTGATTTTGAGATGACTTTGTGCATCTACATTATGTTATTTCATTCCATGAATTTAAAATTGTGAATCTCATGTGGAATGATCTTTGATCCATGCTTGTGAATTGTATTTGTTGATCAAAACGTGATCACATGTTTAATTTGGTAAATCCATTCACTTCCCACTCAAACACTTAGAAATTTAATTGAGTATTCCTAAGTGAATGGTAACTTGGTGAAAAAGCATGAGAGCAAAAATGGTTTTGGACAAACACTTGTATGCTCAACATGTAGATCATTTCTCATGCACTATTCCTTGATCTTATATTGGTATATCTCTGGGTGCATTTGAAAATGTTTATACATAGGCTGAGTTTGGATGGGGGGTAAGGGGGGTAACCCTCCGTTACCCCTACTTACCCCCGTTTGGTAACAAGGGAGGAGGGGTAAAAATTCAAATTTTTACCCCTCTTGGCTCCCTTTTCAATACCCCCATGGGGCAAGGGGTATTCAAGAATGAATACCCCTCCTTACCCTCCCCCCTTTTGCTTATGAATTTTTTTTTTTTTACATTTTATTTATTTATTTATTTTTGTGAGTACTTGGCTTTATTTTTTTTAAAAGCTCTCTATTATTTCCATTTGATAAATTTCATATCACCAAAAAACAAATTATATTTTTTTATGAAGAGAGATGAAGAATTTTTTTATTCATTTATTGAAATTTAAAATAATAATAGTGGTTTTTTATTTATTTTTTATTTTTTTAGGAAACCTTTCCCCTATTTATCTTCATCTATTTTTCAATTATATATTATATAATTTTCTGAAACGTATTTGTCAAAATATTCTATTTTTAAGGGGTGATTCTGTCGAAATTTCGATAGGGTCTCAAAACTCTGAAAATTTTGAGATTTATGATAATATCGTTCAGGGTAATTAACAATCTATTCTATTAAAAGATTATTTTAAAAATGTGTCAACATTTTCAACGTGATGCATTTGGGTGATGGGTAAATTTTTACAGGGGTTACCCTTGAGTAGGGGTAAACTGACATATTAACAATTTTATGAGAATTAATAACTTTATTATATCTATATAATATAAAAATAAAATTTCTACAACATTTTCAACGTGATGCATTTGGGTGAGGGGTAAATTTTTACAGGGGTTACCCTTGAGCAGGGGTAATTGTACGTAGGGGTAAACTGACATATTAACAATTTTATAAGAATTAATAATTTTATTAAATCTATATAATATAAAAATAAAATTTCTATAACATTTTCCATGTGATGCATTTGGGTGAGGGGTAAATTTTTACAGGGGTTACCCTTGAGCAGGGGCAATTGTACGTAAGGGTAAACTGACATATTAATAATTTTATGAGAATTAATAATTTTATTAAATCTATATAATATAAAAATAAAATTTCTATCACATTTTCAACGTGATGCATTTGGGTGAGGGGTAAATTTTTACAGGGGTTACCCTTGAGCAGGGGTAATTGTACGTAGGGGTAAACTGACATATTAACAATTTTATGAGAATTAATAATTTTATTAAGTCTATATAATATAAAAATAAAATTTCTATAACATTTTCAATGTGATGCATTTGGGTGAGGGGTAAATTTTTACAGGGGTTACCCTTGAGCAGGGGTAATTGTACGTAGGGGTAAACTGACATATTAACAAATTTATGAGAATTAATAATTTTATTAAATCTATATAATATAAAAATAAAATTTCTATAACATTTTCAATGTGATGCATTTTGGTGAGGGGCAAATTTTTACAGGGGTTACCCTTAAGCAGAGGTAATTGTGCGTAGGGGTAAACTGACATATTAACAATTTTATGATAATTAATAATTTTATTAAATCTATATAATATAAAAATAAAATTTCTGCAACATTTTCAATGTGATGCATTTGGGTGAGGGGTAAATTTTTACGCGGGTTACCCTTGAGAAGGGGTAATTGTACGTAGGGGTAAACTGACATATTAACAATTTTATGAGAATTAATAATTTTATTAAATCTATATAATATAAAAATAAAATTTTTGTAACATTTTCAAAGTGATGCATTTGGGTGAGGGGTAATTTTTTATAGGCGTTACCCTTGAATAGGGGTAAACTGACATATTAACAATTTTATGAGAATTAATATTTTTATTAAATTCATATAATATAAAAAATAATAATTATAATTTTTATGATGAGATATGTTGATATTTTTTATTTATTTATTGGGATTTAAAATAATAATATCAAAAAAATCTTTATTTATATTTTTAATATTAGAATGCAAGTGTTCATTTTAAATTATAATTATGAAAAATAATTTATAAAAATTAGATAATATTATTATAAGTTATATTACTAGAATTTACTTCATAAATATTATTTAAAAATTATGTTTTATAAAAAAAATAAAAAAAATTAATATATCATGTTACCCTTGCTTGTAGTTATCAAACAAGATTTTTTACCCTTAAGGTAAGGTTTTACTTTACCACTGCAATTACCAAACAATATAAGGGTAATCCCACTTCAAGGGTCACCCCTACTTAGGGGTAACCCCTATAAAAATTACCCCCAATCCAAACGCAGGCATAGTGTTTGTCAGTATGGCATTTCATGAGCTCTTATCATGTTGAATATGTTCAAATGCCATACTTTTCTCATACTCCATTTCTATACTCATGATTGGTATATGTTTTGAGAAATGTTTGTATGATTTGTGTATTGTGTGATTTGTTTTCTTTCCTACACTCTCATCATTGGAATATATTTTGAGGAATGATTTTGTTCACAAAGCACCATGTTTTTGCTAAACCTAGAATGCCTTATCATATGGCATCACACATGGGCAAAGTTGTTTAAATTGGTAAATTTATATATCCAAGGTTATTGGATTTGAATTAGATCAAAATTTTAAAATTTGCACTCTCAAAGGTACATTGATCCAAAATCTAATCAATTTGTACAATTGTTTATAATTTGGTTGAATCATCAAATGGCACAAATTGGTGTGTGAATGTATGGACATTCATTTGCATTCAAAGGTGGATTGCAAAGCTTGTTGTCTTGTGGACCTATATGCATCACAAGCACACACTATCTCACCCCTCAAATTGAAAATCTTATAGGGAGTCACCTACAACCAGTGCAATAATGGGACAGATAGGGTGATTTACGAATCCAAAAGCAGAGGGGTTTCTGGATTCGTTTTCTACATCTATCTAGTCAGATGTGTTCTAAAATCAGTTCTCTATGATTTCGAAATCAATTACATATAGAACAATGGAGAAAAACCTCTAATTTTAAAGGTGTAATCACCAAAGCACATGAAAAATCATAGTTTCTACTAAATTTCAAAACACATTTTAAAGCACAATTCAAAACCATTTTCACTTCTGTTTGATTCTATACCTACTAAACTTTCAAACCTTCGCTTAGATAGTTGAGTGGAGTTTCAAGTCTCCCAAAGTTTTTTTCTAAAAACAGGTACAATGGAAGAGGAAGAAGAAGCTTGAAAAAACAACAGTAGCAACAATAGTAATGGGAATTCAAATCTGTAAAAATCTACTGAAATCTGGTGTTTAAATAGATTTGAGGGAGGTAGGCAGCTAGACTTAACAGTGGTTTGGAAAGGTTACACAATCATCTGAAGGCTATGAGCATAGGCTGCATGAATCATCAATGATTCATGCGCACGCTGCTGCTTCTGCTCGTCACTTGCTAAGTTTGGGGGTATCTGTTGAGACATGAAAAATGACATTTTTACCCGTGTTATTAGGATTAGTTAGGCTTTGATTTTGTTTATATTAGATGCATTTAATGTTGTTTTTAGTTTTTTAGAACTTCTATCTATGGAAAGTTTTAAAATCATCTAATTTAATAAGCATCCTATTTTTGGAAAATTTTCCAACATTGGAGACGTCTAATTTTGAATATTTTCTAATCCTAGGAATTTTTTATTTTAGATATTCATTTAAATTTAAAAAAATTCTAAAAAAAAAAACTATGCCTTCAAGTTTCAAATAGTCAGTGGCATTTTATCTAGAAATTTATTTATGATCTTGTACTAGTTGAGGAGACTTAATTAGAATGAAATTATTTTAATCTCTCTCCTAGTTACAGTTTAGAACTTTACATTTAGTTAGTTCATGCAGTTTTTAGTTAGAATCTTCACCAAGGTTCGTGTGTTGTACTTTACAGGCATTTTAAAAATCGCGAGTTAAGATTGCTGGAAAATACGCTCATAGGCTAAGGTAAGTGCCTCAGTGTTTTTTTTTTTTTTTAATCCTTTTTCATGCACGCATATAGAATTTTATTTTAGTATGCTCTCATTTATTAATTGCATTTAAAAAAAATTTGCATATTTGATTTGTTCATGCATCTAGGTTGTTAGTTTCATGCATTAATTTAGTTTGTTTGCTTAAATGTTTGCATATTTGTTTTGAGTATTGCATTGTTAGATTTAGGATTGCATTCACAAAGGAGTTAGAAAAATAAAAAAGATTAGTAAATAAAAATGGTTCCTACATTTAAAGTAAAATCAATTTAGAAACCATTAGTTAGATTTAGGGTTTTTCGTGCTCAATATGACCATCTTTAATTTAATTAATTTTACATCACCGGTCTTAGTTTTTCTTCAATCACGGTGTCTAAGGATAGTTATGTCACCAAGATGTGAAGTCGAGCACGTCTAAAGATAAGTTTGGACGAGATGTCGTATGTGCTCCCCCCATTAACCTGTGAACTTAGTTGGCTGTGATAGAGGTTAAACTTCTATTCAAGGTTTAAAATTTTCTAGTGAAAAGATTAGGAACATTCTAGTTTTTTTTAGGATCCTCGTGTCAATTTAGATTTAGGACATTTTATTGTTTGATTTTTGTTTAGTCTTGTTTGATCTTGAGTGAAAATGAGTATTTGGAGACGCGATTTGTCAAAATTGAGCCCCCAATTGGTAAACATAACGTCAGTCATCAATCCACTATAGACGACAATAGGGTCTGTGAGGTAATATCAATTTCAATGGTAGAACCTTCATTGAATCCCAATTGTTGCACATGTAGTGAGGAGAGTCTTACCAAAAATTGGGAGAATGTGAATGTCATTGGTAATAATGAAGACCCTAACATTGAGGAAAAACCTACTCAGGACTTTATCCCTTTTGATATTACTGATCCATGGGCATTCATTGTACCAGTAAATGAAAATGTGTGGGAAAAGAGATATTATGCTCATGATGCTATGTGCTCACTCGAACACATTCATCACCACCAATTGCAGCATAGAATGGAACTAACTCAGGAAGGTCTAGGTTGTTTATTGTGTTAAAAAATAATTGAATTTGTGTCCTTCGTAGGATATTTTTAGGTTCAATCAGTCTAGATTCAGTTTAGGATTTTTATTTTAGAATCAGTCTAGCATAGGAATTTTATTGAGTGAGACTAGGTTAGGATTTTGTTTTTAGGTTTGTTGTAAGTGAATCTTCTTAGGTACCTCTAAACCCAAAATAAGCATTGTCTCGATATTTTTTCTAAATTGCACCTAATCATCGAACATTGAGGACAATGTCTGATTTACGTTTGGGGGGTATTGGGAAGATACATACTTGAGCGGAAAAAACAAATTATCGATGGAAGAGTAAGTTCGTGCTGAGACTCCTCGTAAATATATATATATATATTGAAAGTCCATTTAGCAATGGTGCTAGAACAACATGATTGACCCTAGAGGAGGGGGAAGGGAGGGGGCGGGGGAGGGGGGGGTCGTGAATAAGTCAATCCCATTTTCCATGCTGTTTACGAATTTCTTTATTGTTTTAAGTGTAGCGGAACATTAATCAAGAGATTTGTTTAGTGTGATAGATTGTTTATAATTATTTGAACATTCACACTAAGATTATGACCCTTTACATATTACTTGATTATCCATGCTTGTGCACAATGTGTAATATAAGATAATCAATATGCAAAGTGATGTGTGTTGAAAAGAGTACTTGAATACTAAATACAAACATAAAATATCAAACACTATAACTAATTTTAAAGTCGTTCGGTTAGCCAACCTACATCCACTGTTAGGACTCGCTCAACCTTTAACTATCCCCAAATCCACCAAGTGGGGACTTACACCCTTACAATTAGAGTAGTAATTCCACCTCACTCAATCGGCCGAGAATTTCACCCACCGCTGTAGAATAGGAATTCCACCTATTTATTTGGCTGGGAATTCCACCCACCGCATGTGCCGGAGATGACACTCAAGATTTTTTATAGTGGTTCATGAACCTGTAACGCCCCGCCCTTTTTCACTTTCCAAAAAACAGAGTATATTTTTTTTTAATGAAATAAGGAATGAGATAGGGCGGGTAACGTCACGACACGAGCTAAGTCCGGGTTTCTAAACCCGACCCTTAACTGGTCAACGATATGTGTGCGCGGACCAAGTCCACTAAAACAGTTCACACGCTTTACATTTAACTGTGGAATTATCATATGAAATGAATACTATCCATATCCATAATATTAATAAGCAAGGAAGCCAATCACTATTGAATGAACTAAAACTTAAATATCTAAAACATCATCCAACCATAGAAAAATAAACTAAGTTATTACAATCCCAGAATGCTAATTATCTCAAATACATTGTTCCAAAAACCAATTAAGTAAAGCAACATAATCTGCCCAAGCTCCTAAGCTTGGCTTTCTTCATGTCCTATGTTCTTTCCATTTCCTGTTCCATCATCTAAAGGGTAGAAGTAGGGCGTTAGTTAACACGCCCAATAGGAATTCAAAATAGGGTTATACACATAGGATCAATATAAAAATCAGAATAAGAACATCATATTAAAACTGTAAACATATCATAGTACCAAAAACAATGCATGATAGTCATATCTAAATCATGCTAATGTATATGTCATGTCCTGGGTGTCATATGCCAATGATCCCTCACTCAATCTCCATATCAATTCACCATACAAATCATATCAACAATTTCCTTGATATAATGAATCCATATCAAGGTGTTCCATTGGCCATTTACGTCCGCAGTGTTTTGTGACAGCACCACCAGGTCACTGTTATACCTCCCCACGTGTGTTAATCAGAATTACCGATGGAGCGTGGACTCCTCCCTCTACTCAGGGTTTTTGGACTGGTAACCCCGGAGCTCTTTGGCCCAAATTACGCCGTACCCCTATCTAGCAATCCCGGACAAGGCCAACATATCAATGGTTCATATAGCTTCTTCAAAGATAGTTTTCAAGCCCCAAGTCATGTCCGGATAACTCATAACTTGGTTTGCTGCCCCATATATTTCTTCCCATGCCATGCATGAGGTAATGAATGCACAAATATCCTTTTATCTTAAAATACATGAAAGCATTGAAAAACAGTTCATAAACACATGCCATTTGTTTATTCAAAATAAGACATCATAGTTGGAAATAAAATCAGCATCATATATATAAGATCCACATGTATTTCAATAAGGTAGGAATCCTACCAATCCCAGTAATATCCTTGCTGTTTTGTGAAGATTCCGTACTACGATCATGTCACAACAAATCGCTAACCCTTTTTACGAAATTTTTTTACCTTAATGAATTTAATCACATACTTATGTCAATTTGATTATCCATATAATTTAAATCATTACTTACGTTCTCCCAAATAGACTGATGTTTCTGAAACTATCATAAAAAATCAACTTTTCAATTCAGTCAACTGAATCAGGGATTCAATCGACTGAATCACACTCAACTACAGTGTTCTGCCTTACTCCAGACTTTCAGTCGGCTGAAACCCAACTCAGTATTGTTCATTCCTTGACTCGCTACCATTCAATCGCTGACTCTGAGTCAAACCATTTGTATTCTCGGTCAATCCCCTTTCAGTCGACTGAATCACAAATTTAATCAGCTGACTTCGGATCAGATTAACTGTGTGTTCGGCCAGTACGGATTCAGTCGACTGAATCCATGATTCAATCGGCTGAATCCTCAACCAACGATTTCCGTGTTTGATAAGTAATCATTCAGTCGACTGAATCATACACGTCAGATCATTTTACTTCTCCAATATGTCTATGTTCAGTCGGCTGAATCCTCTATTCAGTCGGCTGAACACCATTAAATCCCTTATATTTTATTCCTGACCTGTTTCAATCGACTGAATCACAAGATTCAGTAGGCTGAAACTCCCAGAAATGATTTTCTGTCTTCAGCCAGACCAATTCAGTCGGCTGAAACTCCCAGAAATGGTTTTCTGTCTTCAGCCAGACCAGTTCAGTCGACTGAATCCCACTTTTTGTCAGTCTCTTTTGTTTGATCCTTTGGCTAGACATTTTCTTCATGGAATTCACCTCTTCTCATTTTTAAACATGCATATTATTATTCATATAAGTTTGATATACTTACTACACCCTTCCCCAACTAAAACTAGGGTCTTTCATAACCATTCCAACCTTTGTATCCTTATCATGTGGTTGTGTACTCAATCCTTCGATTGTTTGTTTTCAATACATCTCCATTCCTTGAATAGATACCAATTCTATGATCATATAACATTTTGACCATTTATTCTAACCATTCTTGGAGCCCATGGATTTGGCCACCCATGGCCAAATCCATGACTTCCTTAGTCTCATTCCTATCTAAATGAACATGGGAAATACCTTTACCCGTCTTCTCCTTTCTTTTGTTCTGTATTCCTTTCCTTTCTCCTTCCTTCTTTTCTTGGTTCTTTAGCAAATCCTCTGGGTATCGATGGTGTAAGTGGTGTAGAGAGATAGAGGTGAAGATGAGGGATTTCCTTGTTTCAAAAGATGAAATTCGGCTAAGAGGTGGAGTGTGCCTCTTTGTATACCAGTCTAACCCCTCTTACTTCCCTTCATTACTATTTGTCCAACCAACGTGTCCCTTGGTTTGACCAAGATGACACTTGGCTTAAGCTCAAGGAGTCTTTCCATCTCCCAACGTGGGCATGGGTTTCCTCTCTCATGAGATGGAAACCCTCCATCTTCCCATTCAACTCACTTGAGATGGAAGTCCCCTAAACTTCTATCTTAACTCATAACTCAAGTCTTATTTACTCACTTGGACTCAATTCAATGTGAACTCAATCTAACTGTAACTCAATTGACCCATTCATGGTTGACCAAGTCAACCATGACTTAGCCGACCATGCATGTGGTGACATGGGTCCTATCCTTGCCATGTCATTTATGATGTGGCACCTCACATACATGCCACCACACTTGATGAGGTGGATTTGTGCATTGGGTCTTAATTTGGGTAGCTGACCCAATTAAATTAAGCCTAACCATTTACCTTCAAATCAGTTCATCTATGATCCATTGGGTCCCAATTGGGTAATTGACCCATTTAATTACATTTACCAAATTATTTTCAAATTGAATCCTATCCATGATCCATTGGATTCTTAATTGGGTAATTGACCCAACTCCCATCTAAGGTCCATTTCAATTTCTAATTTTAAATTCAACCAATTTAGCAATTTAAATTGACACATCAAATGTATTTATGCATTGAAAAATCCGGGTGTTATTGTAACACCACGCCCTTTTCGAGAATTTCAGAGTCTAATTTTTTTTTTTAAAGTAATAATAAAACATCGAAAAAGAGCGGGCGGCGTCACGACGCGAGTTAAGTTCAGACTACCCAAGTCTGAACCTTAACTGGCCACCCATATGTACATGGAATAGACCATGATAGTGAATCACACATGGAACTAACATCAACATGCAGAATAATCTAGATTAATTGCGGAATAGAAAGACGAGATAGCAAGTAACAGTCTTAAACATTAATTAACATAGATCAACCATCCAAAGGTTATTAACCTAATCAAACCATAGCAAGTAATGAATTATTACATGTCCCACAAAAGTATTCAAAAGACAGTAATATAAAGTAGTTTAGTCCTTCATTCAAGCGCTTAGGCTTGGCTCCCCTCCCGGTCAACGACCTTTCCTTTCCCTTTGCTTGTCCCTGCAATCTCCTCTGAGGATAGAATTAGGGCGTTAGATCAACGCGCCTAGTAGGTTCCCGAATCAGGGCTACCACATGTTAACATATAAAAACATGCATATATATCATAATACATGATCATTAAAAACAAGTAAAACCATGCTATGAAGTATGCACATGCAATGAGCATCCCCCATCATGTACCTTCATAGTCATCACTTGACGTGCCTTGCACCGTCAAGGTAAATTACAATACAACTTCCACCTCTTTATCATTGACTGACTCATATCACGTATTAGTCCTCCTGGCGGGACTCTCATTGCCTAAGGAGACCAATGTGACTATGATCATCATGTTACTCCTCCTGGCGTGACTTGCACCACCGAGGCAGGACGTAATTCATAACTTGAAACACTGTAGAACTTCATTCATAATCCCATGTCTATGCATGAGATGCCAATGCCTGTATGCCATTTGTTAATGCATAATATATCATTTGAAACACATATATTAAAACAAGAGTATCATAAGAAAAATTGGGTAAAAACCGTGGTTACAAGTAGGTAGGAAACCTACTGAAGAATCACTTCAGTGTCTGTTATTTCTTAGGCTTTATCCGGTCACCTCTCGCAGTCGTGCACCGTCACAGATATCCATCACCTTATTCACATAAATCATGGACCAACTTTTAATCCCTTACTTTATTTGATTCCCATTTTTGAGTCTAAGTCCACAAATACCAACTCATGGTTGTGACGTTTATTTACAAACATGCCATTGCTACCAATACCTTGATTAAACTTTACAATTTACCCACAACCTTAACATGGTTCAGCCATGTTTTGGCAGACCAAATTAGCAAACATCATTCCATTTTTAATCACACACACATCCATAAAATGACCCATGAAAACGGTCCATGGGGTTCGGCCATACTCATGGCCGAACCCTTATGGTTCTTTGCTCAATAATGTCCTTTATTTACATACTAATTGGCTCTACCCCTTAGCCATGTTAAACCCATAGTTTAGTCATCCTATGGCCAACCCAAAATCAGTAACCATGACACATAATAATCCCCACAATTTGGTATGGTTTTATCCCTCCAAAACCATACCAACTTATCAACCAATTTTATGGGGTTTGGCCATCCAATGTGGCCGAACCCTGTACCCATGCTTTGGACCCTTTTTCACTTACATTTCATGTCCATTAAATCAGTAAGAATCAGCATAATATTATCAGGTTTTACCTTTCAAAAACCAGACAAAAACAATCCATAAAAAGTCTATGGTTTACATGTTTTCCAACATGGAAACCAACATTCTTTTACATGGGGTTCGGCCCTCCATTGTGGCCGAACCCAATGGTTATGTTTACTGTTTTTAAACCTCAGATAATCATGTAATAACAATATATTAAAATCAGGTATTACCTTTCAAACAAACATCCAAACATTAGCCCAATTTCATAGGGTTCGGCCATGCTCATTGGCCGAACACCATGAAATTGGTTTTGAACATTTAACCCTTTATCTTGGGTCTGAACCAACACCCAAATCCATGTTTTAACCTCCTTAAAACATGCATTCCAAATCCAACAATAACATCTAATATCAGTCCCAAATCATATGGTTTTAATTTCCAAAAACTATAAAAAACAACCATTTGTTTCCATGGGGTTCGGCCATGCTAAGTGGCCGAACCCAATGGTCCATTTCCATCTTTTAATCCACTGATTTTAAACCATATAAACTTCAGTCCCTATGTCATTCAGATCCATGTTTTTAACCATTCTAAAACATGTATTTAAATCTTAAATCAAAACCCAAAAACAGTCCACAAAATCCATGGTTTTCATGTTTCAAAACATGAAAACCAAGCCATCTATTACATGGGGTTCGGCCCTTCATGGTGGCCGAACCCAATGGTTATTTTTACCATTTTAAATCCTCCACTAATCAAGGTTAAACCCTGGTGTAATTGGCCATCACCATGGCCCAACACACACCCATTTTATTAACCAAAAGTCCATGGAAAATACTTACCAAATTCCAAGCTTTTCTTATGCCTTTGATCCTTGTCTTCTTCCCTCTTGTTTCCTTCCTTCTTTCTTCCTTTGTCTCAGTTGGTTAGAAGCATGAACCACTGGTGAAATCACCAAGATAAAATTCGGCCAAGAGAGGTGTTCTTGAGAGAGGGAGAGAGATGGGATTGTAAGGCTTCCACAATGATAAAACACGCCCAAAATGGGTGTTGTTTGCTTTTGTATTTTTAGCCACCCCATCACCATTTACTCCTCATCAAGCCTTGCACAAACCAAGGAGTAACTTGCAGCAAAGCAAAGCACACCTTGGCATTCTACCCGTGCAGCCATTCATATTCTCATGTAACTCACCTCAAAACCCATCATATACATTTAATATTTACCATGGAACTCACCAAAACAAGTCCCCAACGTGTGGGACTTGCTTTGGTTGGTTTGAGACCAGCCAACCTCTTCAAATTCCTACTTAGCTTAGTGAGTTTACAGCCCCTTCAACTTCCCTTTTGACTCACCCAACTCAAGATATTTAGATTTCCATCCCAACTCACCCAACTCACATACTTAATGCATTTCATTTAATGCAGATGTGTTGACTCACTACTTGATTTAATTCAAACTCACTTCAGTCCCACTCAACTGATTTGACTCGTGTTTTAGCTCCCTTGAGGGTCCACACGGTCAACCATAGTCAACTCAACCCGTCGGGTCCACTTTTAGCTCCTTGACCCGTTTTTGACTCCATGACCCATTTATAGTATTTTGGTCATTTGCAATTGGTTTTTACATATGGATCAAGCCTACCCATTTTTTATCCATTTGATTTCTAATCAAATAGGCTTAACCCCATTTAATTTAAGTTCATAAAACGGTCAAATCATCCATTTTGACCCGATGGGTCCCATTTGGGCCCTTTGACCCATTTAGCCATTTTTGACCCAATTGATGTAAATTACCCAACCAATCACACTTATCATTCATAATGTGCTCATATGATTTTAACTTGAGCAATGGGCCCCACTATTTCCTTACTTAACATCACAAAATAATTAATTTAACAACTCAGGGGTATTTTCGTAATTTCCACTTCATTGAGAAACTGGGGTGTTACAGTTATAGAACCAAACTTTCTTAATCCACTTTCGGAACAAAGGTTTTAAATCAAAATTAAAATCAAGAAGCACTTGCCTTTGTAGCTCTATCTCTTGATGTGTGCTTCATGGAGATCCCAATCAATGTGTGCTGACGCTCCACTTTGTAGCCACCGCAAAACAATCACATCCAGGGTGACAAGAAAACTGATTTTGTCACAGCTTTCCTAGTTTATAATTCTTCCTTTCTCTTTCTCACTTACAAACTCAATCAATAAATCGGTTGTTTATGATTTACTCTCGTCTTCTCTCTCTCACAACTCAATCCATATGATTGGTTATATTTGATTCCCCAAGTATAAGCATGAGAGAGAGAGAAAGAGTGATTCTTTTGTTGGCCCATTGTTTAATTTCACTGATAAAGATGAGAGACCAACTGATTTTGCTTAAGGATGCCAACTGGTTTCATAAAGATTAGTTTATATAGAGAATACAACCAGTTACAGCAACGTTAATGTACCGACAGGTTGGTTGCACCGAGGGATGGGTGACTAGAAATGTTACCGTTACAAACCCGACCATTGTGCATTAAGCGCACTCCCAACGGTAATATTCTTTCCCGGTTGACTTGTCGGTGTCGGGATGGGTCCACAGTTATGACACCGATGGGTCGGTCCATACGAGAGGCTCAATTTGGGGCAACACCATGCTGACAAAGTTTCAAGTCCAAAACCCAGTCAAACCCAGAACGACCTGTCACCCTTTACCGAGGGGTCCATCATGGCTACTCTCGATCTGTCTTTGAACTACCGATATGTCTATTTTTCTAGAAAGCCCACCTGAGTTCTAAGTTCCAGAACGCAAAAATCTTATAGAAGAGTTGTTGACCACAAGGGGTCGTTTCAGAATTTCACTGAGGGGTCAGTGCATACGAAACTCTCGATCAGAGGCTTTCCCAGAATGACAGTTCAATGATCCAGAACCTATGACAATCTGGTCAACCAGTCTTTGACCAGATGGGTCGATCTTGTCTCCACCGAGTGGTCGTGAGAACGACTGGTCGAGCTGATAGTGAAACCAAATACATATTTCAAAGTTGGGTTCCAATTCACTGTCAAACTTCCTCTCTAGGCTTTTTATGATTTAACCATTGGTTCAGGTAAGCCTCGGGATAGTCCTCTCTAAGGTGTCGGTACCACCTAAAGTATCTATGGCCATAATACCTTCTTTGTGATTGCCATAATGATGAGCTTCAAGCCGGAGGAGCGTGATATTCACTTTTGATCACTTTGGGTCTTCAAGCTTCTTAAGAAGTGCTTCTTTCTGAGTCATGAAATTGACAAACTTAGAGACTTGGCCAAACCGAGGTACTAACAATCTCCCCCTTCGTCAATTTCATGACAAAACCTATAAGTTATCCCATTTACAATCCCACCCTTATTACATCTCATTTGAATACAAAATATTACATCAATTACATGTACACATTCAAATGAAAAATAAGACTATGATCTTCATATTCTTGTTCAACTTGCTTCATTTTATTTTTCCTGTTCAAGTATGTTGATGTTTTCAATTTGTAACTCTCGCATGTGCACGAACCATTCGTAGTATAGTAATGTGAGAGCGAGGTCGAACCCAATGGAAAATCTCAAAGTATATGAATTTAAGTTTATGACCTTTAAAAATGAATTGTTTTTAAGAAATTAAATCATTTTATGAGTGTGTATCTAACTTGAAAAGTCAGCAAATAAAATATGTTGATTTCATAATCGTACATGGTGAATTAAATTTTATCCTTAATCATGATTAGGATTTCTAGTTACAAAAATTATTTAACACATCTTCCTAACTTTAATTGAATGAATGCTTGAGAGAGAGAGTGAGTGATTAAAAAGAACTTAAAGAATGAAAGATTGAATCAAAGAATTAAATATTAGATTATACAAGATTTGGGTTAAAACAACTATTACACAACAAACATGAGATTTAACATAATTAAAGGGCAGAAAATTAAATTGCATGAAAATAAATGACTGAAATTAAATGTGCAGTAACGTAAAGGTTGGTTGTTTGGAATAGACCGTTCATCACCCAACATGTTTAAACAAAGTCAAGGCTTAGATCTGAAATGCACGCAAAGATCTAAACTACAATTCATATTTATTAATAATGTAACACCTCGGATTTTCAAGTTATGAATATATATAAAAATTGCCCATTTAATTTGTGAATTAATGGATATGGACCTTAGATGGGTAAGGTGTTGGGTTAATTGCCCAATTAAGACCCAACGGATTGTGGATATGGTTCAATTGAAATAAATGGGTAAGATTTATTTAATTGGGTCAAGATTGATAATTGGGTTAAATGCCCAATTGGGACCCAATAGGTCATAGTTGACTTGGTTGACCACCAAGTGAGTTCAAGCTTAATTAAATTGGGGCTGAATTAAGTTGGAAATGGAATCAAATAATTGAGTTGTCTTTAAGTGAGTTAAGTGAGTTGAGTGAGTTGAGTTAAAGAGATGAGTTGAGTGCAAGTTAATGGGACCTTGATCTTAAGTGAGTGGAGTGGGAAGGTGGAGAGATGCATCTCACAAAGACCAACTCAAGGCTACACATTGGAAACATGGGAGTTTCATCTCATGGGATGAAACTCCAAATAGATCATTAATGAGGAGGTGAAAGGTCTTTGGAGGTTACACAAGGCATACACGTTGGAGAGATGGAGGGTTTCCATCTCAAGATGGAAACCCAAGGGTCATACGGTTTTAGTGTTTCATCTCATAGGATGAAACCTCCAAATGGAACATTAAGGAGGGAGGTGAAGGGGCATGGGAGTTACAAAAGGGCATCACCAAAGGACACCACCTTTGGCCGATCCTCATTGATCAAAAAAGGCTTGGAGTTTCATTTCTCTCTTTCTCTCTCTCTCTCTCTCTCTTGGCTGATCCCCCTTTCAAGAAAAGAACACTTAGAGTATTTTCATCTCACTCTCTCCCTCTCACACAAGGCTTGTAACACCCCGAATCTTTCGAGTTATAAATATTTACAGAATTTACCATTGAATTTGTGAATTAAAGGATATGGACTTAAGATGGGTAAGTTGTGGGGTCAATTGTCTAATTAAGACCCAATGTACATGTTATAAGGTTCAATTTAAAATAAATGGGTAAGATGTATTTAATTGGGTCAAGTTGGCTATTTGGGTCAAAAGGCCCAATTGGGACCTAATGGGTCATGGTTGACTTAGTTCACCACCAAGTGAGCTCAAGCTTGATTAGGTTGGGGCTGAGTTGAGTTGGAAATGGAATATAATAATTGAGTTTATTCAAGTGAATTAAATGAGTAGAATTAAATGAGTGAGTTGAGCTAAACGGATAAGTTGAGTTGAATGAGTTGGATTGTAAGTTATGGAGACCTTCATCTCAAGTACGTGGAGTGGCAAGCTGAGGGGTTGTAGTGGTTTCAAAGATTCAAGTAAAGGCATACACGTTGGAGGGGGGGAGTTCCATCTCATGGATGAAATTCCAAAGGTTCATTAATGGGGACGGTTTTGGGTTACACCAACCACATCACGGCCAACACACGTTGGGAAGCTTGGAGGGTTTCCATCTCAAGATGGAAACCCAAGAGCCACACGTTGGGAGTGTTTCATCTCAAGGATGAAACCTCCAAATGAAACTTAAAAGAGGGAGGTGAAAGGGCATGGGAGTTACCAAGGGGTGTCATCAAAGGACACCACCTTTGGCCAACCCTCATTAACCAAGAAAAGGGTTTTGTCTCAAAGTCACACTCTTCCTCTCCCTCTTGGCCGTTCCCACCTCTCAAAGACAAGAAACACTTGGTGTTATTCTCATCTCACTCTCTCCCTCTCTCACACAAAGCCGATCACTTCTCAAGATCAAAAGGGACTTAGAATAATTTGATTCAAGCTTCTCTCTCTCAATCCATATCACTTGGCCGAACCACACCAAGGGGTTTCCAGCAAGGTCAGCCTTGGCTAAAGATCAAGAAGGAAAGAAGGAGAGGCTAAGAAGGGAAATGAGCAAGAATGAGTGAAAGAAAACTGGAGGAGACACGGAATTAGTAAGTGTTCAATAAACTCTTATTAAGTAAGATGGTCAAGGAAACATGATCCGGCCATTGCATGGCCAAACCCTAAAGGGGATATACAAGCACCATTAAGAATAAAAAAGGGGTTGATTAGGTTCGGCCATGATGTATGGCTGAACCCATCAAAGGTCATGATCATGGTGATTGAATTTAAAAGAGGAGATAAGAACCATAGGGTTCGGCCATGGTGTATGGCCGAACCCCATGGAAGGAAAAATGAAGGGATATATGATATGTTTTAATGGAAGGTTATCATAGATTTTTAAAAGGACTAAATGGAGGTATGAATGGGAAACATCAAAAGATCAAACCATATGTGTATGTGACGTTATGAAGGAAAATAAGGAACCATAGGGTTCAGCCATGTTGTATGGCCGAACCCCATAGAAGGTCAATGATGTTTTTAAAAGGTTTAAAATGAATGTAAGGTGATGACTTGGATGCATTGATTATCAAAAAGAATGGAAAAGAGGAGCACCAAAACCCAAGGGTGAGGTTCGGCCATGGTGTATGGCCGAACCCCACCAAGTGCCATTTATGGATTTAGATATCATAGGGTTCGGCCATACATGAACTATGTTGTGGGATATTTACTAGCTTAAGTATGTCTTAAATAAATGGAATGGACAACCATAGATTAAACAATGGCAAGAATGTAATTAAGGGTGAAAATGATGAACCATGGGTTCGGCCATGGTGTATGGCCGAACCCCATGGGAAATATTTGGCGGATTTAAATGGTAATCAATGATAAACAATTGTGGTACAAGTGATTAGATTTATGAATCAAGAGGTCATGATCTTATATCTAACTTAAAGATCAAAGGGTTGAAAGATGAGCATGAAACCAAGGAAGTGAGGTTCAACCATGTTGTATGGCCAAACCCACTAAGGAATTTTTATGGACTTAGGTTGTTGTGTGTGTTAAAAGGTTAATGTGTGAATGATTAGATTAATGGATTGGTGATTGGACTTAATTAAAAAGATCAAATGACTTGAAAGAGGGATCAAATCAAGATGGTGAGGTTCGGCCATGTTGTATGGCTGAACCACACTAAAGTGGATTTTGGTGAAGGGTTAAGTAATTAGTTAAGTGGTGATTGAGTAATAAATAAGGGAAGGGTTAAAATCAAAGTAAGTGAGGTTCGGCCATGGTGTATGGCCGAACCCCACAAGGGTGTGTTTATGGACTTAGACCAAATGGTAAACCAAATGGAATATGGATTGACTTGTTGATATGTAACAAGGTAACGAGACCACACAAACGGTGCGCAATCTTGAGCGGTGACCAGTTTAAGAAGCAAAGGCATTTTAGTGGTCTTGGTAGCATTCTACCTCATTGGAACATGGTTATGTAATATGTTTTATCATTATTTTGATGATTTGTGTTTTAAATATATTATGTTTCAAATGTGGAGTTTTTAATGCTATGGTTATTTATATTACATGGCATATGGACATGTACATCTCATGCATGGCATGGGAGGGAAGTTTGTAACCTGAGGCCACGCTCCGTCGGGGCGTCCGCAAGGCAATCGTGGGAAGACCTTGATGTGTATAATCCCATCAAGAAGAATCCGGAGGCCACACTCCGTCAGGGCGTCTGAAAGACCACTGTGGGGATACCTTGATGAGAAGAATTCCATCAAGAGGTTACATGTGTTGTGATGGGTGGGACTTATTGGATAAGACATATGGCATGGCATGATTTCATATGGTTTTGAGGCTATGATATTATATATGATTTTGTTACTAACCCATGTGTTAGCCTTATTTAGAATTCCTACTGGGCGCGTTGTTCTAACGCCCTACTTCTACCCTAGTGAATTACACAGGAAAGGAAGAGATCGATGATCATGAAAGAAGCCAAGCGTAGGAGCTTGGATATGTGATTGAATGTCTTTTATTATATGAACTTGTAATTTGAATAGTTAGATGTCGGCATGTAATAACTTAGATAATTTTGCTATGGTTTGGAATGGTTGTTTGGATGTTTAAGTTAAGGTAATTTTGGTTAAGTGACTAAGTACTTTGCTATCTAAAATGGAGTAGCCTTAGGTTCTATTATAATCCGCAGTCAGTATATGTTATATTCCCCAAAGATTATAAATTACTATGTGTGAACCGTTTTCATGGACTATTTCATGCACACATAGGGTTGGCCAGTTAAGGGTCGGAATTTAGAAGTCCGGACTTAGCTCGCGTCGTGACATCCCGCTCTCTTTCACCTTTAAAAAAAGAAATAGACTCTGATTTTTGAAAATCTAGTGAAAAAGAGCAGGACGTTACAAGGCCGACCACTCATTGACAAAGGGAGAACACTTAGAGTTTTATCTCAAATCTTCTCTCTTTCTCCCTCTCTCAAACCTATACCTCTTGGCCGAACCACTCCTAGAGATTTTATCAAGATCAATCTCGGCCAAGGATCAAGAAGAAAGGAAGAAGAGGCTAAGGAAAGAAAGGAGCAAGAAGGAGTGAAAGAAACCGGAGGAGTCGCGGAATCGGTAAGTACTCGATAAGATTGCATAAATAAGAAAAGATGGTCAAGGACATGGTTCGGCCATTGCATGGCCGAACCCTAATCTTGTTATGACTAAGGATCTCATGCATGAACCATATAAGGATTATGATCATGGATCATGGGTTGGCCTTGCATGGCCGAACCCTAATTGTGATGGATATATGGAAAGGACCTCATGCATGTTTAAGACAAGGTATATGATCAAGATCATGGTTTGGCCTTTGTATGGCCAAACCCTAGATTTCTATGTATATGGATCATGAGAGCTAAAAAGGATTTGGATGAGGTTCGGCCATGATGTATGGCCGGACCCCATCAAAGGATATAATCATAAATAAATGATTTTAAGAGAAGATGTTGAACCATAGGGTTCGGCCATGGTGTATGGCCGAACCCCATGGAAGGTTATTAATAATTTTAAAAGGTTTTATATGGATTTATGTTGGTGACTTTAAAGGGTTCTAAAGGAGGGAAACAATGGAGTAATGTTAATCATTTTAAATGGTCTCAAAGGTTGTAAATGGATAAGAATCATGGACCATGGGGTCGGCCATACACATGAGAAGATATTGATGGACTTAGATGTTTTGGACCATGAAAATGATGGGAGAATATTGGTAATTTTAATAGGTTGTTAAATATAGTTAATGATGATCTAAAAGGATGAACCTAAGTGTATGGTTAAACCCCTATGGAGGGACTTGGTTTATGCACTTAAATATTATAATTGATTTAATGGAGAACATGGAAATGATACATCAAGGGTTCGGCCATGGTGTATGGCCGAACCCAATGAACCATTTTAATGGGTCATTCATGGAAGTATCATGTTTAGATGAATGGATTATCAAACTAAGAAATGGAGGATTTTGTAACGCCCCGCCCTTTTTCACTCTACGCTTTCCGTAAATCAGAGTCTATTTTTTTTTCAATAACAGAGTGAGCAAGAGCGGGACATCACGACGCGAGTTAAGTCCGAACTTCTAAAGTCCGACCCTTAATTGGCCAACCCTATGTGTGCATGGACTAAGTCCATGAAAACAGTTCACACATAACAATATAAATGTGCGGAATTAAATCATAACTGCAGAATTATAATAGAACCTAGTTCTATTCCATTTCAGATAGCAAAGTACGTCATGTCTTTAATCATAATTAACATAACATAATTATCCCAATCAACATCCAACCATAGCAAATTATCTAAATTATTACATGCCTAAAGTCTAGTTACTCAATTACAAATCCATAAGTAAATTAATCAAAATATAAATTAAAATCATCCAAACTCCTATGCTTGGCTCTTTTCGCGTTCATCGTTCCCCTGGTTTCCTGTGTCATCCACTAGGGTAGAAGTAGGGCTTTATAACAACGCACCTATTAGGTATTCCAATTAGGGCTAACACATGGTTAGTACAAAACATATATAATAATATCATAATGTCAAAAATCATATAAACCATGCCATGTCATTATGTCAAATGCAATGAGTCCCACCCATCACAAGTACATATAAGAACCCCCACATAGGTCTTTTGGACGCCCCGATGGAGTGTGGCCCCTCCGGTTTCTTCTTGATGGAAAAACACATCAAGGTATCCCACATAGGTTTTTCGGACACCACAACGGAGTGTGGCCCCTCCGGTTACATATCCTTCACCCCATGCCATGCATGAGATGCCAATGAAACACATGATATTTTATCATATAAACATAGCATTAAAACTCACATTTTGAAACAACATTTTCACAACATAATTCATCAAAATAAGATCAAAATAATGTACATAAACCCATGGTTTCAAAGAGGTGAAATCCTACCAAAGACCACTAACGTGTCCTTGCGCTTTCGTCCGGTAACCGCTCACGATCGTAAACACCTTGTGAGGTCCCGTTACCTTAAAATATATCATTCAATTAAAACCATGTCCCATTTGATTTAACATTAGGTCTAAGTCCATAAAATCATTCCTCATGGGGTTCGGCCATACATCATGGCCGAACCCATGATCCATCACTTTCACCCTTTATTGCATCATTGCGATTGTTGAAATTGCAATGCCCCGTCCTTTTCACTCTTCCGAAAATTAGACTCTGAAATTATCTCAGAAAGGATGAGGCGTTACAGTTGGTATCAGAGCGAAACGGGAAGTTGAATCATCGAAGTAAGATTAAGATGGTTTCATGTCTCACTGACAGATAAGAATCCCAACTGACCGAATCTTCGGAATCCGCTGACTGGGGGCCGGATTAATTTACTTCGATAGACTCAGACTGAACAATTAATCTGAGAACGACAATGAAAGATAGCAAGTAAAGTACAATCCTCATAATTCGACATATCAAACATAGCAAAGTAGGATGCACTTCCCCGTATCCCCACATCGAGAAACAAACAACAGGAATTTAGAGATTTCCCCATAAACAAAAGAAACAAAGAGTGATGATTTGGCAATATCCCCAAATTGAGAAGTGATACATGATACTTAGGGAGGTTTTCCCCGAGAAGATTTCCCCAAATTGAGAAATGATACTCGATATTTAGGAAGTTTCCTCAAAAAACAAATAAATACAAAGAGTGCTCATTTGGCAATTTTCCCAAGCAGGAGATATTATGTGATACATAGGAAAACTCCCCAAAACAAGAAATACAAGATGATGATCAGGGAATTTCCCCAAGTATGTGAACATAGATTCTCACGTGAAACTAAGTAGATCAGTGGGTCGATGACGACAATTGGTGGATATATCGACCCCACGATAGATACAGTAGTTCCATGGTAAAGGTGACGAGGTCATTTGATTACATTGAGACGTGGTATGGGTGCGTCCCTCACGTGATGTGAATGATTGAGATGTGGTATGGGTGCGTCCCTCACATGGTATTGATGAGATAAGAATATAGACTTCATGAGTATGGCTTAGAGTAGCTATGAGACTGTGGGAACCTTGATACGAAATACGGAGACTTGGTCCTGTAGGGCTACCGTTGAGGAGTGGGTCCCTCGCATGCTACGCGCTGGAGGGCGCTCTCACGGCTATTTTACACACGTGATGTGCCTGGATGCGCAGAGTTAGGTACTATTTTACCCCGTGGGGGTGGTACTAGTCTCGTCAGACGCGGATCGACCACCTTAGAGCTTGACTGAATCACCTATGAGGTGAAGGGATGCAGGGCGAGGTAGACCGGATCACGTTGGACGTGGGTCTTCCGCTTAGTAAGTCATGAGCCCTAAGTCTTGCAAGGGGTCGGGATATATTTGTGATTTGATATGGTTGCCACAGTCTTATAGTGATTCATTTGAATGTTGTTTCTACAGATATTAATCATGGATAGATGGTACTCATGGACAGAGTGATACCAAGGATGGATGGTTTCCATGAATGGATTATACCCATAGCTGGGTTATTTCATGGATGGTTATTAATCATACATAAATGATACTCATGGACAGAGTGATGCCAAGGATGGATGGTTTCCATGAATGAATTATACCCATAAGTGGGTTATATTCATGGATAGTTATGAACTATGGATAGATGATACTTACTGGTAGATGAAATGTTCAAGGATGAATTATTTCCATGAATGGATTATACCCATAGGAGGGTTATATTCATGGATGATTATTAAACAGGGATAGATAATATTTACTGAAAGAGTGATACTAGGGGTGGATGTATTTAACCATGGGTGATTATTCCCATGGTGGTTTGGATTGATGTCGGGTACTCAATATCGTAGAAGTTTTGAACAAAAGTTGTTAGTCACATAGAGACTTATGTGCAAAGAAAGATGTGTTTAAATTTGGAGATGTACTTAGTGGAAAAGTTAGTGAAACTTGAATGGGAAGCTATGGGCGACTGCCGAGTTAGTCTAGCTAGCTGACTCTGTAGTTAGTCGATGGAGTCCCAGGAGAGTGCAACTAGAAACCTAGTTAAAATGGAATCAGAAAAAGCTTTGAGCATAGGCTCGCATTGATAGACTACCTCACACGGAGAGTAGATGAAAGGACATATTGAGCAGGTAAAGTGAAACAGAGTAGATTGATCTACGTGAGATCACAAATGGCTCAAGAGAAAAAGATATAACATGAGACGGAACAAAAGATGTTACGGAACCTAGCGATTCAATTTGTCAAAGTGGTGTGGACCGACATGGTAATGAAGAAGTCACTTGGGAACTTGAAATCGGAAATAAGAATAGCACACTCTGAGATATTTATGTAATCGTTTAGAACCCTACTTCGTTCGATTTTCGGGACGAAAAATTTAAAAAGAGGGTTATATTGTAACACCCCGATTTCTCAAAGATACGAATATTTACGAAAATGCCGCTGGTTTGTTAAATTAAATGTTTGTGATGTTAAATAAGGAAATGGTGGGGCCCATTGCTCAAATTAAGATCATATGAGCACATTATAAATGTCAAATTTGATTGGATGGGTAATGTACATCAATTGGGTTGAAAATGGCTAAATGGGTCAAAGGGCTCAATTGGGATCCAATGGGTCATAATGGATTATTTGACCATTGGGTGAGCTCAATTTAAATGGGGTTAAGCCGACTTGATTGGAAATCAAGTGGAACAAAAATGGGTAGGCTTGATGCACAAGTGGAAACAATTTAAAAATGGCAAAATCAGCCCATTAATGGGTCATGTTGTCAAAATGGGTCAAGGGACTAATTGGGGACCCAATGGGTTGGGTTGACCAGGTTGACTACGGATGACCGTGTGGGCCCTCAATTGAACTCAAGTGTGAGTTAGTTCAGCTTGAGTTGGACTGATTTGGATTGAGTTTTAATTAAGAAAAGAGTTGACTCAAATATAGTGCATTAAATGTATTGAGTTGGATGAGTTGAGTTGGAATAAAAGATCATGAGTCAAGTGAGTCAAGAGGAAGTAGAAAGGAGTTCTAATCTCACACAACTCTTAGATAGACAAATCCTGGCCGTTGGATGAAGGGGTGCCTTGGCCAAAGCCAAGGGACACCAAGCTTGGGCGGCATGCATCTCATCTCATGAGATGCATGGGCTGAAGTTAATGTATGCAACGTTTGGCACCAAGGGGTGCCTTGGATGGCACCCAATATCCCATCGATTTTATCAAGGTTTAATGAGGGAAATGAATGGAGGTTGTGGCTGAATTACAAAAGGGATAGACCACATCATTTGGCCGTTTTTCACACAAGAAATCCTAAGGAATCCTCATCTCTCTCTCCCTCTCTCCAAACTCTTTTCTTGGCTGAACCAGCAATGGTGTTTGCACCAATTGATCAAGCATAAACCAGCAAAGGATTAAGGAAGAAGAAAGGAAACAAGAGGAAGAAGGCAAAGGAAAATTGGTGACATTTTCTTAAAAGTTATGTAGTTAAATAAGTTGTGAAAAGGGTGTGATTGGGCCATCATTTAGCCGAATGCATCAAGCATTAGACCTTAGATGGAAGTTCATAATTAAGATGGAAACTTGATCGTTGGGTTCGGCCACTTTGGATGGCCGAATCCCATGAATTGATGTTGACATTTTGATGGTTTTTGGAAGGTTAAAAACCATGAAAAACCATACTGGTGGTGGAGGTATTTACTTGTTTTAATTAGGTCATGTTATGATGAATTTATCAATGATCTAAAGTAAGATGATGAGGTTGAAAAGGATGGAAATTTAGAGCATGGAGTTCGGCCACTTGGGATGGCCGATCCCCATGGAAATCATTGGTGAATGGTATGGTTTTTTTGGGGATAAAAACTATACCAAGTGTATTGATGTTTAAAAGGATTGTAAAGTGGAATTAATTAACTATATGGGATCGGCAATGGATGGTTAAACCTTGCCGTTTTTATGGCTAAGATGCATGATAAATTATGTAAGATCATTAGAAGAATTGCATCCAAAGAACCATGAGGTTCGGCCATGTGAATGGCCGAACCCCATGGGTTGCTGTATGGGTTGTTTTATGCGAATTATTTGGAGTTATGGTTACTCATTTGGCACAGCCTATGGATGGCTGAATCATGTAATTACCTTGGTAAAAGGGTGTAGAACCTAAGTTAAGAACATAGGAGGGACTCATTGGGTTCGGCCATGCGTATGGCCGAACCCCATGGACCATTTTATATGGACTGTTTTGGTTGAATCAAAGGGGTTTCAAGTTTGAATATTATGGAACGATATGAGGTATTTAAAAGGGTTCTAAGTGAACAATTGGACAAGATATGGGTTGGCCATTTCATGGCCAAACCATAGGGTTTCTATGGCTAAGATACGATGGAAAGGTTTAAATGGGAAAGCCATAGGGTTCGGCCATATGTATGGCCGAACCCCATGACCATGTTTATGGGTTTTATGATTACATTCATGGAAATAATTAGTGGTTCTAAAGTTTAAGCATGATACAATTATGAATGGATAAAGAGATCAGTGGGAGAGGTTCGGCCATGGGAATGGCCGAACCCCACAAGATGGTTTTTGGGTCTTAGATGTGAATGAATATTTAAATGATAGTATGATTTACTTATTGTTATATGGACAAGGTAATGGAAGTTGAACGACGTGCGAGTCGTGACCGGATAAAGCTTAAGAAAGAACGGAAGCTGAAGTGAATCTTCTGTAGGTTTCCTACCTACTTGTAACCACAATTATGATTTGGTTTTATTATGTTTTTATGAGATATGTTGTATTTGATTTATGTTTCCAATGTGGTTTTAAATGATGAGTTGTGTATTTACAAATGGCATACAATGCATTGGCATCTCATGCATGGACATGGGATGATGATTGTGGAACCCGGAGTCGCACTCCGTTGATATGCTGTGATGCAATTGTGAGACCTCCTTAGGCGATGCAGGTCCCGCCAGGAGGAGTATTTATGATATGAGTTACCGTCCTCCTTAGTCGATGAGGGTCCCGCCAAGAGGAGTAACACGATGATAGAACCACATCGGCCTCCTTAGGCAATGAAGGGTCCCGCCAGGAGGTATATCATCAAGATGAAATGAAAAAGGAACTGTGTGTTACCTTGACGATGGAATTCACGTCAAGTGATTGCTATGTAGATGCTTGATGGGTGGGGACTCATTACATGTGCATGCATAGCATTGATTTACATGTTTTGATAATATATGTATACTATGATAAGCACATGATTTATAAGCTAACCTTGTGGTAGCCCTGATCGGGAACCTACTGGGCGCGTTGATCTAACGCCCTAATTCTATCCTTAGAGGATAATGCAGGAACAATGAAGGGGAAAGAGAAGGTCGATGACCAGGAGGGGAGCCACGCCTAAGCGCTTGGTTGTTGATCAGGATTTCTTTATACTGTCATTTGAGTTATATTTGGTGGACATGTAATAAGTTAATACATTGCTATGGTTTGCTTATGACATTAACAATGGATGGTTGGTTTAAGTTATTTATTAATTGAGACTTGTACTTGCTATCTATTCAATCTAATTCCGCAGTTAGTCTAGTTTATTCCGCAAGACATTGTTTAGTTCCATGTGTGGATTGTTATCGTGGGTTTAGCCCATGCACACATAGGTGGCCAGTTAAGGGTCGGACTCGAACTTAGCTCGTGTCGTGGCGCTCTTGCTCTCGTTCACTCTATGTTTCTTTCAAAAGAAATTTTTAGACTCTGATTTTCGATTCAAAGCGAGTGAAAAGGGTGGGGCGTTACAGGTTCATCCGTTTTCATTAAACCTCAACATCCATCCCTTAATTTTCTTCCAGGAGGTTCGGCCATACACCATGGCCGAACCCTATGGTTCCTTATATTAAACAAAATTATCAAATTACTTACAGATTCCGCGACTCCTCCGATTTTCCTTCTCTCCTATTTATTCTTCCAATCTTCTCCTCCTTTATCCTCCTCTCCTCCTTGATCTTTCACAAAGCTGAGACTGATCTTGATGTTGTGTGTGCCGTGTGTCCTTGCTGCCCTTCTTTTATAAAAAATTCCACACGGTACTATCCTGCTGAAATAACAATTGTCGTGCGCCCCTCTCTTATTTTGTGTATGCCATTTTTAACCAAGGAAAGGACACCTTTCCAATTGATCCTCTATTTAGAAGGTGCCATGCGCCCCTTGTCTTGCTGAGATAGCAATTGCTGTGCATATGTTTCCTACTTTGGAGAGTCTTTTATTTAGAATATGACATGTGCCCCTACCATTTGGCAAATCCCTAGTATCACTCTTAACGAAGGAAAAAACTCTTTTTAGTGCCTCACCATGGATTGCGCATAATCATAGATATGGATATCTAATATTCGGCCATGCACAATTATCCCAAGTTCCCTCTATGCGCATATCCTTGACCCATATCCGTTATTTATAAATATGTTTCATTACCATTTTAATTCAGCCCCATTTAATTTAAATTGAACCTTATGTCAAAACCGTTGGGTCTTAATTGGGCAATGACCCAAGACTTTACCCATCTAAGGTCCATATCTAATAATTCACACATTAAATGGGTAATTTTCATAAATATTAATAACTTGAAAATCCGGGGTGTTACAATACAACCCTCTTTTTAAAATTTTTGTCCCGAAAATCGATTGAAGTAGGGTTTCAAATATTTACATAAATAGCTCAGGATGAGCTGTTCTCATTTCCGACTCGAGTTCCCAAGTGGCTTCCTTGGTGCCATGTCGATCCCATACCACCTTGACCAACTGGATCGCTCGGTTCCATAATACCCTTTGTTTTGTGTCCACCACTCCGACAGGATTTTCGACGTACGTCACGTCGCTTTGAACCTCTATGTCTTGTATGTCCAGTACATGAGAGGGATCAGGATTGTACTTCCTCAACATCGATATGTGGAACACATCGTGCAAAGATGCCAACTGTGAAGGGAGTGTCAATTGATAAGCCACGTCCCTCATCCTTCTTATGATTGAAAATGGTCCCACATATCTTGGTGACAATTTCCCCTTCTTTCCAAATCTCATGTGTCCCTTTCGTGGCGAGAATTTCAAGAATACCATGTCCCCCACTTCAAATTCAAGGAACCTCCTCCTCTTCTCAGCATAGCTCTTCTGATGACTGTGCGCAGTCAATAGATGTTGTCGTATCACTTGTATCTGCGCTCTAGTCTCTGTAACCAACTCAGGTCCAATCAGTACAGGCTCACCGGCCTCTGTCCAGCACACAGGTGATCTACATTGTCTATTATATAATGCCTCAAATGGAGCCTTCTGGAGGCTTGCCTGGTTACTGTTGTTGTATGAGAATTTTACCAATGGCAAGTGATCCTCCCATCCACCCTTGAAATCTAGCATGCATGCTCTCAGCATATCCTCCAGTGTTTGTATTGTCCTCTCAGACTGTCCATCAGTCTGTGGATGGAATGTTGTGCTAGTCAGTAGGTCTGTTCCCATGGCCGACTGCATACTCTGCAATACTCTGCCGATGAATCGACCATCTCTGTCAGACACAATACTCCGAGAAATACCATGCAATCTGATGATATCCCTGATATTCCACCGACCCAAATTCTCAAATGAGTCTGTGATCTTAATAGGAAGAAAATATGTAGACTTGGTCAGTCGGTCTACCACGACCCATATCTCATCGTTGCCCTTTGAAGACCTTAGTAACCCTGTCACAAAATCCATGGAGATGTGCTCCCATTTCCATCCCGGCACTGGTAAGGGAATGAGTAACCTTGGTGGCTTCTGATGTTCCCTCTTAACCTGCTGACACGTTAAGCAATGAGCCACAAATTCTGCCACATCTTTCTTGAGTCCGTGCCACAAGTAATGTCTCTTCAGGTCGTGATACATCTTGGTGCTGCCCGGATGAATAGAGAGTTTGGTTTGATGTGCCTCAATCAGTAACTTTCTTCTGCAGCTCTTAGGTATATATCCTTCCTCGGAATACAAGACCCTGTCCTGGTCGTAATTCCCATTCCGGTATGACTTCACCAATAGACATCCAGGCCCATATCTCCTCCACTTCCGGGTCTATCCGTTGCTCCTGTTCAATCTTCGTAACCATGTTGGACCGTATGATCAAATTGTACATACTCCCATGGTTATTGATATATAAATTGAATTCTCGTATGGTATTCAGCATCTCCCATTCTGTCCTGATCAAACATGCCACTGATGCATACGATATGTGGCTGAGGGCATCCGCTACCTTGTTCACCTTGCCAGGGTGATACCGAAGTGCGAACTCATAATCCTGCAGATATTCCATCCATCAGCGCTGCCTCAGGTTGAGCTCTTTCTGATCAAACAAGTACTTCAAGCTCTTATGATATGAAAACACTTAAAATTTCTCGCCATATAGATAATGTCTCCTGCTTTTGAGAGAGAAGACCACTACGGCTAGTTCAAGATCGTGCCTAGGATAGAGGCGTTCATGTATTTTCAATTGTCTTGAACCATACGCCACCACACGATAAGTTTGACTGAGGACGCACCCAAGTCCTTCTCCTGAAGCATCTCATTGTACTTCATAACCCTTGCCTCTTTCCGGCAAAATTAAGATAGGTGCAGTTGTAAGTCTCTTCTTCAGCTCTTCAAATCTCCAGTTGCATATGTCTGACACTCAAATTTGACTCCTTTCAGAATGAGTCGGGTCAGTGGAGATGCTATCTTGGAGAAGTCCATGATAAACTTCCTGTAGTAACCAGCCACTCCCAAGAAGCTACAGATCTCGGTTGCAATTCTTTGGCGCTTTCCATTCTCCCACTGCCGCCACTTTAGCTGGGTCCACAGCTATACCTTCTGTTGATATGACATGTCCCAAGAAGTTAACCTTGGGTAGCCAGAATTCACACTTGTTGGCTTTGGCATATAACTTGTTCTTCCTCAAAGTGTCCAGAACTATCCTCAGGTGCTCAGCGTGTTCTTCCTGAGTTTTGGAATAAATCAAAATGTCATCAATAAATACAATGACAAATTGGTCCAAGTAAGGACGGAAAATCCTGTTCATTAGATCCATGAACACAGCAGGTGCATTGGTGAGTCCAAACGGCATGACTACAAATTCATATAGTCCATACCGCGTTTTGAAAGCTGTATTTTCTATGTCCTCCTCCCTAACCCGGATTTTATGGTATCCGGACATCAGGTCAATCTTAGAGAAATGACTGGAACCTCTACGTTGGTCAAATAGGTCATTGATCCTGGGTAGACGGTACTTTTTTCTGACAGTTAGCTGGTTCAGTTTTCGGTAATCCACACACATACGGAGTGAACCATCTTTCTTCTTCACAAATAAAACCAGAGCTCCCCAAGCCGATGTACTATTCCGGATGCAACCCAGTCTGAGTTGTTCATCAATCTGCTTCTTTAGCTCGGACATCTCTGCTATTGCCACCGATAGTGTGGTAATGACACTGGTGCAGTGCCAGGGTACAGCTTGATTTCAAAATTAATCTCCCTCATGGGAGGCAAGCTAGGGAGTTTTTTTGGAAACATGTCCGCATAGTCCTTTACTATTGCTGGGAGTTCAGCCACCGGTGCCTTGTTGATTTGGATACTGTTCAATACCAGATGATTCAACCCTTCATGCAGTCTGCTTTGTTTGTCAGTACGCACCACATGTTGTTTTCCCTCGGGTGACCAAAATGTCACCTTGCGGCGATTGGCCTGAAAACTAGCCAACCAATCCATGCCGAAGATAATATCGTACTCTGTCATATCGAGTACCAAATAGTTGAACTCAAATCTGAGTCCAGAGAGTTCAGTATTCACTGCTGTGCATATAAGCCCCAATGATGTGTCTACGACGGGGGATACAATGGTGAGTGATGTGGGCAGTTTTTGTATTAAAGTTCTAGTTACAGATATAAATGCAGCAGATATGAAAGAGTGGGATGCTCCAGAATCAAATAAAGCAAAGGCGTAGGAACTACTGACTACCGCCATACCTTGAATCACAGACTGACCCTCTGCTGCTAGAGGAGCTAAGGTAAACAACAGTCCAGATCCTATAGGCGCCCGTCCCGTCTGGTTAAATGTCCTGCCTCCTCGTGAATTAGCTTATCTAGTTGGTGGTCGAGATGAAGCTCTGGAATAAGAGGTTTGTTGAGTTGTGGGCATTCCCTCTTAAAATGGCGCGGCTGATCACAATGGAAGAAGTTGCTCACCCCTCTGGGAGCCTGAGTGACTGATGCAGATGGGGAGGGATGATTGGGATGAAAGCCCCCTGTTGACCCAGTGGATGGTGAGGGTCTGCTAAAGTTCGGTCGGAACTTCTTGTTGGGCTGAAATGTACCCCTCCCACTCTGAGCTCGGCGATTGTCAAAATGCATTAACTCAGCCATCTCTTGCTCTGCTATATTGGCCCTGCTGACCACCTCTGCCAATGTAACTGCCTTGAATATGGTTACCTTGGCCCTAATGCTAGGCCGAAGGCCCCGCTCAAACTTGCGTGCCCTTCGATACTCTGTATCCACCATATAAAATGCATAGCAAGACAAACTAAGAAACTCCTGGTGGTACTCTACTACTGTCATGGTACCTTGTACCAAAGATAGAAAAGCTTGAGTCTGGCGCTCTTTCTCCTCCTCAGGAAAATAATGGTCCTAGAAGGTCGCTGAGAATTGATCCCAAGTCATTGCAGTCCTCGCTCCTTTCGGAAGAAGTGTTCGCTACTTCTCTACCACCTCCCACCATTTACCGGCATCATCTATTAATTGTGATGTGGCCAGTAAAATCTTTTCAGCATGACTCGAAATCTTGAGTAGGGTCAGGATCTGAGTGATTTTCTTCAGCTAATTTTCTGCCTCGACAGCCCCTTCCTTCCATTTGAAATAAGGAGGGCTCTGTTGCTGGAAGTTCCTGAGCATGCTCCTGGCATTGGTCTCGTTGGTGGTTCCATTTCCGTTCAAGTGTTGTTGAAGCACCAAAGTGACCACTGCTTTAACCAGCTTTGTAGTTCAGGAGGCACCACCAGTATATTCACGCTGCTTTGTTCCTCCTCCTCTTGGTGGGATGGTTGTTCTTCCTCTTCATGTCGAGATTGTTGTTCCTCCTCTTCATGTTGAGATTTTTCTACCTCATTTTCCTTCTCTCTCTGGTTTTATCGGGTATTTCTCTTTAGAGGCATTTTTTTTTTCCTAAGCCATTAAAAAATATCAAGACTTAGTTTTCCTCGTAAAGTTTGTATTTTCCTACTTTTGGGGAAATTTCCAAACAAGCACTCTTGATTTTTCTTTGTTTTTGGGGAAATATATCCTATTTTGCTATGTTTGATAAATCCATTTATTTTAACTGTACTTCCTTTGCTATCATCCATTGAGTCTAACGAAGTAAATTAATGTACGAGGGCCGGTTAATTTACTCCGAAAGATTCAATCTTTCTAGTTCGCTCTGATACCAACTGTAAGGCCCCGCCCTTTTTCACTCTACGTTTTCCATAAATCAGAGTCTATTTTTTTTTTAAATAACAGAGTGAGCAAGAGCGGGACGTCACGACGCGAGCTAAGTCCGAACTTCTAAAGTCCGACCCTTAACTGGCCAACCCTATGTGTGCATGGACTAAGTCCATGAAAACAGTTCACACATAACAATATAAACGTGCGGAATTAAAATCATAACTGCGGAATTATAATAGAACCTAGTTCTATTCAATTTCAGATAGCAAAGTACGTCATGTCTTTAATCATAATTAACATAACATAATTATGCCTATCCGACCATAGCAAATTATCTAAATTATTACATGCCCGAAGTCTAGTTACTCGATTACAAGTCCATAAGTAACTTAATCAAAATATAAATTAAAATCATCCAAGCTCCTATACTTGGCCCTTTTCGCGTTCATCGTTCCCCTGGTTTCCTGTATCATCCACTAGGGTAGAAGTATGGCGTTAGAACAACGGGCCTAGTAAGTATTCCAATTAGGGCTAACACATGGTTAGTACAAAACATATATAATAATATCATAATGTCAAAAACCATATAAACCATGCCACGGCATGATGTCAAATGTAATGAGCCCCTGTAACGCCCCGCCCTTTTCCACCCTTCCGATAATCAGAGTCTATTTTTTTCTTTTTATAAATAAGTAAAGTGGAAGAGAGCGGGGAGCGTCACGACGCGAGCTAAGTCCCAAAAACCATCTTGTGGGGTTCGGCTATACCCCATGGTTGAACCTCACCCACTTTGGATTTGATCCTCTTTTTCATTTGATCAATATCATCCATATAAACACCTTATATTACATAATATAACTTGGTAGGGTTCAGCCATACAGCATGGCCGAACCATACCACCTTGGTTTGACCCCTCTTTCAAGCCCTTTAATTTTTCCTTCCATTTTTACATTATGGCTTTGTATGTAATAGCCCGAAATTTTAAATCAATCTATATTTGGCATTTATTGATTTTAATTTGAATTTTGACATGAGAATACCAAATGGATAAAAAATTGGGACAAGGGTCCAAGAATGGCCCAGTTGGGCCATGGATTGGATGAAATCCATTTAATAGGTCAATGTGGACTAATCGGGTCAAGGATGGTCAAATTGGGCCCAATACTCATTTGGGACCCAATGGACCCAATTGAAGTAAGCCTAAGGTAAGGAGGGAATTTAATTGGGCCATGGGCCCAATGTTTACCCAATAAACCATGAATTGGAATTAATACATTTAATTGGTCAATGGTAAATAATTGGGTCAAAGATAGTCAATTTGGGTCAAAGAGCCATATGGGACCCAATGGGCCAAGGTAGCTAAGCCCTAAGGTAAATGGGTAAGACAAAAATTTAATTGGGCCATGGGCCCAATGGTGATCCAATAAGACGGATACATTAAATAAAAATTTAAATCATCTAAGTTAGGTGATTAATTGACCAAGGTAACATGGCCAATGGGGCCCACCTCCACCTCACCCATTGAGGTGGCGTGGGGACCCAAGAGTAGTGGGGCCGACCACCATGGTTGACTTGGTCAACCATGGGTGGATCTTAGAGGGAATTTAATGAGATTAAATTAAGTGGGAAGTGATTAATTAAATTAACCTAGGGATCAAGTTGATCTAAGTTAATTAACCTAAAAAAATTAAAATGGTCAAATGGTCAAAACCACTGCAACAAACACAAACCACTTGAGAAAACACAAAATGAAACCATTGGCTTAAAGTGGTGGTTTTATCCCAACCACCACCATTAATGCATGTTGGTTGGTGGGAAGAGTTAATGTAGAGTGGGATCCAAGTCAACCAAAGACATGAGATGAAGGTGTATCTCATTTCACTCTCTCTCCATCCCTCCTCACACACACAAAAATCGTCCCATGCACTAAGGAAGAAAAAAAAAATTAGAAGAAAAACTTAGGAAGTGAAGAGAAGACAAGAGAAGGAGAAGGCAAACTTTGGGCCACCAAGACCCTTGGAGATCTCTCCCTCATCTCCATACTCTTCCTCTCTCAACCTAAACCCCATCTACCTTAGCCGATCCAAGCATGTTTCACCATTGATCAAGCACATCTAGCCGATCATACAAGGAGAGGAAGAAGAAAAGAGGCTATGAGAATTAAGAGGAGAAAGAAAGACGGGAGGAGTCGTCGGATCCGTAAGTATTTCTAAACAAGAGTTTAGATTTTTGTTTATGGTTAAAAATGGAATCCATTTATTAGATAATGGCCAAAAACATCATGGGCCTTGGATCTAAGATCCATCAAATGGAAGGCTAAGAAATGGATTATGGATGGTTTGTATTTAAATTTTTAAGCATGGGATTGTATAAAAAAATTGGAAGAATTGTGAGCCATAGGGTTCGGCCATGTAGCATGGCCGAACCCCATGGTGGGTAAGTAGATGGTGGATGATGGAATTATGGAAAAATATGGAGAAAGGGTTAGGGTTCATAAATGCTAAGTGATTGATGATTTTTTTTTTTAAAGAGGTTTTAAATAAGAAATTTCATGAAAATATGGATGATCTTTCATGGCCTTGAAAGGGCATAGAATGGAAAGAATGGATGACCATAGGGTTCGGCCATGTAGCATGGCCGAACCCCATGGTGAATAATGGGTAATTTATTAAGATTATAAGGTTTAAAGATAATGGAGAAAGATGATAGATTTAAATGGATTTATTGAGTATAGAATGTGATGTTTAAATGGGATGAAAATGGTGATTTAAATGGATGATTTAATTTAAATGGAGATATGATGTTTTAAAGAAATCATGGACTATAGGGTTCGGCCATACAAGGTGGCCGAACCCCATGGTTAGTGATCCATGAGGGTTAGGACTCTTAAATGCTCAATGATTAATGGTTTCTAAGGTGTGGAAATTATGAGTATGGTATGTGATTTTTAAATGGCTATTAAAGGATGGAAATGGTGGATTAAATATTTTTGAATTGTGCAGATAGTGAGGAAATGTTGGTGGTGTAAATGGACTTTAAATGTGATAAAGGATCCAAGTTAAAAATGAGGGAAAGACATCATGGGTTCAGCCATGGTGTATAGCCGAACCCATGACCCATGTTTTTAGGTCAATTGTGGGCTAAGTTATGGTTTATACATGTGGTTAAACAAATGGAAATTTGGGTAAGTAAATGGTAAAATTTAAATGGATTTACAAAGTGTATGATATGGGTTTTTAAAGGGCCAAAATGAATGAAGGTTAGTAATTTTAAAATGGATTATTTTTGGGACAAAACATTAGTCTTTAAAATGGCATCCATAAAGGTGAGCCATGAACCCTATGTGGGTTAAAAGTAAAACTCGATACAACGTGAATGATGAAACGAAACGTATACATGCTGCGTTTTAGGCTCGCTCATTGGAATATTCAAAATGGCCAAAATCGAATTCTATGTATGTGTTTTAAACCACGGAAAATGAGGCTAAGTTAAGGGCTGATTTTCGATGAAATTGTAACATAATTAAGGGCCATTAATGGGTCTAAGTAGATGGATCAATTATGGACTTAATCATGGAAAAACGTATGGACTAATTCGGTAAATGTAATAAGGTATCGGGACGTCGCAAACGGTACGCGATCGGCGACCGGATTATCGAACGGAAACGTAACGGAACGCTACGCGGTATTCGGTAGGATTCCTACCTCTTTGTAAGCTGTGGATATGTGATGTTTATTTTAATCTATTTTGATGATTATGGGACTTGTATTATGATGAGTTTTAATTTATGAATTATATGATGGTGTTATGGATTATATTTTAACATTATGCATTATATGGCTATGTATGGTATATTAAATTTATGGTTTATCTATATACTACATAGCATAATGTACGTACATCTTATGCATGGCATAGGTGGGAAAATAATGAAACCGGAGTCCATGCTCCGTCGGGGCGACCGAGAATCAGACATGGGGATAGCCTGAGGGCTATAACCGGAGTCCATGCTCCGTCGAGGCGACCGAGAAGTAAACATGGGGACAATACATTGTATGATCATACGGATGATGGGTGGGACACATGACATAGGCACCCATGTTATAGCATTCATTACATACTTATTTTGTTATATTTTATTGTATCGGTATGCGTGTTATCACTAATCCACGTGTAAGCCCTACTCGGAGTCCTACTAGGCGCGTTGACTAACGCCCTACTTCTTCCCTAGCTGATGATGCAGGGGATGGCGGAAACGGTGGACATGACAAGAGCCAAGCTTAGGAGCTTGGGAAGCGCATTCTTAGTTTATTTAAGTTTATATTTTGGAAATGTAATTTTGAGTAACTTAGCTCGTCGGACTGTATAATTTGCATTTCTTGCGATGGTTTGGACTTAACTTATGGACGATTATATTTTATGATATAAATATGAACATAGGGGCATTTTGGTAATTCAATGTTGTATCTTCCCTTCTATCTAAAAACCGGTAGGATAGACTCTATTATCATGTTCCGCAATAATTATAATCCGCGAGCTTACTTCCTACGCGTGAACCGTTCTCATGGACTTAGTTCCGCGCACGCGTGGGGTTGGCCAGTTAAGGGCCGGGCTTTAGAAGCTCGGACTTAACTCGCGTCGTGACGTCCGCGCCCTCTCTCACTTTTCATTTCAAAAAAAAAAAAAATAGACTCGAATTTTCGGAAGGCGAGTGAAAAAAGGGGCGGGTGTTACAGTTGGTATCAGAGTGAAATCGGAAGAATGAATCTCTCGAAGTATGATTAAGACGGTTTCACGTCTCACTGACGGATAAGAATCCCAACTGACCGACTCTTCGGAGTCCATTGCACGGGGGCCGGGTTAGTCTACTTCGATTGACTCAGACTGAAACATTCAATCTGAGCGCCACATTTGACGTAAGAAAATGATAGTTAGGGAAGTACAATCATTATAACCTTGATGGATTAATCGAACGTAGGAAAATTTCCCCGATTTCACCAAAAATGGACAAACATAGCTAATTGGGAAGTTTTCTCCAAACCAAGTATGCATATTTGGCAATTTTCCCCAATATGAGAGACAATACGTAATACTTAGGAATTATCCCCTCAAAAACTAAGTATGTCTATATTGGCAAATTTTCTTAAAAACTAAATGTATATGAACGCGCCAACATTATGAAGGAACTAAGTCGGTAAATGTTTTTTTTAATGACTTAGGAAAAGAATGCCGCCAAAAAGAAGAACCCGTCGCAACCCACGAGTAGAGAAAGAGGTAACACCCCCTCGACAAGAAGAGGAGGTACCGCCACCTCATCAAGAGGAAGTACACCCACCGCATCAAGAGGAGGTGCCACCACCTCATCCAGCCGAGGGACAAAATAGTATAAACATACAAGGTGTACCTCCCGAGCTAAGAGTCGTAGTTCAAGCGGCAGTCGCTTCCGCTCTTCAACAACACTCAAGCGGAAATGCGACCGCCAGCGACTCCAGTAAACGGAAGATGGTCAAGGATTTTCAACAACAGCACCCTCCCTACTTCAGGGGAACAGAAGGGGCTGTCGGAGTGGAACACTGGTTAAAAAGGATCAATCAGATCTTTAATCTGCTCCAAATTTCCAGTCCTGCTGATAAAATCTTGTTGGCCACTTCCCAACTGATCGAGGATGCCAGTAGTTGGTGGGAAATTGTGGAAAAGCAACAAGCACTGGTGCCAGAAGGGGTAATGACCATCATGACATGGGAATGGTTCTCAGCCACCTTCCTAGAGCAATATTTTCCAAAGGAGGAAAGAGAGAGCCAGACTCAAGCCTTCCTCTCATTGATACAAGGCAGCATGACGGTGGCACAATACCACATAGAATTCCTTAAGCTGTCCGTCTACGCATTCTACATGGTGGATACTGAGCACCGAAGGGCCCGTAAGTTTGAACGGGGCCTTCGATCAAACATCAGAGCCAGGGTGACAATCTTCAAGGAACCCACATTGGCAAGGGTGGTCAACAGGGCCACCATAGCAGAACGGGAGTTGAACGAAATAGTGCGGTTTGACAACCGCCGAGGGCAAAGTGGGCGGGGTGCATTTCAACCCAATAAGAAGTTCCGCCCAAATTCTAGTAGACCCTCACTCTCCACAGGCTCTACGGGGGGCTTTCGCCCCAATCAGCCCTCTTCATCAACATCAGTCACACAGGTTTCCAGGGGTGAGAACACATGTTATCAGTGTGGCCAACAGGGCCACTTCAAGAGAGAATGTCCCCAGATCAGCCGACCGTCCAACTCCAGGGGTACCTTCCGCCCTCCATCCAAACCAACTCAGTCGCGAGGAGGTAGTACATACAATCAGGCAGGACGGGCGCCAACCCCTACCAGATCTGGACGACTTTTCACCATACCGACTCCAGTAGCGGTGGATCGCTCGGTGATGCAAGGTATGGCTGTAATTGGTAGTTCCTATGTTGTTATTTTATTTGACTCTGGAGCTTCGCATTCATTTATATCTGCTGCATTCATATCTGCCACGGGCACACTAATACAAAACCTGTCCACATCACTTACCATTGTATCCCCTGTCGGAGATACATCACTAAGACTCATATGTACAACATTAAACACGGAACTCGCGGGATTCAGATTCGAGTTCAACTATTTAGTAATCGATATGACGGATACGATGTCATATTTGGCATGGACTGGTTGTCTACATATCAGGCCCATATTGATTGCCATCTTTGTAGGTTGATATTTTGGTCACCCGAAGGAAAGCGGTACGTGGTACACGCTGATAGACAGGGCATCCCTAGAAGGCTGCAGGAAGAACTGAACCATCTTGCCTTGAACAACCTCCGATTAGATAAGACACCAGTGGTAGAACTTCCTGCGGTAGTAGTAGATTATGCCGAGGTATTCCCAACAGAGCTCCCTGGTTTACCACCCAAGAGGGAGATAGACTTCGAAGTCAAGTTATACCCCGGCGCCGCTCCAGTATCATTACCTCATTATAGGATGGCACCAGCTGAGATGACCGAGTTGAAAAAACAGATAGATGAACTGCTCAGACTGGGTTTTATTCAGAACAACACATCAGCATGGGGAGCCCCAGTGTTATTTGTAAAGAAGAAGGATAGTACCCTTCGAATGTGTGTGGATTATAGAAAGTTGAACCAGCTGACTGTCAGGAATAAGTACCCTCTACCCCAGATTGACGATTTATTTGATCAACTTAGGGGTTCCTCTCATTTCTCCAAGATTGATCTAATGTCCGGATATCACCAAATTCGGGTTAGAGAGGAGGACATAGAAAAGACAGCTTTCAGGACACGGTATGGTCTATATGAGTATGTAGTCATGCCGTTTGGGCTTACTAATGCACCGGCGGTGTTCATGGACTTGATGAATAAGATATTCCGTCCTTACTTAGATCAGTTTGTGATCGTATTCATTGACGATATTCTGATCTACTCCAAAAGTCAGAAGGAACATGCCAAGCACCTGCGGATAGTCCTAGACACCTTGAGAAAGAACCGATTGTATGCTAAAGCCAGCAAGTGTGAATTTTGGCTATCTGAAGTCAACTTCTTGGGGCACATCATATCAGAGGAAGGTATAGCCGTGGACCCGGCTAAGGTAGTAGCAGCCAAGGAATGGAAAGCACCTACAAATGTGATTGGCCGGTTACTATCGGAAATTCATCATGGACTTCTCCAAGATTGCAGCTCCACTTACCCGACTCACTCAGAAAGGAGTCAAGTTTGAGTGGTACAATCTGTGCAATCAGAGATTTGAGGAGCTAAAGGAGAGGCTTACGACCGCTCCTATTCTGATCTTGCCGGAAAGAGGCAGAAATTATGAGGTGTACTGTGATGCCTCCGGTGAGGGACTGGGGTGTACACCCAGTCAAAGTAATCGTGCAGTGCCGTACGGATCAAGACAGTTGAAAATTCATGAACGCCATTATCCCACACATGGTCTAGAACTAGCAGCGGTGGTCTTCGCTCTCAAAAGCTGGAGACACTACCTCTATGGTGAAAAGTTTGAGGTGTTCTCAGATCACAAAAGTCTGAAGTACTTATTTGATCAGAAAGAACTCAATATGAGACAGCGTAGATGGATGGAATATCTGGCGGATTATCAGTTCGCACTTCGGTATCATCCTGGCAAGGCGAACAAAGTGGCGGATGCCCTCAGCCACTTGTCACATGCGACAGTAGCCAGCATGATCAGGACGGAATGGGAGGTACTGAATACCATCAGAGAATTTAAACTCTACCTTAATAATCATGGGACATATATAATCTGATCATACGATCCAACATGGTCTCCGAGATTGAACGGGAGCAACGGACAAATCCAGAGGTGGAGGAGATTTGGGCTAAGATGTCTACCTGTGAGGTTGTACAGGAGTGGGAGTTGCGACCAGGACATGGTCTTATGTTCCGAGGCAGGACATAGGTGCCTAAGAATTGCAGAAGAGAGTTGTTGATTGAAGCACACCAAACCAAATTCTCTATCCACCCGGGCAGCACCAAGATGTATCATGATCTTAAGAGGCACTATTGGTGGCATGGGCTTAATAAAGATGTAGCAGCCTTTGTTGCTTGTTGCCCGACTTGTCGGCAGGTTAAGGCAGAACATCGGAAACCACCAGGCTTACTCGCACCCTTACCAGCACCAGAATGGAAATGGGAGCACATATCCATGGACTTTGTAACAGGGTTACCAAGGACATCAAAGAGCAATGATGCGATATGGGTCATAGTGGACCGGTTAACCAAGTCCGCACATTTCCTTCCCATCAAAATGACAGATTCATCAGAGACTTTGGGTCGACGGTACATCCGAGAGATCATCAGGCTACATGGTATCCCCCGGTCTATTGTGTCCGACAGGGATGGACGATTCACTGGCAGGGTATGGCAGGGCATGCAGTCGGCTATAGGGACCGACGTATTAACTAGCACAGCATTTCATCCATAGACTGATGGACATTCAGAGAGGACGATACAGACACTGGAAGATATGCTGAGAGCATGCATGCTAGACTTCAAGGGCGGATGGGAGGATCATCTGCCACTGGTGGATTCTCTTACAATAACAGTTACCAGGCAAGTCTCCAGATGGCTCCGTTTAAGGCCTTTTATGGTAGACCGTGTAGATCGCCAGTGTGTTGGACGAAGGCCGGTGAGCCTGCGTTAATTGGGCCAGATTTGGTTGCAGAGACTACAGCACAAATTAAGCTGATACGGCAACATCTACTCACTGCACAGAGCGGTCAGAAGAGCTATGCCTACAAGAGGAGAAGGTTCCTCAAGTTTGAGGTGGGAGACTTAGTGTTCTTAAAAGTCTAGCCACGGAAAGGGCACATGAGGTTCGGAAAGAAAGGGAAATTGTCGCCTAGATTTGTGGGGCCGTTTACGATACTGAAGAGGGTGGGGGGGGGGGGGGGGGGGGGTGGCTTATCAGTTAGCGCTCCCTCCACAGCTGTCATCCCTACATGATGTGTTTCATGTGTCCATGCTGAGAAAGTACAATCCTGATCCTTCTCATGTAATAAATGTTCAAGACATCGATGTACAAAGCGATGTGACATATGTGGAGAAGCCGGTCAGAGTTATTGGAAGCGAACAAAGGGTACTGCGGAACCGCGCCATTCAGTTCGTCAAGGTGGTATGGAAACGACATGGCAGTGAAGAAACCACTTGGGAACTTGAGTCGGAGATGAAAACCGCTTATCCGGAGCTCTTCGCATGAGTTGTTTTGGACCCCTACTTCGCTCGAATTTTCGGGACGAAAATTTCAAAAGAGGATTCTATTGTAACAGCCCGAAATTGTAAATCAATCTATATTTGGCATTTATTGATTTTAATTTGAATTTTGACATGAGGGAATACCAAATGGATCAAAAATTGGGACAAGGGACCAAGAATGGCCCAGTTGGGCCATGGATTGGATGAAATCCATTTAATTGGTCAATGAGGACTAATCGGGTCAAGGATGGTCAAATTGGGCCCAATACTCATTTGGGACCCAATGAACCCAATTGAAGTAAGCCTAAGGTAAGGAGGGAATTTAATTGGGCCATGGGCCCAATGTTTACCCAATAAACCATGAATTGGAATTAATACATTTAATTGGTCAATGGTAAATAATTGAGTCAAAGATAGTCAATTTGGGTCAAAGAGCCATATGGGACCCAATGGGCCAAGGTAGCTAAGCCCTAAGGTAAATGGGTAAGACAAAAATTTAATTAGGCCATGGGCCCAATGGTGATCCAATAAGAGGGATACATTAAATAAAAATTTAAATCATCTAAGTTGGGTGATTAATGGACCAAGGTAACATGGCCAATGGGGCCCACCTCCACCTCACCCATTGAGGTGCCGTGGGGACCCAAGAGTAGTGGGGCCGACCACCATGGTTGACTTGGTCAACCATGGGTGGATCTTAGAGGGAATTTAATGAGATTAAATTAAGTGGGAAGTGATTAATTAAATTAACCTAGGGATCAAGTTGATCTAAGTTAATTAACCTAAAAAAAATAAAATGGTCAAATGGTCAAAACCACTGCAACAAACACAAAACCACTTGAGAAAACACAAAATGAAACCATTGGCTTAAAGTGGTGGTTTTATCCCAACGACCACCATTAATGCATGTTGGTTGGTGGGAAGAGTTAATGTAGAGTGGGATCCAAGTCAACCAAAGACATGAGATGAAGGTGTATCTCATTTCACTCTCTCTCCATCCCTCCTCACACACACAAAAATCGTCCTATGCACTAAGGAAGAAAAAAAAATTAGAAGAAAAACGTAGGAAGAGAAGAGAAGACAAGAGAAGGAGAAGGAAAGCTTTGGGCCACCAAGACCCTTGAAGATCTCTCCCTCATCTCCATACTCTTCCTCTCTCAACCTAAACCCCATCTACCTTAGCCGATCCAAGCATGTTTCACCATTGATCAAGCACATCTATCCGATCAAACAAGGAGAGGAAGAAGAAAAGAGGCTAAGGGAATCAAGAGGAGAAAAAAAGACGGGAGGAGCCGTCGGATCCGTTAGTATTTCTAAACAAGAGTTTAGATTTTTGTTTATGGTTAAAAATGGAATCCATTTATTAGATAATGGCCAAAAACATAATGGGCCTTGGATCTAAGATCCATCAAATGGAAGGCTAAGAAATGGATTATGGATGGTTTGTATTTAAATTTTTAAGCATGGGATTGTATAAAAAAATTGGAAGAATTGTGAGCCATAGGGTTCGGCCATGTAGCATGGCCGAACCCCATGGTGGGTAAGTAGATGGTGGATGATGGAATTATGGAAAAATATGGAGAAAGGGTTAGGGTTCATAAATGCTAAGTGATTGATGATTTTTTTTTAAAGAGGTTTTAAATAAGAAATTTCATGAAAATATGGATGATCTTTCATGGCCTTGAAAGGCATAGAATGGAAAGAATGGATACCATAGGGTTCGGCCATGTAGCATTGCCGAACCCCATGGTGAATAATTTGTAATTTATTAAGATTATAAGGTTTAAAGATAATGGAGAAAGATGATAGATTTAAATGGATTTATTGAGTATAGAATGTGATGTTTAAATGGGATGAAAATGGTGATTTAAATGGATGATTTAATTTAAATGGAGATATGATGTTTTAAAGAAATCATGGACTATAGGGTTCGGCCATACAAGGTGGCCGAACCCCATGGTTAGTGATCCATGAGGGTTAGGACTCTTAAATGCTCAATGATTAATGGTTTCTAAGGTGTGGAAATTATGAGTATGGTATGTGATTTTTAAATGGCTATTAAAGGATGGAAATGGTGGATTAAATATTTTTGAATTGTGCAGATAGTGAGGAAATGTTGGTGGTGTAAATGGACTTTAAATGTGATAAAGGATCCAAGTTAAAAATGAGGGAAAGACATCATGGGTTCGGCCATGGTGTATGGCCGAACCCATCACCCATGTTTTTAGGTCAATTGTGGGCTAAGTTATGGTTTATACATGTGGTTAAGCAAATGGAAATTTGGGTAAGTAAATGGTAAAATTTAAATGGATTTACAAAGTGTATGATATGGGTTTTTAAAGGGTCAAAATGAATGAAGGTTAGTAATTTTAAAATGGATTATTTTTAGGACAAAACATTAGTATTTAAAATGGCATCCATAAAGGTGAGCCATGAACCCTATGTGGGTTAAAAGTAAAACTCGATACAACGTGAATGATGAAACGAAACGTATAGATGCTGCGTTTTAGGCTCACTCATTGGAATATTCAAAATGGCCAAAATTGGATTTTATGTATATGTTTTAAACCACGGAAAATGAGGCTAAGTTAAGGGCTGATTTTCGATGAAATTGTAACATAATTAAGGGCCATTAATGGGTCTAAGTAGATGGATCAATTATGGACTTAATCATGGAAAAACGTATGGAATAATTCGGTAAATGTAATAAGGTATCGGGATGTCGCAAATGGTACGCGATCGGCGACCGGATTATCGAACGGAAACGTAACGGAACGCTACGCGGTATTCGGTAGGATTCCTACCTCTTTGTAAGCCGTGGATATGTGATGTTTATTTTAATCTATTTTGATGATTATGGGACTTGTATTATGATGAGTTTTAATTTATGAATTATTTGATGGTGTTATGGATTATATTTTAACATTATGCATTATATGGCTATGTATGGTATATTAAATTTATGGTTTATCTATATACTACATAGCATAATGCACGTACATCTCATGCATGGCATGGGCGGGAAAATAATGAAACCGGAGTCCATGCTCCGTCGGGGCGACCGAGAATCAGACATGGGGATAGCCTGTGGGCTATAACCGGAGTCCATGCTCCGTCGGGGCGACCGAGAATCAGACATGGAGATAGCCTGAGGGCTATAACCGCAGTCCATGCTCCGTCGGGGCGACCGAGAAGCAAACATGGGGACAATACATTGTATGATCATACGGATGATGGGTGGGACACATGACATAGGCACCCATGGCATAACATTCATTACATACTTATTTTGTTATATTTTATTGTATCGGTATGTGTGTTATCACTAATCCATGTGCTAGCCCTACTCGGAGTCCTACTGGGCGCGTTGACTAACGCCCTACTTCTACCCTAGCTGATGACACAGGGGATGGCGGAAACGGTGGACATGACAGGAGCTAAGCTTAGGAGCTTAGGAAGCGCATTCTTAGTTTATTTAAGTTTATATTTTGGAAATGTAAGTTTGAGTAACTTAGCTCACGGACTGTATAATTTGCATTTCTTGCGATGGTTTGGACTTTACTTATGGACGATTATATTTTATGATATAAATATGAACATAGGGGCATTTTGGTAATTCAATGTTGTATCTTCCCTTCTATCTAAAAATCGGTAGGATAGACTCTATTATCATGTTCCGCAATAATTATAATCCGCGAGATTACTTCCTATGCGTGAACCGTTCTCGTGGACTTAGTTCCGCGCACGCGTGGGGTTGGCCAGTTAATGGCCGGGCTTTAGAAACTCGGACTTAACTCCCGTCGTGACGTCCGCGCCCTCTCTCACTTTTCATTTCAAAAAAAAAAAAATAGACTCGGATTTTCGGAAGGCGAGTGAAAAAAGGGGCGGGTGTTACATTGTATTTACGGTTTTGCCACTAGGCTAGCCAATAATTAATCTTACTAACCACTATTATCGAAACAAATCCACCTTAGTGGCGTTCGGCCATACCACATGGGCGAACCTCACTATCTCCAACTTGGTCCTTTAATCCATTCTAATTACATTCAAATGTCATTCAAATCATCCATTTACCTAGCCTTTAACCGTTCATCATTATCACTCTATGGGGTTCGGCCCTACAAATGGCCGAACCCTATAGTTCCTTTTTATTCACTAAAGAATGAATCTTATAACCTCATCCATTGAAACATCTTTAGACCTTTTTAAAGTCAAACACCATTCATATCACTTGGTGGGTTCGGCCATACCCCATGGATGAACCTCACCCCTTTTGGTTTTAGTTGCTACTCTTTGCTATCCTTGTTGATAAACAATGAGCATCTAAGTCCATTATTCTTTCATCTATGTTAACCTTTGAAAACATCACAACAACCATTAACAATTACTAATCATAAACTTAAATCCAAATACCCATATAAGGGTCCATTTATCCCACAAACTGGTCTATGGCCGAACCCTATGGTCTTCTTGGTTCAACACTTCCCATAATTATTCATGGTTTTGACATACTAATTTAACCATAAGAAAGATATGGTTCACATTTGGCCGACCCAAGACATACACCTTAACCCTTCCATACCTTGTATGGTTTTTATCTCTCAAAACCATCAAAGATTACCATAAGCTTATTAAATCCTTTCATGGGGTTCGGCCATCCCAAGTGGCCGAACCCTATGACCCATGATTTGGACCTCTTTAACATATATCTTATGTCCATTAACAACATATAAAAATCTCCATAGTATTGCATGATTCTTAGCTTTCAAAACCATCAACCTAACCAAATCTTTTCATGGGGTTCGGCCATCCAAAGTGGCCGAACCCTATGATCCACTTTTACCCTTTTTAAACAACATTTATCCAAGGTTTAAACCCTTGATGGATTCGGCCATTCCATGGCCAAATCATGCTCCCTTTTACCAATTTATTTGATTAAATTCTTATGTAAACACTTACCAATTTCCTTTGCTTCTCTTCTCTCCTCTTGATCATTGCTTTCTTCCTTCTTGCTCCCTTAGTCCTTAGCTGATTGAAAGCTTGAACAATGGTGAAAACACCAAAGGATAATTCGGCCAAGAGGATGGGTTTTTGAGAGAGGGAGAGAGAGATGAATTCTATGGTTCCTTTGAGGTGAAACTCGGCCAAAGGGTAGTGAACCTCCTTTGTAAAACAACCCCCAAAATCCTCTCAATTACCCTCATTAATTCTTGCTCTAACCAAGGAGTCACTTGATACCAACCAAGGCATCCCTTGGCACTCCCAACGTTGAGTCTTGGGTTTCCATCATGAGATGGGAAACCCGCCAAATTCCCCATGAGATTTTATCTCATTTCATTAACCTTATGCATGGGAAACACTCCATGCCATCAACGTGTGGGACCTATCTTTGGTGGTGTTTGAGACCAAGGCAACTCTTCACCTCCCACCTTGACTCACTTGAACTACAAAGCCCCTTTGGTTTCCATTTTAACTCACCCAACTCATTAGCCCAACTCACCACATTTAATGCCATTCATTTGATGCACTTGAGTCAACTCCATTACTTAATTTAAATCCAACTCATTTCAGTCCCAACTCAACCTGATTTGACTCATCCTTTGAGTTTACATTAGGGTCCACACGGTCAACCATGGTCAACATGGTCAACACGCCCCATTGGGTCCCCATTTAGCTCATTGACCCAATTGGCGCCATGACCCATTTATGGGTGGTTTAGCCATTTGAATGTGGTTTACACACTTGCATCAAGCCTACCCATTTATCCTTTATTTAATTCCAAATCAATTCAGCCTAACCCAAATAAAATTGGGCTCACTCAATGGTCAAATAAGTCCATCATGACCCATTGGGTCCCAATTGGGTCCTCTGACCCAAATAACCATCTTGACCCATTTAGATGTACAATACCCATTTAATTTAATTTGATCTTATTTAATATGCACATTGGGTCTTAATTTCAACAATGGCCCCCACCATTTTCTCATCGACAATCATAACCTTTTAATTTACCATTCCAATGGCATTTTTGTAAATATTCTTATCTTTGAAAAATCGGGGTGTTACAGTCCCACCCATCACAAGTACATATAAGAACCCCCACATAGGTCTTTCGGACGCCCTGACGGAGTGTGGCCCCTCCAGTTACATATCCTTCACCCCATGCCATGCATGTGATGCCAATGAAATACATGCTATTTTATCATATAAACATAGCATTAAAACTCACATTTTGAAACAATATCTTTCACAACATAATTCATCAAAATAAGATAAAAACAATGTACATAAACCCATGGTTTCAAAGAGGTGGAATCCTACCAAAGACCACTAACGTGTCCTTGCATTTTCATCCGGTAACCGCTCACGATCGTAAACACCTTGTGAGGTCCCTTACCTTAAAATATATCAATCAATTAAAACCATGTCCCATTTGATTTAACATTAGGTCTAAGTTCATAAAATCATTCATCATGGGGTTCGGCCATACATCATGGCCGAACCCATGATCCATCACTTTCACCCTTTATTATATCATTGCCATTGTTCAAATCCATAATGAAAACATTCCTCATGGGGTTCGGCCATACACCATGGCCGAACCCATGATCTTTCATTTTTTAGCCTATATTACAATATTGTCATTTCCTCCAACAGCTTATGTTTAGGTTCCATAAATTTAGACATTACATACATGGATCCACCAATGATCCACAACCATAGAACCATAAATAAGAGCCTCCATAAACGATCCATTATCAGTCATATAAACACCCAAATGAACCATTAAGTTGGTTCATGCGGTTCGGCCATACATCATGGCAGAACCCATGATATCATTGTTCCATCATCCTTCTTAATTTATTTACAATAATAAATCCATAATTGACCCATAGAATTGATTCATGGAGTTCGGCCATACACCATGGCCGAACCCATGATGTCTAAATTCCAATTATAGCAATTACCATCCTTGAATCCATAATCAAGGTTCCTTCCATTTTGATCCAAAAGTCCATCATTAATTTCTTTCAAAATCAATAACCATCTTCCATAAAATAAACCCTAGTGAGGTTCGGCCATACACCATGGCCGAACCTCACTCATAGAGATAATTCAACCGTTCCCATCACTTTCTGAATTAATAACATCTTCCATGGGGTTCGGCCATACACCATGGCCGAACCCTATGGTTCAAAATCTTCCCTTTAAAAATCATTCATCCTTGATCTTCCTTGATCTAAATACATGTAACCAATTCTATATTTCTCCATGTAAAACCTTTTAAAAATATGAATAATTTTCCATGGAGCTCATCCTTCAAAAATCCATAATCATTACCAACACACCTCCATGGGGTTCGGCCATGAAACATGGCCGAACCCTATGGTTCTTTAATTTCTTACATTCATCCAAACCTTGTAAAACCTTTTAAAACCATAAGCATAACTCTATGATTTTCATCCTCCAAACTTCCATTAAAAATCACCAAAGTCCTTCCATGGGGTTCGGCCATACAACATGGCCGAACCCTATGGTTCATCCGTTTTCATTAAACCTCAACATTCATCCCTTAATTTTCTTCCGTGAGGTTCGGCCATACACCATGGCCAAACCCTATGGTTGGCCAAACCCTATGGTTCCTTATTTTAAACAAAATTATCAAACTACTTACCGATTTCGCGACTCCTCCGGCTTTCCATCGCTCCTACTTATTCTTCCAATCTTCTCCTCCTTTATCCTCCTCTCCTCCTTGATCTTTCACAAAGCCAAGACTGATCTTGATGTTGTATGCGACGTGTGTCCTTGCTGCCCTTCTTTTATAAAAATTCCACACAGTACTATCCTGCTGAAATAGCAATTGCCTTGTGCCCCTCTCTTATTTTGTGTATGCCTTTTTTAACCAAGGAAAGGACACCTTTCCAATTGATCCTCTATTTAGAAGGTGCGATGCGCCCCTTGTCTTGCTGAGATAGCAATTGCCGTGCATATGCTTCCCATTTTGGAGAGTCCTTTATTTAGAATATGACATGCGCCCCTTCCATTTGGCAAATCCTTAGTATCACTCTTGACGAAGGAAAAAACTCTTTTTAGTGCATCACCATGGAGTGCGCATAATCATAGATATGGATATCTAATATTCGGCCATGCACAATTATCCCAAGTTCCCTCTATGCGCATATCCTTGACCCATATCCGTTATTTATAAATATGTTTCATTACCATTTTAATTCAGCCCCATTTAATTTAAATTGAACCTTATACCAAAACCGTTGGGTCTTAATTGGGCAATGACCCAACACTTTACCCATTTAAGGTCCATATCTAATAATTCACAAATTAAATGGGTAATTGTCATATATATTAATAACTTGAAAATCTGGGGTGTTACAGATTTAATTATATATCTATGCTTATCGATCAGTTATGGACTTAGATATGTGGAGTGATTACTTATGGAAAGAATGATGGCAAAGAGGTAAATATGGTGAAAATGAAAGGACCATGGGTTCGGCCATGGTGTATGGCCGAACCCCATAGAAAATGTTTTATGGATTTAGGGATTCCATTAATGTAAAACTAATGGAATGAATTTGGGACTTAAGTCATGTATATATAAGCTAAGTGAATAGCCATGGAAAGATTAATGGCAAGGAGGTAAATATGGGTGAAAATGATGGACCATGGGTTCAACCATGGTGTATGGCCGAACCCCATGGGGAATATTTTGTGGACTTAGGGTTTCTTAAATGGTTAAACTTATATGGGATTGGTTAATAAATAAAAAGAGGGACTCAAATTCAAGTGAGTGAGGTTCGGCCATGTTGTATGGCCGAACCCCATTAAGGTATGTTTTATGGATTTAAACATGGTTGGAAATCAAAAGGGTCATTGGTTTGACTTATTTATATGTAATAAGGTAACGGGGTCTCACAAGAGGTGTACAATCGACTTGACACGATAGGTGAGCGGTTTCGGACAAAAACGTAAGGACACATAAGTTTGTCATTGGTAGGATTCCTACCTTATTTGAGAACCATGGATATGTATATATGATGATTTCAATTCATGTTTGATAAGTTATTTTGGTATCAAACAATATGTTTCAATTATGGAATTTTAAATGCTATGATTTGCATTATTACATAGCATGTGGCATTTGCATCTCATGCATGGCATGGGAGGGATGAAATGTAACCGGAGTCCACGCTCCGTCAAGGCGTCCGTAAGGCAACCGTGGGGGATACCCTGATGAGGAGTATTCCATCAAGAGGAAGACCTTGATGTGCATTATCCCATCAAGAGGTAACCGGAGGCCACACTCCGTCGGGGCGTCCGTAAGGCAACTGTGGGGATACCTTGATGATGAGTTTTCCATCAAGAGGATACTATGTGTTTTGGTGATATGGGTGATGGGTGGGACTCATGGCATATGACACCCATGGCATGGCATTATATCAGCATGATTATGATCTCTATTATCATGCACTGTTTCTGGTTTTATCTGTATGATTCGATCTCTATTATCATACACTGTTTTGGATATGATGTTTTACAGATACGACATGATGTATTATATCTGGATTTTTATGCTAACCCATGTGTTTGACCCTAATTGGAAAACCTACTGGGCGCGCGTTGTCTAACGCCCTACTTCTACCCTAGTTGATTACACAGGAATTGAACTGAACGATGGACGTGATCGGAGCCAAGTTTAGGAACTTGGATGATTAAGCTTCATTTTGTTTCAGTTACTCGTGGTTAACGTATTTGAGTAATTAGTTTGTGGGACTGTAATAACGTAGAGTCGGGTTTTGGAAACCCAGACTTGGCGGGGCGTTACAGTGACAGTACCTAATTAGCACATATTTTGTGCTCCCCAAAACTCCAACAATGTGTGTAATATCTTAGCCCTATCCTTATCAACCTTTTCATGCCATTGTGAAATCTCATCAGATCTTGCATGTTAGTCTATTTAACAAAAACCATGTTAATCATAGACAAGATATAAAAGGCATTCCATCAAATTAGCATACACAATAAATCAAACCATATCATTTCATTGATAAATTAGTACATATGGTTTAAAGAGGGGGATAACTTGGATGCTTAGTTTTAATACTAAAACTATAGTTTTTCCAAAATAAAGACTATGAAAAACTATCCTAAGCAAAGCCTTCGAGAGGAGGTGTGATGCTGGAGAAGAAGGATTGATACGTCGGGAAAGACTGATGATTGATTGTCGTAATGTAGAGATTTCATCGTGCACACTTTGAATGAATTTTTGCACGAAGTCATCTGGCCCATCCAGATGCTTCTCGATTTGAGAAACTCAATTTTTTATTTTGCAGATAAATCGAATCAAGGGTTGTGGGTGTCTGTATTTTCGACATTCACTTCTCCTTCTTCATCAGAACTATCCAGTAGGGACATCACTTCTGCTTTGGTTATCAGGTTTTGTCCAGATTGAGACCTGAGAAAATACTGACGGCTGGATTCAGTTTTAGGAGCAGGAATTTTTTTGTGAGGAGTACTCTTCTGAGCAGGACCAGGAGAGATAGATTCGGGAACATCCTGTACGAACCTAGGTGATCTCCTGAGGAAATGGACTTAGGGATTTTTCCAGTGGTCAAAGACCGAGATTTAGTTGTCTCCCTTTTTGACATGGATGCTTGGGAAGAGCTGACCAAGGCTTGCCTGAACACTAAATCTCACAAACACCATTACACCCTTACTTCTTGAAATGAGAGAAACAAAAATCCTATGGTTTTCCAGCGAGATTTTGCTCAGGGAGATTCTATCGACCAATCTAGGGCATGAAAGAAAAAGAGGAAATTGCCAGAGCTAAGCGGGAGAAGGAACGATGATTTTGAAATAATCTATCATTTTTGTAGAAAGAGGCCTTTTTAACTTACTCTTTCTGATTCACCGATGGGTCGTGACCAACGGCCGGTCAGTGTTGATATGTCGATAAATATTGGCCTGTCTCCCTTTTCGATTTTTCCCCTTTCAGACAGTGCTCTGATTTCCAACAGTACCGACTTGTCTGTTCCTACGACTAGTCTATCCTCTGACCTGGGTTGTAAAATGAAGAATGACTGGGTACGTGTGTGTGCGTGTGCCAGAGATGTTCATAGTTCATCGAGCTTTGCTTATACACTTTTAAATGCCAGATATAATACATACATTCACACCATTTTTGTGTCATTTGAAGATTCAATGCCCTTCTGAAAGTAGGTACAAAACATGGATAACAGATCTCTCTTGGATCCAAACCAATCCAAGTAACTTGGGCACATTTATTTTACCAATTTGAACATATTGCCTTGGTGTGTGATGTCATGTGATGCAGCATTTCTAGGCTTTTAGCAAAGACAAGGTGTTCCATGAACATAACTCATTCCACATAATGTAAAATATAACGGATATTGGAATGAGACACAATGCACACAAATCATACATTCATTTCCCGGTTTGAATATGGTTACCATGCAGATGGAAATGAAGTATGATGCTACACACACAGTTCTCATGTTATTACCCAAACATGTTAAACATTGTTACCATTCTTTCAAGGATCCTTCAATGAGGTTTATTTCCTGAAAAGAGTTGGTACTTAAATGGATCATTTGATCACTTTGATCAGTACTTTTGCTAGGCCACACCAAATAAAAATCCATTTAAAGACATACAATATGTTTCATTCCACACGGGATTCACAAGTTTAGGAACTTCGAATGAAACGATACTGTGTATGAAACGATACTGTGTATGTGTACCATACACAACCTATACATGAGGCAATGCACAAACAATATTCATTTCCAAAGGATGCTCAAATCACATGGCATATGAAATGAAATGAGACAAGTATAATCCAATACTAGAGTGCAAACCTACATGTTCATACGAGTATCTTGCATAAGATCAATCCTACAATCAAACAAGAACATGGATTGTAGGCAAGATACAAGGTGATTCCAAAACATGTTTCAAATGTGATACCAACGATGGTAGCCTTTTCCACATTTGAACACATCATTGTAAGACTTGGAATCTAAGTCCACAATTCGGTGATGGCCTTTTCTTAAATCTAGTTTTAATTTTGGGTACCTTCCCATTTGATCTTTATGAATCACAATTTCTAGATTTTGTACCATGAAGTTTTCCTTATCATAAGTGGCAAACATCTTGGTACATGGCCTCAAAGGATACTTGAAGGTCACTAGCTTCATCAAGTTCCTTTTCAGTATCCTCTTATTCTCTTAAGGATTTATCTTGGACAATTTCAATGAATGAACCATTCACCTATATTTTTAGTACATATATTGGTCAAGATAGGTGGTGTCATCCATTGGGTTAGAATTGGCAATTTTTCTGTGGATTCTTTCAGCCTCTTTTGTTGTTTCATATCTTTTAAATATTTTAAAGACATTATGAAATAACAATGATGAATGCTACAAGTGTTTGATTAAAGTGTATAGCCAATTCATCACTTGTAATAGCCCGGATTTTTAAATCGATATATATATATTCGCTACTATTTATTTTAATGATGGAAATTGAGAATTTTGATGGAATAGTTGTTAAGAGGATCAAAGTTTGGGCAAAGGCCCAAGTATGGTCCAATGGACCATGGATTGGATGAAAGTCATTTAAAGGGTCAATGATGATTAATTGGGTCCAATACCCATTTGGGACCCAATGGGTCAAGATAATTTAAGCTCTAAGGTAAATAGGTAGGAAATAAATTTAATTGCGCCATGGGCCCAATGGTGATCCAATTAGTTGGAAGGGATTGAAGTGATTAAAATCACCCAAGTTAAAGTGTAATTAATTAAATTTAAATCACCTAAGTTAGTAGTGAATAAATCAAGATGGCATAACCAAGTGGGGCCCACCTCCACCTCATCAAGTGAGGTGGCGTGTGGACCACGGCATAGGTGGGGCCGTGTAAGGGCCCAGAATTTTTAAATTAATAAAAATGTGGATATAGTTAATTTAATGATGAAAATTGGGAAATTGGTGGGATAAAAGGTAATGGGCCAAAATTTAGACAAAGGCCCAAGTATGGCCAATAGACTAATGTTTGGATTTAAATTTATTTAAATGGTTAATGAGGGTTAAATGGGTCAAGAATGGCCAAATTGGGTCAAATATTGGGACCCAATGGGTCAAGGTGGTTGTGCTCTAAGGTAAATGGGCTAGATGGAAATGTAATTGGGCCATGGGCCCAATGGGGATCCATTTAGAATGAATGGAATGAAATTTAATCATTTAAGTTATTTGGAACTAAACCAAAGTAATGTGGCCAAGTGGGACCCACCTTCACCTCATCAAGTGAGGTGGCGTGAGGGCCAATGATTGGTGGGGCCGCCACCATGGTTGACTTGGTCAACCATGGGTGGAATAATGGGAATTAGGTTAAATACAAATGAATTAACCTAAGGTAATTATCAAATTAATTAAGTAATTAATTTATTAAATTGGTGGCCAAATGGGGTTAAGATTGGTCAAACGGAGACCAAGCTACCCCACCTCAAAATTTACACACGTTGGGCTTGGTGGTGGTTTAGATGACCACCACCATAAAGCAAAGAAAATATCTTAAAAATATCTCATAAGGTTGGTGAAACCAATTAATGTAAAGTAAAAGTCTTTAAGTCACCAAATGAGATAAGTTTTGTTGGTCCTCCCATTCTCATTTTCTTTTCACAAACTCCACCTCTTCCACTCTCCAATGGTCGTCCCCTACATCCAAGTGAAGGAGAGAAAAAGAGCTAAGGAAAAGAGAAGAGAAGGAGAGAAGAAAGGAGTAGAAATTGGAGGGAAATCACTCTAAGGTGAGGGCTAACATCTTTCCTCTCATGATTTTTTCCCTCTCTCTCTCTCACACAAACCCTACCTTGGCCGATCCTAAGGCTGGGGTTTGCCACCATGGATCAAGAATCTTGACCTACCAAAGATAAAGAGGAAGGAGAGAGGAGGCTAAGGAGACCGACGGGAGCGGCGGAAATCGGAGGAGACATCGGATTGTGAGTATTTCTTAAACAAGAAATTTTGGATGGTTAGGGTTTAAGAATTGGAATTTATTTTATATGAATGTAATGGTGGATAGATAATTTTATGCTATGGAGTTTAAACCCATCAAATGAGAGGGTGGAAGATGGAGAAAACCCTAAATGGGTGAATTAGGGTTAGGGTAAGAAAATGAATAAATAGGTTATGTGCATTATGTAAATTATGAGATTAAGCATAGAATGGGATGATTGGCAGAAAAATTATTGGCCATAGGGTTAATGAAATGGTTATGATTTATGGAGAAATAAATGGGAAAATGTTGGTAATTTTGATGGACCCAAAGTATGAAATGATACCCTAAACTGGTGATGTAATAGGGATCAATTGATGGGTTTAGAGGATGGAAAAGAGGGATTATTGGTGGATCTAAAATGTAACAATGGACACAAGAAAAAAATGGGGAAAGGACACCATGGGTTCGGCCATGGTGTATGGCCGAACCCATGGCCCAATTGGGATCCATTTGGTGGGTTAAATTGGATGATAAATGGTGATTTAAATGCATGATGTAAACCTCTCATGGGAAGACTTGTGATAGATCTAAAATGTGCCAAAAGATTCAAGGAAAATGGGGAACAAGACATCATGGGTTCGGCCATGGTGTGTGGCCGAACCCATGACCCATTTTGTAGGTCATTGGATGAGCTAAGGTTGGGTCCATGTTTGTGTTTAGATGATGGAGAATCTTATTAAATGAGATGGCTGATTGTATTTCATGTTGAGTCATGGTTAGTGAATCCTTAATGGATCTAAGTTACGGATGAATTTTAGACTTAAAATATACATGAATAGAGGAGATATTAAACCATGGAAGTTTAGTGGCATAACCGTAATTATGGGCCACAATGAAGAACCATGGCTGAACCCCATGTATGTTGGACATGAACTTAGGTGCATTAAGATGACCTTATGAATGATTAAATTAAGCTTGGGGTTGATACATTTTAGTTTCATAAATTAGAATGCTTAAAGGGCTAAAATTTGGAATTATCATGTGTTTAAATCAATGGAAATGAGGCTAAGTTAAGGGCTGATTTTTAATGATCTTGTAACGTGGTTAGGGATCATTAATGAACCTAGGTTGTGGATCAATTTTTGGACTTAATCATGCATGGATAAATGGGTGATTAACCATGGAAAATGAGGTAGTGGCAAAACCGTAATTAAATGCCAAATTCAAGAATTCCATGGAGATTGATCATGGAATGAGGGGCTCTAATGTAATAACCTTATAAGTGGTTGATCAAGCCTAGGGTGGCCAAATTTTAAGACTTATGGGAGTAAAAGGTTTAATAGATGACATGGGACCAGACCCACAAAACCTAAATAGTGACCGGTTTTTCATATGGGCTTAGAAATGGTTAAAACATGGACTAATGACAAATGTGTAATAAGGTACTGGACATCGCAGGCAGTGAGCGATCGGTGACCGGGTTTATCGAACGGAAAACATAAAAGGACGCGAGTCGGTATTCGGTAGGATTCTAACCTTTTTGTAAGCCATGGATTGAGTGATGGTTGCTTTGAATTATCTTGGAAATTATATGGGTTGTTTTAATATTGGTTTTGAATTATGTATCATGTAGGGGTTTTTACTTGATTTACTCTGGTAAACATATAATTGGTTTAAAATGGGTTTTTAAAGGTATGATGTGTTTATTGAGGCTTTACTTGATCTAGTTTTGATAATCAAGTCATATGTTTGATTGATGGGATTTTTTTAAATGTCATGGTTGTTATTATATTCATTACATGGCACATGGCACCTACATCTCATGCATGGCATGGGAGGGATATGGCAGGGGAAGGATGAAATGAAACCGGAGTCCATGCTCCGTCGGGGCGACCGAGAACAGGCATGGGGACACGTTGACGAGGCTTTGCCGTCAAGGGGGATATTTTACGATTGGATCATATCTTGATGAGATTTTTCCATCAAGAGGGTCACGGCACGATGATGGTATGGATTATATTTTGAACATTATGTATGGATGAAAAAGGGGCATTGTACAATGATGATGAGATTGATGGATGGGATTCATGACATAAAACACCCATTGCATTACATTGTACCAAATGGCATGATTTTGATATAATATTTTTATATGCTTTGTTATCACTAATCCATGTGTTAGCCCTACTCGGAGTCCTACTGGGCGCGTGGTCTAACGCCCTACTTCTACCCTAGTTGATGACGCAGGAGGTGGCGAAACGGAAGGACGGGACGGGAGTCAAGCTTAGGAGCTTGGGAAGGCAGATTAATTATGTTGTTTAAGTGCATGTTGGAAAAATGTAATTTGAGTAGCTTAGCTTGTCGGAATTTAATAAATTAGATTACTGGCTATGTTTTGGGATTTTATTATGGACATTATGGTTTTGAGGTATTATAGAAATTTAAATGAATGTTATCTTCCTTGCTATCTCAAATCTGTAGGATAGTCTTTGTTGTTAATTCCGCACTGAGAAGTAATATTCCTTGAGCTTACATCTACGCGTGAACCGTACTCGTGGACTTGGCTCCACGCACGCGTAGGGTTGGCCAGTTAAGGGCCGGGCTTTAGAAGCTCGGACTTAACTCGCGTCGTGACGTCCACGCCCTTTGTCACTTTAAAAAAAAAATTTAACTCTTATTTGTGGTGAAACGGGGGGGGGGGGGGGGGGGGGGGGCGTTACAGGCCGACCATCATGGTTGACTTGGCCGACCATCATGGTTGACTTGGTCAACCATGGATAAGTCAAAGGGAATTAAGGAGGATCAAGTGAATTAAGATGAATTAATTAATGTAAAACATCTAAGTTAATATTTATTAAACCTAGGTGACATGGCCGAATGGGGCCCACCTCCACCTCATCAAGTGAGGTGGCGGGTAGGCTAAGAGTTGGTGGGGCCGGCCACCATGGTTGACTTGGTCAACCATGGGTGGATTAATGGAGAAGAATCAAGGAGATTAAAGGGGATTAAATGAGAATTAATTAACCTAAGTTGAGGATCCAATTAATTAAATAATTAGGTGAGTCAAATGGGTCAAAGAAGTGAGTCAAAGGGGTAAGTCAATGGGTGGTTTCATCTCATAGAAACCACCCAAACCACTCAAACAAGTCACCACAAAACCGTTGGCCAAGGGTGGTGGTTTCATCCCAACCACCACCACCAAAGCCATGTGAGCCCATACCCCTCTCAATGATGGATGGTCAATGGACTTGATGGGAAGACCAAACCACCTATCTAAGGACCCAAAACCGTTGGCATGGTGATGGTTTCATCCCAACCACCACCACTAAGGCATGTGAGCCCATGCTTGGTTGGTGAATGGGAATGATGGTGGAGTCTAACCCAAGCAACCAAATGAGATGGGTTTTCATCTCATTCCTCAATCCCATTCTCATCTCACTCTCTCCCTCTCCCCCTCCCCCTCCCTCTCTTGACCGATCCATACACAAGGGAAAAGAAGAAGAAAAGACTTAGAAGAAAGGAAAAAAACCAAGCATTGGCCGACCACCACTTCAAGATCAAGACTTGGGATATTTTTCCCATCCTTTCCTCCCCTCCCTCTCTCAAAAACCCACTCCATCTTAGCTGAACCAAACCTTGGAGTTTTTCATTGGATCAAGCCCACATCTTGGCTGAACATCAAGGAGAAGAAGAAAGGAGAAAGGCTAAGGATCCAAGTGGAGAAAAAAGAAGCTGGAGGAGCCGCCGGAGTGGTAAGTAATTCTCAACAAGAGTTTACATTTTTAAGGGTTAAAAAGGAGATCATGGAGTCCATTTTTATTAAATGGTGGCAAAAAATGTTATGGGCCATGGATTTAAAATTCATCCAAGGAAAGGATGAGAAATGGACAAACCCTAATGGGTGAGATAGGTTAAGAAAAATAAAGGAGCATTAAGGACATTATGTATTAAGGTTTATTAAACATGGAGATGTGATGATTTTTGAAGGAATCATGGACCATAGGGTTCAGCTATGTTGTATGGCCTAACCCCATGGTAGGTAATTAAGTAATTTTAATGGGGTTTTTAGGATTAAAACCATGGAAGGATGATTTATGATTTTAAGGTTTTAATGATTAAATGTTAGTGATTTTTAAAGGGATTTTAAATGAGGAAAATCATGGGAGATGTAAATGGTTTTGATGGCCTCAAAAGGCATGGATGAGGATGAACCATGAACCATGGGTTCGGCCATGGTGTTTGGCCGAACCCTATGGTGATGTAATAGTGGTTTTAATGGGTGAAAAGAATGGGAAAAAATGATTAAGAATGTTGATAGCTTAAATGGATTTTTAAGTATAGTAAATAATGTTTTAAAAGGGGTGGAAATAGTGATGAGCCATGGACCATGGGTTCGGCCATGGTGTATGGCCAAACCCCATGGGGAGATTTTGATGGATTAAGTATTTTGGAACCATGAAAAAAAAAATAGGGAATATGGCTAAGTTGATGGACCAAAATACATCTAATGATGATTAAGAAGGATGATTTAAATGTGTGATTTTAACCCCCTCATGGGAGGACTTATTGTGGATCTAAATGTGGTGAAAAGGTCCAAGAAAAAATGGGAAAAGACATCATGGGTTCGGCCATGGTGTCTGGCCGAACCCATGACCCATTTGTGAGTCATTCTATGGACTAAGATTAAGGTATATGCATGTGGTTAAATTAATGGGGATTAGATTAAGTAAAGGGTTGATTTTAATAATTTTATGTCATGGTTGATGGGTCATTAATGGATCAGTTATGGGTCTAAGGATGGAAAATTAAAATGAGCATTTAACCATGGAAGAGTAGTGGCAAAATCGTAAATATGGGCCAAAATGAAGAACCATGGGTTCGGCCATGGTGTATGGCCGAACTCCATGGGGGATGATCATGGACTTAGGTACATTTAAGATGACCTTATGGGTGGATCAATGAAGCCTAGGGTTGCTGGATTTTAAACCCACAAGATTAAGATGATTAAGGGATTAAATGGGACCCACAAACCTAATTAGTAGGGTTCGGCCATGGGGTATGGCCGAACCCCACTAAGGCATGTGTTAGGGACTTAATCATGGATAAAACATGGGCTGATTATTGATATGTGATAAGGTATCGGACATCGCAAGCGGTGTGCGATTGGTGACCGGATTCGTGGACGGAAAACGTAAAGGGACATTAGTCGGTATTCGGTAGGATTCCTACCTTATTGTAAGCCATGGATTATGTGTTATGTAATTGTTTTTCCTTGATTTATTTTGGTAATCATGTGATTGTTTTAAGATGTGTTTTAAGGCTATGAATTATATATTACATGGCATATTGCATTTACATCTCATGCATGGCATGGGAGGGATAATAATGGAACCGGAGTCCATGCTCCGTCGGGACGACCGAGAAGCAAACATGGGGATATCTTGATGTGTTTCATCCATGAAGAGGGGTACTATGAGATATAACCGGAGTCCATGCTCCGTTGGGGCGACCGAGAAGCAAGCATGGGGATACCTTGATGAGGCTTTGCCATCAAGGGGGATACCTAGTGTTGATCATATCTTGATGAGGCTTTTCATCAAGAGGGACATGGCATAATGATAGTATGGATGATGGGTGGGACTCATGACATTGACACCCATGGCATGGCATGGATTTTATATCTTTTGTTATATTATTCCCTATATGCATTGTTATCACTAATCCATGTGTTGGCCCTACTCAGAGTATCTACTGGGCACGTTGTCTAACGCCCTACTTCTACCGTAGATGATGACACAGGAAACGGAGGACGTGACGGGAGCCAAGGGTAGGAGCTTGGGAAAGCGGGCTAGATGTTTTACTTAAATTTATTTTGGAATGTAATTTGAGTAACTTAGCTCATCGGACTGTAATAATTTAGATTACTTGTTATGGTTTGGACTTTATTTTGGACATTATGATTTTGAGGTATTTTAGTAATTTAAGTAACATACGTCCTTGCAATCTAAAATTGGTAGGATAGTCTCTATTATAATTCCGCATTTAGTTATTTTCCGCGAGCTTACTTTTTACGTGTGAACCGTTCTCGTGGACTTCGTTCCATGCACACGTAGGGTTGGCCAGTTAAGGGCCGGGATTTAGAAGCTCGGGATTAACTCGCGTCGTGACGTCCCGCGCTCTTTGTCCCTCTTATTTCAAAAAAAAAAATAGACTCTGATTTTTGGATAATTAAATTAAAGCGATGAAAAGGGCGGGGTGTTACATCACTAGTCCAAGTAATTTGGTCTTTGGGCTTAGTAGTCATGGACATTTGAATGCTTATCCAATATCGTTTCCATAGACACAGACCATTTTCTATTCACATATTTCTGAATATATTTATTGATGCAAACTTTCAATTAAATATTTATTCCATTTTTCATCACAAATAGAGGTTTGGAAATATCATGGGTTTCTCTCATACCCATTGTTCTAGCACGGATTAACTCGGATGGTTAGATCCTTTACAAAAAGTACGAGGCTTTGATACCAATTGAAAGTCCATTTATCAATGGTGCTAGAACAATATGATTGACCCTAGAGGAGGAGGAGGAGGAGAGAGGGAGAGAGGAGAGAGGGGGGGGGGTGATTATGTCAATCCCATTTTCCATGCTGTTTACAAATTTCTTGATTGTTTTAAGTCCAGCGGAACATTAATCAAGAGATTTGTTTAGTGTGTTACATTGTTTATAAATTATTTAAACATTCACACTAAGATTATGACCCTTTTACATATTGCTTGATTATCGATGCTTGTGCATGTAATGCCCGCCCTTTTTCACCGAAATCAGTCTATTTTTTTTTTTAGATGAAGAGTGACAAAGGGCGCAGACGTCACGACGCGAGTTAAGTCCGAGCTTCTAAAGCCCGGCCCTTAACTGGCCAAACCTACGTGTGCGTGGAACGAAGTCCACGGGGAACGGTTCACACGTAGAAGTAAGCATCGGGGAACAGTTAAACCAAGTGCGGAAAATTATAAAATAGTCTAACCTACAAATTCTTAGATAGCAGGGAAGTTACATTCATTCAATCACCAAACATCCTCAAAATCATAATGTCCAAAGTAATTTCCAAAACATAGCAAGTAATCTAAATTATTACATTTCCGACAAGTTAAGCTACTTCAAGTTACATTATCCAAAATAAACATTAGTAAACTATCTAACCCGCCTTCCCAAGCTCCTCAGCTTGGCTCCCGTCTCGTCCTTCGCTTCCGACATCTCCTGCGTCATCAGCTAGGGTAGAAGTAGGGCGTTAGACAACGCGCCCAGTAAGACTCCGAGTAGGGCTAACACATGTATTAGTGGTAACAAGCAACACAGATAATAATATAACGAAAAACCACAGAATGAATGCCATGCCATGGGTGTCTGTGTTATGAATCCCACCCATCATCCTTACTATCCCGATGCCATATCCCCCTTGACGACAAGGCCTCGTCAAGGTGTATCCACAAATACAACATCCCCCTTGATGGAAGAACCATCATCAAGGTATAACAATAAATACCACATCCCCCTTGATGGAAAACCATCATCAAGGTATAACAATAAATGCAACATCCCCCTTGATGGAAAACCATCATGAAGGTATCATAATTACAAATGTCCCACTTGATGGCAAAGCCTCATCAAGGTATAATAATACATTTATGAAATATCCCCATGCTTGTTTATCGGTTGCCGCGACGGAGCATAGACTTTGGTTTCATTTCATCCTTCCCCTATCATATCCCTCCCATGCCATGCATGAGATGTAGATGCCATATGCCATGTAATATATGTAAATCAATAATAATAAAACCCATCTTAAAATAATTACATGATTACCAAATAAATCAAAAGGAAACCATCACATAATATTTAATCCAAAATCCATCTTAAAATATTTACATGATTTCCAAAATACATTAAAAGAAAACATCACATAATACTTAATCCCAAAATCCATCTTAAAACATTCATGTGCTTACTAAAATAAATCCAGGAAAAAAAACCCATATATAACACATAATCCAAGGCTTACAAAAAAGTAGGAATCCTACCGAATACCGACTAGTGTCCTTTTCCGTTTCCGTCCGATAATCCGGTCACCAATCACGCACCGCTTGCGATGTCCGGTACCTTATTATATATTACCAAATTAGTCCATATCTTATCCATGATCAAGTCCCTAAATCATGTCTTAGTGGGGTTCGGCCATACACCATGGCCGAACCTCACTATCTAGGTTTTGTGGGTCCCATTTAGTCTATCAAATATTTAAATCACATGGGTCTAAAAAATCAGCCACCCTAGGCTTTATTAATCACACATAAGGTTAATACTTAGAGCCCCCTAGGTCCATGATCATCTTCCATGGGTTTCTTCATTTTGGCCCATATTTACGGTTTTGCCACTACTTCTTTCATGGTTGGGTTCTCATCTTATTTCTCCATTCTTAGACCCGTAATTGATCCATAATCTTGGATCCATTAATGACTCACCAATCATGAGATACAACCATAAAAATTATTCACTAACTTAACCTAATTCCCATTAACTAAAGCATATCCATAGACTTTAATCTTAGCCTATCCATTGGTCCACAAAATGGGTCCATTGATGTCTCATTAACCATGCTATAACAACAATAGAAATTAGCCATTTAATTAACCTAATCTCCATTTATTTAAACACATATATAACCCCATACTTAGACCATTAAGTGGCTCATAACAATGGCTCATAAGTTCATTAAAAATCAGTCCTTTCAACTGAACCAAAATCCTCATTTTTCCTTGAGTCTTTGATTACACTTTAGATTCATCACAAGTCCCTCCATTGAGAGAACCTAAACCATACATTTAATTCATCATTCTTTAATCACATTTAAGTCCATTAACTTAGCCACATTCCCATTACAACTATCAACATTAGGTTTACATTGGTCCACCAACACCACCAACATTCCCCATTTATATATATATATTTTTTCATTCTTTTACATCCATCATCATTCCACATCTTCCATCCTTCCAAACCCATTTAAATTCACAACACAATAACCTAGGGTTCGGCCATACACCATGGCCGAACCCATGGTTCATGCTTTATTCCCATCTATGCCTTTCAAGGCCATAAAACCCCTTTGCATTTTCATGAATTTTCCTTATTTAGAATCCTTTCAAAAATTACTACATTTACTCATTTAAAATCTTAAAACCCTAACTCATCCTCCATGGCTTCCATTCTTATAGACCCTAAGAATTAAATCAATCACCTACCATGCTTAGGTACATTTTTAATACATAAAATCCTTAATGTATCCTTCAAAAATCCACATACACCCATGTTTAATTAATTTAATTACATATTGTCCTTAATCCATTTATTTTCCTTAACCTACTTTTTCTTTCCATTTTGTCCATTTATTCGTCCTTCCACGAAATGGATTTGAGATCCAAGGCCTATAATAATTTGGCCACCATCAAATTTAACAAAAATGGATCCCAAATCTTAAACCCTAAAAAAATCAATGTCTTGTTATAAAAATACTTACAATCCGTCGTCTCCTCCGACTTTTCCTTCCCCTATCGGTTTCCTTGGCCTCCTTTCTCCTTCTTCTTGATCCTTGGTCGGCTAGTATGCTTGATCAAGATGAGAAACCCCCAAGCTTGGGTTCGGCCATGGTAGGGTTTGATTTGAGAGAGAGAAGGGAGGAGAGGATAAAGAGATGTCTAGCTTCCTTGGCCTTGAGGTGGAGGGCCCAAGCTTAGTCCTTTCTTCTCTTCTTCTCTTCTTCTTTTCTCCTTGGTTTTCTTTTTCTCTTTTCCTTGGATGTAGGGGACGGCCATGAGAGTGTAAGGGAGGGAGAGAGGAAAATAGTTGATGGAAAAAGATGAAGAAAATAAGATAAAGTTTATCTCCTTTGGTAATGTAACTTACACTCCACTTTATCTCCTCTCACCAACTTAGATATTTATCATGCTTTATGGTGGTGGTTGGGATAACCACCACCCAACGTTTTTTGTGTCGTAGGGTAAGATGATTTGGGTCTTCCCATTTGACCATTTGACCACCCTTCTTGGATAACTTAAACATTTAATTAATTAATAATTAGGTTAATTTAATTCCCATTTACTTAATTCCATTTATTTAAATTGCCTTCATACATCCACCCATGGTTGGCCAATTCAACAATGGTGGCCGGCCCCACCAATCCATGGTCCACATGCCACCTCATTTGGAGAGGTGGAGGTGGGTCCCAATTGGCCACATCACCTTGGCCTAATTCAAATTAATTTGGGTGATTTAAACCCACCCAATTCATTCCCACTTATTGGATCACCATTGGGCCCATGGCCCAATTACATTTACCTCCAACCCAATTACCTTAGAGCTTACACTATCTTGATCCATTGGATCCCAAGTGGGTATTGGGCCCAATTTGACCATCCTTGGCCCAATTGACCATCATTGACCCCTTGAATAAATTTAAATCCAATCCATAGTCTATTGGGCCATACTTGGGCCTTTGTCCAAATTTTGGCCCATTTACCATTTATTCCACCAATTTTTCCAATTTTCATCATTAAAATAAATAATATTCACATATTCATTGACTTACAAATTCCGGGCCATTACAGTGCACAATGTGTAACATAAGATAATTAATATGCAAAGTGATGTGTGTTGAGAAAAGTACTTGAATACTAAATACAAACACACAAGTATCAAACACCATAAAACCAATTTTAAAGTGGTTCGGTCAGCCAACCCACATCCACTGTTAGGACTCGCTCAACCTTAAGCTATCCCCAAATCCACTAAGTGGGGACTTACACCCTCACAATTTGAGTAGTAATTCCACCTTAATCAATCGACTGGGAATTTCACCTATTCATTTGGCTGGGAATTTCACCCACCTATGTGCCAGAGATGACGTTCCACATTTTCTATAGTGGATCCGGAACCAAACTTCCTTAATCCATTTTCGGAACAAAGGTTTTAATTCAAAATTAAAACCAAAAAGAACTTGCCTTTGTAGCTCTATCTCTTGATGTGTGCTTCATGAAAATCCCATCCAATGTGTTCCGATGCCCCACCTTATAACCGCCGCAAAACAATCACAATCCATGGTGACAATGAAACTGGTTTGGTCACAACTTTCCTAGATTATAATTCTTCCTTTCTCTTTCTCACTTACAAACTCAATCAATAGATTGGTTGTTTATGATTTTACTCTTTTCCTCTCTCTCGCACAACTCAATCCATATGATTGATTTCCCAAGTATAAACACGAGAGAGAGAGTGACCCTTCTATTGGCCCTTTGTTTAAGCTCACTGATAAAGATGAGGGTCTAACTGATTTTACCGAAAGATGCCAACTAGTTGTATAAAGATTGGTTTATATAGAGAAGGCAACCAGTTACAACAACGGTATTGTACCGACAGGTCGGTCGCATCGAGGGGTCGGTGACTAGAAATGTTACCGTTACAAACCCGATTGTTGTGCATTAAGTGCACTTCCAACGATAGTATTCTTTCTCGGTTGACAATTATGGCACCGAGGGGTCGGTCCATACGAGAGGTTCGATCTGGGGCAACACCATGCTGACAGAGTTCCAAAAATAAAAAAAACTTATCTAAGAGTCGTTGACTACGAGGGGTCATTTCAGCCTTTCACTGAGGGGTCGGCGCATACGAGACTCTCGATCAGAGGCTTTCCTAGAATGACAGTTCAATGATCCAGAACCTATGTCAATTTGGTCGACCAGTCTTTGACTACGATGGGTCGATCCTGTCTCCACTAAGGGGTAGGTGAGAACGATCGGTCGATCCGATAGTGAAACCAAATACATATTTCCAAGTAGGGTTCCAATTCACTGTCAAGTTTTCTCTCTAGACTTTTTATGATTTAACCATTTGTTCAGCTAAGCCTAGCGATAGTCCTCTCTAAGGTGTGGGTACCTCCTAAAGTCATCTATGGTCATAATACATGTTTTGTGATTGCCATAACGATGGGCTTCAATCTGGTGGAGCATGATCTTCACTTTTAATCACTTTGGATCTTCATGCTTCTAAGCAAGTGCATCTTTCCGAGTCATGGAATTGACAAACTTAGGGACTTGGCCAAACCGAGGCACTAACATATATATATATATACATATACATATACATAATACATATACATATACATATACATATACACATATACATATACATATACACATACACATACACATATACATATACATATACACATACACATATACATATACATATACATATACACATACACATATACATATACATATACATATACACATACACATATATATATACATATACATATACACATACACATATACATATACATATACATATACACATATACATATACATATACATATATACATATACATATACATATATACTATACAATACATATATACATATACATATACATATATATATACATATACATATATATATATATAAACAATTATTCATATTTTTTCATAAAGATTTTATTTTCTGGGATTTAGACTCAGAACAACTTTTACAGCCATATTAATAATAGTTGGAAAAGGAAAAACATTCATGAGTCAAGTAATCACCATAGGAATACTCGTGGAGACTTATACTAAGTGAGTTTTAGTGTCTTTTGATTTTTCTGAGGGTTATAAGTAAAATCCTATTTCTTTGTTAAGCGCATTAAGTTGTTGTAGATCTCATTATTGTTTTTGTAACGCCGTGCCCTTTTTTACTCACCGAAAATCAGAGTATTTTTTTTTTTGAAATAAAGAGTGAGAGAGAACGGGACGTCACGACGCGAGCTAAGTCCGAGCTTCCAAAGCCCGGCCCTTAACTGGCCAACCATACGTGTGCGTGGAACTAAGTCCACGAGAACGGTTCACACGTAACAAGTTAAGCTTCCAGAATGTAAACTTAATGTGGAATTATAATAGAGTTTTATCCTACCAATTATTAAATAGCAAGGAAGTACATCACTTCATAATAATTATCTCAAATTAAAATGTCCAAAATAAAAGTTCAAAACATAGCAAGTAGTCTAAATTATTACAGTCCAACAAGCTAAGTACTCAAATTACATATCCATGAATAAAACTTAAATAAATCAATCTAGTTCCTCCAAGTTCCTAAGTTTGTCTCCGATCACGTCCTTCTCTTTGTCCATTTCCTCTGTCATCATATAAGGTACAAGTAGGGCGTTAGACAACGCGCCCAATAGGTACTCCGAGTAGGGTCAACACATGGATTAGTATAACAAAACACATAGATATAAATAATATCAAAACCATGCAAGTCAATACCATGCCATGGGTGTCATATGCCATGAGTCCCACCCATCAACCATATCACAATCACATAGTATCCCTCTTGATGGATAATGCACATCAAGGTATCCCCACGAATGCCTTACGGATGCCCCGACGGAGCGTGGAACTCCGGCTAGATTTCAAACATAGTATCTCTCTTGATGGATAATGAACATCAAGGTATGCCTACGAATGCCTTACGGATGCCCCGACGGAGCGTGGAACTTTGGTGTCAAATCAATCATACATCCCTCTTGATGGATAATACACATCAAGGTATCCCCACGAATGCCTTAAGGACTCCCCGACAGAGCGTGGAACTCCGGTTACATTTCAAACATAGGATCTCTCTTGATGGATAATGCACATCAAGGTATCCCCACAAATGCCTTACGGACGCCCCTACGGAGCGTGGAACTTCTGTTACAAATCAATCATACATCCCTCTTGATGGATAATGCACATCAAGGTACCCCCACGAATGTTTTACGAACGCCCTGAGGGAGCGTGGACTCCGGTTACAATTGATCCCTCCCATGCCATGCATGAGATGCAAGTACAAACATGCTATGTAATAATACAAATCATAGCATTAAAATCCCATCATTAAGACATATCATTTGATACCAAAATAATTCAATTAAAACATTCACATATACATATTCCATGGTTTTCAATAAGGTAGGAATCCTACCAACGTCAAAATACCGAGTCCTTGTATTTCCGTCCAAAAATAAATCACCGATCGCGTCAAGCCGATCGTACACCGCTTGCGAGATCCCGTTACCTTATTACATATAAATAAGTCAAACCAATGATCCCTTTGATTTACAACCATCCCTACATTATCCTATGTCCTTTCCATTTACAACCATAGTCTTTTATTTTAAACCAAGTGGGTCCAACATCATACCATCTTTTGATTCATTAATCGAAACACACATAAGTTAATCTTTTAACATTAATAAAACCCAAAGTCCACAAAACATTCTCCATGGGGTTCGGCCATACACTATGGCCGAACCCATGGTCCTATCATTTTCACCATTTTTCCATCTTAGCCATTATTCTTTCCATAGCTAATCACTCCTTTTATTTATACATACTTAGGTCCATAAATGATCCATAAACATAGATACATAAATGATTCATTAATCATGACATAAATCCCTAACAAATCCCTCCATTCCTTAGCTTGATCATTCATTCATTTAAACATGCATAGATCCATAAATGACCCATTAAAATGGTTCATGGGGTTCGGCCATACAACATGGCCGAACCCATGGTGTCCCATTTTCATCCTCCCTTTAAATCAGTTACAACATTAGGTCCATACATCAAGTCCCTCCATGGGGGGGTGGTTTAATCATACACTTAGGTCCATCTCTTAAATCATCATCTACCACATTTAAAATCCATTAAAATTACCAACATTCTCCCATCATTTTCATGGTCCAAATACATCTAAGTCCATCAATATCTCTCCAAGGGGTTCGGCCATACAACATGGCCGAACCCATAGTCCATGGTTCTTCACCATTTACAACATTTGAGACCATTTAAAATCATTAACATTCCTCCATTATTTCCCTCCTTTAAAACCCTTTAAGATCACCAACATACTTCCATGGGGTTCGGCCATACAACATGGCCGAACCCTATGGTTCATCACTTATCCTTAAAAATCACATACCTATGATTATATCCCTTGATGGGGTTCGGCCATACATCATGGCCAAACCTCATCCAACCCTTCCTTTGTCCTTAATAGTCCATACATAAAATCTAGGGTTTGGCCATGCAATGGCGAAACCATGATCCTTGATCATATTCCTTATCTTGGACATGCATGAGGTCCTTAGCCATATATACATAACAATTAGGGTTCGGCCATGCAAGGGCCGAACCATGATCCTTGACCATTCTTCATGTTTAGCCATGCATGTTGAGATAAACCATATATATATAATGTCCTTAGTAATCCATCTTACCCATTAGGGTTTTGTCCATATTTTCCATCTATTTCTTCTATGGATTTTAAATCCATGGCGCATAATATTTTGGCCAACTCTCCAATCCAAAAATGGGATGTTCTTTTAACTTCTTTTCTTACTTAATAAATCTTATCAAGTAATTACCGATTCCGCGACTCCTCCAGTTTCTTTCGTTTCGACTTGCTCCTCCGCTCTTTTCCTTCCTTAGTCTTTCTTCTTTCTTCCTCCTTGATCTTTGGCCAAGAGTGAACTTGAGAGGGAGAGAATCTAAGTCTTCTTCCTTTGTCTTTGTGAGAGGGTCGGCCCTAGGGTTCTTGTGAGAGGGAGAGGAGCTTGAGATGGAAAACTCTAAGTCCTTTCTCCTTTGTCTTAGAGGGAGGGTCGGCCTTGTGTGAGAGGGAGAGAAGCTTGAGATGGAAAATACTCTTAAGTGTTTCTTGTCTTGAGAGGGGGATCGGCCAAGAGAGAGAGGGAGAGAGTGAGATGAGATCAATGAGATCAGAAGCCTTCTTTCCATCTTGTCATGGGGTTCCTTGGGTTAGACTCCACACTCATCAGTGTGGAGTCTTCCCCATGAGCGCTTTGACTAAACAAGGGCGTGCATGCCCTCCACAAGGCACATACCACTCCCATCCAATGGTTTTGGCTTGTGGTTTACTTTTGGTGGTTTGGTGGTTTGCATGAGATGGAACCACCACCTCTCCTTTGACCAACCATGACCTTGCATGCCTCCACATGGCACATACCACCCTTCCAACGGTTTTGAGCTTGGTGGTTTCCTCTTGGTGGTTTAGTGGTTTGCATGGGATGGAACCACCACCTCTTCTTTGACCAACCATGGTCTTGCATGCCTCCACATAGCACATACCACCCTTCCAACGGTTTTGGTGGAGCGGTTTCCATGAGATGGAAAACCCTCTTTGACTCACTCCATCTTTTGATCTTTTATGTGACTCACCCCCATTTGACTCACTCCATTTAAATGCAACTCAATTTCAAACTCAATCATTTGAATTTATATCTAACTTAGGTGATTTAATTAAATAATTTAATTCTACTTACGTCACTTGATTCTCTTTAATTCATCCATGAACTCACCCATGGTTGACCAAGTCTACCATGGTGGCCGGCCCCACATGTGTCTTGGTCCACACACTACCTCACTTGAGGAGGTGGAGTTGGGTCCCACTTGGCCATGCCACTTGGATAATTCCACTCCTACATATGCCAATAAGATGGACCCCATGCCTTTGATCTTAATCGGGTCCATGACCTGATTAACTCCATTCCTTACCCATTTACCCTAATCATCAATCCATCTTGATCCCATTGGGTCCCAATTGGGCATTTGACCCAATTGACCACTTTGACCCAATTAAATAAAATCAAGCCTATCCATGGTCCATTGGACCATACTTGTGCCATTGCCCCAATCCTTATTCATTAAACATCCCTTCCATCTATAATTCATATTTTTTCACAATTAAATTAAATAATAGCCAGTATATTTATTGAATTGAAAATCCGGGCTATTACAGTTTATCTTGGTCATATTACTGAGAACACAATCAAAATGGGGTTACTACACCTGAAATTTTTCTAAATTTATTCGAAACAAGGAAATTACCTATTGAAACTTAAGATAGGATATAGGTAATTTTCGAGTCGTTTGCTTTCAAGCCTATCTAATTTTGTTCAAATTATCTAAATAGTTCCCAGTTGAGCATTATTGAAAAATTAGCTTGTTTTATTGTTTAGCCATGTCTACTGTACCCAACTCTGGTTGTAGAGTTTGAGCCAAATTGAAATATCTATGACCTATTCTAGGGCTCAGAAAAGGTTGGAGATGAAAACCTGGGATGGTACTCTAAAAAATAATAGCACTTGAAAAGAAAAGAAAAGAAATGAAATGAATGAAGTAGAAAAAAGAAAAAAAGAAAAAGAAAAGAAGAGAAAGAAAGGGAACATCTAGACATCAAAAAGGAGGATGTGAAAAAGAAAACAAATAGAAAATGAACAATATTTTGAAGAGTACTGAAAGCAAACTAGAGTAAGAAATATTTTTGAAATTCCCAGTGTGATAGAAAAGATGAGTAGAAGGGGAAGAGGGGGGGGGGGGGGAAGGGGGAGGTGGTGTGGGATGAATAGATCAATCCCAACGTTAATAGTCTTTTCAAAATTTTCTTGATGAAAGAGAAATTGTGCAGAATTAAATCTTAGTTAATCAAGTGTGTGATTTTGAAAGTGTACAAGTTAACAATCAATCAATCACACAGAGAGCGATGCACACGATGGGATGGGGGGGTGGAAGGTGGGGTGAATAGATCAATCCCAACGTTAATAGTCTTTTCAAAATTTTCTTGATGAAAGAGAAATTGTGCAGAATTAAATCTTAGTAAATCAAGTGTGTGATTTTGAAAGTGTACAAGTTAACACTCAATCAATCACACAGAGAGACGATGCACACGATGTATAGTGGTTTGGTTCTATAACACCCCGTATTTTCAAGCTAGGGATATTTACGAAAAATGCCATTGGGATCGTAAATTAAAAGGTTATGATCATAGATGAAAAAATGGTGGGACCCATTGTTCAATTAAGATCCAAAGTACATATTATAAGGGTCAAATTAAATTAAAGGGGTAATGTACATCTAATTGGTTCAAGGTGGTTATTTGGGTCAAAGGACCCAATTGGGACCCAATGGGTCGTGGTGGACTTGTTTGACCATTGGGTGAGCTCAATTTTAATTGGGTTAGGCTGAATTGATTGGGAATTAAACGGAGGATAAATGGGTAGGCTAGATGCAATTGGGTAAACCCCATTTAAATAGACAATGGTCACTTAAATGGGTCATGGCGTCTAATTGGGTCAAGAGGTTCAAATGGGACCCAATGGGTCGAGCTGACCATGTTGACCATGGTTGACCATGTGGACCCTCAAGTGAGCTCAAAGGATGAGTCAAATCAGGTTGAGTTGGGGCTGAAGTGAGTTGGATTTGAATCAAATAATGGAGTTGACTCAAGTGCATTAAATGAATGGCATTAAATGGGGTGAGTTGAGCTAATGAGTTGGGTGAGTTAAATTGGAAACCAAAGGGACTTTGAATTCAAGTGAGTCAAATGGGGAGGTGAGGAGTTGCCTTGATCTCAAACACCACAAAGTCAAGTCCCACACGTTGATGGCATGGAGTGTTTCCCATGCATAAGATTTAATGAAATGGGATAAGAATTACATGGGGAATTTGGAGGGTTTCCATCTAATGATGGAAATCCAAGACCCAACGTTGGGAGTGCCAAGGAATGCCTTGGTTTGTGTCAAAAGACTCCTTGGTTAGACCAACATTTATGAGGGTAAATGAGAGGTTTGAGAGCTGATATACAAAAGAGATGCAACACACCCTTTGGCCGAATTTGATCACAAAGAAACCTTAGAACTTCATTTCTCTCTCTCTTTCTCTCAAAACCTATCTCTTGGCCGAATCATCCTTTAGTGTTTTCACCATTGATCAAGCACACAATCAGCTAAGGACTAAGGGAGGCTAAGGAAAATAGGAAGCAAGAAGGAGCCAAGGAAAATTGGAAGAGTGTGGATTGGTAAGTACTTCATTAGGTTTTGTTAATTATCATGATCAAGGATCATGGTTTGGTCTTTGAATGGCCAAACCCTAATTTATAAGTGTAAGAACCTTCAAAGATAAAATTGGTGGATGAGGTTCGGCCATACCATCAAAGAAGGTGATCATGCTATTCTAATTGTATGAAGAAAAGTAAATAACCATGGAGGGTTTTTTCCGATATTGTAAAGGGTTTTAAATCATGGATTTAAATGTCATGATTTGGCCATGGTATGGCCGAATTTATCAAAGGTTTAAACCATGGAAGATGGTGTTTAAAAAGGGTTGGAAATGGATCATAGGGTTTGGCCACTTTGGATGGCCGAACCCCATGAAATAATTTGGTTATGTTGATGGTTTTTGTAAGTTAAAAACCATGCAATATGATGGGCACTTTTAGATGTTTTAATTAGACATAAGATGTATGTTAAAGGGTTCAAATCATGGGTCATAGGGTTCGACCACTTTGGATGGCCGAACCCCGTGAAAGGATTTGATAATTTTGTATGGTTTTTGGAGAGATAAAAACCATACCAATGTATGAGAGTTTTTAAGTGTTTTATTTGGAATAAAAATTGATGCTTTAGATTGTCTATTGGATGGCTGAACCATATTAAGATTATGGTTAAAATGTTGAATATGAACCATACACAAAGGATGGAAGATTTGCATCAAGAGAACCATAGGGTTCGGCCATGTGTATGGCCGAATCCCATGGGTCATTTTAATGGGTGTTTAAAGATAAGAACAAACTTGGGAATTATAAATGGATTTGTAGTATGTAAATAGATAGAAATAACGAACCATAGGGTTCGGCCATATGTATGGCAGAACCCCATGGAGTGATTTTGATGGATGTAAGTAATTTTGGAATCAAGGAAATAATGGAAGATTAAGGGATAGTTAATTACATGGATACATTGGTAACTAATCTTAAGTATAAAGGACAAAGGACCAAGTTTGAGGTAGTGAGGTTCGGCCATGTTGTATGGCCGAACCCCACTAAGGTGGATTGGTTATATGGACTTTGATTATTAAGCAAAGATTAAGCATTAGTGGGTCTAGTGGCAAAACTATAAATACAAGCCATAATGTAAAAATGGAAGGAAAGATTAAAGGACTTGAAAAGAGGGGTCCAAAACCAAAGTGGTACGGTTCGGCCATGCTGTATGGCCGAACCCAACCAAGGTATAATATTTAATATAAGGTGTAAGTTATATAGATGGTATTGATCAAATGAAAAGGAAGATCAAATCCAAAGTGAGTGAGGTTCGGCCATGGGTATGGCCGAACCCCACAAGATGGTTTATGTGATCTAGACTTAATGAGAAATCAAAAGGTTATGTTATTGACTTGTTGATATATAAACAAGGTAACATGACCTCACAAACGGTGCAAGACCGTGAGCAGTTGTCGGATTAAGAAGCAAAGGACACTTGAGCGTTCTTTGGTAGGATTCCTACATCATTGAAACCATGGATATGTATTATGTACTTTTGATGATTTTATTTCATGTTTGATAAGTTATTTTGGTATCAAACCACTTGTTGCAATTATGGGATTTTCATGCTATGTTTTGTAATATTCTGTAGCATGTTGGCATTTGCATCTCATGTATGGCATGGGGGGGGATGTTATGCAACCGGAGCCCACACTCCGTCTGGGTGTTCGTAAGTCGTGAGGAGTAATTTGATGTGGTAATACTATCAAGAGATGAGAATACTATCAAGAGATGAGACTACTATCAAGAGATTATATGTATGTGATGAGTGGGACTCATTGCATAAGACATATGTTAGCATGACATGACACTGAATCGGCATGACATGATCTTTATTATCATGCAAGTTTACTGGTTTTTATCTGTATGATTGGATCTATGTTATCATACATGATTTTGATACGATGTTTTATAAGTATGATATGGTATATTATATACTAACCCATGTGTTAGCCCTAATCGGAATACCTACTGGGCGTGTTTTCTAACGCCCTGCTTCTACCCTAGTGGATAACGCAGGAAAAGGAAAGGAAAAGGCCGAGGATCTCGAAGGAAGCCAAGCATAGGAGCTTGGGTGTTTGAATGGAATTTATATATGGATATTTTGTTTATGCTTGCAAGGATATGTAATAACTTAGAATATTGCTATGGTTTGATTTAGTTTGAATGAATGTTTAGTTTAAAGTAATTATGACTTGTACTTGCTATCTAAAGAGCTTATTCCGCAATTCAGTTATGTATATTGCGCAAGTTTTACTTAGTTCCATGTGTGGATTGGTTTTCATGAGCTTAGTCCCTGCACACATGGGTGGCCAGTTAAGGGTCGGACTTGGAAGTCTAGACTTAGCTCGCGTCGTGACGCACCTGTAGCACCCCAATTTCTCAATGAAGTGGATAATTACGAAAATGCCCCTGGATTGTTAAATTAATTATTTTGTGATGTCAAATAAGGAAATGGTAGGGCCCATTGCTCAAATTAAGATCATATGAGCACATTATAAATGTCAAGTTTGATTGAATGGGTAATGTACATCAATTGGGTCGAAAATGGCTAAAATGGGTCAAAGGGCCCAATTGGACCCAATGGGTTATAATGGATGATTTGACCATTGTGTAAGCTCAAATTAAATGGGGTTAAGCTTAATTGATTGGAAATCAAGTATAGCAAAAATGGGAAGGCTTGATGCACAAGTGAAAACCATTTAAAAGTGGCAAAATCAGCCCATTAATGGGTCATGGGGTCAAAATGGGTCAAAGGGCTGATTGGGGACCCAATGGGTCAGGTTGACTATGTTGACCACGGATGACCATGTGGGCCCTCAGATGAGCTCAAGTCAAGTGTGAGTTAGTTCAGCTTGAGTTGGACTGATTTGGAGTGAGTTTGATTTAAGAAAAGAGTTGACTCAAACTTGGTGCATTAAATGTGTTGAGTTGGATGAGTTGAGTTGGAATATAAAGATCATGAGTCAAGTGAGTCAAGAGGAGGTGGAAAGGAGTTTTAATCTCACCCAACACTTAATCAAACCCATGCCAACCATTGGAATGAAGAGGTGCCTTGGCAAAGACAAGGGACACCAAGGTTGGGCGGCACCATGCATCTCATGAGATGCATGTGTCAAATATGAAGAGATGCAACGTTTGGGTGAAGGGGTGTCTTGGATGACACCCAATATCCCATCGGTTTTGGCAAAATGTAATGAGGGAAAATGAATGGAAGATGGGGCTAAAATTACAAAAGGGAAAGACCACCATAGTTGGCCGATTTTCATATTGAAAATCCAAAGAATTCCCATCTCTGTCTCCCTCTCTCCAAATTCATTTTCTTGGCTGAAACAGCAAAGGTGTTTGCACAACTGGTCAAGCATAAAACAGCAAAGGAAGGAAGGCAAAGAAGGATTGGAAGTAAAGATTAAAAGCAAGGAAGTTTGGTAAGTGTTTAGTTGTTATTTTGGTTTAATAAAATGGAACAAATGGAGCATGTAATGGGCCATGGTTATGGCCGAATGCATCAAGGTTTTAACCTTGGATTAGATGGCTTAAAAGGATAAGGAAATATGCCATTGGGTTCGGCCATCTTGGTTGGCCGAACCCCATGAAAAATATGGATTGGATTTGATGTTCTTAAAGGTCAAAAACCATGTCAAACCATGGTGAATTATACACATGTTAATTGGGTCATTTTGTGGCCGAATTAAGTAAGGTTGTAAAGTGTGTTGATAAGGTTTAAAGTATGGAAATTTAGAACATGGAGTTCGGCCACTTTGGATGGTCGAACCCCCATGGAAATAATTGGTTGATTTGGATGGTTTTTGGAATTTAAAACCATACAAGTATGGGACTGTTTTTAGATGTTTTATTAGACTTAAAGTGTATGTTTTAAAAAGTTTAAAACATAGATATGGAAGTTTGATTTAGACCTAGATGAATGATTAAGAAGTTCAAAACCAAAGGTCATAGAGTTCGGCCAATGAGCATGGCCGAACCCCATGTAATTAGGTTGGTTATTGGATGATTTTTAAGTGGTAAGACTCGGTTATGTTATGCTGTTTATTACATGGTTATTGAAACATAAAAGTATGTTTATGAGGATCAAGTCATGGACATAAGGTTCGGCCACCTTGGAGGGCCGAACCCCATGAAAGTATTTGATGATTTTTGTGAGATAAAAACCATATAAGATTATGGTGTATTATGGGAATTAAATAAGGATATGTTTACTGTTTTTGGTTGGTCAATATATGGTTGAACCATGTATGGTTCATGGTTGAATTAGCATGTTAAAACCATGAGTAATCATGGTGAATATTGAACCAAGTGAACCATAGGGTTCGGCTATGGGTATGGCCGAACCCCATGGGCTATTTTTGGGTGAAAAGATTGGATTGATTTCCATTAGTAACTATGATATGTTTATGTATTGATTTAAGAATTACCTCGGTTTAGGTATGGATTTAATAACAAGCTGATTAATCATAAATTAGATCAAAAGTGGGACAAAAATCAGATTTGGTGAGGTTCGGCCATGTGGTATGGCCGAACCCCACAAAGGGTCATTGGTGGCCTTAATGTGTAGTTAATTATGTGATTTAAAGAAGCAAATAAAGATGTGAGGTTCGGCCATACCCATGGCCGAACCCCACCAAGGTGTTTTGGTCATAGTCAAGGATCTTTAAGGAAAAGGTTGGTCTCAATGGCATAATGGTAGATATGGGAGAAATGATCAAAGGTAGAATGATCATAGGTATGGTTGTATGGACCCAAAACAAAGGGGTATGGTTCGGTCATGCTGTATGGCCGAACCCTACCAAGGTATTTTTGTAGAATTTGATGCTTAATAGGGATTAAACGAATGAGAGACCAAAGGATAAAAAGGTGATGTTCGGCCATGGGTATGGCCGAACCCCACATAGTGCATTTTGGGACTTAGACCAAGTTGGAATTACATAATGAATGTTTGATTTGCTGCTATGAAAATAAGGTATCGAGACTTGCGAGAACGGCATACGAGTCGTGAACGGCTGACGATTAAGAAAGATCGAACACTGAAGAGAATCTTCAGTAGGTTTCCTACCTACTTGTAACCACATTTACACTTGTTTTCATGATGGTTTTTATGAAATATTGTCATACTATTATTTATCATATTTTGAATGATGAGTTATGTATTTACAAATGACATATAATGCATTGGCATCTCATGCATGGACATGGGATGATGATTGAGGATATGCTATGTTGCAATTATGAGTTATCGTCCTCCTTAGGCGATGAGAGTCCCGCTAGGAGAAGTAACATGATGATAAGAGTCACATTGGTCTCCTTAGGCAATGAGAGTCCCGCCAGGAGGACTAATATGTGATATGAAACAACTCAATGATGAAGTGTTTTTCCACAGGTAACGAGGATTACTGTGGATTACCTTATCGTGTGAGTTCCAGATGAAAGTGTATTGTGATTTACCTTGACGGTGAGAGTCCCGTCAAGTGATGGCTATGTATGTGTGATGGGGTGGGGCTCATTACATTTGCATACATACATAGCATGGTTTTATATGTTTTTTATGATCATGTACTACGATATATATGCATGTTTTATATGCTAACCATGTGGTAGCCCTGATCGGGAACCTACTGGGCGCGTTGATCTAACGTCCTAATTCTATCCTTAGAGGATAATGCAGGAACAAGGAAAAGGAAAGAGAAGGTCGATGACCGGGAGGGGAGCCAAGCCTAAGCGCTTGATTGATGAACAAGACTTCTTATTTATTGTTGTTTGAGTTATATTTGATGGACATGTAATAAGTTAATACTTTGCTATGGTTTGATTAGGTTATTAATTATGGATGGTTATTTTACGTTAATTATTAATTGAGACTGTTACTTGCTATCTATTCATTTTATTTCCGCAATTAGTTTAGTTTATTCCGCAAGTTATTGTTTAGTTCCATGTGTGGATTATTTATCATGGTCTAGTCCATGTACACATGGGTGGCCAATTAAGGTTCAGACTTGAGTAGTCTGAACTTAACTCGCATCATGACGTCCCTCCGCCATTGTCCGGTGTTTAAGTTTTAAAAAAAAATAGACTTTGAATTTTTGTCTCGGAAAGGGCGGGGCGTTTTAGCTCCCCGCTATCTTCCACTTTACTTGTTATAAAAAAAGAAAATTAGACTTTGATTTTCGGAAGGGTGGAAAAGGGCGGGGCGTTAAAGGTTCGTCAACCTACATCCACTGTTAGGACTCTCTCAACCTTGAGCTATCCCCAAATTTACTATGTGGGGGCTTACACCCTCACAATTAGAGTAGGAATTCCACCTCACTCAATCGGCTGGAAATTCCACCCACCACTATACCAGAGACTACGCTCTAGAGTTTTTTTATAATGGTTCCAGAGCAAGTCCCCCTTAATCCACTTTACACTGATATAATTTTAAAAATGAAATTAAAAGCCAATAAACACTTGCCTTAGAAATTGGGTATACCAATATCTATCTTAGAATGATGTGCTTAATCCTTCTCTCTTAATCTCAATCTCAACTGGATTGGATACTTGAATGATTTGGTGATGATTTTCCAAAAGAGAATAAGCCAGGATATTTTGCCTTTGATCCTTGGGAGTTTTACGTTGAGAGTGTTTATTTTTATACTCTGAGGGTCTCTGAAAAACTCACCAACAAATGAATTATTTATAGGCAAAACAGATATTCTTGAAAACAAAACCAACCCGACCGTCCGTGTTTGAATTCATGCTCACCAACCCGCTGTTGTGCATTAAATGCACTACAACGCACAATAATGGTAACAATGCGATCGGTCGTGTCCACGACTGATCATCCGTGTTCCGGATAAGAGATCGTGGGTTGACGATGGAATCGACCAAGGCTATCCTGTTATGACAATTCTTTGTCAATACAGACCTCACCCGAACCCAGGGCAACAGGTCGTGTGTCCGATGTGATATTGCCCTATCCTGGCGATTGGTTGTACGACTACGTCTCATGCTATACAACATGAAGGGTCGCCTCTAGACAATTTGATCGTCTTGAGCAAAACTATAAATAACAATCCAGATCAAGGCTAAATACTTCCGACAGGTCGTTGTGACCGATGTGTCGATGGACAAGTAGCCGAGGGGTCGTATGTCCATGACCGGTCGTAAGATGTCAATGGCGATGGCTCGCTTAGACAATGTGTTATCCCTGGCAGTCTGTTGACACATTTCCAAGATGGGTTTCTCTTGGTGTCAAACACTTTTTGGTTTGGTTCCTTTTCCAGATTGATGTCTAAGCCTAGGGATGGTCTTCCTCAGGTTTGGGTTCCACCTAAGGTCATCTATGGCCAATAACCTTCCGTGATTGCCATACATGTGTTGATCCGTTGAGTCTTCATACTTCAACCAACACTTGAGTTTTGAGTCTTGAGCTTCTTTCTTCAAATCAAGTCTTCTTCTGAGTCATGAACTTGACAAACGTATAACTCTGTAGGCCAGGGCACTAACAATTTTGAAGACCTCTAACTTTTCTATTCAATGTATTTATTTTTAGAGTCTTATTACCCTTCTTTGATTTGACCCAATCCCAAGCCACGTTTCGTCCTGTTAGGAAGTCCTATTGATTTTAAGTCTAAATATGGTATTCCGAAGCTCTAAAACCTAGCACCCATGCGCATATCGAATCCTTGCACACATGAAAATCCCAATTCTAATCCCATCCACCTCATGTAGAATCCAAAACCAATCATCTTAGATCCTTACTTGCTCACCAAGAAACCATAGATCACTCCCCACGATTTTTGCATCTTATTTTCTTATTTCATTCAAACTCTCATCTAACCATCCATTTAGGTTAACGTTAGATCTTAACCCTCCAATCCATACACACAAACCCTAACCCAGAAACCATCCAATCGGCCACCACCCTATTTTCTCTTGTTGTGTTTTAAATTTATACTAGCAAACACAGGAACCATTTATAATATAACAGTTAAAGTGCGAGGTCGAACCCATCAGAACTTAGGAAAATATATCCATGAAAAATATACCATTGAATTATATATTTTAAGAAATTTTGAAAATCATAGGAATAAATCTTAAACATGGAATTAATTATCTAATCTAGGAAATTAATTTTAATTTAGAAATATTTTGAGAATAGAAATTATGGTCTAAAAATAGAAATCATACCTAAACATAGAAACTGTCAATTAAAGAAATCTAATTTCCATGAAAAACACAAAGTCAATCTAATTTCAATTAAGATTATGGAATTAATCTAAAAAATATAAATAATATTAACCTAATTTAAAATACAAAATTAAGATGCAATAAATTAATTTACCAACCTATCTCCCTAATTTCAAGAGTTTTTGAATTTTATAAACAAAAATAATATAATACCTAAAATTACCTCTGTACATATTTACAGTAGAACTGGATCAAAGAATCAAGAAGGCATTATTATCCATATTTTAATAATAAAATAACATCTTAGAACATGGAGCTCAAGTAAAATTTCAATCTTATTCAAGTCTTTCATCAAATTAGTCCCTTAATTAATCTGAACCTTAGATTTAGATTAATCATGCAATTCTCCGATCTAACTATTTCATTCGTTCCAAAAAACCTTAGACATAGAATAGTAATGTTAATCAAATATCTAACTATTTCAATTGTCCAAATTAATTACAAAGGGAGGAGTCAAGAACTAAAATGATTTATCATAATAAAAATTAGAATTTGGAAAATCATACTTTTAATAATCTCACCTTCTTTTATTAATTAAAATATGGAATTAAAATTACAAATCAATGAAATATTTGAATTAAAGACATAAGAAAAATACAATGGAAATCAAAATCTACCAACCTTAGAACCCAATGTGCACTGAAAATCCCAGTCTTTCTCCTTCTCTTCTTCCTCTCCTCTCCTTTGCACAACCATTTCTTCAATGCCCAGGTTCAATTTTCTCAATGGGAGAGGGATAGTATTCATAGATGAAAGGAGGAGGATTGAATGGCTTGGATTTAAACATTTAAATAAAGCAAAGGACACTTGGAGGACTGATATGGTTTGTGCTAAACATGGAATAACTTAAAGGAGGTGGAAAAAGAAAATTCATGCAAGGTGTGAACACACCATGGAAAGGGGGTGCAAAATCCCGTTTTTTATAAGTATACCACATTGCAGCTCAGTTTTGACTTAGTTAACGTCTGAATCACAAAATTTCATAAGCCACAAAGTTGTAGCCCTTGAAGTTTTCTTTCTAACCTAAATAATTAATGCAATCGGATATCGAAGTGGAAATTTATGTCCAAAATACTGAAGCTATGTCAAAATATTCCTTCTAAGTTCTTCCAAATTTATTAATTATTCTCTTTCTCTCTCCTCCACATGGCTTTCTGCGAATTTTGCATGGTTGAGCTCCTTAAATTTCAAGTCTTTGAATTTTAATGCTTCACTTCTTTATATCTTCAATTTTTAAAATTTAATAATTTATCTCACCACTTGAAAATAAAAAAATCTAAAAAATTACTAAATTAATTCAAACTCTAATAAATGGATTTGAATTAATTAGTTTACAATGAAACCCTAAATGGTGGTGAAATAAATATTAAAAATCCATTCATTCCAAGAATATCTCTTTCCAAAAATAGCAGCTTCGAAAAATAGATTTCTTCTCAATTTCTCCATTTTTTCCATTTAATCCTTATATCGTGTATTTTCTAAGCGTACCTGTAAAATTACAAAAGTCCCCTTAATGATATTAAAAACACTAAAAACAAGGGCTAACTTATAAGAATTCAGGTGTAAAATAGTCAATTTAAGTGTTCATCAAATACCCCCACACTTAGATTTTGCTAATCCTCGAGCAAAACAAAACTAAAAATTGAAACAAAATTAAAAAAAAAAAATCCTACACTAAACCACTTTCGTTGGCACTCTCTGTAACACCTCGGACTCTTAGTCTGATAAAATTAAGGTTATCGTCTCTTAAAGATTGAAATGGATGACATGTTAGAGTGTTAACAAATCCATGGAATAGAAAGAAAACTAGAAAAAAAAATAAGGAAATCGAAAATTTCCAAGAGATACATATCGACCTGGGCGATGTGTAACTGTTTGTTATGTATCGTGTTTTGTAGATGTATTGGGAAATTGACCGGAAGCTAAGAATTCTAGATGAGTGATATCGAGTTCTGTCGATGTGTACTGTCTTGGTACACATCTATTTTGATTGTGTATCGGGCGCGTTCAGATGTGTTAAGTTCGTGCTGCACAGCTGTGCTGTCCCATCACCCACCTACCACACCTACCACCATCCTAGAGGACCAATGCATGGTCTCCACGTTAATTGCATGTTAACCGAAGAGAAGGAAGGAAACCCAGAGGGATACATCAACCAAACTTGATGTATCCAGAAGTGTACATATCGACTTTGTCAATATGTGTAATAGAAAACCCAAAGCTTGCATTTTTAGGTGAAACATATCGTATGAGGTCAATATGTATGACTGTCCAAAAAGTATACATATCGCATTGGTATATGTATCGTGCGTGCCTTGATCTGTTAAGTCAAATTCGCACAACCACCCTTTGTACACGTCCCCTCATGCATTAAATGCATCAGGATAATGCATCCAACCACCCCCACCAAACCCATTCGTTTCTAGGGCAACATGAAGAAAGAAAAGAGAAAAGAGAGCCAAAGTAAGAGAAAGAGAAAGAAGAGAAGGGGAGGAAGAAGAGGAGAGCTCTTCCTCCTCTCTCAAGCTCGTGAGACACCCCTTTCAAACCCTCCACCCTCTCTCATGTCTCAGTGATGTACTCCCTCCATTCTCCTCTACCTTCACTTTACATCACCTACATCAGTGGAGCTCAAAGGAGGAGAGGGGACCAAGAGAAGAGAGATAAGGAATGCAAGGAACAAAAGAAGAGAAACAAGGGAGAATAAGAAGAAAAAACTTGAGATCCGAGTTCAAGGATCCCTCCACACGCGAATACCCCAAGATCCGGCAAGGTATAATGATTTATTTGCATTTCTGAGCTAAGAACGTATTCTAGAGTGCTTAGATTTATCATAGGTTCATATTTAAGGATGAAATCAAGGATCGGGAAACATGCAACTTGAAACAAAGAGTTACAGAAGAACCCATGTGTCCTATTGGTGTATGTTTCAAAGAATGGGAAATTAGTGATTTTCAAACCAAAGTCTAGGTGTATGTATCGACTTTGTCGATTTGTATATCTGTGGTTATGCATAAAAGAAAAGAATGGAAAACTGAGGACTTTCGGAACAAAGCCCAAGGGATATGCATCGACCTTGATCGATGTATGTCTCTGGGAATAGAACAAAGAGAAGGATGAAACATGTGATATTTTCGGACCAAACTCAGGAGTATACATCAACCAAAGTCGATGTGTATTCTTGGGAGTAAGAGAAAAAGAAAGAATGAAGAAATCAGAAAAAGTAGACCGAATCCAGTGTACAGAATATGTCCCACAGGACATATCGACAGAAGTCGATATGTGTTGTAGGATTTCAACAGTTTTGGGATTTTAAGCTTAAGCAATGTAATTTGTGTATTTGGGGTCACTTGGACCCTTAGGACCCTTGCTAATTAATCTCTAGGCCTTAACTAAGACCTATATGAATGGAATTAAAAGATTATAGATGATTATGAGTAGAGGTTTATGCTTTGATGCATGCGAATAAACAAGGAAACGGGAGTGACCTCGATCGCACGAGCGAGTCCAAGGATCAATCCTTGCCATCGAACATCTCCGATCAAGTAGGTTCTCCTACTTTATTGAAGTGTTATGGCGTGAACTATGTATTTATCAATAGTATGACATATGATGATTTGATTTCTTATTCAAAACCATGTGATCATGATTATGGAAATATCATAGATTTTAGTTACAATGTATTTGAAGTATTTTCACGAATGGTAGGATATATGTAATATGAGTAAATCATCAAGTGAATATGATGTGTACAAATGATTTAATATTAATGGAAATAATGATATAAGTCTTAATATAGTTTGGGTATATGAAATATTATCATATTTTGAAAGGAGATAAGAACTTAAGATATGTACGAGTAAAAGTCAATATGTTAAAGAATGCATTGAAATGCATGTTGTGGTCATATGCATTTATTCATATTTCTCATGTACATGGCAAAGGATGGGAAAATTGTTGATGAAATACAGGGACATTAGTCAAGTTTGGGTTGTTGGATAATGTGATGATTGATATGAGCATTACAGTTGACGAATCAATGGGCTGAGAAGTTCCGACAGACCTTGATGTCGTAACTAGAATGGTGGTAGTCACGAATGATGAGACCAATGGGTTGAGCAGTTCGGAATAGACCTTGGTATTGTGACTGAAAATGTAAGACTGTGAATGACAGTGTGAAAATACAAGATTGTGAATGATAGTTGATGTGAATGTAACACTCCCCGTTGAATCTTGTTGAATTGATGACATGGAGTATAGTACCCCAAAGTGTGAATTGAGATAAGAGTATGGGAAAACAATATTTCCCAGTAGATCCAAATGAGTTATTGAAACACTTAACACATTGCATGTTTTTTAGTAATTCACCTGATTTGAGTATGATATTGGGTAATAATGAAGTATGCATGTTTTCAATGTAAGTTCTTGATTTTGATGCCGTTAACGAATGATGTTTCTCAAATGAGTTTGTATTTCATGAAAAGCTTTAAGAGTTGATTTTCCTGAGATTGATATTTTTCCTACAAGAATGTTTGTGAAAGTCTTGATAAGACAGATGATGTTTGAAGAAAAGTATTAAGTATGTCATTTTTATAATAAAAAAAGATATGAAGTTTGATATGAGAGTAGAATGCAATTTGAATGAGAGATTTTATAACTATGTAGAAGTTGGAAACGTATGTGATACGTATAAACAATAAAGCATGATTTTTAAACTAAAATGTATATATTCTAGGATATGATTTTCAGATTGGAATGTGTAACGCCCCGCCCTTTTTCACTTGAGTAAATCAGAGTGTATATATATATATATTGATAAGTGAGAGAGGACGGGATGTTACGATATGAGTCAAGTCCGAGTTTCCAAAACCTGACCCTTGACTGGCCACTATTACGTGTGCAGGACTAAGTCCACTAAAACATTTACACATGCAAAACTTATTGCTTGTATAATAATTTATATGAATAAGACACTATTCATTTTCTTAACATCATTAGGTAAGGAAAGCCAATCACCATAAAATTTCAATAAAACTTAAAGATTATCAAGCCATAGCAAATAAGTTCTAAGGTGTCCCAAATAGTATAAATTATTACAACCCAAAATGTTAGTCCTCTGAATACATCATTGAAATCAAAAGTAAGTAATTTAAACTTAAATCTTCCCAAGCTCCTACGCTTGGCTCCCTTCCGGTCCTACGTCCTTTTCCTTAGCATTTCCTGTTCCATCATCTATAGGGTAGAAGTAGGGCATTAGTCGACATGCCCAGTAGGTATTCCAATTAGGGTTATGGTACACATAGGAGTAATATTAGAATATCATAAATCAAGGGTTTATACATCATTAATGGCATATTTGTAAAACATCTTGTACGTAATAAAACAATGCATGATGTCCATATCATAATCATGCTAACATAAGTGTCATGTCATGGGGGTCAATGCCAAATGAAGTCCCACCCAATGTCCATACCCAATGACATCATAAATCAATCAATGGTTTCCTTGGCCAACTATGTCCACAATGTTTGAGGTGGCAACCACCAGGGCACTGTATACCCATCCACAAATTAACCGAGATTACCGATGGAGTGTGGTCTTGTAACGCCCCGCCCTTTCGGACTTGCATAAATCAGAGTATATTTTTTTTTATTAGTGAGAGAGGAGGAGTCATTACGACGCGAGTCAAGTCCGAGTTTTCAAAACCCGATCCTTAACTGGCCATTATTACGTATGTGTGGACTAAGTCCACTAAAACATTTTCATACGCTTTTCTTAATGCTTGCGGAATAATTTATATGAATAAGATGTTGTTCATTCTCTTGTCATCATTAGGCAAGGAAAGCCAATCACCATAAAAAGAATTCCAATAAAACTTAAAGATTATCAAACAATGGCAAATAAGTTCTAAGGTGTCCCAAATAGACTAAGTTATTACAACCCAAAATGCAAGTCCTCTGAATACATCATTGAAATCAAACTAAGTAATTAAAACTTAAACTCTTCCCAAGCTCCTACACTTGTCTCCCTTCCGGTTCCACCTCCTTTTCCTTCTCATTTCCTGTTCCATCATCTATAGGATAGAAGTAGGGCATTAGTCAACATGCCCAGTAGGTATTCCATTTAGGGTTATGGTACACATAGGAGTAATATTAGAATATCATAAATCAAGAGTTTATACATCATTAATGGCATATTTGTAAAACAACTTATAAGTAATAAAACAATATATGATGTCCATATCATAATCATGCTAACATAAGTGTCATGTCATGGGGGTCAATGCCAAATGAAACCCACCCAATGTCCATACCCAATGACATCATAAATCAATCAATGGTTTCCTTGGCCAATTATGTCCACAGTGTTTGATGCGGCAACAACAAGGGCATTGTATACCCATCCACAAATTAATCGGGATTACCGATAGAGTGTGGACTCTTCCCTCTGCGTAGGGTTTCGGGACTAACTACCCAGGAGCTCTTTGGCCCAATTACGTTGTACTTTTCTATCAACCGGACACGACCAAGTCTCAACAGTTCATATAACTTCATATAAGCTAATCTCAAGCCCAAGTTATGTCCGGACCGCTCAGAACTTGGCTTGTTGGTCATATGTGTTCCCTCCCATGCCATGCATGAGGTAATGTAATGCTTTCATTTAAAATACATAATATCATTGAAAATTAACTCATAATCATATACAATTTATTTATCCAATGCTTTTATCACATTTTGAATATGAACAAGTGTCATATTATACTCCATAATGTTCTCAATGAGGTAGGAATCCTACCAATGTCCGATACACTATCCTTTCTTATCTTGCAGGGATAACGCTAACGGTCGCGTGAGATGAATCGCAATCATTATGCGAACCTCTTTACCTCATCAAATTCAAACATACATATTAGTTCATTTTCCATTTTAATTTCATCATCCCTATTTCAATCTAAGTCCCATGTTCATTTCTCAACCATTTAGGCATCATAGTCCGTTATCCATTTAAGACCCTCAATGGGGTTTGGCCATACAACATGGGCGAACCTTATTGTTCTTTCTTTTAGAAGATACCGAGACCCTTCAATTTAGCAATTCCTTAGTATTGCTCTTGACAAAGGAAATGAAACCTTTTTAAGAAATTCCAGCGCATCATCGTGGATGTGCATATCCCATATACGGCCAAACAACCTATATTTAATTTTAGACATCTTCTTTATTTGGATTACGCAATCAGATGTCATTGCCTAATCCAAACTGATCTACACGTGTTGCCCATTCTAGGATAATCCTTGTTCGACTAAAACTCCTTGATTTTTTGAGAGGAGATTTCAGCCTTAGCTGTGGTGTATGCGTGTGTGTCATCCTCATCCAGACAGTCCCTTATTTATAGATATATTGCATTACCATTTTAATTCAGCCCCATTTAATTAGGCTTGAACTCACTTGGTGGTCAACCAAGTTAACCACGGCCCATTGGGTTCCAATTGGGCATTTTGACCCAAATAGCGACATTGACCCAATTAAATGCGCCTTACCCATTTACTTTAAATTGAACCTTATACAATAACCGTTGGGTCCTAATTGGGCCATTGACCCAATACCTTACCCATCTAAGGTTCATATCCGTTAATTCACAATTAAAATGGCAAATTTCGTAAATATTGATAACATGGAATTCTAAAGTGTTACAATACAACCCTCTTTTTAAAATTTTCATTTCGAAAATTGAGCGAAGTAGGGCTTCAAGCATTTACATAAATAGCTTAGGATGAGCTGTTCTCATTTCTGACTCGAGTTCCCAAGTGGCTTCCTCAATGCCATGTCGATCCCATACCACCTTAACAAGTTGGATCGCTCGGTTCCGTAATACCCTTTGTTCTGTGTCCACCACTCGGACATGTTTTTCGACGTATGTCACGTGGCTTTGGACCTCTATGTCTTGTATGTTCAGTATATGAGAGGGATCAGGATTGTACTTCTTCAACATCGATATATGGAACACATCGTGCAAAGATGCCAACTGTGAAAGAAGTGCCAATTGATAAGCCACGTCCCCCATCCTTCTTATGATTGAAAACGGTCCCACGTATCTTGGCGACAATTTCCCCTTCTTTCCAAATCTCATGTGTCCCTTTCGTGGCAAGACTTTCAAGAACACCATGTCCCTCACTTCAAATTCAAGGAACCTCCTCCTTTTGTCAGCATAGCTCTTCTGAAGACTCTATGCAACAATAGATGTTGCCGTATCAACGGTATCTGCGTTGTAGTCTCTACAACCAACTCGGGTACAGTAGGCTCACCGGCCTCTGTCCAGTACACGGGTGATCTACATGGTCTACCATATAAAGCCTCAAATGGAGCCATCTGGAGGCCTGCCTGGTAACTGTTGTTGTATGAGAATTCTTCCAACGGCAAGTGATCCTCCCATTCACCCTTGAAATCTAGTATGCATGCTCTCAGCATATCCTCCAATGTTTGTATTGTCCCCTCAGACTGCCCATCAGTCTCTGGATGGAATACTGTGCTAGTCAGTAGCTCTATTCCCATGGCCGACTGCATGCTCTGCCATACTTTGCCGGTGAATCGACCATCTCTGTCGGACACAATACTCTGAGGAATACCATGCAATCTGATGATATCCTTGATATACCGTCGACCCAATGTCTCAGATGAGTCTGTCGTCCTGATGGGAATGAAATGTGCAGACTTGGTCAGTCGCTCTACCACAACCCATATCGCATAGTTGCCCTTTGAAGACCTTGGCAACCCTGTCATAAAATCCATGGAGATGTACTCCCATTTCCATTCCGGCACTGGTAAAGGTTTGAGTAACCCTGGTGGCTTCTGATGTTCCGTCTTAACCTGCTGACAAGTTAAGCAATGAGCCACAAATTCTGCCACAATCAATAATTCTCTTCTGCAGTTCTTGGGCACATATATCCTTCCTCGGAATACAAGACCTTGTCCTGGTAAAAGTTCCATTCCGGTATAACTTCACCAGTAGACATCTTGGCCCATATCTCCTCCACTTCCGGATCTATCTGCTGTTCCTGTTCAATCTTAGTAACCAAGTTGGACCGTATGATCAAATTGTAGATACTCCCATGGCTATTGATATATAAATTGAACTCTCGTATGGTATTCAGCATCTCCCATTCTGTCCTGATCAAACATGCCACTAATGCATGTGACATGCGGCTGAGGGCATCTGCCACCTTGTTCACCTTGCCAGGGTGATAACGAAGTGCGAACTCATAATCCTGCAGATATTCCATCCATTTGCGCTGCCTCAGGTTGAGCTCTTTCTGATCAAACAAGTACTTCGAGCTCTTGTGATCTGAAAACACTTCAAATTTCTCACCATATAGATAATGTCTCTAGGTTTTGAGAGCAAAGACCACTACAGCTAGTTCAAGATCGTGCGTAGGATAGAGGCGTTCATGTATTTTCAATTGTCTTAAACCATAAGCCACCACACGATGAGTTTGACTGAGGACGCACCCAAGTCCCTCTTCTGAAGCGTCGCATTGTACCTCATAACCCTTACCTCTTTCTGGCAAAATCAATATAGGAGCCGTTGTAAGTCTATCTTTTAGGTCCTCGAACCTCTGGTTGCACACATCTGACCACTCAAATTTGACTCCTTTCTGAGTGAACTGGGTCAGTGGAGATGCTATCTTCGAGAAGTCCATGATAAACTTCTTGTAATAACCAGCCAATCCCAAGAAGCTACGGATCTCGGTTACATTCTTTGGCGCTTTCCATTCTCCCACTGCCGCCACTTTAGCCGGGTCCACGGCTATACCTTCTGCTGATATAACATGTCCCAAGAAGTTAACCTTGGGTAGCTAGAATTCACACTTGCTAGCTTTGGCATATAACTTGTTCTTCCTCAAAGTGTCCAAAACTATCCTCAGGTTCTCAGCTTGTTCTTCCTGAGTTTTGGAATAAATCAAAATGTCATCAATAAATACAATGACAAATTGGTCCAAGTAAGGACGGAAAATCCTGTTCATTAGATCCGTGAACACAACGGGTGCATTGGTGAGTCCAAACGGCATGACTACAAACTCATATAGTCCATACCGCATTCTGAAGGCTATCTTTTATGTCCTCCTCCCTAACCCGGATTTGATGGTATCTGGACATCAGGTCAATCTTAGGAAATGATTGGAACCTCTAAGTTGATCAAATAGATCATCGATCCTATGTAGAGGGTACTTGTTTCTGACTGTCAGCTGGTTCAGTTTTCGGTAATCCACACACATACGGAGTGAACCATCTTTCTTCTTGACAAATAAAATCGGAGTTCCCCAAGCCGATGTACTATTCCGGATGCAACCCAGTCTGAGCAGTTCATCAATCTGCTTCTTTAGCTCGTACATCTCTGCTGGTGCCATCCGGTAGTGTGGTAATGACACTGGTGCAGTGCCATTGTACAACTTGATTTCAAAATTAATCTCCCTCATGGGAGGCAAACAAGGGAATTCTTTTGGGAATACATCCGTATAGTCCTTTACTATTGCCGGAAGTTCAGCCACCAGTGCCTTGTTGATTCTGATACTGTTCAATAGCAGATGACTCAACCCTTCATGCAGTCTGTTTTGTTTGTCAGTACACACCACATGTTGGCCTGAAAGCTAACCAACTAGTCCATGCGGAAGATAATATCGTACTCTGTCATATCGAATACCAAATAATTGAACTCAAATCTGAGTCCAGTAAGTTCAGTATGCACTGCTGTGCATATAAGCCCCAATGATGTGTCTCCGATGGGGGATACAATGGTGAGTGATGTGGACAATTTTTATATTAAAGTTCTAGTTGCAGATATGAATGCAGCAGATATGAAAGAGTGGGATGCTCCAGAATCAAATAAAGCAAAGGCGTAGGAACTACTGATTACAGCCATACCTTGAATCACAGAGTGATCCATTGCAGTTGGAGGAGCAAAGGTACACAACCGTCCAGATCCTGTAGGCGCTCGTCCCTCCTGGTTAAATGTCCTGCCTCCACGTGAATTAACTGGTCTAGCTGGTGGACGAGATGAACCTGTAGAATAAGAGGGTTTGTTGAGTTGTGGGCATTCCCTCTTAAAATGGCCCGGCTGATCACAATGAAAACAGTTGTTCACCCCTCTGGGAGCCTGAGTGACTGATACAGATGGGGAGGGATGATTGGGACGAAACCCCCTATTGACCTAGAGGATGGTGAGGGTCTACTAAAGTTCGGTCAGAACTTCTTGTTGGGCTAAAATGTAACCCTCCCACTCTTAGCTTGGCGGTTGTCAAAACGTACTAACTCAGCCATCTCTTGCTCTGCTATAGTGACCCTGCTGACCACCTCTGCCAATGTAGCTGCCTTGAATATGGTTACCTTGGTCCTAATGCTTGGCCGAAGGCCCCGCTCAAACATGCGTGCCCTTCAATACTCTGTATCCACCATATAGAATGCATAGCAAGACAAACTAAGAAACTCCTGGTGGTACTCTGCCACCGTCATGGTACCTTGTACCAAAGATAAAAAAGCTTGAGTCTGGCGCTCCTTCTCCTCCTCAGGAAAATAATGGTCCAAGAAGGTAGCTGAGAATTGATCCCAAGTCGTTACAGTCCTCTCTCCTTCTGGAAGAAGTGCTCGCTGCTTCTCTACCACCTCCCACCATTTACCGGCATCATCGATCAGTTGTGATGTGGCCAGTAAAATCTTGTCAGCATGACTCGAAATCTTGAGTAGGGTTAAGATCTAGGTGATCTTCTTCAACCAATTTTCTGCTCCTACAGCCCCTTCTTTCCTTTTGAAATAAGGAGAGCGTTGTTGCTAAAAGTCCCTGACCATGCTCCTGTCATTGGTCTCGTTGGTGGTTCCATTCCCGTTCAACTGTTGTTGAAGCACCGAAGTGACCACCGCTTGAACCAAGCTTTGTAGTTCAGGATGCACCACCGGTATATTCATGCTGCTTTGTTCTTCCTCCTCTTGGTGGGATGGTTGTTCTTCCTCTTCATGTCGAGATTGTCATTCCTCCTCTTCATGTTGAGATTTTTCTACCTTCTTTTCATGTTGAGAGGTTTCTACTTCTTTTTCTTTCCCTTTCTGGTTTTGTCCGGTATTTCTCTTTGGAGGCATTTTTTTCCTAAGCCATTGAAAAATATCATGACTTAGTTTTCATCATAAAGTTTGTATTTTCCTACTTTTGGGGAAATTTCCAAATAAGCACTCTTGATTTTTCTTTGTTTTTGGGGAATTCCCTAAGTATCTATTGTTTGTTTCTCAATTTAGGTATATTGGGGAAATATATCCTATTTTGCTTTGTTTGATAAATCCATTTATTTTGACCGTACTTCATTTGCTATCATTCATTGTTGTTCTCAGATTGAATGTTCCGTCTGAGTCAAACGAAGTAAATTAATCCGGCCGCCGTGCAGTGGACTCCGAAGAGTCGGTCAGTTGGGATTCTTATCTGTCAGTGAGACATGATACCGTCTTAATGTTACTTCGAAAGATTCAATCTTTCTGGTTCGTTCTGAAACCAACTGTAACGACCCGCCCTTTTCACTATGCTTTCAGAAAATCAGAGTCTTATCTTTTTTAAAAGAGTGATAGAGAGCGGGACGTCACGACGCGATTTAACTCCGAACTTCTAAAGTCCGACCCTTAACTGGCTAACCATACGTGTGCATGGACTAAGTCCATGATTACGGTTCACATGCAATAAGTTATACATGCAAATTAAATCATAACTGCAGAATTATAATAGAACCTAATTCTATTCCAGTTTAGATAGCAAAGTACTTCAAGTCTTTAATCATAATAAAACTTAACTTAAAATATCCAACAAACCATTCAGAACATAGAAAAATTATCTAAGTTATTACAGGCCGAATTCTAGCTACTCAAATTACAAGTCCATGAGTATCTTAATAAAAACTAAAAGCATCCAAGCTCCTACGCTTGGCCCTTTTCGCGTTCATCGTTCCCCTCGTTTCCTTTATCATCCACTATGGTAGAAGTAGGGCATTAGAAAAACGCGCCGAGTAGGTATTCCATTTAGGGTCTACACATGGTTAGTACAAATCATATATAATAACATAAAGTCAAAACCATATAAAACAATGCCATGTCATGATGTCAAATGTAATGAGTCCCACCCATCACAAGTACAAATAACCTCTTGATGGAATTCTCATCATCAAGGTACCCCCATATAGGTCTTTCGGACGCCCCGACGGAGTGTGACCCCTCCTATTTCTTCTTGATGGGAAATGCACATCAAGGTATCCCCACATTGGTCTTTCGGACGCCCCGAAGGAGTGTGGCCCCTCCAGTCACATATCCTTCACCCCATGCCATGCATGAGATGCTAATGAAACACATGCTATTTTATATTGTAAACATAGCATTAAAACTTACATTTGAAACATATCTTTTACAACGTAAATTCATCAAAATAAGATAAAAACATTGTACATAAACCCATGGTTTCAAAGAGGTAGAATCCTACCAAAGACAACTAAAGTGTCCTTGAGCTTTAATCCGGCAACCATTCACGATCGTGCATCCCTTGTGAAGTCTCGTTACCTTATAACATGTCAACCAATCAAACTAAAATCCGATTTGATTTACAATAATGTCCAAGTCCATAAACACACTTTGTGGGGTTCGGCCATACACCATGGCCGAACCTCACCTCTTTGGTTTTAGTTCCCTTTTTGCTCATTTAACTTAAGTCCAAGATCATATCACTTCTCATTCATTTAATCTAACATATATAAACCCTAAATCCATCAAACCTTCCCCATGGGGTTCGGCCATACACCATGGCCGAACCCATGGTCCATTATTTCCACTTATTTACAATATTGCCATTCTTCTGTCACCTTATATTTAGGTTCCAAAGCATATGTCCATTCATTTATTTAATCATGCATAGCATAATACCCTAATAGATCCCTCCATTCTTTAATTTGATCCTTTATTCATTTTGCTATATTAGATCCATAATTGACCTATAAAATTGCTTCATGGGATTCGTTCGTACACTATGGCCGAACCCTACGATGTCTAACTTTCCAATTTCTCCATTGCATCCATTACCATTTTCAAGTCCATAAAATAAACCCTAATGGGGTTCGGCCATACACCATGGCCGAACCTTACTCATTTGACTTTGGTCCCCCTTTTAATCCTTTATCTTCCACCTATTTCATACATGGTTCATGCTTAGCATTTTAGCCATAATAAAATTAGGGTTCGGCCACATGTCCTTAACCATATATTCATTTTAAACCCTTTTTAGAAACATTCATAACTTTCCATGGTTTTCATCCCTCAAAACCCATAAAATAACCAATGTCTTTCATGGCCGAACCTATGGTTCATCCTTCCATTAAATTACTATATTCATCTCCTAATTTTTCTTCCATGGGGTTCGGCCATGCACCATGGCCGAACCCTATGGTTCATTTCTTTAAACAAAATTATCAAAATACTTATCGGTTCCACGACTCCTCCGATTTTTCTTCACTCCGACTTGTTCTTCTGATCCTTTTCTTCCTTAGCCTCTTTTGTATGTATTCCTCTTTTTACTTGATCTTTCACACAGCTGGCTGCCCTCTCCTCCTTTGCACACTACCGAGAACTCCTTATTGAGAGAGCACACTGCGTCAAGCCCTCCCTTGATTTGTGTATGCCGAGCGCCCTTTTTGTCTTATGCTGCCTCTCTTTTATAATACTTCCACTCGGTCCTATCTTTAGAAGATGCCGAGACCCTTCAATTTAGCAATTCCCTAGTATTGCTCTTGACAAAGGAAATGACACCTTTAAAAGAAATTCCAGCGCATCATCGTGGATGTGCATATCCCATATACGGCCAAGCAACCTATATTTAATTTTAGACATCTTCTTTATTTGGATTAGGCAATCAGATCTCATTGCCTAATCTAAACTGATCTACACATGTTGCCCATTCTAGGACAATCCTTGTTCGACTAAAACTCCTTGATTTTTTGAGAGGAGATTTCAGCCTTAGCTGTGGTGTATGCGTGTGTGTCATCCTCATCCAGACAGTCCCTTATTTATAGATATATTGCATTACCATTTTAATTCAGCCCCATTTAATTAGGCTTGAACTCACTTGGTGGTCAACCAAGTTAACCACGGCCCATTGGGTTCCAATTGGGCATTTTGACCCAAATAGCGACATTGACCCAATTAAATGCGCCTTACCCATTTACTTTAAATTGAACCTTATACAATAACCGTTGGGTCCTAATTGGGCCATTGACCCAATACCTTACCCATCTAAGGTTCATATCCGTTAATTCACAATTAAAATTGCAAATTCTGTAAATATTGATAACGTGGAATTCCAAAGTGTTACACAACAAGACTTTAAACCCCTATGTTACCCCTAGTGGACAAGTTATAGTCTCTTGAGGGCTTTTAGTGATAATACCCACAAATATCAACATATTTAACAGGAACACAAGGATGAGAGGTCTAAACATCATACAACTCTAAAATTCATTTTACAAGGTTTATACCTGGAGTGCAGTGTGTGCTTAGACAAAATTAAGATAGACTTCTTTTTCCAAATGGACCCAAGTTTTGTTCAAACCATTGGAAAATGCACTTTGACTGCAAACCTCACTAGATATATCTCTTAGAAAAATTAACACTCAGAGGTTTTCTCTCAAGTATATGTGAGCTGAATTTATGGATTCAAAATCAAAGAAAATGAGTGATCTCATGAATGGATGACAGTTTCTTAAGAACGTTGAGTAAAATACCATCATTTTCCTTCATTTACCCTCCACATGAAATACCCTATTTAGATCTGAGATCAATAGGACTTCCTATTAGGACAAAACGTGGCTTGGGATCAAGTCAAATTAAAGAAGGATATAAGGCTCTAGAAATACTTTGAATAGAAATGGTTAGAGGTCTTCATTCTTTTTTAATGAGATATTTTTCCTCTTTTCTTTTTAGTACTTTTCTACGTATTTCTTTTTCTTTATTTTTTATTTTTTTTTCACATCTTCTTTTGCTATCTGGATGTTACCCTTTTTTGGATGTTATTTTCTTTCTTTTTCTTTTTCTTTTTCTTTTATTTCATGTGCCCTTCTTTTTAGAGTATCATCCCTTAATTTTTTTATCTCTAACCATTTCTAAGAATAGGTCATGGATATTTTTTATTGGCTCATACTCCTGAACTGGAGTTGGGTATGGTAGACATGGCTAGTCAAGAAAATAGGCTATTTTGAAGGCTCAGTTGGGGAGCTATCAAGATAAGATGACCAAGTGTAGGTGTACTTTTAGGTTCAAACTATCTAATGGCCTATATCATATCCTAAGCTTCAACAGGTAGTTTCCTTGTTTCAAATAAGTTCTAAAAAAATCAGGTACAGTAACTCAATTTTGATGGCGTTCTCAGTAATATGACCGAGATGAAGAATAATGAGATCAACAACAACTCAATTGCACTACCAAAGAAAAATGGAATTAACTTAATACCCTCAGAAGAAAATAATGGCTCTAAAGCTCACTGGGCTAAGTCTTCACTGGTGTTCCTCTAGTGATCACTCGACTCATGAATATTTTTCTTTTTCGGACTAACATTAATATGGCTGTGTAAAAGAGTTTCCAAGTATAAATCCTATAAAAAAATTCAGAAAAGTATGATATAAAGATCTCTATCTAAGTTTTAATGTTAAAAATGTGGCTCTTTTTTCATCAGATTGTCAAGACGCAGGTAATCTTTTTCAAACTAAAATTGGCAATGTTTAAGCTCCAGAAGTCTCAGTTCTCACTTACTCTTCTCTAAAATGATTCTGCCTATTTTTGTCTAAGCAAGATTATGACTCGTTTAACGTCAGATTGTCAAGATGTTTGTAAGCACTTAGTCAGAAATCCTTAGTTCTCTGTAGTTCAAGGCATCTCAGTCTTTCTGGACTTACTTCCCCCTTGCATAGATCTACATAGATTTGTATATTTCCTACAACTCTACTTACTGATGTTTCACAGCGGACTTCATAATCTGATCATATTCCATTACAATTCCAACGTCCGTATTTGTACAGATACCTGCGGCCAGAGTGCTTTGACCATAGAGAGGTCTAGGTTGCTCCTCTTGGATTTCCAGCTTTCTCACCCTCATAGCTAAGGAAATGATTTTCCTATACAAGTCTAGGGGAACTTGTGTTCTAGACAGACACATTGCAAAAACAAAAACTCAACCGTCCACGTGCATGACTTCTATCCAGTTCTTTAACATCTGCTGGCCATAAAGACAAAGATGGATGATGGATGCTGAATTTTTTTAAGGGGTCTCAGTTTTAAACTTACTCTCCCCTAAGAAATTTTTATGAAATGACACATGATGACCTTAGTATCCCCAAACTCGAACTGAACATTGTCCTCAATGTTTCCTAATCTACACTGGCCAAGTGTAAACCCAGAAATATTTTAGAAAACGAATAATCGGGATATGAAGTGTACCTTGGAATGAAATGATGAATGACAGCCTCCTAGGCTAGATTGACTCAAGAAAATAAAAACTAGACTCAAGAAAATAAAACCTAGACACTGACGACTCAGACAACTCAGACATGGATAAATGGGTTGGTGGGTCTGGGTAAAGAATTATGAATAGGGAAGGGTGTGTAACGCCCCGCCCTTTCCGATATTCAGAGTCTAATTTTTTTTAAAATAATAATATAATAACACCGAAAGAGGGCGGACGACGTCACGACGCGAGTTAAGTTCGGGCTTCCAAAGTCCGACCCTTAATTGGCCACCCATGTGAGCATGGACTAAACCCATGAAAACAAACCACACATGGAACTAAACAAGTCATGCGGAATAAACTAGACCAATTGCGGAAATAAACTGAATAGGGTTTAGGATTCCTAAACCCTAAACCCTAAACCCTAAACCTTAAACCCCAATCTTGAATTTGAAGTGGGAAACATGGTGTTCTTAAAGGTCTCGCCACAGAAGGGACACATGAGGTTTGGAAAGAAGGGGAAACTGTCACCAAGATTTGTGGGACCGTTTCCCATCATAAGAAGGATGGGGGATGTAGCATACCAATTGGCACTTCCTCCACAATTGGCATCTTTACATGATGTGTTTCATGTATCGATGTTATGGAAGTATAATCCCGACCCTTCCCATGTGTTGAATGTGCAAGACATAGAAGTGCAAAGCGACGTGACATACATCGAGAATCCGGTCAGAATAGTGGAGACTGAGCAAAGGGTGTTACGAAACAAAGCGATTTAGTTCGTAAAAGTGGTATGGGATCGACATGGTATTGAAGAGGCCACTTGGGAACTTGAATCGGAGATGAGAACAGCTCACCCTAAGTTATTCATGTAATTTATTTTGGAACCCTACTTCGCTCGATTTTCAGGATGAAAATTTTAAAAAGAGGGTCATATTGTAACACCCCAATTTCTCAATGATATGAATTTTTACCAAAATGCCACTGGAATGGTAAATTTAATAGATGTATTGTAAATGAGAAAATGGTGGGGCCCATTGTTCAAATTAAGACTCTACGAACATATTATAAGGATCAAATTTAAGTAACGGGGTAATGTACATCAATTCGGTCATGGCGTCAATTGGGTCAATAAGCTAAATGGGGACCCAATGGGTCCTGTTGACCATGTGGACCATGGTTGACCATGGGACCCTCAAGTGAGCTCAAATATGAGTTAAATCAAGTTGAGTTGGGACTGAAGTGAGTTGGATTTGAATTAAATGGTTGAGTTGACTCAATTGCATTAAATGAATGGCATTTAATGTGGTGAGTTGAGTTAATGAGTTGGGTGAGTTAAATTGGAAATCAAAGGGGTCTTGAGTTCAAGTGAGTCAAAGGGGAGGAGAAGAATTGTCTTGATCTTAAACAACCCAAAACAAGTCCCACACATTGGTGACCTTGTAATGGTAATCTCCATGCATGGGTTTAAATGGATTTAAATGAGATGGGATGAGGTTGCATGGGAGTGCCAAAGGATACCTTGGGAGTGCCAAGGGATGTCTTGGTTGTGCCAAGTGACTCCTTGGTTAAACCAAAAGTTATGAGGGTGAATGAGAGGTTTTATGGACTGATTGGCAAAATGTAAACACACCCCATTTGGCCGAATTACACATTGCAAAGAAAAGCTTAGAATTCCATCTATTCTCACTATCTCAAAACCCATCTCTTTGGCCGAACCAGCCCTTGGTGTTCTCACCATTGTTCAAGCTCATAATCGGCTAGAGACTAAGGAAGCAAGAAGGAGGGAAGCAAGGATCAAAAGAAGAGAAGAGAAGCAAAGGAAATTGGTAAGTGTGTCCATGGAATTTTGTTTAATAAAATGGGTTAAATGGAACATGATTTGGCCATGGGATGGCCGAATCTACCAAAGGTTTAGAATATGAATAATGATGTTTAAAAAGATGGAAAACATGGACCATACGGTTCAGTCACTTTGGTTGGCCGAACCCCATGAAATAATTTGGGTAGGTTGATGGTTTTGAAGCTAAAAGCCATGCAAAATCATGGAGTTTGGTGCATGATTTGATGAGGCAAAATAGTTGTTAAAAAGGTTTAAAACATGGATTTGAATGTCATGATTTGGCCATGGAATGATCGAATGCATCAAGGGTTTAAACCTTGGGTAAAGATGGTTTAAATGACAAAAGTGGATCATTGGGTTCGGCCCCTTTGGATGCCCGAACCCCATGAAGTTAGTTGGGTATTTGGATGGTTTTTGAAGGGTAAAAACCATGCAATACTATGGTGATTTGTACATGTTTTTAATGAACATAAGATGTAAGTTAAAAAGGTCCAAATCATGGGTCATAAGGTTCGGCCATGGGATGGCTGAACCATATGGTTCTTATGGCTAAAAGTGTTAAGTCTAAAGTATGTACATATGATGGAATCATTGAACCAAGGGAACCATTGGGTTCGGCCATGTGTATGGCCGAACCCCATGGACCATTAATTGGGTATTTGGATTCAAGTATATGATTAAAAGTTGTTGATTGTTTTGAAATGTTTTAAAGGGTCTAAGTTATGACTTTATGTTGAAGCATAATGGATAAAGGAACCATTGGGTTCGGCCATATGTATGGCCGAACCCCATGGAGTAGTTTTGGTGGATGAAAGTGATGATTGGAACCAAGGAAATGATGGAAAATTAAGGGCTAGTTAATCACTTGGATAGATGAGTAGTTAGTCCTAATTATAAAGGATTAAGAGACCAAATTTGGATTGGTGAGGTTCGGCCACGTAATATGTCCAAACCCCACTAAGGTGGATTGGTTATATGGGCTTTGACTATGAAACAAAATTAGGCATTGGTTAGGCCAATGGCAAAACCGTAAATACAAGTCAAATGATAAATATAAAGGGATTGATCATAGGACTTGAAAAGAGGGGTCCAAAACCAAAGTGATAAGGTTCGGCCATGTTGTATGGCCGAACCCTACCAAGACATGTTTTGAAAGGTGAAGTGCTTAAATAGTTATCAAATAAAAAAGGAAGATTAAATCCCAAAGTGGGTGAGGTTCGGCCATGGGTATGGCCGAACCCCACAAGATGGTTTATGGGATCTAAACTTGATTAGAAATCAAGAAGATTAAGTATTAGCTTGTTGTTGTATAAACAAGGAAACGGAAGTTGAACGGCGTGCGAGTCGTGATCGGGTGAAGCTTAAAAAGGAACGGACACTTAAGCGAAGTTTCTGTAGGTTTCCTACCTACTTGCAACAACTGTTATATTTGGTTTTATCATGTTTTTATGAGATATGTTGTTATTGATATTATGTTTCAAATTGGTTTTGAATGACGAGATATATATTTACAAAGGACATATATATACATTGACATCTTATGCATGGCATGGGGTGATGATTATGGAATAACTTGATGATGAGAGTCATATCCAGAGAAAATGAGGAGTACTCTGGATTACCTTGACATGAGAGTTCTATACAGAGGAAATGTGGAGTTCTCTGGCTTACCTTGACATGAGAGTTCTATTCAGAGGAAATGTGGAGTACTCTGGATTACCTTGACGTGAGAATCCCGTCAAGTGATAGCTATGTATACTTGTGATGGGTGGGACTCATTACATTTGCACTTATATACATAGCATTGATTTCAGATGTTTTGTTGATCATATACAATGATATATGCATGTTTTATTTACTAATCATGTGGTAGCCTTGATCGGAAAACCTACTGGGCGCGTTGATCTAACGCCCTAATTCTATCCTTAGAGGATAATGCAGGAAAAGGAAAAGGGAAAGAGAAAGTCGTGGACCAGGAGGGGAGTCAAGTTTAAGCGCTTGAGTATTGGAATGGATTTATATTTTACTGTCATTTGAATTACAATTTTTTGGACATGTAATAGCTAGTAACTTTGATATGGCTTGTTTATAGTTTGATAATGGATAGTTGGTTTAACTAGTTTTAATGGGAGACTTGTACTTGTTATCTATTCAGTTTATTTCCACAATTGGTCTAGTTTATTCTGCATAACTTCTTTAGTTCCATGTGTGGTTTGTTTTCATAGGTGGCCAGTTAAGCGTCGGACTTTGGAAGTCCGAACTTAACTCCCATTGTGACGTCTTCCGCTCTCTTTTGGTGTTATTATATTATTATTTAAAAAAAAAAAATTAGACTCTGACTCTCGAAAAGGGCGGGGCGTTACAGGGTGATTTGGTGTGGGTAAATGAAAGGATAATGGATATACAAATCAATCTAGGTAGATTGGATCAATGAGCTGAACTTCTTCTGTTTCTTCTGAAATGTGAGACTCTAAAAATGGTTTCAAACGATGACCATTGACTTTGAAAGCACTTTGATTTGGATTGCACCATATGTGAATATGGCGTGACGATGAATGGACCGGACCATTTTGATTTCAATATTCGAGGAAAAAGATGCAATTGAGAATTGGATAATAGGACTTTTTGACCAACAGTAAACGCTTTCTGAAGAATGTGTTTATCATGAAATATTTTCATTCGGTCTTTGTACTTTCTGGCCATATCATAAGCTTCATTTCTAATTTCCTCCAATTCAGCCATTTGGAGCTTTCTTAGTTGTCCAGCCGAGTCGAAGGCAAAATTGAAACGCTTGATTGCCCTATAGGCTTTGTGTTCTATTTCAACTAGAAGATGACAAGCCTTTCCATACACTAACCGATAAGGTGACATTCCTATTGGAGTCTTGAACGCAGTTCGATAACCCATAGTGCATAAGTGAGTCTAGAAGACCAGTCCTTACGAGATGGATTGACTGTCTTTTCAAGGATATGTTTGATTTCTCTATTTGATATTTCCACTTGTCCACTTATTTGAGAGTGATAGGGGGTAACTAATTTGTGAATCACCCCATATGATTTCATTAATTTTTCGAATGGGCGATTACAAAAATGCTTACCACCATCACTGATGATAGTTCGTGGAATACCAAATCTAGAAACGATGTTTTCTTTCAAGAAACGAGTGACAACCTTGTGATCATTGGTTTTGCATGCCACTGATTCTAGACACTTTATTACATAGTCAACTCCTACGAAGATATATAGATTGCCAAAAGACTTAGGGACGGTTCCCATGAAATCAATGCCCCAAACATCCAAAAGTTCAATAGTTAAGATTGGGTTTAAAGGTATCATGTTTCGGCGGGATATACTTCCTAATTTTTGACATCTATCGTATGGAACATAGAAGGTATGGGTATCACGAAACATGGAGGGCCAGTAAAATCCACACTGTAAGATTTTTGCAGTTGTTTTTTTAGCACTAAAATGGCCTCCACAGGCTTGATCGTGACAGAAACTTGTGACACTTTGTTGTTCTTCTTCAAGGACATAATGGCGAATAACTTGGTCCGAACAATGCTTAAACAAATATGGATCATCCCAAATGAAATTTTTGATTTGTGCCTGAAATTTAATTATATCTTGTTTAGTCCAATGAAGCATTTGACTAGTTACAGGATAGTTGAGAATATCCGCAAACCATGGTACTTGCGAAAGGGACATAAGTTGTTCATCAAGGAAGGACTCAGTGATAGGACAATTGTCTTCAGTAAGTTCAGTTACCAATCTAGACAAATGGCCAGCTACAACATTTTCGGAACCTTTCTTGTCCCAGATTTCAATGTCAAATTCTTGTAGCAATAGTATCCATCAGATCAGGTGGGACTTAGCGTCTTTCTTAGAAAGAAGATACTTGAGTGTAGCGCGATCTGAATAGATAATGACATTCGAACCTACCAAGTAAGATCGAAATTTGTCTAGTGCAAATACGACAGCTAACACTCTTTTTCCGTGGTGGAATAATGAATTTGAGCGTCATTCAACATTTTGCTAGCATAATAGATAACATGAGGTAATCAGTTCATTCTTTGTCCTAACACGGCTCCTATTGCATAGTCAGAGGCATCGTACATGATTTCAAAGGGTACAGACCAGCCAAGTGGCTGTATGATTGGGGCAGAAGTCAAAACAATTTTCCATTTTTCGAATGCTATGACACATTTTTCATCAAAATTGAAAACGACATCCTGGGTCAGGAGTCTATAGAGAGGTCACGATATGTCACTGAATCCTTTGATAAACTTTCTGTAAAATCCAGCGTGACCTAAAAATGACCGAATCTTTTTAACAATTTGTGGTCTTGATAAATTAGAGGTTAGATTAACTTTGGCTTTATCCACTTCAATTCTTTTTTCTGAGATTATGTGTCCTAGTACTATGCCTGATTTTACCATAAAGTGGCATTTTTCCCAATTGAGTACTAAGTTCTTTTCTTTGCACCTGACTAACACAAGGGTCAAATGGCGCAGACACTGGTCAAAAGTTGATCCAAAGACTAGGAAATCGTCCATGAAAACTTCAAGGAAACGTTCTACCATGTTGGAGAAAATACTAATCATGCACCTTTAAAAAGTGGCAGGTGCATTACATAGTTCGGAAGATATATAACGATAGGCGAACGTACCAAACGGACAGGTGAATGTTATTTTCTCTTGATCCTCAGGAGCAACATAGATTTGGTTTTAGCCGGAATAACCATCAAGAAAACAATATAATGCATGACCGGCTAAACGTTCAAGCATCTGATCAACGAGTGGTAGAGGGAAGTGATCCTTACGAGTGGCAGTGTTTAGCTTTCAATAATCAATGCAAACTCTCCAACCCATTTGATTACGTGTTGGAACTAACTCATTTTCCTCATTTTTTTATTACCGTAACACCAGACCTTTTAGGGACAACTTGGATTGGACTTACCCGTGCACTGTCTGAAATTGGGTAAATGATTCCAACTTCGAGAAGTTTCAAAATTTCAGCTCTCACTACTTCCTGCATTGTTGGATTTAACCGTCTCTGTGGCTCTCTAGATGTCTTGGAATTTTTTCCCAAATGAATTCTTTTGAGATTGTGAATGGACCATCCTATAGCTTCACGATGATCTCTTAAAACAGCCAGGAGTCTAGACTCCTGCTTAGAAGTTAAGTCTGAAGCTATGATAATTGGCAATGTATTTGAAGGAACAAAATATAAACATTTGAGAGTCTCAGGAAGAGTTTTGAGTTCTAATTTTTGTGGTTTCTCGATAGATGGGACTGACACAGATTGATTGATAGGAACAAGTTTAGATTTGGTGACAACACTCACATCATTGAAATCTTTGTATAAGAGAGACACTGATTTTTCGAAATGATTATTACAAATGGAGTGAAGGAAAAACTCATCAACAGAACTCTAAATTATGTTAATGTAACACCCCGGATTTTCATCACTTATAATATATTGGATTTGGTCTATTTTGAATTACAAATTGATTGAATTTAAGATTAATGATTGAAATGGATCTTAGATGGGTAAGGAGTTGGGTCAATAACCCAATTAAGACCCAATGGGCCATAGATGAGCTGATTTTGAAAGTAAATGGGTAAGGTTTGATTAAATGGGTCAACTACCCAATTAAGATTCAATGCATAGATCCACATCATCAAGTGAGGTGGCATGTATGTGAGGCATGTATAGAAGTCAACTAGACCAAGTGCCACATCATCAAATGACATGGCCAAGGTGCGACCTAAATGTCATGTACATGTATAGTTGGCTAAGTCATGGTTGACTTGGTCAACCATGAGTAAACTCAATTGAGTTCCAATTTGAGTTGGGAAATGAGTTCAAATAACTAAATTGAATTGAGTTGGGTTGAGTGGGAAGATGGAGGGTTTCCATCTTGAGGGGACACGTTCCGAAGGTGAAGAGACTTCTTGGTTTAAGCCAAGAGTCTCCTTGGTTAAACCAAGGGTCTTATGGGTTAAACAACCCATAATGAGGGAAGTTGAGGAGATGAGATTATCACTTAAAAGATAGCAACCAAGGGGCACACCCCACCCCTTGGCCGAATCCATCTCTTGCACACAAGAGATCACTCTCCTCTCCCTCTCTCATTTCCATCTCTATACTTAGAGAATCAGTGAAGAACAAAGAAAGGAAAGAAGAAATAATGAGGAAAGACAGAGCAAAAGAAAGAAGGAGATAGGAAAGAAGGTAAGGTTTTGGGTTTATCAATATAGGATTAAGGCTAAGGGTGAACCATAGATTTGGTAATGGTGTGGTCGAACCTATGGGTCCCACAATCAATGGAATGGATGGCTGAATTATTATAAGGCCATGGAAATTGGAAATCCATTCAAGGAATGATTAAAGGCTGAAACAAACATAAGATGATATTTGAATTCATGTTCTGATATTAAGATTGAATAGATTAAATGGAAAAGACTCTAGCTTTGGCTAGAGGGTAGATTAAATCCAAGTAAGAGTTATATGATGATAATGGTTATGTTTTAAAATGATAAGAAGTGGATTCCATGAGGAAGGGTCTAGCCAATTAAACCTGTAATAGCCGGAATTTTTAAATCAATGAATATGTGGCTATTATTAGTTTTAATGATGGAAATTGGGAAATTTAATGGAATAGATGGTAAATGGATCAAAATATGGACAATGGCCGAAGTATGGTCCAATGGACCATGGATTGGATTAAATTCATTTAAAATGGTCAATGATGGTTAATTGAGCCAAGGATGGTCAAATTGGGCCCAATACCCATTTGGGACCCAATGGGCCAAGAGGATTTAAGCTCCAAGGTAAATGGATAGGAGGGAATTTAATTGGGCCATGGGCCCAATGGTGATCCAATAAGAGGAATGGATTTAATTAAATTTAAATCACCTAAGTTAGAATTTATTAAACCTAGGTGACATGGCCGAATGGGACCCACTTCCACCTCACCAAATGAGGTGGCGTGTGGACCAAGGATTGGTCGGGCCGGCCACCATGGTTGAATTGGTCAACAATGGGTGGATACATGGAGGGAATTTAAGAGAATGGAATTAGGTTAAGTGGGAATTAATTAACCTAAGTGAATTATCTAATTAATTAAATAATTAAACTATTCAAAAGATGGTCAAATGGTCAAAATTGGAAGACCAAACCACCTTATTTGTAAGGCCAAAACCGTTGGCTAGTAGTGGTGTATCCCAACCACCACCACTAAACATGGGAGCCCATGCTTGGTTGGTGGGAGGAGTTAATAATGGAGTGTAACTTAAGTAACCAAAGGGATGAGATGAGTTTTCATCTCATTCTCTCCATCCCACTCTCATTTCACTCTCTCCCTCTCTTGCTCCCTCTCATTGCCGTCCCTCACACCCCAAGGAAAGAAGAAGAAAACTAAGAAGAAAAGAGAGGAGAAGTGCAAACAAAAGCCCACCACTTCAAGACCAAGATTTAGGGCATTCTTTCTCACCATTCTCTCCTCCCCCTCCCTCTCTCAAACACACCCCATCTTAGCCGAACCAAGCATTGGGGATACCATTGATCAATCTCATCTTGGCCGACCAACCAAGGAGAAGAAGAAGGAGAAAGGCCAAGGAATCTAAGAGGAGAACGAAAAGTCGGAGGAGCCGTTGGATTGTAAGTATTTCTAAACAAGAGGTTATATTTTGTTAAGGTTTAAGATTTAGGGTCCATTCTTCTTGGATTTAATGGTGGCCAAATTGTCATGGGCCTTGGATCTCAAATCCATCCAATGAAAGGATGAAAAATGGACAAACCCTAATGGGTAAATTAGGTCAAGAAAATAAATGGATGTATTAAGGACATTATGTAATAAGGTTTATTTAAACATGGAAGTGTGGATTTTGAAGGATTAATGAACCCCATGGTAGGTAATCAAAAAATGTTTAATGGGGTTTTTAGGGTTAGAATCATGAAAGGATGATAATGATTTTTAGGGTTTAAATGATTAAATGTAGTAATTTTTAAAGGGATCTTGAATGAGGAAATTCATGAAGATGCAAAGGGTTTTATGGCCTCAAAAGGCATAAATGAATGATGACCCATGAACCATGGGTTCGGCCATGGTGTATGGCCGAACCCTATGGTGGTGTGTTGGTAAATTTAATGGGTGTAAAAATGTGGAAATTGATGGAGAAGGGTGATGGTTTTTAAATGGACTTTAAGCATTATAAATAAGGTTTTAAAAATAAAACCATGGAGGGATTTTATGGAGGGAATGTTTTTGAACCCCATGGTAGGTGATTAAGGAAATTTTAATGGGTTTAGAGAATGGAGGCTATGTTAAGTGGTTAATGATTTTTAAAGTTTTCAATGAATGAATGTTAGTAACTTTTAAAGGGGTTTTTAAATGAGGAAAACCATGGAGAGATTTTATGGATGGAATGTTTTGAACCTTATGGTAATGTATTCATAATTTTAATGGATATGAAAAGATGGAAAAAATGATGGAGAAGGTGCATTGTTTTTAAGTGGATTTTAGGTATTATAAATAAAGTTTTAAAGGGGTGGAAATAATGTTTAAAAAAAAAATGAAACCATGGAGAGATTTTGGTGAACTTAGGTGTTTTGGAACCATGGAAAAATATTGGGGAGTGATGGTAGCTTTGATGGATTTAAAATGAGACTAATGGTGATAAAAAGGGTGATTTGAATGCATGATGGAAACCACCTCAAGGAAGGACTTAGGGTGGAGCTAAATGATGTACATAGACCCAAGAAAAATGGCGAAAAATGACATCATGGGTTCGGCCATGGTGTATGGCAGAACCCATGACCCATTTGTAGGTCAATTTATGGGTTAAATGTGATAGTATACATGTGAGTAATGAATGGGGATTAGGGTAATTAAGTGGCTGATTTTTTATGATGTTGTGTCATGGCTAATGAGTCATTAAAGGATCCAAGTCTCATGGATCAATTATGAGCCTAAGAATGGAGGAATGAAATGAGAACTTAACCATGGAGAAAGAGTGGCAAAACCGTAAATAATGGCCAAATTCAAGAACCATGGGTTCGGCCATGGTACATGGCCGAACCCCATGGGAGATGATCATAGACTTAGGGGCTCTAAGTAACAACCTTATGTGTGATTAATAAAGCCTAGGGTGCTGGTTTTTAGACTCATGTAATTAAAATAATTAATGGATTAAATGGGACCAACAAACCTAATTAGTGAGGTTCGACCATGGTGTATAGCCGAACCCCGCTAATGTATGATTAACGGATTTAAATGGTTAAAACCATGAGCTGATTATTCGTATATAATAAGGTATCTGATATCGTAAGAGGTGCGTGTATCGGTGACCAGACTGTCGGACGGAAACGTAAGAGGACATTAGTCGGTATTCGGTAGGATTCCTACCTTTTTGTAAGCCATGGATTATGTGATGGTTCCTTTGATTTATTTTGATAATTATATGATTTGTCTTATGATGGGTTTTAAGGCTATGAATTATATGTTAATGATATGAATTATATTTTAAGGTTATGCATTATATGTTAAGGCTATGAGTTATATATATTAAGGCTATGAGTTATATATATTACATAGTGTAATGCATTTACATCTCATGCATAGCATGGGCAGGAAAATAAAGGAACTGGAGTCCATGCTCCGTTGGGGCGACTGAGAAGCAAACATAGGGATAGCCTGATGTGCTATAACCGGAGTCCATGATCTGTCGGGGCGACCGAGAAGCAAACATGGGGATACCTTGATAAGGCTTTGCCATCAAGGGGGATACTTGTGTTGATTGATCTTGATGAGGTTTTTCCATCAAGGGGGACTTTATGAATGATTGAAAAAGGACAATGGTACGATGGTAATGGATGATGGGTGGGACTCATGACATAGGCACCCATGGCATGACATTGATTTCATGTTTTGTTTGATATTACTCCTTATATGCATTATCACTGATCCATGTGTTAGCCCTACACGAAGTCTTACTGGGCGCGTTGTCTAACGCCCTACTTCTACCCTAGCTGATGGCGCAGGAGACGGCAGAAACGGTGGACGTGACGGGAGCCAAGCTTAGGAGCTTGGGAAAGCGAGCTACTTAGTTTATTTAAGATTTATTTTGGAAATGTAATTTGAGTAGCTTAGCTCATCGGTCTGTAATAATTTATATTTCGTACTATGGTTTGGACTTTACTTTCGGATGTTATCATTTTGAAGTAATTTAGTAATTTAAATGATGTAACCTTCCTTGCTATCTAAAAACTGGTAGGATAGATTCTACTATAACCCCGCTTAATGTTTAAATTCCGCAAGCTTACTTCTACGTGTGAACCATTCTTTGTGGACTTAGTTCCACGCACACGTAGGGTTGGCCAGTTAAGGGCCGGGCTTTAGAAGCTCAGCCTTAACTCCCGTCGTAACGTCCTGCGCCCTTTGTCACTCCTTTATTTTCAAAAAAAAAAAAGAAATAGACTCTGATTTTAGTGAAAAGGGGTGGGCGTTACAAAACCAACAATTAAGACTAACAAAACAGTCAGTCGATTGAATCAGGAATTCAGTCGACTGAAAAAGGTGCTGGCCGAAATAAAAATTAGTTTCTAAGAGTTTCAGTCGACTGAATATGAATTGGATTAAATATATGAGATTTATTGGTGGTTCAGCCGACTAAATCTATGATTCAGTCGACTGAATGATTACTTATCCACCACAAAAACCGTTGGTTGAGGATTCAGCCGACTGAATCATGGATTCATTCGACTGAATCTATACTGGCCGAACACACAGTTAATCTGATCCAAAGTCAGCCAACTGAATCTGTGATTCAGTCGACTGGAAGAGGATTACAGATTCAGTCGACTGAAAGAGGATTGACCGAGAATATAAAGGGTTCGACTCAGAGTCAGCCCACTAAATCTGTGATTCAGTAGACTGAAAGGTTTCGAGTCAGGGTTAAAACCATTCCGAGTTGGATTTCAGCTGACTGAATATTATATTCATTCGACTGAAAGTCTGCGGTAAGGCAGAGAACTGTAGCTGGGCATGATTCAGTCGACTGAATTGAAAAGTTTAAATTTTTTAATATTTTTCAGAAACTTCAGTTTATCTGGAAGGATGTAGGGATGATGGAAATTAAATGGATAATCAAATTGATATATGTCTGTGATTAAATTCATTCAGGTAAAGAGATTTCGTAAAGGGTTAGAGATTCATTCTAACGTGATCGTTGAGCGGTATCTTCACAAAACAACAAAGATAATATACTGGACTTTAGTAGGATTCCTACCTTATTGAAATACATGTGGATCTTATATGTATATTTGTGTTGCTGATTTGTATTTCCAAACATGATGACTTACTTTGATTAAAGAAATATATATGATTATGAACTGTTTTCGATGGTAACATGTGATTTGAAATGAAATGGCATTATTGCATTCATGAGCTCATGCATGGCATGGGAGGGAGTACATGGGATAACAAGCCAAGTTATGAGCTGTCCGGACATGACTTGGGGTTCAAAAACTAGCTTGAAAGAAGCTATGTGAACCATTGATATTTTGGCCTTGTCCGGGGATTGCTAGATAGGAGTACCGTGTAATTTGGCCCAAAGAGCTCCGGGAACCAATCCGAAAACCCTACATAGAGGGAGGAGTCCACGCTCCATCGGTAATTCTGATTAACATACGTGGGGAGGTATAACAGTGACCTAGTGGTGCCGTCGCAAAGCACTGCGGACATAAATGGCCAAGGGAACACCTTGATTGGCTTTATTTTATCAAAGAAAATATTAATATGATTTGTGTTGTGATTGGATATGGAAATTGGGTGAGAGTTCATTGGCATATGACACCCATGACATGACACATACATTAGCCTGATTTGATATGATTATCATGCTTTGTTTTTTGTACTATGAGATATTTTACAGTTTTGGATATGATGTGCTTATCTTGATTTTTTTATTGATCTTATGTGTACATAACCCTATTTGGATTTCCTACTGGGCGCGTTGACTTACGTCCTACTTCTACCCTATAGATGATGGAACAGGGAATGGAAAGGACATGGGACGTGAGGAAAGCCAAGCATAGGAGCTTGGGCAGTTTATACTGACTTTACTTAATTGATTTTGAATTGATGTATTGGGAGAACTGTTAATTTTGGGATTGTAATAACTTAGATTTACTTTGATATAGTTTGATGATATTTTGAATATTTAAGTTTCAGTTAATTTAATAGTGATTGGTTTCCTTGCTTATTAATATAATGGATATGGATAGTACTTTTATTCATATAATCATTCCGCAGTTAAATGTAAAGCGTGTGAACTGTTTTAATGGACTTAGTCCACGCACACGTATTGGTGGCCAGTTAAGGGTCGGGTTTTGGAAACTCGAACTTAGCTCGAGTCGTGATGTCCCGCTCTCTCTCACTCATTTAAAAAAAATATATATACTCTAATATTCGACGAGTGAAAAAGGACGGGGCGTTACTGTTGGTATCAGAGCGAAAACGGAAGTGTGAATCTTTCAAAGTAAGATTAATACAGTATCATGTCTCACTGACTAGATAAGAATCCCAACTGACCGACTCTTCGGAGTCTGCTGCACGGGGGCCGGATTAATTTACTTTGTTGAGAATCAGACTTTAAGCATTCAATCTGAGAACAACATTTGATGAAAAAGGAATAGCAACAAGTGAAGGACAATCATTATGAATTGTGGATTTATCAAACATAGCAAGTAGGGCAAATCTCCCCCAAACAAGAAACATTGGAATTTCCCAAAAATGAGAAACAATATATGATACAGAGGAAGGATTCCCCAAAAAAAGAAATACAAAATGATGATCTGGCAATCTCCCCAACTATGTAAAAATAAGATTTTATGAGGAAACTAAGTCAAGCAATGTTTTAATGACTTAGGAAAATGCCTCAGAGAAAAAGAAATACCCGACAAAAGCCGTATCAGGAAGAAGAGGTACAACATCCACACCAGGAAGAGGCACAAAACAGTGTGAACATTCCTGAAGTACCTCCTGAGCTGCAGAGCCTGGTACAGGCAGTAGTCACTTCCGTTCTACAGCAACATCAAAAAGGCAATGGAAGCGTAACCTCCAATGAATCACAGGACCAGAACATGGTTAGGGATTTCCAACAGCAGCGTCCCCCTTATTTCAAAGGGAAAGAGGGACCCGCCGAAGCGGAAAACTGGATCGAGAATATTACGAAGATTTTGAAGCTTCTCAAAATCACTGGTGACGAGGACATGATACTGCTGGCTACTTCACAATTGGTGGATGATGCCGGTAAATGGTGGAGAGTTATAGAACATCCGTAAGCACAGATTCCAGTTGAGGAAATGACTGAGATGACATGGGACTAGTTCGCTAGAATGTTTTTGGATCATTATTTTCCAGAGGAGGAGAAAGAGCGCCAGACATAAGCGTTCATATCTCTAGTCTAGGGCACCATGACTGTTGCGGAATATTATCAAGAGTTTCTCCGTTTATCATGTTATGCTTTGTACATGGTAGACACAGAATACAAGAAGGCTCGGAAGTTTGAACGAGGGCTACGACCTAATCTAAGAGCCAAAGTCACAATTTTCAAATCAGCCACTTTGGTAGAAGTGGTTAGCCGAGCTAGCATAGCTGAACAAGAGTTGGCAGAGATAGTCAGGTTTGTGGATAACAGACGAAGTCAGAGAGGGGGAAATACTTTCCATCCGAACAAGAGTTTCAGACCCAACTTTGGGAGACCCTCACCTTCTACTGGGTCCACTGGAGGTTTTCGTCCCAGTCAACCCTCCACATCAAGATTAGTCTCTCAGGTTCCTCAAGGTGTGAGCACCTATTTCCAGTGTGGCCAGCAAATCATTTCAAGAGGGAGTGTCCACAGATCAATGGACCTTCTCACGCTAAGATCAACCCTCCCCGCAACCATGCATGAGGTAATGGGTGCAATTATGATGCCAAAACCATGCATCAAATAGTTTCTTTTATCAAACATTATTTCTATATAAGATAATGATTATAATAAAATCAAGATCTCATAAATCAATTTTTATCAAAACCATTCACATTGTAGCCTTTCAATAAAGTATGAACTCCTTCCAAATCGACAATGATCAACCAAATAAAATTCATGCGTTTGACGTCGGAATTACCTTCGACTCCTTTTATCCATGTACATATTTCAATCACAGTTTATAGATTATTATTGTAGCGCCCCGCCCTTTTTCACTTGCAAAAATCAAAGTATATTTTTTTTTATAAATGGGAGAGAACGGGTCGTTACGACGCGACTCAAGACCGTGATTCTAAAACCTGAAACTTGACTGACGACTATTATGTGTGCGTGGACTAAGCCCACTAATACATTTACACACGCTTATCTTATTGCTTGCGGAATGATTTATATGAATAAAACGCTATTCATTTTCTTAACATCTTTAGGCAAGGAAAGCCAATCACCATAAAATTTCAATAAAACTTAAAGATTATCAAACCATAGCAAATAAGTTCTAAGGTGTCCCAAATAGTCTAAATTATTACAACCTAAAATGTAAGTCCTCCGAATACATCATTGAAATCAAAACTAAGTAATTTAAACTTAAATCTTCCCAAGCTGCTACGCTTGGCTCCCTTCTGGTCCTACATCCTTTTCCTTGACATTTCTTATTCCATCATCTATAGGGTAGAAGTAAGCATTAGTCAACATGCCCAGCAGGTATTCCAATTCGGGTTAGGGTACACATAGGAGTAATATTAGAATATTATAAATCAAGGATTTATACATCATTAATGGCATATTTGTAAAAACATCTTGTAAGTAATAAAACAATGCATGATGTCCATATCATAATCATGCTAACATAAATGTCATGTCATGGGTGTCAATGCCAAATCAAATCCCACCCAATGTTCATATCCAATCATATCATAAATCAATCAATGGTTTCCTTGGCCAATTATGTCCACAGTTTTTGAGGCGACGACCACTAGGGCATTGTATACCCATCCACAAATTAATCGGTATTACCGATGGAGTGTGGGCTACTCCTTCTGAGCAGTGTTTCGGAACTAACTACCCAGGAGCTCTTTGACCCAATTACTCCGCACTTTTCTATCAACTGGACACGGCCAAATCTCAACGGTTCATATAGCTTTATATAAGCTAATCTCAAGCCCAAGTTATGTCTTGACCGCTCAGAACTTGGCTTGTTAGTCATATGTGTTCCCTCCCATGCCATGCATGAGGTAATTTATGCAAGAATGCCATTTCATTTAAAATACATAATATCATTGAAAATCAACTCATAATCTGTAACGCCCCACCCTTTTTCACTTACTTTCTGAAAATCAGAGTCTATTTTTTTTTTTTTAAAGTGATAGAGTGCGGGACGTCACGACGTGTAACGCCCTCCCCTTTTCACTGAAATCAGAGTCTATTTTTTTTTTTTTGAAAATAAAAGTGACAAAGGCGCGGGACGTCACGACGCGAGTTAAGTCCGAGTTTCTAAAACACGGCCCTTAACTGGCCAATCCTACGCGTGTGTGGAACGAAGTCCAAGAGAACGGTTCACACGTAGACGTAATCTCGAGGAATTTTAAACTAAGTGCGGAGTTAAAATAAAGACTAACCTACCAATTTAGATAGCAGGGAAGATAACATTCATTTAATTACCAAAATACCTCAACATCACAATGTCCAAAAATAAAAACCAAAACATAGCGAGAAATCTAAAATATTACATTTCCGACAAGCTAGGCTACTCAAATACATTTCCAAAACAAATCTAAATAAATTAAGTAGCCGCCTTCCCCAAGCTCCAAAGCTTGGCTCCCGTCTCGTCCTTCTGCTCCGCCGTCTCCTGCGTCATCAGCTAGGGTAGAAGTAGGGCGTTAGACAACGCGCCCAGTAGGACTCCGAGTAGGGCTAACACATGGATTAGTGATAACAAGCATACATATAATAAAATATGAAAACCATAAAATGAATGCTATGCCATGGGTGTCTATGTCATGAGTCTCACCCATCATCCATACCATCATGATATCCCCATGTTTGCTTCTCGGTTACCCCGACGGAGTATGGACTCCGGTTATATCTCCACATATCAAGATATCCCCATGTCTGTTTCTCGGTCGCCACGATGGAGCATGGACTCCGGTTATAGGATATAAAGCTATCCCCATGTCTGTTTCTCGGTCGCCCCGACGGAGCATGAACTCCGGTTATAGCATATAAAGTTATCCCCATGTCTGTTTCTCGGTCGCCCCGAAGGAGCATGGACTCCGGTTCCTTTATTTTCCAGCCCATGCCATGCATGAGATGTAATTACGATATGCTATATAGTATTTAAATCATTGTAAATGTAATATGCCATATAATGTTTAAATCATAGCCATAACACATAATTCATAGCCTTAAAATCCATCATAAAATAATTCATATAATTATCCAAAAATAAATCAAGGAAACCATCATATAACACGTAATCCACGGCTTACAAAAAGGTAGGAATCCTACTGAATACCGATCAGCGTCCTTTTACGTTTTCCGTCTACAAATCTGGTCGCTGATTGCGCACCGCTTGCGATGTTCGGTACCTTATTACATATTAATAGTCAGTCCTTAACTTAGCCTAATTTTTCCATTCATCTAACCACATAGATAATCCCAACTTTAGCCCATCAAATGGCTCATAAATTAGGTCATGGGTTTTATTAAAATCAGCCCCTTTAATTCAACCTAATCCCCATTTTTCCTTGGGTCTTTTTCACCACATTTAGATCCATAATAAGCCCTCCCATGAGGAGGTTTACATCATGCATTTAAATCATCAATTTTTTATCAACATTAGGTTCATTTTGGTCCATCAAAACCACCAACATTCCCCATTTATTTTCCATTATCTTACCCCCATCAAAGTCACCAATACACTACCATGGGATTTAAAAAAAAAAACATCCCATCCATAAAATCTCTCCATGGTTTTATTTTTAAAACATTATTTCCACCCCTTTCCAACATTCTAAACTAACTTGCAAATTCATTTAAACTATCCACTTTCTTAAACATCTTTTCCTCTTTTTACACCCTTCAAATTTACAACCACATCACCCTAGGGTTCGGGCATACACCATGGCCGAAGCCATGGTTCATGGTTTCACTCCCATCTATGCATTTTTAGGCCATACAAACCATTTACCCCTTCCATGAATTTCATCATAAAAACCCTTTTAAAAAAAAAAAACCAACATTTAATCCTTATGAGCCTCACTATCCTTAACCATTCTTCCATAGTTTTTAAACCTTAAAACCCCATTAAACACTTAATCACCTACCATTTTTGAGGTCATTAACGTCATTCACATCTCCCATGCATTTCCTCATTTAAAACCTTTAAAATTATTACCACATTTGATCATTAAAACCCTAAAATTCCAAATCATACTTCCATGATTTCAAACCTAAAAATCCCATTACAATTCCTTTAAAAAAAAATACTACATTCAATCATTAAGAACCCTAACAATCATAAATTACCCTCCATGGCTTCCATTCTTCAAAACCCTAAAAACTCCATTAAAGATCCTTAATTACCTACATTTAACCATTAAAATCTTAAAAAACTTTAAATCATCCTCCATGGCTTCCATTATTTATAAACCCTAATAAACCACTTAACACCTACCATGGGGTTCGGCCATACTACATGGCCGAACCCTATGGTCTATCATCCCATTAAAAATCCACACTTCCATGCTTAAATAATTTCAATATTTAGGGTCCTTAATATATCCATTGATTTTTTTTCTTAATCCATCTCTCCTACTTTATCCATTTCTCATCTTTCCATTGGATGGATTTTGAGATCCAAGGCCTATGATAATTTGGCCACCATTAAATCCAAGCGATGGATTTCATAATCTCTTAAACCCTAAAAAAAAAAAATCTAATCTCTTGTTTTAGAAATACTTACAATCCAACGGCTCCTCCGATTTTTCTTCCTCCTCTTGGACTCCTTGGCCTTCTTTCTTCTTCTTCTCCTTGTTTGATCGGCCAAGATGAACTTGATCAAGATGAAAACATCAACACTTGGGTTCGGCCACCATGGAGTGTGTTTGTGAGAGGGAAGGGAGGAGATGGTGAGGAAGAAGATTCTAGGTCTTGATCGGAGAGTGGTGGCTTATGCTTACACTTTCCTCTCCTTTCTTCTCTTCTTCTCTTCTTAGCTTTCCTCTTCTTTTCTCCTTGGACATGAGGGACGGTCTTGAGAGTGAAAGAGAGGAAGAGAATGAAATGGGAGAGAATGAAAAGAAAGCCCATCTTATCCCAAGGCTTACTTAAGATACACTTTATCATTAATTCCTCCCACCAACCCACATAAGATTTTTATCATGCTTTATGGTGGTAATTGGGATAACCACCACTAGTAAACATTTTTTTGGTGTCTAAGATAAAATGGTTTAGTTTTCCATCTTTTGACCCCTTTGACCACCTTTTGAATAGTTTAATCATTTAATTAATTGGATCATTAGGTTAAGTTAATTAATTCCCACTTTATCTCCTTTAATCTCCTTAATTCTTCTCCATTACTCCACCCATGGTTGATCAAGTCAACCATGGTGGTCGGCCCCACCAATCCTTGGTCCACACGCCACCTCACTTGGTGAGGTGGAGTTGGGTCCCATTCGGCCATGTCACCTTGATCTTTCTATTACTAACTTAGGTGATTTAAATCTAATTAAATCCATTTCAATTACTTGGATCACCATTCGGCCCATGGCCCATTAAATTCTTTCCCACCCATTTACCTTAGAATTTGAATCCTTTTGACCCGTTGGGTCCCAAATGTGCATTGGGCCCAATTTGACCATCCTTGGTCCAATTGACCATTTAAATGGACTTAGATCCAATCCATAGTCCATTGGGCCATACTTGTGCCCTTGTCCAAACTTTGATCCATTTACCATCTATTCCATCAAATTTTCCAATTTCCATCATTAAAATAAATAATATCCACATTTATATTAATTTAAAAAGTCCGGGCTATTACACAACGCAAGTTAAGTCTGAGCTTCCAAAGCCTGACCCTTAACTGGCCAACCATACGTGTGTGTGGACCGAGTCCACTAAAATGGTTCACACGTATTCAAGTTAAACCTTGCGGATTAAATCATAAATTACGGATTATAATAGAACCTAACTCTATTCTGATTTATTAGATAACAAAGATGTACGTCCTTTTATAGTGTTTATCTTAACTGAAATAATCAAATAAAATCATTCCAAACCATAATAACCTAACTAAGTTATTACATGTTCGACATTCTAAGTTAACTCAAATTACAAGTCCAAATAATAACTTAAAACAAATATAAAGTAAACTGATTCAAGCCTCTAAGCTTGACTCCGATCATGCTCATCGTTCCCTTCGTTTCCTACGTCATTCATTAGGGTAGAAGTAGGGCGTTAGAACAATGCGCCCAGTAGGTATTCCGATTAGGGCTACGACAAGGTTAGTATAAAACATGTATATAACATAATAATACATGATCATCAAAACCTTACAAAACAATGCTATGTATGTATGTAGATGTAATGAGTCCCACCCATCACAAGAGCATTGAAATCCTCTTTGAAACATAATAATTTAACACATATCTCATCAAAATCAAGATTAAAACAACAAGTATAAACCATGGTTATAAAGAGGTAGGAAACCTACTCAAAGGTCACTTAAAATGTCCGCTCTTCTTAAACCGTCACCCGTTCACGATTGCGAACCATTCAAGAAGTCCCGTTACCTTGTTATATGTCAATAAGTCAAACACATATCTCATTTGGTTTCTAATTAAGTCTAAGACCAAACACACCACATTGTGGGGTTCGGCCATACACCATGGCCGAACCTCACCCACTTGGATTTGATCTCTCTCATCCAAGTAACTCATTTAAAACTTAGTCCATAAAATACATAAACAAACCATTCCTCATGGGGTTCGGCCATTCACCATGGCCGAACCCATGATCTTGCATTTTTACCCCTATTTACATTTTATGCCATTTTTCATTCTATGGCTATCCATTCCATTCAAAAAACATGCCTAGGTTAATCAATAACCCACCAAATACTCCTTAGTTGGGTTCATGTAACGCCCGCCCCTTTTCACCGAAATCAGAGTCTATTTTTTTTTTTTTTTAAGTAAAGAGTGACAAAGGGCCCGAGACGTCACGACGCGAGTTAAGTCCGAGCTTCTAAAGCCCGGCCCTTAACTGGCCAACCCTACGTGCGCGTGGAACGAAGTCCACGAGAACGGTTCACACGTACTCGTAAGCTTGCAGAATATAACTTAATGCGGAACATTATAATTGAGACTATCCTACCAGTTTTAGATAGCAAGGAAGTACGTCGCTTAAATTATTAAAATACCCATAAATTCATAATTATATCTCAAAATGATAATGTCCAAACTAAAGTCCAAACCATAGCAAGAAATAGAAATTATTACAATCCGACGAGCTAAGCTACTCAAATTACATTTCCAAAATAAATCTTAATAAACGAAGTAGCTCGTTTTCCCAAGCTCCTACGCTTCGCTCCCGTCTCGTCCTTCGTTTCCACCATCTTTTGTGTCATCAGCTAGGGTAGAAGTAGGACGTTAGACAACGCGCCCAGTAGGACTCCGAGTAGGGCTAACACATGGATTAGTGATAACAGGCACAATAGGTAATAATATAATCAAAACCATAACAATGAATGCCATGCCATGGGTGTCCTATGTCATGAGTTCCACCCATCATCCATACCATCATGCTGCCATACCCCCTTGACGGAAAAACCTCGTCAAGATATAAACAATGGCAAATCATCCCCCTTGACGGAAAAACCTCGTCAAGATATAAACAGTCACGCATCATCCCCCTTGACGGCAAAACCTCATCAAGATATAAACAATCACAAATCATCCCCCTTGACGGCAAAACCTCGTCAAGATATAATCAATCACAAATCATCCCCCCTTAACGGCAAAACCTCGTCAAGATATAAACAATCACAAATCATCCCCCTTGGCGGCAAGGCCTCGTCAAGGTGTCCCCATGTTTGCTTCTCGGTCGCCCCGACGGAGCATGGACTCCGGTTTCTTTATTTTCATCCTTCCCATGCTATATCCCTCCCATGTCATGCATGAGATGTAGATGCCATATGCCATGTAATATATATGATAGCACAAACCATGACATTTAAAATCCCATCAATAAAACATATAATTTGATTATAAAAAATAGATCAAGCAAAGCATCAATATACATATCATAGCCTTAAAACCCATCTTAAAACAATCATATGCTTACCAAAATAAATCAAGGAAAAACCCATACATAACACATAATCCATGGCTTACAAAAAGGTACCTTATTATACATTATCAATTAGACTCACGTTTTAATCATTTAAGTTCATTAATCATACCTTAGCGGGGTTCGGCCATACACCATGGCCGAACCTCACTAACTAGGTTTGTGGCTCCCATTTTAATCCATTGATTATCTTAATTTTGTGAGTTTAAAAACTAGTACCCTAGGCTTTATTAAACCACACACAAGGTTATCTTAAAAGCTTTTAAGTCCATGATCATCCCCCATGGGGTTCTTCATTTTGGCCAATATTTACGGTTTTGCCACTACCTCTTTTCCATGACTAATCACTCATTCATCCATGCATAATTAAGTCCATAACTGCCACAAACTTAGATCCATTAATGATCCCTATCTTAGATCCGTTAATGACCCATCAACCTTGTCATATGATCATTAAAATTAGCCATTTAATTAACCTAATCCTTATTCACTTAACCACATACAAAACCCCGTTCTTAGCCGATAATTGATCCATAATCTTGGATCCATTAACGTTCCATCAACCATGATATGTTCATTAACAAATCAGTCCTTAACTTACCTAATTTTCCATTCATCTAATCACATACATAATCCCAAATTTAACTCATAAAATGACTTACAAAAGGGGTCATGGGTTCGGCCATACACTGTAATAGCCTAAATTTTTAAATCAGCATATATATGGCATTTATTTATTTTTATAATGGAAAAATTGGAAATTTTGATATTATGGATGTTAAATGGATCAAATTTTGGGGCAAAGGCCCAAGTATGGTCCAATGGACCATGGGGTGAATAGAGCTCATTTAAAAGGGGTCAAAATGGTCAAAGTGGGCCCGATTGTAATAACCTGAATTTTTGAAATATATATATATATATATATATATATATATATTGGCATTTATTCATTTTAATTTGAAGTTTGATATAATAAAATGCCAAATGGACCAAATTTTGGGACAATGGCCCAAGGATAGCCCAATTGGGCCATGGATTGGATGAAACCCATTTAACGGGTCAATGGGGATTAATCGGGTCAACGATGGTCAAGTGGGCCCGATAGCCATGTGGGGCCCAATGGATTAAAATCGGTTCAAATCCTAAGGTAAGTGGAAAAGGAGGGAATCTAATTGGGCCATGGGCCCAATGGTTACCCAATAGGCCTTGAATTGGAATTGATACATGTAATTGGTCAATGGTAAGTAATCGGGTCAAAGATGGTCAATTTGGGTCAAAGAGCCATATGGGACCCAAGGGGCCAAGGTAACTAAGCCCTAAGATAAATGGGTAAGACAAGAATCAATTTGGGCCATGGGCCCAATGGTGATCCAATAAAAGGGATACAATTAATAAAATTTAAATCACCTAAGTTAGGTAATAAATGGACCAAGGTAACATGGCCAATGGGGCCCACCTCCACCTCACCCATGGAGGTGGCGTGTGGACCCAAGGATAGTGGGGCCGACCACCATGGTTGACTTGGTCAACCATGGGTGGATCTTATAGAAGAAATTTAATGGAATTAAATGAAATATGGGGTTTAATTAACTTAACCTAAAAATCAAATGGATCTAAGTTAATTAACCTAATCTAAATTGGTCAAATGGTCAAAACCACTCCAACAAACACAAATCACTCTTAAGAAACACAAAATAAAACCATGGGCTTAAATGGTGGATTGGGCTCAACCACCCCCACCAAAGTCAAGCCAACCCATGCTTGGTTGGTGAGAAAGTTAATGCTTGAGTTAAGGCTACTCCAACCACCTCCCTCCCATTTCCAAGCTAACCAATTTCACTCTATCTCCCCACACACAGATGAAATTCGTCCCCCACCTTGCAAGAGAGGAGAAAAGAAAACTTAGAAGAAAAACTTAGAAAGAAAGAGGAAGAAAAGAGAAGAAAAAGATAAGTCTTGGGCCACCCCAAGATCAAGAACCTAGAAGATCTCTCCCTCATCTCCATACTCTCTTTCTCTCTTAACCTAACCTCATTTACCTTAGCCAATCCAAGCATGTCCCACCATTGATCAAGCTCATCTAGCCAACCAAACAAGGAAAGGAAGGAGAAAAGAGGCTAAGGAAGTTGACGGGAGCGACAAACACCGGAGGAGTCGTCGGATAATAAGTATGTTCTAAACAAGAAATTTATTATTTAGGGTTTTTTTTTAATTTTGAAATCCATCCTTGCCATATGATGGTGGCCAAATTATTTTAGGCTATGGAATGGATCTAAAATCCATCAAATGGAAGGCAAAGAAATGGAAGAGATGGTCTAAGGAAAAAATGAAATGAATGGATTAAGTATGGAAAAGATGGAAGTTTTAATGGATTGAATGGATCTTAGGGTTCGGCCATGTAGCATGGCCGAACCCCATGGCCAATGTGGGATGAGTTTTAATTAAGGTTTGAAGGTTTGAAATGGTGGAGAATGATGTATGATAATTAGTTTTCAAGTGATTTTAATAGTGATTTTAAAGAGGATTTAAAGGCATAGAATGGAATGGATGAATGATCATAGGGTTCGGCCATGTAGCATGGCCAAACCCCATGATGAATAATGAGTGATTTATTAAGATTATTAGGTTTGAAGATAATGAAGAAATTAGTTTAAGTTAATGATGAAATTTAAATGGATTTACAAAGTGAATGATATATTTTAGAGGGCCAAAATGAATGAGGATTATTGATTTTAAAAAGGGATTTCTTTTGGACAAAAACAATGGTCTAAGGATGGCATCAATGGATGATGAGCCATGAACCATGGGTTCGGCCATGGTGTATGGCCGAACCCTTGGTGGTATTTAATAATTCTCTTTATGATGGAAAAGTATAGAAAATGGTTAAGAAAAAAAAAATGGATGGATTGTATGGATGTTTCAAGTATGATATGTGATGTTGGTGATTTAAATGGATGATTTAATTAGAGGTATGTTTAAAAAGGGTAAATGAAACCAAGAAAAATGGGGAAAGAAACATCATGGGTTCGGCCATGGTGTATGGCCGAACCCATGACCCAAATTTTGATCAATTGTAGGCTAAGGTTAAATGCATGTATCAATGCTTAGGAGTTTGATTTAAAGGGCCAAAATGAATAAAGTTTTGTGATTTTAAATTGGATTATTTTGGGACAAAATTTAGTCTTTGAAAATGGTATCCATAAAGGTGAACCTGAGGGTAGTGATTAGTGGATTTAATAAATGGGAAATAATGTAGAAGAATGCTAGATTTTAATGGATTTATAAAAATGATATGTGAGGTTTTAAATGGAATGAAAATGGGGACTTGAATGGATAAATTAAATTCATTGGAGATTGGATTTAAGAAAGTAGAATGGACCCAAGGGAATGGAAAATAGGCACCATGGGTTCGGCCATGGTGTATGGCCGAACCCATGACCCATTTGGAGGTCATGAGTGTGGGCGTGGGCCACCTTTAGGGCCAAATGTGAAAGGTTATGTAGGGTTAAATGTTTTTCAAAAAATTAAATAATAGGTGGCTGATTTTGGGATATGTTATGGAATCATAAATAGGTCTAAGTTATGGATGAAATCTAGACTTAAAATAGACATAAGTGGGTGAATGATTTACCATGGAAGAGAAAGTGGCAAAATGGTAATTATTAGCCACATTGAGGAACCATGGGTTCGGCCATGGTACATGGCCGAACCCTATGTGGATTAGATGTAAAATTCGATGCAATATGAAAGATGAAAAGAAACGTATAGATGTTGTGTTTAGGCTCGCTCAATTGAATATTCGAAATGGTCAAGATCGGATTTATGTATGTGATTAAACCAATAGATAATGGGCTAAGTTAAGGTCCGATTTTCGATAAACTTATAATGTATTTAAAGATCATTGAATGGACCTAGGGTTATGATTAGTTAGGAACTTAATCATGGATAACGTATGGACTAATTCGGTAAATGTAATAAGGTATCGGACGTCGCAAACGGTACGCGATCGGCGACCGGATTATCGAACGGAAAGCGTAATGAAACGCGACACGGTATTCGGTAGGATTCCTACCTCTTTGTAAGCGATGGATATGTGATGGTGTTTTAAATTATCTTGATTTGATTTATGATGGATTTATGATTTATGGGACTTGCACTATGATGGGTTTTTAATTATGAATTACATGATAGTATCATGGATTATGTTTTAATATTATGCATCATATGACTATGTATGGTGTATCGAATATGGTTTATCTATATACTACATAGCATAATGCACGTACATCTCATGCATGGCATGGGCAGGAAAATAATGAAACCGGAGTCCATGCTCCGTCGAGGCGACGGAGAATCAGACATGGGGATAGCCTGAGGGCTATGACCGGAGTCCATGCTCCGTCGGGGCGACCGAGAATCACACATGGGGATAGTTCGATAACCGGAGTCCATGCTCCGTCGGGGCAACCGAGAAGCAAACATGGGGAACAAGATATTGTATGATCATACGGATGATGGGTGGGACACATGACATAAGCACCCATAGCATAACATTCATCACATGATTATTTTGTTGTATTTTATTGTATCGGTATGTGTGTATCACTAATCCATGTGCTAGCCCTACACGGAGTCCTACTGGGCGCGTTGACTAACGCCCTACTTCTACCCTAGATGATGATGCAGGGGATGGCGGAAGCGGTGGACATGACAGGAGCCAACCTTAGGAGCTTGGGCAGTGCACTCTTAGTTTTATTTACGTTTACATTTTGGCGATGTAATTTGAAAGTAACTTAGCTTGTCGGGTTGTATAAGTTTACATTCTTGCGATATTTTGGACGTTACTTATGGACGATTACATTTTGTGATATAATTATGAACTTGGGGTATTTTGGTAATTCAATGTTGTATCTTCCCTTCTATCTAAAAACCGGTAGGATAGACTCTATTATCATGTTCCGCAATAATTATAATCCGCGAGCTTGCTTCTTACGCGTGAACCGTTCTCGTGAACTTAGCTCCGCGCACTCGTGGGGTTGGCCAGTTAAGGGTCAGGCTTTAGAAGCTCGTACTTAACTCGCGTCGTGGCGTCCGCGCCCTCTCTCACTCTTCTATTTAAAAAAAAAATAGACTCTGATTTTCGAAAAACGGGTGAAAAAGGGCGGGGCGTTACACAGATAACCATGTGGGACCCAATGGATCAAAATTTATTCAAAACTCTAAGGTAAATAGTAAAAAATAATTTAACTGGGCTGTGGGCCCAATGGTGGCCCAATTGATTTAAAAAAGGGTGAATTGGAATTAAACCCTCTAAGGTAGTAATGAAATGAAATGGCATGTCCAAGTGGGGCCCACCTCCACCTCACCAAGTGAGGTGGCTTGTGGACCAAGGCAAAGGTGGGCCCAACCATTGATAAATTGAGAGGACTAAGGTGGATTAAGGAGAATTAAATTGATTACAATTATTGTAAAATTATCTAAGTTAAAATTAATGGAATTAAAGTGACATGGCCAAGTGGGGCCCACCTCCACCTCATCAAGTGAGGTGGCGAGTGGTGTAGGTATAGGTGGGGGCCGTCCACCATGGTTGACTTGGTCAACCATGGGTGGATTTCTTAAAGAGTTAGATTAATGAAATTGAATTAGATGGGAAATAATTAACCTAAAGGATCCAATTAATTAAATTAATTAGATTGGTCAATTAGGGACAACATGGCTAAGTCAAAGGGGACAAGTCAATGGTGGTTTCATCTCATTGAAACCACCTAAGAAAACACAAAATTACCATGGACTTAGGGTGGTGGTTTTATCTCAACTACTACCACTCCAAACATGGTGACCGATACCCAAATGATGTTGGTCAAGTAGTCAAAGAAGGGAAGACCCAAACCACCCATTTTCAAACACCAAAACCATTGGCTAGTGGTGGTTTTGTCTCAACCACCACCACCACAGTCAAGGTAGCCCATGCTTGGTTGGTGGAGCCATAATGGGGGAGTATGTCCAAGTAAGACCAAAGAAATGAGATGAGTTTTACCTTAGCCTTTCCATTCTATCTCACTCTCTCCCTCTCTCCCTCACTCACCAAAACCGTCCCTCACTTCCATAGAGAAGAAAAGAAGAAAACTTAGAGGAGAAGAAGAAAAGAAAGGAAAGAAACTAAGTGTTGGAAAACCACCACCAAGACCAAAGTTTGGGGTGATTTTCTCATCACCTTCCCCTCTCCCTCTCTCAAGAAAACCCACTCAATCTTGGCCGATCCTAAGCTTAGAGGGCCTCACCATTTGATCAAGCTCATCTTGACCGTACATCAAGGAGAAGAAGAGAAGAGAAGGGTAAGGAAAGCAAAGAGGAAAGAAGGACCGGAGGAGTCGTCGGGTGGTAAGAATTCTTAAAACAAGAGTTTATATTTTTTTTTAAGATAGGATATGGAATCCATTTCTTAGACTAAATGTGGCAAAAAATGTTGTGGGCCATTGATCTAAGATCCATCCAATGGTAGGATAAGAAATGAATGAGATGGAAGAGATGGTTTAAGGAAAAATAAAATGACATGGATAAGATGGACCATGAACCATGGGTTCGGCCATGGTGTATGGCCGAACCCTATGGTGTTGAAAAGTGATTTTTTATAAATGGGTTTAAAGGATGGAAATGATGGATTAATATGTTAATATTTTGGAAGTTTTAAAAAGGCCAAAATGAATGAGGGCTATTGATTTTAAAAATGGATTTTTAGTGAAAAAAAAACCATGGACAAACATGGGTGAGATAATGGCCTTAAAATGGCACCCATGAAAGTGAACCATGAACCATGGGTTCGGCCATGGTATATGGCCGAACCCTATGGTGAGGTTTGGTGATTTTGATGAAAGTAAAAAGAGTGGAAAATTATGGAGAGAGATGATAATTTTAATAGATTTATGAGTAAGGTATGTGATGTCTTAAATGGGATGAAAAATGGAGATTTAAATGGATGATTTAATTTCATTAGAGATAGGATTAAAAGGGGATAAAATGAACCCAATAAAATGGAATTTAGGTATCATGGGTTCGGCCATGGTGTATGGCCGAACCCATGACCCCTTTATGGGCCACATTTTGGGCCAAATATGGAATGGCGTATGAGATTAAACGATTTCAAATTTTATTAAATTAGGTGGTTGATTTTGTTGCATGTTAGGTCATGGTTAATGAATCCTTAATGGATCTAAGTTATGGATGAATTTTAGACTTAAAATATACATGAATGGGTGAATGATTAAACATGGAAGAGAGAGTGGCAAAATGGTAATTATTAGCCACATTGAAGAACCATGGGTTCGACCATGGTACATGACCGAAACCCTATGTGGGTGGGACATGAACATGGATATATTATGAATGAATAAATGAAATGGATAGTTGTTGCGCTTTAGGCTTACAAATCGGAATATTTAAAATGGGCAAAATGGGAATTATGCATTTGGTTAAGCCAATGAGAAATGTGGCTAAGTTAAGAGTTGATCTTGATAAACTTGTAATGTATTTAGGGATCATTAATGAATCTAAGGGTGTGATCAGTTAGGGATTTAATCATGAAATAAAATACAGACTAATTTGGTAAATATGTAATAAGGTATCGGGACGTCGCAAACGGTAAGCGATCGGTGACCGGATTATCGAATGGAAACATAACAGGACGCTAAGCGGTATTCGGTAGGATTCCTACCTCTTTATAAGTCGTGGATATGTGATGGTGATTTTAAATTATTTTGATGATTATGTGATTTGGCTTATGATTGATTTTTTTATTATGAATTAAATGTTCATACTATGGTTTATATATTTTGATATTATGCATTATATGGCTATGTATGATATATATTAAGTTATGGTTTATATATATATATATATATATATATATATATTACATAGCATAATGCACTTACATCTCATGCATGGCATGGGCGGGAAAATAATGAAACCGGAGTCCATGCTCCGTCGGGGCGACCGAGAAGCAAACATGGGGACACCTTGACGAGGCTTTGCCGTCAAGGGGGATACGATATTTTATGATGATACAGTGGATGGGTGGGACACATGACACAGGCACCCATGGCATGGCATTCATCATATGTTTATTATATTATTGTCGGCATGCATGTTATCACTAACCCATGTGCTAGCCCTACTCGGAATCCTACTGGGCGCGTTGACTAACGCCCTACTTCTACCCTAGCTGATGACGCAGGAGATGGCGGAAACGGTGGACACACTGGGAGCCAAGCTTCGGAGCTTGGGAAGCGGATATCTAGTTTTATTTAAGTTTCATTTTGGAGATGTAATTTAAAGTAGCTTAGCTCGTCGGACTGTATAATTTATATTTCTTGCTATGGTTTGGACTACATTATGGACAATATCGTTTTGAGGCATAAATGTGAACATAGGGGTATTTTGGTAAGTTAATGTTGTATCTTCCCCTCTATCTAAAAACCGGTAGGATATACTCTATTATCATGTTCCGCATTCAGTTAGTTTCCGCGAGCTTACTTTCTACGCGTGAACCGTTCTCATGGACTTAGTTCCGCGCACGCGTGGGGTTGGCCAGTTAAGGGTCGGGCTTTAGAAACTCGGACTTAACTCGCGTCGTGACGTCCGCGCCCGTTGTCACTTTTATTTCAAAAAAAAAAAAAAAATAGACTCTGATTTCGGTGAAAATGGGGCAGGCGTTATATACACCATGGCTGAACCCATGATGTCTTTTCCCCCATTTTCTTGGACCTTTTTTTTTATCATTTAGGTCCACCACAAGTCCCTCCATGAGGGGGTTTACATCATGCATTTAAATCATTAATTTTGATCATCACTAACTACATTTAAAATCCATTAAGGTTGTCAACATTCCCTCATCATCAGTATGGTCCAAATACCTCTAAGTTCACCAATCACTCTCCATCAATTTCCATAATTTTACACCCATTAAAACTCCAAATACAACACCATAGGGTTCATCTTCCTCTACTACCTTTGAGGCCATTAAAAATCATTAATACCTTCCATGATTTTTCTTCACTAAGATCCCTTTAAAAATTGCAAACATTTGACCCTTTTAAGCCTCCAATTCATTAACACATTACTCCATATTTTCCATCCTTTTAAACCCATTTAAAACCATCAACATTCTTAATCATTTTCCCTCTTTTTATACCCTTTAAATTTACAAACACATCACCCATGAATTTCCTCATTTAAAATCACTACATTCATTCATTTAAAACTTTAAAAATCATTAATCACTTAACATAGCCTCCATTCTCTAAACCCATTAAAATTCTAACACCATCACCATAAATTCATGGTCCATCATTCATTCATGCCTTTTGAGGCTATAAACCCATTTACATCTTCATGAATTTCCTCATTTAAAATTCTTATAAAAATCACTACATTTAGTCATTACCACCTTAAAATCATAATTCACCCTCCATGTCTTCTATTCTTTATAACCTCATTAAAATCATTCAATCACCTACCATGCTTAAGTAAATTTTAATACATAAAATCCTTAATGCATCCTTCCTTTCTTTTCTTTTTTTAACCTAATTTACCCATTAGGGTTTGCCCACTCTTCCTCCTTTAATTGGATGGATATTAGATCCAAGGCCCATGACAATTTGGCCACCAACCAATCCAAGAAATGGGTTCCATAATTACCTCTTAACCCTTAAAATGTAAAATTCTTGTTTAAGAATTACTTACAATCCGACGACTCCTCCAGGTTTTCTTTCTCCTCTTGATTTCCTTAGCCCTTTCTCTTCTTCTTCTCTTTGATTGGTCGGCCAAGATGAGCTTGATCAAATGAAAAACATCAAAGCTGGGTCCGCTAAGATGGAGTAGATTTGAGAGAGGGAAAGGAGGAGATGATGAGAAGAACTACCCCAACTCTTCATCTTGAAGAGGTGGGCCAACACTTGCACTTTTCTTCTCTTTTCTTCTCTTCTTCTCTTCTTAGTTTTCTTTTCTTCTTTCCTCCTTGGTGTGGGACGGTTTTGGAGAGGAATGAATGGAGAGAGTGAGACGAGGATGGGATAAGATGAAAACCCATCTTATCCCCTTTGGTTGCTTATGTTACACTCTATCATTAATTCTTCCTACCAACCCACATGGGATTTTTATGCTTTATTGGTGGTGGTTGGGACAAACCACCACCAAGCCCAACGTTTTTGGTGTTTGAAATGAGTGGTTTGGTCTTCCAATTTTGACCCCTTTGACCACCTTTTGGATAGTTTAATCATTTAATTAACTAGATAATTAACTTAGGTTAATTATTTCCCACTTAACCTAATTCCATTATTCCACCCATGGTTGATCAAGTCAACCATGGTGGCCGGCTCCACCAATCCTTGGTCCACACGCCACCTCACTTGGTGAGGTGGAGGTGGGTCCCAATCGGCCATGTCACCTTGGTCAATTCATCACCAACTTAGGTGATTTAATTTTAATTAAATCCATTCCAACTAATTGGATCACCATTGGGCCCATGGCCCAATTACATTCACCCTTACGCATTTACGTTAGAGCTTACATTATCTTGACCCATTGGGTCCCAAATGGGTATTGGGCCCAATTTGACCATCCTTGGTCCAATTGACCATCATTGACCATTTAAATGATTTTAAATCCAATCCATGGTCCATTGGGCGATACTTGAGCCTTTGTCCATATTTTGATCCATTCACCATTTATTCCATCAAATTTCCAATTTCCACCATTAAAATAAATAATATCCCCAAATATATTGATTTAAAAATTCCGGGCCATTACAGTTCAGCCATACAACATGGCCGAATCTCACCATCTTGGGTTTGGTCCCTCTTTCATGTCCTTTGTTCTTTTAACTTAGATATAAGATCATGCCCTCTTGATTCCTTAATCTCATTACTGCACCAATTGTTTAACATAACTAATAATCTAAGTCCACTAAACATTACTCCATTTTAACCCCTTCAAAGTCCTTGGCAACCTTCCATGGTATTAAATGTGGGGGTTTCATCTTTGAGATGAAACTCCCATGTGTAACTCCATTCCTTAATGCCTCCCTTGGGGTTTCATCCTAAAATAAAAACTCCCAAGGCTCCAACAGCTAAACCTTAATTTGAAATGTGTAACCGCCACCCCTCATTATTTGCCCATATGGGAGTTTCATCCATGGGATGAAACTCCCACAAGCCAACGGTTTTGTCTTGCCTCCATGAAACTCCTCCTTTGGTTCTCCATTTGGAGTTTCATGCATGAAATAAAACTTCCATGCAATCCAACGTGTATAATGGTTTGAATTTGAAATAAAACTCCTCACCTTATGTAACTCCCACAAAACCGCCACCTCCATTCATTATCCATCTTTGGAGTTTCATGCATGGGATAAAATTCCCCATGCATCCAACGTGTTTCATTGTTTGAAATTTGAAATCAACACACACAACTTTCATCCACACACTTCACTCACTTAAAATTAATTTAACTCCCTCAACTCAACCGATTCATTTAATTCAACTCAACCAATAAATTCAACTCCACCATTAAACTCAACTCATCCATTTAATTTGAGTTAACTTAAACACTTGTTTGCATTCCCATTTAATTCAGCCTTAACCAAATTAAACTTGAGCTCACCCAATGGTCAATCAAGTCAACTACAACCCATTGGGTCCCAATTGGGCCTTTTGACCCAAATAACCACCTTGTTCCAAATAAATGCACCTTACCCATTTACTTTAAATTGATTCTTATAACATGAACGTTGGATCTTAATTGAACAATGAACCCCACAACTTACCCATCTAAGGTCATATCCTTTTAATTCACCATTTCAATGGCAATTTCGTAAATATTGATAAACTGAAAATATGGGGTATTACATAATCATATACATTTTATTTAGCCAATGCATTCATCATATTTAGAATAAAACAAGTGTCATATTATACTACATAGTGTCCTCAATGAGGTAGGAATCTTAGCAATGTCCGATATACTATCCTTTCTTGTCTTGGAAGGATAAAGCTAATGGTCGTGTGAGATGAATCGTAATCCCTTTGCGAACCTCTTTACCTCATCAAATTTAAACATACATATTAGTTTGATTTTTCCATTTTAATTTCATCATCCCTATTCCCATCTAAGTTCCATGTTCATTTCTCAAAGCATTTATGCATCATAGTCCGTAACCCGTTTAAGACCCTTAATGGGGTTTGGCCATACAACATGGCCGAACCTCATTCTTTGGTTTTGACCCTCATTGTAATCATCATATTATTTTAATCCATGTGAGTCAATCATTCATTTCTTAATCTAATAATTCCAATTTAGTCATTTAACCTTTAAGCATACATAGGTCCATAAAAATCCTCCATGGGGTTCGGCCATACAACGTGGCCAAACCCATTGTTCTTCCTTTTCATCTCCCTTCCATCCTACAAGATAGGCAGAGGCTCTGGAGAAAAATCCAGAGTAAAACTTCTAATTCAGTCGACTGAAACACAACCAGATCCCATATGTGCTTGGCCAGTATACTTTCAGTCGACTAAATCAAAAGATTCAGTCGGCTGAAATACGACCAGATCCCATATGGTCTTGGCCAGTATACTTTCAGTGGACTAAAACACAAGATTCAGTCGACTAACTTTTGGCCAGATCCTTTGTGTGTTTGGCCAGTACACTTTCAGTCGATTGAAGGTCAGATCCTTTGTGTGCTTGGCAAGTACACTTTCAGTGGATTGAAACACAAGATTCAGTCAACTAACTTTGGGTCAGATCCTTTGGATGGATTTCCAACTCAATGGCCTTATAACAATTTTGGCCATTCATTCCAACCAATCATGGAATCCATGGGTCGGCCACTGTAATAGCCCAGAAATTTTAAATCAATATATATGTGGCTATTATTTATTTTAATGATGGAAATTGGAAATTTTGATGGAATAGATGTTAATTGGATCAAAATTTGGGGCAAAGGCCCAAGTATGGTCCAATGGACCATGGGTTGGATGAAACTCATTTAAATGGTCAATGATAGTTAATTGGGCCAAGGGTGGTCAAATTGGGCCCAATACCCATTTGGGACCCAATGTATCAAGATAATTTAAGCTCTAAGGTAAATGGGTAGGAGGTGCATGTAATTGGGCCATGGGCCCAATGGTGATCCAATTAGTTGGAATGGATTTAATAAAATTTAAATTACCTATGTTTATGTTAATATGATTAAGGTGACATGGCCGAATGGGACCCACCTCCACCTCACCAAGTAAGGTGGCATGTGGACCAAGGATTGGTGGGACCGGCCACCATGGTTGACTTGATCAACCATGGGTGGAATAATGGAGGGAATTTAATGAAATGTAATTAGATTAAATAAGAAATAATTAACTTAAGTTAAGGATTTAATTAATCACATTAATTAAGTTGGTCAAATGGTCAAATGGAAGACCAAAACCATCTCATCTCCAAAGGCCAAAACCGTTGGCTTAGTGGCGGTATTATCTCAACTACCACCACTAAGCACATTAGCCCATGTGGTTTGTGGGAGAATTAATGGTAGTGTGTAACTTAAGCAACCAAGGGGATGAGATGGGTTTCCATCTCATCTCTCCATTCCACTCTCATTTCACTCTCTCCCTCTCTTGCTCTCTCCAAAAACCGTCCCACACCAAGGAGAAAAGAATAAGAAAACTTAGAAGAGAAGAAGAGAAGAAAGGAGATCAAGCTTGGGCCCTCCACCTCAAGACCAAGGAGACTAGACATTTTTCTTTATCCTCTCCTCCTCTCCCTCTCTCAAACGCACTCCATCTTAGCCGACCCAAGCATTGGAGTTTTTCATTGGGTCAAGCACATCTTGGCCAACCAATAAGGGAGAAGAAGAAGAAAGAAGGCCAAGGAATCCAAGAGGAGAAAGAAAAGTCGGAGGAGCCCTCGGATCTGTAAGTATTTCTAAAACAAGAGGTTAGGTTTTTAAGGTTTAAAAATGGGTCCATTTCTTGGATTTAATGTGGCCAAAAATATCATGGGCCTTGGATTTAAAATCCATCCAAAAGATGAAGTAAGAAATAGACAACATGGGAAGGAGAGATTAAGAAAAATAAATGGAGGTATTAAGGACATTATGTAATAAGGTTTATTTAAACATGGAAGTGTGGATTTTGAAGGACTAATGGACCATAGGGTTCGGCCATGTTGTATGGCCGAACCCCATGGTAGGTAATCAAGAAATGTTTAATGGGGTTTTTAGGGTTAGAATCATGAAAGGATGATAAAGATTTTTAGGGTTTAAATGATTAAATGTAGTAATTTTTAAAGGGATCTTAAATAAGGAAATTCATGAAGATACAAAGGGTTTTATGGCCTCAAAAGGCATAGATGAAGGTGACCATGAACCATGGGTTCGGCCATGGTGTTTGGTTGAACCCTATGGTGATGTGTTTGTAAATTTAATGGGTGTAAAAGTGTGGAAATTGATGGAGAAGGGTGATGCTTTTTAAATGGACTTTAAGCATTATAAATAAGGTTTTAAAAATAAAACCATGGAGGGATTTTATGGAGGGAATGTTTTTGAACCCCATGGTAGGTGATTAAGGAAATTTTAATGGGTTTAAAGGATTAAAATCATAGAAGGTTGTTAATGATTTTAAGGGTTTTAAAGGAATAAATGTTAGTGATTTTTGAAGAGGTTTTAAATGAGGGAATCCATGGATGAAGGTTAATGTTTTTATGGTCTTAAATATCACCAATGAATGATGACCCATGACCCATTTTTATGAGCCACTTGATGGGCTAAGTATGGGGTTATGTATGTGTTTAAATGAATGGAGATTAGGTTAATTAAATGGCTGATTTCTAATGTTGTTATGTCATGGTTAATGAGACATCAATGGACCCATTTTGTGAACCAATTGATGGGCTAAGAGTAAGATCTATGTATATGCATTAATTAATGGGAATTATGTTAAGATAGTGGCTGATTTTTAATGGTGGTACCTCATGATTGGTGAGACATTAATGGATCCAAGATTTTGGATCAATTATGGGTCTAAGAATGGAGAAATAAGATGAGAACCTAATCATGGAAAGGAGTAGTGGCAAAATGGTAAATATTGGCCAAAATGGAGAACGGGGATGATCATGGACTTAAATATTTTTGGTAATAACCTTATGTGGATTAAATGAAGCCTAGGGTGTTGGTTTTTAAACTCACAAAATTAAGATAATTAATGGATTAAATGAGACCCACAAACCTAGTTAGTGAGGTTCGGCCATAGTGTATGGCCGAACCCCGCTAAGGTATGATTAATGGACTTAAATGGTTAAAACATGGGCTGATTATTCATATGTAATAAGGTATTGGACATCGCAAACGGTGTGCGTTTGGGTAACCGGATTCGTGAACGAGAACGTAAAGGGACGCTAGTGGGTATTCGGTAGGATTCCTACCTTTTTGTAAGCCATGGATTATGTGTTGTGTGATGGTTTCTTGATTTATTTTTTATAATTATATGATTTATCTTATGATGGGTTTTAAGGCTATGAATTATATGTTAATGCTATGAATTATATTTTAAGGTTATGCTATATATGTAAAGGCTATGAATTATATATTAAGGCTATGAGTTATATATATTACATAGCATAATGTATTTATATCTCATGCATGGCATGGGCGGGAAAATAAAGAAACCGGAGTCCATGCTCCGTCGGGGCGACCGAGAAGTAAACATGGGGATAGCCTGATGTGCGATAACCGGAGTCCATGCTCCGTCGGGATGACCGAGAAACAAACATGGGGATAGCCTGATGTGCTATAACTTGAGTCCATGCTCCGTTGGGGCGACCGAGAAGCAAACATGGGGATATCTTGATGAGGTTTTTCCATCAAGGGGGATATGACATCATGATGGTATGGATGATGGGTGGGACACATGACATAAGACACCCATGGCATGGCATTCATTTTATAGTTTTCATTATATGATTACCTATGTGATTGTTATCACTAATCCATGTGTTAGCCCTACTCGGAGTCCTACTGGGCGCGTTGTCTAACGCCCTACTTCTACCCTAGCTGATGATGCAGGAGACGGCGGGAACGATGGACGCGACGGGAGCCAAGCGTAGGAGCTTGGGAAAGCGAGCTACTTAGTTTATTTAAGATTTATTTTGGGAAATGTAATTTTAGTAGCTTAGCTCGTCGGACTGTATAAATTTATATTTATTGCTATGGTTTGGATTTTACTTTACGACATTATGATTTGAGGTAATTTAGTAATTTAAATGATGTATCTTCCCTACTATCTAAAATTGGTAGGATAGTCTCTATTATAATTCCGCACTTAGTTTAATATTCCGCAAGCTTACTTCTACGTGTGAACCGTCCTTCGTGGACTTAGTTCCACGCACACGTAGGGTTGGCCAGTTAAGGGCCGGGCTTTAGAAGCTCGGACTTAACTCGCGTCGTGACGTCCCGCGCCCTTTGTCACTCTTATTTCAAAATAAAAAAAAAATAGACTCTAATTTTCAGTGAAAAGGGGCGGGCGTTACAGCCACACCATGGCCAAACCTATGGTTTCTTCGATTAATTCCCATTTTATTAAGTTTAGACATACCTTCCTTCAATGAGTTGCTCCTACTCTTTGGCTCTTCAATCTCCTTCGTTTCTTTTGGTCTTTCTCTTCTTCCTTAGTTCTTCTTCTCTTTTCTTTGTTCTTCAAAGTCTTCAAGTGTGTGGAGGTAGAGGTGGGAGAGAGAGGGGAGAAGCGGAGAGAAAATCCTTGTTCAAGAGAGGAGGGGTCGGCCAAGGGGTTTCGAGTGCCCTTTGGTTTGGATTTTTATGTTAAAGGCTTAATCTCTTCCCTCCCTCTCATAATGGCTTGGTCTAACCAAAGAGGCCCTTGGTTTAACCAAGGATGGCTTCATGGCTTTTGAGGTGAAGACTCTTGGGTTCCCAAGTGTCTAAGTACAATGTACTTAGACAAGATAACCCAACTTTTAATCTCCACACTTGATCTTTCCTTAGATGAAATTCTAGCCTTCCATCCTATCCCTTCATCTTCCCAACTTAAGCAAAACCTTAATTGAAGACTTAAACTCAAAAGTGGTTGACCAAGTCAACCCATGCCATGGTCGACCATGCATGTGGTGACTTGGTCACCACATGGCACTTGGGTCCCACTTTGGCCATGTCACTTGGTGTGTCACCTCCACTTGTATGCCACCTCAATCTACTTTCCACCTCACTCGATGGCATGGTATCCTTGCTTAGTTGGCTTCCATGTAATGACATAAATGCTACATGGCAATGCCACATCACTCACATGCCACCTCACTTGATAAAATGGACTTTAATGCATTAAATGCACTAATTTATCCAATTTTCAACTAACTTAACTAAATTTACCCAATTATTTCTTTAGATCAAGCTCACCCATGACCCATTGGGTCTTAATAAGGTAATTGACCCATTTCCTTGCCCATCTATTGTCCATCTCAACTTTTTAATTTAAAATTCAACTAAATTGTAATCCAAGTGGGCCCATCCAATAAATTCATAAGCTAAGGAAAATCCGGGGTGTTATAATATTACCCTCTTTTCGAATTTTCATCCCAAAAATCGGGCGAAGTAGGCTTTCAAACAAATCATACAAATAGCTCAAGATGAGCTGCTCTCATTTTTTACTCCAGTTCCCAAGTGCATTCCTTATTACCGTGTCGGTCCTATACCACTTTGACGAACGGAATCACTTTGTTCTGTAACACCCTTTGCACTATATCAATTATTCGAACGGGCCTCATGATGTAAGATACGTCGCTTTTCACTTCTATGTCTTGCACATTCAGCACGTGAGATGGGTCAGGGTTGTACTTCCTCAGTATTTAAACATGGAATACATAGTGCAGTCCTGACAACTGTGGAGGGAGTATCAGACGATAGGCTACTTCCCCGACCTTCTCGTGGATTGGGAAGGGACTCACAAATCTAGGTGACAACTTCCATTTCTTTTCAAACCTCATGTGTCCTTTTCGTGGAGAGACCTTTAAGAATACTAGGTCTCCCACTTCAAACTCAAGAGATCTTCTTCTTCCATTAGCATAGCTCTTCTGACGACATTGTACCATGAGTAGATGTTGTCTTATCACCTTGATCTGTTCCATTGTCTCTGCAACCAAATTAGGTCCAATAAGAGCAGGCTCACCAGCCTCTGTCCAACACACTGGAGATCTGCAGGGTCAACCATACAATGCCTCAAATGGAGTCATCTTGAGGCTTGTCTGGTAACTGTTGTTGTATAACAAATCGACCACTGGTAGGTGATCTTCCCAACTACCCTTGAAGTCTAGCATGCAGGCACTCAACATATCCTCCAATGTTTGTATTGTTCGTTCTGACTGACCGTCGGTCTGTGGATGGAAAGTTGTGTTGTATAACAAATTTGTCCCCATAGTCGACTGCATGCTCTGCCACACCCTGCCAGTAAATCTACCATCTCAATCGGACACAATAGTTATGGGTATACCATGTAGCCTAATGATGTCCCTGATATACCGCCGTCCCAAAGTCTCAAACGAATCTATCATCCTGATAGGGAAAAAAATGTGCAGACTTGGTCAGACGGTCTACCATAACCCAGATTGCATCATTACCCTTTGAAGACCTTGGCAACCCTATCACAAAGTCCATGGTAATGTGTTCCCACTTCCATTCGGGCACGGTAGGTGTTTGAGCAGCCCTGGCGGTTTCTAATGTTCTGTCCTGACTTACTAACAAGTAAGGCAATGAGAGACAAAGTCAGCCACCTCTCTTTTGAGTCCATGCCACCAATAATGTCTTTTTCAGATCATGGTACATTTTGGTGCTACCCGGATGGATGGAGAGCTTTGATTGTGAGCTTCTGTCAACAGTGTTATCCTGCAGCCTTGAGGTACATATGTCCTGCCTTGGAATAAGAGACCTTGTCCAGGTCGTAATTCCCATTCTAGTATGACCTCTCTAGTCGACATCTTGGCCCAAATTTCTACTACTTCAGGATCTGTCCTTTGCTCTTGTTCAATCTTGGAAACCATACTGGACTGTACTAATAAATTATACATGCTCCCACGATTTTTGATGTGCACATTGAACTCTCGAATGGTCGTCAGCATTTCCGACTCTTTCATAATCAGACTGGCCACAGTTGCATGTGAAATGCAACTGAGGGCATCCGCCACTTTGTTTGCCTTGCTAGGGTATATCGTAGTGCAAATTCATAGTCTTGCAGGTACTCTATCCATCTGCGCTGTCTCAAATTGAGCTCATTTTTATCGAACAGATATTTTAAGCTCTTACTATAACGCCCCGCCCTTTCTGAGAAATCAGAGTCTATTTTTTTTTTTTAAATAATAATAACATCGGAGGAGAGCGGGCGGCGTCACGACGCGAGCTAAGTTCGGATTTCCTAAGTCCGACCCTTAACTGGCCACCCATGTGTGCAAGGACTAAACCCACGAAAGACAAACCACACATGGAACTAAACAATGTCTTGCGGAATAAACTAGACTAACTGCGGAAATAGATTGAATAGATAGCAAGTACGAGTCTTAATTAATATATAACTTAAACCAACCATCCATTGTTAATATCATAAACAAACCATAGCAATGTATCAACTTATTACATGTCCACAAAATATAACTCAAAAGACAGTAATAAAGAAATCCCAATCAACAATCAAGCGCTTAAGCTTGGCTCCCCTCCTGGTCATCGACCTTCTCTTTCCCCTTCCTTATTCCTGCATTATCCTCTAAGGATAGAATTAGGGCGTTAGATCAACGCACCCAGTAGGATTTCCGATCAAGGCTACCACATGATTAGATTATAAATCATTCATATATCAAATGTATGATTATCAAAAACATATAAAACCATGCTATGTATGTATGCAAATGTAATGAGCCCCACCCCATCACACATACATATAGCCATCACTTGACGTGTCTCATATCAACATATTAATCCTCCTGGCGGGACTTTCACCTCCTAAGGAGGCCCCACAGTTGCATCACGGGCATTCCGACGGAGTGTGGTCTCCGGTGTCCATAATCATCAGATAATCCTCCTGGCGGGACCCTCATCGCCTAAGGAGGCCCAGTTGCATCACGGGCATACCGACGGAGTGTGGGCTCCGGTTTCTACAATCATCATCCCATGTCCATGCATGAGATGCCAATGTATATATAAAACATGTAAATAATATCCAAAAAACCAGTAAAATAGAACATGAGTCTCATAAAAACCAAGATAAAACTGTGGTTACAAGTAGGTAGGGAACCTACTGAAGATTCACTTCAGTGTTCGTTTTTTCTTTAGCGTCACCCGTTCACGACCAGCGTGCCGTTCAAGCAAGTCTCGATACCTTATTTACATAGCAGCAAATCAGACATTCATCCATGTAATTCCAACTTGGTCTAAGTCTTAAAAATGCACTATGTGGGGTTCGGCCATACCCCATGGCCGAACCTCACCTATTTACCATTTGGTCTCTCTTTCATTTAATCCTTATTAAACATCATATACCACAAAAATACCTTGGTAGGGTTTGGCCATACAGCATGGCCGAACCATACCACTTTGGTTTGGGTCCATACATCCATCCTATGATCATTCCATCTTTGATCATTTCATCCATAATTACCATTATGCCATTGAAACTAACCTTTTCCTTAAACATCAATAACCATAACTAAACCACCTTGGTGGGGTTCGGCCATACACATGGCCGAGCCTCACATCTTTATTTGATCCTTTAAATCAATCTTTCACACATCTTTAATCACATAATTAGCTACACCTTAAGGCCACCAATGACCGGGGTTCGGCCATACTACATGGCCGAACCTCACCAATCTGATTTTTGTCCCCACTTCCATCTTATATCATGGTTGGTCAACTTAATATTAAATCCATAACTAAGCCTAGGTAATTCTTAAATCAAAAGCATAAACAAATCATAGTTTCCAATAGGATTTAATCCAATCATACCATCCAAAAACAGTCCATGGGGTTCGGCCATACACATGGCCGAACCCAATGGTTATCTTGATTCAATTAGTCCATCATCTAACCTTGATTTAAATCAGCAACTTAACCACAACATTAACAGGGTTCAGCCATATATTGGCTGACCAAAAACAGTAAATGTATCTTCATTTAAATCACATAAAAACCCCCCATGGTAATGTATGGTTTTTATCTCTCAAAACCATCATCATTAACCATAAAATTATCACACCATTTCATGGGGTTCGGCCATGCTCATTGGCCGAACTCTATGGCCTTTGGTTTGAACCTCTTAAACATTCATCTTATATCTAATTTAATCTTCCAAAATAGAACATCATTTGCATGGTTTTAACTTACAAAAACCATCAAATTACAACATCATTTCATGGGGTTCGGCCATCCAAGGTGGCCGAACCCAATGATCCCTTTCATCATTTTATACCCAAGGTTTAGACCCATGATACATTCAGCCATTCATGACATCCAAATCCATGTTTTAAACCATTTTAAAACATGCATTTTAAGTCTAATAAAAACATCTAAAACAGTCCCACACTTTCATGGTTTCAAGTTACGAAAACCATTAAAACCAACCAATTATTTCCATGGGGTTCGGCCCTCCAGGTGGCCGAACCCAATGATCCCTTTTATAATATTTAAACCACTATTACACAAGGTTTAAACCTTGATGCATTCGGCCATACCCATGGCCCAAAACATGTTCCATTTGTCCCATCTTTTTAAACAAAAATCCATGGAAATACTTACCAAATTCCAAGCTTTTCTTCTTGCCTTTGCTCTTTATTCCTATCTTTCTTAACCTCCCTTCCTTTGCTGGTTTATGCTTGATCAATTGGTGCAAACACCACTGCTGGTTCAGCCAAGAGAGAGAGTTTGGAGAGAGGGAGAGAGAGATGGGGATTCTTAAGATTTTCTATGTGAAAATCGGCCAAATGAGGTGGTCTGTCTCTTTTGTAATTCAGCCACAAAATCCATTCATTTCCCTCATAACTTCTTGACAAAATCGATGGGTCATTGGGTGCCATCCAAGGAACCCCTTGGTACCAATGGTCACCACTTTTGGCATCAGCCATTGCACCCATTCAGTTCTCCATTAAATCTTACCTCATTTCCATACAACCCATTTAACATATGCATGGGTATCGCCATTACAAGTCCCCAACATGTGGGACTTGTTTTGGTTTGTTTGAGACCAAGGCACTCTCCATCTTCCCTTCAACTCACTCATTTTTATAGCCCCTTTGATTTCCATTTTTTGACTCACCCAACCCACGAGTCCAACTCACCACATTTAAATGACACTCATTTAATGCACTTGAGTCAACTCATTCTTAATTAAAACTCACTCCAAATCAATCCAACTCGAGCTGCACTAACTCATACTTGAGCTCAATTGAGGGCCCACACGGTCATCCGTGGTCAGCCTGGTGAACCCGACCCATTGGGTCCCCAATTAGCCCCTTGACCCGTTTTCACGCCATGACCCAATTATGGGTGATTTAGCCATTTTTAAGTGGTTTTCACATGTGCATCAAGCCTACCCATTTTTGCTCCACTTGATTTCCAATCAATTCAGCTTAACCCCATTTAATTTGAGCTCACACAATGGTCAAATAATCCCCTATGACCCATTGGGTCCAATTGGGCCCTTTGACCCATTTAACCATTTTCGACCCAATTGTTCTACATTATCCGTTCCCTTCAATCTAACCCTTATAATATGCTCTTAGGATCTTAGTTTGAGCAATGGGCCCCACCATTTCCTTATTTAACATCACAAACATTTAATTTAACAAACCAGGGGCATTTTCGTAATTATCCATTTCATTGAGAAATTGGGGTGTTACACTTACGCTATAAAAGCAGCTCAAATTTATCACCATATAGATAGTGTCTCCAGCTTTTGAAAGTGAAGACCACTGCAGCTAGTTCCAGATCATGAATAAGATAGTTGTGTTCATGGATTTTCAGTTGCCTTGAACCATATGCCACCACATGATGACTTTGAGTGAGAGAGCACCCAAGTCCTTCTCCTGAAGCATCACAGTATACGTCATATCCCTTCTCTTCGATTGCACACGTCCGACCATTCAAATTTGACTCCTTTCTGAGTTAGTCGGGTGAGTGGAGCCGCAATCTTGGAGAAGTCCTTAATAAATTTTGATAGTAGCCAGTCAGTCCCAGAAAACTGCGGATTTTGGACGCTTTCTTCGGAGCTTTCCAGTCTCTAACCGCTGCCACTTTAGCCGGGTCACAGCGATTCCTCCAGCTAATATGACGTGTCCCAAGAAGTTGACCTTAAATAGCTATAACTCGCACTTCCTTGCTTTGGCATATAACAGATTTTTCTTCAGTGTGTCCATGACTATCCTCAGATGCTCAGCATGCTACTCCCGACTGGTGGAATAAGCCAGAATATCGTCAATGAAAACAATTACGAACTTATCTAGATAAGGACGGAATATTTTGTTCATCAGATCCATGAACACGACTGGTGCATTGGTGAGTCCAAAAGGCATGACCACATATTCGTACAGTCCATACCGTGTTCTGAAGGTCTTCTTTTCTATGTCCTCATCCCTGACACGGATTTGATGGTAGCCTACATAACATCAATCTTGGAGAAATGGCTGGAGCCTCTGAGTTGATCGAACGGATCATCAATTCTAGGCAGAGGGTACTTGTTCCTGACAGTCAGTTAATTCAACTTCATGTAATCCACACACATCCGAAGAGTACCATATTTCTTCTTTACGAACAATACTGGTGCTCCCTAGGATGAGGTGTTGTGCCGGATGAATCCCAGTCTGAGCAACTCATTAATTTGTTTCTTTAGCTCTGACATTTCTGCAGGGACCATCCGGTAATGAGACAATGATACATGAGTAGTGCCAAGATAGAGCTCAATCTCGAAGTCAATCTCCCTTTTCAGAGGCAAAGCATGGATTCTGTCGGGAATACCCCTGCATAGTCTTTCACTACAGAGGTGGTTCAGCCACCAGCGCCTTGTCTAGTCTGATATTGTTCAGTACGAGATGGTTCATTTCTTCATGTAATCTCCTGGTCATAGGAATGCTCTGTCTGTTGGCATGTACTATAAACTGTTTTCCCTCGGGTGACAAGAATATCACTCTGTTAAGGTGATAGTCAATGCCGGCCTAAAAGGTAGCCAACCAGTCCATGCCAAATATGATGTCGTATTCTATCATCTCCAGTACCAAATAGTTGAATTTAAATCTGAACTAAGCAAGTTCAGTATCTACAGTGGTGCAGATTAGACCCAGTGATGTGTCTTCAACAGGGGATACAATAGTGAGTGCAGTGGATAGTTGTTGTACTAAGATACCAGTAGCAGATATAAAGGAGTGGGATGCTCCTGAATCAAATAACGTAAAAGCATAAGAACTACCAACTACTGTCATACCTTAAATCACTTAGTGATCCACCGTCTCTAGAGGAGGACCTAAAGTATATAGCCGTCCAGATCCTGTCGGAATGGGTGCCCGTCCGGTCTGGTTGTGTGTCCTGGATGCTTGCGACTGAGCTGGCCGAGCAGGGGGATGGAAGGAACCCCTAGACTAAAAAGGTCTGCTATTCTGTGGACACTCCCTCTTGATATGGCCCTGCTGGCCACACTAATAACAGACAGTGACACCTTGAGGAGACTGTGAGACTGGTCCTGATGTGGAGGGCTGACTGGGACGAAAATCACCAGTGGAAGCATTGGAGGCTGAGGGTTTCACAAAGTTGGGTCTGAATTTCTTGCGAGGGTAAAAATAATTTCCCCCTCTCTAGCTTCGTCTATTCTCCACAAATTTGGCTGTCTCCATCAGCTTTTGTTTGGCTATGCTGGCTCGACTGACCACTTCTGCCAAAGTAGCTGATTTGAAAATAGTGACTTTGGCTCTGATGCTAGGTCATAGGCCTTGCTCAAACTTTCGGGCCTTCTTATATTCCATGTCCACCATGTATAGAGCATAGCATGATAGACAGAGGAATTCTTGATAATACTCTGCGACGGTCATCGAGCCCTGAGCCAAAGCTATGAATGCATGTGTCTGGCGCTCCTTCTCCTCCTCTGGAAAGTAATGGTCCAGAAACATCCTAGCGAACTGGTCCCAAGTCATCTCTATTCCATTCGCCGCTGGAATTTGCGCTTGTTGATGTTCTATGACTTCCACCGTTTACCTCCATCGTCTACCAGTTGTGAGGTAGCCAGCAGTATTCAGTCCTGATCATTGGTGATCTTAAGTAGCTTCGAGATCTTCATGATATTCTTAATCCAATTCTCTGCTCCTACGGGTCCCTCCTTCCCTTTGAAATAAGGGGGACACTGCTGTTGGAAATCTTTGACCATTGTTCTATCCTGGGATTCATTGGAAGTAGTGCCTCCGTTGCCGTTCTAGTGTTGCTGTAGAACGGAGGTACCTACTGCCTGCACTAGGCTCTGCAGCTCGGGAGGTACCTCAAGAATATTCACATTGTCTTCTCCCTCTTCCTGATTTGGGTTCTATCGGGTATTTCTTCTTCATGGAAGCATTTTCCTAACTCATCAAAACATTGGTTGACTTACTTTTCTCATAAGGACTTGTGTTCAAATACTTTGAAGTTACACTTGATAAAATAATCATAGGAAGGGGAAAGTTTTGTTTAGTTCTCCTATATATCTCTTTGTGTTCCTTGCTTGGGGAAATTGCCTAAGAATCATATAGTATTCCTTATTTTAGGAAAATTTCATAAGTATCATGTAGCGTTCCTTGTTCGGGGGAGGGACGACCTATTTCGCTATGTTTGATAAATCTACAATTTATAGTGATTGTCCTTCCCTTGCTGTTGTTTTTCTCAAAAGGTTGTTCTCAAATTGAATGCTTATAGTCTGATTCTCATCAAAGTAAAAAATCCAACCCTCGTGCAGCGGACTCCGACGAGTCAGTCAGTTGGGATTCTTGTCTATCAGTGAGACATGATACCGTATTAATCTTACTTTGCGAGACTCAAAACTTTCGAGTCTATCAGAGTATATTTTTTTTTTATAAGTGAGAGAACGGGCCATTACGACGCGAGTCAAGTCCGAGATTCCAAAACCCGACCCTTGACTGGCCACTATTACGTGTGCGTGGACTAAGTCCACTAAAACATTTACGCATGCTTATCTTATTGCTTACGGAATAAAATCCGACACTATGTGTGGGGACTGCGTTCGTTTATCCGGCGACAGATGGTTGCCCAATGTCATACGAATCTGAAATAGGTAATGGAAAAAACTTATTTGGTAGAAGTAGTGAATCGACCGAATCCTAATCAAGGGACGTCTCAACAGAGGAATTCCCAAAAACCACCTCAGTATGAAAATAAGAAGAGGAAATTCAAAGGAAATCCTTTCAATAAGGGTTAACCTTCTGTATGGCAATCAGGTGGGTTTCATATAAGACAAGTTATCTGTTATGCTTGTGACCAACCCGGATATACTTCACGTCAATGACAGAATCCTAAGGCATATGAAGAGAGATTGTCCTACACTTATAGACAACCAGGGCATGTTGCCAAAGAATACCCAACTCCAAGAGATGCAAGTAAGACGGGGTCAATTTCGAATAACAGGCCAGCTCAGTCAAGCATACAATCAACTTATAATAGAGGTTCGCCATAGGTTTCAAGAAGGTCGTCAGCACCCAACTCTTCACAGCAGAGGCCTTGTCAAGGGTGGGGACGTGGACGTCCTCAACAAATGACTCAGGGACGAGTCTATACAATTGGGCCAACAGCAGACGAGCCTATGGATCACTCTATGATGGTAGGTACTTTACCACTTTTTAGTTCTTTAGCACATGTGTTATTTGACACTTGTGCATCCCATTCTTTCATATCTGTTTTGTATACTGAAATTTTGGGTTTAAAATCAGTGGTTGTGGATAAACCACTTTAGGAAGAGAGGTGATAATTAATTGTGTATGTAAGTCTTGTTTGATAAGACTGGGTGGACAAAATTTGAATTTTGACCTATTAGTGATAGAAATGACAGGTTTTGATGTCATTTTAGGTATGGATTGGCTTTCAAAACATAGGATAGTGTTAGATTGCTATAAAAGGATGGTGTTAGGGCATTCCCGGAGGAATCAATTTTTGGAGAAATTGAAACCTTATGAAGGACTTAGTGTGAAGAACTCTAGTCTAGGTGAGTATCCGAATAATATGGTAGCTGGCATAGAATTGGAAAACGTATGAAGTGTAGACTTAGTGATACCTCTGGTGGTGTGTAAATTCATGAATGTTTTTCCAGACTAGTTGAGTGGTCTACCTCCACGCCGAGAGATTGAGTTCGTAATGAATCTACAACCTGGAACGTTACCTATTTCCATCCCACCATATAGGATGGCACTGACAGAGCAATGGGAAGTGCGAACCCAAGTAGATGAATTGCTTAAGTTAGGCTTTATGAGTCTAAGTACTTCACCTTGGGGAGCTCTAGTTGCTTTTGCCAAAAAGAAGGATGGAACTTTGTGAATGTGTATAGATTACTGGAAGTTGAACCAAGTAATTATTAAGAATAAGTACCTGTTGCCACAGATAGATGATTTGTTTGACCAACTGAAGGGAGCCAAGTGTTTTTCAAAGATAGATTTGAGATCATGTTATCATCAGTTGAGAGTTAGAGATGAAGATATCTCTAAAACTACTTTCAGAACTCAGTATAATCATTACAAATTTTTAGCGATGTCGTTTGGTGTAACGAATGCACATGGATTTGATGATCAGAATTTTTTGGCCTTATTTAGGGATTTTTGTAGTAATGTTCATTGACAATATTTTGATATTTTCGACAACTGAAGAGGAACATCATCAACACTTGAGGATAGTGTTACAGACTTTAGAAAACCATCAGTTGTACGACAAACTTAGTAAATGTGAATTTTGGTTGAAATAGGTACAATTTTTGGGACATGTTTTAACTCAGGATGGCATCACAGTAGATCCTGCCAAAGTTGAGGCAGTGACAAGTTGGCAGAGATCAACAAACGTCTTTGAAATAAGAAGTTTTTTGGGATTAACTAGGTATTATAGGAGATTTATACCAAGTTTCTCAAAGACTGCAGTTCCAGTGACAATGTTAACAAGGAAAGACGTGAAATTCGAATGGAGTGAGGAGTACGAAAGGGCATTCCAGGAGAAAAGATGACCACCTCGCCAGTATTGATTACACCGGAGCAAGGTTAGGGATTTGAAGTATATTGTGATGCTTCGAAAAATGGTTTAGGATGTGTCCTAATGCAGGAAGGTAGAGTAGCAACCTATGACTCTAGACAATTAAAGGGACATGAGCAAAATTACCCGACTCATGATCTAGAACTAGCGGTTGTAGTGTTCGCACTAAGACTCGGGAGAAATCATTTGTTTGGTGAGACATTTAATGTTTTCTCTTATCACCACAGTCTCGACTACTTGTTCACTCAAAAGGATTTGAACATTAGACAAAGGAGATGGATGGAGACTTTAAAAGACTATAACTTTGAATTCTCCTACCATCCAGGAAAGGTGAATGTACTAGCAAATGCTTTGAGCAAGAAAACTCATTACAAGGTAGCTTGCATAGCATCTCTACAGTGAATATGTTAAGTACGATGGGTGAATTTGACCTACAATTGGTAGAGTACAATAAATTAGTTCAGGCACAGAGTGAGGTCAGACAGCCAGAACTTATGAGACTTGCGTTGGAAACACAACAAAGGGACCCAGAATCTATCAAGGTACGGACTCAGTTGATAGATGGAATTCATTTGAACGATTGTAAAATCAAGACCGATGAAGTTCTAACCTTCAAAGACAGAATATTCATGCCAGAGACAGAGGATCATAGAAGAATAGTACTCTATCACTATCATCACTCTCGTTTCGCAGTACATCTTCGAGGTACTAAAATGTATCGCGATTTACGACGACGGTTCTGGTGGAGTGGAATGAAGAAAGATGTGGCAGATTTTGTGTCTAGGCGAGACTTATCAGCAGGCAAAAGTAGAGCACCAGAGACCTAGAGGAAAGATGCAACCTCTCAAAGTGGCTAGGTGGAAATGGGAGCATATCACCATGGATTTTGGTGTAGGTTGTAACACCCCGCCCTTTTCACTCGAAATCAGAATCTATGTTCACGTACTTGAGGAAATTCCCTGATCATCATCTTGTATTTCTTGTTTTGGGGAGTTTTCCTATGTATCACATAATGTCTCTTGTTTGGGGAACTTTCCTATGTATCACATAATGTCTCCTGTTTGGGGAACTTTCCTATGTATCATATAATGTCTCTTGTTTGGGGAAATTGCCAAATAAACATCTTGTGTTTCTTGTCTTTGGGCAAATTTCCTAAGTATCAACTATCATTTCTCAATTTGGGAAAATCTTGATTTTCTCCTGTTCTCGGGGAAAACCTCCCTAAGTATCATGTGTTTGTTTCTCCATTTGGGAATATTTGGGGAAATAATCTCCCATTTGCTATGTTTGGTATATCCATTTATGTTGACTATACTTCCTTTGCTATCTTTCATTGTTGTTCTCAGATTGAATGCTCAGTCTAAGTCTAACGAAGTAAATTAATCCGGGCCCGAGTCAGCGGACTCCAAAGAGTCTGTCAGTTGGGATTCTTATCTGTCAGTGAGACATGAAACCGTCTTAATCTTACTTCGAAAGATTCAATCTTCCCATTTCGTTCTGATACCAACTGTAACACCCCGCCCTTTTGGTATGAAAATCAGAGTTTATTTTTTATTTTTATATAATAAACAAGTGATTAGAGTGAAGTGTCACGACGCGAGTTAAGTCTGGACTTCTAAGTTCGACCCTTAACTGGCCAAACCTATGGTGCATGGACTAAGTCCATAAGAATGGTTCACACATAGTTCTTTATAATTCTTGCGGAAAATTATTACTTAATCTAACTGCGGATTATAATAAAACCTAAGTCTACTCCATTTAGATAGCAAAGTACAACTCATTTATCCAAAATTCCCTTAAACTAAACATTCATTCAAACCAACCAAACCATAGCAAATATTAACTAAGTTATTACATGCCATCATCTAACTACTCAAAATTACATGTCCATGTAAACATAACAAAATATCCATAAATAAATCCATTCAAATATCCAAGCTCCTATGCTTGGTTTCCTTCGCGATCCTTGACCTTTCTCTTTCCTGTGTCATCCACTAAGGGTAGAAATAGGGCGTTAGAACAACGCGCCCAGTAGGTGTTCCGATTAGGGCTACCACAAGGCTAGTATAAAACATGCATATAACATAATAATACATGATCATCAAAATCTTACAAAAACAATGCTATGTATGTATGCAAATGTAATGAGTCCCACCCATCACAAGTATACATAGCCTCCTCTTGATGGGATTCTCATCATCAAGGTACCACCACATAGATTGTTCGGATGCCCCGACGGACTATGGACCCTCCGGTTTCCTTTTGATGGGATTTTCATCATCAAGGTGCCACCACATAAGTTTTTCGGATGCCCCGACGGAGTGTGGACCCTCCAGTTACATAACCATCACCCCATGCCCTACATGAGATGTCAATGAATACATGTCATTTGTAAATAAATATTAGCATCCAAACCCTCTTTCAAACATAATAATTTAGCACATATCTCATAAAAATCAACATAAAAACAGCAAGTATAAATCGTGGTCACAAAGAGGTTGGAAACCTACACAATGGTCACTTAAATTGTCCGCTCTTCTTAAAACGTCACCCGTTCACGATTGCGCACCGTTCAAGAAGTCCTGTTACCTTGTTTATATAACAACAAGTCAAGACAATATCCTTTTGATTTCCAATTAAGTCTATGTCCAAAAACCACCTTATGGGGTTCGGCCATACACCATGGCCGAACCTCACCCACTTAAATTGGGTCCCTTTTTGGTTGTAACCAAACCCTTTCAACTAATCATTTTAAAAACTCTAAATCCACCAAATATAACTTTGTGGGGTTCTGCCATACACCATGGCCGAACCTCACTAATCTTATTTTAGTTCCTCCTTTGGATTCTTAAGCCCGAACACACAATTCCATTGATCTACCCATTTATACATTAGTTATCTAACCACATAATAACTTAAGTCCAGCAAATCCACCACATAATAACTTAAGTCCAACAAATCCACATTAGTGGGGTTCAGCCAAACAACATGGCCGAACCTCATTATCATAAATTTAGGTCCTTTAATCTTTTTTAAATTAAGTCCAATTGCCAATCCAAGTAACTCATTTAAAACTCAACCCATAGAATACATAAACAAACCATTCGTCATGAGGTTCGGCCATTCACCATGGCCGAACCCATGATCTTGCATTTTTACTCCTATTTACATTTTATGCCATTGATCATTCTATGGCTATCCATTCCATTCAAAAATATGCCTAGGTTAAACAATAACCCACCAAATACCCCTTTGTGGGGTTCGGCCATACAACATGGCCGAACCACAGCATCTTGGGTTTGGTCCCTCTTTCATGTCCTTTGTTCTTTTAATTTAGATGTAAGATCATGACCTCTTGATTCCTTATTCTAAAGCATGGAACCATTTAATTTGAATCAACTTAAACACTTGTTTGCATTCCCATTTAATTCACCTTAACTTAATTAGACTTGAGCTCACCTAATGGTCAACCAACTCAACCATGACCCATTGGGTCCAAATTGGCCATTTTGACCCAATTAACACACTTTGATCCAATTAGTACTCTTGACCCAATTAAACATGCATTACCCATTTATTTTAATTTGATCCTTATAACATATACATTGGGTCTAATTTGAACAATGAACCCCACAATTGACCCATCTAAGGTCATATCCTTTTAATTCACCATTTCAATGGCAATTTCCGTAAATATTTTTAAACTGAAAATCTGGGATATTACAATACAATCCTCTTTTTAAAATTTTCGTCCCGAAAATCGAACGAAGTAGGGTTCCAAGGCTTCCGCTGATTCCACTTTAACTAGGTTTTTAGAATCACCCTCCTGAAATTCCATTGGCTAATTACAGAGTCAACTGATCAGTCTAACTCGGCAGTTGCCCATAGCTTTCCATTTGAGTTTCACTAGACTCTTATCTTTTCCATTGAACACATCTCCAAAATTTGGCACATCTTCATTTGCACATAAGTCACTATGTGACTAACACCTTTTGTTCAAATCTTCTATGATATCTAGTATCTTTCAACACTAATTTTCCTGTGATACAAGTCATAATATGACTAACAACTTTTTCTTATCACGTGGGATGTAAATCGAAACATGTCCCAATCATTAGAGCAATACATCATCTATGGGACCAACAGGTCCATCACACTACTAACATGTCTACCATGGTACCGATACCTGGTCATCAATCCAACCCACTTTGGAAACCATCATCCTCGGTTATACACATCTATTCCTGGTATCTCTCTATTAGTGAGTATCATCTATCCATGGTTACTAATCATCCATGAATATAACCCTCCTATGGGTATGATCCATTCATGGGTATAACTAATCCTTCCTTGGACATAATTAATCCAGGTCACATCCTCTACCATGATATATTTTATCCATGGAAACAACACTCAAATGAGTCACTCCCCGACTGTGGCAACCATATCAACTCACAAATATACCCCGACCCGTAGCAAGACTTAGGGCCCATGACTTACTAAGCGGAAGACCCACGTCCAACGTGATCAAGTCTACCTCGTCCTGCATCCCTTCACCCCAAGGGTGATTTAGTCAAGCTCTAAGGCAGTCGAACCGCGTCTAGCGAAGCTAGCACTACCCCCATGGGGTAAAATAGTATCTAGCTCTGTGCATCCACGCACATCAAATGTGCGAAATAGCCGTGAGAGCGCCCTCCAGCACGAAGCATGCGAGGGACCCACTCCTCAATGGTAACCCTACGGAACCAAGTCTCCGTATCTCATATCGAGGCTCCCACAGTCTCAATCATCAAAATCACGTGAGGGACGCACCCGTACCACGTCTCAATATAATCTAGTGACCTCGTCACATTTACCATGGGACTATTGTGCCTATCGGTGGGTCGATATACCCACCAATTGTCGTCATCGACCCACTGATCGACTTAGTTTTTCATCGCCGAACCCCACCAAGTGCTATCTAAGGTATTTTATTTTTAAAGGGTCTAAAAGAATTTAAATGGATGGAGGTGTGAGAATCAATTATAGAGGAATAAAATGTTTAAATGGAAATAAGGAACCATAGGGTTCGTCCATATGTATGGCCGAACCCCATGGAGTGACAATGGTGGTTGATTAATATGTGAATGTTTAGATGAATGGATTGGCATTTGGACTTAATTAAAAAGGAGCAAAATTATGATGGTGAGATTCGGCCATGTTGTATGGCTGAACCGCACTAATGTGGATTTGGTGGATTAAGGGTTTAAAAAGTTGTTAAGTGGCGTTTAAGTGATAAATAAAAGAAAGGGTGAAAATTAAGGTAAGTGAGGTTCGGCCATGGTGTATGGCCGAACCCCACAAGGATGGTTTTTGTACTTAGACTTAATTGGAAATCAAATGCATATTGTCTTGACTTGTTTATATATAAACAAGGTGACGGGACCTCACAAACGGTGCAAGATCGTGAGCGGTTGTCGGATTAAGAAGCAAAGGACACTTAAGTGGTCTTTTGGTAGGATTCTACCTCATTGAAACATGGATATGTATATGGTTTTATCTTTATTTGATGGTTTATGTTGCAATTTATATTATGTTTCAAAAGTGAGGTTTTTAATGCTATGGAATTTACATTACGTAGCATATGGACATGTACATCTCATGCATGGCATGGGAGGGGAATTTGTAACCGAAGGCCACACTCTGTCGGGGCGTCCGTAAAGCAATCGTGGGAAGACCTTGATGTGAATAATGCCATCAAGTAGAATCCGGAGGCCACAATCCGTCGGGGCGTCCGAAAGACCACTGTGGGGATACCTTGATGAGGAGAATTCCATCAAGAGGTTACATGTATGTGATGGGTGGGACTCATTGCATAGACATATGGCATGGCATGATTTTATATGTTTTTGATCATATATTATTATACATGATTTTGTGATACTAACCCATGTGTTAGCCCTACCTAGAATTCCTACTGGGTACGTTGTTCTAATGTCCTACTTCTACCCTAGTGAATGACACAGGAAAGGAAGGGATCGAGGATCATGAAAGAAGCCAAGCATAGGAGCTTGGATATATGAATGGATTTTATTTATTATATTTTGTTAAGTTACCATGGACATGTAATAACTTAGATATTATTGCTATGGTTTGGAATGGTTTGATTGAATGATTAAATTAAGGTAATTTTGGATAAATGACTAAGTACTTTGCTATATGAAAGAAATGGACTAGAGTTAGGTTCTATTATAATCCGCAGTCTTTGTTTTATTCCGCAAGTTAACTTGAGTACGTGTGAACCATTTTAGTGGACTTGGTCCACGCACACGTATGGTTGGCCAGTTAAGGGTCAAGCTTTAGAAGCTCGGACTTAACTCGCATCATGACGTCCCGCTCTTTATCACTCTTTTATTAAAAAAAAAATAGACTCTGATTTCAAAAGGTAAGTAAAAAAGGGCGGGGCCTTACAGTACTGTAACGCCCCGCCCTTTTTCACTTACTTTCTGAAAATCAGAGTCTATTTTTTTTTTTTTATAAATAGAAAAGTGAGCAAGAGCGGGACTTCACGACGCGAGCTAAGTCCGAGATTCCAAAACCCAACCCTTAACTGGCCAACCATACGTGTGCATGGACCAAGTCCACTAAAACAGTTCACACGTACTCAAGTTAACTTGCGGAATAAATCATACATGCGGAATAACAATAGGATAACAATCCTATTCCATTTTAGATACCAAAGTAGTCCAACACTTAATAATAATTATCATAACTTAAATATCCAAACATTAACCATCCAATCCATAGTAAATAGATATACGTTATTACAATTTCGATTAACATAAACAACATATAGCTTAATCATCCAAGCTCCTAAGCTTGGCTCCAATCACGTCATCGTTCCGTTCCCTTCCTGTGTGATCAACTAGGGTAGAAGTAGGGCGTTAGACAACGTGCCCAGTAGGTATTCCAATTAGGGCTAACACATGGGTTAGTATATAAAATCCAGATATAATACCATACCATACTTGTAAAACATCATATCCAAAACAGTGTATGATAATAGAGATCCAATCATACAGATAAAAACTAGAAACCTTGCATGACAATAAAGATCATAATCATGCCGATTCAATGCCATGCCATGCTACCATATGCAATGAGTCCCACCCATCACAAACACATGTATTTTCTTGATGGAATTTTCCTCATCAAGGTATCCCCCACGATTGTTTTACAGACGCCCCGACGGAGTGTGGATCTCCGGTTACAATACCCCTCACTTTACGGACGCCCCGATGGAGTGTGAATCTCCAGTTAAAATACCCCTCATGACTTACGGACACCACGACGGAGCGTGGGTCTCTGGTTACATTCCATCCCTCCCATGCCATGCATGAGATGCAAATGCTAACATGTTATAGAATATTACAAAACATAGCATGAAAATCCCATAATTGCAACATATTGTTTGATACCAAAATAACTTATCAAACATGAAATAAAATCATCATTAGTACATAATACATATCCATGGTTTCAATAATGTAGGAATCCTACCAAAAGACCACTCAAATGTCCTTTGCTTCTTAATCCGGCAACCGCTCATGATCTTGCACCGTTTGTGAGGTCCCGTCACCTTGTTTATATATCAACAAGTCAAGACAATATCAATTTGATTTCCAATTAAGTCTAAGTCCCAAAAACCATCCTTGTGGGGTTCGGCCATACACCATGGCCGAACCTCACCCTTTTTAATTTGGTCCCTTTTATTTAACCGATCTCATCTAATGACCCATTTAAAACCCTCAATCCACAAAACACACCTTGATGACGTTCGGCCATACAACATGGCCAAACTTCATCATCTTGGTTTTGGTCCTTTAGTCCCCTTTAATTAAGTCACATTGTCAATCCATTCATCTAATCATTCACACATTATCCATCTAACACACATAACATCATAAGTCCATAAAATTCATTAGTGGGGTTCGGCCATACACCATGGCCGAACCTCACTCCCTTGATTTTATGCTCATCTTTCACCCCTTTGATCTTCTAGTTAGATACAAGATCATGACCTCCTCATTTAGTCACTTATACCACAAATGTTTGTAATTGATCAACATTTAAATCCACCAATATTTTCCATGGGGTTCGGCCATTCACCATAGTCGAACCCATGGTTCATCATTTTCACCCTTAATTACATAACATGCCATTAACCGTCCATGGCTAAGTAATTGGTTTATTTACTTATAACCAAGTCCCAAAGATGATCTACCATAAGGTTCATGGGGTTCGGCCATACACATAGCCGAACCCTATGATATCTAAATCCATAACAAGTACTTGGTGGGGTTCGGCCATACACCATGGCCAAACCTTACCCTTGGGTTTTGGTGCTCCCCTTTTCCATTCTTTTAAATCCAAATACCCACCACCTTTATAAATTATTAACCATGTTCAAAATTAATTAAGCATGACACACCATCCATCATTATCTCTCCATGGGGTTTAGCCATACACATGGCTGAACCCTATGGTCCCTTATTTCCATTAAAAATTGTCAAGCATCTATGATTGATTCTCATACTTCCATCCATCTAAATCCTTTTAAGACTTTAACAAAATCAAACACATACAATTGTGATTTCCTTCCTTCAAATCCAAAAAAATTAAACCAATATCTTTTCATGGGGTACGGCCATACAAAGTGGCCGAACCCTATGGTCCATGCTCTTCCCTTTTTAAACATCATTAGCCATGATCACCTTCTTTGATGTGGTTCGGCCATACATCATGGCCGAACCTCATCCACCCCTTTTATCTTTGAGGGTCCTTATACTTAGAGCTCAGGGTTTGGCCATGCAAATGCCAAACCATGATCCTTGATCATAATACTTAATAAAATCTCATGGAGTACTTACCAATCCGCGACTCCTCCGGTTGGTTTCTCTCCTTCTTGCTCTTCCAATCTTCTAAGCCTCCCTTCTTTCCTATGATCCTTTGACCGGAACTGACCTTACTGGAAACTCCTTGGAGTGGTTCAGCCAAATGAGGTTTTGATTGAGAGGAAAGATAGAATTTCAGCCTTGGGTGAGAATGATAAAACCTTGAGATGAAAACTCTTTTGTTCTAAGTCCTTTTTGTCTTTGTAGAGTGATCAGCCAAAGAAAGTTTGCGGAAGAGACCAACAACCAAGGTTTCTTGTCTTGAGAGGTGGGAACGGCCAAGGGAGAGAGGGAGAGAGTGACTTGAAATAAAACTCCTTTCCTTGGTTAATGAGGGTTGGCCAAAGGTGGTGTCCTTTGGTGACACCCCTTGGTAACTCTCATTTCCTTTCACCTCCCTCATTCAAGTCTCTTTTGGAGGTCTCATCCTTGAGATGAAACACTCCCAACGTGTGGCTCTTGGGTTTCCATCTTGAGATGGAAACCCCCCATGCTTCCAACGTGTATGCTTGTACAAGCTTGTGTAACAACACAACCCCTCAACTTCTTCATTAATGCACCTTTGGAGTTTCATCCAATGAGATGAAACTCCCCCACTTCCAACTTGTAACCTTATCTTGGGTCTCATGAGGCGCATCTCTCCACCTTCCCTCTCCACTCACTTGAGATTAAAATACTAACTTCCATTCAACTCATTTAACCCAATTCATCATTTTAGCTCAACTCACTCATTTAATTCTACTCATTTAATTCACTTGAATCAACTCAATTATTTGATTCCATTTCCAACTCAATTCAGCCCCAACTAATCAAGCTTGAGGTCACTTAGTGGTCAACCTAGTCAACCACGACCCATTGGATCCCAATTGTGCCTTTTGACCCAAATAACCACCTTGACCCAGTTAGATGCACATTACCCATTTACTTTAATTTGATCCTTATAACATGTACATTGGGTCTTAATTGAACAATGGGCCCCACAAAACCAAAGGGTGAGGTTTTTCATAACGAGGGGCTTTCGTCCCAATTATCCCTCCCCATCTGCATCAGTCACTCAGGCCTCCAGAGGGGTGAAAAACTGTTTCCATTGTGATCAGCCGGGTCACTTCAAGAAGGATTGCCCAAATCTTAACAAACTCGCTTATTCTAGAGGATCATTCCGTCCACCAGCTAGGCCAGCTAACTCCCGAGGAGGCAGGACATATAACCAAGCGGTCGGGCGCCTAACCCTACTAGTCTGGACGATTGTTTACTCTAGCTCCTCCAGCGGATGTGGATCATTCTGTGATTCAAGGTATGGCTGTAGTAAGTAGTTCCTATGCCTATGCACTATTTGATTCTGGAGCTTCACACTCTTTCATATCTGCTGCATTTATAACTACTACTGGTACTCTAGTTCAAAAACTGTCCACATCACTCACAATTGTATCCCCTGTCGGAGACATATCATTGGGACTCATATGTACCGCTGTGAATACCAAACTAGCTGGACTCAGATTTGAGTTCAATTATCTGGTACTCGATATGACTGAGTACAATATTATATTTGGCATGGACTGGTTGGCTAGCTTTCAGGCCAACATTGATTGTTATCGCTGAAGAGTGACATTTTGGTCACCCGAAGGAAAGCAATATGTGGTTCGTACAGACAAGCAAAGCGGACTGCAGGAAGGGTTAAATCATCTGGTACTGAATAGTATCAGAATCAACAAGACATCGGAGGCTGAACTCCCCGAAATAGTGAAAGAATATGCAGACGTTTTTCCAAAAGAACTCCCTGGCTTGCCGCCTATGAGGGAGATCAATTTTGAAATTAAGCTGTACCCTGGCACTTCACCAGTGTCATTACCCCACTATCGGATGGCACCAGCAGAGATGTCTGAGCTAAAGAAGCAGATTGATGAACTGCTTAGACTGGGTTGCATCCGGCACAGCACATCGTCTTGGGGAGTTCCAGTGTTGTTTGTGAAGAAGAAGGACGGTTCACTCCGAATGTGTGTGGATTACCGGAAATTGAATCAGCTAACTGTCCGGAACAAGTACCATTTACCCAGGAACAATGATTTATTCGATCAACTAAGGGATTCCAGTCATTTTTCGAAGATTGATTTGATGTCCGGTTATCATGAAATCCTGGTTAAGGAGGAAGATATAGAGAAGACAGCCTTCAGGACACGGTATGGACTATTTGAGTTTGTAGTCATGCGGTTTGGACTCACCAATGCACTGGCTGTGTTCATGGATCTAATGAATAAGATCTTCCGACCTTACCTGGACCAGTTTGTGATTGTGTTTATTGATGATATCCTGATTTATTCCAAAAGTAAGGAAGACCATGCTAAACACCTAAAAATAGTTCTGGACACCTTGAGGAAGAACAAGTTGTATGCCAAAGCAAGCAAATGTGAATTTTGGCTACATGAGGTCAAATTCTTGGGGCATGTCATAACAACAGACGGTATAGCCGTGGATCCGGCTAAGGTGGCGGCAATAAGTGAATGGAAAACGCCAAAGAATGTAACCGTGATCCGCAACTTCTTGGGTTTGGCTGGTTATTACAGGAAGTTCATCATGGACTTCTCCAAAATTGCATCTCATTGACTCGACTCACTCAGAAAGGAGTCAAATATGAGTAGACAGATTTGTGCAATCGGAGGTTCGAGGAGCAGAAAGATAGACTTACATCTGCTCCTATCTTAATTTTCCCGGAAAGAGGCAAGGGTTATGAAGTACAATGCGATGCTTCGGGAGAGGGACTGGGGTGTTCACTCATGCAACGTCATCGTGTGGTGGCTTATTGTTCAAGACAACTAAAAGTACATGAACGCCTCTATCCTACACATGATTTGGAACTAGCTGCAGTGGTCTTCTCTCTTAAAAGTTGGAGACACTATTTATATGGTGAGAAGTTTGAAGTATTTTCAGATCATAAGAGATTTTCAGATTATAAGAGCTTGAAGTACTTATTTGATCAGAAAGAGCCCAACTTGAGGCAGCGCAGATGGATGGAATATCTGGTGGATTATGAGTTCGCGCTCCGATATCATCCGGGTAAGGCATACAAGGTGGCGGATGCTCTCAGCCGCATATCACATGCATCAGTGGCATGTTTGATCAAAACAGAATGGGAGATGCTGAATACCATTCGAGAGTTCAATCTATATATCATAAACCATGGGAGTATGTATAATTTGATCATACGGTCCAACATGGTTACAAAGATTGAACAAGAGCAACGAACAGATCCGGAAGTGGAGGAGATATGGGCCAAGATGTCTACTGGTGTGGTCATACTGAAATGGGAATTACGACCAGGACAGGGTCTTGTATTCCGGGGTAGAATATATGTGCCAAAAAGCTGCAGAAAAGAGTTGTTGATTGTGGCACATCAGACCAAGCTCTCCATACATCTGGGCAGCACCAAGATGTATCATGATTTGAAGAGACACTACTGGTGGCATGGACTCAAAAAAGATGTGGTGGAATTTGTGCACACTGCTTAACTTGTTAGCAGGCTAAGACGGAACACTATAAGCCACCAGGGTTACTCAAACCCTTACCAGTACCGGAATGGAAATGGGAGCACATCTCCATGGATTTTGTGACAGGGCTACCAAAGTCATCAAAGGGCAATGATGCAATATGGGTCGTGGTGGACCGACTAACCAAGTCTGCACATTTTCTTCCTATTAGGATGACAGACTCATCTGAGACTTTGGGTCGGCGGTATATCAGGGATATCATCAGATTGCATGGTATTCCTCGGACGATAGTGTCTGATAGAGATGGCCATTTCACCGGCAGGGTATGGCAAAGTATGCAATCGACCATGGGAACAGATCTACTAACTAGCACAGCTTTCCATCCACAGACTGATGGACAGTCGGAGAGGACGATACAAACATTGGAAGACATGCTGAGAGCATGCATGTTAGACTTCAAAGGTGGATGGGAGGATCACTTGCCACTAATGGAGTTCTCATATAACAACAGTTATCAAGCAAGCCTTCAGATGGCTCCATTCGAGGCTCTATATGGTAGACCATGTAGGTCACCGGTGTGCTGGACAGAGGCCGGTGAGCCTGCACTGATTGGACCCGAGTTAGTCGTAGAGACTACAACACAGATTCAGTTGATTCGTCAGCACCTATTGGCTGTACAGAGTCTGCAGAAGAGCTATGCTGACAAGAGGAGGAGGTTCCTTGAATTAAAGGTGGGGAACATGGTATTCTTAAAAGTCTCGCTACGAAAGGGACACATGAGGTTTGGAAAGAAGGGGAAACTGTCTCCAAGATATATGGGACCGTTTTCCATCATAAGAAGGATGGGAGATGTAGCTTATCAGTTGGCACTTCCTTCACAATTGGCATCTTTACACGATGTTGAGGAAGCACAATCCCGATCCGTCTCATGTATTGAATGTACAGATATAGAGATACAAAGTGATGTGATGTATATTGAGAAACCTGTCAGAATAGTGGAGACTGAACAAAGGGTGTTACGAAACAGAGCGATTCAGTTCGTCAAGGTGATATGGGATTGACATGGTATTGAGGAAGCCACTTGGGAACTCGAATCGGAGATGAGAACAACTCACCCTGAATTATTCATGTAATTTATTTTGGAATCCTACTTCGTTCGATTTTCAGGACGAAAATTTTAAAAAGAGGATTGTATTGTAATATCCCAGATTTTCAATATATCAATATTTACGAAAATTGCCATTGAAATTATGAATTAAAAGGTTATGACCGTAGATGAGAAAATTGTGGGGCCCATTGTTCAATTTAGACCCAATGTACATGTTATAAGGATCAAATTAAAATAAATGGGTAATGTAGGTTTAATTGGGTCAAGAGTACTAATTGGGTCAAAGTGTGTTAATTGGGCCAAAATGGCCAATTTGGACCCAATGGGTCATGGTTGACTTGGTTGACCATTAGGTGAGCTCAAGTCAAATTAGGTTAAGGCTGAATTAAATGGAATGCAAACAAGTGTTTAAGTTGATTCAAATTAAATGGTTGAGCTAGATTAAATGGATGAATTGAGTTGGGTGAGTTAAATAAATGAGTTGGATGGATTATTTATTTTAAGTGAGTGAAATGAGTAGATGAAAGGTGTTTGGGTGGTTTCAAATTCAAAACAACACTACACGTTGGTTGCATTGGGGGGGGGGGGGGGGGGGGGGGGGGTGTTTTACCTCATGCATGAAACTCCAAGATAAACAATGAATGAGGGGGCGTTTTGTGGGAATTACAAAATGGGTTCACACATGGAGAAGTAATGGAAAGATGTGGTTCATTTCAAAATCAAAGATGTACACGTTGAATGCAGGGTGGGGGGTCTAACCTATGCATGAAACTCCAAAGATGGAGAATGAATGGAGTTGCCGTTTTGTGGATTTACATAAGGGGTTATGGCATTTCAAATTCAAATTCTAGTCTACACGTTGGAGGAAGGGGAAAAGTTTCATCTCAAGATGAAACCCCCATTTGAGACGTTAATGAGAGGAGGAGGTAAGGGGGAGGTTACACCAATGCAAACCATGGGAGACATTGGATGCTTTGGAAGTTTCATTCCATAGATGAAACCCCCAAGTAAGCATAAAGGCCGGCCATCAACCAAGAGACACCATCTTGGGGCTGAATTTGATTAACCAAAGGGGTAGTTTTCATTTCCATTCACTCTATCATTCTCTCCCTCTCTTGGCCGGCCAACAACATAAGAGAAAGAAGATCAAACATTTGGAGAATTTTATCTCACTTTCTCCCTCTCTTGGCATTTCCTCTCATGTCAAGGACTTGGAGTATTTTTCCATCTCAAGTTTTTTTCTCTCTCTCAAATCTATACCTTAACCGAACCACCTCAAGGACTGCAGCAAGGTAAGTCTTGGCTAAAGGACAAGGAAGAAGGAGAGGCTAAGGAAGGACTAAAGAAGGAGTGGAAGAACTGGAGGAGTTGCGGTATTAGTAAGTGCACTATAAACCCTTGTTAAATAAATTGGTTAAGGAAACATGATCCTGCCATTGTATGGCCGAACCTATCAAGGGTTAAAATCATGGCTAATGATGTTTAAAAAGGGAAGAACATGGATCATAGGGTTCGGCCACTTTGTATGGCCGAACCCCATGAAAAGATATTGGTTTAATTTTATTGGATTTGAAGAAAAGAAATCATAAGTGTAGGTGTTTGGTTTTATTTAAAAGGATTTAAATTGATGGAAGAAAGATGAAGGGACAAATGATATGTTAAATGGAAGGTTATCATAGATTTCTAAAGGGACTAAATGGAGGTATGAATGGGAAACATCAAAAGATCAAACTGTATTTGTATGTTACATTTTGAAGGAAAATAAAGAACCATAGGGTTCGGCCATGTTGTATGGCCGAACCCCATGGAGGGCTATTGATGTTTTAAAAGTTTAAAATGTATGGAAAGTGATGGACTTGGATGTATTTTGTTTATCAAAAAGAATGGAAAAGAGGAGCACCAAAACCAAAGGGGTGAGGTTCGGCCATGGTGTATGGCCGAACCCCACCAAGTGTTATGTGTGGTATTTTATTTATAAAAGGGTCTAAAAGAATTCAAATGGATGAAAGTGTGAAAATCAATTATAGATGGATAAAATGTTTAAATGGAAATAAGGAACCATAGGGTTCGGCCACATGGAGTGACAATGGTGGATGATTAAGGGTTAGATGAGTAAGATGTGAATGCTTAATGGATTGGTAATTGGTCTTGATTAAAAGGATTAAAAGACCAAAATTTATGATGGTGAGGTTCGGCCATGTTGTATGGTCGAACCCCACTAAGGTGGATTTTTATGGACAATGATTGTTAGCATATTAAACAAGGGTTACACTAATGGCAAAAACCGTAAATACAAGCTAGAATGTAAATGTGTGAAATTATTGGATCATGTATTCGACCATGATGTATGGCCGAACCCCATGGGTAATATGTTTATGGATCTAGGTTATTATAAATGATTGCTGTTTAAGTAAGGAGATTAATGGACTTTAAGAAGGAATTAAATTCAAGATAGTGAGGCTCGGCCATGTAGTATGGCTGAACCCCACAAAGGTGTATTTTGTGGGCTTAGACTTAATGTTAAAACAAAAGGAATATGGGTTTGACTTGTTTTTTTGTAACAAGGTAACGAGACTTCTTGAACGGTGCGCACTCGTGAACGCAGTGACGGTTTAAGAAAAATGGATATTGTTAAGTGATTTTTGTGTATTATGTTGATTTTTATGAGATATGTGCTAAATTATTATGTTTCAAAGAGGATTTGGATGCTAATATTTATTTACAAATGGCATGTATTCATTGACATCTCATGCATGGCATGGGGTGATGGTTGTAACCGGAGGGTCCACATTCCGTTAGGGCATCCAAAAAACCTATGTGGTGGCACCTTGATGATGAGAATCCCATCAAGAGGAAACCGGAGGGTCCACACTCCGTCGGGGCGTCCAAACAACCTATGTGGTGGTACCTTGATGATGAGAATCCCATCAAGAGGAGGCTATGTATACTTGTGATGGGTGGGACTCATTACATTTGCATACATACATAGCATTGTTTTTGTAAGATTTTAATGATCATGTATTATTATGTTATGTGCATGTTTTATACTAACCTTGTGGTAGCCCTAATCAGAACACCTACTGGGCGCGTTGTTCTAATGCCCTATTTTTACCCCTTAGTGGATGACACAGGAAAGGGAAAGGTCGAGGATCGCGAAGGAAATGAATGGATTTATTTATGGATATTTTGTTATGTGTACAAGGACATGTAATTTTGAGTAGTTAGATGATGGCATATAATAACTTAGTTAATATTTGCTATGGTTTGGTTGGTTTGAATGAATGTTTAGTTTAAGGGAAATTTGGATAAATGACTTGTACTTTGTTATCTAAATGGACTAGACTTAGGTTCTATTATAATCCACAGTTAGATTAAGTAATAATATTCCGCAAGAATTATAAAGAACTACGTGTGAACCATTCTCATGGACTTATTCCATGCACACATAGGTTTGGCTAGTTAAGGGTCGAACTTAGAAGTCCGGACTTAACTCTCGTCGTGACACTCCGCTGTGATCACTTGTTTATTATTAAAAAAAAAAATAAACTCTGATTTTCGTGTGAAAAGGGCGTGGTGTTACAGTTGGTATCTCATGCCATGCATGAGATGTCAATGAATACATGCCATTTGTAAATAAATATGAGCATCCAAATCCTCTTTGAAACATAATAATTTAGCACATATCTCATAAAAATCAGCATAAAAACAGCAAGCATAAATCGTGGTCACAAAGAGGTAGGAAACCTACACAATGGTCACTTAAATTGTCCGCTCTTCTTAAACCGTCACCCGTTCACGATTGCGCACCGTTCAAGAAGTCCCGTTACCTTATTTATATAACAACAAGTCAAGACAATATCCTTTTGATTTCCAATTAAGTCTAAGTCCAAAAACCACCTTATAGGGTTCGATCATACACCATGGCCGAACTTCACCCACATAAATTGGGTCCCTTTTCGGTTTTAACCAAACCCTTTCAAGTAATCATCTTAAAAACTCTAAATCCACCAAATATAACTTTGTGGGGTTCGGCCATACACCATGGCCGAACCTCACTAATCTTGAATTTAATTCCTTCTTCAAGTCCATTAATCTCCTTACTTAAACAACAATCATTTATAATAACCTAGATCCATAAACATATTACCCATGGGGTTCGGTCATACATCATGGCCGAATACATGATCCAACAATTTCACACATTTACATTCTAGCTTGTATTTACGGTTTTTGCCATTAGTCTAACCCTTGTTTAATATTGCTAACAATCGTTGTCCATAAACCATGGCCGCACAATTCCATTGATCTACCCATTTATACATTAATCATCTAACCACATAATAACTTAAGTCCAGCAAATCCACCACATAATAACTTAAGTCCAACAAATCCACCTTAGTGGGGTTCGGCCATACAACATAGCCGAACCTCAGCATCATAAATTTTGGTCCTTTAATCCTTTTTAAATTAAGTCCAATTGCCAATCCAAGTAACTCATTTAAAACTCAACCCATAGAATACATAAACAAACCATTCCTCATGAGGTTCGGCCATTCACCATGGCCGAACCCATGATCTTGCATTTTTACTCCTATTTACATTTTATGCCATTGATCATTCTATGGCTATCCATTCCATTCAAAAATATGCCTAGGTTAAACAATAACCCACCAAATACCCCTTAGTGGGGTTCGGCCATACAACATGGCCGAACCACACCATCTTGGGTTTGGTCCCTCTTTCATGTCCTTTGTTCTTTTAATTTAGATGTAAGATCGTGACCTCTTGATTCCTTATTCTAAAGCATGGAACCATTTAATTTGAATCAACTTAAACACTTGTTTGCATTCCCATTTAATTCAGCCTTAACCTAATTAGACTTGAACTCACCTAATGGTCAACTAAGTCAACCATGACCCATTGGGTCCAAATTGGCCATTTTGACCCAATTAACACACTTTGACCCAATTAGTACTCTTGACCCAATTAAACATACATTATCCATTTATTTTAATTTGATCCTTATAACATGTACATTGGGCCTAAATTGAACAATGAACACCACAATTGACCCATCTAAGGTCATATCCTTTTAATTCACCATTTCAATGGCAATTTTCGTAAATATTGATAAACTGAAAATCTGGGGTATTATATAGGTTTCCTATATCATCAAAGGGAAACAACTTGATATGGGTGATAGTGGACAGATTTGACTTAGTCTGCTCATTTTCTACCGATTAAAGTGATACACTCCTTAGTGATTTTGAGTAAACAGTATATAAAGGAGATAGTCAGGTTACATGGAGTGCCAGTGAGCATCATATCAGATCGTGATCCACGATTTGTATCGAGATTTTGGCAGAGTCTTCAAAAAGAGCTGGGTACATAGTTGTGTTTTAGCACAACTTTTCACCCTCAGATGGATGGTCAGTCTGAGAGGACCATTCAGACTCTAGAAGATATGTTGAGAGCCTATGTAATGGATAAGCAGGGTAGTTGGGAAGATCATCTTTCGTTGGTAGAATTTGTCTACAACAATAATTATCAGTCCAGTATTCAGACGGCACCATAGGAGATAAAGCGTTGTTAGGGCCAGATATTGTAACTCTTCAAAATCCCATGTTATCAATAATTATGGAATTTGCCATTTTAATTGTGAATTAATGAATATGAACCTTAGATGGGTAATGTAACACCCCGCCCTTTCCGAGAATTTCAGAGTCTATTTTTTTTTTTTTAAATAAACAACAGAAGAGAGCGGACGGCGTGACGACGCGAGTTAAGTTCAGACTACCCAAGTCTGAACCTTAACTGGCCACCCATGTGTACATGGAATAGACCATGATAGTGAATCACACATGGAACTAACATCAACATGCGGAATAACCTAGATAATTGCGGAATAGAAAGACGAGATAACAAGTAACAGTCTTAAATATTAAATAACATAAATCAACCATCCACAGGTTATTATCCTAATCAAACCATAGCAAATAACGAATTATTACATGTCCAACAATAGTATTCAAATGACAGTAATATAACGTAATCCAAATCCATCATTAAAGCACTTAGGCTCAGCTCCCCTCCCGGTCAATGACCTTTCCTTTCCCATTGTTTGTACCTGCAATCTCCTCTGAGGATAGAATTAGGGCGTTAGATCAATGCGCCCAGTAGGTTCCCGAATCAGGGCTACCACATGTTAGCATATAAAACATGCATATACATATCATAATACATGATCATCAAAACAGGTAAAACAATGCTATGAAATATGCACATGCAATGAGCATCCCCATCATGTACTTTCATAGCCATCACTTGACGTGCCTTGCACCGACAAGGTAAATTACAACACACTTTCATCTCTTCTATAAGCGATGTACATGTAGTGAGCAACCCCCATCATGTACCATCGTAGCCATCACTTGACGTGCCTTGCACCGACAAGGTAAATTACAACAACATTCATCTCTTCTATACAATATGTATATGCAATGGGCAACCCCCATCATGTACAATCGTAGCCATCACTGTAGAACTTCATTCATTATCCCATGACTATGCATGAGATGCCAATGCCTGTATGCCATTTGATAATGCATAATATATCATTTGAAACACATATATTAAAACAAGAGTATCATAAGAAAACTGGGTAAAAATCGTGGTTACAAGTAGGTAGGAAACCTACTCAAACTTTGCTTAAGTGTCCGTTCCTTTTTGAGCTTCACCTGGTCACGACTCGCTCGTCGTTCAACTTCCGGTACCTTATCCATATATCAATCAATAAGTCATAACATCATTTACTTATTTAATCACATCATAGACCCATCCACATCGTGTGGGGTTCGTGTCCGTACATCCAACCCTATGATCATTTCCATCATTGATCATTCGACTAGTATTTACAGTTTTTTTGCCATTGACCTTAAACCATATTGAAACCAACATTCATAACCATTCCACCATAGTGGGGTTCTATTATCCATTACCATATGGTTCTCCATTAGGATATTTTTTAAACCTTTTAATTCAACATGGAACCATTAACAATTACGACTTATAAGCTTAGCCTATTTAACCCATGCCATGGTCCATAATTATCATGAATGATCCCCTAATTAAAAACAACCATAAGCTCCCATTTAAAACAGCCCATTAATTATCAAAACAGCCCCATTAATTATCAAAACAGCCCCATGGGGTTCGGCCATACTCATAGCCGAACCCTAGGGTTCACTTGATCCAATCATCACCATGATCACTCATGGTTTAATCATGCTAACTCAACCATGAATTAAACATGGTTCAGCCGCATATTAATCCACCAAAACAGTAACATATTAATCCATTTATAAGAACACCATATCTTCATATGGTTTTTAACTCACCAAAAACATGAAAGACTTACATGGGGTTCGGCCATCCAAGGTGGCCGAACCCTAGGTCCATGTTTTGGTCTTTCATTATTTTTGGTGTCACTTATTCATATGAAAATCAGCACATCATTGCTGCACTTTAACCTCTCAAAACCATCTAATAAATTTTATTTTGTCCAAATAACCATAACACCTCATGGGATTCGGCCATCCAAGATGGCCGATCCCCATGGTCCATTTTTCCAGTTTTAATCCACTGTTTTAGATCAGTAACTTAACCATAACATTATCATGGTTCAGCCATATATTGTCCAACCAAAATCAGTAAATAATCTTCATGTAAATCACATAAAGACCCATGGTAATGTATGGTTTTTATCTCTCAAAACCATCACCATTAACCATAAAATGATCACACCATTTCATGGGGTTCAGCCATGCTCATTGGCTGAACCCTATGGCCTTTGGTTTGAACCACTTAAACATGTCATCTTTTGTCTAATCTAATCATCCAAAACAGTAAGACATTTGCATGGTTTTATCTTACAAAAATCATCAAAATTCCAACATCAATTCATGGTGTTCGGCCATCCAAGATGGCCGAACCCAATGAACCCTTTCATCATTTGATACCCAAGGTCTTAGACCCATGATACATTCAGCCATTCATGACATCCGAATCCATGTTTTAAACCTTTCTAAAACATGCATTTGAATCTTAAATCAAACCCAAAAATAGTTCATAAAACCCATGGTTTTCATGTTTCAAAACATGAAAACCAAGCCATCTCTCACATGGGGTTCGGCCCTTCATGGTGGCCGAACCCAATGGTTATTTTTACCATTTTAAATCCTCACTAATAAAGGTTAAACCCTGGTGTAATCGGCCATCACCATGGCCCAACACACACCCATTTTTTTAACCAAAAATCCATGAAACACTTACCAATTTCCAAGCTCTTGTCTTGCCTTTTGATCCTTGTTTCTTTTCTTTCTTAGCCTCCCTTCCTTTACTGATTATTTGCTTAAACCAATGGTGAAATCACCAAGTTACAATTCGGCCAAGAGAGTGTGTTCTTGAGTGAGGGAGAGAGAGATGAATTCTAAAGCTTTTGCACATGAAATTCGGCCAAGCAAGGTGTTGTTTGCCTTTGTATTTTCAGCCACCAAGACTCCTCCACTCCTCATCAATTCATGCACAAAACAATGGGTATTGGGTGCCATCCAAGGCACCCTTGGCAGCTACCCATGCAACCATACAGCTTCCCAACCAACACACCTCAAATCCATGCATTTGCATTTAATTTCCACCATGGAACTCACCAAAACAAGTCCCCAACGTGTGGGACTTGTTTTGGTTGGGTTGAGGCCAGCCAAACTCTTCAACTTACCCTTAAACTCACTGATTTACAGTCCCTTGAATTTCCATTTCAACTCACCCAACTCAAGGTATGTTTATTCCAACCCAACTCATCACATTTAATGCATTTCATTTAATGCACATGAGTTAACTCACCTTTTGATTTAATTCAACTCACCTCAATCCCACTCAACTGATTTGACTCGTGTTTGAGCTCCCTTGAGGGTTCACACGGTCAACAATAGTCAACTCGACCCGTTGGGTCCACTTTTAGCTCATTGACCCGTTTTGACAACATGACCCATTTATGGTATTTTGGTCATTTCTAATTGGTTTTTACATATGGATCAAGCCTACCCATTTTTCCTCCACTTGATTTCCATTCAAATAGGCTTAACCCCATTTAATTTAAAATCACAAAACGGTCAAATAACCCAGCAAGACCCGATGGGCCCCATTTGGGCCCTTTGACCCATTTAACCATTTTTGACCCAAATGATGAAAATTACCCAACCAATCAAACTTAACATTCATAATGTGCTCATATGATTTTATTTTGAGCAATGGGCCCCACTATTTCCTTACTTAACATCACAAAATAATTAATTTAACAACTTAGGGGCATTTTGGTAATTTTCCACTTCATTGAGAAATTGGGGTGTTACAAGTAAGGTGTTGGGTCAATGGCCCAATTAGGACCCAACGGTTATGGTATAAGGTTCAATTTAAAGTAAATGGGTAAGGCGCATTTAATTGGGTCAATGTTGCTATTTGGGTCAAAATACCCAATTGGGACCCAATTGGTCATGGTTAACTTGGTTGACCACCAAGTGAGTTCAAGCCTAATTAAATAGGGCTGAATTAAAATGGTAATGCAATATGTTTATAGATGAGGATGACACACACACGCATACACAAATCAAGGAGGGATCACAACAAGATTAGGATGTAGCTGACATGGTAGATAATATATTGGCTGGAAATCCTAAAGATTGGGTTTGATATTCGAACATTACATTGGGTGGTGATTGGCTGTATGTAGATATGGTTGCATGTGGTTTCGGTGGCAGCTTCTATGTATAAAAGGGTGTATTTTTAGGATATATACATATAGGGTAAGCATGAATCTAATTTAATTTGATTTGCATTCTAGCAAAAAACTGGTTGATTGTAGCTTCATGGGACAACACATGAGATGTGTATACATGGTAATATACAACAGGTCCTTGCATGAGAAGCACGAATGTGTGTTGGGTTTCTTAGAAGGTAGCCAGCATGGAGTCCTAATTTCATGGGATGGATGGGATTCTACCCAAAGACACAGTTCTAGATATAGAAATACAGAGAGGTGAAGTGGGAGTTCTAGGCCCGACTGTAGTCTATAAAGGGACAGAGATCGTGACTGTCACACACACGGCTGACTGAGAGGGAAGACACACAAACTAAGAGTGTGTGTCAACAGAGAGATATAGCAGGTTGCATAATCTGTGTGAAAGATCAAGTAGAAAGAGGAATACATACAAAAGAGGCTAATGAAGGAAAGGATCGGAAGAACAAGTTGGAGCAAAGGAAAATCGGAGGAGTCGCGGAACCGGTAAGTATTTTGATAATTTTGTTTAAAGAAAGGAACCATAGGGTTCGGCCATGGTGTATGGCCGAACCCCATGAAAGAAAATTGGGGATGAATATAGTAATTTAATGGAAGGATGAACCATAGGGTTCGACCATACCATGGAAAGACATTGGTTATGTTTAATGGATTTTTAAGGATGAAAACCATGGAGGTGGTTAATTATTTTATTGGGTTTCAAAGCATGAAAATTATAGATGTATGTTAAGGATTTTAAAAGGTTTTAAAGGAGGAAAATAAGGAAGGAATGTTAATTATTTTAAATGGTGAAAGAACCATAGACCATGGGTTCGGCCATGGTGTATGGCCGAACCCCATGGAGAAAAACTAAAGGATATATTATGGATCTTAAGGTTAATTGATGAATTTAAATATATGATTAAACCTCATGGAAAGGATATTGGATGAATGATTTTTAAGAGAAGATTATGAACCATAGGGTTCGGCCATGGTGTATGGCCGAACCCCATGAACTATTTTTATGGATGTTATGATCCATGTATGCATGTTTAAATGAATGCATGATTGAATCATGGAAATAAAGGACCATGGGTTCGGCTAAGGTGTATGGCCAAACCCTATGAAGAAGGTGTTGTGCATGAAAAGTTAGTCATGGACCTATGTTGTGGACCTAAACATAAGGTGATGGAAACAATGGCATAGAATGTAAACATAAGGTGATGTAAACAATGGCATATAATATAAAATAGCATGTGTTTCATTAGCATCTTATGCATGGCATGGGGTGAAGGATATGTAACCGGAGGGGCCACACTCTGTCGGAGCGTCCGAAAAACTTATGTGGGATACCTTGATGTGCATTTCCATCAAAAAGAAATCGGAGGGGCCACACTCCGTCGGGGCGTCCAAAAGACCTATGTGGGGGTACTGATATGTACTTGTAATGGGTGGGACTCATTGCATTTGACATCATGAGATGGCATTGTTTATATAGTTTTTGACATTATAATATTATCTATGATTTGTACTAACCATGTGTAGACCCTAATGGAATACCTAGTGGGCGTTGTTCTAACGCCCTACTTCTACCCTAGTGGATGATACAGGAAACGAGGGGAACGATGAACGCGAAAAGGGCCAAGCATAGGAGCTTGGATGCTTTTAGTTTTTATTTTGCTATACTCATGGACTTATAATTTGAGTAGCTAAAATTCGGCATGTAATAACTTAGATAACTTTGTTATGGTCTGAATGGCTTGTTGGATATTTTAAGTTAAGTTTAATTATAATTAAAGACTTGAAGTACTTTACTATCTAAAATGGAATAGAATTAGATTCTATTATAATTCCGCAGTTATGATTTTAATCCGCATGTTTATATTGTTATGTGTGAACCATTTTCATGGATTTAGTCCATGCACACATAGGGTTGGCCAGTTAAGGGTCGAACTTTAGAAGTTCGGACTTAGCTCGCGTCGTGACGTCCCGCTCTCTATCACTCTTTTTAAAAAAAAAATAGGCTCTAATTTTCTAAAAGCGAGTGAAAAAGGTGGGGCGTTACAGATATGGTCAGGGAGATGTCAGAACAAGTCAAAGTTATCAGATAACGTCTCAAGACAACATAGGGTCGAGAGAAAAGTTATGCCGACATGAGGCGTAGACCTCTGGAATTGTCAGTCGGTGACCATGTATTTCCACTTGTTGCACCACGACATGGTGCTAGACGATTTAGTCGTAAAGGGAAGTTATCGCCAAGACACATAGGACCCTTCGAGATCTTGGATAAGATCGGAGAAATGGCTTATCATTTGGCTTTACCTCCAGCTTTGGCCAGAGTACATAATGTATTTCATGTGTCAATGCTGAGGAAATATGAATCATGTGACACCCTGACCCGGCCCAGACTGCCGAATACACTAAGGGCCAGGCCCAAGTTAAAATATTGGAGTGGGAACATTTGTGTTTTTGAGGGTGGAAAATAATGTCCCACATAGAAAGTTGAGGAGTTTGAGAGGGGGTTTATAAGTAGCCTTTCTCTCATTTTCCAACAAGACGCATTTGAGACCCGAACATGGGCCGGGTTCGATCCAAAAATCGTGCTGGCTCACGCGTGTGCACGTGTGTGCGTGTGTGGGCCCAAAGCAGACACTATCTTGCTGGGTCGAGCCCCAAGCCCTTTTTATGGGCCGAGCCATTACAAATGGTATCCGAGCCGAGTTCAGTACTCGGACTATGTGGGCCTACTGCCTTCGACTCGATTCATTGGGTCGAGCCGGGGACGGCTCTGGGCTTAGGGGGTGGATTGTGAGACCCTGACCAGGCCGAGTCCACTAAGGGCCAGGCCCAAGTGAAGAGAGTGGAGTGGGAGTGTGTTTGTGTGTTTGAGGGTGAAAAATAAGGTCCCACATCTGAAGTTGAGGAGTTTGAGATGGGGTTTATAAGTAGTCTTGCCCTCCTCTTCCAGCAAGACGCATTTTGGACCCGGACTTGGGCCGGGTCTGATCCAAAAACTGTTCAGGCTCGCGCGTGTGCATGTGTGTGCGCATGTGGGCCCAAAGCGAACAATATCTTGCTGGGCCGAGCCCCAAGCCCTTTTTATGGGCCGGGCCATTACAAATCAGATTCGTCACATGTGTTGAATTTTAACGACATTGGGGTGTGACTTTCGATGAGGGGCTAGTAGAAATATAGGGCACTAGAGCTCTACAGCTCAGGAAAAAGATAATACCTCAAGTAAAAGTACTATGGAGGCATCATGGAGGAGACAACACGACATGGGAGCATGAATCAACGATGCGGGAGTTGTATCCCGATCTGTTCATAGAGAAAGGTACTACTTTTGGTTGTAATAACCCGAACCTTAATTAGAAAAAATTAAAAAAATTAAGAGCCGTTAACTCGGCTTTGTGACTAGTTAACATGATAGAATATGAAAAAAACTTCCCAAAAAGGTATTATATGACCCAATCGAAGCTCGTTTGCTCAGTTATTTAACACGACAAATATCGGAGGGTATTTTGGACATTTCCTACTTCTTGAGTGTGAAAGGCCACTTTTCTGATATATTTAGACCTTGAAATTCACAAACATACTAAGCTTTTGAGTACACTACTCAATGGTATTTTCAGAATTTTCAAATGTTTACCAAAAGTCCGATGCTTAGAAGTGATTTATCTAAATACCCCATATTCCGAAAATTGGTAAACTTGGATCATAATCAATCTATGTATTAAGTAAACTTTTGGTATTTTTAGAAAATTGATTTGAGGGTTTGAAACACTAGAAAATGAGTTTCAAATTTAGGGAGGCTTAGACCATCGATTTTGGGTGAAAATAGAGGATTTTTGGTTGATAAGATGAAAATCTGATTTTACCACCCTAGCTAAAACCCGCGTTCTCAACGCGATAGCAGTGTCAGATTTTATCAAATAATCCCTTAAGTATACTGTAATGGCCCAGGTCAATCAAATTGTTATGGGAATAACATGATATATGAATCGTACGATTTTACGATTTTCAATTCGCGATTCACACCCATAGACCGATTTTGATACGATTCGAGCTCGATAACATTGGGTAAAATTGGAGAATGCCATACACTTAGAGCATTGAGAATATTTGTAAAATTTCATGCTCACAAGGTGTATGATAATATGTTTGAGTGAATATTGCTTTGTGCACATTCTAATGCATAATTGTGTAAGGTTATGCTTTGACCTCCTTATGTGCCTACGTGTGATTGATGTGAATATATTGTATCAGATATATATGTATGAGTTTTCAAGTTCCCTATGATTAGGTGTTTACTATAATTGAGAATTTATAGATTTGTGATGTGTTAAAGTATAATAGAATATATGATAAATCAACATTGCCCAAGATGTATAATGTAGGCCTTGATAACTTCCCATACTTGTGTATGGTTATGAGTAATTTATATATCAAATGAATTCTCATGATTGTGATTGGAATTCTTAGATGGGTAACTCATATAATAAGCATAATAAATGTGTTTTAATGCCATGCTTGGATTATGTGATGATGTGTACATTACTAGTGAGTACCTATGTTGATAATGGTTGTGGTGGATCGACCTAACCATGTGCAGAACGAATTTCCATGATTCGAAGAGGAACTTGATAAAGGATTAGAGTAAGTGATATGGGTGGGTTAAAGTCAATTATCTTAGATCCCAATGGGTTAACTTATGCTAGAATGGGGATGGGCTAGCATGATTGAAAATGCATGAAATGTAATGTAAATGCTAAGAAAACTTTGTTTGATTTCTCCAAAGTAAAAGTATGACCACTCCCCAATATCAACCCAAATGTGAAAATGATGAACTACGGTTGATCTGATCCACTATGTGGTACGTAGGAACTGAGAGCATTGTGCCTCAGCTCGATCAAAAGATGCATTGTGTCATTCATTTATATTAAGGATGATGTAAGATGTTGAGCAAATATTAAGGGTAGAAAGGGATTGGTGGGATATACCTTCCTTAATATCGACTCTAATGCTAGATGTTGGATCCCTCGAAGGCGGTCCGAAGAGGTTATGATGCCTTGGGAGTCCCGATATGATGAAACATATGTTTGTTACTCGAGTAAAGTCTAGAGTGGCTAAAGAACTGTGAAAATTCTTAAGATGGACAGATGAGGACTTTGGCACTTAGATGTATGTAACTAGGTCACTTGATGATATTGAGACGTGTATGGGTACGTCCCTCACGTGATGATTATATTGAGACGTAGTATGGGTGTGTCCCTCACGAGATATTGATGATTGAGACGAGGTATGGGTACGTCCCTCACATGATGATTATATTGAGACGTGGTATGGGTGTGTCCCTCACTTGGTATTGATGATTATGACGTGGTATGGGTGCGTCCCTCACGTGATATTGATGATTAAAACGTGGTATGGGTATGTCCCTCACGTGATATTGATAACGTTATGCCTCTGTCCATAAATTGTCCGATAAGTATATCATTGTGTCTCACCTTTGTATAGTGAAAAGGATGGGATAAGTATATAGATTCCATGAGTAAGGCCTAGAGTAGTCGTGAGACTGTGGGAGATTCGATGTGAACATACGGAGATTGTGGCATTGAGATGCATTTGTGACTTGGTCACTTGATATTGAGACGTGGGTACATCCCTCACATGATTATGATGGTTGACTGACCATTCCAGAGAGGTATTCGGGATGGTGGGGTCGGCTACGGAGACTTGGTCCCATAGGGTTACCGTCGAGGAGTAGGTCCCTCATATACTACCCGTTGGAGGGTGCTCTCACGACTATTTAGCACACTTGATATGCATGGTTGCGCAGAGCTAGATACTATTTTACCCCATGCGGGTGGTGCTAGCTTCGTTAGACGATGTCCGACCGCCTTAGAGCTTGATTGAATCACCTATGAGGTGAAGGGATGCAGGGCGAGGTAGACTTGATCACGCTAATCGTGGGTCTCCCGCTTAGTAAGTCATGGGTCCTAAGTCTTGCTAGGGGTCGTGGTATATTTATGATATGATATGATGATTTGATATTGTTGCCACATTCATGTAATCAGTCATTCGAGTGTTGTTCCTATAGATAGAAGATCTCATGGTAGATGATGTGCCCCTGAATTAGTTATGTCCATGGATGGATTATACCCATGGAGGGATTATATTCATGGATGGTTATTACCCATGGATAGATGATACTCACTGATAGAGTGTTACCAGGGATGGATGTGTATACCCATGGATGATGGTTCCCATGGTGGTTTGGATTCATGCCCGAATGTTGGTCTTATGGTAGAACTGTTGGTCTCATAATAGACGTATTAGTCTTATGTTAGACATATTGTCCCATGGTAGACATATTGGTATTATAGTAGACATGTCGGTCTCATAGTAGACGTATTGGTCTTATATTAGACATGTTGGTCCCATGGTAGATGTATTGGTCATGTTGGTCCCATAGTAGACATATTGGTCTTATGTTAGACATGTTGATCCTATGATAGACATATTGGTTCTACGAATGTATGAGTTATGCCCATTGATGAATTATACCCATGGAGTGATTATATTCATGGATGGTTATTACCCATGGATAGATGATACTCACTGATGCAGAGTTACCAAGAATGGAAGATGAATCCCATGGATGTTGTTCCCATGGTAGACATATTATATTCATGTCTAGATATTGATTATATGGTGGGCAAATTGACCCCATGATAGATATAGCGGTCTCATAGTAGACGTATTGGTCTCATGGTGGACGTGACAGTTCTATGGATAAATATTATTTTCCCATGGGTGGTTATTCTCATGGAGGGTTTTGTGACCATGGATGAGTATTGTATACCGTGGATTAGATATTCCCATGGAGGGCATTGATTCCATAGAGGATTGGACCCATATTTAAAGTATTGTCTCTGAGGAGGGATGTATTTATGTTCCGGTATAGGACCCATGGTTGAGGTTTATCCCATGTGTGACATTGACCCCATGGTTGACGGTATTCCCATGGTTGGTATAGACCCGTGAATGGCTAAACCCGTGATAGATGAGATCTATTATATTGATGAGGCCCACGACAGGGTAATTAGAATGTCTTGATGTGACATCATGAATAACACGGAGTTAATGCCATCAAATAAATGAATTGAGAACTACGCGGGATTTGATCTCCATTGGAGTACGTAGGCAGCTGATAATTCAGTTCACTCAAATCAAGGGTCCAATAAGTCTTAGGATCCATAGGGATCTCGCAACACGTGTAGGTGTCATGCGTTTGGACTATGAGTTATGCATGCTTCAGAGTTAAAAAAAAAATATATTATTGTTTCTGTAACACCCCGAGATCTTAACTCAGGAAATAAAGGAAACTCCCTCTTAAGAGTGAAATTAAAGGGTGATTAATTTATTAAGATGAATCAACGTAAATGGGTTTGGAATGTAGTTGAGTAGAGGATAAATTTAATTGGGTCAATAGGATCCAATAGTTAATGGATACGGTTAGAATATATTTAATTGGATCAATTAAGACCCGACGGGTCATGGATAGAGTTTGAATGAAGATAAGCGGATAAGTGTAATTTAATTGGGTCAAATGCCGAATTGGGACCCAATGGGTCAAGATGAATTGATGATTAGGGTTTGGTTTGAAAACAATTGGTAAATGTACTTAAATGGGCCAATTGCCAATTTGGGACCCAATGGGTCATTTATGAGCTGATTTTAAATAAATGGGTTAACCCAAGTATTGAGTTGAATAATTTTGAGTTGGAAATGAATCCAAATTGAATTAAATTGAGTTGATTTTAAGTGAGTTAAATAGAGTTGAATTAACGAGATGAGCTGAGTTAAAGAGAGGAGTTAAATAAGGAGATGGAGAGTTCCATCTCAAGGGACACCATCATGATCCACACGTTGGGGGAGATGGAGGGTCTCATCTCATGGGATGAAGACGTGCACCAACGTTGGGGAAGATGGAGGGTCTCATCTCATGGGATGAAGACATGCACCAACGTGGGGGGAGATGGAGGGTCTCATCTCATGGGTTGAAGACAACCATTATGAAAGAAATGAGAAGTTTCATCTCAAAAGACACCACCAAATGAGATCAAGTTTAATTAAGGTGTGGCTGAATTAAATGGATTAAGTTCAATTGAGTGAGTTCAAAATGGAATCAAGGAATTGAGTTAATGAATGAGTACAAGTCTTGAGTTTAAAAGAATTAAAAATATTTGAGTTAAGGTGAGTTGAATGGGAAGTTAATGGGACTTTCATTTTAAGTGAGTGGAGTGGGAAGATGGAGGGTTTCCATCTCAAAGGAGGAAACCCAAAAGGCATACACGTTGGGGAGGTGGGAGTTTCATCTCATGGGATGAAACTCCAAAGGAAACATTAATGAGGGAGGTGAAGGGTTTTGTTGTTACAAAGGGGCATAACCTCAGGCATACACGATGGGGAGGTAGGAGTTTCATCTCATGAGATGAAACTCCAAAGGAAACATTAATAAAGGAGATGAAATGGTTTTGGTTGTTACAAAGGGGCATAACCCAAGGGACACCATCCCTTGGCCAATCTCTAACAAGACAAAGAAAGGACTTAGGGTTTTCCATTCTCAAATCGTCTCCCTCTCTCAAACCTCTTCCTTAACCAAACCACTCTTAGGATTTCCATCTTAATCAAGCAACACACTTTGGCCGAAGATCAAAGAGGAAGAAAGAAAAGACTAAGGAAGGAGAAGATCAGAGGAGCAAGGCGGAACATAAGAAATCGGAGGAGTCGCGGAATCGGTAAGTGGTACTGGACAAGATTTATAAATTAAAAGGAGATTAAAGGGAACATTCCATATAGATTGTAAATGGTTGGCCAAAATGTTGGAGCCCATGGATTTAAGATCCATTTAAAAAAAGGCAAAATGAGGTTCGGCCATGTGGAATGGCCGAACCCCATTAAGTGTTCTAAATATGGGTATATGATTTTTAAGAAGAAATTGATGAACCATAGGGTTCGGCCATGTTGTATGGCCGAACCCCATGGAAGAATATCATTGGTTTAAATGGTTTTTAAAGGAAGAAATGTTGATGGATTTTGGGTTTTAAAATGAAGGACCTAAGTGTATGATTAAACCCCATGAAAGGCTTTTCATGAACCTAGGTGTATGATGAAGATGACATTTTATGGACTTAGGTTGTCAAATGATTAACTTATGTGATTGGATAAATAAATCAAAAGATGGATGGTGTTGGGCCCATTTTGTGAAAAATAAAACAAGGGTTAAAAAGGGAGTCAAAACCAAACAGTGAGGTTCGGCCATGTTGTATGGCCGAACCCCACAAGTGAGTTTTGGTGGATAGTGGATAGTGTACAGTGGACAGTGGGTAGTGGACAGTGGACAGTGGACAGTGAGTAGTAGACAGTGGACAGTGGGTAACCTACTGATTTTATAAATGAAATATTTATATGATTTTCTAAATGGTTAGGTTAAATTGGAAGGATGAAGGGAATAGTTTAAATCAATTGGAATAATTAAATTGGTTATTTTATGGAATTAAATGGATCACCAAATTGATGTATGTATATTTTAAATGTAATAAGGTAATGGGATTTCACAAATGGTGAACGATCGGCTTGACGCGATCCGTGATCGATTTTTGGACAGAAACACAAGGACCCGTTATTTGGACGTTGGTAGGATTCCTACCTTATTGAAAACCATGGAATATGTATATATGATGATTTTAATTCATGTTTTGATGAGGTATTTTGGTATCAAATGATATGTTTCAATTATGGAATTTTAAATGCTATGGTGCTTATTATTACATAGCATGTTGGCATTTGCATCTCATGCATGGCATGGGAGGGATCAAATGAGGAGAGTCCACGCTTCCATTCGGTTTCCGATAAAACAATCCTGGGGAGGAATCCACACTTATTCCGGGTTATGATGATTGAGATGTAAACGGAGTCCACACTTCGTTCGGTGGGACCAAAAAAAATCGTGGGGAGGAATCTACACTGATTCCTATGGATTTGTAACTGGAGTCTACGCTCCATCGGGGCGTCCGTAAGGTATTCGTGGGGGTACCTTGATGTGCATTATCCATCAAGAGGGATGTATGACTGATTTGTAACCAGAGATCCACGCTCCGTCGGGGCGTCCGTAAGGCATTTGTTGTGACACCCGCCCCTTTTCACCGAAATCAGAGTTTTTTTTTTTTGAAAATAAAGAGTGACAAAGGGCGTGGACGTCACGACGTGAGTTAAGTCCGAGCTTCTAAAGCCCGGCCCTTAACTGGTCAACCCTACGTGTGCGTGGAACGAAGTTCACGGAGAATGGTTCAGACGTAGAAGTAAGCTCGAGGAATATTACATTAAATGCGGAATGATAATAGAGACTAACCTACATATTTTAGATAGCAGAGAAGAACAATCATTTGATTACTAAGATACGTCAAAATTACAACGTCCAAAACTGAAAACCAAAACATAAACAAGTAATCTAAAATATTACATTTCCGACAAGTTAGGCTACTCAATTACATTTCCAAAACAAATTTAAATAAATTAAGTAGCCACTTTTCCCAAGTTCCTAAACTTGGCTCCTGCCTCGTCCTTCTGCTTCTCCGTCTCCTGCGTCATCAGCTAGGGTAGAAGTAGGGCGTTAGACAACGCGCTCAGTAAGACTCCGAGTAGGGCTAGCACATGGATTAGTGATAACAAGCATACAGATAATAATATAATGAAAATCGTAAAATGAATGTTATGCCATGGGTGTCTTATGTCATGTGTCCCACCCATTATCCATACTATCATGATATCCGCATGCTTGCTTTTCGGTCGCCTCGACGGAGCATGAACTCCGGTTATATCTCCACATATCAAGATATCCCCATGTCTGCTTCTCGGTAGCCCCGACGGAGCATGGACTCCGGTTATAGCGCATCAGGCTATCCCCATATCTACTTCTCGGTCGCCGCGACGGAGCATGGACTCCGGTTTCATTATTTTCCCGCCTATGCCATGCATGAGATGTAAGTGCATTATGCTATGTAATATATATCATCCATAGTCTTAATATAGAATTCATAAATTAGCATATAAACCATAGCCTTGCATTATGCCGTATAAGATACATAAATCATGATTTAAAACTCATCATAAAATAAACCATAAAATTCCGAAAATAAATCAAAGAAAGCATCACACAATCCATGGCTTACAAAAAGGTAGGAATCCTACGGAATACCGACTCACGTCCTTTTACATTTTCGTCCGATAATCCAGCTACCGACACGCGTACCGCTCGCGATATCCAATACCTTATTACATACACATAATCAGTCCATATTTTAACTATTTCTAAGCCCATTAATCATTTCCAAGTCCATATGAAAAATCGGTCACTATTTAGGTTTTGTGGGTCCCATTTAATCCATTACATATTTTAATTACATGAGTCTAAAAATCAGCCTCCTAGGCTTTATTTAACCATACATAAACTTATTACTTAGTGCCCCTAAATCCATGGTCCTCTCCCATGGAGTTCTTGAATTTGGCCATTAATTACGGTTTTGCCACTACTCTTCTCCATGGTTAATCACTCATTCACCCTTGCCTAACTAAGTTCATAATTGATCATAAACTTGGATCCCTAACTTAAGTCCGTTAATGACCCATTTAACCATGTTACATGACCATTTACATCAGCCATTTAATTTAACCTAAACTCCATTCCTTTAAACATATACATACACATTAGTCTTAGGCCAAAAATGATCTACCATTGGGTTCATTAAAAATCAACCCCTTTTAACTTAACCAAATCCCCATTTTCCTTGGTCTTTGGTTACACATTGATTCATCATAAGTCCCTCCATTAAGAGAACCTAAACCATACATTTGATTCACATTGGTCCATCAACACCACCAACATTTCCCATTTATTTTTCCATAATTCATAACCATTAAATCCACCATTTGATCACCATAGGGTTCGGCCATACACCATGGCCGAACCCATGGTTCATGATCCATCATTTTCCTATGTCTCTTGAGGCCAGAAAATCATTCACACACTCCATGATTTTTCCTCATTTAAACCCCTTTAAATTTTCCAACATTTAATCATTTACAACCCTAAAAATCATAATCATTCTCCATGGATTTAAACCTTAAAACCCTAATTAAAATCCTCAACCATTTACCATGGGGTTCGGCGATACTACATGGCCGAACCCTATGGTCCATCAATTCATTCAAAACCCACACTTCCATGCTTAATTATTTAATTACATATCATCCTTAATCCTTTTATTTATTTTCCTTAACCCTAAACTTTCATTAGGGTTTTGTCCACTTTCCATCTTCCATTTGATAGATTTGAGATCCAAGGCAATGATTTGGCCACCTCTAAATCCAAGAAATGGATTTCATAGCCTTTTAAACCCTAAGAAAATCCAAATCTCTTGTTTTAGAAAATACTTACAATCCGTCGTCTCCTCCGACTTTCTTTGCTCCCGTCGGACTCCTTGGCCTCCTTTTTTCTTCCGCTCCTTGTTTGATCGGCTAAGATGCTTGATCCATGGTGAAAACCTCAAGGTTTGGGTTCGGCCAAGGTAAGGTTAGATTTGAGAGTGAGAAGGGAAGAATGGAGATGAGAAGGTGTCTCAAGGTTTTTACCTTGAGGTGGTGGGCCAACTCTTGGCTTTTCTTCCTCTCCCTAAGCTCTTCTCCTTCTTCTTCCATATTTTCCTTCTTCTTTCTCTTCCTAGTGTGGGACGGCCATGAGAGAGTGAAAGAGAGGAAATAGTGAAATGAGGATGGAATTTGAGAGATGAGATGAAGTCATCTCTTTTTCTTTGATTGGTTAAGATACACTTTACATTAAATCTCCCAACCACCCATAAGATATTTTATATGCTTTATGGTGGTGGTTGGGATAAACCACCACCATGGCCAACGTTTTTCATGGTGTTAGAGATAAGATGGCTTGGTCTCCCATTTGACCACCTTTTGACCACCATTTTAACTTAGCTTAATTAATTACTTAATTGGGTCATTAGGTTAAGTTAACTAATTTCCACTTGAACTTAATTCCATTGGCTTAAATTGCCTTCATACATACACCCATGGACCATGTCACCTTGGTCAACTTTAAATTAACTTAGGTGATTTAAACCCATTCCATACACTCCCACTTATTGGATCACCATTGGGCCCATGGCCCAATTACATTTACCTCCTACCCATTTACCTTAGGGCTTACACCACCTTGATCCATTCGGTCCCAAGTGGGTATTAGGCCCAATTTGACCATCCTTGGCCCAATTTGACCATCATTGACCATTAAGATAAATTAAATCCAATCCATGGTCCATTGGGCCATACTTGGGCCATTGTCCAAACTTTGATACATTTACCATTTTTTCAATCAATTTTCCCAATTTCCATCATTAAAATAAATAATATCCACATTTATATTGATTTAAAAATTCCGGGCTATTACATTTGTGGGGACACCTTGATGAGGATTTTCCATCAAGAGGGATATTATATGATTGTAACATGGATGATGGGTGGGACTATGGCATATGACACTCATGGCATGGCATTTACTTGCATGGTTTTGATATTATGTTATCGATGTGATTTCTTTTATACTAATCCATGTGTTGACCCTACTCGGATTACCTACTGGGCTCGTTGTCTAACGCCCTACTTTTACCTTAGATGATGACACAGGAAATGGACGAAACGAAGGATGCAATCGGAACCAAGCTTAGGAGCTTGGATAATTTAGTTTCACTTTATTTAAGTCTATTCATGGACAATGTAATTTGAGTAGCTAGTATCTGGGAATGTAATAGCTTAGACTATTTGCTATGGATCGAATGATGATTAATCTGGATTAAGTTAATTTATATTGATTGCCTTCCTTGCTAAGTAAATGTTGTAATCCGATGTTATTTCCGCAAGTCGTAGTATCACATGTGAAATGTTTTAGTGGACTTATCCACGCACACGTATGGTTGGCCAATTAAGGGTCGGGCTTTGGAAGCTCGGACTTAGCTCGCGTCGTGACGTTCTCGCTCTTTTTCACTCTTTATTTTTTTTAAAAAAAAAATAGACTCTGATTTTCGGCAAGTGAAAAAGGACAGGGCGTTACAGTTTCTCACGTGTCCGTTGGGTCGGGCCGTGACATATACCCAATTTTAAGTGCTTGGAAGGAGGAAGAAAAGTTAAACTTTTTAACCAATTTTTTGAAAAATAAAAAGCTAAAGTAAATCCAACCGACACCATCGACGGTATTCTGCAGTAGAAAATCACTTGCACAGTGATTTTTAAAGGTTATAAATATGGATTTCGGTTTTCAGAAAAATTTACCAATTCACAAGAGTTTTCAGTTCATTTCAAAACTTATCAGGCAACCCTTTTGTAGTTGATTTTTAGCTATCTTGTGTGAGTATTTCTCTGAATTTATTTCTCTTATTTTGTAGATAAACTTTAATAGAATTTTTGTCCAAGTTTTGGTAGAAAAATACCATATAAATTTTCCATGGGAAACTAAAGAAAACCCTTCCTCGATCATGGCGGACTACTCAAAACACAATGGAAATATCAAGTTTTGACGATGTGTCGACCATGTCCAGCCGATATATGTCCAACGTTGATATGTATGCAAAAAGTAAAATTGACATATCGAGGTTTTATGATGGATTCAACCTCATCCAGCCGATATATGTTCAAAATTCGATATATATATATATGAGTGTGTGTGTGTGTGTGTGTGTGAAATCAACACATCGAGTTTTACGATACATCGTCATTTCACGATGTATCAAGAAAATGTACATATCAACATATCAGCAAAGAACCAGACGACACATCGCCATTTCACGATATATCGAGAGAATACATATATCGACAGAGTCGATATGTTGAGTTTTAACAGGCAATTTTGGATATAGTTTTCATGAGAATTGTTACGTTATTTAAACCACTTTTAAATATATGATTTATTTATATTGTTTTAAATGTTTTAAACAGATTATTGAAAAACACTCGCCAATCGAAGGTGAGGAGATTCAACCACACTATGTGTTTATTAAAATGCATCTCATCTGCATTCAATACAATATTTCTTGAACCATTAGCCCTACGGCAATAATCGGATGTCCGTGGTCATTTTTATTGACGAAAAGGATGTGATCGGATTAGTATGTGATACCGACACTGTTCACACGTAAGGAGGCGACTTTCTACATATGAAATGTGAACATGAGAGTGTTTCTGGATGTCGAGATCTATCCATCCTAAGACGGAGTACGGAGACTACTTGGTATTGTTATTATGATGATCTATTGATAGATCATGTATCCAGTCGCGATTTTGATTGGAATACTCGTATTTGTGTATAATTGTGTGTATTGCATGATAATTAACCTATGTGATAAAAGATGAGTATAGGGTAGACGTACCCAACTGGAGAGAACGGTAAAACTTATTTGTGTTGTAATTCATAACCCGTTGTGAGTTTTTTAATCTGTATTTAGTTTTCCAGCATAATATAGTTAAATACTGATTGTTGATATTTGTATTATGATTCCATGCGGGATGACTTAGGAATCCATGTTAGTTGAGTGAGATTATTATGATCATATGTGTGAGAGATACTATGTGGGTTGTCAATTGTGTTTAAATCCATATATTGATGTGCATGTTGATTGGTATACTGTGCATATCAAATTACCTCACACTAATGTATGAAGTACCTAGCTCGTGGAGAACACTGGTACGAGGTGTATTTAAAATGCGGGTTGTGTGTAGCACTGAGCATGAATTTGCCGGCGGTGGAAGAAAAGTATTATTTGCTGCTAGGGAAGAATCGTAGATGTCTTTTGGCGAGGGTATCTTTTTGAGAAAGAAATGACATTTCATGGTAGATAATTGTGTTGACATTATTCTACATGATTTCTGTGTGTATAAATTGTTATTTGATAACATGTTTAATATGTTGATAATATGTTTTATTATTTAGGACTTTCTGTTATTTTCTTTTCACTGAGCTTGTAAAACTCACACCCCTTATGAAACAGGAAACTCTGGGGATGAAAGACAAGAAGACTTTCATCTGCAGTAAAGGATGGAAACCCTCTAGCTATTTACCCAATGTTGGGATTTCATGTTTGTCTTATTAGATGTTATACATATGAACATGCAATGTAATAAACCCTTCATAGTGTTCGTTGAAACACTGCAGAATGTAATAAAGTCTACTTCGTTTCTTATGTGCAATTCTGATGTAGATGGGATTGATTGATGGTGAATGTTAGATGGATTATGTGTGACATTTTCTATTTGGACTTTTCTAAGAGGTCAAGTTATAGATTACATGTTGGTCAGTAGTATATCCACATAGTATGCATCGAGGTGGAATTTGCCGAGGTTTTGAGTTCTAAGCGAGCCCATGGTGACCCCTCGATCTTCCTAGGATTCTTACTGCCTAGGTATGATTGAATCCGAGGCTGTCAAATATCAAATCCAAATTTAGCTATAAGTCCATGTATAAGTATGATTTCCGCGAAGGATAAGTGTTAAAAAAAAAAAAATCTCACGTCAGTGGGCCTGGAGGGTCGGGGCGTGACACTATGTATGTGATATTTTGATGCATGAACAACGAACGAAGGGTCAAAGAATGAACCCGGGAGCGAATGAATTAGTTCGTGGACCGCGAGTATTTGTTGTAGGTTTTCCTACTTCGTTGAAATGCTATGGGTGTGGACCTAATATTTTGTTAATAAATAATAAAATAATGAATTGAGTTCCTTTGAAAATTATATATTCTCGATTTATGATTTGTAGCACTATAAGAATCAATTGGTATGATTATGAAAATAATACCTTTGAATAGTTTTGTTTTGTGAAAGTAATACCCCGAATGGTATCACATGAAAATAAGAAGTTTTGAGATATCTTGAATATGTGATACTATGAGAATATGATAGATTCCAACTACATGGGGTTTTGAACTACTTTGGAATTTGTAAATCATACATAGAGAATCTCTATGACTATGTTGAATAGAGTTGAAATGTTTTGAAAGTATAAAGTATTTATGGTGAAAAGAGATTTTTATGTCCCTGATAATGATGGAGATATGTCATATGTATGGACATTAGCATTCATTTGCATTCATATTCCTCATACAGAAAACATGGGATGGGAGATACATGAAATGATATCCAAGGACCAGTTTGTCCAAATGGACCTTAGGGTCATGATTATTGTTATGGAGTTACCGTCAACAAACCAAAGTGTCAAATGTCCGGACGGCTTTGGTGTCTTATTATGATTGACGAATCAAAGTGTTGTATTGTCTCGGGCAGGCTTTGATGCGGTATGTGAAGGGCCAAAAAAGAATGTTTCACCGGTGGGACCGGTTGAGTTTTATGATGACATGTAATAGGACACTCCAAACAGATGAATATGAAATGAGTACATGGGAGGATAAAATGCCCCATTGTTCTAAATGAAATGTTGAAACACCTATGCATGGGGCATGATAAGGGTATGCATGAATCATTGCACCCATGGTATAACATATTACATATTGATGAACATTTACATGAATGGTATAACATATTACATATTGATGAACATTTACATGAATTGAGCATGGCATTTGAAATAAAAGAAAGAATATGGTTTTCGTGAAAAGTCTTAATGATGAATTTTCAATGTGGTATTTTCATTTATGAAATGGTTATGGTCTTGTCTTGAGTTTCCTATCTTGATCTAGAGATAATGGGAGGAAGTATATATTATATATGTCTCGAACGGGAGGTTTTCCTAAAATGATATAGAATTGAATCTTGAGAAAAGTACTTTGATACATGGTTGGCATGTAGTATTTTGAAAGAACAAGTGAATATGATTTCTTTATGAGTACCCTTTTGACCATTGTTTTTAAGCTTGAAATTATGAGATGAGTTAGGTATGAGTGCAATACCCCATAATGAAATGTGTATTATGTTTCAAGTATGATTTCGGTAAAGTATTGAAACACTTAGATTGGCATAGTATGTTTTGAAGTATGAATTTTCTGTAAATTTGAAATATGATGTAATCGAGATTTGGTAAAAGTACTAGTATGTGTATTGTCTTAGTATGACACACCGTAGGGCCTATTATGTGATCGGAATTCCTACTGGACGCGTTGGCTAAGCCCATAAATTCTCCCCCTAGATTGTGTTTGCAGGTTTGAAGTTGTAACGCCCCGCCCTTTTTCACTCTTCGAAAATCAGAGTCAATTTTTTTTTTTAAATAAAAGAGAGAGAGCGGGAAGCCACGATGCAACCTAAGTCCGAGCTTCCAAAGCCCGACCCTTAACTTGCCAACCCTATGTGTGCATGGACTAAGTCCATGTAAACAGTTCACACATAACAATATAAACATGCGGAATTAAAATCATAACATGCGGAATTATAATAGAACCTAGTTCTATTCCATTTCAGATAGCAAAGTACATCAAATCCTTAATCATCATTAATATATCATAATTATCCAAATAATCATCCAACCATAGCAAATCATCTAAATTATTACATGTCCGAAGTCTAGTTACTCAAATACAAGTCCATAAGTAGCTTTAATAAAATATAATCCAATCACATATCCAAGCTCTTATGCTTGGCCCTTTTCGCGTTCGTGGTTCCCCTCGTTTCCTGTATCAACCAGTGAGGTAGAAGTAGGGCGTTAGAAAAACACGCCCAGTAGGTGTTCCAATTAGGGCTAACACATGGTTAGTACAAAACATATATAATAATATCATAATGTCAAAAGCCATATAAACCATGCCATGTCATGATGTCAAATGCAATAAGTCCCACCCATCATAAGTACATATAAGTACCCCGACATAGGTCTTTCAGACACCCCAACAGAGTGTGGCCCCTCCGGTTTCTTCATGATGGAAAAACACATCAAGGTATCCCACATGGTTTTTTCAGACGCCCAGACGGAGTGTGGCATCTCCAGTTACTTATACTTCACCCATGCCATGCATGAGATGCCAATGAAACACATGCTATTTTATATAATAAACATAGCATTAATGTTACGCCGCGACGGGAAGGGTGGGCCCGGAACGCGACTGATTTTTTTTTTTTTTTTGAAATTAAACTAACTCAAGTATACTAACTGGGCCGGATCAACAGTTGGGCCCAAAAGTCACACATGATCCCAACATATGGACTCAAACATATACCATAAGTCTGATACCAACAAAAGCGCAACAACGACACATAACATGATCACATAAATCCAACACTGAATTATCATTCAAACGACATCTGAGTAACTAAAAAAACGTAGTAGTCCTATTACATCACATTAGCACACACTAAGTACCACACTCGGTACTTTACAAAAGAAAATGGTTCCAAGAACCAGAAAGCATAATTACAAGGGTATTTCCTTCAGTGGGAATCCCAAAGCAACGCCGCAGCTTATCCACGCTAAGCTTCAAACAGAGGGTTCTCCTCCTCGAGTTCATCTTCTGAAAGGTGAGTGGGGTGAGCTAACTAGCCCAGTGAAGGAAATATAACAGTGTAGTTTTAAAGTAAACAACACGTTAGTATATAATCAACAGTTGCAATATAATATCTCATTCTTGATAATAAAATTCACAATATCAAGTAAAGTCTCATCATTACTTCAATCATTATCATCTTTCCATTACTGTTGTTATCCAACGTAGCCCCTAGATACTATACTGACAACATTAGTATTAAGTCCCGACACGGTCAAAATACCTCCTTGCAAGTACATCTCCGGCACTCCCATGGCCGGTACCGACACCCTTAAGTCAGTAACTATCACCACCCATGATCAGTAGATGTAACCGACACACTCAGCTCGACGATGATTCAGTAGTAAAGGGTACGTGGAAGCAATATTTCATAATTTAGTCTTACACATTTCATATGATCAACATCATATCATTTATCCACATCATAAGTACTCTTACCATAGTGCATCATGTTTAGGCACATGAGGGGATTCATCAAATCTGAAACCACTCATTGCTCAAGATCCATCTTAAATAACAAAATCTGTTTACATTTTAACTGCAAAGTTAAGTCCCCTCACTGTAACTGTGTGGTTTCGCAGTCTCTGTTCAAACAAGCAGACAAGTACACAATCAATGCACATGGCATTCATATATAGCATGTCCACATACAAGCAGTATTTCGAAATCATATTGGTCTTCCCAAAAATATCCAAGGTACATGGAATTGAGTCTCCTACTAGGTTTCTATCCTTTTTAAATTATAATCATCCACAAGGTAATAATATAATAAAAAGGTGCTCAGTCCAAAACTCATATTGTATTCTGGGCATAGACCAAATTGACTTATTGAGTTAGGTCTAGATTCTCTGGTCACTTCTCAGTTGTCTTCTGGATATGACCAGATCTGACATTTTGAGTAAGACCTCGAGGTCACTCAGTGCCCGACAAATATAGCGTCGGCCTGAAAGTGAGATCACTCAGTGCCCGACCAATAAAGTCGGCGTGGAAGTGAATACAATAGTAGATACACTATAATAATAAGAGAAAAGGGCTAGTACACTTTTAGATTAACAATGGGTACTAACATCACATCACATGCATCAATAATAATCAAACAACGTTTTACACTTCAAAAATTGGGTTCCTCGGAACATGCCACGGAACCATGTATTATGGCTTCGGATCATTCGAACCACACCTAAACTAGTCACGGACTTCGGATCATGGGTCTGACTTCGGATCGTCCTAAGATTGGGTCTCGGATCTTCCGAAGTCCTTCTGAATCGGAAAAACAGAGAAAACTGGTCTCGGTGGGTCTAAGCACTTTGGAACATCCGAAGTGAGGCTCGGAACGTCCGAGTGGGGTTCGGTCCTTCCGAACTATGCTCAGGTCATCCGAGTGGGTCAAACCAATCTCGGGCGCTTCTGGCAGTGAAATACGAATCCGGAAACAGAGGGTTTCCCGGATTCAGTTTCCACACTTTGCCGGTCCGATGGACTCCTCTGGGAGTCCTCATTCCACAGGGAATAGTTTAAGGTCTTAAAACTTAGTAGGCCATGAGATCTTAATCCCAAAAGTCCACTGATACATTAAAAACCAAGATTTTCTTAAAACTTTGAAATGGTTTTTCTTGCTCAAATCATAGTCAAATTCGATTTTTCTTGATTCTAAACCACCTAGAATTTGAAAAGGAATACAGTGGTTACCTTCACTGTAATTCCTGGGCTAAAAATCGGTCTTTTGAAAATCTTTTCCCCTAAGGCTACGGTAACTGAAACTGGGAATAAACAGAGGTTCGGCTGGGCTGGTTTTCAGGCAACTGAGACAGAGAGACTGAGAGAGAAAAGAGATGAAGTTTGAAGGGAGTTTGAGAGCTGGGCTGAGGGCTCAATTTATAGAGAAATGGCCGAAAGAAAGGGCCGGTTGGCCACTGCATGCAGCGGCAGCTGACGTTCCAAGCAGTAACGATATTGTTTGGTCTGGTTGCAGATAAGTCCTTCCCTACTTCCAAATTTGCACATAAGTCCCAGTTTTAAATAAAAAGCAGATTTTTAACTAAACAAAAGATTTTGAGAACTCGAAATCTTAATCCAACCTTACAGATAAGTTGGGTTTTGAAAACCTTAATTACCATAAAAAATTTGGGATTTAACTCTCATTAAAAAGCATTGATTTAAATAAAAACCAGAATTTAACATTATTTATTTAATTAAACAAATGTTAAATAAAACAATTTAGAGACCTCATTTTGGGGTGCCAAAGAATAACTAAGCCATACTTAAAATGGTCTAGCATAAAATACTTGTTTCAAAATTTATCTCATTTCCAAAATCATTTAAAATAATTATTTCTCCCTTTTCGGGGCTTTAACGGGCGGTTTTTAAATACCATTTTCTGAAGATAAAATTATTTTAAAATAAAAAATATAAATCCTTTATTAAGGAGAACATCATCAACCAATAAAAATCACATAACAACATAATTTATAAAAATATAACAATAAGCGGTAAATTACCAAATTGCCCCTCCAGCTGGAAGAGCTGGATCTCTGAGCTTTCGAGCTCGGATTGGGCTACACCTGGGATTTTCTCAAAGCCATAACTGTAAACTTCGAGATTAACAGGTCAAACAAGATTATTAAGCTAAAACACTCCTAATCTGGGGCAGGGTATTACATCCTACCCCCCTAAAAGAAATTTCGTCCCGAAATTTAAAACAAACTTATACCTTTTTGGCATGTAAACAAGCCAGGGTACAGCTTCCACATCGTCGATTCTGGTTCCCACGTCTCATGTTGCACGTCGCGATGTTGCCACAACACTCGTACTAGAGGAATAGACTTCCTTCTAAGATCTTGAGTCCGACGTCCTTTAATCTTGACTGGCACTTCTTCAAAAGTTAGGTCTTCTGAGACTTCAGTGTCTTCAAAACTTGTCACAAAATCACATAGGTACGGTCGGAACATGCGATTCATCAAATCTATAAACATGGCGGGCGCGTTCGTCAAACCGAAAGGTATCACCACAAACTCGTACAAACCATACTGCATCCGGAAAGCAGTCTTAGGAATGTCTTCTTCTCGAATCAGTAACGGATGGTAACCCAACCTCAAATCGATTTTCGAAAAACATTTTGATCCCCTCAAAAGATCAAAGAGGTCGTCTATCATAGGCAACATATACTTATTCTTAATAGTTACCTGGTTAAGCCGCCGCTAATCTATACACATCCTCATCGATCCATCCTTCTTTTTCACAAAGAGAGCAGGTGCGCCCCACGGCGAGTTGCTCTGACGGATAAAACCAAGTCTAAGAAGCTCATCTACCTGCGTAGCTAGCTCTCTCTGTTCAGCCGGCGCCCTCCGATAAGGTGCCATGGAAATTGGAGATGTTCCTGGCTGTAGGTCTATAACAAACTCCATCTCTCGGCGTGGAGGTAGTTGAGCTAACTGGTCAGGAAACACATCCATGAACTCACACACCACCCGAGGAGTAACAGACCCTACACCACTTACATCTTCCCAGCCCATGATTGCCACCACAATACCAAGATACGCCCTAAAGTCAGAGAAAATGACTCTCATCTTCTCATAGGGTACCAACCTCTCCGTAAACCTCTCACCGGTTAAGGAGACCCCACGAATTCTCCTCTGAGAGCAGTCTATCAAGACCTCAAAAACTGACAACCAATCCATACCAAGGATGATGTCAAAGTTCATCATTCCAACACAAGAAAATCATAGGACAATTCTACACCGCTAATCTTCAAAACACAAGATCTACACATTTGGTTTACCAAAGCCTTATTACCCAAAGGTGATACTACCACTAGCGGATTATATACTTCTACCGGTCTCAAACCCAATCTATCATAACAAGTTCTAGAAATAAAGGAATACAAAGCACCGGTATCAAAAAGCACTCGAGTCAAAAGGCTAAAAAGATTAAGGGTACCTTCCAACATAGTGTTCTCCACTAGCTCTTCCTTCTGAGTCTCAATCATGTAGACTCTCTCCTGAGGACGTCCTTGTCCTCTCTCCTGACTGTTCTTTGGTGGTCCGTTCCTTGGTGCCACCGAGCCTCTAGAGGTTTGCTGAAAACCTCGACCGACAGACGGCTGCGCCACAAAAAAAAAAGTTCCTACTCCTTGCGAAGGTGCAGCTCCACCATTATAGGGGCATTCCTTACTCAGGTGTCCGGTCTGCTTGCAATGATGGCATGCCTTCTCTCCTCCTGACGGGCAGAACTTAGAAATGTACCCAAGCTGGCTGCAGGTGTAGCACACGAATCGTCGGGAGTCAGATTTACTCGATTGTCCTGTGCTAGGCTGGCTCTCCTTACAGAACGACTTTCTTTGGTTAAACTCGGCCTTCTTATTGGAAAAAGGGTTTTCGGAGTTGTCAGCATTCCGGTCGAAGCTCAATCAAAGATCTCCTCCAAAGTGTCAAAGATCAAACCGACCACTTGCCGCTGCAGAAACGGTCGAAGTCCATTCTCAAAGTGCTGGACTTTCTCCTCTTCGTTTGCCGCTATCCAAGGCACCAACTGTGTCAAGTCGATGAAACGCATGACATACTGTGCCACAGAGTCTGAACCTTGTTGGATGTTGAGGAATTCCCTCTTCCTCGCCTCCAGCACGGTCTTCGGAAAGTAACGGGCCAGAAAGGCTACACAAAACTTTTCCCATGTCATTGGCTCGTGGTTACGAACCAAGTTCTTCGCTTCCCACCACTCGTAAGCATTTTCTTCCAACTGGTACGCCACCAAGGTCACTCGAAAGTCGTCGACAATTGCCAGGGTATTAAGGATCCAGCTAATCTGAGTCAACCAGTCCCTTGCAGCACTAGGGTCTTCTGTCCCTAAGAAACTCGTCGGGTTCAGTGGCTTGAACTCCTTGAGAGCCGAAGTGGCTCTCTCCTCTGGCGTTCGGATTGGCGGGTAATGCATGTTTTCAGCTATCTGCTGAAATGCTTCAACCGCCGCTCGAATGGCCTTATTTGGTAGGTCACGAGATGGAAGACCAGTCCTCCTCCCACGGTAGTTGGTTCCGTTCGAGTTGGGTCCTAACATCTGTTATTTACACTTGCAAATATCACTTAGCCATTTTAAGAAACTTCATTAAGCCAAATCACACAAGCTTGCAACAATTCATTAGAAATCATTCAAAAATTGCATTATAATCACAAGCGTTGTGTAACGCCCCGCCCTTTTCGAGAATTTCAGAGTCTGATTTTTTTTTAAAAGTAATAATAAAACATCGAAAGAGAGCGGGTGGCGTCACGACGCGAGTTAAGTTCAGACTACCCAAGTCTGAACCTTAACTGGCCACCCATGTGTACATGGAATAAACCATGATAGTGAATCACACATGGATCTAACATCAACATGCGGAATAAAAAAACGAGATAGCAAGTAACAGTCCTAAACATTATTTATCATAGATCAACCATCCAAATGTTATCAACCTAATCAAACCATAGCAAGTAACGAATTATTACATGTCCAACAAAAGTATTCAAATGACAATAATATAACGTAATCCAAATCCATCATTAAAGCACTTAGGCTCAGCTCCCCTCCCAGTCAATGACCTTTCCTTTCCCTTTGCTTGTACCTGCAATCTCCTCTGAGGATAGAATTAGGGCGTTAGATCAATGCGCCCAGTAGGTTCCCTAATCAGGGCTACCACATGTTAGCATATAAAACATGTATATACATATCATAATACATGATCATCAAAACAGGTAAAACAATGCTATGATGTATGCACATGCAATGAGCATCCCCCATCATGTACATTCATAGCCATCACTTGACGTGCCTTGCACCGTCAAGGTAAAATACAATACAACTTCCATCGCTTCATCATTGACTGATTCATATCACGTATTAGTCCTCCTGGCGGGACTCTCATCGCCTAAGGAGACCAATGTGACTATGATCATCATGTTACTCCTCCTGACGTGACTTGCACCACCGAGGCAGGACGTAACCCATAAATTGCAACACTGTAGAACCTCATTCATAATCCCATGTCAATGCATGAGATGCCAATGCCTGTATGCCATTTGTTAATGCATAATATATCATTTGAAACACATAAAATAAAACAAGAGTATCATAAGAAAACAGGGGTAAATTTGTGGTTACAAGTAGGTAGGAAACCTACTGAAGGATCACTTCAGTGTCTGTTCTTTCTTATGCTTTATCCGATCACCGCTCGCAGTCGTGCACCGTCACAGATATCCGTCACCTTATTCACATAAATCATGGACCAACTTTTAATCCCTTACTTTATTTGACTCCCATTTTTTAGTCTAAGTCCACAAATACCAACTCATGGTTGTGACGTTTATTTACAAACATACCATTGCTACCCATACCTTGATTAAACTTTACAACTTACCCACAACCTTAACATGGTTCAACCATGTTTTGGCCGACAAAATCAGCAAACATAATTCCCTTTTTAATCACACACACATCCATAAAATGAACCATGAAAACGGTCCATGGGGTCTCGGCCATACTCATGGCTGAACCCTTATGGTTCTTTGCTCAATAATGTCCTTTATTTACATACTAATTGGCTCTAACCCTTAGCCATGTTAAACCCATAGTTTAGTCATCCTATGGCCAACCCAAAATCAGTAACCATAAAACATAACAATCTCCACAATTTGGCATGGTTTTATCTCTCCAAAACCATACCAACTTATCAACCAATTTTATTGGGTTCGGCCATCCAATGTGGCCGAACCCTATACCCATGCTTTGGACCCTTTTTCACTTACATTTCATGTCCATTAAATCATATAAGAATCAGCATAATTTTATCGGATTTTACCTTTCAAAAACCATACAAAAACAGTCCATAAAAAGTCTATGGTTTACATATTTTCCAACATGAAAACCCACATTCTTGTACATGGGGTTCGGCCCTCCATGGTGGCCGAACCCAATGGTTACGTTTACTATTTTTAAACCTCAGAAAATCATGTAATAACAGTATATTAAAATCAGGTTTTACCTTTCAAACAAACATCCAAACATTAGCCCAATTTCCTAGGGTTCGGCCATGCTCATTGGCCGAACACCATGAAATTGGCTTTGAACATTTAACCCTTTATCTTGGGTTTGAAACCAACACCCAAATCCATGTTTTAACCTCCTTAAAACATGCATTCCAAATCCAACAATAACATCTAATATCAGTCCCAAATCATATGGTTTTAATTTCCAAAAAATATCAAAAACAACCATTTGTTTCCATGGGGTTCGGCCATGCTAAGTGGCCGAACCCAATGGTCCATTTCCTTCTTTTAATCCACTGATTTTAGACCATATAAACTTCAGTCCCTATGTCATTCAGATCTATGTTTTTAACCATTCTAAAGCATTTATTTAAATCTTAAATCAAAACCCAAAAACAGTCCACAAAATCCATGGTTTTCATGTTTCAAAACATGAAAACCAAGCCATCTCTTACATGGAGTTCGGCCCTTCATGGTGGCCGAACCCAATGGTTATTTTTACCATTTTAAATCCTCCACTAATCAAGGTTAAAACCTTGGTGTATTCGGCCATAACCATGGCCCAATACACACCCCATTTGCTCCATGTTATTATACCAAAATAACATATAAATACTTACCAAACTTCCAATCTTTCTCTTTGCCTTTGGTCCTTGGTTTCTCCCTTTTATTTCTTCCTTTCTTTTGCTGTTTTGTGCTTGATCTACTGGTGCAAACACCTCTGCTATTCCAGCTAGGAAAAACGAATTTGAGAGGGGAGAGAGAGAGATGGAAATTCTTGGATTTCCAATGTGAAAAATGGCCAACCTTGGTGTTTATTTCCTTTAGTACTTCAGCCCCCAAAACTCCTCCACTCCCTCATCAATTCATGCACAAACCAATGGGTATTGGGTGCCATCCAAGGCACCCCTTGGCAGCTACCCATACAGCCATTCAGATTCCCAAGCAACTCACCTCAAACTATGCATTTCATTTATCATTGATCATGGAACTCACCCCAAACAAGTCCCCAACGTGTGGGACTTGTTTTGGGTGGTTAAAGCTGAGCAAAACTCTTCCAATTCCCACTTAAACTCACTGATTTACAGTCCCTTGAGTTTCCATTTTGACTCACCCAACTCAAGGTATTTTTATTCCAACCCAACTCATCACATTTAATGCATTTCATTTAATGCACATGAGTTAACTCACCTTTTGATTTAATTCGAACTCACCTCAGTCCCACTCAACTGATTTGACTCGTGTTTGAGCTCCCTTGAGGGTTCACACGGTCAACAATAGTCAACTCGACCCGTTGGGTCCACTTTTAGCTCCTTGACCCGTTTTTGATCCATGACCCAATTATGGGTATTTTGGTCATTTGTAATTGGTTTTTGCATATGGGTCAAGCCTACCCATTTCTTCTCTACTTGATTTCCAATCAAATAAGCTTAACCCCATTTAATTTAAATTCACAAAATGGTCAAATCATCCATTTTGACCCGATGGGTCCCATTTGGGCCCTTTGACCCATTTAGCCATTTTTGACCCAAATGATGAAAATTACCCATCCAATCAAGCTTAATACTCATAATGTGCTCATATGATTTTAATTTGAGCAATGGGCCCCACTATTTCCTTACTTGACATCACAAAATAATTAATTTAACACATCAGGGGCATTTTGGTAATTATCCATTTCATTGAGAATTCTTTGACCCAATTAACCATTTTGACCCAACTTGATGTTCATTACCCATTCATGATAAATTGGCCATTATAATATGTTCATATGATCTTAATTTGAACAATGGACCCCACCATTTCCTCATTTGTAATCACATTTATTAAATTTACCAATCCAGGGGCATTTTCGTAATTATTCCAATCATTGAGAATTGTTTGACCCAATTAACCATTTTGACCCAATTTGATGTAAATTACCCATCCATTATAATTTGACCCTTATAATATGTTCATAGGATCTTAATTTGAACAATGGTCCCCACCATTTTCTCATTTAACATCATAATTATTAAATTTACCAATCCAGGGGCATTTTCGTAATTATCCATCTTATTGAGAAATCGGGGTGTTACACGTTGGTAGGGTTTGAAAACCCAACAAAACAACAAGATAAAAGCTCAACCCTTACAAAATAATCTCCCCAAAACCCCGACACACTCTAATCTAATCTTTTAAAGAAGATCATGCCTCAACACCAAGGTAATAGAAGTTGTCCGGACAAGTCGCCGACTTATGCCCGAACACTCCACAGGTCAAACAAGGTATGATCCCTGGTCCCCAACATAGGGAAAAGTCTAACTAGATTGTAACCCATCACAGTCTTAGAGTTTGAGCCGAAGCTCTGATACCAAACTGTCACGCCCCGACCCGAAGGGTGGGCCCTAAAAGTGACCGATTTTTTTTTTTTTTTGAAATTAAGCTAACTCAAGCATTCTAATTGGGTCGTATCAACAGTTGGGTCCAAAGGTCACACATGATCCCAACATGTAGACTCAAACTTATACCGTAAGTCTGATACCAACAAAAGCACAACAATGACACATAACATGATCACATAAATCCAACACTGAATTATCATTCAAACGACATCAGAGTAACTACAGAAACGTAGTAGTCCTAGTATATCAAATTAACACACACTAAGTACCACACTCGGTATTTTACAAAAGAAAATGATTCCAAGAACCAGAAAGCACAATTACAAGGGTATTCCCCTCAGTGGGAATCCCTGTAACGCCCGCCCATTTTCACCATATTTCAGAGTCTATTTTTTTTTTTGAATTAGGTCAAAGTGTCAACGGCGCAGACGTCACGACGCGAGTTAAGTCCGGACTCATAAAGCCCGGCCCTTAACTGGCCAACCCTACACATACGCTGAACAAAGTCCACGAATACGGTTCACGCGTAGGAAGTAAGTTCGCGGAACATAGTCACATGCGGAACATTATACTAGATACCATCTTACCATTTTTAGATAGAAGGGAAGATACAACATTAAAATTACCAAACTACCCCCATATTCATGATTATGTCTCAAGTGTTAACATACAGAGTTTAATCCAGACCATAGTAATAAATCCAAAATTATTACAATTGAACAAGCTATGCTATTTGAATTTACAACATTTTCCAAAATATAACTTGATAAACAATATAGCCGCGACTCCACGCCCCTAAGCTTGACTCCCGTCACGTCCACTGTTTCCTCCGTCTCCTGTATCACCAGCTAGGGTGGAAGTAGGGCGTTAGTCAACGCGCCCAGTAGGACTCCGAGTAGGGCTAGCACATGGATTAGTGATAATACGCATACCGATAAAGTAGCATATAACAAAATAAGCATGTTGATGAATGCTATGCCATGGGTGCTTATGCCATATGTCCCACCCATCATCTACATCATCATGAAATATCATATCCCCCTTGACGGCAAATTCCTCGTCAAGATATCCCCATGCCTGCTTCTCAGTCGCCCCGACGGAGCATGGACTCCAATGATACCATATCAATGTCCCCATGTCTGTTCTCGGTCGCCCCGACGGAGCATGGACTCCAGTTTGTTTATTTTTTTCCGCCCATGCCATGCATGAGATGTAGTGCATTATGCTATGTAGTATATATAGATAAACCATACTTTGATATACCATACATAGCCATATAATGCATAATGTTAAGATATAGTCCATGAAATTCGTAACTTAAAACTCAACATAGATAAATCATAATCATAAATCTATCATAAGCCAAACCAAAATAATTTAAAATACCATCATATATCCATCGCTTACAAAAAGGTAGGAATCCTACCAAATACTGATAACGTCCTTTTTCGTTCTCGTCTGACAGTTCCGGTCGCCGTTCGCTTACCGTTGTGATGTGCCAATACCTTATTATACATTTCCCAAGTTAGTCTATATCTTATCTACGATTAAGTCTCTAACTAATCATAAACCTATGTTCATTAATGATCTTTAATCACATGATGAGATTACCATAATCAGCCCTTATCTTGGCCTCTTTTTCCATTAATTTCAATGCGTATATAATTCATCCATAACTGATCTACACACCCGGATCCAGTATGACTTACCAATCATGTCATAGGATCATTAAAAATCAGTCCCTTTAATTTAACATAATTTTCCATTTCTTCTACCGGCTTAATAGCGATCACTTAAAATACTCAAAATTGTACCCTTCAATTCAGTCGACTGAATAAGAGTTCAGTCGACTGAATTAAGAGTTCAGTCGACTGAAATACAGGTTCAGTCGGCTGACTTTTAATCAGATTGTCTGTCTGTTCTTGTCAGTTCAGTTTCAGTCGACTGAAATATACATTCAGTCGGCTGAAACATGGTTCCTATATAGATTCAGTCGACTGACTTTGCCTCAGGTTATCTGTTCATTTTGCTAGTTCATTTTCAGTCGACTGAATCATAGATTCAGTCGGCTGAAATATCACTAACCACTTACGTGTTCAATAAGTATTCATTCAGTCGACTGAATCACACATTCAGTCGGCTGAAACTTCCATAATCTTCTTCCTTCTCCGAGATGTTTCTGTTCAGTCGACTGAATCCATGCTTCAGTCGGCTGAAACCTCCAGAAACTCCTTCTGTAGTGTATCATCCTTAGTTCAGTCGACTGCATACATTATTCAGTCGGCTGAAACTCCCAGAACTTTGTTTCTGGTTCGTTCATTATCTGTTCAGTCGACTGAATCTCTGATTCAGTCGACTGACTGTTTCGTCAGTCCTTTCCAATGCATGTTTTGGACTTCCTTCCTTCGCGATTTCTCTTAAATATTCCATTTTTAACCATTACGAAACTTAGTATCTTGTTTAGAGATACTTACAACTCGTGGTTCTCCCGGTTGTCTCTTGTTCCTCTTACTCCTTTACCTTTCTCCTTCTTCTTCCTCCTTGATACTCGGCTAATGGTGAGTTTGGTCGGGGTAAGGTCACCGAGGTTTGGTTCGGCCAAGGCGTAGCAGCTTGAGAGGAAAACACGGAGGAGTGAATAAGAAAATATCACACGTCTTGGGTCTTAGGAGTGGTCGGCCAACACTTAGCTTCTTCTTCCCTTTCTTCTAAGTCTCTTTCTTTTTCTTTCCTTAGTGTATTTCTGGTCTTGCAAGAGGGAGGACGGTTTGGAGAGGAGAGGAAGAGAGTGAGAGAGAGATGAGTGTGATGATGGGTTTGACTCCCTCCACCTACCAAGCATGGAGGGAGGTATGGGCTTGCATGCCCCCAATTTTAGGGGCCTTTGTCTCCTCTAGTGGAGGTGGTTGGGGATGAGTTTGAGTCACAACTCATTCCAATGAGTTAGGTGAGTTAACTCAGATGGAAACCATTTTGACTCACCCCCCCTTTCTCCTATGTGATTCACTCCATTATTTAATTAATTACCTAAATTAGCCCCTTTAATTTTATAATTTTAATTACTATTTAATTCCCTTTAAATTTTTTCATGTATCCACCCATGGTTGACTAAATCAACCATGGGGGACGGCCCCACCAATTTCTTGGTCCATTGGGTCCCATATGGCCCTTTGATCCAATTGGCTATCTTTGACCCAATTACTTAGCATTGACCCATTAAATGTATTAATTCCAATTCATGGTTTATTGGGTAGACATTGGGCCCATGGCCCAATTAAATTTATTTTCCTTACCATTTACCTTGGAGTTTTAATCCATTTGATCCGTTGGGTCCCACATGGTTATCGGGCCCACTTTGACCATCATTGATCCTCTTAATGGATCTCATCAAATCCATGGTCCATTGGACCACACTTGGGCCTTTGTCCAAATCATGATCCATTTAATATTCATGACATCAAAATTCCCATTTTTCCATTATTAAAACAAATACTTGCCACATATATATTGATTCAAAAATTCGGGCTATTACAATAGAATCCTCTTTTAAAATTTTCGTCCCGAAAATTCGAGTGAGGTAGGGGTTCTGAACAACTCATGTAAAGAGCTCCGGATAAACGGCTTTCATTTCCGACTCAAGTTCCCAAGTGGTCTCTTCATTGCCATGCCGTTCCCATACCACTTTGACGAACTGAATGGCGCGGTTCCGCAGTACCCTTTGTTCACTTCCAATAACTCTGACCGGATTCTCTACATATGTCACGTCGCTTTGTACATCGATGTCTTGAACATTTATCACATGAGAAGGATCAGGATTGTACTTTCTCAGCATGGACACATGAAACACATCATGTAGAGATGACAGCTGTGGAGGGAGCGCTAACTGATAAGCTACCCCTCCCACCCTCTTCAGTATTGGAAACGGCCCCACAAATCTAGGCGATAGTTTCCCTTTCCTTCCGAACCTCATGTGCCCTTTCCGTGGCGAGACTTTTAAGAACACTAAGTCTCCCACCTCAAACTCGAGGAACCTTCTCCTCTTGTCGGCATAGCTCTTCTGACGGCTCTGTGCAGTGAGTAGATGTTGCCGTATCAGCTTAATCTGCGCTGTAGTTTCTGCAACCAAATCCGGTCCGATCAACGCAGGCTCACCGGCCTCCGTCCAACACACTGGTGATCTACACGGTCTACCATACAAGGCCTCAAACGGAGCCATCTGGAGACTTGCCTGGTAACTGTTATTGTAAGAGAACTCCACAGATGATCCTCCCATCCGCCCTTGAAGTCTAGCATGCATGCTCTCAGCATATCTTCCAGTGTTTGTATCGTCCTCTCTGACTGTCCATCAGTCTGTGGATGAAATGCTGTGCTAGTCAATACGTCGGTCCCCATAGCCGACTGTAGGCCTTGCCATACTCTGCTGGTGAATCGGCCATCCCTGTCGGATACAATAGACCGGGGAATACCATGTAGCCTGATGATCTCTCGGATGTACCGTCGACCCAAAGTCTCTGATGAATCTGTCATTTTGATGGGAAGGAAATGTGCAGACTTGGTCAACCGGTCCACTATGACCCATATTGTATCGTTGCCCTTGGATGACCTTAGCAATTCTGTTACAAAGTCCATGGATATGTGTTCCCATTTCCATTCTGGTACCGGTAAGGGTGCAAGTAGGCCCGGTGGTTTCCGATGTTCTGCCTTAACCTGTTGACAAGTTAAGCAACGAGCAACAAACTCCGCCACGTCTTTCTTAAGTCCATTCCACCAATAGTGCCTCTTAAGATCATGGTACATCTTCGTGCTGCCCGGGTGGATAGAGAGTTTGGTTTGGTGTGCTTCAATCAGCAACTCTCTTCTGCAATTCTTAGGTACGTACGTCCTGCCTCGGAACATAAGACCTTGTCCGGGTCGTAACTCCCACTCCGGTACAACCTCACCGGTAGATATCTTGGCCCAAATCTCCTCCACCTCTGGATCTGTCTGTTGCTCCCGTTCAATCTCGGAGACCATGTTGGATCGTATGATCAGATTATATATGGTCCCATGATTATTGAGGTATAGTTTAAATTCTCTGATGGTATTCAGTACCTCCCATTCCGTCCTGATCATGCTGGCTACTGTCGCATGTGACAAGCGACTGAGGGCATCCGCCACCTTGTTCGCCTTGCCAGGATGATATCGAAGCGCGAACTCATAATCCGCCAGATATTCCATCCATCTACGCTGTCTCATGTTGAGTTCTTTCTGATCAAATAAGTATTTCAGACTCTTGTGATCCGTGAACACTTCAAACTTTTCACCATAGAGGTAGTGTCTCCAGCTTTTGAGAGCAAAGACCACTGCTGCTAGTTCTAATTCATGTGTGGGATAATGGCGTTCATGAATTTTCAACTGTCTTGATCCGTACGCCACTGCACGATTACCTTGACTAAGTGTACACCCTAATCCCTCACCTGAGGCATCACAGTATACTTCATAATTTTTGCCTCTTTCCGGCAAGATCAGAATAGGAGCGGTCGTAAGCCTCTCCTTTAACTCCTCAAATCTCTGGTTGCATAGATTGGACCACTCGAACTTGACTCCTTTCTGAGTGAGTCGGGTAAGTGGAGCTGCCATCTTAGAGAAGTCCATGATGAATTTCCGATAATAACCGGCCAATCCCAAAAAACTGCGGATCTCGGTCACATTTGTCGGCGCTTTCCATTCCTTGACTGCTGCCACCTTAGCCGAGTCTACGGCTATACCTTCCTTTGATATGATGTGCCCCAAGAAGTTGACTTCAGACAGCCAAAATTCACACTTGCTGGCTTTTGGATACAATTGGTTCTTTCTCAAAGTGTCTAGGACTATCCGCAGGTGTTCGGCATGTTCCTCCAGACTTTTGGAGTAGACCAGAATATCGTCAATGAATACGATCACAAACTGATCTAAGTAAGGACGGAATATCCTATTCATCAGGTCCATGAACACCGCCGGTGCATTAGTAAGTCCAAACGGCATGACTACATATTCATATAAGCCATACCGAGTCCTGAAAGCAGTCTTCTCTATGTCCTCCTCTCTAACTCGAATTTGATGATATCCGGACATTAAATCAATCTTGGAGAAGTGAGAGGAACCCCTAAGCTGATCAAATAGATCGTCAATCCGAGGTAGGGGATACTTATTCCTAACAGTCAGCTGATTCAGCTTTCTATAATCCACACACATTCGCAAAGTACCGTCTTTCTTCTTCACAAATAATACCGGGGCTCCCCATGCGGATGTGCTGTTCCAAATAAAACCCAGTCTGAGCAGTTCATCAATCTGCTTCTTCAACTCGGTCATCTCAGCTGGTGCCATTCTATAATGGGGTAATGATACGGGAGCGGCACCGGGATATAATTTGACTTCAAAGTCTATCTCCATCTTGGGTGGTAGACCAGGGAGCTCTGTTGGAAACACCTCGGCATAATCTGTCACTACCGCCGGAAGTTCGGTTATTGGTGCCTTATCTAATCTGAGACTGTTCAAGGCAAGATGATTCAATTCTTCCTGTAGTCTTCTAGGGATGCCCTGCCTGTCAGCGTGTACTACATACCACTTTCCTTCAGGTGACCAAAATATCACCCTACGAAGGTGGCAATCAATGTGAGCCTGATATGTAGTCAACCAGTCCATGCCAAATATAACGTCGTATTCAGCCATATCTATTACTAAGTAGTTGGACTCGAATCTGAACCCATTGAGTTCCGTGTTCAATGCCGTACATATGAGTCCCAGTGATGTGTCTCCAACCGGGGATACCACGGTGAGTGATGTGGACAAGTTTTGTACTAATGTGCCCGTGGCAGATATGAATGCAGCAGATATAAATGAATGTGAAGCTCCAGTGTCAAATAATGTAACAGCATAAGAACTACCAATTACAGCCATACCTTGCATCACCGAGCGATCCACCGCTACTGGAGTTGGTATGGTGAAGAGTCGTCCAGATCCGGTAGGGGTTGGCGCCCGTCCTGCCTGGTTGTATGTTCTGCCCCCCCACAACTGAGTCGATCTGGATGGAGGGCGGAAGGCACCCCTGGAGTTAGAGGGTCGGTTGATCTGTGGGCAATCCCTCTTGAAGTGGCCGTGTTGGCCACACTGGTAACATGTGTTCCCACCTCCGGGAACCTGTGTGACTGATGTTGATGAGGAGGGCTGATTGGGGCGAAAACCCCCCGTAGAGCCTGTGGAGAGTGAAGGTCGGCTAGAGTTCGGGTGGAATTTCTTATTGGGTTGGAATGTACCACGCTCCATTATCTTTCCATGTGGATCCTTGTTTTGATTTTGAAATAAGCCAAACCATCTCCATTATCTCTCCAACGTGTGCCTTTGAATTTGAAATAAAACAATACTCCTCCATTTGTTTGAAGTTGAAAATTAAACCAACACTCCTCCATCTCTCCAACGTATATCTTTGTTTTGAATTTTAAATGTGTAACCAAAACTTCCCATCTCTCCAACGTGTATCATTGTTTTGAATTTGAATTAAACATAACTCCTCCATCTCATTTGTTTTGAATTTGAATTTTAAACCACCTTCATCTCTCCAACATATAACCATTGTTTGAATTTGAATTTGAAATGTAAACCGTCCACATCTCAACTCATTTAATTTAACTCAACTCACTTGGTGGTCAACCAAGTCAAACACCACTGGGTCCCAATTGGACATTTTGACCCAATTAACAACTTTGACCTAATTGAATACATCTTACCCAATTATTCCAATTGCCACCATATCCACAATCCGTTGGGTCTTAATTGGGTAATTGATCCAACACTTTACCCATCTAAGGTCCATATCCATTAATTCACACTTTCAATGGCAATTTTCGTAAATATTGAGAAACTAAAAATCTGGGGTATTACATGTTATTTATGGAAACAATCCAATTAAGGAAAGTGTTTGCTAAATTTAGAAAGCTTCCATTTATGGAAGGAGGTTGCTAAATTAGGATCTACCTAATTATGGACTTTCTAAATGAGGATTTTGGAAACCATAGGGTTCGGCCATGGGTATGGCCGAACTCCATGGAATTGGTTTGGTATTTTAGTGTAAATAAACTTATGGTTATTAATTTAGAAAGTGGAGATAAGATTGGAAATAAAGGTATCATGGGTTCGGCCATGTATATGGCCAAACTCCATGAAACAAAATTTGTGGGTTAGGCTTTGTGTTTTGTAAATAAAATAAAGGATACAATGTATGTTATGGATTGATGGTGAAAGGAATGGCAAAAATGTAATTACACACCAAAGTGGAGAACCATGGGTTCGGCCATGATGTATGGCCGAACCCCATGAGTTGTGTTTGATGGACTTGTTTGGTTAAGGAAAATTATAGGGTCGAATTATGGAAGATTTAAAGGAAAGAGGGAAACAATGACATTTTTGTAAATAGGTGTAAAAATGATAAGCCATGGGTTCGGCCATGGTGTATGGTCGAACCCCATGGGGTTTTGTTTATGGACTTAGAACCTTGTAATCAAGTGGGACTTCATGTTGATTTATCATTATATTATAACGTAACGGATTTCGCAAGCAGTGCGCAATCGATGATCGAATCTTGGACGGGAAAAGCAAGGACTCGTTAACGGTCTTTGATAGGATTCCACCTCTTTGAAACCATGGTCTATGTACTTTGTTTTTATCTTACGTTTGATGAAAATATGTTTCAAAGGATATGCTTATTTATTGAATTTTAAATGCTATGTTTAAATTGTTTAAAATAGCATGGATTGATTATGTTTCAAAAGGTGATTTTAAATACTATGTTTATCTTATAAATAGCATGTGTTTCATTGGCATCTCATGCATGGCATGGGGTGGAGGATTTATAACTGGAGGGGTCACACTCCGTCGGGGCATCCGAAAAACCTATGTGCGTTACCTTGATGTGATTTCCATCAAGAAGAATCCGGAGGGTCCACACTCCGCCGGGGCGTCCGAAAGACCTATGTGGTGGATACATTTATGTACATGTGATGGGTGGGATTCATTGCATATTTGTCATCATTGCATGGCATGGATTTTACCTGGTTTGATATATTATGTTATAATATATGTTTTGTACTAACCATGTGTTAGCCGTAATTGAAATACCTACTGGGCGCGTTGTTCTAACGCCCTACTTTTGCCCTAGTTGATGATACAGGTATTCAAGGGAACGATGAACGTAAGACGGACCAGGCATAGGAGCTTGGAAGACTTATTTCACATGTTTTGAATAAAGTTACTCATGAACTTGTATTTGAGTATTTGGATTTCGGAATGTAATAACTTAGATGGTCGAATGATTTAGTTTCATGATTATGACGTTTTAATAATAATTAAGGACTTGACGTACTTTGCTATCTGAGTGGAATAGAACTTGGTTCTATTATGTTTCCGCATTTTGGTGTTATGATTCTGCAGGTTATGATTTTTTTATTCCGCATCTTGATATTGCTATGTGTGAACCGTTTTATTTGACTGAGTCCATACACACATAGGTTGACCAGTTAAGGGTCGGACTTTGGAAGTTCGGACTTAACTCGCATCGTGACGTCCCGTGCTCTATTACTCTACTCTGTTATAAAAAAATATATATATACTCTAAATTTACGGGAAAAAGTGAGTGAAAAAGGGTGGGGCGTTACAGTTGGTATCAGAGCGAACCCGAAACTTGAATCTTTCGGGGTAAATTAATTCAGTCTCCGTGCATTAATTTACTTCGTTAGACTCAGACGGATGATAGCAAAGGAAGTACAATCAAAATAATCGGATTATCAAATGTAGCAACATAGGGTGTATTTCCCCAGAAAACAAGGCAAAAATCAAGAGTGCTTATTTGGAAATTTTCCCCAACGGGTAGGAAATATAAATTTTGTTTATGGAAACTAAGTCTTGATGTTTTCAATGGCTTAGGAAAAAATGGCTCCAAAGGGAAAGTCAACGAGAAATATCTGACAAAACCAAAAAGGGGGTGAAGAGGAGGAACGACATTCTCATCATGAGGAGGAACAACATTCTCATCATGAGGAAGAACATCACTCTCACCACAAGAAGGAATAAAACAGTGTTAAACGTACCAATGGTACCTCCTGAATTGCAGAATCTGGTTCAAGCGGTGGTTACTTCAGTGCTCCAACAACATATGAATGAGAATGGAACCGCCAACGTGACCAATGACAGGAGTATGGTCAGGGACTTCCAGCAACAGCGCCCTCCTTACTTCAAGGGAATAGAAGGGACTGTCGGAGAGGAAAACCAACTAAAGAAAATTTCTCAGATTCTGACTCTATTGAATATCACGAGTCATGCTCATAAGATTTTATTGGCCACATCACAGCTGATTGATGATGCTGGTAAATGGTGGGAGGTGATAGAGAAGTAGCGGGTACTTCTTCCAGAAAGAGAAAGGACTGCCATGACTTGGGATCAGTTCTCAGCTACCTTCCTGGAACATTATTTTCCTAAGGAGGAGAAGGAACGTCAAATACAGGCTTTCCTATCTTTGGTACAGGGTAGCATGAAGGTGGTAGAATACCACCAAGAGTTTCTCAGTCTATCTGTGTATGCATTCTATATGGTTGAAATTGAGCATCGAAGGGCGTGAAAGTTTGAGCGGGGCCTTCGGCCTAGCATAAGGGCCAAGGTAACTATATTCAAGGCACCCACATTAGCAGAAGTGGTCAGCAGGGCCACAATAGCAGAGCGGGAATTGGCTGAGTTGACGCGGTTTGACAATCACCTAGCTCAGAGTGGGAGGGGTACATTCCAGTCCAACAAGAGGTTCCGACCGAACTCTAGCAGACCTGCACCATCTACTGGGTCAACAGGGGGCTTTCAACCCAACCATCCCTCCCCATCTGGATCAGTCACTCAGGCTCCCAGAGGGGTGAATAACTGTTGTCATTGTGATCAGCCTGGTCACTTTAAGGGGGAATGTCCACAACTCAACAAACCCTCATATTCCAGAGGCTCATCTCGTCCACCAGTTAGGCCAGCAAATTCACGTGGGGGTAGGATAGTTAATCAGGTGGGGCGGCCACCTACAGGATCTGGACGGGTATTCACTTTAGCACCACCAGCAGCAGAGGCTCATTCAGTGATTCAAGGTATGGCAGTAGTCAGTAGTTCCTACGCCTTTGCATTATTTGATTCGGGATCATCACACTCTTTTATATCTGCTGCATTTGTAACTGCTACTGGCACATTGGTACAAAAATTGTCGACATCATTCACTATAGTATCCCCCGTCGGAGACACATCATTGGGACTTATATGCACAGCAGTGAATACTGAACTTGCTGGACTCAGATTTGAATTCAATTATTTGGTGCTCGATATGTCAGAATATGATATTATTTTCGGTATGGATTGGTTGGCTAGCTTTAAGGCCAACATTGATTGTTATCGTCGCAGGGTGACATTTTGGTCGCCCGAGGGGAAAACAACATGTGGTGCGTACTGACAAGCAAAGTAGACTGCATGAAGGGTTGAATCATCTGGTATTGAATATTATCAGAATCAACAAGACACCGGTGGTTGAACTTCCGGAAATAGTAAGGGACTATGCGGACGTCTTTCAAAAGGAACTCCCTGGTTTGCCTCCCATGAGGGAGATCAATTTTGAAATCAAGTTGTGTCTTGGCATTGCACCAGTGTCATTACCACATTATCGGATGGCACCAGCAGAGATGTTCGAATTAAAGAAGCAGATTGATGAATTGCTTAGACTGGGGTGCATTCGGAACAGTACATCGGCTTGGGGAGCTCCAGTATTATTTGTGAAGAAAAAGGATGGTTCACTTCGTATGTGTGTGGATTATCGAAAACTGAATCAGTTGACGGTCAGAAACAAGTACCCTCTACCGAGGATCGATGATTTATTTGATCAACTTAAAGGTTCCAGTCATTTTTCTAAGATTGACTTGATGTTCGGATATCACCAAATCCAGGTTAAGGAGGACGACATAGAGAAGACAGCCTTCAGAACGCGGTATGGGCTATATGAATTTGTAGTCATGCCGTTCGGACTCACCAATGCATCGGCTGTGTTCATGGATCTAATGAACAGGATTTTCCGTCCTTATTTGGACCAATTTGTTATTGTATTCATTGATGATATTTTGATTTACTCCAAGATGTAGAAGGAACATGTTGAACATCTGAGAATAGTTCTGGACACTCTAAGGAATAACAAATTATATGCTAAAGCCAGTAAATGTGAATTTTGGCGATCTGAAGTCAACCTTTTGGGACATGTTATATCAGAAGAAGGCATAGCCGTGGACCCGGCTAAGATAGCTGCAGTAAGAGACTGGAAAGCGCCAAAGAATGTAACCGAGATTCGTAGTTTCTTGTGATTGGCGGGTTATTACCGGAAATTTGTCATGGACTTCTCTAAAATTGCATCTTCATTGACTCGACTTACTCAGAAAGGAGTCAAATATGTATGGTCAGATTTATGCAATCAAAGGTTTGAAGAGCTGAAGAAGAGACTTACCACTGCTCATATTCTAGTTTTGTCGGTAAGTGGCAAGTGTTACGAGGTATATTGTGATGCTTCAGGAGAGGGACTGGGGTGTACACTCAGTCAAAGTAATCGTGTGGTGGCATACAGATCAAGACAATTGAAAATACATGAACGTCTGTATCCAACACACGATCTGGAACTAGCCGCAGTGGTCTTTGCTCTCAAAAGTTGGAGACATTATCTTTATTGTAAGAAATTTGAAGTGTTTTCAGATCATAAGAGCTTGAAATATTTGTTTGATCAGAAAGAACTCAACTTGAGGCAGCGCAGATAGATGGATGGAATATCTAGCAGATTATGAGTTCACACTTCGATATCACCCTGGTAAGGTGAACAAGGTGGCGGATGCCCTCAATCGTTTATCATATGCATCAGTGGCATGTTTGATCAGGACAGAATGGGAGATGCTAAATACCATTCGAGAATTTAGATTTTATCTCAATAATCATGGGACTATGTACAATATGATCATACAGTCCAACATGGTTACCAAGATTGAACAAGAACAGCAGACGGACCCAGAAGTGGAGGAAATTTGGGCCAAGATGTCCAATGGTGAAGTCATACCGGAATGGGAATTACGACCGGGATAGGGTCTTGCATTCCGAGGAAGGATATATGTACCTAAGAGCTGCAGAAAAGAGTTATTGGTTGACGCACATCAAGCCAAACTCTTTATTCATCCGGGCAGCACCAAGATTATCACGACCTGAAAAGACATTACTGGTGGCACGGATTAAAAAGAGATGTGGTAGTATTTGTGGCTCATTGCTTAACGTGTCAGCAGGTTAAGACGGAACATCAGAAGCCACAAGGGTTACTCAAACTCTTACCAGTGCCGGAATGGAAATGGGAGCATATCTCCATGGATTTTGTTACAGGATTGCCAAGGTCATCAAATGGCAACAATGCAATATGGGTCGTGGTAGACCGATTGACCAAGTCTGCACATTTCATTCCTATTAAGATGACAGACTCATCTGAGACTTTGGGTCGGCGGTATATCAAGGATATCATCAGATTACATGGTATTCCTCGGACTATTGTGTCTGACAGAAATGGTCGATTCACTGGCAGAGCATGCAGTCGGCCATGGGAAAGGATCTATTGATTAGTACGGCATTTGATCACAAACTAATGGACAGTCTCAGAGGACAATACAGACACTGGAAGACATGCTGAGAGCATGTATGTTAGATTTCAAGGGTGGATGGGAGGACCACTTGCCGTTGGTAGAATTCTCATACAACAACAGTTACCAGGCAAGCCTCCAGATGGCTCCATTTGAGGCATTATATGGTAGACCATGTAGGTCACCAGTGTACTGGACAGAGGCTGGTGAGCCTGCACTCATTGGACCTGAGTTAGTTGCAGAGACTACAGCGCAGATACAGTTGATACGGCAGCACCTATTGACTGAACAGAGTTGTCAGAAGAGCTATGCTGACAAGAGAAGGAGGTTCCTTGAATTTGAACTGGGGAGACATGGTATTTTTTAAAGTCTCGCCAAGAAAGGGACACATGAGATTTGGAAAAAAAAAGGTAATTATCGCCAAGATATGTGGGACCATTTTCAATCATAAGAATAATGGGGGATGTGGCTTATCAATTGGCGCTCCCATCACAGTTGTCATCTTTACACGATGTGTTCCATATATCGATGTTGAGAAAGTATAATCCTGATCCTTCTCACGTACTGAACGTACAAGACATAGAGGTCCAGAGCGACGTGACATACGTCGAGAAGCCTGTCCGAGTGGTGGACACCGAACAAAGGGTATTACGGAACTGAGCGATCAGTTTGTCAAGATAGTATGGGATCGACATGGCATTGAGGAACCTACATGGGAACTCGAGTCGGAAATGAGGAAAGCTCATCCTGAGCTATTTAGGTAAATTTTTGAAACCCTACTTCACTCGATTTTTCGGGACGAAAATTTTAAAAAGAGGGTTGTATTGTAACACCTCCGATTTTCAATTTATTATTTTATGAAATTTATCCATTTTCAATTGTGAAATTTAGATTTGATCTTAAATGGATAAGGAATTGGGCCATGACCCAATTAGGACCCAATTAAATTGTGGCATTGGTTTTATCAAAAATAAAAGAAATGGTGCATGGCCGATTATTGGATTTGAATATCCAAGGAGATGTTCAAAATCAAATAAAGATTATGCATGGCCGAATTTTAGATAATGAATATCTACATTATGCGGATGGGATATTTTAAATAGGGTATGCAAATAATCTTAAACTAATTAAAGAGAAATGTACACGGCAATGGACATGGGTTATCTTAGTCATATTCTAAGTTAAGCAAGCAATTGCTAAATTGAACAAAGGAGGTCGGCCATCACATAAACAAGGAAAGGTCCACACGGCTTGGGCTAAATAAGTCTTAGCCGTGTGGGGTAAATATTAAAAGGGAAAGACAAGGGGCGCATGGCTTAAGGGGGGGGGAAGTTGCTTATCTTAAAACACTTCCTAAATATGGACCAAAAAAAGGCTTTAAAAGGAGAAGAGGGACAAGGCTCACGGTTTTTACACTCCATTCAAATTCCCTCTCTATCTCTCTCAATTCCTCATTCTCTCTCATGGCAAAAAGCAAGGAGAAAGGAGAAGAAGATTGGAAGAGAAAGATCAAGCAAGGAGAGAACAAGAAATCAATTGGAAAGAGGTTAGTATCTTAATGGAATAATTTATTTTGAAACCAAAGAACCATAGGGTTCGGCGATGGTGTTTAGCCGAACCCCATGGAAGAAGTAAGGAGGAAGATTGGAGATGGGTTAATGGTTTAAATGGAGAGAAAGAACCATAGGGTTCGGCCATAGTGCATGGCCGAACCCCATGGAAAGACTTGATTTAATTCTTGAGTTTTAAGATTGAAAACCATGGAGAGATTTGATTTATTCATTGGGTTTATGTTCTTAGATTTTAGATCATAGAAACCTTTGATTGTTGTCGGTTTTAGATTCAAAAAAACAATGGAAGAATATGGAGTATGGGTCGGCCATGACATGGCCGAACCATGATTTCTATATGGCCAAAGGGATTGGATCCATAGTAATGAAAAGAAGGGGTGAGGTTCGGCCATGGTGTATGGTCGAACCCCACCAAATATTTTAATGGATTGTTGTTTGATTTTTAATGGATCTAGACCAATGATCATGAACCATAGGGTTCGGCCATGGTGCTTGGCCGAACCCCATGGAGTAGTTTTGGGAATGGAGATTAACATAAGAAACTATCTAATTTTAGAATTGGTTGCTAAAATTGGAAAGCATCCAATTATGGAAAGTGTTGCTAAAATTAGAAAGCATCCAACTATGGAAAATGGTTGCTAAATTTGGAAAGCAATCTAAATATGGAAGGAAGGTTATTATTTTTCGAAGGTGTTTCCAATTATGGAAAGGTGTGGGTTATTTATGGAAACAATCCAATTAAGGAAAGTGTTTGCTAAATTTAGACAGCTTCCATTTATGGAAGGAGGTTGCTAAATTAGGAGCTACCTAAGTATGGACTTTCTAAATGAGGATTTTGGAAACCATAGGGTTCGGCCATGGGTATGGCCGAACTCCATGGAATTGGTTTGGTATTTTAGTGTAAATAAACTTATGGTTATTAATTTAGAAAGTGGAGATAAGATTGGAAATAAAGGTATCATGGGTTCGGCCATGTGTATGGCCGAACTCCATGAATCAAAAATTGTGGGTTAGGCTTTGTGTTTTGTAAATAAAATAAAGGATACAATGTATGTTTTGGATTGATGGAGAAAGGAATGGTAAAAATAAAATTACACACCAAAGTGGAGAACCATGGGTTCGGCCATGATGTATGGCCGAACCCCATGAGTTGTGTTTGATGGACTTGTTTGGTTAAGGAAATTTATAGGGTCGAATTATGGAAGATTTAAAGGAAAGAGGGAAACAATGGCATTTTTGTAAATAGGTGTAAAAATGGTAAGCCATGGGTTCGGCCATGGTGTATGGTCGAACCCCATGGGGTTTTGTTTATGGACTTAGAACCTTGTAATCAAGTGGGACTTCATGTTGATTTATCATTATATTATAACGTAAAGGGATTTCGCAAGCGGTGCGCAATCGATGATCGAATCTTGGACGGGAAAAGCAAGGACTCGTTAACGGTCTTTGATAGGATTCCACCTCTTTGAAACCAAGGTCTATGTACTTTGTTTTTATCTTACATTTGATGAAAATATGTTTCACAGGATATGCTTATTTATTGAATTTCAAATGCTATATTTAAATTGTTTAAAATAGCATGGATTGATTATGTTTCAAAAGGTGATTTTAAATGCTATGTTTATCTTATAAATAAAATGTGTTTCATTGGCATCTTATGCATGCAATGGGGTGGAGGATTTATAACCGAAGGGGTCACACTCCGTCCGGGCGTCCGAAAAACTTATGTGCATTACCTTAATGTGATTTCCATCAAGAAGAATCCGGAGGGGTCCACACTCCGCCGGGGCTTTCGGAAGATCTATGTGGTGGGTACATTTATGTACATGTGATGGGTGAGACTCATTGCATATTTGTCATCATTGCATGGCATGGATTTACCTGGTTTGATATATTATGTTATAATATATGTTTTGTACTAACCATGTGTTAGCCGTAATTGAAATACTTACTAGGCGCATTGCTCTAACGCCCTACTTCTACCCTACTTAATGATACAGGTACTCAGGGGAACGATGAACGCAAGACGGACCAGGCATAGGAACTTGGAAGACTTATTTTACATGTTTTGAATAAAGTTACTCATGAACTTGTATTTGAGTATTTGGATTTCGGAATGTAATAACTTAGATGGTCGAATGATTTAGTTTGATGATTATGACGTTTTAATAATGATCAAGGACTTGACGTACTTTGCTATCTGAGTGGAATAGAACTTGGTTCTATTATGTTTCCGCATTTTGATGATATGATTCCGCAGGTTATGATTTTTTTATTCCGCATCTTGATATTGCTATGTGTGAACCATTTTATTGGATTGAGTCCATACACACATAAGGTTGGCCAGTTAAAGGTCGGACTTTGGAAGTTTGGACTTAGCTCGAGTCGTGACGTCCCGCGCTCTATCACTCTACTCTGTTATAAAAATATATATATATATACTCTGAATTTACGGAAAAAAATGAGCGAAAAAGGGAGGGACGTTACACTATCCTTTTTAAATTATAATCATCCACAAGATAATAATATAATAAAAAGGTGCTCAGTCCAAAACTCATATTGTCTTCTGGGCATCGACCAGATTGACTTACTGAGTTAGGTCTAGATTCTCTGGTCACTTCTCGGTTGTCCTCTGAATAAGACCGGATCTGACATTTTTAGTAAGGCCTCGAGGTCATTCAGTGCTCGACAAATATTGCGCCGGCCTGAAGGTGAGATCACTCAGTGCCCGACCAATAGAGTCGGCCTGGAGTCGGCCTGGAAGTGAATACAATAGTAGATACACTATAGTAATAAGAGAAGAGGGTTAGTACACTTTTAGATTAACAATGAGTACTAACATCACATCACATGCATCAATAATAATCAAACAACGTTTTACACTTCAAAAACTGGGTCCCTCGGAACATGCCTCGGAAGCAGGTACTGTGGCTTTGGATCATCCGAACCACACCTAAACTAGTCACTGACCTCGGATCATGGGTCTGACTTCGAATCGTCCGAAGATCGGGTCTCGGATCTTTCGAAGTCCTTCCGAATCAGAAAAATAGAGAAAACTGGTCTCAGTGGGTCTAAGCACTTGGGAACATCCGAAGTGAGGCTCAGAACATCCGAGTGGGATTCGGTCCTTCCGTACTCTACTTGGGTCATTCGAGTGGGTCAAACCAGTCTCAGGTGCTTCTGGGCTTCAGGTGAAGCTCGGAACGTCCGAGGGGTACTGCTCGGACCATCCGAAGGTCTGACCCTCGGACCGTCCAAAGATCTGACCCTCGGACCATCAGAAGATCGACTCTCGGACCGTCCGAGAGTTGTCTTCCTCCACTGTCTGCAACGGCAGATAGTGACGGCAGACACACAGTGAAATGCGAATCCGGAAACAGAGGGTTTCCCGGATTCGGTTTCCACACTTAACAGGTCCTATGGACTCCTCTGGGAGTCCTCTTTCCATAGGGAATAGTTTAAGGTCTTAAAACTCAGTAGGCCATGAGATCTTAATCCCAAAAGCCCACTGATACACTAAAACCAAGATTTTCTTAAAACTTTGAAATGGTTTTTCTTACTCAAATCATAGTCAAATTCAATTTTTCTTGATTCTAAACCACCTAGAGTTTGAAAAGGAACATAGTGGTTACCTTCATTGGAGTTCCTGGGCTAAAAACCGGTCTTCTGAAAATCTTTTCCCCTAAGGCTACGGTAACTGAAAATGGGAAGAAACAGAGGTTCGGCTGGGCTGGTTTTCAGGCAACTGAGACAGAGAGACTAAGAGAGAAAATAGATGAAGTTTGAAGGGAGTTTGAGTGCTGGGCTGAGGGCTCAATTTATAGAGAAATGGTCGGAAGAAAGGGCCGGTTGGCCACTGCATGCAGCGGCAGCTGACGTTCCAAACAGTAACAATACTGTTTGGTCTGGTTGCAGATAAGTCCTTCCCTACTTCCAAATTTGCACATAAGTCCCAGTTTTAAATAAAAATCCGATTTTTAACTAAACATAAGATTTTGAGAACTCGAAATCTTAATCCAACCTTATAGATAAGTTGGGTTTTGAAAACCTTAATCATCATAAAAATTTTGGGATTTAACTCTCATTAAAAACCATTGATTTAAATAAAAACCACAATTTAACACTATTTACTTAATTAAACAAATGTTAAAAAAAACAATTTAGATACCTCATTTTGGGGTGCCAAAGAATAACTACACCATACTTAAAATGGTCTAACATAAAATACTTGTTTCAAAATTTATCTCATTTCCAAAACCATTTAAAATAATTATTTCTCCCTTTCGGGGCTTTAACGGGCGGTTTTTAAATACCATTTTCTGAAGATAAAATTATTTTAAAATCAGAAATACAAATCCTTTATTAAGGAGAACATCATCAACCAATAAAAATCACATAACAACATAATTTATAAAAATATAACAATAAGCAGTAAATTACCAAATTGCCCATTCAGCTGGACGTGCTAGATCTCTGAGCTTTCGAGCTCGGATTGGGCCACACCTGGGCTTTTCTCAAAGCCCTAACTGTAAACTTCGAGATTAACCAGTCAAACAAGATTGTTAAGCTAAAACATGCCTAATCTAGGGCAGGATATTACATCCTACTCCCCTAAAAGAAATTGCGTTCCAAAATTTAAAACAAACTTATACCCTTTAGGCATGTAAACAAACCAGGGTACAGCTTCCGCATCGTCGATTCTGGTTCCCACATCTCATGTTGCACGTTGCGATGTTGCCACAACACTCGCACTAGAGGAATAGACTTCCTTCTGAGCTCTTGAGTCCGACGTCCTTGAATCTTGACTGACACTTCTTCAAAATTTAGGTCTTCTGAGACTTCAATGTCTTCAAAACTTGTCGCAAACTCTCGTACGTACGATCAAAACACGCGATTCATCAAATCCATAAACATGGCTGGCGCGTTCGTCAAACCGAAAGGCATCACCACAAACTCGTACAAACCATACTGCGTCCGGAAAGCAGTCTTAGGAATGTCTTATTCTCTAATCCGCAACGGATGGTAACCCGACCTCAAATCGATTTTCGAAAAATATTTCGATCCCCTCAAAAGATCAAAGAGGTCGTCTATTCTAGGCAACAGATACTTATTCTTAATAGTTACCTAGTTAAGCCGCCGGTAATCTATACACATCCTCATCGATCCATCCTTCTTTTTCACAAAGAGAGCAGGTGCGCCCCACAACGAATTGCTCTGACGGATAAAACCAAGTCTAAGAAGCTCATCTACCTGCGTAGCTAGCTCTCTCTGTTCAGCCGGCGCCATCCGATAAGGTGCCATGGAAATTGGAGATGTTCCTGGCTTTAGGTCTATAACAAACTCCATCTCTCGGCGTGGAGGTAGCCTAGCTAACTGGTCAGGAAACACTGTAATGCCCGCCCCTTTTTCACCTGCTTTCCGAAAATCAGAGTCTATTTTTTTTTGAAATAGAAGAGTGAGAGAGGGCGCAGCCGCCACGACACGAGTTAAGTCCGAACTTCTAAAGCCCGACCCTTAACTGGCCAACCCCACGCATGCGCGGAACTAAGTCCACGAGAATTGTTCACGCGTAGGAAGTAAGCTCGCGGATTATAATCATTACGGAACATGATAATAGAGTCTATCCTACAGGTTTTTTTTAGATAGAAGGGAAGATACAACATTAAATTACCAAAATGCCCCTATGATCGTATTTATATCACCAAATGTAATTGTCCATAAGTAACGTCCAAACCATCGCAAGAAATGTAAATTTATACAACCCGACAACCTAAGTTACTTTAAAATTACATCTCCAAAATGTAAAGGTAAATAAACTAAGACTGCTCTTCCCAAGCTCCTAAGCTTGGCTCCTGTCATGTCCGCCGCTTCCGCCATCCCCTGCGTCATCAGCTAGGGTAGAAGTAGAGCGTTAGTCAACGCGCCCAGTAGAACTCCGAGTAGGGCTAGCACATGAATTAGTGATAACACACATACCGATACAATAAAATATAACAAAATAAGCATGTAATGAATGTTATGCCATGGGTGCCTATGTCATGTGTCCCACCCATCATCCGTATGATCATACAATGTATTATCCCCATGTTTGCTTCTCGGTCGCCCCGACGGAGCATGGACTCCGGTTATAGAACTATCCCCATGTTTGCTTCTCGGTCGCCCCGACGGAGCATGGACTCCGGTTATAGAACTCTCCCCATGTTTGATTCTCGGTCATCCCGACGGAGCATGGACTCCGGTTATAGCCCTCAGGCTATCCCCATGTCTGATTCTCGGTCGCCCCGACGGAGCTTGGACTCCGGTTTCATTATTTTCCCGCCCATGCCATGCATGAGATATACGTGCATTATGCTATGTAGTATATAGATAAACCATAATTTTGATATACCATATATAGCCATATAGTGCATAATGTTAAAAGATAATCCATATGATTCATAACTTAAAACTCATCATAAGATAAATCATAATCATAAATCCATCATAAGCCAAATCAAAATAATCTAAAATACCATCACATATCCATTGGCTTACAAAAAGGTAGGAATCCTACCGAATACCGTGTAGCGTTCCGTTACGTTTTCCGTTCGATGATCCGGTCGCCGATCGTGTACCGTTTGCAACATCCCGATACCTTATTATATTTACCGAATTAGTCCATACGTTATCCATGATTAAGTTCCTATCTGATCATAACCCTAGATCCATTCAATGATCCTTTACAAGTTTATCAAAAATCGGTCCTTAACTTAGCCCATTATCCATTTGGTTAAAACACATCCATAAATCCGATTTTTGGCCATTTCAAATATTACATTGAGCGAGCCTAAAACGCAGCATCTATACGTTTCTTTTAATCATTCATAATGTCCTTCTAATATATCCAATTCCATGTTCAATCCACATAGGGTTCGGCCATGTACTATGGCCGAACCTATGGTTTTTCAATGTGGCACTTATTTACCGTTTTGCCATTCCTCTCCCATGGTTCAATCATCCATCCATTTATGTACATTCTAAGTCCAACAATTTATTCATACTTAGATCCATTTAATCATGTAACGCCTGCTCCTTTTTACCGTAAAATCAGAGTACATTTTTTTTTTTTTAAAATAAAAGTGATAAAGGGCGCGGACATCACGACGCGAGTTAAGTTCCGAACTTCTAAAGCCCGGCCCTTAACTGGCCAACCCTACGCGTGCGTGGAACTAAGTCCACGAGTACGGTTCACGCATAGAAAGTAAGCTCGCGGAATATAAAATTACATGCGGAATGATAATAGAGACTATCCTACCAATTTTCAGATAGTAGGGAAGAAACATCCATATAATTACTAAAATGCCATTAAACTGTATTGTCCAAAAATAAAATCTAAACATATCAAGCCATCTAAGTTATTACATTCCGACAAGCTAGTTTACTCAATTTACATTTCCAAAATGAAATAATTCAATTAAGTAAAATAACTAGTCCGCCTTCCCAAGCTCCTAAGCTTGGCTTCCGTCTCGCCCTTCCGGTCCGCCATCTCCTGCATTGTCAGGTAGGGTAGAAGTAGGGCATTAGACCACGCGCCCAGGAGGACTCCGAGGAGGGCTAGCACATGGATTAGTAATAACAGCATATAGATAATAACCTAATGGAATCTGATAAACCATCATATAATGAAACTATAAAGTAAATGCCATGTCATGGGTGTCTATGTTATGCATCCCACCCATCATCCAAACCATATAATATAATATCCCTTTTGATGGAACAAACCTCGTCAAGGTATCCACATGCCTGTTTTCGGTCGCCCCGACGGAGCATGGACTCCGGTTATCAAAATATCCCCATGCCTATTTTTCGGTCGCCCCGACGGATCATGGACTCCGGTTTGTTTATTTTTTTTCCGCCCATGCCATGCATGAGATGTAATGCATTATGCTATGTAATATTTATAACTCATAACCTTAAGATATCATACATAGCCTTAATTTATAATGCATAACCTTAATCATAGTTCATAGCCATTAAATAAAATCCATCTTAAACATAGCATCCATAATCGTAAAAACCCATCATAAGATAAATACTAAAATCAATAAAATATGACAAAAATACCATCACACATCCATGACTTACAAATAGGTAGGAATCCTACCGAATACCGACTAGCGTCCTTTTTCGCTTCCGTCCGATAATCCGGTCACCGATCAGGCACCGCTTGCGATGTCCGGTACCTTATTATACATTATCAATGAGTCCATGTTTTTTAACCATTCTTAAGTCCATTAATCATACCTTAGTGGGGTTCGGCCATACATCATGACCGAACTTCACTAACTAGGTTTTGTGGGTCCCACGTCATCTATTAAACCCATCAATCTTCCCATTTTCCATAGCTTTTTAAACCCATTTAAAATTTGTAACACATTACCATAGGGTTATTACATTAGATCCCCTAAGTCCATGATCATTTTCCATGGAACTCTTGAATTTGACCACTAATTACGGTTTTGCCACTACCTCATCTTTCATGCTTAATCACTCATTTATCCATGCATGATTAAGTCCATAATTGATCATAAACTTAGATCCCCAACTTAGGTCCATTAATTACCCATTGACCCATGTCACATAGCCATTAAAATTAACCATTTTAATAACCTAACCCTCATTCATTTAAACCCATACAAAATCCCACACTTAACCCTTTAGATGGGTAATGAATCATGGTTTCAAAATACCTCATTCATCAACTCTTCCCATGGGATTTAGCTCATACATTTAAACTACAATGAATCCATTACCCATTCATACTCTTTGGAGACTATGAACATCACTCATCCTCCAATTTAACCCACCAAAATGGATCACAATTGGGCCATGGGTTCGGCCATACACCATGGCCGAACCCATGGTGTCCTTTCCCCATTTTTCTTGGGTCCATTGTTACACATTTGGGTTTATCACAAATCCCTCCATGAAGGGTTTAATTCATACACTTAAAACCATCATCCTTAGCTACATTAGAGTCCATTATAAATATCAATGCTAAAACCATTTTCGGGTCCATCAACACCACCAACATTCCCATTTACTTTCCATTATTCACAACCTTTCATTCCACCATTTGATCACCATAGGGTTCGGCCATACACCATGGCCGAACCCATGGCTCAAGGTTCACTTCCTCCATGTATTTCAATGCCATAAACCCCTTTGCATTTTCATCATAAAACCATTTTACAACTTACTCCCATTCATTCATCTACAACCCTAATTTTCATTAGCTAAAACCCTCATTGTCTTCCATCTTTTTGAAACCCTAATTATTTAAATCCAATACCAAATCACCCACCATGGGGTTCGGCCATACCACATGGCCAAACCCTATGGCCCATGATTTTCTTCCAATCATCCAATTCTATGCTTAATTTCATAAATTACCCAATGCACATAATCCAAGTATTTATTTCTTTTCCCTAACCCTAATTTTTCTCCATTAGGGTTTTTGCCCACTTTTCCATTCATTCCATTTGATGGATTTAAAATCCATAGCATAAATTTACTTGACTACCATTAAATTCACAAAATAAAACCCAAATCTTAAACCCTAAAATCCAAAATTTCTTGTTTAAGAAATACTCACCATCCGACGTCTCCTCCGATTTCCGCCGCTCCTGTCGGTCCCCGTAGCCTCCTCTCTCCTTCCTCTTGATCTTTGATAGGTCAAGATACTTGATTAATGGTGGCAATCCCCAACCCTAGAATTGGCCAAGGTAAGTTTTGTGTGAGAGAGGGAGAGGGGAAAATTATAAGAGGGAAGATGATAACCTTTACCTTAAAGTGATTTCTCTCAAAATTCCACTTCTTTCTTCTCTCTTTCTCTTCTCTTTTCCTTAACTCTCTTTCTCTCCTTCACTTGGATGTAGGGGACGACTATGGGAGAGTGAAAATGGAGAGAGTTGAATGAAAAGAGAATGGGAAAAGACATCAAGGCTTATCCCCATTTTTTTACTTTACATTAATTACCTTCACCAACCTTAAGATATTTTTGAGATTTTTAAGTTGCTTTATGGCTTATAACTCCACCCCTCTAAGTCCCAACGTGTTCTATTTTTTTTGAGTTTGGGATGAGGTGAGTCTTCACCTCATGGGCCCCCTTTGACCACTCTTAACTACCATTTTAAATAATTTAATTATTTAATTACTTAGCTACTTTAATTCTCATTTACTTATTTAAATCACCTTAGGTTAATTCATTATACTTAACCTATTTCCATTATTCCACCCATGGTTGACCAAATCAACCATGGTGGTCGGCCCCACCAAACCTTGGGTCCACACTTGGCCACATCACCATTGTTTAATTCCAAATAACTTAGGTGATTTAAAATCATTGAATTCACTCTAAGTGGATTACCATTGGGCCTATGGCCCAATTACATTTGCATCTAGCCCATTTACCTTAGAGCATAACTATCTTGACCCATTGGGTCCCAAATGGGTATTTGACCCAATTTGACCATTTTTGACCCATTTAAATAAATTTAAATCCAAACCATAGTCTATTGGGCCACACTTAGGCCTTTATCCAAATTTTGGCACATTTACCATTTACTCCACCAATTTTCCAATTTTCTCATTAAAATAAATAATATTCACATATTCCTTGATTTACAAATTCCGAGCCCTTACAAATCATGACCTAGTATCATAAAATCAGCCACCTTTTATTTAATTTTGAAAAAATATTTAATCCCATATGTCCTTTCACATTTGGCCCTAAAGGTGGCCCACAAAGAGATCATGGGTTCGGCCATACACCATGGCCGAACCCATGGTACCCTATCTCCCTTCTTTTGGGTCCATTTTGTCTCATTTAATCCTATCACCAATGAATTTAATTTATTCATTTAAGTCCCTATTCTCATCCCATTTAAAACCTCACATATCATTTTCATAAATCCATTAAAATCTAGCATTCTTCTACATCATTTTCCATTTATTAAAACCACTAACCACCACCCTAGGTTTCACCTTTATGGATGCCATTTTCAAAGACTAATATTTTGTCCCAAAAATAATTTATTTTAAAATCACTTACCATACTCATAATTTTCAAACTTTAGAAAACATTAATCATTGAGCATCTAAGAGCCCTAACCTTCATAGATCACTAACCATGGGGTTCGGCCACCTTGTATGGCCGAACCCTATAGTTCATGATTTCTTTAAAACATCATACCCCCATTTGAATTAAATCATCTATTTACATCACCATTTTCATCCCATTTAAACATCACATTCTATACTCAATAAATCCATTTAAATCTATCATTTTTCTCCATTATCTTTAAACCTTATAATCTTAATAAATTACCCATTATTTACCATGGGGTTCGGCCATGCTACATGGCTGAACCCTATGATCATCCATTCATTCCATTCTATGCCTTTAAACCCTATTTAAAATCACCTATTTTAAATCACTTGAAAACTAATTATCATAAATCATTCTCCAACATTTTAAACCTTCTAACCTTAATAAAATCATCAATTACTTTGCATTTAGGAAACCTAACCTTTTCTCCATATTTTTCCATACTTCCATCATCCATCATTTAATTTGCCACCATGGGGTTCGGCCATGCTACATAGCCGAACCCTATGGCCCAAAGTTTCCTCACAAATCCATAACAATTATTTTAAATACTTAACATCCCTAATCCTTTACTTAATCCATTCCTCCATTTTATCCATTCCTTATCCTACCATTGGATGGATTTTTAAATTCAAAGCCTACGATGGTTTGGCCACCATCCAATCCAAGGAAATGGATTCCAAAGCTTAAAACCCTAAAAATTAAATTTCTTGTTTAGAACATACTTACGATTCGACGACTCCTCCGGTCTTTGTCGCTCCCGTCGACTTCCTTGGCCTCCTTTCTTTTTCCTCTCCTTGTTTGATCGGCTAGATGTGCTTGATCAATGGTGAAATATGCTTGGATCGGCTATGGTAGATGGGGTTAGATTGAGAGAGGGAGAGGGGAGGGTGATGGAAGACAAGATCTTAGCCTTTGATCTTGAAGGGGTGGACCAAGGCTTGCTCTCTCTTTCTCTTTTCTTCTCTTCTTCTTCTAAGTTTTCTTCTCTTTTTCTTTCCTCCAATGCATGGGAGGGTTTTTGAGAGTGGGAGGGAGAGATAGAGTGAAAAATGTTTGTTTGAAATGAGATGGAGATGGTTGGAGTAGCCTTCACTCAAACATTAACTTCCTCACCAACCAAGCATGGGCTAGCTTCACTTTGGTGGTGGTGGTTGAGACCCAACCACCAAGCATGGCTCCCTTGTCCTCTTTGACTTGTCTATGTTGACCCTAATTAATCAACCTAATTAGTTAAGTTAAGTCCTCACTTAGGTTAATTAATTTCCATCCAATTTAATTCCATTAAATTATCTATCTAATAAATCCACCCATGGTTGACCAAGTCACCCATGGTGGACGGCCCCCACCTATACCTACCCCACCTGCCACCTCACTTGATGAGGTGGAGGTGGGCCCCACTTGGCCATGTTATTTTTAATTTCATTGATTTTAACTTAGATAATTTTACAATAATTTTAATCAATTTAATTTACCTTAATCCACTTTAGTCTTCTTAAATTTATCCATGGTTGACCAAGTCAACCATGATGGTTGGCCCCACTTTTTCCTTGGTCCACACGCCACCTCAATGGGTGAGGTGGAGGTGGGCCATTTGGCCATATTACTTAATCTTGATACATCTTAACTTAGATAGTTTTATAATTATCTAATCTATTTAATTTATCTTAATTGGATCACCATTGAGTCCATGGCCCAATTATATTTTGTCTTTCCCATATATTTTAGGGCTTACCTACTTTGGCCCATTGGGTCCCATATGGCCCTTTGACCCAAATTGACTATCTTGACCCAATTACGTACCATTGACCCATTAATTGTATTAATTCCAATTCATGGTTTATTGGGTAGACATTGGGCCCATGGCCCAATTAAATTCCCTCCTTACCTCAGGCTTACCTCAATTGGGTCCATTGGGTCCCAAATGAGTATTGGGCCCAATTTGGCCATCCTTGACCCGATTAGTCCTCATTGACCCATTAAATGGGTTTCATCCCATCCATGGCCCATTGGACCATTCTTGGACCCTTGTCCCAACTTTTGATCCATTTGGTATTCCATCATGTCAAAATTCAAATTAAAATCAATAAATGCCAAATATATATTGATTCGAAAATTCGGGCTGTTACAAACACATCCATAAACTCACATACCATACGAGGAGTAACAGACCCTACACCACCTACATCTTCCTAACCCATGCTTGCCACCACAATACCAGGATACTCCCTAAGGCAAGAGAAAGTGACTCTCATCTTCTCATAGGGTAACAACCTCTCTATAAACCTCTCACCGGTTGAGGAGATCCCACGAATTCTCCTCTGAGAGCAGTCTATCAAGACCTCAAAAACTGACAACCAATCCATACCAAGGATGATGTCAAAGTCCGTTATTTCCAACACAAGAAAATCATAGGACAACTCTACACCGCTAATCTTCAAAACACAAGATCTACACATCTGGTTTACCAATGCCTTATTACCCAAGGGTGATACTACCGCTAGCGGATTATCTACTTCTACCGGTCTCAAACCCAATCTATCATAACAAGTTCTAGAAATAAAGGAATACGAAGCACAGGTATCAAAAAACACTCGAGTCAAAAGGCTAAAAAGATTAAAGGTACCTTCCAACACAGTGTTCTCCAGTGGCTCTTCTTTCTGAGTCCCAATCGTGTAGACTCTCTCCTGAAGACGTCTTTGTCCTCTCTCTTGACTGTTCTTTGGTGGTCCGTTCCTTAGTGCCACCGAGCCTCTAGAGGTTTACTGAGAACCTCGACCGATAGACGGCTGCGCCACAGAAAAAGAAGCTCTGCTCCTTGCGAAGGTGCAGCTCCACCGTTATAGGGGCATTCCTTATGCAGGTGTCCGGTCTGCTTGCAATGATGGCATGCCTTCTCTCCTCCTGACGGGCAAAACTTAGAAATGTGACCAAGCTGGCTGCAGGTGTAGCACACGAATCGTCGGGAGTCAGACTGACTCGATTGTCCTGTGCTAGGCTGGCTCTCCTTACAGAATGACTTTCGCTGATTAAACTCGGCCTTCTTGTTGGAAAAAGGGTTCTGGGAGTTGTCAACACTCCGGTTGATGGTGTCCACTACTTCTACCTTCGAAGCTCGATCAAAGACTTCCTCCAAAGTGTCAAAGATCAAACCGGCCACTTGCCGCTGCATAAACGGTCGGAGTCCATTCTCAAAGTGCTGGACTTTCTCTTCTTCGTTTACCGCTATCCAAGGCACGAACTTTATTAAGTCGATGAAACGCATGGCATACTGTGCCACAAAGTCTGAACCTTGTTGGATGTTGAGGAATTCCCTCTTCCTCGCCTCCTGCACGGTCTTCAGAAAGTAATGGGCCAGAAAGGCTGCAGAGAACTCTTCCCACGTCATTGGCTCGTGGTTACGAACCAAGTTCTTCGCTTCCCACCACTCGTAAGCGTTTTCTTCCAACTGGTACGCCGCCAAGGTCACTCGCAAGTCGTCGGCAATTGCCAGGGTATTAAGAATCCGACTAATCTGAGTCAGCCAGTTCCTTGTAGTACTAGGGTCTTCTGTCCCCGAGAAACTCATCGGGTTCAGTCGCTTGAACTCATTGAGAGCCGAAGTGGCTCTCTCCTCTGGCGTTCGGATTGGCGGACATCGCATGTTTTCAGCTATCTGCTGAAATGCTTCAACCGCCGCTCGAATGGCCTCATTGGGTAGGTCACGGGGTGGAAGACCAGTCCTCCTCCGACGGTAGTTGGTTCGGTTAGCGTTGGGTCCTGACATCTGTTATTTACACTTGTAAATATCACTTAGCCATTTTAATAAACTTTATTAAGACAAATCACACAAGTTTGCAACAATTCATTAGAAATCATTCAAAAATTGCATTACAATCACAAGGGCTGGTAAGGTTTGACAAACCAACAAAACAATAAGACAAAAACTCAACCCTTACAAAATAATCTCCCCAAAACCCCGACACACTCTAATCTAATCTTTTGAAGAAGATCCTGCCTCAATATCAAGGTAATAGAAGTTGTCCGGATAAGTCGCCAACTTATGCCCTAACACTCCATAGGTCAAACAGGGTATGATCCCTGGTCCCCCAACATAGGGACAAGTCTAACTAGGTTGTAACCCATCACAGTCCTAGAGTTTGAGCCGAAGCTCTGATACCAAGCTGTCACGCCCCGACCGGAAGGGTGGGCCCGGAACGCTACTGGTGTTTTTTTTGAAATGAAACTAACTCAACATTCTAAGTGGGCCAGATCAACAGTTGGGCCCAAAGGTCACACATGATCCCAATATATAGACTCAAACATATACCATAAGTCTGATACCAACATAAGCACAACAACGACACATAACATGATTACATAAATCCAACACTGAATTATCATTCAAACGACATCTGAGTAACTAAAAAAACGTAGTAGTCCTATTACATCACATTAACACACACTAAGTACCACACTCGGTACTTTACAAAAGAAAATGGTTCCAAAAACCAGAAAGCATAATTACAAGGGTATTCCCCTCAGTGGGAATCCCAAAGCAACGCCGCAGCTTATCCACTCTAAGCTTCAAACAGAGGGTGAGCTAACTAGCCCAGTGAAGAAAATATAACAGTGCAGTTTTAAAGTAAACAACACGTTAGTATATAATCAACCGTTGCAATATAATATCTCATTCTTGATAATAAAATTCACAATATCAAGTAAAGTCTCATCATTACTTCCATCATCATCATCTTTCCATTACTGTTGTTATCCAACGTAGCCCCTAGATACCATACTGACAACATTAGTATTAAGTCCAGACACAGTCAAAATACCTCCTTGCAAGTACATCTCCGGCACTCCCATGGCCGGTACCGACACCCTTAAGTCAGCAACTGTCACCACCCATGATCAGTAGACATAACTGACACACTCAGTTCGGCGATGATTCAGTAGTAAAAGGTACGTGGAAGCAGTATTTCATAATTCAATCTTACACATTTCATATGATCAACATCATAGCATTTATCCACATCATAAGCACTATTACCATAGTGCATCATGTTTAAGCACATGAGGGGGTTCATCAAATCTGAAACCACTCATTGCTCAAGATCCATCTCAAATAACCAAACCTGTTTACATTTTAACTGCAAAGTTAAGTTCCATCACCGTAACTGTGTGGTTTCACGGTCTCTGTTCAAACAAGCAGACAAGTGCACAATCAATATACATAGCATTCATATATAACATGTACACATCCAAGCAGTATTTCAAAATCATACTGGTCTTCCCAAAAATATCCAAGGTACATGGAATTGAGTCTCCTACTGGGCTTCTATCCTTTTTAAATTATAATCTTCCACAAGATAATAATATAATAAAAAGGTGGTGAGTCCAAAACTCATATTGTCTTCTGTGCATCGACCAGATTGACTTATTGAGTTAGGTCTAGATTCTCTGGTCACTTCTCGGTTGTCTTCTGGATAGGACCAGATCTGACATTTTGAGTAAGGCCTCGAGGTCACTCATTGCCGGACAAATATAGCGTCGGCCTGAAAGTGAGATCACTCAATGCCCGACCAATAGATTCGGCCTGGAAGTGAATACAATAGTAGATACACTATAGTAATAAGAGAAGAGGGTTAGTACACTTTTAGATTAACAATGGGTACTGACATCACATCACATGCATCAATAATAATCAAACAACGTTTTACACTTCAAAAGTTGGGTCCCTCGGAACCAGGTACTGTGGCTTCGGATCATCTGAACCACACCTAAATTAGTCGCTGACCTCGGATCATGGGTTTGACTTCGGATCGTCCGAAGATCGGGTCTTGGATCTTCCGAAGTCCTTCCAAATAGGAAAAACAGAGAAAACTGGTCTCGGTGGGTCTAAGCACTTCGGAACATCCGAAGTGAGGCTCGGAACGTCCAAGTGGGGTTCGGTCCTTCCAAACTCTGCTCGGGTCGTCCGAGTCGGTCAAACCAGTCTCGGCTCTTTTGGGCTATGGTTGAAGCTCGGAACGTCCGAGGGGTACTGCTCGGACAGTCCGAAGGTCTGACCCTCGGACAGTCCGAAGATCGACTCTCGAACCGTCCGAGAGTCGTCTTCCTCCACTGTCTGCAACAGCAGACAGTGACGCAGACACACAATGAAATGCGAATCCGGAACGGAGGGTTTCCAGATTCGGTTTCCACCCTTAGCCGGTCCGATGGACTCCTCTGTGAGTCCTCTTTCCATAGGGAATAGTTTAATGTCTTCAAACTCAGTAGGCCATGAGATCTTAATCCCAAAAGCCCACTGATACACTAAAAACAAAGATTTTCTTAAAACTTTGAAATGGTTTCTCTTGCTCAAATCATAGTCAAATTCGATTTTTCTTGATTCTAAACCACCTAAAATTTGAAAAGGAACATAGTGGTTACCTTCACTAGAGTTCCTGGGCTAAAAACTGGTCTTTTGAAAATCTTTTCCTCTAAGGCTACCGTAACTGAAACTGGGAAGAAAAAGAGGTTCGGCTGGGCTGGTTTTCAGGCAGCTGTTCAGAGAAACTGAGAGAGAAAAGAGATGAAGTTTGAAGGGAGTTTGAGAGCTGGGCTGAGGGCTCAATTTATAGAGAAATGGCCGGAAGAAAGGGCCGGTTGGCCACTGCATGCGGCTGCATGTAGCGGCAGCTGACGTTCCAAAAAGTAAAGATATTGTTTGGTCTGGTTGCAGATAAGTCCTTCCCTACTTCCAAATTTGCACATAAGTCCCAGTTTTAAATAAAAATCCGATTTTTAACTAAACATAAGATTTTGAGAACTCGAAATCTTAATCCAACCTTATAGATAAGTTGGGTTTTGAAAACCTTAATCATCATAAAAATTTTGGGATTTAACTCTCATTAAAAACCATTGATTTAAATAAAAATCACAATTTAACACTATTTACTTAATTAAACAAATGTTAAATAAAATAATTTAGAGACCTCATTTTGGGGTGCCAAAGAATAACTATACCATACTTAAAATGGTCTACCATAAAATACTTGTTTCAAAATTTATCTCATTTCTAAAACCATTTAAAATAATTATTTCTCCCTTTCGGGGCTTTAACGGGCGATTTTTAAATACCATTTTCTGAAGATAAAATTATTTTAAAATCAGAAATACAAATCCTTTATTAAGGAGAACATCATCAACCAATAAAAATCACATAACAACATAATTTATAAAAATATAATAATAAGCGATAAATTACCAAATTGCCCCTCCAGCTGGACGAGCTGGATATCTGAGTTTTCGAGCTCGGATTGGGCCACACCTGGGCTTTTCTCAAAGCCCTAACTGTAAACTTCGAGATTAACCGATCAAATAAGATTATTAAGCTAAAACACGCCTAATATGGGGCAGAGTATTACAATTAAAACATCACATTTGAAACACATCCTTTTCCCAATGAAACACATGCTATTTTATATAATAAACATAGCATTAAAACATCACATTTGAAACATATCTTTTTCAATATAAATTCATCAAATAAGATAAAAATAATGTACATAAACCCATGGTTTCAAAGAGGTGGAATCCTACCAAAGACCACTACGTGTCCTACGCTTCTGTCCGGTAACCTCTCACGATCGTACACACCTTGTGAGGTCCCGTTACCTTATAATATGTCAATCAATGAAAACCATGTCCCATCTGATTTAACATTATGTTTAAGTCCATAAACCATTCCTCATGGGGTTCGGCCATACACCATGGCCGAACCCATGATCCTTCACTTTCACCCTTTATTACATCCATGCCATTGCTTAAATCCATAACCAAAACATTCTTCATGGGGTTCGGCCATACACCATGGCCAAACCCATGATCTTTGATTGTTAGCCTTTATTACAATATTACCATTACCTTATGTTTATGTCCAAAACCGATCCATAACATTGGTTCATGGGGTTCAGCCATACACCATGGCCGAACCCTATGATGTCTAACTTTCCAATTATAGCACTTCCCATTCTTGAATCCATAAATCAAGATTCTTTCTTTTTTTAATCCAGAAGTCCATAATGAGAAACTTTCTATTTAAATAACCATCCTCCATGGGGTTCGGCCATACACCATGGCCGAACCCTATGGTTCAAAATCCTCTCATTAAAAAATCATTAAACAAAACCAATGTCCTTCCATTTAAACCCTTTAAAATCATAAACCTACATATATGATTTTCATTGTTCAATTCCATTAAAATAACTAATATCCTTCATGGTTTTCATCCCTCCAAAAATCATATACCATTACCAACAAACTCCCATGGGGTTTGGCCATACAACCTGGCCGAACCCTATGGTCCATTAATTCCTTTTTAAATCATATATTTAAGATTTCATCATTTGATGGTTCTCATTCATACATTCATCCAAACCTTTTAAAACCATTCTAAATTATTAACCATCTTCCATTTAATCCTTTCAAAAGAATTGATATTCCTTCCATGGTTTCCATCCCATAAAAATAACCAATAACCTTCCATTAAAAATCACAGAAGTCCTTCCATGGGGTTCGGCCATACAACATTGCCGAACCCTATGGTTCATCCCTTTTTATTAAACCTCCACATTCATCCCTTAATTTTCTTCCATGGGGTTCGGCCATACACCATGGCCGAACCCTATGGTTCCTTATTTTTTTTTAAAACAAAATTATCAAATACTAATCGGTTCCGCGACTCCTTCGATTTTCCTTCGGTTGTTTTTGCTCTTCCAATCTTTTTTTTCCTTAGCCTCTTCTCCTCCTTGATCTTTCACAAAGCTGAGAACACCTTCTTGCCAAGAGCACACCCAAAGTCAAGACCTTGCTGATTTGGATGTGTCGTGCGCCCCTTTGTTGCCTCTCCTTTATTAATCTCCACTCTGTCCTAATTTAGAAGGTACCATGTGCCCCTTATTGCCTTATGCGCCTCCCTTTTATAAACTCTCAATCGGCCAATCTTAATCCTAAATTTAGAAGGTGACATGCACCCCATGTTTAGCCCTTGCCTTAGTGCCGTTTTTAACAAGGAAGGGACCCCTTTTGCCGTGTGCATAGATTGCAATTGCTATCCTCATGGACATGCATATCTCCCATACACGGTCTAAGAAACTCCTAAAATCTTTTCATCAATATCTTCCATGCGCATGCTATCTTCCAATTCCTAAAATCTTTTCATGTCATCCTCACATACACAGCCGAATTAATCCATATTTAATTTTTAAACATATTGCATACCCTTTTAATTCAACCCCATTTAAATTTTATTGAAACCATTTCCAAAACCGTTGGGTCTTAATTGCGCAATGACCCAACACTTTACCCATATAAGGTCCATATTTAATAATTCACAAATTAAATGGGTAATTTTCATATATATTAATAACTTGAAAATTCGGGGTGTTACATTAACAATTAGAGTAGGAATTCCACCTCACTCAATCGGCTCGGAATTCCACCCACCACTATGCCTGAGATGACGCTCTAGAGTTTTTTATAATGGTTCCGAAACCAATCCTCCTTAATCCACTTTCGAGACAAAGGTTTTGAAAACAAAATTAAAACCAAGAAACACTTGCTTTTAAAGCTCTTTTTTGCTGATGTGATTCTCAAAGATCCACCCATTGTGTGCCGACGCTTCTCCTTTTAGCCGTCATAAAGCAATCATAGTTCAAGGTGACAAGGAAATTGGTTTTACCAAATCTTTCCTAGTTTATGCCTTTTCTTTCCTCCTCTCTTTCTCACTTTCAAACTCAATCAATAGATTGGTTGTTTATGATTCTCAGCTTAAGGGTGTTGATTGTTCCTTAGAGTGCATGACTCTACTCAATTCAAGGAAGATAATAAAACAATCACACAACACTCGTAGATATAAAGGAATTTTCATAGTTTTTCAAACTGTCCAGTGCCGACATGTCAGTGGCACCGATGGGTCGGTGGCACGGTGGCACCGATGGGCCGATGGCACCGATGGGTTCATATTTATTACCGTTCAACCACCCGACCGTTGCTCATTAAATGCAATCCCAACGGCATTATTAATTACCGGTCGACAGGTCGTTGTCACTGATGGGTCGACGATGATGGCACCGAGAGGTCGGTCCATATGAGAGGCTCGGTCTAGGGCAACACCATGATGACAGAGTTTCAAGTCCAAAAACTAGTCTTACCCAGACCGATATGTCGCCCTTTACCGAGGGGTCAATCCTGTTACTCTCGAGCGATCTTTGAAATACCGAGATATATGTTTCTTCGAGAGTCTATCTGAGTTCTAAGTTCCATAACTCATAAGTTATCATCGATGAGTCGTTGACCACGAGGAGTCGTTTCTACCTTTCACTGAGGGGTCGGTGCTTACGAGACTCTCGATTAGAGGCATACCTAGAATGACAATTCTATGTTCTAGAACTTTTGTCAATCTGGCCAATCAATCTTTTGACCATGATGGGTCGATCCTGTCTCCACCGAGGGGTCGGTGAGAACGACTGGTCGAGCTGACAGTGAACTTAATTCATATTTCCAAGTTTACTTCCAGTTCGTTGTTCAGCTTCCTCTCTTAGGCTTCTTATGGTTTTACTATTTGTTCAACTAAGCCTAGAGATAGTCCTCCTAAGGTGTGGGTACCACCTAAAGTCATCTATGGGCAAATACCTGTTGTGATTGCCATACACGATGAGCTTCAATCCGGTGGAGCATGATCTTCACTCTTGATCACCTTGAGTCTTTAAGCTTCTTAGCCAGTGCTTCTTCCCGAGTCATGGCATTGTCAAACTTAGGGACTCGGCAAGCCGGAGCACTAACATTATGGATACAAGACTTGAACCTCTTGGAATTAACTCTTTAGGCTGTTTTTGGATTAGAAAAATGTATTTAGGTGAAACTACTAAAAATTCTGCTAAGAATGCAGTGGTAGAAAAGTTTTATTAGAAAACTATAGAAAACCTTTCTCTACTGTGGACAAGGTAGGAACTATTTTCTGCCGAGCAGAAGGAAAATCATCGGGTGGCATGATGTCATCTATATAATATTTATCTTATCAAGAAATCATCAAATACATTATTTGAAGAGAAATCCCTACTTTCCCCTTTGTTCTATCAATCCAAACAGACTTAAAATGAATTGGTATGGCTTCTAAAACTCCATTTGCTTAGTACTCTATAGTCTGTCATGATCTCATCACAAGACAGAGAGAGACAATAACAGGATTATTACTTTGTTAAACTTGTAAAATGATTTATACTTAGAACAAGTGGAGAAATAGAAATTAAGGAGCAAACACCAAAATCATATAGATTGCAAAAGGGCATGTGGTTAACTTATGAAGATATATAGTTTTGATGTTTCAATGTAATGATGAATGTCTTACAATGTTGTTTCTGCTATTTCAATGCTATGAAGTTGGATTATGTTAATAAGATTTAATATTTTGCTCTCTTGGGAGATGGTGAATGATACTAAAGATTGTGTTAGATCAATGGAAAGAGCCTATAGGTCTGTCGCTAATGCTTATGTAACAACTCAAAATGTTGATTCAAATCATGTCGCTATCTCGAAGAAGGAAAAACAAAATTGTTGATTGATATATATATATATATATATATATATATATTGACCAAGTGATCGGCCATTGAGTTGTTGGGGAACCTTTATGAAAGGAAATACATGCCTGATGAGCTGATTATGAACACTTGATCAATAAACATTAGTCTGGGCATTGTTCTAAACTTCTTTTATGTTGATAGTTGAGCCTATATGAGGGATGACCCGTACATGGCCCAATTATGTGTGACTGAAAGAGCTAAATGACTCGCTCCTTGACCTTGCCTCCTAAATGGAGGGAGTGACCTTCTCACACCCGTTCTCACTTCTGATTCGGGCATTTGTGCCAGTGTTCTACAACACAAATAGGATCTTTACCATCTTCGATTGGTTGTCGAGAGAGATTGGGAAGGTGGATGAAGAATTCAGTTCTCAATGGAGATTGCAAATAGAGCGCGGGCTTGCCATTACCAACCTCATCCTCTTGTGCTACAATCTCTTTGAGTTCTTGTTGTCTGTTTGTCTCCCTAGGGTTTTTAAGAAGCTACTATGGATACAAGACTTGAACCTCTTGGAATTTACTCTTTGGGCTATTTTTGAATTGGATGAATGTATTTAGGTGAAACTACTGAAAATTCTGCTAACAATGCAGTAGTAGAATTTTTTTATTAAAAAACTATAGAAAGCCTTTCTGTACTATGGACAAGGTAGAAACTATTTTCTACCGAGCAAGGGAAAAATAGTGGGTGGCATGATGTCATCTATATACTATTTATCTTATCAAGAAATCATCAAATACATTATTTGAGGAGAAATCCCTACTTTCCCCTTTGTTCTATCAATCCAAACAAACTTAAAATGAATTGGTGTGACTTCTAAAACTCCATATGCTTAGTACTCTATACTCTGTCATGAGCTCATCACAAGATACAGAGAGAGACAATAGCAGGATTATTACTTTGTTAAACTTGTAAAATGATTTATATTTAGAACAAGTGGAGAAATAGAAATTAAGGAGCAAACACCAAAATCATATAGATTGGAAAAGGGCATGTGGTTAGCTTATGAAGATATATAGTTTTGATGTTTCAATGTAATGAATGTATTAGAGTGTTGCTTCTGCTATTTCAATGCTATGAAGTTGGATTATGTTAATAAGATTTAATATTTTTGTAATACCCCTGCCCAATTTAGGAGTTAATTATGATTAATTAGGATTAATTAAATAATCTTTTTATCCGTTAATTATGAATTATTTTCCTCTAATCGTAAAGAGTATCAAATAAGTTCTTCAACGGATCTGAGTTTGACTCGATCCGAATCCGATAACTCTTTTAATTAAGTTTCAAAGATATATGGGTGAGTTACGAATATAATAATAATATTATTTTAGGCTTAAACCTTAGCTGCTGTATAAACTCAGTCATTTGACTTACTTTGAATTTCAAATTTTAGATTATGCATTATTTTTAAATTCCGGACCTAATGACATGCCAATCTCGTTATAATTTCGCTAATTTATTTTACCCCTAAGTTTTAAAGTGGTAAAACCCTAATTCGATAGGGTAGAGGAAGTCCTAAAAATATATAGAGAGAGTCAGTACTCAATCTGTATTATAACTAAGCTGTTTATTTCTTTACACTCTAAAATAATGAGTTTTTTATATTTATTTTAAGCCATGAAATATGGGCCGTTGAATATTCTTTCACTTAGAAAATGTGGTTTTTGACTTCAAAACCCTTTGAAACTTTAGAATATTTTTATCAGACAAATTTACTCTATCAAACTATAAGGTTGGATACTTTCAAAAAGAATCTTGAAGATTAGGAGATTTTATTAAAACGGTGATTTTTAGCGAAAACACTGGGTTCTTGAAATAGATTTCACTCCAAATTTTAATACCATGCTCAGTTTTTAATACCTGACCTACTGAACTAATTGTATCAATTTAGTGAGACCCTGAAATACCCCGATAAAAGAAAGGACATAGATGTAAATAGTAAAAAGAATAAACTAATATTATATTATAAAATAATATCAGAAACATGTGAAAGACGAGTTTAAAGCTACGGATGTAGCTTGTAGGTGTGTTGGAAGATTATAACACCGCCAATTGCCTATGCGGTTGGTGGTAGTTGGAATAGTAATTATAAAATATATAACAATAAATGCAGAGTTATTAAAAAACCTATAAACCTATGAATAGCTTCGGCAACCTGTATGATAAAAAAATTCATACGGCTGCCTATAAATAGGAGTAATCAGCGAGGAAGGCAGAAGGTAAAGAAAAAAGAAACTCTTCTGCCGTTTTGCTCCCTCTCTCTCTTTCAAAAAACAGCAAGTCCTCTCTCTCCTATTTTCCTCTTCTTTCTCTTGCTTTTGCCATACCAGCAGCAGCCGAACGTTCGGGTTTCCTGAATCGGTTTAAGGGTTTTCAAATTTAGTCAATCTTATACAGAATTTTGCACCCAAGGTATCGAACTAATTCTATCTTTTATTTTTATTAACTTCATAGCAAATTAGGAGTAAAATAGCTTAGTATTGGGGTTCAAAGAAATGATATTTTAAAATGGAGGAAAAATAGATTTCCTCTTAAAATTTAAATTTTACCCTCAAGATTCGTATTATTTTACGTTCAAAATATAATTTTTGACCCTAAGTAAAATCGGGGAAAAGATTAACCCCAGCTGACTATTGTGTGTTTATTTTTCCGCCTTGTGTGTTTAAATTCCTGTACTGTACCCTCTGGGCCACATTCTCAATACGTCTCCATGGTCCTTTCTCCAGAAGACAATACGAGGATGGGGCACTGAGTACTTTTATTTACTTTACTGTCTCTGTACCCTCTGGGCCACATTCTCAATACGTCTCCATGGTCCTTTCTCCAGAAGACAATACGAGGATGGGGCACTGAGTACTTTTATTTACTTTATTGTCTCTGTACCCTCTGGGCCTCTCACAATACGTCTCCATGGTCCTTTCTCCAGAAGACAGTACGAGAGAAGGCACTGAGTACTTTACATTTTTCATTTTATTGTAATGTTTTGGATGGCTGACAACTAATTTTCTGACATAAGTTAAAGGAGTAGAAAGAGCCTAGGTGACTCACTACATATATCATGTTTTCTGGAAACATAGCACGGGGTTTGGGAAATTATTATGCGTATATACTGACAAATAGAAAATTTATACATTTTACTCTATCTTACAGATTTTCTGTGAAAAACTCAACCGGAGAAGGTGAGGAGACTCGAACCAACACTTGTATTGTGTTATATGTTAAACCCACTAACACCAGACTGAAATGGGACCCATGGTCAATTAAAGATGGAAAAGGCTATATAGGTCCAGAATACGAGACCTGACACACTACATGTAAGGGATGTAAATGTTCTAACTGTTTAGAACGTAGGCGTTAAAATGGTGTCGGGGAGTCGAGGACTTGTAGTCTCTAACGCAGTATGGACCCATGGAGTGTCTGGGAATTGTCGGGTAAAAACTGGGTGAAGGCATTCGTGTTATTAAATCCAGTTTTATATGTTGTGTGATATTGATTATTTTATTGATCTCTTGTATTGGTATTTGATACACCAAATGGTAAGGCTGAAATATGGTGGCTCTCTCAGAATAAGTCCCTGTGTAAGGAGGGCACTGAAAATCATGCATTATCATGCATTTGACATTTGCATGTGATAATTATGTTTATAAGTTAAATCTGTGGAAGATAATAACTTTGTAAAGTTTGATATTTGCCGTTGGGATGTAATTGCTGAGATTAGCCGAATACCGTTTGCGAACCGCTGGGTTGGACGTGTTAGTAGGCTGTGGTCGACCGCCATCAACCGTTGGTGTTGGATGGGCTAGTAGACTTGGTCGTGGAGACCTTATGCACTTGCAAGTTGCTATATTATTTCCGTGGAGGAATTAATATTAGTTCTGGTTGGAACTTTAAATGGGGCTGACCCCGGTGTTGTAACATGGCTGGGACCGACCCCGGTGTTAACAATACAATTTGAATAAAAACCTTAGAAGGCGATCCTAGGGGGAAATTGGGTTAAGTGGATTAACCGCATTGCATTCATGAGACATGCATTATTTATTGTTTCATATAATATGTTGGATGTTATGGTGAAAATGAGTTAAGTGGATTAACTGCGTTTCATTTGTGGAACATGCATTGTTATTTATTCCATGAATATTGTATGTTGGATTTTATGGTGAGCTTTCCTCACTGGGCTAGTAGCTCACGTCCCTTACAATGCAGGGTATGGGCTGGAGGAACCAATGGTGCCTCGTTAGGAGTCGGAACTTGGGAATTGTCTGTGGTTTTCTGCACGTGGAAACCAAGCGTACCTTTGGCTATTTTGTGTGTTTTTATTATAAATATGTCTTATGTAGCCTAAGAAACTTATGTCTGTAAGTTTTAATGTCGTATACATTATATCTACCATGTTTTCGTGCGTAACGCTGATGAGATAAATGAAAATATTCGTTGTGTGAAATGGGTTGTATATGGGAACATATGGTATATGTTTGAGTTCATGTGTGTAAAGCACGTGTGATATTTTCTAAGATCGGATTTTGGTAAACTTGAAGATCCAGCCCAGTTATGACGTTGGGTGATTAGAGTTTATTGTTTTTTTAAAAAAAAAATTAGTCGCGTTCCGGGCCCACATCTGGGTTCGGGGCGTGACAAGGTGGTATCAGAGCATGGTTCAAACTCTCGGACTGTGTGTATGGGAATTAGTAGAATGATTTTTTTGAGTTTAGGTTCATCCCCTTAGTTTTTAAAGTTGGGTAGATGGAACCTTGAGTAGGAATGAGATCAAATCCCCTTTATTTTGATAAGTGGTGTGATTTTAGTATCAAAGTTGATACTTTGAACCCAATATTTAGATGTGAGAATATCTTGTGGATTGGAATCAAAAGATGTTGGGAGTACTGAGAGGCTCTGATATCGATTAGACTTGGAAGAGAACCTAGGAAGAGGATCAATACAAAATGATATAATTATGTGTATGTGTACTATTGTGTGATTAATGTATAAATTTGTTTGAACTTGGATGGAGGAGATTATAGAAGCCCCAAATGATATGTAATATGTGTGATTTATTTTGTGTGACTTAGTAAATTCTTGCGTAAATAAGTTTATGTTAATCACTTGTGTGATTAATATAAAATATCAAGATCACAAGGAGATTCTTGAAATTAGGGGAAAATGTTGTTCTACCCTTCAGGGAATTAAAATAAACTCTTAGATATTTTTTTACATTATTCTGGAGGCTTTCCAAATAATCGTCGATGATTTGCGATGACCTCGGGCTAGAATCCCAGAGGGAAGAGCTACTGCAGCTCTGAAAGATTTTAAGCAGTGGAACCCCCAAACTTTCTCAGGAAATGCTGACCCAGTAGAGACCGAAAATTGGATCACTCAGGTTAGTCGAATCTTTGACACCTTAGCCACTCTTAAAGATCTGAAGGTAACTTCGGCCACCTACCAACTAGAGGATAATGCTTACAAATGGTGGGAAGTAAAATACAACGTTAGGAATCGGGAAACCGAGAGTTCTTAAGAGTTGAAAATATTCTATAAAGTCTTGTTTGCTCTCAGAAATCAGAGACCTCAGCAATGGGCTTCGAGACCTCGAATAGTTAATCGTCTTAAAGCTAATTTTTTTTTCCCGTTGGATGAGCAGTACTACCGAAATATTAACCCTATGTTTTGAAAGCTCGAGAATGGCTTTCGAGATCTTGGATAACTAGCCGTTTGAATATTCTCTACAAATACCCATCTTGTTTTGAGAAGCTAAAGAACCGAAAATTCAAATTTCATTCCATGCGAAATTCATAGTACATCAAGAAATATCAGAAATACATAGATTTTGCTAAGGAAAAAAAAAAAGCTTGAAACTAAGAAGCCTTCAAGTGATCATCGCCATTGTCGTTCTTGGATGATGATTCGCCTGGAATTGATGTCCGATCTACTAACACCAAACCGAGAAAGTAAAGGATGGACCATCCGAAAACCAAGAGGCAAAGGGGGGCGGTGAGGATGAGGACAATGCCTTCTTCCGCCAAGGGACCGTGATGATGAAGAGTGATTATAGTGAAGATGAAGAAGATTGCAGAAAAAATGAGGGAGAAGGCAAAGATGATGGATTGAAAGATGGAATTTGCCATGGAGGAATTGGTCGACGGTTTTGGGAATTAGGGTTTCGGCGAGAGAGGGTTTGGGTGAAGGTGAAAAGGGGAAAGGGAAAGGGTATAAGAGAAGGAAAAGAAAAAAAAAAAAAAGAAGTAGAGAGAGAGAAATACGGCGACGGCTTGTGGGACCCAATGCCAGAAGTATTATTTGAAAATACATTTTTCTTCTCCGAAACACATATGTGAGTGATGCATAGACATTATAGATCATGTGGGTAGTCTTGGAAAATGAATTAATTATTTGTGAAAAATGATTTTGAAAAAAAAGAAAAAAAAATGCCCATCAATTTGGGTAACGATGAGTGTTCTACAAGATAAGCAGCGACGTAAAGGCCAAATACGACAGGTCATAATAAGTTATCTGTGTACGACACTGTGCCGACATCAGTGATTTGCACAAATTTCTATATAAAAAATTTTGATGTCATTTTTAGTAAAAATCTGGTGATTACCCTATATATTGTTTTAAATTAATGATAAGCTATTAGGAAACTTAGGTGATTGTGAAGTTTGGAAGTGTCTAACCAGAATATGGGCTGGTATAGTAAGATGGCTAATCTTGGTTAAGAAGACTTGAGGTTTGTAGATATTAGTCAGACAGCTATTAACTGCCTCCACACTAAAACATTAGGTGCTACTTACCTCTACAAGTTAGTATTGGTAAAATTAAAAGGAGTATTACAACTCTGGAATGATTCTTGTCCAAACTAGTGTATACATCCAAGGAAACTTAACTTGGAATGTATTGACAAAATTTTTGTCAAATTAGGTTGTTGGATTATTAAAAGTGAGATGCGGATTTTGTTTGTTAAATAAGAGATAAAGACATCTCAAGGGATGAATGACTGGAGTAGACAAGTGTAAAGGCCAAGTTAAATTTATTTTGCCAATGTTGAGCTAATAGAGGTTGAACAAATTAAACCTGATAAATCGCTCTGAATGTTAATTGGTCATGAAATGTCTATTAAATTGGTAAGTATAACAAAATTATTTCTTGACCTATGATTCCGACTACAATGTGAACATACAGAGTCAAATGGTTGGTGTGGATTAGAAAAAAAAAAAATTATGAGAAATACCTTGCTCGATGTTTGATTTATCTTTAAATGATAGTGATTCCTACTGAGGTATTTACCTCCATGAAAGTGATATATTACTGTTGCATGTTAATAAGTTGTTGGATGTGTACAGTACTGCTACTATGACTGGAATGTCATATTATGACTTGAACATGGCTAATGATCCCTACCAGTTCTGAAATTTGGGCATGAATATGGTGTGCTTTATGAACTTAATCGGACACATGTTGTCCTTAAAGTGAAAGAGAGGGAAAGAGAGTAAGCTACTCCTAAATTTCAACTGTGGTCAGGTGAGCAAATGCCATGTTTATGATATAAATTGATAAGATCTCAGTATTATGTTCTGATTTTAATTAAATGATTGTGAAAAGTAAAAAAAAAAAAAAAAAATTGTGTAAACTCAAGTATTGCTAAAAGTGGATTTCAGGTAATATGTTTTTGAGTACTTGAGCACATGTTGCACGCTGGTGTCTCAAGCATGCAGGGATATTGATATCCTAAAAGGTTTAATTATTTGAGAAAATGCATGTGAAAATTCAGGATTTTCAAATCTAATATGTTGCGGAGAAGGTCATACAGGTGATCTCGATATGATGGCAGCATAATGGGATGTAGAATACCCCACGAGAAATAGAATCAGAAAATTAAAAGTTGTATCATGATTTTCCGGCAATTAAAGGTACGCAATTTCTTTTGAAATTTCGGGACGAAATTTTTTAAGGGGGGTGGGATGTAATACCCCTGCCCAATTTAGGAGTTAATTATGATTAATTAGGATTAATTAAATAATCTTTTTATCCGTTAATTATGAATTATTTTCCTCTAATCGTAAAGAGTATCAAATAAGTTCTTCAACGGATCTGAGTTTGACTCGATCCGAATCCGATAACTCTTTTAATTAAGTTTCAAAGATATATGGGTGAGTTACGAATATAATAATAATATTATTTTAGGCTTAAACCTTAGCTGCTGTATAAACTCAGTCATTTGACTTACTTTGAATTTCAAATTTTAGATTATGCATTATTTTTAAATTCCGGACCTAATGACATGCCAATCGTTATAATTTCGCTAATTTATTTTACCCCTAAGTTTTAAAGTGGTAAAACCCTAATTCGATAGGGTAGAGGAAGTCCTAAAAATATAGAGAGAGTCAGTACTCAATCTGTATTATAACTAAGCTGTTTTTTTCTTTACACTCTAAAATAGTGAGTTTTTTATATTTATTTTAAGCCATGAAATATGGGCCGTTGAATATTCTTTCACTTAGAAAATGTGGTTTTTGACTTCAAACCCTTTGAAAACTTTAGAATATTTTTATCAGACAAATTTACTCTATCAAACTATAAGGTTGGATACTTTCAAAAAGAATCTTGAAGATTAGGAGATTTTATTAAAACGGTGATTTTTAGCGAAAACACTGGGTTCTTGAAATAGATTTCACTCCAAATTTTAATACCATGCTCAGTTTTTAATACTTGACCTACTGAACTAATTGTATCAATTTAGTGAGACCCTGAAATACCCCGATAAAAGAAAGGACATAGATGTAAATAGTAAAAAGAATAAACTAATATTATATTATAAAATAATATCAGAAACATGTGAAAGACGAGTTTAAAGCTACGGATGTAGCTTGTAGGTGTGTTGGAAGATTATAACACCGCCAATTGCCTATGCGGTTGGTGGTAGTTGGAATAGTAATTATAAAATATATAACAATAAATGCAGAGTTATTAAAAAACCTATAAACCTATGAATAGCTTCGGCAACCTGTATGATAAAAAAATTCATACGGCTGCCTATAAATAGGAGTAATCAGCGAGGAAGGCAGAAGGTAAAGAAAAAAGAAACTCTTCTGCCGTTTTGCTCCCTCTCTCTCTTTCAAAAAACAGCAAGTCCTCTCTCTCCTATTTTCCTCTTCTTTCTCTTGCTTTGGCCATACCAGCAACAGCCGAACGTTCGGGTTTCCTGAATCGGTTTAAGGGTTTTCAAATTTAGTCAATCTTATACAGAATTTTGCACCCAAGGTATCGAACTAATTCTATCTTTTATTTTTATTAACTTCATAGCAAATTAGGAGTAAATAGCTTAGTTGGGGTTCAAAGAAATGATATTTTAAAATGGAGGAAAAATAGATTTCCTCTTAAATTTAAATTTTACCCTCAAGATTCGTATTATTTTACGTTCAAAAATAATTTTTGACCCTAAGTAAAATCGGGGAAAAGATTAACCCCAGCTGACTATTGTGTGTTTATTTTTCCGCCTTGTGTGTTAAATTCCTATACTGTACCCTCTGGGCCACATTCTCAATACGTCTCCATGGTCCTTTCTCCAGAAGACAATACGAGGATGGGGCACTGAGTACTTTTATTTACTTTACTGTCTCTGTACCCTCTGGGCCACATTCTCAATACGTCTCCATGGTCCTTTCTCCAGAAGACAATACGAGGATGGGGCACTGAGTACTTTTATTTACTTTACTGTCTCTGTACCCTCTGGGCCTCTCACAATACGTCTCCATGGTCCTTTCTCCAGAAGACAGTACGAGAGAAGGCACTGAGTACTTTACATTTTTCATTTTATTGTAATGTTTTGGATGGCTGACAACTAACTTTCTGACATAAGTTAAAGGAGTAGAAGAGCCTAGGTGACTCACTACATATATCATGTTTTCTGGAAACATAGCACGGGGTTTGGGAAATTATTATGATATACTGACAAATAGAAAATTTATACATTTTACTCTATCTTACAGATTTTCTGTGAAAAACTCAACCGGAGAAGGTGAGGAGACTCGAACCAACACTTGTATTGTGTTATATGTTAAACCCACTAACACCAGACTGAAATGGGACCCATGGTCAATTAAAGATGGAAAAGGCTATATAGGTCCAGAATACGAGACCTGACACTGCCTACATGTAAGGGATGTAAATGTTCTAACTGTTTAGAACGTAGGCGTTAAAATGGTGTCGGGAGTCGAGGACTTGTAGTCTCTAACGCAGTATGGACCCATGGAGTGTCTGGGAATTGTCGGGTAAAAACTGGGTGAAGGCATTCGTGTTATTAAATCCAGTTTTATATGTTGTGTGATATTGATTATTTTATTGATCTCTTGTATTGGTATTTGATACACCAAATGGTAAGGCTGAAATATGGTGGCTCTCTCAGAATAAGTCCCTGTGTAAGGAGGGCACTGAAAATCATGCATTATCATGCATTTGACATTTGCATGTGATAATTATGTTTATAAGTTAAATCTGTGGAAGATAATAACTTTGTAAAGTTTGATATTTGCCGTTGGGATGTAATTGCTGAGATTAGCCGAATACCGTTTGCGAACCGCTGGGTTGGACGTGTTAGTAGGCTGTGGTCGACCGCCATCAACCGTTGGTGTTGGATGGGCTAGTAGACTTGGTCGTGGAGACCTTATGCACTTGCAAGTTGCTATATTATTTCCGTGGAGGAATTAATATTAGTTCTGGTTGGAACTTTAAATGGGGGCTGACCCCGGTGTTGTAACATGGCTGGGGACCGACCCCGGTGTTAACAATACAATTTGAATAAAAACCTTAGAAGGCGATCCTAGGGGGAAATTGGGTTAAGTGGATTAACCGCATTGCATTCATGAGACATGCATTATTTATTGTTTCATATAATATGTTGGATGTTATGGTGAAAATGAGTTAAGTGGATTAACTGCGTTTCATTTGTGGAACATGCATTGTTATTTATTCCATGAATATTGTATGTTGGATTTTATGGTGAGCTTTCCTCACTGGGCTAGTAGCTCACGTCCCTTACAATGCAGGGTATGGGCTGGAGGAACCAATGGTGCCTCGTTAGGAGTCGGAACTTGGGAATTGTCTGTGGTTTTCTGCACGTGGAAACCAAGCGTACCTTTGGCTATTTTGTGTGTTTTTATTATAAATATGTCTTATGTAGCCTAAGAAACTTATGTCTGTAAGTTTAATGTCGTATACATTATATCTACCATGTTTTCGTGCGTAACGCTGATGAGATAAATGAAAATATTCGTTGTGTGAAATGGGTTGTATATGGGAACATATGGTATATGTTTGAGTTCATGTGTGTAAAGCACGTGTGATATTTTCTAGGATCGGATTTTGGTAAACTTGAAGATCCAGCCCAGTTATGACGTTGGGTGATTAGAGTTTATTGTTTTTTTAAAAAAAAAATTAGTCGCGTTCCGGGCCCACATCTGGGTTCGGGGCGTGACAATTTTGCTCTCTTGGGAGATGGTGAATGATACTAGAGATTGTGTTAGATCAATGAAAAGAGCCTATAGGTCAGTCGCTAATGCTTATGTAACAACTCAAAATGTTGATTCATATCATGTCACTATCTCGAAAAAAGAAAAACAAAATTGTTGATATATATATATACCAATTGATCGGCCGTTGAGTTGTTGGGCATTGCTCTAAACTTCTTTTATGTTGATAGTTGAGCCTATATGAGGGATGGCCCGTACATGGCCCAATTATGTAACACCTCGGATTTTCAAGTTATAAATATTTATGGAAATTGCCATTTAATTTGTGAATTAATGGATATGGAGCTTAGATGGGTAAGGTGTTGGGTCAATTGCCCAATTAAGACCCAACGGATTGTGAATATGGTTCAATTGAATTAAATGGGTGAGATTTATTTAATTGGGTCAAGATTGTCAATTGGGTCAAATGCCCACTTGGGATCCAATGGGTCATGGTTGACTTGGTTGACCACCAAGTGAGTTCAAGCTTAATTAAATTGGGGCTGAATTAAGTTGGAAATGGAATCAAATAATTGAGTTGATTTTAAGTGAGTTAAGTGAGTTGAGTTAAAGAAACAAGTTGAGTGGAAGTTAATGGGACCTTAAATTTAAGTGAGTGGAGTGGGAAGGTGGAGAGATGCATTTCACAAAGACCAAAACAAGGCTACACGTTGGAGACATGGGAGTTTCATCTCATGGGATGAAACTCAAATAGATCATTAATGGGGAGGTGGACGGTTTTGTTGATGTTACACAAGGATACACAATGCACATGTTGGAGAGATGGAGGGTTTCCATCTTGAGGGTCAAACGGTGGGAGTGTTTCATCTCATGGATGAAACCTCCAAATGGAACATTAAGGAGGGAGGTGAAAGGGCATGGGAGTTACAAAAGGACATCACCAAAGGACACCACCTTTGGCCGACCCTCATTAATCAAGAAAAGACTTTGGTTTCAACTCACTCTCTCCCTCTCTCTCTCTCTCTTGGCCGAATCACTCCTCAAGACAAGAACAGTTAAGAGTATTTTCTTCTCACTCTCCCTCTCTCACTCAAGGCCGATCCCCTCTCATTGACAAAGGGAGAACACTTAGAGTTTTATCTTAAATCTTCTCTCTGTCTCCCTCTCTCAAACCTATACCTCTTGGCCAAACCACTCCTAGATATTTTATCAAGATCAATCTCTGCCAAGGATCAAGAAGGAAGGAAGAAGAGGCTAAGGAAGGAAAGGAGCAAGAAGGAGTGAAAGAAATCGGAGGAGTTGCGGAATTGGTAAGTAATTGATGAAATTATTAAGTAAGGTAGTGTTTCATGTATAAAAACCATTAAGGACAAAGGAAGGGCTGGATGAAGTTCAGCCATGATGTATGGCCAAACCCCATGAAGGAATACAAACATGGTTATATGATTTTCAAGAGGAAGTGATGAACCATAGGGTTTGGCCATGTTGTATGGCCGAACCCCATGGAAGGACATTAGTGATTTTTAATGATTTGAAGGATGAAGATCATAGATGTATGTATGAGAACCATCAGAGGATCAAACTATAGATGTATGATTGTTTTTAAAGTAAAAATGAGGAACCATAGGGTTCGGCCATGTTGTATGGCCGAAACCCATGAAGGGAGGTTATTGATTTTAAAAGGGTTTTTAAGCATGAAAACCATGGAGGTATATTGTTGATGTTTAAAGGGTTTTAATGGTGAGAATGATGGATAGTTGTTGGTAAATGTTGATGAATGGAAGAGGATGAAAATCATGCAAAAATGTTAGTGATTTTAAATAAGGTTTAAATGTTGTAAAATGATGACCTAAGTGTATGATTAAACCCCCATGGAGGGACTTGTTTATGGACTAAAATATTGTAAATGATTTAATGGAGAGCATGGAAATGAGACATCATGGGTTCGGCCATGGTGTATGGCTGAACCCCATGAACCATTTTAATGGGTCATTCATGGATCTATCATGTTTAAATGAATGGATTATCAAGTTAAGGAATAGAAGGAAATAATGGCCAAATAGTAAAATTAAAGGACCATGGGTTCAGCCATGGTGTATGGCCGAACCCCATGGGTTATGATGTTGGATATAGATTTGTATAAGTGGCCTAAATGTATGATTGAATCATGGAAAGAAAGGACCATGGGTTCGACCACGGTGTATGGCCGAACCCCATGAAGAATGTTTTGTGGATGTAGGGCTTCCATTAATGTAAAACTAATGAAATGATCTTGGACTTAATTTAAAGATCAAAGGACTAAAAAGAAAGACCCAAATCAAGTGAGTGAGATTCGGCCATGTAGTATGGCCGAACCCCACTAAGGTGAGCTTATGGACTTAGACATGATTGGAAATCAAATAGAACATGGGTTTGATTGATTGATATGTAATAAGGTAACAGGACCTCACAAGCGGTGTACGATCGTGAGCGGTTTCCGGACGAAAACGCAAGGACACTTTAGTAGTCATTGGTAGGATTCTACCTCTTTGAAACCATGGGACATGTAAAATGAATTTAGTTCATATTTTTGATGAGTTATTTTGTATCAAATGTTATGTTTCAAATATGGAATTTTTATGCTATGATTTATAATATTACATAGCATGTGGACATTTGCATCTCATGCATGGCATGGGAGGGATGATATGTAACTGGAGACCACACTCCGTCGAGGCGTCCGTAAAACAATTGTGGGGGTACCTTGATGTGCATAATCCATCAAGAGGTAACTGGAGTCCACGCTCCGTCGGGGCGTCCGTAAGGCAATCGTGGGGGATACCTTGATGAGAAGCTTTCCATCAAGAGGATAATATGTGTTGATGATATGGCTGATGGGTGGTGTAACACCCCGATTTTTCAATATATCCATATTTACCAAATTGCCATTGAAATGGTGAATTAAAAAGATATGAATCTTAGATGGGTAAATATTGTGTCAATAGCCCAATTATGATCCAATGGATCAAGGATAGAATTCGGTTGGAAATAATTGGGTATGTGTGATTAAATGGGTCAACTACCCAATTGGGACCCAATGGGTCATGGTGGACTTGTTTGACCAGTGGGTGAGCTCAAGTTTAATTGGGTTAGGCTGAATTGAATGGGAGTTCAATGGAGGATAAATGGGTAAGCTATGTGCAATTGGGTAAACCACATTTAAATGGATAATTGTCATTTAAATGGGTCATGGCGCTTAATTGGACCAAGAAGTTAAATGGCGACCCAATGGGTCGAGCTTGACCATGTTGACCATGTGGACCATCAAGTGAGCTAAAAGGTTGAGTTAGATTATGTTGAGTTGGGGCTGAATTGTGTTGGAAAGGAATCAAAATTGAGTTGACTCAAGTGAATTAAATGAGTGGAATTAAATGAGTGAGTTGAGCTAATGAGTTGAATGAGTTGGATTAGAAGTCATGGAGACCTTTAACTCAAGAGAGTCAAGTGGGAAATGTAACGCCCGCCCCTTTTCACTGAAAATCAGAGTCTATTTTTTTTTTTTTACATAAAAGTGACAAAGGGCACGGACGTCACGACGCGAGTTAAGTTCCGAGCTTCTAAAGCCCGACCCTTAACTGGCCAACCCTACGCGTGCGTGGAACATAAATCCACGAGTACGGTTCACGCGTAGAAAGAAAGCTAGTAGCACATAAAAATCAATGCGGATGATAATAGACACTATTCTACCAATTTTCAGATAGCAGGGAAGAGATATCCATTAAATTACTAAAATGCCCTCAACTGTACTGTCCAAAATAATTTATAAAACATAGCAAGACATCTAAGTTATTACATTTTTGACAAGCTAAATTATACAAATACACATTTTCCCAAAATAAACTTAAACAAAATAATTAGTCCGCCTTCCCAAGCTCCTAAGCTTGACTCCCGTCCTGTCCTTCCGTTCCGCCATCTCCTGCATCGTCAGCCAGGGTAGAAGCTGTAACGCCCCGCCCTCTTTTAGAATTTCAGAGTCTAATTTTTTTTTTTTTTAAATAAACATCGGAAGAGAGCGGGCGGCGTCACGACGCGAGTTAAGTTCAGACTACCCAAGTCTGAACCTTAACTGGCCACCCATGTGTACATGGAATAGACCATGATAGTGAATCACACATGGAACTAACATCAACATGCGGAATAATCTAGATAATTGCAGAATAGAAAGACGAGATAGCAAGTAATAGTCTTAAATATTAAATAACATAGATCAACCATCCACATGTTATTATCCTAATCAAACCAGAGCAACTAATTATTACATGTCCAACAATAGTATTCAAATGACAGTAATATAACGTAATCCAAAAATCCTCATTAAAGCACTTAGGCTCAGCTCCCTCCCGATCAATGACCTTTCCTTTCCCCTTGCTTGTACCTGCAATCTCCTCTGACGATAGAATTAGGGCGTTAGATCAACGCGCCAGTAGGTTCCCGAATCAGGGCTACCACATGTTAGCATATAAACATGCATATACATATCATAATACATGATCATCAAAACAGGTAAAAACAATGCTATGAAATATGCACATGCAATGAGCATCCCCCATCATGTACTTCCATAGCCATCACTTGACGTGCCTTGCACCGACAAGGTAAATTACAACACACCTTCATCTCTTCTATAAGCGATGTACATGTAATGAGCAACCCCCATCATGTACCATCGTAGCCATCACTTGACGTGCCTTGCACCGACAAGGTAAATTACAACAACATTCATCTTCTATACAATATGTACATGCAATGGGCAACCCCCATCATGTACAATCGTAGCCATCACTGTAGAACTTCATTCATTATCCCATGACTATGCATGAGATGCCAATGCCTGTATGCCATTTGTTAATGCATAATATATATTTGAAACACATATATTAAAACAAGAGTATCATAAAAACTGGGTAAAAACCGTGGTTACAAGTAGGTAGGAAACCTACTTAAACTTTGATTAAGTGTCCGTTCCTTTTTGAGCTTCACTCGGTCACGACTCGCACTTCCTTCAACTCTCGTCACCTTGTGATGTAACAATAAGTAAATCATTCTAATATTTAAATATCCATTCACATATAAGACCCAAACATCTTGTGGGGTTCGGCCATACCCATGGCCGAACCTTACCCACTTTAACTTGATCTCTTTGGTTTTGGATTAACACCATCCAAATGATTTATTAACACTTCAAACCAAATATCACTTGTATTTACAGCTTTGCCACTAGGCCAAGCCTTGTTTAATTTTCCTTGATAAACCATGGTTCATAACAAAACTACCTTGGTGGGGTTCGGCCATACTACTTGGCCGAACCTCACCTTTCCCATTTGAATCTCTTAATCCATTCCAATCACATTCCATGACCATTCAAATTACTTGGTTCATTTACATCATTCATACATACATCTCCCATTCATTATGAATTAGTACAAAGTCCATCAAATAATCTTTGGTGGGGTTCGGCCATACTACTTGGCCGAACCTCACCCTATGTATTTTCATCCCATATTCCCTTATCTATCATGCTTGATTGTTTACTGATATTAAATACCTATTATACATACATAATTCTTGAATCAAAGGCACGGATTCATTCAAAATCTCCACTATGTTCTTACTCCATATAACCATAAAACAGTCCATGGAGTTCTTTTGCTCAATGATTCCCTTATTTCATATACCAATTGAATACTACCCTTTTGCCATGTTAACCACATGGTTCAGCCATCCCATGGCCAAACCAAAACAGTAACCTTATCTCTTAAAAAAAAACTCCACAATTGGTATGGTTTTATCTCTCCAAAAACCATAACAATTTATCACACACTTTTATGGGGTTCGGCCATCCAATGTGGCCGAACCCTATGCCCATGTTATGGTCTTTCAAACATGCTTTAGGCCTTATCTAAACATGCAATATCAATATCATATTGCTGCCTTCATACCTCTTAGTAACCATCTAATTAAATTCATCCAAAAACAGCCCTTGAAAGTTCATGGTTTCCATGTTTCAAACACCTTAGAACCAACCATCATTTGCATGGGGTTCGGCCCTCCATGGTGGTGGCCGAACCCAATGCTATGTTTGCTGTTTTTGAACCTCATATAAACATGCATAAACAGTATACTAATATCAAGTTTTAACTCTCAAAGAAATCATCCAAAAACCAACATGATATCATGGGATTCGGCCATCCAAGATGGCCGATCCCCATGGTCCATCTTCTCCAATTTTACTCCACTGATTAGACCACATATCTTCAGCCTTTTCTGATATCCAAACCCATGTTTTAACCCTCTTTAAGTATGTATTTTAAATCTTAATAAAATATGTAAAAACAGTCCCCAAATGGATGGTTTTAAATTTCAAAAACCATAACCATTAACCAACTCTTTTCATGGGGTTTGGCCACCAAAGTGACCAAACCCAATGGTTCATTTCATTTCTTTTGACACCTTCTTCCATGTTTTAGACTCTTGATGCATTTGGCTATTCCAAGGCTGAATTATGCCATCCAAATCCAAGATTTAAAATCCTTTATCTTTCATCTAAACACATACAATTGTTCATCATTTTTGCATAGTTTTTAGCCTCCAAAAACCATCAAAATACCCAAACAAATGTCATGGGGTTCGGCCATCCAAACTGGCCGAACCCAATGTGATTTGTTTACCACTTAAGACAACCTTTAACCAAGGCTTAGGTCCTTGATAAAATCAGCCATTCCATGGCCAATTCATGTTCCACTTAATCTAACTTATTAAATAACATTGTAAGGAATTCTTACCAATTTCCTTTGCCTCTTGCTCCTTGCCTTCTTCCCTCTTGTTCCTTCCTTTCTTCTACTGTCTTGTGCTTGATCTAATGGTGAGAAAACACCAAGGTAAACTCGGCCAAGAGAGTGTGTTTTTCTTTTGAGTGAGGGAGAGAGATGAATTCTAAAACTTTTGCACAAGAAATTCGGCCAAGCATGGTGTTGTTTGCTTTTGCATTTTCAGCCACCAAGACTCCTCCACCCTCATAACTCAAAACGGTGGGCATTGGGTGCCATCCAAGGCACCCCTTGGCAGCTACCAATGCAGCCATTCACATCCCTAAGTAACCCACCTCAAACCCATGCACTTGTATTTAATATGTACCATGGAACTCACCAAAACAAGTCCCAACGTGTGGGACTTGTTTTGGCTGATTTGAGACCAGCTAAACTCCTCCAATTCCCCTTGGACTCACTGAATTTACAGCCCTTGAGTTTCCATTTTGACTCACTCAACTCAAGGTATTTTATTCCAACCCAACTCATCACATTTAATGCATTTCATTTAATGCATATGAGTTAACTCACCTTTTGATTTAATTCCAACTCACCTCCATCCCACTCAATTGATTTGAATCGTGTTTGAGCTCCCTTGAGGGTTCACACGGTCAACAATAGTCAACTCGACCCGTTGGGTCCACTTTTAGCTCCTTGACCCGTTTTGACAACATGACCCATTTATGGTATTTTGGTCATTTCCAATTGGTTTTTACATATGGATCAAGCCTACCCATTTTTCCTCCACTTGATTTCCAATCAAATAGGCTTAACCCCTTTTAATTTAAAATTACAAACGGTCAAATAACCCAGCAAGACCCGATGGGCCCCATTTGGGCCCTTTGACCCATTTAGCCATTTTTGACCCAATTGATGAAAATTACCCAACCAATAAAACTTAACATTCATAATATGCTCATATGATTTTATTTTGAGCAATGGGCCCCACTATTTCCTTACTTAACATGACAAAATAACTAATTTAACAACTCAGGGGCATTTTGGTAATTTTCCACTTCATTGAGAAATTGGGGTGTTACAATATAACCCTCTTTTTAAAATTTTCGTCCGAAAATCGACTGAAGTAGGGTTCTCAAATTAAATTACACAAATAACTCGGGGTGAGCGGTTCTCATCTCCGACTCAAGTTCCCATGTGGCCTCTTCATCACCATGACGGTCCCATACCACTTTTACGAACTGAATCGCTCTGTTTCGCAACACCCTTTGTTCGGTCTCCACTATCCTGACCGGCTTCTCGACGTACGTCACGTCGCTTTGTACTTCAATATCTTGAACATTTAAAACATGGGACGGATCCGGATTGTATTTCCTTAACATCGACACGTGGAACACATCGTGTAGAGCTGCTAATTGCGATGGAAGTGCTAATTGGTAAGCTACATCCCCCATCCTTCTTATGATGGAAAACGGTCCCACATATCTTGGCGACAGTTTTCCTTTCTTACCAAACCTCATATGTCCCTTCCGTGGTGAGACTTTTAGAAACACCAAGTCCCCCACTTCAAATTCCAAAAACCGTCTCCTTTTATCTGCATAACTTTTCTGCCGACTCTGTGCAGTCAGTAAGTGTTGACGTATCAACTTAATTTGTGCAGTAGTTTCTGCGACTAGTTCCGGTCCGATCAATGCAGGCTCACCTGCCTCTGTCCAACATACCGGTGACCTACACGGTCTACCATACAAAGCCTCGTATGGAGCCATTTGAAGGCTTGCCTGATAGCTGTTACTATACGAGAACTCCACCAGTGGTAAGTGGTCCTCCATCCACCCTTGAAATCTAACATACATGCTCTCAGCATGTCTTCCAAGGTCTGGATTGTCCTTTCAGATTGTCCATCAGTCTGTGGATGGAATGCGGTGCTCGTCAGTAGATCTGTCCCCATGGCTGATTGCATGCTTTGCCATACTCTGCCGGTAAAACGGCCATCTCTGTCCGATACTATCGTTCGGGGAATGCCATGTAGTCGAATGATCTCTTTAATATAACGCCGACCCAACGTCTCAGACGAATCCGTCATCTTGATAGGAATGAAATGTGCAGACTTGGTCAGCCGGTCGACTACGACCCAAATGGCGTCATTACCCTTTGAGGACCTCGGCAACCCAGATACAAAGTCCATGGAAATATGTTCCCATTTCCATTCTGGCACGGCTAAGGGTTTGAGCAACCCTGGTGGTTTTTGGTGTTCAGTCTTAACTTGTTGACAAGTTAGACAATGTGCCACGAATTCTGCCACATCCCTTTTTAGTCCATGCCACCAATAATGCCTCTTTAGATCGTGATACATTTTGGTGCTACCCGGATGAATAGAGAGCTTGGACTGATGTGCCTCAATTAGTAGCTCTTTCCTGCAACTCTGTGGCACATACGTTCTTCCCCGGAATAAAAGACCTTGTCCCGGTCGTAATTCCCATTCAGGTACAATGGTGCCAGTAGACATCTTGGCCCATATGTCCTCCACTTCCGGGTCTGCTCTTTGTTCTTGTTCAATCTTGGTGACTATATTGGACCGTATGATTAAATTGTGCAAAACTCCACGGTTTGTAATGTATAGATTGAACTCTCGAATGGTATTCAACATCTCCCACTCGGTTCTGATCAGACATGCCACGGATGCATGTGATATGCGGCTAAGAGCATCAGCCACCTTGTTCGCCTTGCCTGGATGGTATCGAAGCTCGAACTCATAATCCGCCAGATACTCCATCCATCTACGCTGCCTTTAGATTAAGCTCCTTCTGATCAAATAAATATTTCAAACTCTTATGATCAGAATACACTTCAAACTTCTCGCCATAAAGATAATGTCTCCAGCTTTTGAGAGCGAAGACCACTGCGGCTAGTTCAAGATCATGCGTAGGATAGAGGCGTTCATGTATTTTTAGTTGTCTTGAACCATAAGCCCACACGATGATCTTGACTAAGGACACACCCCAGTCCTTCTCCCGAAGCGTCGCATTCTACTTCATAACCTTTGCCCTTTTCCGGCAAAATCAAAACAGGAGAGGTTGTAAGTCTGTTTTTTAGCTCTTCAAACCTTTGGTTGCACAGATCTGACCACTCATACTTGACTCCTTTCTGAGTGAGTCGAGTCAATGGAGACGCTAATTTGGAAAAATCCATAATAAATTTCCGATAATAACCCGCCAATCCTAAGAAACTGCGGATCTCAGTTACGTTCTTTGGCGCTTTCCAGTCTTTCACGGCAGTCACCTTAGCCGGATCCACGGCTTCCTTCCTTAGATATAACATGTCCTAAGAAATTCACTTGAGATAGCCAGAATTCACACTTACTGGCCTTGGCATACAGTTTATTCTGCCTCAAAGTATTCAAAACTATCCGTAGATGCTTTGCATGTTCCTCCTGACTCTTAGAATAGATCAGGATATCATCAATGAATATGATTACAAACTGATCCAGATAGGGACGGAAGATTCTGTTCATTAAATCCATGAACACAGCCGGCGCATTTGTGAGTCCAAATGGCATGACCACGAACTCAAACAGTCCATATCGCGTCCGAAAAGCTGTCTTTTCTATATCTTCCTCTCTAACTCGGATTTGATGATAACCAGACATCAAATCGATCTTTGAAAAATGACTAGAACCCCTCAATTGATCAAATAAATCGTCAATCCTGGGTAGAGGGTACTTGTTCCGGACTGTTAACTGATTCAGCTTCCGGTAGTCCACGCACATCCGTAGTGAACCGTCCTTCTTCTTTACAAACAACACTGGTGCTCCCCATGATGACGTACTGTTCCGGATGCAACCCAGCCTAAGCAGTTCATCAATCTGCTTCTTTAGCTCCGACATCTCCGCTGGTGCCATCCGTAGTGTGGTAACGACACTGGTATTGTGCCAGGGTACAGCCTGATCTCGAAGTTAATCTCCCTCATAGGTGGTAAACCAGGGAGTTCCTTTGGGAACACATCCACAAATTCTTGTACAATTTCCGGAAGTTCAGTAACTGGAGCTTTGTTTATGGTGATATTATTCAATACCACGTGGTTTAACCCTTCCTGTAATCCACTTGTTTATCTGCACGAATATTGCTTGCCCTCGGGTGACTTAAATGTCACTCTTCGACCATAACAGTCGATGTTGGCATGAAACTTTGCCAACCAATCCATTCCGAATATAATATCATATTCTGACATGTCCAGCACTAAATAATTGAACTCAAATCTGAGTCCAGCTAATTCGGTGTTAACCGCAGTACAAATAAGTCCCAATGCCGAATCTCCGACAGGGGATACAATAGTAAGTTCTGTGGCTAATCTTTGAACTAATGTACCAGTAGCAGTAATAAACGATGCAGCTATAAAGGAGTGTGATGCTCCGGAATCAAATAGTGCATATGCATATGAGCTACTCACTACCGATACCTTGTATCACAGGATGATCCTCCTCTTCCTCTGGAGAAGTTAGAGTGAATAATCTTCCCGCTCCAGCAGGGTTAGACCTTCGACCTCCCCGGCCCTGCATTCTGCCTCCTCTGGAGTATGCCGGTCTAGCTGGCGGACGAAATGATCCTCTTGAGTTAGACAACCTGTTGAGCTTTGGGCAGTCCTTTTGTAGTGACCAGGTTGATCACAGTGAAAGCAAGTATTCACTCCTCGAGATGCTTGAGTGACCGCAACAGATTGAGTGGGCTGGTTGGGGCGAAAGCCCCCACTTGATCCAACAGACGGTGAGGGTCTGCTGAAGTTCGATCTGAACTTTTTGATGGGTTGGTACACACCCCTCCCACTTGGAGCTCGGCGGTTGTCAACTCTGGCAAATTCCGCCATTTCCTGTTCCACAATGGTGGCCCTGCTGACCACTTCTGCCGTGTGGCTGCTTTGAACACGGTTACCCTGGCCCTAATGTTTGGCCGTAACCCACGCTCGAACTTGCGAGCTTTTCGATATTCCGTGTCCACAATATAGTATGCATAGATTGACAGGCTGAGGAATTCCTGGTGATACTCAGCCACCGTCATTGAGCCTTGCACCAAAGTCATAAAGGCCTGAATTGTCGTTCTTTCTTCCTCTGGAAAGTAGCGCTAAGAATGTCGCTGAGAATTGCTCCCAGGTCATAGCAACTCCTTCTCTTCTTGGCACAAGTGCGTGCTGTTTCTCCACCACCTTCCACCATTTGGCAGCGTCATCTACCAGCTGTGACGTGGCCAATAATATTTTATGAGCATGACTCCTGATGTTCAGAAGAGTCAATATGTGGGAAATCTTCTCCAACCAGTTCTCGGCTCCGACTGGCCCTTCTCTGCCCTTAAAGTAAGGTGGCCGCTGTTGCTGAAAATCTCTGACCATGTTACGGTCATTATTTTCGCTCGTACTTCCCCCTCCGTTCAAATGTTGTTGGAGGACGGATGTAACCACAGCTTGCACCAAGCTGTGCAGTTCAGGAGGCACAAAGGGTACAGTCATGTTACTGTTCTCATCCTCCTGCATCGATATGACGAGTCATATCCCTCCTCTTCGTCCTGTTGATATGTAGGGTCACTCTCTTCTTCTTCCCGCCTAGAGTGGTGAGACTCTTCCTCACTGTGAGATCGTTCATGAACAGATCTCTCTTTGTCATGAACGGACGGCTCTTTCAGGTTCCGATGACGCCTTCTTGCGTCGGGGTACCACCTTCCCTTGTGGTGTGATAATGAGCACGTCATCCTTCTTTTTATCGTCCTGACGAGTCCTTCTCTTTGACACCCTCACCTAGTCCGATCTGTAAAACTTTCTCTTTTCCCTTCGGATCTTTTACCCTTTTTCTGTGGCGCCATTTATTCCTAATTCATGGAAACATCATAGACTTAGTTTCCATTAACAATATGCAACACATGCCATGAATCCTCATAAAAACATGAAATCACATATTTATATAAATTCAAACTGCATCTTTGTACAAAGGTGGGTAGGGTGAACAAACCCTATGTATAACAAAATATACCCCCTTAAAAATAACCCTCTTTTTAATACCCCTACTATTACTTCCTATCCTAGTCTTCCGTAGAAGACTCCGCATCAAAAGCGAACTTGAATCGGTTATCAGGACACGTCATCGCCGTGTGCCCCAATACTTCACATGTCGTGCAGGGGATTATTCCGGTCCTCCAATACAAGGACAATTAGTCCTCGCCTCTCCATGCCCGTGTAGTCCACAAACCGGACATACAACTCCCAATGGATGAGGACAATACAACCTGTTGTGGTCGTCCTGATTACACAACTCACAGGTATCATAGGGATCTACTTCCCCCGCCGATTCCAGTATTATAGGAAAGTCTTCCATCGGATCCTCATAAAAGAAAAATCCCAGATCCTCCTCCTCTTCTTCCTCAGAAGGTTCCACCATCCCAGGAATCATCCCTCAAATCCTCTGCAATAGGTGCTAAGTGCATCTCAACTTCTTCAGGAGGTCCCTCCTGAAGGTCCACTTGAGCTTCTACGTCGGTGTTGTTTAGAAGCAGATACCAAGTCTATGGGATGGCTAGGAGTTCCGCTGTGCCATTCCGAGTACTCCACATTACTCGACATATCTGTATCATATCAATAGAACACAAGCATATTTAACAACAATTCTAATAAACCAACCTTGGTTTTCAGGGGAATTTGATCAGGCATAAAGTCATGTACTTTGTTTGGGAAGATTACCAATTCAACATTCTCTGTTTTCTTTTGTTTCTGGGGAAATCTCTAATTTCCTATTGTCTGTTTTTCAGTGTGGGGATTTCAGGGGAGTACATCCTACCTTGCTACGTTTGATTTGTCCAATTATGATGACTGTACTTTACTTTGCTATCTTTCATTGTCGTTCTCAGATTGATTGTTCAGTCTGAGTCACTCGAAGTAAATTAATCCGGCCCCCAGGCAGCGGACTCCGAAGAGTCGGTCAGTTGGGATTCTTATCCGTCAGTGAGACATGAAACCGTCTTAATCTTACTTCGATGATTCAAACTTCCCGTTTCGCTCTGATACCAACTGTAACGCCCCGCCCTCTTTTAGAATTTCAGAGTCTAATTTTTTTTTTTTTTAAATAAACATCGGAAGAGAGCGGGCGGCGTCACGCGCGAGTTAAGTTCAGACTACCCAAGTCTGAACCTTAACTGGCCACCATGTGTACATGGAATAGACCATGATAGTGAATCACACATGGAACTAACATCAACATGCGGAATAATCTAGATAATTGCAGAATAGAAAGACGAGATAGCAAGTAATAGTCTTAAATATTAAATAACATAGATCAACCATCCACATGTTTATTATCCTAATCAAACCAGAGCAATAACTAATTATACATGTCCAACAATAGTATTCAAATGACAGTAATATAACGTAATCCAAAATCCATCATTAAAGCACTTAGGCTCAGCTCCCCTCCCGATCAATGACCTTTCCTTTCCCCTTGCTTGTACCTGCAATCTCCTCTGACGATAGAATTAGGGCGTTAGATCAACGCGCCCAGTAGGTTCCCGAATCAGGGCTACCACATGTTAGCATATAAAACATGCATATACATATCATAATACATGATCATCAAAACAGGTAAAAACAATGCTATGAAATATGCACATGCAATGAGCATCCCCCATCATGTACTTCCATAGCCATCACTTGACGTGCCTTGCACCGACAAGGTAAATTACAACACACCTTCATCTCTTCTATAAGCGATGTACATGTAATGAGCAACCCCCATCATGTACCATCGTAGCCATCACTTGACGTGCCTTGCACCGACAAGGTAAATTACAACAACATTCATCTCTTCTATACAATATGTACATGCAATGGGCAACCCCCATCATGTACAATCGTAGCCATCACTGTAGAACTTCATTCATTATCCCATGACTATGCATGAGATGCCAATGCCTGTATGCCATTTGTTAATGCATAATATATATTTGAAACACATATATTAAAACAAGAGTATCATAAAAAAAACTGGGTAAAAACCGTGGTTACAAGTAGGTAGGAAACCTACTTAAACTTTGATTAAGTGTCCGTTCCTTTTTGAGCTTCACTCGGTCACGACTCGCACTTCCTTCAACTCTCGTCACCTTGTGATGTAACAATAAGTAAATCATTCTAATATTTAATATCCATTCACATATAAGACCCAAACATCTTGTGGGGTTCGGCCATACCCATGGCCGAACCTTACCACTTTAACTTGATCTCTTTGGTTTTGGATTAACACCATCCAAATGATTTATTAACACTTCAAACCACTAAATATCACTTGTATTTACAGCTTTGCCACTAGGCCAAGCCTTGTTTAATTTTCCTTGATAAACCATGGTTCATAACAAAACTACCTTGGTGGGGTTCGGCCATACTACTTGGCCGAACCTCACCTTTCCCATTTGAATCTCTTAATCCATTCCAATCACATTCCATGACCATTCAAATTACTTGGTTCATTTACATCATTCATACATCTCCCATTCATTATGAATTAGTACAAAGTCCATCAAATAATCTTTGGTGGGGTTCGGCCATACTACTTGGCCGAACCTCACCCTATGTATTTTCATCCCATATTCCCTTATCTATCATGCTTGATTGTTTACTGATATTAAATACCTATTATACATACATATTCTTGAATCAAAGGCACGGATTCATTCAAAATCTCCACTATGTCTTACTCCATATAACCATAAAACAGTCCATGGAGTTCTTTTGCTCAATGATTCCCTTATTTCATATACCAATTGAATACTACCCTTTTGCCATGTTAACCACATGGTTCAGCCATCCCATGGCCAAACCAAAACAGTAACCTTATCTCTTAAAAAAAAACTCCACAATTGGTATGGTTTTATCTCTCCAAAAACCATAACAATTTATCACACACTTTTATGGGGTTCGGCCATCCAATGTGGCCGAACCCTATGCCCATGTTATGGTCTTTCAACATGCTTTAGGCCTTATCTAAACATGCAATATCAATATCATATTGCTGCCTTCATACCTCTTAGTAACCATCTAATTAAATTCATCCAAAAACAGCCCTTGAAAGTTCATGGTTTCCATGTTTCAAACACCTTAGAACCAACCATCATTTGCATGGGGTTCGGCCCTCCATGGTGGCCGAACCCAATGCTATGTTTGCTGTTTTTGAACCTCATATAAACATGCATAAACAGTATACTAATATCAAGTTTTAACTCTCAAAGAAATCATCCAAAAACCAACATGATATCATGGGATTCGGCCATCCAAGATGGCCGATCCCCATGGTCCATCTTCTCCAATTTTACTCCACTGATTAGACCACATATCTTCAGCCTTTTCTGATATCCAAACCCATGTTTTAACCCTCTTTAAGTATGTATTTTAAATCTTAATAAAATATGTAAAAACAGTCCCCAAATGGATGGTTTTAAATTTCAAAAACCATAACCATTAACCAACTCTTTTCATGGGTTTGGCCACCAAAGTGACCAAACCCAATGGTTCATTTCATTTCTTTTGACACCTTCTTCCATGTTTTAGACTCTTGATGCATTTGGCTATTCCAAGGCTGAATTATGCCATCCAAATCCAAGATTTAAAATCCTTTATCTTTCATCTAAACACATACAATTGTTCATCATTTTTGCATAGTTTTTAGCCTCCAAAAACCATCAAAATACCAAACAAATGTCATGGGGTTCGGCCATCCAAACTGGCCGAACCCAATGTGATTTGTTTACCACTTAAGACAACCTTTAACCAAGGCTTAGGTCCTTGATAAAATCAGCCATTCCATGGCCAATTCATGTTCCACTTAATCTAACTTATTAAATAACATTGTAAGGAATTCTTACCAATTTCCTTTGCCTCTTGCTCCTTGCCTTCTTCCCTCTTGTTCCTTCCTTTCTTCTACTGTCTTGTGCTTGATCTAATGGTGAGAAAACACCAAGGTAAACTCGGCCAAGAGAGTGTGTTTTTCTTTTGAGTGAGGGAGAGAGATGAATTCTAAAACTTTTGCACAAGAAATTCGGCCAAGCATGGTGTTGTTTGCTTTTGCATTTTCAGCCACCAAGACTCCTCCACTCCCTCATAACTTCTTGCTCAAAACGGTGGGCATTGGGTGCCATCCAAGGCACCCCTTGGCAGCTACCAATGCAGCCATTCACATCCCTAAGTAACCCACCTCAAACCCATGCACTTGTATTAATATGTACCATGGAACTCACCAAAACAAGTCCCCAACGTGTGGGACTTGTTTTGGCTGATTTGAGACCAGCTAAACTCCTCCAATTCCCCTTGGACTCACTGAATTTACAGCCCCTTGAGTTTCCATTTTGACTCACTCAACTCAAGGTATTTTTTATTCCAACCCAACTCATCACATTTAATGCATTTCATTTAATGCATATGAGTTAACTCACCTTTTGATTTAATTCCAAACACCTCCATCCCACTCAATTGATTTGAATCGTGTTTGAGCTCCCTTGAGGGTTCACACGGTCAACAATAGTCAACTCGACCCGTTGGGTCCACTTTTAGCTCCTTGACCCGTTTTGACAACATGACCCATTTATGGTATTTTGGTCATTTCCAATTGGTTTTTACATATGGATCAAGCCTACCCATTTTTCCTCCACTTGATTTCCAATCAAATAGGCTTAACCCCTTTTAATTTAAAATTACAAAACGGTCAAATAACCCAGCAAGACCCGATGGGCCCCATTTGGGCCCTTTGACCCATTTAGCCATTTTTGACCCAATTGATGAAAATTACCCAACCAATAAAACTTAACATTCATAATATGCTCATATGATTTTATTTTGAGCAATGGGCCCCACTATTTCCTTACTTAACATGACAAAATAACTAATTTAACAACTCAGGGGCATTTTGGTAATTTTCCACTTCATTGAGAAATTGGGGTGTTACAGAAGCAGGGCGTTAGAACACGCGCTCAGTAGCACTCCGAGTAGGGCTAGCACATGGATTAGTAATAACAGCATGCAGACAATATTATAGAAAAACCATGCACTTTGGGCAATGTCATGCAATGGGTGTTCTATGTTATGAATCCCACCCATCAATCTCATCCTCATTCTACAATGTCCCTTTTTCAACCATCCATAGTGTCCCAAATAAAATCCATACCATCATCGTGCTATGACCCTTTTGATGGAAAAACCTCATCAAGATGCGGTCCACACTAGGCATCCCCCCTTGATGGAAAAAACCATCATCAAGGTATCATAATTACAAGAGTCCCCCCTTGATGGCAAAGCCTCATGAAGGTATAATAGTACATATGTGAAATGTCCCCATGCTGTTTATCGGTCGCTCCGACGGAGCATGGACTCCGATTTCATTTCATCCTTCCCCTGTCATATGCCTCCCATGCCATGCATGAGATGTAGATGCCATATGTCATGTAATATATGAAATTCAATAGTAATAAAACCCATCTTAAAACAATTACAAGATTACCAACTAAATCAAAGGGAAACCATCCCACAATATTTAATCCAAAACCCATCATAAGCATTCACATAATTTCCAAAATAATTTAAAGGAAAACATCACAAGATGCATAATCCAAAACTCATCTTAAAGACAACCACATGCTTTCCAAAATAAATTAAAGAAAACATCACCCAATCCATGGCTTACAAAAATGTAGGAATCCTACCGAATACCAACTCGCGTCTTTATTTCCTTTTCGTCCGACAATCCGGCTACCGACTCGCGTACCACTCGCGCTATCCGGTACCTTATTAAATTACCAAATCAATCCAAGTTTTAATCATTTCCAAGCCCATAAATCATAACTTAGTGGGTTTCTTCATTTAAGCCCATATTTACCATTTTTGCCACTACCCTTCACATAAACAATTTTTCATTAATTCATGCCTACTTAAGCTCAAAATTTAATCCACAACTTAGGTCCTTAACTTAGGTCCATTATTGACTTACCAAAACATTAAAAGTTGTCATGTAATTAATCTAACCATTACTCATTTAAACCCATTCAAATCCCATACTTAATCACATATATACCCATTGACTTTAAACCCAAATTGATTTACAATTTGGGGCATGGGTTTGGCCATACACCAGGGCCGAACCCATGATGTTCCTTTCTCCATTTTTTTCTTGGGTCCAAAAACATCAAATTCATCAAATCTTTTCATGGGATTTACCTCATGCATTTTAACTACTATGAGTGCATTATTCATTCATTTCATTTGGAGACCACAAACACCATTCACCATTCAATTTAAATCATTCATTAGGTCATCCTAATGCACCCAAGTTCATGTCCAATATACATGGGGTTCGGCCATGTACTATGGCCGAACCCATGGTTCTTCAATGTGGCTAATAATTACCATTTTGCCACTTCACTTAAATAATTTTAATCATTTAATATTTAGATATTTAGGTTACTTTAATTTCCATTTATTTATTTAAATCACCTTTATATACCCATCCATGGTTGACCAATTCAACCATGGTGGTCGGCCCCACCAAACCTTGGCCCACACGCCACCTCACTTGATAAGGTGGAGGTGGGTCCTACTTGGCCCCACATTACCATGATTTAATTCCAAATAACTTAGGTGATTTAAATTCATTGAATTCACTCTAAGTGGATTACCATTGGGCCTATGGCCCAATTACATTTCCATCTAGCCCATTTACCTTAGAGCATAACCATCTTGATCCGTTGGGTCCCAAATGAGTATTTGACCCAATTTGACCATTCTTGACCCATTTAAATAAATTTAAATCCAAACCATAGTCTATTGGGCCACACTTGGGCCTTTATCCAAATTTTGGCCCATTTACCATTTACTCCACCAATTTTCCAATTTCCATCATTAAAATACATAATATTCACATTTATATTAATTCACAAATTCCGAGACCTTACAGGAAGATGAGGAGTTGTGTTGATTTTAAAGAGCCCAAAGCAAGACCCACACGTTGGTGGCATGGGCGTGGTATCCCATGCATAAAATTCAATGGAATGAGACAAGATTTACATTGGGAACTTAGAGGGTTTCCATCTCATGATGGGAACCCAAGGCCCAACGTTAGGGAGATGGAAGGATTGCATGAGCTTAAGCCAAGTGTCCCATAGTTAAGCCATGGGACTCCTTGGTTAGACCAATAATGATGAGGGTAGATGAGAGGTTTTGAGGGCTGATATACAAAAGAGATACACTACACCATTTGGCCGATTCTCCATCTCAAAGAAACTAGAGATTTTCATCTCTCTCCCTCTCTCAAAACCTACCTCCTTGGCCGAACCAGCACTTGGGATCTCATATTGATCAAGCACACAATCGACTAAAGGAGCAAGAAGGGAGGAAGGAAGGATCAAAGGAAAGAAGAGAGGCTAAGGAGATTGGTAAGTACATCATAATTTTTGTTAAATAAAATGGATAAGGGAGCATGATCCGGCCATTGTATGGCCGAATCTATCAAAGATTTAAACCATGGAAGATGATGTTTAAAAAGGGTAGAAACATGGATCATAGGGTTCGGCCACTTTGGATGGCCGAACCCCATGAAATGATTTGGTTATTTTGATGGTTTTTGAGAGTTAAAAACCATGCAATGTTATGGAGGTTTTTAGGTGTTTTAATTGGAGTTAAGATTGATGTTTTGGGTCGGCCATTGGATGGCTGAACGATATTATTATTATGGCTAGAGTATTGAGCATAAACCATATACAAATGATGGAATGATTTAGTCAAGAGAACCATAGGGTTCGGCTATGTGTATGGCCGAACCCCATGGACCATTTTATGGGTTATATGGAGTATGAATATGGTTAGAATTATTATTGGTTCTATGATGTTTTTAAGGGTTTAACATAGATGGAAAAATGATGTATTTAGATGGTTATTGTTTATCAAAAAGGATAGCAAATAGGAGCACCAGAACCAAAGTGGTGAGGTTCGGCCATGGTGTATGGCCGAACCCCACCAAGTGCTAAGTATGGTGTTTGGTTTTAAAAGGTTTTAAAAGATTTAAAATACTCTAATGGATGGAATTATGAGAACCATTCATAGATGGATAAATGCTTAGTTTGATGTAAGGAACTATAGGGTTCGGCCATACATAGAGTGACAATAGTGGATGGTTAAGGACTAGATAATTGAATGGATGGATTGATAATTAGTCTTAGGTATGAAGGATTAAAGGACTAACTTTAAGGTGGTGAGGTTTGGCCATGGGGTATGGCCGAACCCCACTAAAGTGGATTTATTATAGACATTGGTTACTAAGCAAAGGTTAGACCAATGGCAAAACCATAAATACAAGTCAAATTATGAATATGGAATGAATTGATCAAGGGACTTGAAAAAAGGGGCTCAAACCAAAATGGTGTGGTTCGGCCATGTTGTATGGCCGAACTCCACCAAGTGATGTTTTGTGGATTGAGGTTTTTAATAAATTATTTGGATGGTATTGATCCAAAACAAAGAAAGATCAAATCCAAAATGGGTGAGGTTCGGCCATGGGGTATGGCCGAACCCCACAAAGTGGTGTTTGGTCTTAGACTTAGTTTGAAACCATATGAGACGTGTTTGGCGTGCTGTCATATAAACAAGGTAACAGGACTTCTTGAACAGTGCTCGAATCGTGAACGGGTGATGGGTTAAGAAGAGCAGACGGTTTAAGTAACTTTTCTATAGGTTTCCTACCTCTTTGTAACCACATATTATACTTACTGTTTTTATGTTGATTTTGATGAGTTATTTGTGTTAAAGTATTATGTTTCAAATGGGATTTGAATGTTAAGATTTATTTACAAATGGTATGTACTCATTAACATCTCATGCATGGCATGGGGTGATGAATATGAATGCCGGAGCCCACACTCCGTCGGAATGTCCGTGATGCAACTGTGGGGCCTCCTTAAGTGATGAGAGTCCCACCAGGATGAATACCTTGATGATGAGAATCTCATCAAGAGGAAACGAATGAACACTGTGGGTTACCTTGATGATGAGAATCCCGTCAAGTGATGGCTACGTATAATTGTGATGGGTGGGACTCATTACATTTGCATACATACATAGCATTGTTTTTGTAAGTTTTGTTGATCATGTATTATTATGATATATGCATGTGTTATACTAACCTTGTGGTAACCTGTAACGCCCAGCCCTCTCCGAGAAATCAAAGCCTAATTTTTTTTTTTAAATTAAAACCGGACAAGGGCGGAGAGACGTCCCGACGCGAGTTAAGTTCGGACATCCAAAGTCCGACCCTTAACTGGCCACCCATGTGTGCATGGACTAAACCCACGAAAGACAAACCACACATGGAACTAAACAATGTCTTGCGGAATAAACTAGACTAACTGCGGAATTAGATTGAATAGATAGCAAGTACAAGTCTTAATTAATAAATAACTTAAACCAACCATCCATTGTTAATATCATAAACAAACCATAGCAATGTATCAACTTATTATATGTCCACAAAATATAACTCAAAAGACAGTAATAAAGAAATCCCAATCAACAATCAAGCGCTTAGGCTTGGCTCCCCCCCAGGTCCACCACCTTCTCTTTCCTTTTTCCATTTCCTGCATTATCCTCTAAGGATAGAATTAGGGCGTTAGATCAACGCGCCCAGTAGGATTTCCGATCAAGGCTACCACATGGTTAGATTATAAATCATGTATATATCAAATGTATGATTATCAAAAACATATAAAACTATGTTATGTATGTATGCAAATGTAATGAGCCCCACCCCATCACACATACATATAGCCATCACTTGACGTGTCTCATATCAACATATTAATCCTCCTGGCGGGACTTTCACCACCTAAGGAGCCCCCACAGTTGCATCACGGGCATTCGGACAGAGTGTGGGCTCCGGTATCTATAATCATCTGATAATCCTCCTGGCAGGAACCCTCATTGCCTAAGGAGGCCCCACAGTTGCATCACGGGCATACCGACGGAGTGTGGGCTCCGGTTTCTACAATCATCATCCCATGTCCATGCATGAGATGCCAATGTATATATAAAACATGTAAATAATATCCAAAAAACCAGTAAAATAGAACATGAGTCTCATAAAAACCAAGATAAAACTGTGGTTACAATTAGGTAGGGAACCTACTGAAGATTCACTTCAGTGTTCGTTCTTTCTTTAGCGTCACTCGTTCACGGCTAGCGTGCCGTTCAAGCAAGTCTCGATACCTTATTTACATAGCAGCAAATCAAACATTCATCCATGTAATTCCAACTTGGTCTAAGTCTCAAAAATGCACTATGTGGGGTTCGGTCATACCCCATGGCTGAACCTCACCTATTTACCATTTGGTCTCTCTTTCATTTAATCCTTATTAAACATCATATACCACAAAAATACCTTGGTAGGGTTTGGCCATACAGCATGGCCGAACCATGCCACTTTGGTTTGGGTCCATACATCCACTCCTATGATCATTCCATCTTTGATCATTTCATCCATAATTACCATTATGCCATTGAAACTAACCTTTTCCTTAAACATCAATAACCATAACTAAACCACCTTGGTGATTCTTAAATCAAAAGCATAAACAAATCATAGTTTCCAATGGGATTTAATCCAATCATACCATCCGAAATTAGTCCATGGGGTTTGGCCATACACATGGCCGAACCCAATGGTTCTCTTGATTCAATTAGTCCATCATCTAACCCTGATTTAAATCAGCAACTTAACCACAACATTAACATGGTTCAGCCATATATTGGCCGACCAAAAACAGTAAATGTATCTTCATTTAAATCACATAAAAACTCCATGGTAATGTATGGTTTTTATCTCTCAAAACCATCATCATTAACCATAAAATTATCACACCATTTCATGGGGTTCGGCCATGCTCATTGGCCGAACTCTATGGCCTTTGGTTTGAACCTCTTAGACATTCATCTTATGTCTAATTTAATCTTCCAAAACAGTACATCATTTGCATGGTTTTAACTTACAAAAAAACCATCAAAATTCCAACATCATTTCATGGGGTTGGGCCATCCAAGGTGGCCGAACCCAATGATCCCTTTCATCATTTTATACCCAAGGTTTAGACCCATGATACATTCAGCCATTCATGACATCCAAATCCATGTTTTAAACCTTTTTAAAACATGCATTTTAAATCTAGTAAAAACATCTAAAACAGTCCCACACTTGCATGGTTTCAAGTTACAAAAACCATCAAAACCAACCAATTATTTCCATGGGGTTCAGCCCTCCAAGGTTTTATAATATTTAAACCACCATTACCCAAGGTTTAAACCTTGATGCATTCGGCCATACCCATGGCCCAAAACATGTTCCATTTGTCCCATCTTTTTAAACAAAAATCCATGGAAAATACTTACCAAATTCCTAGCTTTTCTTCTTGCCTTTGCTCTTTACTTCCTATCTTTCTTAACCTCCCTTCCTTTGCTGGTTTATGCTTGATCAATTGGTGCAAACACCACTGCTGGTTCAGCCAAGAGAAAGAGTTTGGAGAGAGGGAGAGAGATGGAGATTCTTAAGATTTTCTATGTGAAAATCGGCCAAATGAGGTGGTCTATCTCTTTTGTAATTCAGCCACAAAATCCATTCATTTCCCTCATAACTTCTTAACAAAATCGATGGGTCATTGGGTGCCATCTAAGGCACCCCTTGGTACCAACAGTCACCACTCTTGGCATTAGCCATTGCACCCATTCAATTCTCCATTAAATCTTACCTCATTTCCATACAACCCATTTAACATATGCATGGGTATCGCCATTACAAGTCCCCAACGTGTGGGACTTGTTTTGGTTTGTTTGAGACCAAGGCACTCTCCATCTTCCCTTCAACTCACTCATTTTTATAGCCCCTTTGATTTCCATTTTTGACTCACCCAACTCACAAGTCCAACTCACCACATTTAAATGACACTCATTTAATGCACTTGAGTCAACTCATTCTTAATTAAAACTCACTCCAAATCAATCCAACTCGAGTTGCACTAACTAATACTTGAGCTCAATTGAGGGCCCACATTGTCATCCGTGGTCAACCCGACCCATTGGGTCCCCAATTAGCCCTTGACCCGTTTTCACGCCATGACCCAATTATGGGTGATTTAGCCATTTTTAAGTGGTTTTCACATGTGCATCAAGCCTACCCATTTTTGCTCCACTTGATTTCCAATCAATTCAGCTTAACTCCATTTAATTTGAGCGCACACAATGGTCAAATAATCCCCTATGACCCATTGGGTCCAATTGGGCCCTTTGACCCATTTAACCATTTTCGACCCAATTGTTGTACATTATCTGTTCCCTTCAATCTAACCCTTATAATATGCTCTTAGGATCTTAGTTTGAGCAATGGGCCACACCATTTCCTTATTTAACATCACAAACATTTAATTTAACAAACCAGGGGCATTTTCATAATTATCCATTTCATTGAGAAATTGGGGTGTTACAATATAACCCTCTTTTAAAAAATTTTGTCCTGAAAATCGAGCGAAGTAGGGTTTCAAATTAACTTTGTAAATAATTCGGGGTGAGCTGTTCTCATCTCCGACTCAAGTTCCCATGTGGCTTCTTCAACACCATGTCGGTCCCATACCACTTTTACGAACTGAATCGCTTTATTTCGCAACACCCTTTGTTCGATCTCCACTATCCTGACCGGCTTCTCGACGTATGTCATGTCGCTTTGCACTTCAATATCCTGGACATTCAAAATATGGGACTGATCCGGATTATACTTTCTTAGCATCGACACGTGAAACACATTGTGTAGAGCTGCTAATTGTGAAGGGAGTGCTAACTAGTAAGCTACATCCCCCATCCTTCTTATGGTGGAAAACGGTCCCACATATCTTGGCGACAGTTTCCCATTCTTTCCGAACCTCATATGTCCCTTCCGTGGCGAGACCTTTAGAAATACCAAGTCCCCCACTTCAAATTCCAGAAATCTTCTCCTTTTGTCAGCATAGTTCTTCTGCCGACTCTGTGCAGTCAATAAGTGTTGACGTATCAACTTAATTTGTGTGGTAGTCTCTGCGACTAGCTCCGGTCCAATCAATGCAGGCTCTCCAGCCTCTGTCCAACACACTGGTGACCTACACGGTCTACCATATAAGGCCTCGTATGGAGCCATATGAAGGCTTGCCTGATAGCTATTATTATAAGAGAATTCTACCAGAGGCAAATGGTCCTCCCATCCTCCTTTGAAATCTAACGTGCATGCTCTCAGCATGTCTTCCAGTGTTTGTATCATTCTCTTCTACTGTCCGTCAGTCTGTGGATGAAATGCTATACTTGTTAATAAATTTGTCCCCATAGCTGACTGCATGTTTTGCCATACTCTGCCGATAAAACGGTCATCTCTGTTAGATACTATCGTTTGGGGAATGCCATGTAGCCGAATGATCTCTTTAAAATACCGCCGACCCAACGTCTCAGATGAATCCGTCATCTTGATAGGAATGAAATGCGGGGACTTGGTCAGCCGGTCGACTACGACCCATATGGCGTCATTGCCCTTTGAAGATCTCGGCAACCCTGTCACAAAATCGATGGAGATGTGCTCCCATTTCCACTCTGGCACTGGTAAAGGTTTCAGTAAACCTGGTGGCTTTTGATGTTCCATCTTGATTTGATGGCAAGTTAAACAGTGCGCCACAAATTCCGACACATCCCTTTTGAGTCCGTGCCACCAATAATGCCTTTTCAGATCGTGATACATTTTGGTGCTGCCGGGATGAATGGAGAGCTTGGATTGATGTGCCTCAATCAGTAGCTCTTTCCTACAACTTTTTGGCACATATACTCTTCCCCAGAATAAAAGACCCTGTCCCGGTCGTAATTCCCATTCCGGTAAGACTACACCAGTGGACATCTTGGCCCATATCTCTTCCACCTCCGGCTTTATATGTTGCTCTTGTTCAATCTTGGTGACCATGTTAGATTGTATAACCAGATTGTATATGGTCCCACGGTTGTTGTAATAGAGTTTAAACTCTCGGATGGTATTCAACTCTCCCATTCCGATCTGATCAAACATGCCACAAATGCATGTGGTATACGGCTGAGGGCATCTGCTACCTTGTTTGCCTTGCCTGAATGGTATCGAAGTGTAAACTCATAATCTGCAAGATACTCCATCCATCTACGCTGCCTCAGATTGAGCTCCTTCTGATCAAATAAATATTTTAAACTCTTATGGTCAGAAAATACCTCAAATTTCTCGCGGTAGATGTAGTGTCTCCAACTTTTGAGAGCGAAGACCACTGCGGCTAGCTCTAAATCATGTGTGGGGTAAAGACGTTCATGTATTTTCAACTGCCTTGAACCATACGCCACCACACAATTACTCTGATTGAGTGTACATCCCAGTCCCTCACCCGAGGCATCGCAATATACCTCGTAACACTTGCCACTTACCGGCAAAACCAAAACAGGGGCAGTGGTAAGTCTTGTCTTCAGCTCTTCAAACCTTTGATTACACAGATCTGTCCACTCGTATTTGACTCCTTTCTGAGTGAGTCGAGTCAATGGAGACGCTATTTTGGAAAAATCCATGATAAATCTTTTATAATAACTAGGAAATCCCAAGAAACTACGGAATTCGGTTACATTCTTGGGCGCTTTCCAATCTTTCACTGCCTCAACCTTAGCCTAATCCATGGCTATACCTCCCTCGGATATAACATGTCCCAAGAAATTTACTTGAGATAGCTAGAACTCACATTTACTGGCTTTGGCATACAGTTTATTCTGCCTCAAAGTATTCAAAACTATCTGTAGGTGCTCTGCATGTTCTTCCTGACTCTTGGAATAGAACAGAATATCGTCAATGAACACGATTACAAACTGATCCAAATATGCACGGAAGATCCTGTTCATTAAGTCCATGAACACAGTTAGCGCATTTGTGAGTCCAAATGGCATGACTACGAACTCATATAGTCCATACCGCGTCCGGAAGGCTGTCTTCTCTATATCTTCCTCCCTAACCCGTATTTGATGATAACCAGACATCAAATCACTTTGAAAAATTGCTGGAACCCCTCAATTGATCGAATAAATCATCGATCCTGGGTAGAGGGTACTTGTTCCGGACTGTTAGCTGATTCAGCTTCCGATAATCAACACACATCCGAAGTGAACCGTCCTTTTTCTTCTCAAACAGCACTAGTGCTCCCCATGACGATGTGTTGTTCCGGATGCAACCCAGCCTAAGCAGTACATCGATCTGCTTCTTTAGCTCCAACATCTCTGCTGGTGCCATCCGATAGTGTGGTAACGACACTGGTGCAGTGCCAGGGTAGAACTTGATTTCGAAGTTAATCTCCCTCATAGACGGTAAACCAGGGAGTTCCTTTGGAAACACATCCGTAAATTCTTTTACAATTGCCGGAAGTTCAGTAATTGGAGCTTTATTTATGGTGATATTATTCAATACCACATGGTTCAACCCTTCTTGTAATCCACTCTGTTTGTCTGTACGAACTACGTATTGTTTGCCCTCGGGTGACCAAAATGTCACTCTTCGGGGATAACAGTCAATGTTGGCCTGGAACTTAGCCAACCAATCCATGCCGAATATTATATCATACTCAGACATGTCAAGCACCAGATAGTTGAACTCAAATATGAGTCCAGCTAATTCAGTGTTAACCACCGTGCATATAAGTCCCAGTGCCGAGTCTCCGACAGGGGACACAATTGTGAGTGTTTTGGCTAATCTTTGAAACTAGAGTACCGGTAGCAGTTATAAATGATGCAGCTACGAAGGAATGTGAAGCTCCTGAATCAAATAGTGCATATGCATAAGAACTACTCACTACTGCCATACCTTGTATTACTGAGTGATTCTCATCCTCTGGGGGTGCTAGAGAAAATACTCGTCTAGCTCCAGTAGGATTAGGCCCTCGACCTCCCCGATTGTGCATTCTGCCTCCTCTAGAGTTTACCGGTCTGGCCGGCGGATGGAATGATCCTCTGGAGTATGACAGCCTGTTGAGTTTTGGGCAGTCCTTTTTGAAGTGACCAGGCTGATCACAATGGAAGCAGGTGCTACCTCCTCTAGAAGCCTGAGAGACTGCTACGGATTGAGAAGGCTAGTTGGGGCGAAAGCCCCCAGTAGATCCAACAGATGGTGAGGGTCTGCTAAAGTTCGGTCGGAACTTCTTGTTAGGCTGATACATACCCCTCCCACTCGGTGCTCGACGATTGTCAACTCGTGCAACCTCAGCCAATTCCTGCTCCACAATGGTGGCCTTGCTGACCACTTCCGCCAACGTGGCTACCTTGAACACTGTCACTGTGGCCCTAATGTTTGGCCGTAGACCACGCTCGAGCCCGCCGATACTCCGTGTCCACAATATAAAATGCATAAATTGATAAGCTGAGGAATTCCTGATGGTACTAAGCTACTGTAACACCCCGCCCTTTTCACTCTAATTTTCAAAGTTTATATTTTTTTTAATAATAATCAAGTGATCGGGGCGGAGTGTCAGGACGCGAGTTAAGTTCGGACTTCTAAAGTCCGACCCTTAACTGGCCAAGCCCATGTTCGTATGGATTAAGTCCATAAAAATGATTCACACATGGTACAAATACAACTTGCGCAATTAACTTAATCTTAATCTAACTGAGGTTATAATAGAACCTATGACTATTCCAATTTTCCATTCTTAGATAACAAAGTACAAGATCTTATTCTCCAAAATTACTAAATAATATTAATCTACCATTCAATCCAACCATCCAAAATAAACCAATCCATAGCATCTACTTAAGTACTTATTATATGCCAACAAATCTAGTTACCAAATTACATTGTCCAAATAATTCAAATAAACAAATCCATAAATAGTCCATTCAAGTCCATTCAAAGTGCCCAAGCTCCTATACTTGGTTTTCTTCTCGATCCACGTTCTTCCCTTTCCCTGCGTCATCCATTAAGGATATAGATAGGGCATTAGATCAACGCGCCCAGTAGTGTTTCCGAATAAGGCTACCACATGGTTAGTCAAAAACATGCAAATAGTATAATAATAATACATGTGTGACAAAATTCCATAAAAAAAAACATGCTATGTATGAAATGAACATGTAAGAGTCCCACCCATCACCATTCAACATAGCCATCACTTGATGGGATTTTCATCGTCAAGGTAATCCACAGTGGTCTTTCGGACGCCCTGACGGAGTGTGGCCTCCGATTACAACACCATCCTCCCATGCCATGCATGAGATGTCTATGCAAACATATCATTTGTAAATATAACATTTCATTCAAATAACTTATTCAAATAAACATAAAACAGCGAATAAGATATGTGGTTACAACAAGGTAGAAAACCTACACAATGATCACTTAATTTGACCCTTCTCTTGAACCGTCTCCCGTTTTCAACTTGTACACCGTTCAAGCAAGTCTCGATACCTTATTTACATAGCAGCAAACCAAACATTCATTATGTAATTCTAACTTGGTCTAAGTCCCAAAATGCACTATGTGGGGTTCGGCCATATACCCCATGGCCGAACCTCACCTATTTACCATTTGATCTCTCTTAATTTGGATTAACACCATCCAAATAATTTATTGACAACCTCAATCCACAAAATATCACTTGGTGGGGTTCGGCCATACTACATGGCCGAACCACACCATATTGGTTTGGGTCCATACATCCAATCCCATGATCATACCATTTTTTATCATTTCACCAATAATTACCTTTATGCCATTGCTACCAATAAATAATTTTACTAACTTTAAAAACAAGCGATCCTTTTCATGAAATGGATTCATAAAGCCCATGGTCATGGTCCATGGGGTTCGGCCATACATATGGCCGAACCCTATGGCTTTTCCATTTAAACCTCCATGTCCTAACTTAGCCATAGTACCCCATAGTTCGGCCATGAATTGGCCGAACCATGACTTGTCCAAATGCTCACTTGGTACCCTTTTTAAACACCTCATATTGTTCCATAATATTCAAACTTGAAACCTTTTGATTCCACCAAAACAGTCCATAAAAATGGTCCATGGGTTCGGCCGTACACATGGCCGAACCAATGGTTCTCTTGATTCAATTGGTCCATCATCTATCATCTTTGATGGCTAATTAATTTCTTATATTAAGTCCATATATAAACCTATCTTATTCTTAAATCAAAGCACATAATGATTACATAATATCCATCCTACACTTAACCCAAATAACCATAAAAAACAGTCCATGGGATTAGGCCATACACATGGCCGAACCCCAAGGTTTCCTTGATGTAAACCCTCTAATATTTGTCCATAATTTTTTATCAGCACTTAGCTTAATAACCACATAATTCAGCCATGTAATAACTGGTCAAAATCAGTGACCTTATCTCCCTTTAAAATCCTTTAAAAGAACTTCATTACATAATATGAATTTCATCTCTCAAACACCATACAAATCACCAAGTTTGCCCATGGGGTTCGGCCATCCAAAGGGCCGAACCCTATGGTCCATATTTTACCACTTTTAAAGATCATCATCCTATATTTAAACTATTGATGGATCTGGCCATACGATGGCCAGATCTCATTTTCTTAACCAATCTATTAAATAAGGGTTCAAAATGCACTTACGAATACCGCGTCTCCTTCGGTTCTTTTGACTCCTTTCTTGACCCTTTATTTCCTTGACCTCTCCTTCTCTCTTACTGTTCTTTGGGCTGAGACTGATCTTGTTGCATGCTCCTTGAGATAATTCAGCCAGATGACAAGGATTTGAGAGAGAGAGAGAGAAAATGGAACTTTGGTCTTGAATGAAATTGATAACCTTGTTGCCAAAACCCTTTTGCTGATTTTTATCTTGATGAAAGGATTACCCAAGAACTAATTGAAATGAGCAACCAGCTGCTGCTCTTGGTTTAGAAAGATAGAGGACGTCCAAGAGAATGAGAGAGAGAGAGTTGGAGATCCAATTCTTTGTTCCAAAAATGGGGTGGTTGGCCAAAGTGATGGGTTTTGATTTAATCCTTGTGTAACTCCCATTGCCTTAACCCAAAATCCTTTATGTTACTTGGGAGTTTCATCTATGAAATGAAACTCCCCAGCCCTCCAACGTCTCCCATGCAAGGTCTTGAGTAACCTCCTCAAATTCCATTCATTTCCCATCTAGAAGTTTCATCCAAAAATGTGAAATACCCATGAGCCCCAACGTTGTAGCCTATAATTTTGAATTTGAAAAGCCATAACCCTTATGTAACTCCACCTCCCTTAATTCTCACCAATACGCCATGTGGGGGGTTTCATGCATGGAATATAGCCTACATATTATCCAACGTGCATATGGATTAACCCTTGAAATATAACTCTCATTTGTTTAATACTTCCCTTGGGGTTTCATTTTTTTTTAAATGAAACACACTATGTTCCAACGACTCTATGCATGTCCTTGTGGTTTAAATCTTCCCCTTATTCATCTCTCATTAACAATTCAAATTGGAGTTTCATCTTAAGATGAAACTCTTCCCCTCCTCCAACGTCTCCCATGCAACTTCAAAATGTAACTCTCATTTCATTCATCACTTAGATGGGAGTTACATGCATGGTAAAGCCTCCCATGCAGCCAACGTTTTTATTGTGTTAAAACTTACAACCAGCCCACACCACCATCTTACACACACTTCACTCATTAAAATAATTATTCCATCTACCTCATTTATTTAACTCACCCAACTCAACTCATTCATTGAATATAACTCAACTAATAAATTCAACTCAACTAAACCCATCATTCATTTAAACTCAAACCAAACTCAAGCAATTAATAAACTTAAAATAACTAAGCTTGAACTCAATCCATGATTAATCATGCCATTCACGACCCATTGGGTCCCATTTAGCCATTTTGACCCATTTGACCCAATTACAACTCTTGACCCATTTGAGTCCATTTCATCCATTTATTTGCCTTGTAAATAAAACTACCATCCTTTGGGTCTTGATTGAACCATTGACCCATTTAAATACAAATCACATATATCACAATGGCAATTCCGTAAATATGAATAAATTCATATAAATTGTTATCTTTGAAATTCCAGGGTGTTACAGCTACTGTCATCGAACCTTGCACTAATGACAAAAATGCTTGGATCTGGCGTTCATTTTATTCTTCTGGGAAGTAGTGATCTAAGAACGTCGCTGAGAATTGCTCCCAAGTCATAGCAGTCCTTTCTCCTTCTGGCACAAGTGCCTGCTGTTTCTCCACTATTTCCCACCATTTAGCAGCGTCATCTATCAGCTATGACGTGGCCAATAGGATTTTGTGAGCATGACTCTTGATATTCAAAAGATTCAATATGTGAGAGATCTTTTTCAACTAGTTCTCAGCTCCGACAGGCCCTTCTCTCCCCTTGAAGTAAGGTGGGTACTGTTGTTGGAAGTCTCTGACCATGTTCCGATCATTAGTCTCACTCGTGCTTCCACCTCCATTCATATGTTGTTGGAGGACAGAAGTAACTACTGCTTGTACCAAGCTCTGTAGTTCATGCGGCACATGTGGTATAGTCACGTTGCTGTTGTTGTTTCCTTCTTCCTCCCGTCGATATGAAGGGTCACTATCGTCCTCTTCTCGTCGTGAATGTTGCGATTCTTCCTCATTGCATGATCTTTCATGAACTGATCTCTCCTCATCATGAACTGACTGCTCCCTGTCATGTATCGATTACACCTTCTTATGTACAACCTTCTCACGTTGAGGTACCACTTCCCCTTGTTGCGTGATTATTAACACTTCCTCCTTCCTTTTACCGTCTTGTCGGGTCTTCCTTTTTGAAGCCCCTTCGCCAAATCCAATTTGCAATACTTTTTCTTTTCCCTTCGGATTCTTTAAGATCTCTTTCTGTGGCGCCATTTCCTCCTAATTCATGGAAACATCATAGACTTAGTTTCCATCACAACATAAATTAAATGCCATAAATCCTCATAGAATCATAAAATCGCATACTTTATATAAATTCATAATTCATCTTTGTACAAGGGTTGATAGGGTAAAACTAACCCTTAAATTAACAAAATAAACCCTTACAAAATATTTCCCTTTCCCAAAATTTTCTTTCTACCTCTTAACCTAGTATTTCGTAGAAGATCCTACATCATCAGCGAACCTGAAGCGATTATCAGGACATGTCATTGCCACGTGCCCCAATACTCCACATGTCACGCAGGGTATTACCCCTGGTCCTCCAATATAAGGACAATTAGTCCTTACCTCTCCGTGCCCATGTAGTCCACAAACCGGGCAAACAATGCCTAGAGGATGAGGACAATACCTACAGTTGTGCTCGTCTTGGTTGCACAACTCACACGTATCGTAGGGATCTATCTCCCCAACCGATTCCATTATTATAGGAACATCTTCCATAGGATCCTCCGAAAAAGGTGCTAGATCCTCCTCAATTTCCTCGAGAGGTTCCATTATCCAAGGAATAGCTTCCATAAGATCCTCTAGTAATGGTGCTAAGTTCAATTCATCCTCCTCGGGAGGCCCCTCCTAAAAGTCCACGTTAACTTCCACGTTGGAGTTGTTGGAAGCAGACACCAAATCTACGGGATTGCTAGGGGTTCCGTTGTACAACTTCGAATACTCCACGTTACTCGACATATCTGTATCATATCAGTAGGACACAAGAATATTCAACAACAATTCTAAATAAACCACTCTTGGTTTTTGGGGGAATTTGGTTATGCATAATATCATGTACTTTGTTTGGGAAGATTACCAAATCATCACTCTTTGTGTTCTTTTTGTTTTTGGGGAAATCTCTAAATTCCTATTGTTTGTTTCTCAATGTGGGGATATCAGGGGAGTGCATCCTACTTTGCTATATTTGATATGTCCAGTTATGATGACTGTACTTTACTTTGCTATCTTTCATTGTCGTTCTCAGATTGATTGTTAAGTCTAAGTCACTCGAAGTAAATTAATTCGGCCCCCAGTCAGCGGAATCCGAAAAGTCGGTCAGTTGGGATTCTTATCTGTCAGTGAGACATGAAACCGTCTTAATCTTACTTCGATGATTCAACTTCCCGTTTCGTTCTGATACCAACTGTAACGCCCCACCCTCTCCGAGAAATCAGAGTCTAATTTTTTTTAAAAAAATTAAAACCGGACAAGGGCGGAGAGACGTCACGACACGAGTTAACTTCGGACTTCCAAAGTCCGACCCTTAACTGGCCACCCATGTGTGTATGGATTAAACCAACGAAAGACAAACCACACATGGAACTAAACAATGTCTTGCGGAATAAACTAGACTAACTGTGGAATTAGATTGAATATATAACAAGTACAAGTCTTAATTAATAAATAACTTAAACCAACCATCCATTGTTAATATCATAAACAAACCATAGCAATGTATCAACTTATTACATGTCCACAAAATATAACTCAAAAGACAGTAATAAAGAAATCCCAATCAACAATCAAGCGCTTAGGCTTGGCTCCCCCCCAGGTCCACCACCTTCTCTTTCCCTTTTCCATTTCCTGCATTATCCTCTAAGGATAGAATTAGGGCGTTAGATCAACGCGCCCAGTAGGATTTCCGATCAAGGCTACCACATGGTTAGATTATAAATCATGTATATATCAAATGTATGATTATCAAAAACATATAAAACTATGTTATGTATGTATGCAAATGTAATGAGCCCCACCCCATCACACATACATATAGCCATCACTTGACGTGTCTCATATCAACATATTAATCCTCCTGGCGGGACTTTCACCACCTAAGGAGGCCACACAGTTGCATCACGGGCATTCGGACAGAGTGTGGGCTCCGGTATCTATAATCATCTGATAATCCTCCTGGCGGGACCCTCATTGCCTAAGGAGGCCCCACAGTTGCATCACGGGCATACCGACGGAGTGTGGGCTCCGGTTTCTACAATCATCATCCCATGTCCATGCATGAGATGCCAATGTATATATAAAACATGTAAATAATATCCAAAAAACCAGTAAAATAGAACATGAGTCTCATAAAAACCAAGATAAAACTGTGATTACAATTAGGTAGGGAACCTACTGAAGATTCACTTCAGTGTTCGTTCTTTCTTTAGCGTCACTCGTTCACGGCTAGCATGCCGTTCAAGCAAGTCTCGATACCTTATTTACATAGCAGCAAATCAAACATTCATCCATGTAATTCCAACTTGGTCTAAGTCTCAAAAATGCACTATGTGGGGTTCGGTCATACCCCATGGCTGAACCTCACCTATTTACCATTTGGTCTCTCTTTCATTTAATCCTTATTAAACATCATATACCACAAAAATACCTTGGTCGGGTTTGGCCATACAGCATGGCCGAACCATACCACTTTGGTTTGGGTCCATACATCCACTCCTATGATCATTCCATCTTTGATCATTTCATCCATAATTACCATTATGCCATTGAAACTAACCTTTTCCTTAAACATCAATAACCATAACTAAACCACCTTGGTGATTCTTAAATCAAAAGCATAAACAAATCATAGTTTCCAATGGGATTTAATCCAATCATACCATCCGAAAACAGTCCATGGGGTTTGGCCATACACATGGCCGAACCCAATGGTTCTCTTGATTCAATTAGTCCATCATCTAACCTTGATTTAAATCAGCAACTTAACCACAACATTAACATGGTTCAGCCATATATTGGCCACCAAAAACAGTAAATGTATCTTCATTTAAATCACATAAAAACTCCATGGTAATGTATGGTTTTTATCTCTCAAAACCATCATCATTAACCATAAAATTATCACACCATTTCATGGGGTTCGGCCATGCTCATTGGCCGAACTCTATGGCCTTTGGTTTGAACCTCTTAGACATTCATCTTATGTCTAATTTAATCTTCCAAAACAATACATCATTTGCATGGTTTTAACTTACAAAAACCATCAAAATTCCAACATCATTTCATGGGGTTGGGCCATCCAAGGTGGCCGAACCCAATGATCCCTTTCATCATTTTATACCCAAGGTTTACACCCATGATACATTCAGCCATTCATAACATCCAAATCCATGTTTTAAACCTTTTTAAAACATGCATTTTAAGTCTAATAAAAACATCTAAAACAGTCCCACACTTGCATGGTTTCAAGTTACAAAAACCATCAAAACCAACCAATTATTTCCATGGGGTTCGGCCCTCCAAGGTGGCCGAACCCAATGATCCCTTTTATAATATTTAAACCACCGTTACCCAAGGTTTAAACCTTGATGCATTCGGCTATACCCATGGCCCAAAACATGTTCCGTTTGTCCCATCTTTTTAAACAAAAATCCATGGAAATATTTACCAAATTCCTAGCTTTTCTTCTTGCCTTTGCTCTTTACTTCCTATCTTTCTTAACCTCCCTTCCTTTGCTGGTTTATGCTTGATCAATTGGTGCAAACACCACTGCTGGTTCAGCCAAGAGAAAGAGTTTGGAGAGAGGGAGAGAGAGATGGGGATTCTTAAGATTTTCTAGGTGAAAATCGGCCAAATGAGGTGGTCTATCTCTTTTGTAATTCAGCCACAAAATCCATTCATTTCCCTCATAACTTCTTGACAAAATCGATGGGTCATTGGGTGCCATCCAAGGCACCCCTTGGTACCAACGGTCACCACTCTTGGCATCAGCCATTGCACCCATTCAGTTCTCCATTAAATCTTACCTCATTTCCATACAACCCATTTAACATATGCATGGGTATTGCCATTACAAGTCCCCAACGTGTGGGACTTGTTTAGGTTTGTTTGAGACGAAGGCACTCTCCATCTTCCCTTCAACTTAGTCATTTTTACAGCCCCTTTGATTTCCATTTTTGACTCACCCAACTCACAAGTCCGACTCACCACATTTAAATGACACTCATTTAATGCACTTGAGTCAACTCATTCTTAATTAAAACTCACTCCAAATCAATCCAACTCGAGCTTCACTAACTCATATTTGAGTTCAATTGAGGGCCCACACGGTCATCCATGGTCAACCCGGTCAACCCGACCCATTGGGTCCCCAATTAGACCCTTGACCCATTTTGACGCCATGACCCAATTATTGGTGATTTAACCATTTTTAAGTGATTTTCACATGTCCATCAAGCCTACCCATCTTTGCTCCACTTGATTTTCAATCAATTCAGCTTAACCCATTTAATTTGGGCTCACACAATGGTCAAATAATCCCCTATGACCCATTAGGTCCAATTGGGCCCTTTGGCCCATTTAACCATTTTCGACCCAATTGTTGTACATTATCCGTTCCCTTCAATCTAACCTTATAATATGTTCTTACGATCTTAGTTTGAGCAATGGGCCCCACCATTTCCGTATTTAACATCACAAACATTTAATTTAACAAACCAGGGGCATTTTCGTAATTATCCATTTCATTGAGAAATTGGGGTGTTACATAACCCTAATGGGAAGACCTACTGGGCACGTTGATCTAACACCCTATTTCTATCCTTAGTGGATGATGCAGGAAAGGGAAAAGGAAAGATCGAGGATCGCGAAGGAAGCCAAGCATAGGAGCTTGGATATGGAATGGAATTATTTATTGACAGTTGGATACTTTTATATGGACATGTAATAACTTAGTAACATTATTATGGTTGGTGAATAGTTTTGATGATGGTTATTGGATTTAAGTAATTTTGGTTAGATGACTTGTACTTTGCTATCTAAACAGTTTAGTTCCGCAATCAGTTTATATTACTCCGCAAGTTTTTTTATTTAGTACCATGTGTGGATTGGTTTTAATGGACTTAGTCCATGCACACATGGGTGGCTAGTTAAGGGTCGGACTTTAGAAGTCCGGACTTAGCTCGCGTCGTGACACTCCTCTCTTATCACTTGTTGATTTATTATTAAAAAAAAAATAGACTCTGATTTTCGGAAAGCATAGTGAAAAAGGGTGGGGTGTTACAGGTGGGACTCATGGCATATGAACCATATCATGGTATGAACTTGCATGTTTTTAATATTAAGTTATTTATGTGATTTTTGTACTAACCATGTGTTAACCCTACTTGGAGTACCTACTGGGCGCGTTGTCTAACGCCCTACTTCTACCCTAGTTGATGACACAGGAATTGAACGGAACGATGAACGTGATCGGAGCCAAGCATAAGAGCTTGGATGTTTTAGTTTCATTTTGTTTAAGTTACTCATGAACAATGTAATTTGAGTAGCTAGCATTTGGGCATGTAATAACTTAGATATTTGCTATGGTTTGGAATGTTTATTTTGGATATGTTAACTTAAGATAATCATTGTTAAGTAATGGATTCCTTTGCTATCTAAAATGGAATAGAATTAGGATTCTATTATAATTCCGCAGTTATGTTCATTCCGCATGTTAACTTGAGTACGTGTGAACCGTTTTAGTGGACTTGGTCCACGCACACGTATGGTTGACCAGTTAAGGGTCGGGCTTTGGAAGCTCAAACTTAACTCACGTCTTGATGTTCCCGCTCTCTCTCACTCTTTTATAAAAAAAAAAAATAGAAAAAATAGACTCTGATTTTCGGCGAATGAAAAAGGGCGGGGCGTTACAAATTATGTGTGACCGAAAGGGCTAAATGACTCGCTCCTTGACCTGGCCTCCTATGGAGGGAGTGACCTTCTCACACCCGTTCTCACTTCTGATCCGGGCATTTGTGCCAGTGTTCTACAACACAAATAGGATCTTTACCATCTTCGATTGGTTGTCGAGAGAGATTGGGAAGGTGGATGAAGAATTCAGTTCTCAATGGAGATTGCAAATAGCGCACGGGCTTGCCATTACCAACCTCATCCTCTGGTGCTACAATCTCTTCGAGTTCTTGCTCTCTGTTTGTCTCCCTAGGGTTTTTAAGAAGCTACTATGGATACAAGACTTGGACCTCTTGGAATTTACTCTTTGGGCTATTTTTGAATTGGATGAATGTATTTAGGTGAAACTACTGAAAATTCTGCTAACAATGTAGTAGTAGAAAATTTTTATTAAAAAACTATAGAAAGCCTTTCTCTACTGTGGACAAGGTAGAAACTATTTTCTACCGAGCAAGGGAAAAATAGTGGGGTGACATGATGTCATCTATATACTATTTATCTTATCAATAAATCATCAAATACATTATTTGAGGAGAAATCCCTACTTTCCCCTTTGTTCTATCAATCCAAACAAACTTAAAATGAATTGGTGTGGCTTCTAAAACTCCATATGATTAGTACTCTATAGTCTGTCATGAGCTCATCACAAGATACAGAGAGAGACAATAGCAGGATTATTACTTTGTTAAACTTGTAAAATGATTTATATTTAGAACAAGTGGAGAAATAGAAATTAAGGAGCAAACACCAAAATCATATAGATTGAAAAAGGGCATGTGGTTAGCTTATGAAGATATATAGTTTTGATGTTTCAATGTAATGAATGTATTAGAATGTTGCTTTTGCTATTTCAATGCTATGAAGTTGGATTATGTTAATAAGATTTAATATTTTGCTCTCTTGGGAGATGGTGAATGATACTAGAGATTGTGTTAGATCAATGAAAATAGACTTTAGGTCAGTCGCTAATGCTTATGTACAACTCAAAATGTTGATTCATATCATGTCTCTATCTCGAAAAAGGAAAAAACAAAATTGTTGATTGATATATATTGACCAATTGATCGGCCAATGAGTTGTTGGGGAACCTTTATGAAGGGAAATCCATGCCTGATGAGTTGATTCTGAACCCTTGATCAATAAACATTAGTCTGGGCATTACTCTAAACTTCTTTTATGTTGACAGTTGGGCCTATACGAGGGATGGCCCATACATGGCCCAATTATGTGTGACCGAAAGAACTAAATGGCTCTCTCCCTGACCTGGCCTCCTAGATGTAACGACCCGCCCTTTTTTCCATAGATTAAATCAGAGTAAATTTTTTTTATAAGGAAAAAGGACAGATACGTCACAACGCTAGCCGAGTTCAAGTCCGAAGACCCAACCCTCGACTGACCCAATTCTAACACACAAGTGGGTCAACCCACCAAAAATTTATGCGTGTGCTAGTATAACACTTGTGAAATAAAATGTGTGGAAATAATACTTACAGAATTATAATACCAAACATTTCAATAGCAAGGATGGAAATAATTTAACCATATAAGTCAAACATCAAACCAAATCCAAAATAAAAGTTATCTAAATTATTATATCATTGGATCATATGAAATTACATAGTTCTATCAAATTGCCAAAATAAGAATTATGAGATCTTCAAGCATCTCTGGATCCATCTCTTGATCAAGCATGGCTATCACTAGGTCCAACTTCTTCTCCTTTACCCTGATCTATGTTAAAATCTAGCGAAAAAATGTACAGGCTTAGTCAACTTATCCAGTAGGAAATTTCGATCACAAAGTGCACTAAATGTTAAATCTCATAATAACATATATTAGAATAACAAATGAGGAAAATCATAGCTAAGATCAACACATGTTTCTCAAAATACAATAAGAGAATACCAAAGACTTATAACTCAGAAATCATAAAAATGATATGCCATGGGTGCCATGCATCAATGATATGCCCTCCAATTTCCATGCATCAGATCATAACTATCACTTCAAATAATAATTCTCAATATTGGCCACTTATGTCCACAACATTTGAGGCGGCGACCACCAGATGTTGTAACCCATCCAAAAATTAACCAAGACTATCGGTGGAGTGTGGTCTCCTCCTTCTGCGCAGGGTTTCGGGACCAACCCATGAGCTCTTTGGCCCAACTATGCCGTAACATTCATATCCAAGGACGGGGCAAAAGTCTAATATTTTTATAATCATTTTACATAAGTCCGAGAGAGATCTGGACATTCCTTCTTCGCTCAGTACTATCAACCCTCCCATGCAACCATGCATGAGGTAATGTGTGCAAACATGATGACAAAATCATAAATTCAATAATTTCTCATCAAAATCATTTCCATGTACATAGTAAAATCATAATCTCATAAATACATATTTACGCTTTTAAAAGATATAACATATAATAAAATCATTCACTTCATTGTGCTTAGGAACTCCTACCTGATCGAAAGTGATCAACCAAAGGAGATTCACGCGTTTGTTCAAACGGCATCGGGACTACCCTTGGTTCCTTTTGTCCATGAACATGTTTCAAATTATAACTTTCATGGTACTATCATATAAAACATTTTGTCTAATTTACGTAGGTTTATTCAAGACCTAAAGTTCCTCTGTATGATCTTTAAAGTCTAAGAGACTCCAAGTGAATCTGATTTATCATCAAACATATTGGCCTTATGAAACTATCCATGACTCAAGCCGACATATCGACATTGTTGATACATCGCCTCTGAACACAGTCGACACATCGATCATCTCGATATGTCGACTGGACTCTATTTGTTTCAGTTCATATTTTCCAGTCCCTCTTCAGGTCCCATATATCGACACAGTCAATACATCTAGTTATGTGGCCTGGCTTGGTCTGTTTCAGTTCATGTTTTCCAATTGTTCTCAGGTTACAAGTATTGACCTAGTCGATACATCTATGGTTTCATTGGTCCGACGTGTCGAGCATGTCGACATGCTCTTCTAAGTTTGATATTCGTGTTGGTTTTCTGTTTTCAAACCATATGTATCGATCCAGTCGATACATATGCAGGTGCATATACCCGAGGTGTCGACTTCATCGACATGTCCTCTGGGGTTTGGTCTATCAATATTACCATTCATCCTTCGTTCCCAAGCCAATATGTAGGCCCAATCAATACATCTATTAATGATCCGTGGGCATATCGACACAGTCCATATGTCCACAGACTCATTCTTCATTCCTCATCTTTTCATTCCTTTCTAGTCATTTCCAGGCCGATGTATCGATCTGGTTGATACACCGTACTGGAATTAATTTCATTCCTATTTTATCATACCCAAATAGATATATCGATCTGGTCGATATATCTTCCAGGCATAATTTCATCATCTTCATATTTCTTTTCCAGTTCAGTCATACCCAGACCAACACATCGGCTTTGTCGATTGGTCGCTCTGGAATTAATTGATCATTTGTTCATTTCGACTTCCATCTCTATCGTACCCAGGCCGAAACATCGACTTCATCGATGTGCCGTCCTAGGTTTACTTTCTTTCATTCTGGCTGGATACATGCCCCAGGTGACACATCGACAGAGTCGATATGTCGACCAGGTCGAGTCAGAAGTCATGGACCCATTATCCATGGCTTCCCTTAACTCAGGTGTTCATTGTTCTTGGGTTCTTTCTTTCCCAATCCATTCATACAAGCTTTCTAAACAACCTAGTGTTATTGATTTACTCAAAAATATCATAAATTCACCTAATTCGAGTGATTCGTAGGTGTGCTCGAATGGGTGAAATCTGATCTCCCTTGTCTCCTTGCTCTCCACCCTCCTTCCTAGCCCGATTTCTCTTTCCCCTTGCTTGGTCTCTCCTTCCTTTCCCAGAACAGACAAAGCCCGTGAGGAGGTGAAGAGGTTCTTGGTCGAGTTGAGGGCTGAGATGTGAGTGATAGGGTGCACTCGAATGAGTAAGAGAGGTGGTCAGGCACTTTGTTTCTTCTAGGTTTTCTTCTCTCTGTTTTTCTCTCCTTTTCTTTTCTTTCTTTCTTTCTTTTTCCTTGGTTTCCTCTTCTTTTTATCTTCCTCTCTTTCCATCCCTAGACTCTTAATCGAGTCCTTGGAAACGGAAGAGGCACTATGAATGCCCATGCATGGAAAAATGGAAGGTTTGGACGGTGGTAGACAGAGCGTCTGCTAATGACATTAGGCCTACTCGACACATCGACTTTGTCGATATATTAATCCATTTGATTGTCTTTTCAATGATACATCAACCACATCGATGTATCCTTCTAACAACTTATACCTCGGGTTTGGATATCAGTTTTTCCCGACACATCGATCTAGCCGATGCATTGTCTGAAAACGTTCAACATTGTCGACACATTGACCAAGTCGATCTATCGCCTGAGGGAAATTTAGTTTCCCTTATTTCTTTTAATATATATTTACATTATTTGGACTAAATCATATATTTCATTCATATGATAAATAAATTATATAAAATGAGGAGTTAAAACTCTAGGTCCTTACAATACTTGCACCTTTTGGAATTTTCGTCCCAAAAATTAGACGAAGGTTGGATTCCTAAAGAAAAACAAAATTCTACACAAATAACTCTGGATGAGAGGCTCTCATTTCTGATTCTATTTCCCAAGTGGGTTCTTCATTTCCATGTCTCTCCCAAACCACTTTGACAAAAGGAATTACCCTGTTCCTTAGTACTTTTTGTTCTGCACCTATGATATTGATAGGTCTTTCGACGTATGTTACGTTGCTTTGAACATCCAATTCTTATGCATCCAAAACATAAGATGGATCAGGATTGTACTTTCATAGCATTGATATATGAAATACATTGTGCATGTTGGATAACTGTGAGGGAAGTGCTATGCGATATGCAGCCTCACCAATCTTATCAAGACTGAGAATGGTCCTATAAACCTCGGGGTCAGCTTCCCTTTCTTCTCAAAACTCATTTGCCCGTTTCTCGATGAGACTTTTAAGAATACTAAGTCTCCCACTTCAAATGTCAAGGTTCTTCTTCTCTTAACCATTTCAAAAGTATTGTTGTTATAATCAATATCATAAATCAAGCATACATAATTTTCAAAGAACTCAGTTCATTTTGAACAACGAATATTAGATTCACTCCCATAGCATTTCAACGAAGTAGGAAAACATACCTGCTCTAAGGTGATCAGCGAGGACAAACGAATCACGAAGTAGATCGGGCGATCTCAGAGTTACTCTCGCCTCTTTGTTTGTTCACATGTGTCAACATATGTAACGCCCCGCCCTTTTTCACCCGTTTTCCGAAAATCAGAGTCTATTTTTTTTTTTAAATAGAAAAGTGAGAGAGGGCGCGGACGCCACGACGCGAGTTAAGTCCGGGCTTCTAAAGCCCGACCCTTAACTGGCCAACCCCACGCGTACGTGGAACTAAGTCCACGAGAATGGTTCACGCGTAAGAAGTAAGCTCGCGGATTATAATCATTGCGGAATATGATAATAGAGTCTATCCTACCGGTTTTTAGATAGAAGGGAAGATATAACATTGAATTACCAAAATGCCCCTATGTTCATATTTATATTAAAAAATGTAATCGTCCATAAGTGACGTCCAAACCATCGCAAGAAATTTAAATTTATACAACCCGACAAGCTAAGTTACTTTAAAATTACATCTCCAAAATGTAAATGTAAAATAAACTAAGACTGCGCTTTCCAAGGTCCTAAGCTTGGCCTCCGGTATGTCCACCGCTTCCTACCTCTCCTGCATCATCAGCTAGGGTAGAAGTAGGGCGTTAGTCAACGCGCCCAGTAGGACTCCGAGTAAGGCTAGCACATGGATTAGTGATAACACACATACCGATAAAATAACATATAACAAAATAAGCATGTAATGAATGCTATGCCATGGGTGCTTATGTCATGTGTCCCACCCATCATCCGTATAATCATACAATGTATTATCCCCATGTCTGTTTCTCGGTCGCCCCGACGGAGCATGGACTCCGGTTATAGCATAAGAGCTATCCCCATGTCTGATTCTCGGTCGCCCCGACGGAGCATGGACTCCGGTTATGACCCCTCAGCTATCCCCATGTTTGCTTCTCGGTCGCCCCGACGGAGCATGGACTCCGGTTTGTTTATTTTTTTCTGCCCATGCCATGCATGAGATGTACATGCATTATGCTATGTAGTATATAAATAAACCATAATTTTGATATCCCATACATAGCCATATAATGCATACTATTAAAATATAATCCATATGATTCATAACTTAAAACTCATCATAAGATAAATCATAATCATAAATCCATCATAAACCAAATCAAAATAATTTAAAACACCATCACATATCCATCGCTTACAAAGAGGTAGGAATCCTACCGAATACCGTGTCGTATTCCGTTACGCTTCCCGTTCGATATTCCGGTCGCCGATCGCGTACCGTTTGCGACGTCCGATACCTTATTACATTTACCGAATTAGTCCCTACGTTATCCATGATTAAGTTCATAATTGTCCATCTACTTAGACTCATTAATGGTCATTAATTATGTTACAAATTTATCGAAAATCAGCCCTTTAACTTAGCCTCATTTTTCGTGGTTTAAAACACATACATAAACCCGATTTTTGGCCAATTTAGATATTTCCAATTTGCGGCCTAAAACGCAGCAACTAATCGCTTCACTTAACCATTCACAAAATATCCGATTTTTATGTCTAATCCCTATAGGGTTCGGCCATGTACCATGGCCGAACCCATGGTTCTTCAATGTGGCCACTTATTACGGTTTTGCCACTCTTCTTCCATGGTAAATCATCCATTCATTTATGTGCATTCTAAGTCCAAGATTCATTCATACTTAGGTCCATTCAATCATGACCTAGCATCATAAAATCAGCCACCTAATACTTAATTTTGAAAAACATTTACTCCCACACCTAATTCCACATTTTGGCCTAAGGTGTGGCCAACATATCATGGCCTCCAAATGGGTCATGGGTTCGGCCATACACCATGGCCGAACCCATGGTGCCTTCCATTCCCTTGGGTCCATTTTACTCCCTTTAATCCAATCTCCAATGAATTTAATTTATCCATTCAAGTCCCCATTTTCATTCCATTTAAAACCTCACATATCATTTTTTATAAATCCATTAAAATCTAGCATTCTTCTACATCATTTTCCATTTATTAAAAATCCACGAATCACTACCCTAAGGTTCACCATTTTCAAAGACTAGGTTTTATCCCAAAATAATCCAATTTTAAAATCACAAATCTTCATTCTTTTTGGCCCTTTAAAACAAACTCCTAGGCATTGATACATGCATTAACCTTAGCCTAAAATTGATCAAAATTTGGGTCATGGGTTCGGCCATACACCATGGCCGAACCCATGATGTTTCTTTCCCCATTTTTCTTTGTTTCATTTACCCATTTAAACATACCTCTAATGAAAATTAAATCATCCATTTAAATCACCAACATCACATATCATACTTGAAACATTCATACAATCTATCCATTTTTCTTAACCAATTTCTATACTTTCCCATCATAAAAAAATTATTAAATACCACCAAGGGTTCGGCCATACACCATGGCCGAACCCATGGTTCATGGCTCATCATCCATTGATGCCATTCTTAGACCAATGTTTTTGTCCAAAAGACATCCATTTTTTTTTTAAAATCAATAATCCTCATTCATTTTGGCTCTCTAAAAAAATATCATACACTTTGTAAATCCATCTAAATTTCATCATTAACTTAACCTAATTTCCATTTCATTTAACCACATATATAAACCATACTTAGCCCATGAATGACCTAAAAACATGGGTCATGGGTTCGGCCATACACCATGGCCGAACCCATGATGTCTTTCCTCATTTTCTTTTTTTTTGATTTTTAATTACATTTAAAATCCACTTCTACCACCAATCATTTCCTCATTACCTCCATAATTCAAACTTATTTACTCCACCACTTCCATCTTTTAGCACCCATTTGAAAATCACATACCATACTCAAAATTTTCAAATTTTAGAAAGCATCAACCATTGAGCATCTAAGGGTCCTAATCCTCATAGATCACTAAATCATCACCATTTAAATCACTTGAAAACTAAATATCATAAATCCTTCTCCACCATTTTAAACCTTCAAACCTTAATTAAATTACCCATCATTCACCATGGGGTTCGGCCATGCTACATGGCCGAACCCTATGGTCATCCATTCATTTAATCTATCTCTCTCTAAGTTTATCCATTTCTTAATCTTCCATTGATGGATCTTAGATCCAAGGCCCATGATGTTTTTGGCCATTATCTAATAAATGGATTCCCTTTTTAACCATAAACAAAAATCTAAACTCTTGTTTAGAAATACTTACGGATCCGACGGCTCCTCCGGTCTTTGTCGCTCCCGTCAACTTCCTTGGCCTCCCTTCTCCCTCTTCTTGATCTTTGATCGGCTAGCTGTGCTTGATCAATGGTGGGACATGCTTGGATCGGCTAAGGTAAATAAGGTTAGGTTAAGAGAGAAAGAGAGTATGGAGATGAGGGAGAGATCTTCCAGGTCTTGGTGGCCCAAAGCTTACCTTCTCTTCTCTTTTCTTCTCCTTTCCTTCTAAGTTTTTCTTCTAAGTTTTTTCTCCTCTCTTGCAAGGTGAGTGCCATTTTTTCTTGGTGTATGAGGAATGCTAGAGTGAAATGGGTTGGTTTGAAATGGATGGAGGTGGTTGGAGTGGCCTTTACTCAACATTTAATTCCCTCACCAACCAAGCATGGGCTAGCTTGACTTTGGTGGTGGTGGTTGAGCCCAATCCACCATTTAAGCCCATGGTTTTATTTTGTGTTTCTTAAGAGTGGTTTGTGTTTGTTGGAGTGGTTTTGACCATTTGACCAATTTAGATTAGGTTAATTAACTTAGATCAATTTGATTTTTAGGTTAAGTTAATTAAGCCCCATATTTCATTTAATTCCATTAAATTCCTTCTATAAGATCCACCCGTGGTTGACCAAGTCAACCATGGTGGTCGGCCCCACTATCCTTGGGTCTACACGCCACCTCCATGGGTGAGGTGGAGGTGGGCCCCATTGGCCATGTCACCTTGGTCCATTTATCACCTAACTTAGGTGATTTAAATTTTTATTAAATGTATCCCTCTTATTGGATCACCATTGGGCCCATGGCCCAATTAGATTCTTGTCTTACCCATTTACCTTAGGGCTTAATTACCTTGGTCCATTGGGTCCCATATGGCCCTTTGACCCAATTTGACTAATCTTGACCCAATTACTTACCGTTGCCTGATTAAATGAACCAATTCTAATTCATGATTTATTGGGTAAACATTGGGCCCATGGCCCAATTAAATTCCCTCCTTACCTTAGGCCTACCTCAATTGGGTCCATTGGGTCCCAAATGAGTATTGGGCCCAATTTGACCATCCTTGACCCGATTAGTCCTCATTGACTCATTAGATGGATTTCATCCAATCCATGGCCCAATTGGGCCATTCTTGGATCCTTGTCCCAAAGTTGATCCATTTGTCATTTTCATCACATCAAATTCCAATTTAAAATAATTAAATGTCCAATATATATTGATTCGAAAATTCGGGCTATTACAACATATAATTCCCACGACATCATAGTGTAAAAACCCTCTAATTAAATTTATGAAAAATCTTAATTAGGCTTTAAGGTTCATTTGGCGAAGGTCATTAGAGTCTTAATGACTCCACATGTGTGTTTTGTGCTAACCAATGGTAAAATGGTCATTTTACCCATAGTACTCCATTTAAAAATAATTTATAAAACTCCAAATTATTTAAAGTCACTGATATAATCTTTAGCGAATCAGAATTTAGAAACAAAAGACTCGTTATTAGAAAATAAAATTTCATATATAGTGAAGATGCCCAAAACTAGCCTTTCTAGTTTTTAAATACAAACTGCTCACTGTTTTTGTAAAAATCATTTCCGGTTCTTTTCGATATCAGAATAACTTGAGTAAATACTCTTGGAAATACTTTTGATAGTAGAATACAGGAAAAATATTCAAAAATATCCAAAAAATCGTTTTGAAATGGTTATAGGTCCATTTTCGGGACTGATATGTAAAAACGATTTTTTATCTTAGAACTGTCCAGTTTTTACAAAATTATTTCGGGTACCTTCTGATGTCTGAAAATTACGAATAAATAATTTTTGAAAACCTCTTTCATAATAGAGGATCTGAAAAATAATTGCAAATTCCCAAAAAATCATTTTGAGATGTTTAAAGGTCCATTTTTTAGACTGATTTGTATAAACAGTTTTATCATGAATCATTTTTCGAAAGTTCATCATAAGTTATTTTTTTCTTAAAATCCAGTAAATAAAAAAAAATTAAATATTCTAATGGAGTTATAAAATATTCTAAAAGAAAATATCTAAACATCAAGGCATTTTACATAGAACTTCTCATGTAAGTCTATTTTATGAAAATACCTACTAATTTCCATTATCTCTTCATTACACTCTATTTCTTAGATTCTCTCCATAATTTCTTTGATGTAAGAACTTAGATAAAGAGATAAAATATTTTAACATCTAAATCAAGTAACCAAGAGGGTTAGGGAACCTACTTGTTCAAGCTTTAATCAAGTCTTCAAGTCTTTCCTTCCTTTTTCCAAGCTTCAAGTTTTTAAGAGAGATTTGCACCAAAGACAGGAAGGGGAAGAGAAGGTAACGGGACTTCACAAGGTGTGTACGATCGTGAGCTGTTACCGAACGAAAAACGCAAGAACACGTCAGCGGTCTTTGGTAGGATTCCTACCTCATTGAAACCATGGATATGTATTATGTACTTATGATGATTTTATTTCATGTTTGATAAGTTATTTTTGGTGACAATCAATATGTTTCAATTATGGAGTTTTAAATGCTATAATTTGTATTTTTATATAGCATGTTGGCATTTGCATCTCATGCATGGCATGGGAGGGATGAACGGTAACCGGAGACCCACACTCCGTCGGGGCGTCCGTAAAACAATCGTGGGGGATACCTTGATGAGGAGCTTTCCATCAAGATGGTACTATGTATGAAATGTAACCGGAGATCCACACTCCGTCGGGGCGTCCGTAATACAATCGTGGGGGATACCTTGATGAGGAGCTTTCCATCAAGAGGTTACTAAGTGTTTGTGATGGATGGGACTCATTGCATATAATAGCATGGCATGGCATTGAATCGGCATGATTATGATCTTTATTATCATGCAATGTTTCTAGTTTTTATCTGTATGATTGGATCTCTATTATCATACACTGTTTTGGATACGATGCTTTACAAGTATAGTATGATATATTATATCTGAATTTTATATACTAACCCATGTGTTAACCCTAATTGGAATACCTACTGGGTGCGTTGTTCTAACGCCCTACTTCTACCCTAGTGGATGATACAGGAAACGAGGGGAACAATGAATACGAAACAGGCCAGGCATAGGAGCTTGGATGATTTAGTTGATATTTTGATTAAGTTACTTATGGACTTGTATTTGAGTAACTAGTCTTCGGACATGTAATAATTTAGGTGGTTGGATGTTTATTTGGATAATTGAGTTAACTTTAATCATGAATAAAGACTTGACATACTTTGCTATCTGAAATGGAATAGAACTGGGTTCTATTATAATTCCGCATGTTATGATTTAATTCCGCATGTTATGATTTTATTCCACAAGTCTATATTGTTTTGTGTGAACCATTTTCATGGACTTAATCCATGCACACATAGGGTTGACCAGTTAAGGGTCGGACTTTAGAAGTTTGGACTTAACTCGCGTCATGACGTCCCACTCTCTGTCACTCTTTGTTTATAAAAAAAAAAAAAAAATAGACTCTGATTTTTTGGAAGTGAAAGCGAGTGAAAAAGGGCAAGGCGTTACAGGTACAGTATTCCTCTTCGAGTAATACGCTAAACACGAGTTTGTTCATCTATGTTTCAATGCTTTTTGTAAAACTGTTTTGTTCTTCATAGTTTCATATTTGATCTCACACCTCTCCATCAAGAAATCAAATAGATGTTACCTTCTTAGTCAAACTCACGCATAGAGTTTCGTCACCACACATCATAGTTCATAAATTTGATTAGCTAATACCATTCATACCATCCGTCGTATACGGATATATAGTGCGGCCATCATAGGGCCCATGCACTACAATTCAACATTTGGAATTCAAATTCCATTACATTTTATCAACCGGCATTCTGGTAATCAAATACATCATTCACAAGTGACTATCACATTATACCATCTATTGTGGTTTACACCACTCATTTTCATCACCATCTGTCATATTAACCTAAGTTTTGAGACACTTCTATGTGCTCGTCATCGTACCATTTCAAGTTCAAACTATCACCGTGCTCAACACGTCCAAGAATGAGTCTATCACCTCTAGTCATACCTCATCATCAATTTAAACATATCACGTCTTTCAAGCTTGCATGCACAATCTAATCTGTAACGCCCCGCCCTTTTTCACTTGCACAAATCAGAGTATATATTTTTTTTAATAGTGAGAGAGAACGGGTTATTACGACGCGAGTCAAGTCTGAGATTCCAAAACCCGACCCTTGACTGGCCACCATTACGTGTGCGTGGATTAAGTTCACTAAAACATTTACACACGTTTATCTTATTGTTTGCGGAATAATTTATATGAATAAGATGATATTCATTCTCTTGTCATCATTAGGCAAAGAAAGCCAATCACCGTAAAATTCCAACAAAACTTAAAGATTATCAAACCATAGCAAATAATTTATAAGGTATCCCAAATAGTCTAAATTATTACAACCCAAAATGTAAGTCATTCGAATACATCATTAAAATCAAAACTAAATAATTTAAACTTAAATCTTCCCAAGCTCCTTGGCTCCCTTCCAGTCCCACTTCCTTTTCCTTGGCATTTCCTGTTCCATCATCTATAGGATAGAAGTAGGGCATTAGTCAACATACCAGTAGGTATTCCAATTAGGGTTAAGGTACACATAGGAGTAATATTAGAATATCATAAATCAAAGGTTTATACATCATTAATGGCATATTTGTAAAACATCTTGTAAGTAATAAAACAATGCATGATGTTCATATCATAATCATGCCAACATAAGTGTCAAATCATGGGTGTTAATGCCAAATGAAATCCCACCCAATGTCCATACCCAATCACATCATAAATCAATCAATGGTTTCCTTGACCAATTATGACCACAGTGTTTGAGGCGGCAACCACCAGGGCACTGTATATCCATCCACAAATTAATCGAGATTACCGATGAAGTGTGGACTCGTCCCTCTGTGCAGGGTTTCGGGACTAAGTACCCAGGAGCTCTTTGGCCCAATTACGCCGTACTTTTCTATTAACCAGACGCGGCCAAATCTCAACAGTTCATATTGTAACACCCCAATTTCTCAATGAAGTGGATAATTACGAAAATGCCCCTGGTTTGTTAAATTAAATGTTTGTGATGTTAAATAAGGAAATGGTGGGGCCCATTGCTCAAATTAAGATCATATGAGCACAATATAAATGTCAAATTTGATTAGATGGGTAATGTACATCAATTAGGTAGAAAATGGCTAAATAGGTCAAAGGGCTCAATTGGGACCCAATGGGTCATAATGGATTATTTGACCATTGTGTGAGCTCAAATTAAATGGGGTTAAGCTGAATTGATTGGAAATCAATTGGAGAAAAAATGGGTAGGCTTGATGCACAAGTGAAAACCATTTAAAATGTCAAAATCAGCCCATTAATGGGTCATGTTGTCAAAACGGGTCAAGGGGCTGATTGGGGACCCAATGGGTCGGGTTGACTAAGTTGACCACGGATGACCGTGTGGGCCCTCAATTGAACTCAAGTATGAGTTAGTGCAGCTCGAGTTGGACTGATTTGGAGTGAGTTTTAATTAAGAATAGAGTTGACTCAAATATGGTACATTAAATGTGTTGAGTTGGATGAGTTGAGTTGGAATAAAAAGATCATGAGTCAAGTGAGTCAAGAGGAAGTGGGAAGGAGTTCTAATCTCACACAACTCTTAGATAGACAAATCCTAGCCGTTGGATGAAGAGGTGTCTTAGCCAAATCCAAGGGACACCAAGCAATGGCGTCATGCATCTCATCTCATGAGATGCATGGGCTGAAGTGAAAGGATGCAACGTTTGGATGAAGGGGTGCCTTGGATGGCACCCAATATCCCATCGATTTTATCAAAGTTTAATGAGGTGAATGGAAGTTGGGGCTGAACTACAAAAGGGATAGACCATCTCATATGGCCGTTTTTCACAAAAGAAATCCTAAGGAAATCCTCATCTCTCTCCCTCTCTCCAAACTCTTTTCTTGGCTGAACCAGCAGTGGTGTTTGCACCAATTGATCAAGCATAAACCAGCAAAGGATTAAGGAAGAAAGAAGGAAACAAGAGGGAAGAAGGCAAGGAGCAAAGGCAAAGGAAGATTGGTAAGTGTTTATGTGTTATTTTGTTTAATAAGATGGAACAAATGGAGCATGTATTGGGCCATGGGTATGGCCGAATGCATCAAGGTTTAAACCTTGAGTAATGGAGGTTTTAAAATTGTAAAAGGGATCATTGGGTTCGGCCACCTTGGAGGGCCGAACCCCATGGAAATAATTGGTTGGTTTTATATGGTTTTTGAAACATAAAAACCATGCAAATTGTGGGGCTGTTTTGGATGTTTTTTATTGGATTTAAAATGCATGTTTTAAAGAGGTTTAAAACATGGATTTGGATGTCATGAAGGGATGAAGGTATCATGGGTCTAAACCATGGGTATAAATTGACAAAATGGAGGATGGCCGAACCCCATGAAATGATGTTGGAATTTTGATGGTTTCTTTTATAAGTTAAAACTATGCAAATGAGTTACTGTTTTGGGAGATTAATTTAGACATAAGATGAATGTCTAAGAGGTTCAAACCAAAGGCCATAGGGTTCGGCCAATGAGCATGGCCGAACCCCATGAAATCATATGATTATTGTATGGTGTTTTTGATGGTTTTGAGAGACAAAAACCATACAAGATTATGGTGTTTTTATGGGAATTAAATGAATATAAGTTTGCTGTTTTGGGTTGGCCATTGGATGGCTGAACCATGTGGTTAACATGGTTAAAGGGTAGAGTCCAATTGATATACAAATATTGGAACAATTGATCCAAGGGAACCATTGGGTTCGGCCATGTGTATGGCCGTGTAATAGCCTGATTTTTTGGATCAATATATAGTGGCATTTATTATTTTAAATTTGAAGTTTGATGTGATAAAATGCCAAATGGGCCAAATTTTGGGACAATGGCCCAAGTGTGGTCCAATGGGCCATGGATTTGATTTATTCATTTAAATGGGTCAATGATGATAAATTTGGGTCAAGGGTGGTCAATTGGGTCAAATAAGCATATGGGACCCAATGGGCCAAGGTAGCTAAGCCCTAAGGTAAGTGGATCGGAGGGAATTTAATTGGGCCATGGGCCCAATGGGTACCAAATAGGCCATGAATTGAAATTAATTCATTTAATTGGTCAATGGTAAGTAACTGGGTCATGGATAGTCAAATTGGGCCATGGACCCAATGGTAATCCAATAAGAAGGATAGATTTAATAAAATTTAAATTACCTAAATTGGTGATGAATTGAACAAGGTAATATGGCCAAATGGGGCCCACCTCCACCTCACCAATTGAGGTGGCGTGTGGATCCAAGGGTGGTGGGGCCGACCACCATGGTTGACTTAGTCAACCATGGGTGGATCTTAGAGGGAATTTAATGAAATTAAATTAAGTGGGAAAAAATTAATTAACTTAACCTAAGGATCAAATTGACCTAAGTTAATTAACCTAAATTAAAATGGTCAAATGGTCAAAACCACCCAAACAAACACAAACCACTCTTAAAGAAACACAAATTGAAAACTATGGGCTTAAGTGGTGGTTTTATCCCAACCACCACCATTAATGCCATGTTGGTTGGTGGGAAGAGTTAATGTGGAGTGTGACCTAAGTTAACCAAAAGATGAGATTCCATCTCATTCTTTCCTAACCATTTCACTCATCTCCATCTCCTCCACTCCCAAAAACCGTCCCTCCATGTGCTAAGGGAAAGAAAAAGAAGACTTAGAGGAAAAGAAGAGAAGAAAGGAAAGATCAAGTATTGACCAACCATCACCACCTCAAGATCAAGGAGGCTAGACAATTTCTCGTCACCTTCCCCTCTCCCTCTCTCAAAATCAAGATCTACCTTAGACGATCCAAGCATGTTTCACAATTGACCAAGCACACCTTGACCAATCAAACATCAAGGAGAAGAAGAGAAGAGAAGGCTAAGGAGAGCAAGAGGAGAAACAAAGAAAGAACGGAGGAGTCGTCGAGTGATAAGAATTCTTAAAACAAGAGTTTAGATATTTTTTTAAGATAAGTTATGGAATCCATTTCTTAGACTAAATATGGCCAAAAAATGTTGTGGGCCATGGATCTAAGATCCATCCAACGGTAGGATAAGAAATGGATGAAATGGAAGAGATGGTTTAAGGAAAAAAATATAAATGGATTAAGGATGGTTTGGATTTAAATTTTTAAGCATGGATTTGTGTAATTTGAAAGAAAATCATGGGCCATAGGGTTCGGCCATGTAGCATGGCCGAACCCCATGGTGGGTGATTAGGTGAAGTATGAACTTAATTAGGGCTTTTAACTACTAAAATGATTAATGGTTTTATGAGGATTTCAAAGTTGGAAAAATATGGAAAAAGGGTTAGGGTTCTTAAATGCTAAGTGATTAATGGTTTTATTAACATTTTAAGGTTTAAGAGTTTGGAAAATGGTTAATGAGATTTAGGTTTTTAAATGAGTAAACATTAGTGATTTATGATTTTAAATAATGGAAGACATGGAGATGATTGTAATTTTGGAATTTTTAAGGTTGTATTAAAGCATGGAGAGTATGAAATTTTTAATGAATAGATAGACCATAGGGTTTGGCCATGTAGCATGGCCGAACCCCATGGTGAATGGGGATGATGTTAATGTGGATTGTTAAGGTTTTAAAGTTGATGATTTTTAAAGAGCTTTAATGAGAAATGTAAATAAGTATTTTGGTTTCAAAAAAAAAAATGGCATGGATAAGATGGACCATGAACCCTATGGTGAGGTTTGGTGATTTTGATGAAAGGTAAAAAGAATGGAAAATTATGGAGGGAGATGACAATTTTAATGGATTTAAGAGTATGGTATGTGATGATTTAAAATGGGATGAAAAATGGGGACTTAAATGGATGATTTAATTTCATTAGAGATAGGATTGAAGGGAGTAAAATGGACCCAAGAAAATGGAAATTAGGTACCATGGGTTCGGCCATGGTGTATGGCCGAACCCATAACCCCTTTTGTGGGCCACATCTTAGGCCAAATATGGAATGATTTATGGGATTAAATGTTTTCAAAGTTAATTAAATTAAGTGGCTATTTTTATGGATATTAGGTCATGGTCAATGAATGCCTAGTGGACCTAAGTTATGGATGAATTTTGGATTTAAAATACACATAAAAGAGGAAATGATTAACCATGGAGGTCTAGTGGCAAAACCGTAATTAGTGGCCACATTGAAGAACCATGGGTTCGGCCATGAGGCATGGCCGAACCCTATGTATGTTAGACATAAAATTGGATACATTGCGAATGATTAAATGAAACGGATAGATGCTACGTTTTAGGCTCGCAAATCGGAATATTTAAAATGGCCAAAATTGGATTTATGGATGTGTTTTAAACCATGGAAAACGAGGCTAAGTTAGGGGCTGATTTTGGTAAACGGATAACGTAATTAGGAACCTAAGATTGTAATAAGTTAAGGACTTAATCATGGATTACATATGGACTAATTCGGTAAATATGTAATAAGGTACCGGGACGTCGCAAAATGGTACGTGATCGTCAACCGGATTATCAAACGGAAACATAACGGGACGCTAAGCGGTATTCGGTAGGATTCCTACCTCTTTGTAAGCCATGGATATGTGATGTTTATTTTAATCTATTTTGGTAATTTATGTGATTTGTATTATGATGGGTTTTGATTTATGAATTATATAATCATACTATGGTTTATATTTTTAATGTTATGCATTATATGGCTATGTATGATATATTAAGTTTATGAGATATATATGTATATTACATAGCATAATGCACTTACATCTCATGCATGGCATGGGCGGGAAAGTAATGAAACCGGAGTCCATGCTCCCTCTGGGCGACCGAGAAGCAAACATGGGGATAGCTCTTATGCTATAACCGGAGTCCATGCTCCGTCGGGGCGACCGAGAAGCAAATATGGGGACACCTTGACGAGGCTTTGCCGTCAAAGGGGATACGATATCTTATGATGATACGGTGGATGGGTGGGACACATGACATAGGCACCCATGGCATGGCATTCATCATATGTTTATTATATTATTGTCGATATGCATATTATCACTAACCCATGTGCTAGCCCTACTCGGAGTCCTACTGAGCGCGTTGACTAACGCTCTACTTCTACCCTAGCTGATGACGCAGGAGATGGCGAAAATGGTGAACACGCCGGGAGCCAAGCTTTGGAGCTTGGGAAGCGGATATCTAGTTTTATTTCAGTTTCATTTTGGAGATGTAATTTAAAGTAGCTTCGCTTGTCGGACTGTATAATTTATATTTCTTGCTATGGTTTGGACTACATTATGGACAATATCGTTTTGAGGCATAAATGTGAACATATGGGTATTTTGGTAATTTAATGTTGTATCTTCCCTTCTATCTAAAACCGGTAGGATAGTCTCTATTATAACGTTCCGCACGTAACTATATTCCGCGAGCTTACTTCCTACGCGTGAACCGTTTCCGTGGACTTAGTTCCGTGCAAGCGTGGGGTTGGCCAGTTAAGGGTCGGGCTTTAGAAGCTCGACTTAACTCGCGTCGTGACGTCCGCGCCCTCTCTCACTCTCCTTTTAAAAAAAAAAAATAGACTCTGATTTTCGAAAAGCGAGTGAAAAAGGGGCGGGCGTTACAGGTCGAACCCCATGGACCACTACATGGGTTAAATAGACTAAGTTTATGGGTAGTATTTGTTATTGATTTCATGATGTTTAAAAGGGTTTAATATAACTGAAAGAGTGATGGGTTTGGATGTTAATGTTCATCAAAAAGAAAGGCAAAGTGGGGCACCAAAATCAAAGGGGTGAGGTTCGGCCATACCAAGTATTATGAATGAAGAATAAAATGGATCAAAAGTGTGATGGTGAGGTTCGGCCATGTGGTATGGCCGAACCCCACTAAAATGGATTGATTTTGGATAATGGTGATCAGCAAGATTAATCATTGGTTGTTGTGGACAATGGTTTTTGATATGGCTTAGCCTAGTGGCAAAGCTGTAAATACGGGTAATAATGTAAATATGGGTAGAGGAAGTTTAAAAGGACATGAAAGAAGGGATAAACCAAGGTGGTATGGTTCGGCCATGGTGTATGGCCTAACCCTACCAAGACATGATTAAAGGGTTAAGTGTTTAAGAATTGATCAAATGAAAAAGGAGGTTAAATCCTAAGTTGGTGATGTTCGGCCATGGGTATGGCCGAACCTCACAAGATGACTTTTGGGTCTTAAGATGTGAATGGAAATTGAAAATGATAGTGTGATTGACTTGCTGTTACATCATAAGGTAACGGAAAGTGAACGGCGTACGAGTAGTGAGCGGGTGACGATTAAGAAAGATCGGACGCTGAAGTGAATCTTCAGTAGGTTTCCTACCTACTTGTAACCACAATTATGATTTGGTTTTATTATGTTTTTACGAGATATGTTGTATTTGATTTATGTTTCAAATGTGGTTTTGAATGATGAGTTATGAATTTACAAATGACATACAATGCATTGGGATCTCATGCATGGACATGGGATGATGATTGTGGAACCCGGAGTCGCACCCCATTGATATGTTGTGATGCAATTGTGAGACCTCCTTAGGCGATGCAGGTCCTGCCAGGAGGAGTATTTATGATATGAGTTACCGTCCTCCTTAGGCGATGAGGGTCCTGTCAAGAGGAGTAACATGATGATAGAACCACATCGGCCTCCTTAGGCGATGAGGGTCCCGCCAGGAGGTAGATCATCAAGATGGAATGAAAAAGGTATTGTGTGTTACCTTGACGATGGAATTCACGTCAAGTGATTGCTATGTAGATGCGTGATGGGTGGGGACTCATTACATGTGCATGCATAGCATTGATTTACATGTTTTGATAATATATGTATACTATGATAAGCACATTTATAAGCTAACCTTGTGGTAGTCCTGATCGGGAGTCTACTGGGCATGTTGATCTAACGCCCTAATTCTATCCTTAGAGGATAATGCAGGAATAAGGAAGGGGAAAGAGAAGGTCGATGACCAGGAGGGGAGCCACGCCAAAGCGCTTGGTTGTTGATCAGGATTTCTTTATTACTGTCATTTGAGTTATATTTGGTGGACATGTAATAAGTTAATACATTGCTATGGTTTGCTTATGTCATTAACAATGGATGGTTGGTTTAAGTTATTTATTAATTAAGACTTGTACTTGCTATCTCTTCAACTTAATTCCGCAGTTAGTCTAGTTTATTCCGCAAGTCATTGTTTAGTTTCACGTGTGTATTATCTATCATGGTTCAGTCCATGCACACATGGGTGGCCAGTTAAGGGTCGACTTTGGGTAGTCCGGACTTAGCTCGCGTCGTGACGTCTATCCGCCCTTGTCCGGTGTTTAATTTAAAAAGAAAAATAGACTCTGAAATTATCTCGGAAAGGGCGGGGCGTTACAGTTGGTATCAGAGCGAAACGGGAAGTTGAATCATCGAAGTAAGATTAAGACGGTTTCATGTCTCACTGACAGATAAGAATCCCAACTGACCGACTCTTCAGAGTCCGCTGACTGGGGGCTGGATTAATTTACTTCGAGTGACTCAGACTGAACAATCAATCTGAGAACGATAATGAAAGATAGCAAAGTAAAGTACAGTCATCATAACTAGATATATCAAACGTAGCAAAGTAGGATGCACTCCCCTGAAATCCCCACACTGAGAAACAAACAACAGGAGTTTAGAAATTTCTCCAGAAACAAAAGAACACAAAGAGTGATGATTTGGTAATCTTCCCAAACACGGTACATGATATTATGGATGACCAGATTCCCCTAAAAACCAAGAGTGGTTTATCTAGCATTGTTGTTGAATATTATTGTGTTCTACTGATATGATACATATATGTCGAGTAACGTGGAGTATTCGGAGTGGTACAGCGGAACCCCTAGCAATCCAGTAGATTTGGTGTCTGCTTCCAACAACTCCAACGTGGAAACTAACGTGGACTTTTAGGAGGGGCCTCCCGAGGGGGAGGAATTGAACCTAACACCATTGGAGGAATTGAACCCAGCACCATTGGAGAAATTGAACCTAGCACCATTACCGGAGTATCTTATGGAAGATATTCCTTGGATAATGGAACCTCTCGAGGAAATTGAGGAGGATCTAGCATTTTTTCCGGAGGATCCTATGGAAGATGTTCCTATGATAATGGAATCGGTTGGGGAGGTAGATCCCTACGATACGTGTGAGTTGTGCAACCAAGACGAGCACAACTGTAGGTATTGTCCTCATCCTCTAGGCATTGTCTGCCCGGTGTGTGGACTACATGGGCACGAAGAGGCAAGGACTAATTGTCCTCATATCGGAGGACCTGGGCTAATACCCTGCATGACATGTCGAGTATTGGGGCACACGGCGATGACATGTCCTGATAACCGCTTCAGGTTCGCTGATGATGCAGGATCTTCCACAGAAGACTAGGCTAGGAAGTAGTATGAAGAGACATTAAAAAGAGGGTTATTTTGTAAGGGTGCATTTTGTTCTTTATAGGGTTTTGTTTAACCGTACCAACCCTTGTACAAGATGAATTATGAATTTATATAAAGTATGCGATTTTATGATTCTATGAGGATTTATGGCATTTAATGTATATTGTGATGGAAACTAAGTCTATGATGTTTCCATGAATTAGGAAGAAATGGCGCCACAGAAAAAGATCTTAAAGAATCCGAAGGGAAAGGAAAGAAAATTGCAAATCGGATTAGGCGAAGGGGCTTCAAAAAGGAAGACCCGACAAGACGGTAAAAATAAGGAGGAAGTGTTAATAATCACGCAACAAGGGAAAGTGGTACCTCAACGTGAGAAGGTTGTACATAAGAAGGTGCAATCGGTACATGACAGGGAGCAGTCAGTTCTTGATGAGGAGAGATCAGTTCATGAAAGATCACGTAATGAGGAAGAATCGCATCATTCTCGACGGGAAGAGGAGTATAGTGACCCTACGTATCGACGGGACGAAAAGGAGGATAGTGACTCATCATATCGACGAGAGGAAGAAGAGAACAGCAACGTGACTATACCCTACGTACCGCCTGAACTACACAGCTTGGTGCAAGCTGTAGTTACTTCTATCCTCCAACAACATATGAATGGAGGTGGAAGCACGAGTGAGACTAATGACCGGAACATGGTCAGAGACTTCCAACAATAGCGCCCACCTTACTTCAAGGGGAGAGAAGGGCCTGTCGGAGCTGAGAACTGGTTGAAAAAGATCTCTCACATACTGACTCTTTTGAATATCAAGAGTCATGCTCACAAAATCCTATTGGCCACGTCACAGCTGATAGATGACGCTGCTAAATGGTGGGAAATAATGGAGAAACAGCAGGCACTTGTGCCAGAAGGAGAAAGGATTGCTATGACCTGGGAGCAATTCTCAGCGACATTCTTAGATCACTATTTCCTGGAGGAGGAGAAGGAACGTCAGATTCAGGCTTTTATGACATTAGTGCAAGGCTCGATGACGGTAGCTGAGTATCACCAAGAATTTCTCAGCTTGTCAATTTATGCATTTTATATTGTGGACACAGAATACCGGAGGGCTCACAAGTTCGAACGTGGGTTACGGCCAAACATTTGGGCCAGAGTAACCGTGTTCAAAGCAGCCACGCTGGCAGAGGTGGTCAGCAAAGCTACCATTGTGGAGCAGGAACTGGCGGAGTTTGTACGAGTTGACAACCGTCGGGCACCGAGTGGGAGGGGTACTTATCAACCCAACAAGAAGTTCCGACCGAACTTCAGCAGACCCCCGCCATCTGTTGGATCTACTAGGGGCTTTCTCCCCAACCAGCCTTCTCAATTTGTAGCAGTCTCTCAGGCATCTAGAGGGATGGGCAACTGTTTCCACTGTGATCAACCAGATCACTTCAAAAAGGACTGCCCAAAACTCAACAGGTTGTCATACTCCAAAGGATCATTCCGTCCGCCAGCCAGACCGGTAAACTCCAGAGGAGACAGAATACAAAATCGGGGAGGTCGAGGGCCTAATCCTTCTGGAGCTAGACGAGTGTTTTCTCTAGTACCCCCAGAGGATGAGAATCACTCAGTAATACAAGGTATGGCAGTAGAGAGTAGTTCTTATGCATATGCACTATTTGTTTCAGGAGCTTCACATTCCTTCATAGCTGCATCATTTATAACTGCTACCGGTACTTTAGTTCAAAGATTAGCCAAAACACTCACAATTGTGTCCCCTGTCGGAGACTCGGCACTGGGACTTATATGCATAGCGATTAACACTGAATTAACTGGACTTAGATTTGAGTTCAACTATCTGGTGCTTGAAATGTCTGAGTATGATATAATATTCGACATGGATTGGTTGGCTAAGTTCCATGCCAACATCGACTGTTATCGCCGAAGAATGACATTTTGGTCACCCGAGGGCAAGCAATACGTAGTTCGTGCAGACAAACAGAGTGGATTGCAGGAAGGGTTGAACCACGTGGTATTGAATAATATCACCATAAATAAAGCTCCAATTACTGAACTTCCGGCAATTGTAAAAGAATTTGCGGATGTGTTTCCAAAGGAACTCCCTGGTTTACCGCCTATGAGGGAGATTAACTTCGAAATCAAGTTGTACCCTGGCACAGCACCAGTGTCATTACCACACTATCGGATGGCACCAGCAGAGATGTTGGAGCTAAAGAAGCAGATTGATGAACTGCTTAGGCTGGGTTGCATCCGGAACAGTACATCGTCATGGGGAGCACCAGTGCTGTTTGTGAAGAAGAAGGACGGTTCACTTCGGATGTGTGTTGATTATCGAAAGCTGAATCAGCTAACAGTCCGAAACAAGTACCCTCTACCCAGGATCGATGATTTACTCGACCAATTGAGGGTTCTAGCCATTTTTCAATTTGATTTGTTGTCTGGTTATCATCAAATACGGGTTAGGGAAGAAGATATGGAGAAGACAACCTTCCGGAAGCGGTATGGACTGTTCGAGTTCGTAGTCATGCCATTTGGACTCACAAATGCGCCGGCTGTGTTCATGGACTTAATGAACAGGATCTTCCGTCCATATTTGGATCAGTTTGTAATCGTGTTCATTGACGATATTCTGATTTATTCCAAGAGTCAGGAAGAACATGTAGAGCACCTACGGATAGTTTTGAATATTTTGAGACAGAATAAACTGTATGCTAAAGTCAGTAAGTGTGAATTCTGGCTATCTCAAGTAAATTTCTTGGGACATGTTATATCCGAGGAAGGAATAGCCGTGGATCCGGCTAAGGTGGCGGCAGTAAAAGACTGGAAAACGCCAAAGAATGTAACTGAAATCAACAGTTTCTTGGGATTGGTAGGTTATTATCGAAAATTTATCATGGATTTTTCCAAAATAGCGTCTCCATTGACTCGACTCACTCAGAAAGGAGTCAAGTATGAGTGGACAGATCAGGGCAACCGGAGATTTGAAACACTAAAAGAGAGACTTACAAGAGCTCCTATTTTAATTTTGCCGGAAAGAGGCAAAGGATATGAAGTACAATGCGATGCTTCAGGAGAAGGACTAGGGTGTTCACTCATGCAATGTCATCATGTGGTGGCATATGGGTCAAGATGTTAAAAATACATGAACGTCTTTATCCCACACATGATCTAGAGCTAGCTGCAGTGGTCTTTGCTCTCAAAAGTTGGTGACACTACCTCTACGGCGAAAAATTTGAGGTATTTTCTGATCATAAGAGTTTAAAATATTTATTTGATCAAAAGGAGCTCAATCTGAGGCAGCGTAGATGGATGGAGTATCTGGCGGATTACGAATTTGAGCTTCGATACCATCCAGGCAAGGCAAACAAGGTGGCGAATGCCCTTAGCGGCCTATCACATGCAGTGGTAGCATGTTTGATCAGAACAGAACGGGAGATGTTGCACACCATTCGAGAGTTCAATCTTTGTATCAACAACCGTGGGAGTATGTATAATTTGATCATACGGTCCAATATAAAGAGGGTGGGGGGGGGTAGCTTATCAATTGGCGCTCCCTCCACAGTTATCAGCTTTACATGATGTATTCCATGTGTCCATGTTGAGGAAGTACAATTCCGATCCTTCACATGTCCTGAGTGTGCAAGACGTCGATGTGCAAAGCAATGTGACATATGTGGAGAAGCCGGTCAGAGTGATCGGGAGCGAACAAAGGGTGCTGCGGAACCACGCCATTCAGTTCGTTAAGGCGGTATGGGAATGACATGGCAATGAAGAAACCACCTGGGAGCTTGAGTCGGAGATGAGAGCTGCTCATCCGGAACTCTTTGTATGAGATGTTTTGAACCTCTACTTCGCTCGAATTTTCGGGACGAAAATTTCAAAAGAGGATTGTATTGTAACGGCCCGGAATTTGTAAATTAATATAAAGGTGGATATTATTTATTTTAATGATGGAAATTGGGAAAATTGATGGAATAAATCGTAAATGGACCAAAATTTGGACAAAGGCCCAAGTAGGGCCCAATAGACTATGGATTGGATTTAAATTCATTTAAGGGATCAATAATGGTCAATTGGGCCAAGGATGGTCAATTGGGTCCAATACCCATTTGGAACCCAATGGGTCAAGATAATGTAAGCTCTAAGATAAATGGGTAAGGATAAATGTAATTGGGCCATGGGCCCAATGGTGATACAACTAGTTGGAATGGGCTTAATGAAATTTAAATCACCTAAGTTAGTGATGAATTGACCAAGGTGACATGGTCCAATGGGACCCACCTCCACCTCACCAAGTGAAGTGGCGTGTGGACCAAGAGTTGGTGGGGCCGGACACCATGGTTGACTTGGTCAACCATGGGTGGATTTCATAGAGGGAATTTAATGGAATTAAATTAAGTGGAAATTAATTAACTTAACCTAATGATCAAATTAATTAAATTAACTAAACTAATCTAATCATGGTCAAAGGGGATCAAAAGAGGGGAGACCAAAACAATCCTATCTTCAAACACCAAAAAAAAAATGTTGGGACTTGATGGTGGTTGGGTCATAAAGCATAAAGCATGATAAATATCTTAGGTTAGTTGATGGGAGGAGTTAAGGTGGAATGTAAGTTACTTTACCAAAGGAGATAATCTTATCTCTTTGCCTTATCTCTTTCCATCTAACTCATTTCATTCTCTTTCTCTTTTTCACTCTCTCATGGCCGTCCCTCATCTCTAAGGAAAAAGAGAAGAAGAAAATTAAGAAAGGAAGAGAAGAAGAAAAGAAAAGAGAGGAAAAGTGCAAAACCAACTGGGTTAATTCTTTCCACCATCTTCTTCCTTCTCTCTCAAATCAAACCCTACCATGGCCAAACCCAAGCTTGGAGGTTTCACCATTGATCAAGCATTTTAGCCAACCAAAAAGGAGAAGGAGAAGAAAGAAGGTTAAGGAAGCCGACGGGAGTAACGAAAGTCAGAGGAGGCGTCGGATCGTAAGTATTTTCTAAAAAAGAGATTAAATTTTTCTTAGCTTTTAAGAGGACATGAAATCCATTTTTTTTTTTTGGATTTAGAGGTGGCCAAAACATCATGGCCTTGGATCTCAAATCCATTTCATGGAAGGATGAATAAATGGACAAAATGGAAAGAAAAATTAGGTTAAGGAAAATAAATGGATAAAGGACATTAAGTATTTCAATTATTTAAGTAATGGAGATATGTAAATTACTTTTGGAAATGATGATTGGTAAAGAAATTAAAGGCCATAGGGTTCGGCCATGTAGTATGGCCGAACCCCATGGTAAGTTATGTGTGATTTTTGGGATTTTATAGGAATGGAAGCATGGAGAATGATTTAGGGTTTTTAAATTGGTAAATGATTAAATGTAGTAATTTTGAAAGGATTTTAAATGAAGAAAAAAAAAATCATGGGAGATGTTGGTGATTTTAATGATCTCAAAAAGAATGGTAGATGGGGATGAACCCTATGGTGATGAATGTGGAATGATGATGGATGTAAAAGAATGGAAAAATAAATGGGGAATGTTGGTGGTGTTGATGGACCAATGTAAACCCAATATTGATAGTTGTAATGGGAAGGTGGCTAAGTTAATGGACTTAAATGTGATTAAAGAATGATGAATTAAATGTATGGTTTAGGTTCTCTCAATGGAGGGACTTGTGATGAATCTAAAGTGTGACCAAAGACCAAGGAAAAAATGGGGATTTGGTTAAGTTGAAAGGGCTAATTTTTAATGAACCCATGACCCATTGTTATGAGCCACTTAATGGTCTAAGTATGGGGTTATATATTTATGTTTTAAATAAATGGAGGTTAGGTTAATTAAGTGGTTAATTGCTAATGTTCTTATGTCATGGTTAATGAGACATCAATGGACCCATTTTTGTGAACCAATGGATAGGCTAAGATTAAAGTCTATGGATATGCTTTAGCTAATGGGGATTAGGTTAAGATATATGGTTGTCTCTCATGATTGGTGAGTGTATGGATCAATTATGAATAAAGGGAATGAGTGGCTAATGGACTCATTGTGGGTTAAATGCATGATGTAAACCCCATGGAAAGATTTGATGAATTGGGTATTTTGAACCCATGATCCATTAACCATTTTAAAGGGTTAAGTATGGGGTTAAGTATGGGTTTAAAGGAATAAGGATTAGGTTAATAAAAGGACTAATTTTATGATCACATGATATGGTTGCTGGGTCATTAACGGACCTAAGTTATGGATCATTAATGGGTCTAAGTTATGGATCCATTATAGACCATAATGTATATGGAAGAGGGAATGGATTATCCATGGAAGGGTAATGGCAAAACCGTAAATATTGGCCAAAATGAGGAAAACCCACTAAGACATGATGTATGGGCTTAGAAATGGGTAAAACATGGACTAATTGTTAATATGTAATAAGGTACCGGACATCGCAAATGGTACGCGATCGGCGACCGGGTCTATCGGACGCAAACGAAAGAAGGAACGCTAGTCGGTATTCGGTAGGATTCCTACCCTTTTGTAAGCCATGGATTGAGTGACGGTTTCTTTGAATTACTTTGGAAATTATATGGTTTGTTTTAAGATGGGTTTGGATTTAGTATCATGTGATGTTTTCCTCTAATTTATTTTGGTAATCATGTGGTTGTTTATAAGATGGGTTTTAGATTTTGGTATTATGTGATGGGTTTCCTTTGATTTATTTTGATAATCATGGCATTATTTTTAAGATGGGTTTTATGACTATGAGTTATATATATTACATGGCATATGGTATCTACATCTCATGCATGGTATGGGAGGGATATGACAGGGGAAGGATGAAATGAAATCGGAGTCCATGCTCCGTCGGAGTGACCGATAAACAAGCATGGGGATATTTCATATATGTATTATTATACCTTGATGAGGCTTTGCTATCAAGGGGGACCTTTGTAATTTTGATACCTTGATGATGGTTTTCCATCAAGGGGGATGTTGTATTTATTGTCATACCTTGATGAGGGTTCTTCCATCAAGGTGGATGCCTAGTGTGGATCGCATCTTGATGAGGCTTTTAAATCAAGAAGGTCATGGCACGATGATGGTATGGATTTTATTTGGAACACTATCTATGGTTGAAAAAGGGACATTATACAATGATGATGAGATTGATGGGTGGGATTCATGACATAGAACACCCATTGCATGACATTGCCCAAAGTGCATGGTTTTATTATAATATTATCTATATGTTTTGTTATCACTGATCCATGTGTTAGCCCTACTCGGAGTCCTACTGGGCGCTTTGTCTAGCGCCCTACTTCTACCCTAGCTGATGACACAAGAGATGGCGGAGACGAAGGACGAGACGGGAGCCAAGCTTAGGAGCTTGGGGAAACGAGCTACTCAGTTTATTTAAGTTTTATTTTGGAAATGTATTTTGAATAATTTAGCTTGTCGGAATGTAATAAGTTAGATTACTTGCTATGTTTTGGAAATTACCTTGGACATTATGATTTTGAGGATGTTTGGTGATTGAATGAATGTAACTTCCCTGCTATCTAAGAATTTGTAGGTTAGACTCTTCTATAATTTTCCGCACTTGGTTTAAATGCTCCCCGATGCTTATTTCTACGTGTGAACCGTTCCCTGTGGACTTCGTTCCACGTACACGTAGGGTTGGCCAGTTAAGGGCCGGGCTTTAGAAGCTCGGAATTAACTCGCGTCGTGACGTCCGCGCCCTTTGTCACTCTTCATCAAAAAAAAAATAGACTCTGATTATCGGGTGAAAAGGGGCGGGCGTTACAAGAACAAAAAGCAGATCCGGAAATGGAGGAGATATGGGCCAAGATGTCCACTGGCGTAGACATACCGGAATGGGAATTACGACAAGGACGAGATCATTTATTCCGGGGAAGAGTATATGTGCCAAAGAGTTGCAGGAAAGAGCTACTGATTGAGGCACATCAATCCAAGCTCTCCATTCATCCGGGCAGCACCAAAATGTATCACGATCTGAAAAGGCATTATTGGTGGCACGGACTACAAAGGGATGTGGCGGAATTCGTGGCACATTGTTTAACTTGTCAGCAAGTTAAGACTAAACATCAAAAGCCACCAGGGTTACTCAAACCCTTATCAGTGCCAGAATGGAAATGGGAGCACATTTCCATGGATTTTGTGACCAGATTGCCGACATCTTCAAAGGACAATGATGCCATATGGGTCGTAGTCGACCGGCTGACCAAGTTCTCATATTTCACTCCTATCAAGATGACGGATTCATCTGAGACGTTGGATCGGCTGTACATCAAGGAAATTATTCGACTTCATGGCATTCCCCGAACTATAGTATCTGACAGAGATGGCCGGTTTACCGGCATAGTGTGGCAAAGCATGCAGTCAGCCATGGGGACAGATTTATTGACTAGCACCGCTTTCCATCCACAGACTGATGGACAGTCAGAAAGGACGAGACAAACCTTGGAAGACACGTTGAGAGCATGCATGTTAGATTTCAAGGGGTGGATGGGAGGACCACTTGCCACTGGTGGAGTTCTTGTATAACAATAGTTATCAAGCAAGCCTTCAGATGGCTCCATACGAGGCTTTATATGGTAGGCCTTATAGATCACCAGTGTGCTGGACAGAGGCTGGTGAGCCTGCATTGATTGGACCGGAACTAGTCGCAGAGACTACCACACAAATTAAGTTGATACGTCAACACTTATTGACCGCACAAAGTCGGCAGAAGAGCTATGCTGGCAAAAGAAGAAGGTTTCTGGAATTTGAAGTGGGAGACATGGTATTTCTAAAGGTCTCGCCACGGAAGGGGCATATGAATGAGGTTCGGAAATAAAGGAAAGTTGTCACCAAGATTTGTGGGACCGTTTTCCATCATGAGAAGAGTGGGGGATGTGGCTTATCAGATAGCACTCCCTTCACAATTAGCAGGTCTACACGATGTGTTTCACGTGTCGATGCTAAGAAAGTATAATCCGAATCCGTCCCATATTTTGAATGTCCAAGATATTGAAGTGCAAAGCGATGTAACGTACGTCGAGAAGCCGGTCAGGATAGTGGAGACCGAACAAAGGGTGTTGCGAAACAGAGCGGTTCAGTTCATAAAAGTAGTATGGGACCGACATGGTGTTGAAGAAGCCACATGGGAACTTGAATCGGCGATGAGAATAGCTCACCCCGAATTATTCATGTAATTTACTTTGAGAACCCTACTTCGCTCGATTTTCGGGACGAAAAATTTAAAAAGAGGGTTATATTGTAACACCCCAATTTCTCAACGAAGTGGATAATTACGAAAATGCCCCTGGTTTGTTAAATTAAATGTTTGTGATGTTAAATAAGGAAATGGTGGGGTCCATTGCTCAAATTAAGATCATATGAGCACAATACAAATGTCAAATTTGATTGGATGGGTAATGTACATCAATTGGGTCGAAAATGGCTAAATGGATCAAATGGCTCAATTGGGACACAATGGGTCATAATGGATTATTTGACCATTGTGTGAGCTCAAATTAAATGGTGTTAAGCTGAATTGATTGGAAATCAAGTGGAGAAAAAATGGGTAGGCTTGATGCACAAGTGAAACCCATTTAAAATGTCAAAATCAGCCCATTAATGGGTCATGTTGTCAAAACGGGTCAAGGGGCTGATTGGGGACCCAATGGGTCGGGTTGACTAAGTTGACCACGGATTACGGTGTGGGCCCTCAATTGAACTCAAGTATTAGTTAGTGCAGCTCGAGTTGGACTGATTTGGAGTGAGTTTTAATTAAGAATAGAGTTGACTCAAATATGGTACATTAAATGTGTTGAGTTGGATGAGTTGAGTTGGAATAAAAAGATCATGAGTCAAGTGAGTCAAGAGGAAGTGAGAAGGAGTTCTAATCTCACACAACTCTTAGATAGACAAATCCTAGCTGTTGGATGAAGAGGTGCCTTGGCCAAATCCAAGGGACACCAAGCAATGGCATCATGCATCTCATCTCATGAGATGCATGGGCTGAAGTGAAAGGATGCAACGTTTGGATGAAGGGGTGCCTTGGATGGCACCCAATATCCCATCGATTTTATCAAAGTTTAATGAGGGAAATGAATGGAAGTTGGGGCTGAACTACAAAAGGGATAGACCATCTCATATGGCCGTTTTTCACACAAGAAATCCTAAGGAAATCCTCATCTCTCTCCCTCTCTCCAAACTCTTTTCTTGGTTGAACCAGCAGTGGTGTTTGCACCAATTGATCAAGCATAAACCAGCAAAGGATTAAAGAAGAAAGAAGGAAACAAGAGGGAAGAAGGCAAGGAGCAAAGGCAAAGGAAGGTTGGTAAGTGTCTGTGTTATTTTGTTTAATAAGATGGAACAAATGGAGCATGTATTGGGCCATGGGTATGGCCGAATGCATCAAGGTTTAAACCTTGAGTAATGGAGGTTTTAAAATTGTAAAATGGATCATTGGGTTCGGCCACCTTGGAGGGCCGAACCCCATGGAAATAATTGGTTGGTTTTATATGGTTTTTGAAACATAAAAACCATGCAAATTGTGGGACTGTTTTGGATGTTTTTTATTGGATTTAAAATGCATGTTTTAAAGAGGTTTAAAACATGGATTTGGATGTCATGAAGGGCTGAAGGTATCATGCGTCTAAACCATGGGTATAAATTGATAAAATGGAGGATGGCCGAACCCCATGAAATGATGTTGGAATTTTGATGGTTTCTTTTGTAAGTTAAAACTATGCAAATGAGTTACTGTTTTGGGAGATTAATTTAGACATAAGATGAATGTCTAAGAGGTTCAAACCAAAGGCCATAGGGTTCGGCCAATGAGCATGGTAGAACCCCATGAAATCATATGATTATTGTATGGTGTTTTTGATGGTTTTGAGAGACAAAAACCATACAAGATTATGGTGTTTTTATGAGAATTAAATGAATATAAGTTTGCTGTTTTGGGTTGGCCATTGGATGGATGAACCATGTGGTTAACATGGTTAAAGGTAGAGTCCAATTGATGTACAAATATTGGAACAATTGAGCCAAGGGAACCATTGGGTTCGGCCATGTGTACGGCCGAACCCCATGGACCATTACATGGGTTAAATAGACTAAGTTTAGGGGTAGTATTTGTTATTGATTTCATGATGTTTAAAAGGGTTTAATATAACTGAAAGAGTGATGGGTTTGGATGTTAATGTTCATCAAAAAGAAAGGCAAAGTAGGGCACCAAAATCAAAAGGGTGAGGTTCGGCCATACCAAGTATTATGAATGAAGAATAAAATGGATCAAAAGTGTGATGGTGAGGTTCGGCCATGTGGTATGGCCGAACCCCACTAAAATGGATTGATTTTGGATAATGGTGATCAGCAAGATTAATCATTGGTTGTTGTGGACAATGGTTTTTTATATGGCTTAGCCTAGTGGCAAAGCTGTAAATACGGGTAATAATGTAAATATGGGTAGAGGAAGTTTAAAAGGACATGAAAGAAGGGGTAAACCAAGGTGGTATGGTTCGGCCATGGTGTATGGCCAAACCTTACCAAGACATGATTAAAGGGTTAAGTGTTTAAGAATTGATCAAATGTAAAAGGAAGTTAAATCCTAAGTTGGTGATGTTCGGCCATGGGTATGGCCGAACCTCACAAGATGACTTTTGGGTCTTAAGATGTGAATGGAAATTGAAAATGATAGTGTGATTGACTTGCTGTTACATCACAAGGTAACGGAACGTGAACGGCGTATGAGTTGTGAGCAGGTGACGATTAAGAAAGATCGGATGCTGAAGTGAATCTTCAGTAGGTTTCCTACCTACTTGTAACCACAATTATGATTTGGTTTTATTATGTTTTTACGAGATATGTTGTATTTGATTTATGTTTCAAATGTGGTTTTGAATGATGACTTATGGATTTACAAATGAGATACAATGCATTGGCATCTTATGCATGGACATGGGATGATGATTGTGGAACCTAGAGTCGCACCCCGTTGATATGTTGTGATGCAATTGTGAGACCTGCTTAGACGATGCAGCTCCCGCTAGGAGGAGTATTTATGATATGAGTTACCGTCCTCCTTAGGCGATGAGGGTCCCGCCAGGAGGAGCAACATGATGATAGAACCACATCGGCCTCCTTAGGCGATGAGGGTCCCGCTAGGAGGTAGATCATCAAGATGGAATGAAAAAAGTATTGTGTGTTACCTTGACGATGGAATTCACGTCAAGTGATTGCTATGTAGATGCGTGATGGGTGGGGACTCATAACATGTGCATGCATAGCATTGATTTACATGTTTTGATAATATATGTATACTATGATAAGCACATTTATAAGCTAACCTTGTGGTAGTCCTGATCGGGAGTCTACTGGGCATGTTGATCTAACGCCCTAATTCTATCCTTAGAGGATAATGCAGGAATAAGGAAGGGGAAAGAGAAGGTCGATGACCAGGAGGGGAGCCACGCCTAAGCGCTTGGTTGTTGATCAGGATTTCTTTATTACTGTCATTTGAGTTATATTTGGTGGACATGTAATAAGTTAATACATTGCTATGGTTTGCTTATGACATTAACAATGGATGGTTGGTTTAAGTTATTTATTAATTAAGACTTGTACTTGTTATCTCTTCAACTTAATTCCGCAGTAAGTCTAGTTTATTCCGCAAGTCATTGTTTAGTTCCATGTGTGTATTATCTATCATGGTTCAGTCCATGCACACATGGGTGGCCAGTTAAGGGTCGGACTTTGGGTAGTCCGGACTTAGCTCACGTCGTCGTGACGTCTATCCGCCCTTGTCCGGTGTTTAATTTAAAAAACAATAGACTCTGAAATTATCTCGAAAAGGGCGGGGCGTTACACATATAGCTTCATATAAGCTAATCTCAAGCCCAAGTTATGTCCGGACCTCTTAGAACTTGGCTTGTTGGTCATATGTGTTCCCTCCCATGCCATGCATGAGGTAATGTATGGAAGAATGCTATTTCATTTAAAATACATAATATCATTGAAAATCAACTCATAGTCATATACAATTTATTTAGCCAATGCATTCATCATATTTAGAATAAAACAAGTGTCATATTATACTCCACAGTGTTCTCAATGAGGTAGGAATCCTACCAATGTCCGGTATACTATCCTTTATTGTCTTGTAAGGATAATGCTAACGGTCACGTGAGACGAATCGCAATCTCTTTGCGAACCTCTTTACCTCATCAAATTCAAACATACATATTAGTTTGATTTTCCATTTTAATTTCATCATCCCTATTTCCATCTAAGTTCCATGTTCATTTCTCAACGCATTTACGCATCATAGTCCGTAACCCGTTTAAAACCCTCAATGGGGTTTGGCCATACAACATGGCCGAACCCTATTGTCCCATGTTTCCTGTAAATGTGTTTTTGTTCCACAAGAAAACCATCAATGGGGTTCGGCCATACAACATGGCCAAACCTCATTCTTTGGTTTTGACCCTCATTTTAATCCCCATATTATTTTAATCCATGTGAGTTAATCATTCATTTCTAAATCTAATAATCCCAAGTTAGTCATTTAACCTTTAAACATACATAGATCCATAAAATCGTCCATGGGGTTCGGCCATACAACATGGCCGAACCCATTGTTCTTCCTTTTCATCTCCCTTCCATCCTACAAGATAGGCAGAGGCTCTGGAGGAAAACCCAGAGTAAAACCTTCTAATTCAGTCGGCTGAAACACAACTAGATCCCATATGTGCTTGGCCAGTATACTTTCAGTCGACAGAATCATAAGATTCAGTCGACTGAAACACAACCAGATCTCATTTGTGCATGGCTAGTACACTTTTAGTCTATTGAATCATAAGATTCAGTCGGCTGAAACACAACCAGATCCCATACGTGCTTGGCCAGTATACTTTAAGTCAACAGAATCATAAGATTCAGTCGGCTGAAACACAACCAGATTCCTTATGTGCTTGGCCAGTATACTTTCAGTCGGCTGAATCATAAGATTCAGTCGGTTGAAACACAACCAGATTTCATATGTGCTTGGCCAGTATACTTTCAGTCGGCTGAAACACAAGATTCAGTCGATTGACTTTGGGTCAGATCCTTTGTGTGCTTGGCCAGTACACTTTCAATCGACTGAATCATAAGATTCAGTTTGCTGAAACACAGCCAGATCCCATGTGTGCTTGGCCAGTATACTTTCAGTAGACTGAAACACAAGATTCAGTCGACTGACTTTGGGTCAGATCCTTTGTGTGCTTGGCCAGTACACTTTCAGTCGACTGAAACACAAGATTAAGTCGACTGACTTTGGGTCATGTAACACCCCAATTTCTCAATGAAATGGATAATTATGAAAATGCCCCTGAATTGTTAAATTTAATGCTTACGATGTTAAATGAGGAAATAGTGGGGTCCGTTGTTCAAATTAAGACCCTATGAATATATTATAAGGGTCAAATTATCATGAATGGGTAATGAACATCAATTTGGGTCAATATGGTTAATTGGGTCAAAGGACCCAATTGGACCCAATGGGTCATAATGGACTTATTAGACCATTGGGTGAGCCCAAATTTAATGGGGTTAAGCTGAATGGATTGGAAATTAAGTGGAGCATAAATGGGTAGGCTTGATGCACATGTGAAAACCAAATGCAAATGGCTAAAAAAACCCATTAATGGGTCATGTTGTCAAAACGGGTCAAGGGACTAATTGGGGACCCAATGGGTCGGGTTGACCAGGTTGACCATGGCTGACCGTGTGGGCTCTCAATTGAGCTCAAGTATGATTTAGTGCAGCTCGAGTTGGACTGATTTGGATTGGGTTTTAATTAAGAAAAGAGTTGACTCAAATATGGTGCATTAAGTGTGTTGAGTTGGATGAGTTGAATTGGAATAAAAAGGTTCATGAGTCAAGTGAGTCAAGGGGAAATGGAAAGGTGTTTTAATCTCACACAACACCAAGATAGACAAATCCTAGCCGTTGGATGAAGGGGTGCCATGGCCAAAGCCAAGGGACACCAAGCATGGGCGGCATGCATCTCATCTCATGAGATGCATGGGCTTACATGAAAGGTGGCGACGGTTGGTACCAAGGGGTGCCTTGGATGGCACCCAATACCCCCTCGGTTTTAACAAGGATTAATGAAGAGAATGGTGGGAGGTTGGGTGATTTAACAAAAGGAATAAACACCATCATTTGGCCGAGTACACTTTGGAAAATTTGGTTTTTCATCTCTCCCTCTCCCCCTCTAAAGAACACCATCTTTGGGCCGAACCAGTTGCTGTGTTTCACCATTTAATCCAGCACCATTTCGGCAAAGGATTAAGGAAGAATGAAAGAAAGAAAGCAAAAGGGAAGGAGCAAAGGAAAAGTGGTAAGATTTTCTTAAAGTATCTAGTTAAATAAGTTGTAAAAAAAAAAAAAAAGGGTATGATTGGGCCATCATTTGGCCGAATCCATCAAGGATTAGACCTTGGATGGTATTTCATAAATAAGATGGAAATTTGATCATAGGGTTCGGCCATTAGGATGGCCGAACCCCATGAAAAGAATGGGTTAAATTGGATGGTTTTTGTAGGACAAAACCATGGACTGTTTTTTATGCTAAGTTAGATTATTTACATGTTTTGAAAAGTTCTAAAATCATGGTTTTGAGTGTCATATGTTGGGCTATGGATCGGCCGAATATGTCAATTAAACCTTGGATTAGATAAAAGGATAAAATATTCGGCATTGGGTTCGGCCATCTTGGTTGGCCGAACCCCATGAAAAGAGTGGTTTAATTTGATGTTTTGGAAAGTTAAAAACCATGTCAACTATGGTGATTTTTACATGTGTTAATTAGGTCACCTTGTGGCTGAATTAAGTAATGATATAAAGTAAGAGGATGAGGTTTAAAAGATGGAAATTTAGAGCATGGAGTTTGGCCACTTGGGATGGCCGAACCCCATGGAAATCATTGGTGAGTGGTATGGTTTTTGGGGATAAAAACCATACCATGTGTAAAGATTTTTAAAAGGATTGTAAAATGGAATTAATTAACTGTATGGGATCGGCAATGGATGGTTAAACCTTGCTGTTTTTATGGCCAAAATATAGAAGATAAACTATGTGGAATTATTGGAAAAGTTGCACCCAAAGAACCACACATGGCCGAACCCCATGGGTTGCCTTATGGGTTTTTATTTGATTTACTTGGGGTTATGGTTACTGATTTGGGTCAGCCTTTGGATGGTTGAACCATGTAATTACCTTGGTAAAAGGGTGTAGCCTAAGTTAAATACATAGGTTAAAATTATTGGATCAAGGGAGCCATTGGGTTCGGCCATGTGTAGGGCCGAACCCCATGGACCATGACTATGGGTTTTGTGTGGATCTGTTTCATAGAATTGATTGGTAATTTTAAAGTTAAAAGCATGATATAACTAAGTATTGGAACCAATGGCAGTTTGGTGATTAAGGTTAGTAACCAAGAGATGAATTAAGGACCAAATTTAGATGATGAGGTTCGGCCATGTTGTATGGCTGAACCCCATCAAAGATAAATGCTTGGGATTGAAATTGATTCGTAGTTTATGTGATTAAGGTGACGGATCTCTTTAGCGGAGTGCGAGTCGTAATCCAGTGAAAAAAAAAAACACCGAAGCTAATCTTCAGTAGGTTTTCCTACCTACTTGTAACCACTATTATGATTGGTTTTATTATGATTTAAATGAGATATGTTGTTATCATTATTATGTTGCAATTGGTTTTGAATGAAGAAATTTATACTTACAAATGATATATAATGCATTGGCATCTCATGCATGGCATGGGGTGATGACTATGGGAAACTGGAACCTTATCCATAGGAAATGAGGACTACTATGGATTACACTGTGAAATACTTTGACATAAGAATCTTAACCATAGGAAATGTGGATTACTCTGGTTTACCATGACATTTGACTTCTAATCAGAGGAAATGCGGATTATTCTGGATTACCCTGACGTGAGAAACCCGTCAAGTGATAGCTATGTATACATGTAATGGGTGGGACTCATTACATATGCACTTTCATACATAGCATTATTTTCAGATGTTTTATTGATGATCATGTACTATGACATATATGCATGTTTTATAAGCTAACCATGTGGTAGCCCTGATCAGGAACCTACTGGGCGCGTTGGTCTAACGCCCTAATTCTATCCTTAGAGGATAATGCAGGAATAAGGAAAGGGAAAGAGAAGATCGAGGACCAGGAGGGGAGCCAAGCTTAAGTGCTTGATTGATGATTGGGATTTATTTATTACTGTCTTTTGAGTTACAGTTTATGGACATGTAATAGCTAGTTAACTTTGCTATGGTTTGTTTATGGTATTTATAATGGATGTTTGGATTAAGTTATTTAATAATTGAGACTTATACTTGCTATCTACTCAGTCTAATTCCGCAGTTAGTCTAGTTTATTCCGTATAACTTGTTTAGTTCCATGTGTGGATTGTTATCATGGTTTAGTCCATGCACACATGGGTGGCCAGTTAAGGGGTCAGACTTTGGAAGTCCGAACTTAACTCGCGTTGTGACGTCTCTCCGCCCTTGTCCGGTTTTAATTTATATATAAAAAAAAAATAGACTCTGAATCTCGGAAAGGGCGGGGCGTTACAGGTCAGATCCTTTGAATGGATTTCCAACTCCCTGACTTTATAACAATTTTGGCCATTCATTCCAACCAATCATGAAACCCATGGGTTCGGCCACACCATGGCCGAACCTATGGTTTCCTTAGATTAATCCCCATTTTATTAAGTCTAGACATACCTTCCTTCATTGAGTTGTTCCTTCTCTTTGGCTTTTCAATCTCCTTCTTTTCTTTTGATCTTTTTCTTCTTCCTTAGTTCTTTTTTTCCTTTCTTTGTTCTTCAAAGTCTTCGAGTGTATGGAGGTAGAGGTGGGAGAGAGAGGAGAGGAGTGGAGAGAAAATCCTTGTTCAAGGGAGGAGGGGTCGGCAAGGGGTTTGGAATGCCCTTTCGTTTGGGTTTTTATATTAAAGTCTTAAACTCTTCCTTCCCTCTCATAATAGCTTGGTTAACCAATGGAGGCCCTTGGTTTCCCAAAGGTGGCTTCATGGCTTTTGAGGTGAAGACCCTTGGGTTCCCAAGTGTCTAAGTACAATGTACCTAGACAAAATATCCCAACTTTTAATCTCCACCCTTGATCTTTCCTTAGATGAAATCCTAGCCTTCCATCTCATCCCTTCATCTTCTCAACTTAAGAGAAAACCTTAACTCAAGACTTAAAATCAAAAGTGGTTGACCAAGTCAACCCATGGCATGGTCGACCATGCAAGTGGTACATGGCACTTGGGTCCCACTTTGGCCATGTCACTTGGTGTGTCACCTCTACTTGTATGCCACCTCAATTCTACTTTCCACCTCACTCGATGACGTGGCATCCTTGCTTTGTTGGCTTCCATGTGATGACATGAATGCCACATGGCAATGCCACATTACTCACATGCCACCTCACTTGGATGGAAAACGGCAAAGAGAGAAAGAGATAGAATTTTGACTTTGGATGGAAAACCTTGATGCCAACTCCTTTGCTCAAAGTATGCTTTTGTCTTGGTGAAATAAATCAATCAAGGACTGATTTCATATCAATAACCAGCTGCTATTCTTGATCTTAGAGAGATGATAACAGTCCAAGGAAGAGAGAGACAGAGATAGTAAAATGAGAGCCCTTTGCTTAACCAAAACCTGCCCAAGGTTAACCTCACATGTAACTCCCACATTAACCCCAAGTCCTTTATGCTTACTTGGGGGTTTCATCTATGCAATGAAACACCAAGGGTACCCAACGGTTTTGTTGTGTGCATTCCTCACACTATCCATCTTGCATTAATATTGCATGTGAGAGTTTCACATGTAAATGAAACTCCCATGTGCTTCACCCTCTCTCCATTGGTTGTCTCTTTGAACACCTAAGCATGGAATAAACCCTCATGCCCTTTCCAACGTGTAGTCTAATTTTTTTTTTGAATTTGCAACGTCAAAGACCCCTTTTGTAACTCCATGAAACGGCAACTCCAATTGTCTCCATCCTTGGAGTTTCATGCATAGGCCATAATTTCCATGCAACCAACGTTGGAACATGTTTGAATTTAAAAACAACCAAAAAAACCTTTTATCTATACATCTCACTTACTTAAAAATACATATTCCATCCAACTCATTTATTTAGCTCACCCCAACTCAACTCATTCATTTAATGTAATTCAACTAATAAATTTCACTCAACTAAACTCCATTAAGCTTTAAGCTCACCAAATAGTCAAATATGTCAACTATGACCATTGGGTCCCATTTTGGCCAATTTGACCCATTTAACGAAATTTGACCCAATTATGATTCTTGACCCGTTTAAGTTCATCTTATCCATTTATTTGTTTTGTAATTAAAACTACTAACCATTGGGTCTTGTTTGAACCATTGACCCATTTAAATTCAACTCAAATATATCACAATGGCAATTCTGTAAATATGAATAAATTCATATAAATTGATAACTTTGAAATTCCAAGGTGTTACAATACAATATTCTTTTTATAATTTTCGTCCCGAAAATCGAACGAAGTAGGATTTCAAAATAATTTATACAAACAATTCAGGGTGAGATGTTCTCATCTCCGATTCTAGTTCCCGAGTGGCTTCCTCAACACCATGTCGATCCCATACCACCTTGACGAACTGAATCGCTCGGTTACGCAACACCTTTTGCTCACTCTCTAATATTCTGACCGGCTTCTCGACACAAGTGACGTCGTTTTGCACATCTATATCTTGCACATTCAAAACATGAGACGGATCAGGGTTGTACTTCCTCAGCATCGACACATGGAATACATCATGTAGAGACGCCAATTGCGAAGGAAGTGCCAACTGATAGGCTACATCTCCCATCCTTCTGATAATTGAAAACGGTCCCACATATCTTGGCGACAATTTTCCTTTCTTCCCAAATCTCATGTGCCATTTTCGTGGCGAGACCTTCAAGAATATCATGTCTCCCACTTCAAATTCGAGAAACCTCCTCCTCTTATCAGCATAGCTCTTTTGTCGACTCTGTGCGGTCAACAAATGTTGACGTATCAACTGGATCTGTGTAGTAGTTTCTGCAGCCAACTCGGGTCTTATCAGCGCAGGTTCGCCGACCTCGGTCCAGCACACTGGTGACTTGCATGGTCTACCATACAAAGCTTCGAATGGTGCCATCTGAAGTCTTGCTTGGTAGCTATTGTTATAAGAAAACTCCACCAGTGGCAAATGATCCTCCCATCCACCTTTGAAGTCTAACATGCACGCCCTCAGCATGTCCTCCAGTGTTTGTATTGTCCTTTCCGATTGTCCATCGGTCTGTGGATGGAATGCTGTGCTAATAAGTAGATCGGTCCCCATGGCCGACTGCATGTTCTGCCACACCCTTCAGGTGAATCGGCCGTCTCTATCAGATACGATTGTCCGCGGAATACCATGTATTCTGATGATGTCCTTGATATACCGCCGACCCAATGTCTCAGATGAATCCGACATCTTGATAAGAATAAAATGCGCGGACTTGGTCAGTCGGTCTACCACAACCCATATAGCATCATTGCCCTTCGAGGACCTCGGCAACCCCATCACAAAGTCCATGGAAATGTGCTCCCATTTTCATTCCGGCACTGCTAAGGGTTTGAGTAACCCTGGTGGCTTCTGGTGTTCCGTCTTAACCTGCTGACAAGTTAAACAGTGTGCTACAAATTCCGCCACATCTCTTTTGAGTCCATGCCACCAATAATGCCTCTTCAGGTCATGATACATCTTGGTACTGCCCGGATGTATATTGAGCTTGGTCTAATGTGCCTCAACCCACGGCTCTTTTTTGCAGCTTTTTGGCACATATATTCTTCCCCATAATACAAGACCCTGTCCAGGTCATAATTCCCATTCCGGTATGACAAAGCCAGTGGACATCTTGGCCCATATCTCCTCCACTTCCGGATCTGCTCGTCGCTCTTGTTCAATCTTTGTAACCATGTTGGATCGTATGATCAAATTATACATACTCCCATGGTTTGTGATGTATAGATTGAACTCTCGAATGGTGTTTAACATCTCCCATTCGGTCCTGATCAGACACCTTGTTTGCCTTTCCCGGATGATATCGAAGCGCAAATTCATAGTCCGCCAGATATTCCATCCATCTGCACTGCCTTAGGTTGAGCTCTTTCTGATCAAATAAATACTTCAAGCTCTTGTGATCTGAAAAGACTTCAAACTTCTCACCATATAGATAGTGTCTCCAGCTTTTAAGAGCGAAGACCACTGCAGCTAATTCCAAATCATGTGTGGAATAGAGGCTTTAGTTGTCTTGAACCATATGCCACCACACGATCACGTTACATGAGTGAACATCCCAGTCCCTCTCCTGATGCATCGCATTGTACTTCATAACCTTTGCCTCTTTCCAGCAAAACTAAAATAGGAGCAGTTGCAAGTCTCTCTTTCAGCTCCTCAAACCTCTGATTGCAAACCTTTGACCACTCATATTTGACCCCTTTCTGAGTGAGTCGAGTCACTGGAGATGCTATTTTAGAGAAATCCATGATGAACTTCCTATAATATCCAGCCAAACCCAGGAAGCTACGGATCTCAGTGACATTTTTCGGTGCTTTCCACTCCCTCACTGCTGCCACCTTTGCTGGATCAACGGCTATACCATCACTGTTATAACATGCCCTAAGAATTTGACCTCAGGTAGCCAAAATTCGCATTTGCTTGCTTTGGCATACAGTTTGTTCTGTCTCAAGGTGTTCAATACTATTCGTAGATGCTCAGCATGATCCTCCTGACTCTTGGAATAGATCAGGATATCGTCAATGAACACTATAACAAACCGATCCAGATATGGACGGAAGATTCTGTTCATTAAGTCCATGAACACAGCCGGTGCGTTGGTAAGTCCAAAAGGCACGACTACAAATACAAATAGTCCATACCGTGTCCTGAAAGCTGTCTTCTCTATATCTTCCTCCATGAGCCGGATTTGATGATAACCGGACATCAGGTCAATCTTGGAAAAGTGACTGGAACCCCTCAACTGATCGAATAAATCATCTATCCTGGGTAGAGGACACTTGTTCCTGACAGTTAGCTGATTCAACTTTCGGTAGTCCACACACATTCTGAGTGAACCATCCTTCTTTTTCACGAACAACATTGGAGCTCCCCATGATGATGTGTTGTTCCGAATACAACCCAGTCTGAGTAACTCATCAAGTTGCTTCTTCAACTCAGACATTTCTACTGGTGCCATCCGATAATGAGGTAGAGACAATGGTGAAGCACCAGGATACAGCTTGATCTCAAAATTGAACTCCCTCATAGGTGGTAAACCAGGGAGTTCTTTTGGAAAAACATCAGCAAATTTTTTCACAATTGCTGGAAGTTCAGTGACTGGTGCTTTGTTGATGACAATATTGTTCAACACCAAATGATGCAACCTTTCATGTAGTCTGCTTTGCTTGTCAGCACGAACTATATACTGCTTTCCCTCGGGTGACCAAAATGTCACTCTTCTGCGATAACAATCAATATTGGCTTCATAACTAGCCAACCAGTCCATGCCGAATATAATATCGTACTCAGTCATGTCGAGTACCAGATAATTGAACTCAAATCTGAGTCCAGCGAGTTCTGTATTTATGGCCGTACATATGAGTCCCAAAGACGTGTCTCCGACAGGAGATACTACTGTAAGTGTGGTGGACAGCTTTTGAACTAATGTACCAGTAGCAGTTATAAAGGATGCAAATATAAAAGAGTGCGATGCTCCAGAATCAAACAATGCATAAACATAAGAACTATTGACAACGGCCATACCTTGAATCACAGAATGATCCACATCCTCAGGAGGTTCCAGAACAAATAGTCGTCCAGATCCGGTAGGATTAGGTGCCCAACCTTCCTGATTATAAGTCCTGCCTCCTCATGAGTTAGCTGGCTTAGCTGGTGGACGGAAAGATCCTCTGGAATATGAGAGCTTATTGAGCTTTGGACAGTCTCTCTTGAAGTGACCCGGCTGATCACATTGGAAACAGTTGTTCACCCCTCTGAATGACTAGGTGACTGATGCAGATGGGGAGGGCTGGTTGGGACGAAAGCTCCCTGCGGACCCAGTGGATGGTGAGGGTCTACTGAAGTTCGGAAGGAACCTCTTGTTGGGCTAGAACCCACCCCTCACACTTGGAGCTCAACGATTGTCAAACCGCACCATTGCATTCAACTCATGTTCTGTTATTGTGGCCTTGCTGACCACCTCAGCCAATGTGGTGCACTTGAATATGGTCACTTTGGCCCTGATATTTGGTCGTAAACCCCTCTCAAACTTCCTTGCTCTGCGATGTTCTGTGTCCACCATATAGAATGCGTAGATGGATAAACTAAGAAATTCCCGGTGATACTCTGCCATCATCATAGAGCCCTGTACCAAGGACAGAAAGGCTTGCGTTTGTCATTCCTTCTCCTCCTCCGGAAAGTAGTGTTCCAGAAAGGTTGCTGAAAACTCATTCCATGTCATGGCCGTCCTCTCCCTAACTGGTATGAGTGCCCTCTGCTTCTCCACCACCTCCCACCATTTACCGGCATCTTCTATCAGTTGTGAAGTAGCCAGTAGAATTCTATCAACATGACTCGAGATCTTAAGTAAATTTAAGATCTGAGTGATCTTCTTCAGCCAGTGCTCAGCTCCGACAGCCCCTTCCTTCCCTTTGAAATAGGGAGGACGTTGTTGCTGGAATTCTCGAGCCATACTCCGGTCACTGGCATCTTTGGAACTTTCACTCCCATTCGCATGTTGCTGGAGTACAGAGGTTACCACTGCTTGAACTAAGCCCTGAAGTTCAGGCGGCACATGTGGTATATGTAAACCACTGTTCCCTTCTCCTTCCTTCCGAGATGAGTATTCCCGCTCCTTCCTATCTCGCCGGGAATGATGAGACTCTTCAGAATGGTGTGACCTTTCAGAGTGACGTGACCTTTCGAAATGATGTGACTCTTCCTCATTATGTGTTTTTCCAGCCCCTTCTTTAGGCTGAGAATGCTCTTCCTTTGGTGGAGATCTTTCCCTTCCTTCCTCATACTGAACGAGTGGTATCTCTTTGTAACACCCTGGAATTTCAAAGATATCAATTTACGTGCATTTATTCATATTTACGGAATTGCCATTGTGATATATGTGATTTGAATTTAAATGGGTCAATGGTTCAATCAAGACCCAAAGGATGGCAGTTTTATTTACAAGCAAATAAATGGATGAAATGGACTCAAACGGGTCAAGAGTTGTAATTGGGTCAAATGGGTCAAAATGGCTAAATGGGACCCAATGGGTCGTGAATGGCATGATTAATCATGGATTAAGTTCAAGCTTAGTTAATTTAAATTTATTAATTGCTTGAGTTTGGTTTGAGTTGAAATGAATGATGGGTTTAGTTGAGTTGAATTTATTAGTTTAGTTACATTAAATGAATGAGTTGAGTTGGGTGAGTTAAATAAATGAGGTAGATGGAATAATTATTTTAATGAGTGAAGTGTGTGTAAGATGGTGGTGTGGGCTGGTTGTAAGTTTTAACACAATGAAAACGTTGGCTGCATGGGAGGCTTTACCATGCATGTAACTCCCATCTAAGTGATGAATGAAATGAGAGTTACATTTTGAAGTTACATGGGAGACGTTGGAGGAGGGGAAGAGTTTCATCTTAAGATGAAACTCCAATTTGAATTGTTAATGAGAGAAGGAAGGTATTAAGAAGTGAAGGTTACACAAAGGTTTCACATTCAAATTATTCCACACGTTGGATGCATGGGTGGGCATCCCATGCATGAAACCCCAAGATAGGAAATAAATGGAAGGTACCGTTTTATGGAGTTTTATTTGAAAAAAATGAAACTCTCACATGGACGTTAAAGAGGGTCAAAGGGAGCTGAATGGTTTGGTACTCAAATACAATACAAAACCGTTGGATGGGGGGAGTTTCATCTCATGGATGAAACCCCCACAAGGGGTAAGTAAATGGGGAATGGTGGTTATAGATTTCAAACCCATACATGCCGTTGGGGCTCATGGGTGTTTCACATTGAAACTTCACGATGGAAGATGAATGGGGTTTGTGGGGGTTACTCAAGACTTTGCATGGGAGACGTTGGTTGCTTGGGGTGTTTCATTTCATAGATGAAACCCCCAAGTAACATAAAGAACTTTGATTAAGGTGAGGTGAGTTACACAAGGTTAACCTTGGGCTGGTTTTGGTTAAACAAAGGGCTCTCATTTTACTCTCTCTATCTCTCTCTTCCTTGGACTGTTATCATCTCTTTAAGATCAAGAACAGCAGCTGGTTACTGATATGAAATCATTCCTTGATTGATTTATTTTACCAAGACAAAGGCATACATTGAGCAAAGGAGTTGGCATCAAGGTTTCCCATCCAAAGCCAAAATTCTTTCTCTCTCTCTCTCTCTCAAATCCTTGTCATCTGGTTGAATTATCTCAAGGAGCTTGCAACAAGATCAGTCTCAGTCCAAAGAACAGTAATAGAGAAGGAGAGGTCAAGGAAATAAAAGGGTCAAAGAAAGAGTCAAAAGAACCGAAGGAGACGCGGTATTAGTAAGTGCATTTTGAACCCTTGTTTAATAGATTGATTAAGAAAATGAGATCTGGCCATTGTATGGCCAGATCCATCAATGGTTTAGATCTAGGATTATGATGTTTAAAATGATAAAATATGGACCATAGGGTTCGGCCCCATTGGATGGCCGAACCCCATGGAAAAGATTGGTTGTTTTTGATGTTTTTGAAACATAGAAACTATGAATTTTGTGGACTGTTTTTAATGTTTCTTTAAGACTCAAATGCATGTTTTAAAGAGGGTTAAAAACATGGATTTGAATGACATAAGGACTGAAGGTATCATGGGTCTAAATCTTAGATTTAAATTGACGAAATGGACCATTGGGATTGGCCATCTTGAATGGCCGAATTCCATGAAGTATTATGGTTATTTGGATTGAGTTTTACAAAATGGAAATCGTACAAAGTGATGGACTTATTGGATGGTTTTGAAGAGTAAAAACATGGTAACATTATACAGTTACCATATGTCTAAATGAGACCTAAAACATGTTTAAGAGGACCAAAACATGGACATAGGGTTCGGCCACCTTGGATGGCCGAACCCCATGTAAGTATTTGATTGTTTGGTTTGGTTTTCAAGAAGATGGAAATCATATCAATAATGGACTTAGTATTAAGGTAATTAAACATGAAGGATGATGGAACATAGGATTAAAATCTTTAGGGTGAGGTTCAGCCATGTTGTGTGGCCAAACCCCACCAATTGTTATTTGATGGACTTGGTGATTTGTTCATGATGAATTTGGGCAAATGAGATATATAAATAAAGGGTTTAAATGACCAAAGTAAATAGTGAGGTTCGGCCATGTTGTATGGCCGAACCCCACTAATGTGGTTTGGTGATGGACTTTGTTTTCTAAGGAAAAAATTAAGCAAAGGGTAGTATAGTGGCGTTATTGTAAATATGGATGAAAAATATGAAATGGTCAAAAGAATGGACATATGAGCCAAAACCCAAGGTGGTAAGGTTCGGCCATGTAGTATGGCCGAACCCTACCAAGGTTCATTTGAAAGTTTGGAATACTTAGATGGTTTTAATTAAATAAAAGAGTGACCAAGGTTTAAATGAGTGAGGTTCGGCCATGGGGTATGGCCGAACCCCACATAGTGGATTTTTAGGACATAGACCAAGGTGGAATGAAATGGATGAATGTTTGATTTGCTGCTATGTAAATAAGGTATCGGACTTGCTTGAATAGTGTACAAGTTGTAAACGGGAGACGGCTCAAAAGAAGGGTCAAACTAAGTAACATTGTGTAGGTTTCCTATCTTGTTGTAACCACATATGTTAATTGCTATTTTATGTTTGCTTGAATAAGTTATTTGAGTGAAATGTTATATTTACAAATGGCATGATTCCATAAGACATCTCATGCATGGCATGGGATGATGGTGATGTAACCGGAGGCCACACTCCGTCGGGGCGTCCGAAAGACCACTGTGGGGTACCCTGATGATGAGAATCCTATCAGGAGGAATCCGGAGGCCACACTCCGTCGGGGAGTCCGAAAGACCACTGTGGGTTACCTTGACGATGAGAATCCCGTCAAATGATGGCTATGTTGAGTGGTGATGGGTGGGACTCATTACATATCCATTTCATACATAGCATGTTTTTTATGGAATTTTGTCACACATGTATTATTATTATACTATTTGCATGTTTTTGACTAACCATGTGGTACCCCTATTCGGAAACACTACTGGGCGCGTTGATCTAACGCCCTATCTATATCCATAGTGGATGACGCAGGGAAAGGGAAGAACGTGCATCGAGAAGAAAACCAAGCATAGGAGCTTGGGCACTTTGAATGGACTTGAATGGACTATTTATGGATGTGTTATTTGAATTATTTGGACAATGTAATTTGGTAACTAGATTTGTTGGCATGTAATAAGTAGTTAAGTAGATGTTGTGGATTGGTTTATTTTGGATGGTTGGATTCTATGGTAGATTAATATTATTTAGTAATTTTGGAGAATAAGATTATGTACTTTGCTGTCTAAGAATGGAAAATTGGAATAGTCATAGGTTCTATTATAACCTCAATTAGATTAAGATTAAGTTAATTCCGCAAGTTGTATTTGTACCATGTATGGATCATTCTTATGAACTTAATTCATACGCACATGGGCTTGGCCAGTTAAGGGTCGGACTTTAGAAGTCCGAACTTAACTCGCGTCGTGACACTCCGCCCCGATCACTTGATTATTATATTTAAAAAAAAAATAAACTCTGAAAATTAGAGTGAAAAGGGCGGGGTGTTACAGGCTTAATATGTAATTATTGTCTAAGTTTACCAGTTGTAGGATTAAGACTTATATGTGTATAATTATAGTGTGAATTGTTATGTGAATATAAGTGTAACACCCTGGAATTTCAAAGTTATCAATTTATATGAATTTATTCATATTTACGGAATTGCCATTGTGATATATTTGAGTTGAATTTAAATGGACAATGGTTCAAACAAGACCCAATGGTTAGTAGTTTTAATTACAAAACAAATAAATGGATAAGATGAACTTAAACAGGTCAAGAATCATAATTGGGTCAAATTTTGTTAAATGCGTCAAATTGGCCAAAATGGGACCCAATGGGTCATAGTTGACATATTTGACTATTTGGTGAGCTTAGAGCTTAATGGGGTTAAGATGAATTAAATGTTTGAGTTGGGTTTGAGTTGAAGTAAATGATGGAGTTTAGTTGAGTGAAATTTATTAGTTGAGTTACATTAAATGAATGAGTTGAGTTGGGGTGAACTAAATAAATGAGTTGGATGGAATATGTATTTTTAAGTGAGTGAGATGTAGAGATAAAAGGTTTGTAGGTTGTTTCAAATTCAAATACTAAGAAACGTTGGCTGCATGGGAAACATTATATGCATGTAACTCCCACCCAAGTGAAGAATGAAAATGACATTACATGGGAGTTACTTGGGTGAGAGTTGAGTTTCAAATCATTATGCACGTTGGAGATGGTATAGGGTTTATGCCATGCTTGGGTCTTCAAAAGACAGCCAATACATGGATTGATGGTTCATGCATGTAACTCCAAGGTTGGAGAATAAATGGGTAGCTGATTGGAGGAGTTACACACAATAGTTTATGGCATTTCAAATTCAAATTAGATATTAAACCAATGGGAGTTACAAAGTGTGTTCACACTTGGAGGAGGGGAGTTTTATTCCAATGATAGAACTCCCACATGGGACGTTGATGAGGCCAAATGGAGCTGAATGGAGCTGTTGTTTGTGGAGTTACACATGAGAGTGGTGGCTGTTACACAAGCTAAAACATAGAGGCAACCAATAAGGGACGGTGCAGCACATGGGAGTTACATTTCAAAATGAAATTCCCATGTGAGACCTTAAGGAAAGGGGAGGTTACACTAGTCCAACCACAAGGGACGTTGGTTGCTTGGGGTGTTTCATTTCATAGATGAAACCCCCAAGTAAAATAAAGAACTTTGATTGAGGTGAGGGAGTTACACAAGGTTAACCTTGGGCTGTTTTTGATCAAACAAAGGATTTTCATTTTACTCTCTCTATCTCTCTTTCTTCCTTGGACTGTATCATCTCTCTAAGATCAAGAACAGCAGCTGGTTATTGATATGAAATCAATCCTTGATTGATTTATTTCACCAAGACAAAAGAATACTTTAAGCAAAGGAGTTGGCATCAAGGTTTTCCATCCAAAGTCAAAATTCTATCTCTTTCTCTCTTTGCCGTTTTCTACCAAGAGCAACAGCTGGTTGCTTAATCAGTCCTTGACCGATCTCTCCATCAAGGAATCAAGAAGACGGAGAGGCTAAGAAAGGGAAAGAAACAAGCTGGAGTGAAGATCAATTGGAGGAGTCGCGGAAACGGTAGGTTTTTTATAAACTATTTTTAATAAAGAATCATGATCCGGCAATTGGATGGCCGAATCTAACAAGGGTTAGGTATTGGATGGAAGTTCATGAATGAGATAAAAGATGGACCATAGGGTTCGGCCCCATTGGATGGCCGAACCCCATGGAAATAATTGATTGATTTGGATGTTTTTTGGAAGTTAAAACCATACAAGTATGGGACTGTTTTTAAATGTTTTATTAGACTTAAAGTGTATGTTTTAAAAAGGTTAAAACATAGATATGGAAGCTTGATTTGGACCTAGAAGAATGATTAAGAAATTCAAAACCAAAGGTCATAGAGTTCGGCCACCATGGAGGGCCGAACCCCATGTAAATGATTGGTTGGTTTTGATGTCCTTGAAACATAGAAACCATGAAGTTTTGTGGACTGTTTTGGTGGTTCTTTAAGACTTAAAATGCATGTCTTAAAGAGGGTCAAAATCATGGACTGTTTTTAGAGGCTAAGTTAGATTGATTGCATGCTTTGAAAAGTTCTAAAATTATGGTTTAAAGTGTCATGTGTTGGGCTATGGATTGGCCGAACACATTAAGGAATTTAATCTTGATTAAGATTGTTTAAAAAGGAAAGAAAATTCATCATTGGGTTTGGCCATTTTGGTTGGCCGAACCCCATGATAAAAATAGATTGGTTTGATGTTCTTAAGGGTCAAAAACCATGTCAAAACATGGTGATTTTTACATGTTTTAATTAGATCATGTTATGCTGAATTTATCAATGGTTTGAAATATGTTGATGAGGTTGAAAAGGATGGAAACTTAGGGCATTGGGTTCGGCCACCATGGATGGCCGAACCCCATGAAAGAATTTGATGAATGATGATGTGTTGTGAGATAAAAACTATATAAAGGTATGGTGTTCTTATGTCAATTATGGACTTGGTAGTAAGGTGATTAAACATGAAGGATGATGGAACATAGGATTAAAATCTCTAGGGTGAGGTTCGGCCATGTTGTATGGCCGAACCCCACCAATTGTTATTTGATGGACTTGGGGATTCATTCATATTGAATTTGGGTAAATGAGATATATGATTAAAGGTTTAAATGACCAAAGTGAATGGTGAGGTTCGGCCATGTTGTATGGCCGAACCCCACCAAGGTGGTTTGGTATAGACTTTGGTTTTAAACAAAATTAAACAAAGGGTTAGTATAGTGGCGTTATCGTAAATATGGATGAAAAGATGAAATGATCAAAAGAATGGACTTATGAGCCAAAACCCAAGGTGGTAAGGTTCGGCCATGTAGTATGGCCGAACCCTACCGAGGTTCATTTGAAAGTTTGGGACACTTAGATGGTTTTAATTAAATAAAAGAGTGACCAAGATTTAAATGGGTGAGGTTCGGCCATGGGGTATGGCCGAAACCCACAAAGTGGATTTTGGGGATTTAGATCAAATTAGAATCATATGGTCAAATGATTAACTTGCTGCTATGTACATAGGGTATTCGGATTTCTAGAACGGTGTACAAGCTGTGATCGAAAGACGGTTCAAAGGAAGGGTCAAACAAAGTAATCTAGTGTAGGTTTCCTACCTGGTTGTAACCACATATGTTAATTGTTATTTTATGTTTATTTGAATAAGTTATTTGAGTGAAATGTTATATTTACAAATGGCATGATTGCATAAGACATCTCATGCATGGCATGGGATGATGGTGATGTAACCGGAGGCCACACTCCGTCGGGGCATCCGAAAGACCACTGTGGGGTACCCTAATGATGAGAATCCCATCAGGAGGAATCCAAAGGTCACACTCCGTCGGGGTGTCCGGAAGACCACTGTGGGTTATCTTGACGATGAGAATCCCGTCAAGTGATGGCTATGTTGAATGGTGATGGGTAGGACTCATTACATGTTCATTTCATACATAGCATGTTTTTATGGAATTTTGTCACACACGTATTATTATTATACTATTTGCATGTTTTTGACTAACCATGTGGTACCCCTATTCGGAAACGCTACTGGGCGCATTGATCTAATGACCTATCTATATCCTTAGTGGATGACGCAGGGAAAGGGAAGAACGTGGATCGAAAAGAAAACCAAGCATAGGAGCTTGGGCACTTTGAATGGACTTGAATGGACTATTTATGGATTTGTTATTTGAATTATTTGGACAATGTAATTTGGTTAACTAGATTTGTTGGCATGTAATAAGTAGTTAAGTAGATGCTATGGATTGGTTTATTTTGGATGGTTGGATTGAATGGTAGATTAATATTATTTAGTAATTTTGGAGAATAAGATCTTGTCCTTTGCTATCTAAGAATGGAAAATTGGAATAGTCATAGGTTCTATTATAACCTCAGTTAGATTAAGATTAAGTTAATTCCGCAAGTTGTATTTGTACCATGTGTGGATCATTTTTATGGACTTAATCCATACGCACATGGGCTTGGCCAATTAAGGGTCGGACTTTAGAAGTCCGAACTTAACTCGCGTCGTGACACTCCGCCCCGATCACTTGATTATTATATTTAAAAAAAATATAAACTCTGAAAATTAGAGTGAAAAGGGCGGGGTGTTACAATAAGTACTTTATGTGATATTTTAGATTTTATGAAAACGTGTGGTCTCTTCATGGGCTTAGGCAGACCCGAGGCCATGGACATATTGAGTTTGGGATTAGTTTAAAAAAAAATATTAGTCTCGTTTCGTACCCACATATCGGGTCGGGACGTGACAGTTTGGTATCAAAGCAAGGTTCAGCTCTCGGACTGTGATGGGTCTTGCATGTTTAGAGTGTTGTTTGGATATAAGTTGGGTGTCAGTTTTAGTGTTACCCTTATACTTGATTATTTTACTCCCTGACTAACTGTTGTTTTGTTTTTGGACAAAGATATCTAAAAAGAAAATACCAGCTCAGGAAATAGGAAAAGGGACCCAGGAAGACCCTGTGACATTGTATTCCTCAACCAGTGAGTTGAGATGCTAGTTTGAACACCAGATTCACAACCCTTTGATGTTGAAGTTATAGAGATTTCCTCGACCACTTCCTATGAGCCTGCCACCCCGTCCCACTACCGATCTTCTTCATACTCATGGTCCAATGCTGGATATGAAGAACCTGAAGTTGCTTCAGAATATGAATCCCTAGTGAATCAAGAACCTGTAGTAAATCTTGAACCGGTGATTCCTCAGGAACCACTACAAGCACCAGTAGTTGACCCAGAACCTCATGATCCTCACCCAGGTCATAGAGTACGAGTTCCATTATGTTGTACTTGCCATCAGTTCGGACATAGTTACATCTTCTGTTCGTACCCTTATAACTACCAATGCTCCATTTGTGGCCTTCCCGGACATACTGAAAACGACTGTTATTATCTCTGATATTTGATGCTATTATCCAGTGCAGCATCTGTAAGCAGCCCAATCATCTTAAGAAGGCATGCCGCCTGTATTATGATCCCACATCCTCATCCGATGAGACCTCTTCAAATAAATACTAGTGAGGAGAGGGGACAAGAAATAATTTAGGTAGAAAGACTTATGTGTAGGAAAAGACTTATGTATATAAGCTTTTGTAACTTGAAAGTATAGGAATCACTTTGTTACATTTGTGGATAGGATGTGATGCTTTAAGAAGAATTTGAGAAGACTTGTACATAATCTTTTGTAACTCTAACTATCTGAAAGTTATGTAAAAACTTCACTAATACGTGAATAATATAAGTATGTTTACTTATTATTTTTGTGTTGTGATGAGTTATAGTATGATTTGTAACGCCCCGCCCTTTTTCACTCGCCAAAAATCGGAGTATATTTTTTTTTATTTAAATAGAGTGAGAGAGTGCGGGAACGTCACGACGCGAGCTAAGTCCGGGTTCCCAAACCCGACCCTTAACTAGCCAACGGTACGTGTGCGTGGACCGAGTCCACTAAAACAGTTCACACTCTACATAAATTAACTGCGAAAATAACATATGAATAGAATACTATCCATAGACTTGATATTAAAAAGCAAGGTAGCCAATCACTATTAAATTAACTTACGATTAAATATCCAAAAATCATCAACCAACCATAGTAAAATAAACTAAGTTATTACAATCCCAAAATGCAATTATCTCAAATACATTGTTCCAAAATCAATATTAAATAAAGTAAGCATAAGCTGCCCAAGCTCCTAAGCTTGGCTTTTTTCACATCCATCGTCCTTTCCATTCCCTGTTCCATCATCTAAAGGGTAGAAGTAGGGCATTAGTCAACTCGCCTAGTAGGAATTCCCAAGTAGGGTTATACACATAGGATCAATATACAAATCAGAATAAGAATGTCATATTAAAACTGTAAACATATCATAGTACCAAAAACAGCGCATGATAACCATATCCAAGTCATGCAATGTATGTGTCATGTCATGGGTGTCATATGCCAATGATTCCCCACCCAATCTCCATATCATCATCATACAAATCATATCAAGTGTTCCTTGGCCAATTACTTCTACAGTGTTTTGTGATGTACCACCAGGTCACTGTTATACCTCCCCACGTATGTTAATCGGAAAAAAAAACCGAAGCGTGGACTCCTCCCCACGTATGTTAATCAGAATCACCGTATGGAGCGAGGACTCCTCCCCACATAAGTTACTCGGAATCAGTGTAGACTCCTCCCCACGTATACTAATCGGATGTCCCGATGGAGCGTGGACTCCTCCCCATGTATGTTAATCGGAATCACCGAGCATGGACTCCTCCCCACATAAGTTACTCGGAATCAGTGTGGACTCCTCCCCACGTAAACTAATCAGATATACCGATGGAGCGTGGACTCCTCCCTCATGTTCCCTCCCATGCCATGCATGAGATCATGAATACAGAAATGCCATTTCATATCAAATCATATTGAAATTCAGTTCATAAAACTTTCACCATTTGATTTACGAAAATAAACATTGTATTGAAATAAAAACCAATAACATATAAGAGTCATATGCATCTCAACAATGTAGGAATCCTACCAAAGTCATGTGTAGTATCCTTGTTGTTTTTGTGCCTACCACGTTCAACGATCACGTCGAAACCAATCGCACACCCTTTTGTGAAATCCCGTTACTTTAACGAATTCATTCGTATACAATAATCAATTCATTATCCATTTAATTTAACTCATCCCCTACATCATTTCAGATAAACTGAACCTCTGAAAAAACTATTTAAAAATTTTCACTTTTAAATTCAGTCGACTGGACCCAGCAGATTACCATCCGTGACCCGTCCCGTGGACGGTCTAAACTCGTCTGCGGACGGTAAAACCCGTCCCGTGGACAGTGCAACCCTTGTTCAGCCTTCTTTTGTTTGTATGTTTTGTTTGGCTTTTCTCCATGAAATTCACTCCATATTATGTCTAAACATGGATTAATCATTCATACATAAAATTAATAAGTATACTTTACCCACTAGCCAAAGTTAGGATCTTGTCCATTACTCTTTCAATCCTTGTTTCATAATATAAATCGGGCATTACCTTTCCTTTTCTTTCAATCATTTAACCATTCCTTGAATGGATTTCAAAATCCATGGTCCTATAACATTTTAACCGTCCATTTCAATTAAATATGAACCTAATGATTTCGGCCATTTCATAGCCAAAACCATGGCTCCCATAGTTTCTTTCATTCATTCAATCCTTGGTTTACAACTTGGATTTGAATATCATTTCATGTTTGTTTCATTCCATCACCATTCTTTGGATGGATTCCTAAGTTCCTTGGTCTTATAACCAACTGGCCATCTATTTCATCCAGCCATGGAACCCATAGGTTCAGCCACATCATGGCCAACCTATGGTTTCCTTAATCTCATTCCTATCTTGTTAAACATTAACATACATTTTTCCTTGTCTCCTTCATTTCTTTTAAGCTGAACTCCTTCCTTAATCTTTCTTGGTTCTTCACTGATTTCTCTAAGGTATAGACGAATTGGGAGAGATATGAGAAGAGGATATGAAAGAACCCTCTTGTCCTTCACGATGGAATTCGGCCAAAGGGGGGCTGAGCAGCCCCTTGGGTTGGTGTCTCTTGTATAACCGTCCATGACCTTTCAATCCCTTCCTTAATGTTGTGTCTTTCCAAAGGTGTCCCTTGGTTTAACCAAGGCACCTCTTGAGATGGAAAACCCCTCCATCTTCCAACGTGTACATGGGTTTGCATCCTTTGAGTTTGACACCCCTTGAGATGGAAACCTCTCCATCTACCCATTCAACTCATTTCAATTCTTCTCAACTCAACTCAACTTAAATCAATTAGGCTCATTTATCACTCAGTCAATTCAACTCAGCCACAACTCATTTCCTTGAACTCTATTGAATCCATTCATCAACTCAACTCAATTTGAACTCACCCATGGTTGACCAAGTCAACCATGGCTTAGCCAACCATGCACCACATGGTATTTAGGGTCCCACTTAGCCATTTCATTTACATGCCTTGGTCTTAATTGGGTATTTGACCCAATTACATTGGCCTTATCCAATTACTTACAAATCAGTTCATCATGACCCATTGGGTCACCATTGAGCAATCGACCCATTTATTTAAGGCTTACCCATTTATTTTCAATTCAACCTTATCCATGACCCGTTGGGTCTTAATTGGGCAATTGACCCAACTCCTTACCCATCTAAGGTCCATCTCCATTATTTAATTTCAAATTCCATTAATTCAACAAATTAAATGGACAATTTCCATATATATTCATGAAATGAAAATCCGGAGTGTTACATGATTAATGTGTATGCTCATAGTATACCTATTTATGATTTATATTACGAGTAGCATGTTAATAGTAGGTGTGATTGTCAGGAGATGTCAGAAGCATTCCGACATTCTGTAAGTGTAGGACCAAGCGTGACTCCTCCCTTGGAAGACCAAGGCGAACATGTCAACCAGAATGAACCTGTTGAGGCAGTGCGTATCACAATGGAGGCATTTCAGCGAGTAGCAAACGATCTTCGACGACCCTAGAATCGAAATCTCAGAGAAAGAGTTGCAATTGCTGCTAAGGATTTTGGGCGGATGAATCCACCGACTTTCTTAGGAAGTGCGGATCCAGTGGTGGCAGAGACGAGGCTCAACAAGATTAGTCGTATATTTGACAATCTAGCCATCGCTAACGATCTCAAAGTGACCTTGGCAACTTACCAAGTGGAAGATAATGCTTACAAGTGGTGGGAAGTTAAGCATTTGGCTAGAAACCGTGAACCGATGAGTTTGACAGCATTTTCAATAGTTTTTCTTGCCCGTTACTACCCTAAAGTGGAGAAGGACGCCAAGAATAAGCAGTTTTATGGATTTAAAGCAAGGATCTGACACTGTGGCCCAATATGGCTCAAAGTTCTTCGATCTTCTTTAGTATGGTCCACATATAGTAGCTAATGAAAATGAAAAGATTCAAAAATTTTCGAATGGACTTCGTCCATTTCTGCAGCGTCAGGTGGTTGGGTTGGATTTGCCTATTGTGGAGGCAGTACTGGATCGTGCTTCAATGGTGGAAGTTGTGGATACTATCAACCGGGATATGGAAAAGCCTCCTCAAGGCAGTGTTCAAAAGCCACCCCAGTCTAATAAAAAGAGAAAGTTTAAAGGATCATTCTCTGTGAAAGGCCAATCCTCTGTGGGTCAGGCAAGCAATGCAAGATCCAAGATGTTGATTTGTTATTCTTGTAACCAGCCCGGCCACACGGTTAGACAGTGTCCGCAGTACAAGGCACCACAATCTAGTGATCGAGTATGTTTTTATTGCAAACAAGCGGGTCATTTTATCAAAGATTGTCCCTATAATGGTAGTGGCAGTAATGTAGTGGAACCTACTCAAAATATGAGACCAGCACAGTCTACACCTCAACCTTCCAGAGGCTCAGTGGCGCCGGGGAACGTATCACAATGGAATAGACATGGGAAGGGACCGGGACGTCCTCAGACCACTCAAGGGAGAGTCTACACCCTCGGAACTCATATGTCAGAGTCAATGGATAATGCTGTGATGGAAGGTACATTACCTCTCTTTAGCCTTATGGCACAAGTATTGTTTGACACTGGAGCATCTCATTCTTTTATCTCTAGAACTTTTCGTGACAAGTTAGAGTTGCAATCCGTAAGATCTCGTAAACCTTTAACGGTAGTTTCACCATTAGGTTAAAAGGTGTTGGTGAACCAGGAGTGTAAGTCATGCATTTTAAGAATAGGGGTCTAGATCTATCATATGACTTTCTGATGATAGAAATGTCAGATTTTGATGTTATTTTAGGCATGGATTGGTTATCCATGCATCAAACTTTGGTGGATTGTTCTCAAAGGAAAGTCTACGGGACTTCTCTGTTTGGAGTAAGATTCATGGAAAAGCTAGTACCCTATGATGACTTGAGAGTCAAGTTCTTTGGTCTTAGGGCGTATCCGGGTAATGTGGTTGCCAGTTCAAGATGGGAGGATGCAGGAGGTATAAAATTACAATTTCCTCGGGTGGTTTGTGAGTTCATGGATGTTTTCCCTGATCAACTTAAAGGGTTGCCCCCACACCGAGAAATAGATTTTATAATAAACCTACAGCCTGAAACATCTCATATATCTATGGCACCCTACAGGATGGCGCCAGCAAAACAGAGAGAGCTAGCTAAACAAATAGATGAACTTCTTAAGCTGGTTTTATCCAATTAAGTAATTCGCCTTGGGGTGCGCCAGCTCTTTTTGTAAAAAAAAAAAAAAAAGATGGGTCCTTAAGAATGTGCATTGATTACCGATCGTTGAATCATGTTACTATCAATAATAAGTACCCATTGCCAAGAATAGATGATCTTTTTTATTTCTTGAGAGATTCGAATTGTTTTTCAAAGATGGACTTGAGATCTGGATATCATCAGCTAAGAGTCATAGAGGAAGACATTCCAAAGACTACTTTTCGAACACAATTTGAACTCCATGAATTTTTAGTCATGCCGTTTGGTTTGACGAATTCACCAACAACTTTCATGGATCTAATGAATAAGATCTTCTGGCCATACTTAAGGGAGTTTGTGATAGTGTTCATCGATGATATTTTGATTTATTCATCATCGGAAGAGGAGCATGAACATCACTTGTGTATAATTTTGCAAACTTTGAGGGACCATCAATTGTACGCAAAGCTCAATAAGTGTGAGTTTTGGTTAACTCAAGTCCAATTTCTAGGACACGTGGTGTCAGTAGAAGGAATTTCGGTAGATCCAGCCAAAGTGGAGATAGTGATGAACTGAGAAGCACCTAGAAATGTCACTGAAATTCAGAGTTTTCTTGGATTGGCGGGATATTATCAAAAATTTATCCCAAATTTCTCACAAATTGTTGTGCCAATGACATGTTTAACCAAAAAAGATGTGAAGTTCGAGTGGAATAAAGCCTGTAAAGGCGCATTTCAAGACTTGAAGGAGAAGCTAGCCACTTCTCCAGTTCTCACTATACCTGAATAAGGACGTGGTTATGAGGTATATTGTGATGCCTCTAAGCTTGGATTAACACCCTGGAATTTCAAAGTTATCATTTTATATGAAATTAAGCTTACTGTTTTGGAGTAGATATGACATGACTGAACCATATTTATCTTATGTTAATTTTCTGATTAATTTCATAGCTAAATATTGGTGGGTTTCCATTAAGAGAACCATAGGGTTCGGCCATACACATGGCCGAACCCCATGGACTGTTATGTGGATATTTGGATGGAGTTTTGCAAAATGGAAATCATACAAAGTGATGGGCTTATTGGATGGTTTTAAAAGGTAAAAACATGGTAACATTATACTGTTATCCTATGTCTAAATGAGACCAAAAAACATGTTTAAAAGGACCAAAACTATGGGGTTTTATGGCTAAGATAGGACATGGAAGTTTAAGTAGATTTTTGGGTTTTAGATCAAATTAGAATTATATGGTCAAATGATTAACTTGCTGCCATGTACATAGGGTATTCGGATTTTTAGAACGGTGAACAAGCCGTGATCGGAAGACGGTCCAAAGGAAGGGTCGAACAAAGTAAACTATAGTAGGTTTCCTACCTTTGTTGTAACCACTATTTAATATGCTGTTTTATGTTGATTTTGATATCCTATATGATTGTAAAGTTATGTTTCTAAATGACATGTTTGCATAGACATCTCATGTATGGCATGGGATGATGGTGTTGTAACCGGAGGCCACACTCCGTCGGGGCGTCCGAAAGACCACTGTGCGGTACCCTGATGATGAGAATCCCATCAGGAGGAATCCAAAGGCCAAAGGCCGGGGCGTCGAAAGACCACTGTGGGTTACCTTGACGATGAGAATCCCGTCAAGTGATGGCTATGATGAATGGTGATGGGTGGGACTCATTACATGTTCATTTCATACATAGCATATTTTATGGGATTTTGTCACACATGTTTTATTATTATATTACTTGCATGTTTTTGACTAACCATGTGGTAGCCCTATTCGGAAACACTACTGGGCGCGTTGATCTAACGCCCTATCTATACCCTTAGTGGATGATGCAGGGAAAGGAAAAAACGTGGATCGAGAAGAGGACCAAGCACGGAAACTTGGACGGTTTGAATGATTGGAATGGATTATGAATGGACTATTTTATGGACTTGATATTTGATATATTTGGACAATGTAATTTGGTAATTAGTTATGTTGGCTTGTAATAAGTAGTTAAGATAGATGCTATGGTTTGTTTTAAGTTGGATGATTTGATTAAATGATTAGTTAAGATTAATTAGTAAGTTTGGAGAATAAGTTATGTACTTTGCTATCTAAGAATGGAAAACTGGAATAGTCATAGGTTCTATTATAACCTCAGTTAGATTTAGACTAAGTTAATTCTGCAAGTTATATATGTACCATGTGCGGATCAGTTTTATGGACTTAGTTCATATGCACATGGGCTTGGCCAATTAAGGGTCGGATTTAGAGATCCGAACTTAACTCGCGTCGTGACACTCCGCCCCGATCACTTGATTATTATATTAAAAAAAAAATATACTCTGAAAATTAGAGTGAAAAGGGCGGGGCGTTACAGGATTAGGGTGTGCATTGATGCAAGAAGGAAAAATTGTTGCTTACGGGTCCAAACAATTGAAAGGACACGAACAAAATTACCCTAGTCATGATTTGGAATTGGCGACAGTAGTGTTTTCACTAAAGTTGTGGAGACATTACCTGTTTGGTGAGCGATTTACTGTTTTCTCCGATCACCATAGTCTCAAGTATCTCTTCACTAAGAAGGATTTAAACATGAGGCAACGAAGATGGATGGAGTACCTTGGAGATTATGACTTCAAACTTACCCATCATCCTGGAAAAGCGAACGTTATGGCAGACGTTCTGAGTAGGAAATCACGCAGCAGTATAGCAAGCATGGCGTCAGTGGAAATTATTGGAGTCCATGTCTAATTTTGATTGGGAGTTTATTGAAATGGATGAACCAGCACGTATTCTTAATCTAGTATTACAACCACAGATAGTAGGAATGGTGTCGGAAAGGCAACAAGAAGACACTAAAACAAAAGAGTTGCTAGCTAAACTGTCTAATGGAGTAGAGCTAAATAACTGGAAAGTCAGATCTGATGGAGGATTAACATTCCAAGGCAGATTGATCGTACCAGAATCTGAAGAATGTCGTGAGAAAGTGCTAAATTATTTTCATCATTCCAAGTTTGCAGTGCATCCTGGAAGTACGAAAATGTATCGGGATTTAGCCGACAATTCTGGTGGAAATGAATGAAACGAGAAGTAGCAGACTTCGTGTCAAGGTGTTTGACCTGTCAACAAGTCAAAGCTGAACATCAGAGACCTGGAGGTAAGATGCAACCTCTTCCTGTAGCCAAGTGGAAGTGGGAGCACATCATGATGGACCTTGTGACAGGATTTCCAAAGTCTACTAAAGGACACGACTCGATCTAGGTAATCGTGGATCGACTGACTAAGTCAACTCACTTTTTACCAATCAAGAAGAAGGACACTTTGACAACACTGAGCAAGTTGTGCGTTAAAGAGATAATCAGATTACACGGAGTACCTATATCTATCATGTTAGATAGAGATAAGCAATTTGTGTCTAGATTCTGGCAGGGGTTACAGAAAGAGTTGGGTATAAAGTTGTGCTTCAGTACTGCATTTCATCCCCAGACAGATGGTCAGTCAGAGAGAACTATTCAGACCTTGGAGAATATGCTAAGGGCTTGTGTGATGGACATGCAGGGAAGCTGGGAAAACCATCTAGCACTCATAGAATTTGAATACAACAACAGCTACCAATCCAGTAAACAAATGGCACCGTACGAAGCTCTGTATGGTAGACCCTATAGATCGCCTTTGTGTTGGGCTGAAGTGGGAGATAAAGCTCTTCTCGGACCAGAGATGGTATGCGAGACATCTGAACATGTAGAAATGATCAGGTAACGACTCAAAGTTGCACAAAGTCGACAAAAGAGTTACGCTGATAAGAAGTGGAGACTTCTAGAGTTTGAAGTTGGAGACTTTGTGTTCTTGCATGTAGCACCACAACATGGTGTACAAAGATTTGGTCGTAAAGGGAAGTTGTCACCTCGCTACGTAGGACCATTCGAGATTTTGATGAGAGTTGGAGAAGTTGCTTACCAATTAGCACTACCTCCAAATCTGGAAAGGGTGCATAATACTTTTCATGTATCTATGCTCAGAAAGTACGAACCAGACCCTGCGCATGTACTGAATGTGGAAGCAATAGAAGTATTTGAAGAGATACCTATCGAAATTCAAGGTACTCGGACCCAAGTACTTCGAAAGAAGAACATTCTTCTAGTGCAAGTCTTGTGGCAGCATCATGAAGTACAACATGTAACGTGGGAACCAGAGTCAACTATGCAGAAGATGTACCCTGGATTATTTGTTGATTAAAGGTATGCGTTTATTTTAAAATTTCGGGTCGAAATTTCTTTAAGGGGGGTACGATGTAATACCCTAACCCTGATTAGTACTTAATTATGTATTAATTAGCCACTAATTTTGATTAGTGAACTGTTAATCTGAGAGATTAACAAGTGGGTTATGTTTTGAGTCAAAGTTTGACTCGATCCGAGTTCAGGATCTGTGGATCCAACTCGTTGAGTGTTGTGGAAAAGTTGATATTATCCGAACTTTTCTTCGGCTGAGGCATTAAAAGTCTCCTATTTTTGATAAATAGTCATTTGAAAGATCTAAGTTTTCAAATTTCACACATTTGTTTAGTTTTAAATTTGGAATTCAACGGTTTTTACGGTTTATCGTTTGGACTTCCGAAAGTGTGTTTTAAGTACAGCTGAAGGATACCCTTAATTGTAAAATATTGTGTTTTAAAAGTTTGGGAGTGTCACAAGACCTTAAAGTCTTAAAGTATTTTTACCAAGTTATTATAATTAGTCCGGATATTCAATTTGAGAAATTTTGGAAATACACAGTGCTAAAAAAATAACTTTGAAGTTTTAAAAGAGATTTTATTATTTAAAACTATACTAATTATACAGTTTTAATTTTTTTTTAGTAATGAACTGTGCATTATTGTGGCGACCATCCTCCGATCCATGCCTCTGGTCATAGGATAGGTGATGGAAGGCCATTTCTGGCTATTCCTTTGACTCTTTAAGAAGATAAGGGAAGTTTCCAGCTTCTTCTCCAATTTTCTTCTTTTCATTTTTTCTTCAACTTTGTTTCTTTTTTTCCCTGTTATTCTTCTTCGAACAGCTGCAGTGGCTACTGTGCAGAAGTTTTCGAGGGCTTTCAAAATTCGTCATTTCTCAGTCGATTTGGGCAAACAAGGTATCAAAACTTATTTACTCGAAATTTTAGGAACTCCGGAACCAACCCTTTCCAAAAACGGTCAAGTTTTTTTCTTCAAATTTCACCTTGAAAATCTGGAAGAAAAGGGATCTTTCAATAAAAACTTTCTTTTCATTTCTTTTACTTTAAAAAAAAAAAAACAAGAGGGTCTTTCTCTTCCACCCCAACGGTTCCTCTTTCCTTTTCATTTTTTTTCTTTCCCTTTTTCTTCTTCCTCCTCCAATGTCCAACGACCAACTCTTTCAAAGCAATTCTCGCGTTTCTCGGGGTTTTCAAAACTACGTTATTTCTCAGCCGATTTTCGCAAATAAGGTATGGAAATTTATCTATTTCAAATTTTAGGAACTTTAGGACTGTTCTTTTTGTGAAATGGGTTGATTTTGAGCTTCATTTTTAAATTTTTAAAATTAAGGGAAAAATGCCCCTTTTTCAATTAATTTTTAAGTAACACCCTGAGAAGTGATTTTTTTATGTGCTAAGACATTCATGTTGCATTTTTAAGCTATGATTTAGTTTAAAGTGGATTTCAAGTTTTGGTTTAAGTTGACTAAATAAAATTATTTTAATAATTAGTTGAAGTGATTATATTTTTAAACTTAGTAAATTAGGTTCTTAATGTATTTATTGTTTAAATTATTTATGTATTGAGATTGATTATCTTATTTTTAGGTTGTAAAATGTTGAAAGAGTTATTGGAATTTTATGACTTTTCTCTTTCTTTGTTCCAAGAGTCTACCTTGACGGAACTATGTTTTGTCAGTCGGACCCATCAAGTTGTCAGTCGGGTCAAATTAATTCAATAAATAATGTCTAATTCCGTCAATTATCCAATTACAATAGTTGAACTGGCTCTCTCTCCCTCCTTCACGCAAATCGAGAAATCCACGTAACTTCGTCGATTAAAGTGAGGAGACTCAACTATGACTTATTTGCATGTTAATGTGTATACGTTTTATGTAATGTTCATATATACATGATATATGTTATGATTGGAATATGCAGGTGATTATCTATATATATCTATGAATATCCCTATACTAATGTGGTTAAGCAGGAGTTGAGAATATGATTACTCTGGGTTGATAAGCCTGGAGTTTATACCAGTGAATGATAATTGTGTATTTTTTCATGTATATGAAATTTTGTTTATGGGGTATGTTAAACATATATACTCACACACTTGTTAAGTGGGTCGAGCACTTGTAAGATGCTGCATTCTGTCTGCCTTGACTTAATGCATTCGAGGATGAATGGGATTCCTCGACAGGGTTGAGTGGGATACCCTGGGCCTATACAATTGAGGTTGAGTGGGATAGCCCAGTGAGTCAAAGAACAATTTCCACATGTTCTATTATATATATTTTAACTGCACTGTAGACTTACACTCTCGATCACATGCTATATCTATGATATTTCAAGTTCTCTTCACTGGGCTAGAAGCTTACGTGTACCTCAATGCAGTACAAGGTCTGGAGGTAGCGGAGGACCCCCCTGCAATGGCCTAAGCTGTGGAATCTTTGAATTCCAATAAGTTGTTTTGAAGTAGAATTTACTTAGATGGCTTAATATGTAATTATTGTTTAAGTTTACCAGTTGTAGGATCTAGACTTGTATGTGTATAATTATGATGTGAACTGTTATGTGAATATAAGTAGTTTATGTGATGTTTTAGATTTTATGAAAACGTGTGGTCTCTTCATGGGCTTAGGCAAACCCGAGGCCATGGACATGTTGAGTTTGGGATTAGTTTAAAAAAAAAAAAATTAGTCTCGTTTCGGACTCACATATCGAGTCTGGGCATGACAAAAATAATTAATTACAAAGTTCCAAGTTTTATTTCCATTACCTTCCCCAAATATTACATAAACATTCTTAATACATAACATTGTCCTACTATTTCCAAAATAGATAAGTTCGCTTCACTAGTCCAAGCTTCCTTCTTAGTTCTTCATCTTATATACATTCGACCATCGCTTGGTCCAATTTCATCTACGTACTGCAAACCTGCATACACAATCTAAGGGGGAAATTTATGGGCTTAGTCAACGTGCCCAGTAGGAATTTCGATCACATAATATGCAGTACGGCGTGTCATACTAAGACATTATACATACTTGTACTTTGAAAATCAAACACTTACATATTGTATACCTTATATGTAAACCTCCAAGCATTTCTCAAAACTCATTTACATATAATATCAAAGCTACATACTCACCTCATACTTCTTTTCATATTAGAATTTCATAATTGAAATCATGAATAACACTTTTCTCAAAACCTTTCTCATATTTTAGTCATATCATAATAGTATAAGTATTTCAATATTTTTTCCTCAAAACACTTATCATACTAAGAATCTCATGTTCAACGCATTATGGAAAGTTTATATTTGAAAACATAATACATATTTCATCATAAGTTATCATACTCATACCTAACTTATCTCATAATTTCATTATCATAAAATGTCAACCCAATACTTATAATGAAATCTTAGTCACTTGTCTTTTCAAAATACCATATGCCAATCATGTAAATGCTCATCAATGTGCAATGTATTATGCCATGGGTGCCATAATTCATGCATACCCTCATCATGTCTCATGCATAGGTATTTCAACAACTCATTTAGGACAATGGGGCATTTTATCTTCCTGTATACTCATTTCATACTCATCTTTTGGGGTGTCATAATACATATCATCATAATTTCAACTGAATCTATCGGTAAAGCATTTGTTTCTTGGCCATACACGTACAACAACAAAGCCTGCCCGGGTCAATTCAGCACTTTGATTCGTCAATTCACTTTTCATAAATACGACACCGAAGCCCATCCAGACATTCAGCACTTTGGTTCATTGACTATGCCCCATAACAATAATCATGAATCTAAGGTCCATTTGGACAAACTGGTCCTTTATTTCCACTCCATGCCTTTCCCATCCCATGCTTCATGCATGAGGAATATGAATGTAACTGATACCAATGATCTCATGTCATGTTTTTTCAATCATTCTCATGAACTTGAAAGTACTCTTTTAACATTGCATATGTATATATATATATATATATATATATATATCTCAAGATAATTTTAGCAACCCATTTAGTTGAAATCCACAACAACCCTTTTAAGTAAAAAAAAATACCATACATAGCTCAGTTAATTCCAAAATCCTTTCGGTATAAGATACACCATCATATATTTAAAATGCGGAGAAATCATCATTATCAGGTGATGTGAAACAATTTCAAAAGTATTATTGTTATAATCGTATCATTAATCAAGCATACATAATTTTCAAAACATTTAGTTCATTTTGAACAACGAATATTAAATTCACACCCATAGCGTTTCAACGAAGTAAGAAAACCTACTTGTTCTAAGGTGATCAACGAGGATAAACAATTCACGAAGTAGATCGGGCAATCTCAGAGTTACACTCGCCTCTTCGTTCATTCACATGTGTCAACATATAATTCCCACGTTATCATAGTGTAATTGAAATCATGAATAATACCTTTCTCAAAACTTTTCTCATATCTTAGTCATATCATAATAGTATAAGTATTTCAATACTTTTCCTCAAAACACTTATCATACTAAGAATCTCATGTTCAACTTATTGTAGAAAGTTTATATTTGAAAACATAATACATATTTCATTATAAGTTATCATACTCATATCCAACTTATCTCATGATTTTATTATCATATGATGGCAACCCAATACTTATAATGAAACCAATTCACTTGTCTTTTCAAAATACCATATGCCATTCATGTAAATGCTCATCAATGTGCAATGTATTATGCCATGGGTGCCATTATTCATGCATACCCTCATCATGTCCCATGCATAGGTATTTCAACAACTCATTTAGGACAACGAGGCATTTTATCTTCTCGTGTACTCATTTCATACTCATCTTTTGGGTTGTCATAATACATATCATCATAATTTCACTTGGATCCATCGATAAAGTATTTGTTTCTTGGCCATACGCGTACAACATCAAAGCCTGCCCAGGTCAATTCAGCACTTTGATTTGTCAATTCACTTTTTATAAATACGACACCAAAGCCCTTTCGGACATTCGACACTTTGGTTCATTGATTGTACCCCATCACAATAATCATGACTCTTAGGTCCATTTGGACAAACTGGTCTTTTATTTTCACTCCATGTCTTTTCCATCCCATGCTACATGCATGAGGAATATGAATATAAATTATGCCAATGATCTCGTCATGTTTTGTCAATCATTCTCATGAACTTGAAAGTACTCTTTTCATAATTCAGATGATATACATATGGGCTATTGGAACGTATATTAGCTGGGTGAGGAAATATCATGTGCATATGTGATATATTTTGTTGGGTTAAACAAAGATTTAATCCATGTAATTGATATGCTTTGATTGATGTAATGTGCATATCAAGAGAATGTCTTCATGCATTATGTGAAGCACTGGGCTATAAATAGCTTCGAGTGTAGAGTGTATATACATTCTGAGGTCAAACATTGGACCGTAACAAGTTGCAATGTATAACGTATCACGACTTATGTGAAGCATTAGTTCGTGGTTAACCAAGTGTGAAAGTTCTCTTGAGTGCTTAGAACCGGATTATCCCTAGAATCGGATAATCACAAATTTTGGGCCTTTTCAAATTTTACTTGATTAATGTGAAGTGAGTGCAAAATTAATAAAAGATTAATCAAGTGTGTGAGATTTTTGTGGCCTTTACAACTTTCTTGATTAATCAAAACAAATGCAGCGGAATAATAAAATTAATCAAGTGTTGGGTGATAGAAGAGTGTGCAATATATAAAGCAATCACAACAACAAGCTAAAAACCCGATATATAGTGGTTCAGAGTAAATCTCTGCTACATCCACTGATGGACTCACCTAATCTTGGGTATCCCAAACTAGACAAGGGAATTACGCCCTCACAATAGAGTTGGAATTTTGCCCACACAAATAAAGTAGGAATTTCACCTATACAATAACACCTAATTTTGAAAGATTCGACCACCTTAGTCTAATCATTACCCCTCTATTTTTTATAGTGGTTCAAGCACCTTGCTTTAATCCACTTCACAAGATGATGTTGAAAGTTCTCCCAGCTTTGATCTCTTGATGATGATGATATACCAATGTATGCACAATCACAAGCTTTGGGAGATGGTTTCTAGGATATGAGATTTGACTATAGATCCTAGATCTATTTTTCTCTCTCTCTTAATCTCAATCAAGTTATTGATTAGATTTCAAATGATTCACGAAAGTACATAGAAAAAGGTTGGGAGAGGTTGAAATCAAATTATGGTTTTGATGTGCTATTCTGATGTAGTGTATTATTTATAAGGCTTATGGTACATGTTTGAATCCAAATGTAAACAACATGTGTGACATTTATCAGGTAAGTCCAAATCAACAAAAATGTATATTGATGTGATATTCTTCAATATACAAAAGAAATTTCTCACATATAATTATTTATTATGATCTTTATGAATGTACAAATTCAATTCTCATTTAGGATTAAGTTTATCATTTTATTGTAAATAATTTTTTAATAATTATAAAATAATTGTTCGATGATAAAATTAATAATTAATGAAATTCTTTGTATAAAATAGGTATCTCTACTCTATTATAACTCATCTATCAGGTAAGTCTAAAAGTAATTGAATCAAAGTCTAATCCGAGAAGGTTAGAGAAAATTCCCAATTTACTTACTCCCGCCCCAGTTTACATATGTATAACTCACTGGAACAAGAAAAAATAAGTTCAAATCAAGCGAACCGAGAAGAGAAAGAAATGGAGGGAGAGACCGGCAGGCTTCTTCTGCTTGGGAAAATCAAAGGTGACCAAAGAGAGGGAAAACGAAAACCTAGAGAAGTGGAAATTGTTGCTTTTCCTTATGCATTAGATGACGGAAATGTGGAATTCTGTCTGGCAGGATTTACTCGTTTTCTTCTCCAAGATCTCTGCGTCAAACGCCGACTCCCGTCCGTCACACTTGACTGCTACCGAACCTACTGCACTGGCCCCACTTCTAACTGGTACGGGAACCCAAAATGCTGCTTATCTGTACTCCTTTCACCGTTTTAACATTCTGTCTTCTGGAAATGCAATCCCTAAGCAAACAAGATCTACAGGCTTAAAATTAAGGATCTCTGCAGCGAGCCCACTGACTATCGTGGGTGGGTTAACACAGCTCACCGATTTGCGATTAAGATAATGGGTTTAGAGGGAGAAGAAAGAAAATGCACACACTAATTGGGATTGATTCGAGTGAATCCCAGGCTCCTTAAACAATTGTTGGGTTATTTCGTGGAACCCACCCTCCTTAGACTTAGTTTTTAGAGATAAAATTCTGCATATCCTTTTTTATTAATTGCTTGCTCTTAAATAAAGAGATTGCTCATCCTCAAGGTGGAGGTTGATTACATGGAAAGATTCTACATGGGCTAGATAAAGGATGAATTCAAATTCAAACGAGAATCTAGATAATGGATGAATTCAAATTCAAACGAGAATTCTAAATAAGCAAACTATATGCTGATAATATGGAGTTGATTTGATCTCTACCCAAATCTCTCTCTCTATCCAAATCTCCTACAACTGCACACACTCAGCAACACCTCAGCATGAACCTGACACACTCAGCAGGCACGTTACATTCCTCCCGACTCGAATCCGACATCGTCCACGAGGAGGAAATCTGGTAACTTGGCCCGGTGTTTATGGTAAAACTTCCAGACGTCATCTTCATTCTTTGAGTCGCTCCCTTGCACCCGGGTCACGGCTTTAACCCTTTGCTTCACTAGGCTCCCCCTGCGCTCCTCTCCAACTACACTTAGTACTGGCATAAGGCTAACATAAATGAGGTAGAATTTAAACCACTGTCCTATAGAAAATGATAACTGACGTGATGCTTCAATGAATGACATTGATTTAATGTCACCCACAGTTCCACCCAATTCTATAACACAAACATCTGTTGGACTTTTTTTCCATCAAGAGGAATAATAGATACAGATTCAATCCGGTCTTTAATGGATTCAGTGACGTGAGGTACCACTTGGACTTTTTTTCCAAGATCGACACCTTTCCTTTCCCCGCCAGTGACAGACCTATATATCTTTCCAGTGGTAATGTTGTTTTCTTCAGTTACATCCAAGAAACAACTCATAGCCCCATCAAATCGCGGAAACTCAATTCGTGCCATGCGAGTGGAGAGCATCTCCAGACGGGAATCCATCAGTCAATTGGTCCACCATGTCGCCCAAACGTCTGTCTTGATTCTCTATCGCCTCCTTCAAGAGATACATCATCTCATCTAACTGAGTGTTGAAAGTATCTTCGGCCATTGAAGGAAACCTATCTTTGGTACATTGTAGTGAGCCCACTGAGTATCGTGGGTGGGTTAACACAACCCACCGATTTGCGATTAAGAGGATGGGTTTAGAGGGAGAAGAAAGAAGATGCACACACTAATTGATATTGATTCGAGGGAATCTCAGGCCTCCTTAAACAATTGTTGTGTTATTTCGAGGAACCCACCCTCCTTAGACTTAGTTTTTAGAGATAAAATTTTGCATACCTTCTTTTATTAATTGCTTGCTCTTAAATAAGAGATTGCTCATCCTCAAGGTGGAGGTTGATTACATGGGTTAGATAAGGGATGAATTCAAATTCAAACGAGAATCTAGATAAGGCATGAATTCAAATTCAAACGAGAATTCTAAATAAGCAAACTATATGCAGATAATCTGGAGTTGATTTGATCTCTACCCAAAAGTCTATCTCTATCCAAATCTCCTACAACTGCACACACTCAGCAACACCTCAGCATGAACCTGACACACTCAGCAGGCATGTTACAATCTTACTGAAAGAAACTCAATGATAGAGAAGGATTTACGAGGATAACATCTATGAAGAAAATAAGTCTATGGAAGTGAATGAAAGAAACTCACCAATAGAGAAGGATTTGCAGGGAAGACAACAAGAAAGCAAGCCTATGAAGAGATTAGACTATGGAAGTATATCGATAGCTGCTTCACCTGCACGGTGCCGTGCATGTGCGACACTGTGGGTGGGGCCCTCTTGTGGGCTCATTTAATGAGTGTCGGTTTAAATGAAAGTTATTTTCAAGATGCAGATCTATTTATTTTGAAAAGCCTTACTCTAAAAATCAAGGGGTAAAATGATATCAGTTTTGGATGGACTCCCATTCAATGATGAGATCAAATTTTAAAATTTGTTCAATTTAGGTAGGCATCTATGCAAGCTCAGCTGGCGTATCGGATTGAGAGCCAAATCGTAGCCCTCCCATATTTAACTTGGCTCTATTTTTAAACATAACTCATTTTTTACTTCCTCTAACCCACCCATGACTCAACCCTTTTTTAAAACTCCAACCCATTTTCAATTTGGCCCAACTAATTTGAGTCGGGTTAAGTTGAGTCAGGAGTCAACCCGTGTGATTAAGTAGGTAATCGGGTTAGATTTCTATGTTTCAAGCAAAGTGGGATCTATAGAAAAAGTCCGCACTACTAAAACATAATCACCATAATGAGTTGATTCTTAAAAAATATCGAATAATAAATATAAAAAATGAGGAGTGTGTTTCTATACATATAATTTGGGCAATTTGGATTATACAAAGCATGACCCCAGTTTTGCCCAAATTAAAACCGAGTCAATTTTTCATTTTATTTGCTTGGTCTAAACCAATATTTTTTTTGAGTCTTGGGCTGGGTTGACCATAACCTAAGTTACACCCTTAGATCTAATTCATGGGTGTGGATGTGTGTGATGTGCCAAAATTGGTCCCTCATTTGGAGCCTTTCTTTTCCTTTCATTTTTTTTCCCCTTAAATGGTTGGCTTGGAATGAGTTCAAATATAGATCACACTAAATTTTGAGTTGTCATTTGGGCTTGGGCCTCTTGAACTCCTTTGTAGTAGTATCATGGTATCACCATCTCTTCTATATAGTCATTTTTACCAGGTTGGAAAGAACTCGACTCTATCGAGTTGCAATCATTATATGCATGATAAAACTATGGATGCACTAGAGCAAAATCTTCTTTAGCCATCCATGTATTCTTTGATTGTGGGCCCTTCCATTCATCATCATCACCATCACAACCACACTCCATCTATTTGGGATCACCTTTTCTAATTCTACTTCTCCATTTGACCCTATTATAAACCATGCCGGCTTTCATTCCACTATCTATCATGTCCTTGTGGTCTCTTCCATTGTATGCAAAATTGTCAACCTTTTTTAAAAGCTTGGACCTTCAAAACTTGTTGAGTAGCTTTTGACACATGGTTGGGAAGCCATTAATCAAAAACTGGTTAAGTAGCTTTTGGCACATGGTTGGGAAGCCTTTCTGACATGGCTCAACTTTTCAAGGTTTAAGCTTATTGTAGATCTCAATTGGAAATTGCTCTTTGGACGAATATATTGTTACTTTCACCAATGTGAAAAATCTTTTCTCAATAGCATCTATTTACATGTTCTTGATACTTGGCATTATTTTTGCAATTTTTTTTCTTTAATTGTGCTTTGTGATTCTTATTTTCATTCAGCAAAGGCATCTGCATCATCATCACTAACAAAAATGTTTACCAGAAGTGGTACCAAATCTAGGACATAATTAGGTGCTCTTCTAAACACAATCTGAAAAGGAGACTTGCTTGTGGTGTGTTTGACTGAATTGTTATAAGCAAATTCAACTTGTGACAAAGCTGGATCCCATTCCTTGATATTAATATTTAAGTAGAGAAGTTACTTCATTTTGTATTTTTTTAGCAATAGAAAAACATAACAAACATGGTGTGCAAACTTGAACTAGCTCAGCATTGTTATATGGCTTAGAATGTTGTACTTCAAACTCAACTTGTCAATCAATTCCTTTGACACAAGATTTTTAGTACCACCACTGTTAGTGAAAATAGTACACAGTTTGCCTTAGGATATACCAGTCATATGGAAAATGTTGTGCTCTAATCACATATTGTCTTCTATAGATTTTGGTCTAGTCACTAAAGTTTGTTGAGTGACTAAAAGTTTTCCCTTATGTCATGATCTTTTGGCATAGAAGACTCACCATTGTCATATGTAGATTCATGAATTTCTGCATTTTCTACATGAGGTTCTTCTTCTATTTTAACATCTCTATAGGTCAATTTGTTCAGCCACATTAACCTTAGCATGTTGGGTCCTTGTTGGACACTCAAAAGTAAGGTGCTCAGGTTGTTTCCAGTGAAAAACAAATATGGAAAACACTAAATTTTAAACCACCAACTGGGCTTGGGCCACCTTGAACTCAATTGTAGCTATATCATGGTATCACTACCTCCTCTGATATGTCAAATTCCCTGGAAGAAAAATGTTTAGGTTCTTGCTGAAAATGGTCAGTTGAGGACTGCCAAAATGACAACTTTATCAGTAACTTTTTGTAGGGCCTGCCTTAAACTATGGTTATGTTGGGTTAAAGATGACTGGCAACTTAAAATTGGGTGTTCTCCTCCACCTTTAAAGTTCTCATGGAGATCACCTGGTTTAAGTTCTCTAATTTTCAAGTCATGCTTATTATTAGATAATTTAATTATCATAAAGAAATTAAGATCTGGAGCTTAAAAACATAAACTCGATCAATCCAATGGAAGCAGTTTTTGGTGAGTCTTATATTCATCATATACCTCTTTGTTCAAGGTATTTTTGTGGCTGTTGTACATTTTTAAATAGCACAAACAATTATGGATTAAAATTAATTTAAGGTGATAAACATTGGAATGCTTAATTTGGTTGTTTTTTTGGATCCCGTATTCAAGATTTTTGTGGATCCTAGATTGGATCGGCTATTTCTACATTGTACATTTTTTCAATTTAGGAAGTCATTCAATTAGACGAGTCTCACATCTTGTAGCCTTTCCAACATGAGTTAGTTAATGCATGTCTTTAAACCTCTGATTTTGATGTGGTCTTCCATATTGTTTAGAGCGTGAAAGAGTCAACTAGTTGAGACATTCTTTATGTTTTGCATGGATTACATATTTATGGGTATTCTTATGTGGATTTGGTCAACTCCCTAGATGCTCATCACTCTACTTTTGGGCATTCTACCTTTATAGGTGACAACTGAGCATCCTGATGAAGTGAAAAGACAAATTGTTGTGGGTTGCTTAATGCTTAAGTGCTGAAGTAGAAATTTTTTCCATGGTTAAGGCTACCTTTTAGCCATTGTATTTGAAGCATTTGCTCTAGAAATAGCGCTTTTCTCCTCTAGAACCTATGATCATTTAATTCGACTGGTTACCATTTGCATCACATTTAACCCAATCTTTCATGAGTGTATGAACCACATCAAAGTTGATTGTTTTTCATAAAGAAATTCTTATAGAATGTGTCTTTTTGCTTGTTATATTCAATCTAAGGATCAATTCGTTGATATGGTTATAAAAGTAGTCTCCAGACCCAACTTTTTTTCTATATTGGTGAGCTTGGCATTATCTTTGCTCAAGCTTGAGTGGAGTATTGAGGAGTATGTGTTTATTCATTTAGGCACTTTTTTGTGAGAGTACACAATCGTGTATGACATAAGTGTACTGTCTTGTGTAATTGTTAAGTGTTTATTTTTGTTAAGCTTGTAAAATTAACCCTTAATCAAGGGAATTAGGTCCTGTTGATATAACTAGTGCAAATATATACAGTACATGATGTAGTTTTAGTTAATCCCACATTTGAGATTAAGCAAGCATCCACTCAAAATAATCTCTCTTGCTCTGTCTTTGAGTCTACACTCTTAACATGTGCATGTGATTTGAGGGCAACAGTGGAGCCACTTGATTTGATGGATCTGACTCACATCAATGAGTTCATATTATTTAGGGTCTTTTTCTTTTTTTGAGTGGTAACAAAAAAAAATACTCCCTCTGTCCCATTTTAGTTGTCTTATTTTAAACATTTGTATTTTTTAAGAAACTTGAATTTGACTTTAAACCACCATACAAGTGAGAGGTGATTTTCATCCATTTCAACACACTTTATGTTACTCCAATATAAATGGGATAAGTATTTTTGGAACAATTTCAAAATCCATATGAGACAACTAAATTGGGACAGAGGGCGTATATTAATGATGAAAGAAATTATAAAGGACGCCAACCAAGGGTCTAAAAGACATAAACCCCAAGATAACCAAAAAGAAGAAAACAAAATACAAAGAGTAGAGTACAAAAGTACAAGTAATATCCAACATAATCAAAAGCCCAATCTCCCAAAGAAGTCTCAAAGATAAAACACGCCTGTGGTGTTAGAATCCATCTTGTTTTTGGCGAAAAAGTTAGCAACACCATTAGCATATCTCCTGACTGCCTCGAAATTGATCTCCCTTCCTGAGCATAAAGCTCTAATTTCTCTTACTATTGTGATCAATTTCCATGGAGGTCTTTTTAACCCTGCCACCCACTTTATTGCATTTGTGGAGTCCCTTCAATGATCAATTTATCCCTTTCTATTGAGGACCAAATGGTTAATGCTTTCCTAATACTAAGAAGTTCTGCCTTGTTAGAATCAACGTTCTCCTGTGGATTCAGAAAAAATTACCGACGTCTTCCCATTCCAATCACGCAACACGCCACCAATACCGGCCGGGCCAGGTTTTCCTCTCGTAGCCCCATCGACATTGAATTTAAAGGTACCTGCTTGAGGGTATTGTCAAGGAGTTTTGACTCTGTGTTTCTTTATCTCCCTGCTGAGGCAGCCATCCCAAGAAGAGAGGAAGTCAATTGTTGTGAACCCATTGAATTCTGCTCTCGACAGAAGCCATGTGTAATGCCTCCATTTAGCCTTTTGAATAAGATCATTCTCCTTTGTCTCCTTCAGTTCGAATATCCTAGTGTTCCTTTCCTTCCACACCGTCCAAAGCACAATTGATGGAATAGTATTCCAAACCGCCTTTATCTTGGGATTAGAGTGTCGAATGTTCCATGATCAGACGATTCCTGTGTATGATCGATGCAGCACCCATGATACCCCACCATATCTATTAGGCTTGCCCACATCTCCCTAGCCACATTGCAATTAGCAAACAAGTGATCTATATCCTCCTCCATATGGCCACAAAATATGCAATGGAGGTTGTTATCCACCCCAAGTAGCCCTATTCTATTAAGTTATGTCCTTGTCAATGCTTTGCCTTTTAGAACACACCACACGAAAGTTTGTACTCTAGGAGGGGCAAGGCCCTTCCAGGCCAGGTCCGCAGTAGGCTCCTCCGCGTTGTGTTGATGAAAGGTTGAGTGGATTAACGCCTTCATAGAGAACACACCCGAGGAGTCACCCACCCAAAGCAAATCACCCTCTTCATCAACTGCTAAGGGAAAAGCTTTCAGCCTTTGAATTAATTCCTCACAACTCTCTTGTTCTACAGCTCTCAAATTTCGGCTAAAGATAAGTTGCCAAGAGATCGTGTGATGCGTCCGTCTATAACAATTTCTGACTAAGGCTTGTCTATCCCTCGCAATCCTGAAAAGCCTGGGAAAAACGTCCTTCAGACGCCTATCCCCCAACCATATATCCAACCAGAATCGAGTTCTATTCCCATTTCCCACCATCAGTCTAAGGTTGTCTTGAAAGATTCGCCCCAAATGACTACCTCCTCTGCCAACATTCCACCATGCTTTCACAATCGGTGAACCAAACCTAACCACCTTCTCCCCCAATTTCCATCCTCCGGCAGCTTGGTATCCGTATCTCGCTGCTAGAACTCTAACCCAGAGTGCTTCCTTCTCTCTTCTGAATCTCCAACTCCATTTGTAGAGCAGAGCTTGATTTTTAATGTCTAGCGGTACTATGCCTAATCCTCCCTTATCTTTCGGTTTTGCCACTTTCGACCAACTAACTAGATGTACCCTTCTTCTCTCCACCTTATCCCCCCACAAGAATCTCCTGAACTACTTTTCCAACTGGTCCTTTACCTCATTGGGAATTTGGAAAATTGACATGTAATAAGTGGGAAGGTTGGGCAGAACTACCCTAATGAGTGAGGGTGAGCCTTCCTCCGATTGACAGGTATCTTTTCCCCCAACCATTCAGTCTTCTCTCAATTCGTTCCACCACCGGGGCCCAAAATTTCTTTGATCTTGGGTTCCCACCGACCGGTAGGTTCTATTGTTCGATTCTCTCAAAGGTTCTCTTTGGTTTCTCTCATGGGTGGGTTCTCTCAAGGGATCTCTCAAGGGTTCTCTCAAGGGTTAATGGCAAGAATAGGGCCAATTGATTTGAGGTGTCCAACCCGTATTGAAGTCATAATATTATTAGACCACTATCTCAAATATTGCTCATATTTTGGTGAATATTACATAATATATGTTGAATTTTAAAATTTAGACTTTGGATATATTTTTTATATATTTCTCTACTTTAATTGTTCAAGTTTTAAAAATATTTTCTTAACAATATATTGTTTGTATAGTAGAATATATTCTACTGTAGACATACTATATTGCTTACAATTTTTGGAGATTATAACTACCTTATAAAATGCCAAAAAATGCTATGATAATATATTGGTGATGGTATCAATTACAACACCAATGCTAGTGATGGTGAATTAGATCTTGTTCATTGTTTGCATTAATATTTGTAGAATTCAGTTCATCTTTTTCATTCCTATTTTCAAATTAGATGTTGTGCCAACAAGCTCAACTTGAGAAATTGTGATAATTATATGGTGTCAACACTTGCAACATGTGCATTTTACTAGCACAGGGCTCCGTTGATGGAATTGGAATGATTTGAGCTAGGTGACTTGTCAAAGTGGGCCTCACATGATCATTCTGAACTTTAATTTTTGGGCTTAAAAGTTGAATCAATGTAAAGATTGATGCTTTTGATACTTGATATATTGGGGATGAGTTGGATGAGTGTTTCCTTAGGTTGGATTTGAATTTAGAGGGTAGACGTATGTGTTGAGTAATTTGATCATTGCATGGGCTCTACCTATAGGCCATACATGGGTGGGAATTTCGCTTGAGGTTATTCTAGATTTACTCTTCTAAGAGAGGTTGATGTTATCATATTGTTTCCCTTGTCAAATACTGGCTCTAGTTAATTCTTATCTGGTTTTGTTCGACTTGAATTTAGCAGCTGTTGTAGCTCTAACTTGCTCAACGGTAAGGAGATACTCTTTGTTGAAAGGGAAACTCATGCATATAGACTAGGTGAGTTACCTTCTGTGGCTTCTTTCCATGATGTATACTAATATAAATCTTATTTGCATATGGTAATACAAAATTTTGGATATTTTCATTTATTGATTTGGTTACATGAATTCTTTTAATAGAGTTTTCCTTTTAATTAACCATACAGAACTTTGCATATTTTCATACGGTAGTTATATTTGAGCATTATCATCTTTCTACCAGATGTCTTGTTAAGAGTGTTAGTTATCGTTCAGCAACTACTGCAAGAAAACAAGCACTTATCAAAGAGAGACATATACTACATCCATCCATCAGTATTCTCTGGTAATTTTCTGTTTTATCAATCTTACCAGTCTAAATTGTTGCTGATATATATCTATATATATTTGTGTCAAGATGGATTTTTGTTCTTATGTAAAAACTTATTTGTGGTTCTTATGGCTATTTCACCATTCAACTTTAAAACGTAGTAAAATGTTCTTAAGATATACTCCATTCCTAGACTGTTCCTTGCTAGAGATCATACCATTATAGCAAGAATTGAACCCTTTTTTCTGAAATGGTAACACAATAATTCCATTATATGAATAAAAAGGTACAAAGATAGGGCCAAAGAGTATCCGAGGAGGATACAACATGCTGATGTGGAGATAAAAAGCAATGGAAAAAAAAATTAATCTGGTGAAAAGTTCAAAAACAAATCAGAAAATCCACCCCCCCATTTGCTGACCTCTTGGTGTGATATGATACATCCATGTCCTATCGTAGCTGCCTAATCTCTTTGGACGTTGTGACAAGCTTCCATGGAGATTTTTTTTTTCCCTTGGGCCCATTGAAAAGCATTAGTTGAGTTGCCTTTATGATAAGCTTGCCATGAAAGTGGTTCTTGAAGATTTAAAATTTTCCTTTATTGTCAAAAGCTTAGCCTCATTAGGATCAACCCAGTTAGGTCAAGCAAAAAACGCAAGGACCTGACCTTCTGAATCATGGAGGATGTCGCCAACCCCAACCAAACCTAGTTTGCCCTTAGTGGCCCACCTACATTAAACTTCATTAAACTCTCTAGAGGTTTTTTCACATCTCATTTAGTTGCTTCCTTCCTCGTTCTATTCTCCGAGATTGATTTCCATCCTTGGTCTACTTTTATATGTGAAAAACCATTAAACCCTTTTTTTGCTCTTCACCTAGTTGATAAACCTCATCTTGGCTAGCACAAAGATCTCATGAGATGACCTCTCTTTTGCTTTGAAAGCCCCACTATTATGTTCCTTCCATATTGGCCAATAATCAATTGTTAGAATAGCCATCCATAATGATGCGGGAACAACCTGCAACTGGTCATGAGGAAGAAGAATGGTCTGCAACTTGGCAGAAATATGAGAAGAAGAAAGAAGATAGGGAAAGGCTATGCCTTAAGATAATTTTTATTAATCCATCGTATATATTTTCTCTCTTACAAGCATCGGTATTTATAAGAAAACAAATAACTCGAAAATAGAAAAGACTTAATTAGGAAAGTCGCTGACCTGGTTTCCTTACTAAACTAGGACTCCAAAAATGAAATTAACAAAATAAAATATACTAAAAATAGTAGTGGATCCTTGTGCGATGGATCTTCCGTGTCGGTGCCTACATCAGTCCCCTGGTCTTGAAAAAATTCGTCCTCGAGTTGAAATCAGCAAAATCACACGACACCAAATAGAGATGAAGATCAAGTCCGAAGATGCGAATGACGAAGGTTGGAATTGCACAATTTGCAATACGCGGACGATGAGAACTTGCTTTCAGTGGGATGAAGAAATCTGTAAACACATAGGTGCTCAATCAAGGGCGAAGCAACTCTGTCATGAAGGGATCTGCAAACTGCACTGGGGAGATGACATGGTCCTGATGGTGTGTCGGACACAGTGCCAAAGGGAGGATAGGAGTTGAGCAGGATAGAGTACGAATAACCATAGAAGAATTCTTGGTATCCGTACAACGATCGGGTTTGGGTAATGGACAGGGTTGGGTAATTGGCGGTGGTGGTGGGGGAGGTGGTGTAGGTGTTGGTAGTGGTGGTGGTTCGACACTCGTCGGTTGCATCGATTGTGGTGCCGGCAACACAACTGGCGCTATCTCCAACACAAGCAATGGCTGTGGGGTCATGACTTCTGGAGGAGTATGCATGAACTCTGAATTTGACTCTGGGGCAGTAGGCACGAACTTTGATGGTGACAGAGCAGGCACGAGTTTCGAGTTTTTTTGCACCTTCGTCGTGGTTGTGTATTTTCTACCGAGCAATAGTTCTCTAAATTCTTGGAATTTTTTTTGAAATTCAGATCGCAAGTTAGATCGCAATTCAGATCACAATTCAGATAAAACGGCCCTGAACTCGGATTTAAATTCGTTGAACTCATTTTGGCTGATAAATTGGTCACCGTTGTTGTAGGATGCGATCGAGTCTGCGTGAGGCGGATAATCAGATCTATGTTGGTTAGAAGGGTGTACGAGGGGATTTGATGGAAAGTATGAGGACTGGGTAAATGGCTTAATGGATGGGTGAGGTGGGACCCACGAGTAGGACATGAATTGAAGTTCGCCAAAGTGGTAATGGACATTATGAGAAGTGGGCAAACATATGGCACGGTTGAGTTTGGCGGGTTAAAAGGTAAAGGAATGGTCAAGGGGACTTGGGTTGAATGGTGTTTTTTTTAGGAAGGAATTTGTGCACGTGGGTGTTAAGGGGGTTTCAAGTAAAAAAAAAGATACGAATGGAAATAGAAAAGGTATTTGGTAAAGCGAATGGGACTGGGCGAAGGGGGTATTAAGTAATGCGTGGGAACTTAAGGGGCTTAAGTGTGGCACGTGGGAATGAGGGGTGTTGATCCGTGACTTGTAAGTTGGTTCAATAGAAAAAGGGATAATGCGATTGGAATGGGATTCTTTGGTACAAAGCGATAGCGGAAAGGGGAAAGCGATGGCGGCGAAAGTGAAGGAAGAGGGAAGGAGGTCGTATTCCTTGTTTGCATAAGGGTTGCTGGGATTTGATTGCAGTCGTAGGCAGGGGATGGAAGCACGACAATGGGGAAACGGGGTGGAAGTACAAGGTGAGGCAGATCTGGGTGGAAGCTTTTTTTGTTTTTTTGTGTTGGGGTGTCTCGGGGAAAGGAAGAGAGAGACGGAAGCAAGGTGGGAAAAATCTGGGATGGGGAAGAATCTAGGAGGGGAATGACGAGAAGGGTGGTACCTGGTTTAGTGGTGGAAGACCTGCAGCGAAACAGAGGCGAAGGCGAAGTTGGAGATAGAAGCTGGTGACTGCACGAACAAACAGGGACAACAGCGATGGCACAGGTTCTTCAAAAACCCTTTTTTTTTTTTATATATATATAATAAGCTGAGACCAAGATCCTCCCTAAAAATGCAGGGACCTGTCTCCAAACAGAGCCGTCTCTGTATAATAGAGATATAAAGAAACTTTGGCTTTGAACCAATTGATGCGGGAACAACCTGCAACTTGGCAGGAGGAAGAAGAATGGTCGGCAACTTGACAGAAATAGGAGAAGAAGAAAGAAGATAGGAAAAGGCTATGCCGTAAGATAAATTTTATTAATCCATCATATATATTTCCTCTCTTACAAGCATTGGTATTTATAAGAAAACAAATAACTCGAAAATAGAAAAGACTCAACTAGGAAAGTCATTGGCCTGGTGATGCAGGAAAAAGGATAGGGCTGGGCCTGGCTCGAAACTGGGCCCAAGCCCAGCTGGGCTGCTCTGCCTCAATCCCCCCATCTAAGAAAAACTCGACTTCGAGTTCTCAGATGAGAAGAAAGTAAATCAAATCACACATGCGCCTTCCCAGTGTGGGGTCTTCAAAGTGTAACTATGCGCACGTGAGACAAATTGAACCACACGTGTGCCTTACCAATGTAGGGTCTTCATATGATATCTGTGCACACGTGAGGCCGTCAGATGCTATCTAGTAGGGCTGTTATCGAGCCACATTGAGAATGCTGAAGTGGCTCTCTTCCGCCATTGATGATATACTCTGAATCCAAAAAGTATCATCATGACCAACTCTCGTTGGCGGCAACAGTAAAGTGAGTGAAATACACCTCCGATGAGACAAAACTATGCACTCTAGGAGATTTGGATTAGGTTCTTGTAGTTCACACTCGGGCAACCACGTGACATCTATCATGGGCATGGGCTTCCTCGTGACCAGATACTTCCTGTAATCTCCGGAATGTGTGGAAACCTCTAGGAAAACTCGACCTCGAGCTCCAATGAACGAGAAGAAAGCAAACCAAATCTCACGTGAGCCTCCCCAATGTGAGGTCTTCAATGTGTAGCTTACGCACATGAGACAAATCAACCAACAGGCGCATCTTCCTCGAGTGGGGTCTTCAAATGATATAAGTGCGCGTGAGGCCTTCAGTCGACATCCAACTGAACTATCATCAAACCACCAGGAGACCACTGGATCAACTCTATCCCGTCGTCGATGATATATGTAGAAACCTGATCTATCGCCATTAGCATATCTCCCCGGATGGCACGAGTGTCGATACACATCCTCCAACTCCCATCTTTCTTTGGCATGAGTAGTGCTGGAACTGAGTATGGACTCCATGCATTCTCTAATTAGCCCCTTGTCTACCAAATCCTGCACTTGTCGTTTCAACTCTTCATGCTTTGTCAGACTTATGTGGTACACTGACTTGTTGAGCAAAACTGATCCTAGAACTATGTATATGCGGTGTTGAATGTCGTGCATGGGAGGCAAACCTGTTGGGAGCTCCTTTGGAAAAACATCTGCAAACTCGGGCATAATCTGTTGTAACTTTTGTGGGAGGGTGGTTCCAACTGTTTCCTCTTTTGCAACTAATTCTAGAGTTCCACCTTTTCGTCCTTGATCTCCTTTTTCAAACACCTGGAGAGAGATGAGACTTACATTTGTTTTCTTGGAGATTAATTTCTCAACATCTCTTTTGGGTCCCAAGACAACATTCTCACCATCTTTCCAAAAGGAGTATATATTTTTTTTGCCATGGTGCTTGGTATTTTTGTCATATTGCCGGTCTCCCCAAAAGCATATGGCAAGCGTCCATAGGCACAACATCGCATCATAAATCATTAGAATACTTTCCAACAGAAAAAGTAATCAAGCACCTTTTATCTACAGTTACCTCATTTTTTCGCTTGAATCATAAAATCTGATACGGTCTGGAAAGCTTCTTGGTTTTCAACTTGAAACAATCAACCACTTCCTGTGCTACTGCATTACTGGAACTCTCACTGTCTATGATGGGGTTATAGCTCTCGCCTCCTATGGTGCATCGGGTGCAAAAGATGTTTGTACATAGCCAATCTTCCTTGAGTTCCTGTTTAGGAGCAACAAAAGTATCTAATGACAAAAGTTTCTCCAGAGTCATCATAGATTACCTCATCTTCTCCGAATGAGTCGAACTAGTTGTAATCTCCCCAATCCTCTCTACTACTTCTTCTGCCAAGTTAATGTTCCCTATAGGACATTCTGTGGAGAGATGCCCTAAACCATTGCACTTGAAGCATCTAACTTTGCCCTTTCCTTTCTGATTTGACGTAGATGTGGAAGACTTGTCTGACTGCTTCTGTGGTTGTCTCTATTGTGGTCATTAGCAGCTCTATTAGGTAAACTAGTTCTAGAGGAGTTAGAGGTCTGTTTACCCGTTTCTGTAGCTTTTTGAACTGTACTGCTTTCTTGTATGCATCCACCAGGTCTAAGAAGTCTAGTGGTACCATATCCTCTGCTATGGAAGGTGGCAATCCATCTATGAATCTCTGCATAGTTTGATATTCTACCTCTGATAAGTTTTTGCTGGAGAGTTGGGGATGGAATTCTTCGACATACTCTGCAACTGTTCTATCCCCCTGCTTTTAATTTTGCAACCTATGAAACTACACCTTTGCGTGGGTTGATTTTTCTCTCGATAGAAGCATGAGCCTGTAAAATAGATTGGAGTTGTATTTTTAAGTGCTGTCTTAAAATTATTTCACATGTGTGCTGGCTCCTATCCTTTTTGTATTATCTTTTGTTTACTGCATGCTAACCCCTCACAGATGTAGGAACAGTGTTGGAAGGGGGCCCAGTGGGTCCCTTCAGCAAGGAAGAAGACTACACTTGAAGATCTTCTCTTCCTTTTGTCTTTCGTACTTTGTTCAGGGTGGGTGGACTATATTGTAATTTGTGCAACTTATGGCCTATGTCATGTAAACCTTCTGACCTTAGAGCAAAAAAGATGTGTGGGATGGTGCATGATATTTACAAAAGAAAAGAAAAGAAAAGAAAATTCTCTAGTCACGTGGCTCGGGTCAGGGTTGTGGCAATAATCCTCGTCCACGTAAGGACATTTCGTTGCACACTCTCGAGTTTGAAGGTAAAGATGATGATATTTGTGCTTAAGAGGATGACATTCTAACCCGTTTCATTGCGTCTAACTCGACTCACATTATTGAAACCGGCACGATCATAGGGGTTCATCAACAATCTTTGTAGTGTCAACCAATTTTATGGGCCTTTTCCTATCAATTATGCAATAATTTTTTCAGCCTACTTTGATCGGTTCACTTGAGTACGGAAAGTGATGTAGGACACGCACAAGACCCATTTAATATTTTCTATTTTAGTATTTTTGCATATTTTATTTTTAGAATTCTTGTGTAGAAAGGAAGTCAGGTCGGTGGCTTTCCCTAATTAGTTTAGGAGTCTTTTCTATTTTCGTGTGTTTGTTTTCTTTTAAATAGGCATATGTATTGACCAAGAGGTCATCTTTTTCGAATTATGAATTGAATAAGAGATTATCAATTTATTGTTTATCTTCTCCTACCTTGTTTCTGCCCGAGTTGCAGACGAATCCCTTGCCATTGTTGCAGGAACCTCCATTTGGCCAGTTCCAGACCTCTTCATCCTCTTCATCTCACCGGATCTTGGGCTAATCCTAGGAGACATCACCATCGCAGGAAGATCTGAGCATTATCCCAGTGCTATCACCATCGCCAGTCGATGCCGCCCCTGCTACTCAAAAGTCTTCCTCTTCTCGCAGCATTATCCTTGTTTCGCTCTGTAACGCCCCGCCCTTTTTTACTCATCAAACATTAGAGTATATATTTTTTTATAAATGAGTGAGAGAGAGCGGGAACGTCACGACGAGAGTCAAGTCCAAGTTTCCAAAATCCGACCCTTAATTGGCCACCTTTACGTGTGCGTGGACCAAGTCCACCAAAACATTTCACATACTAAATAATATTTGCGGAATTATTATATGAATAAAATACTATTCATATCCATGTCATTAATAAGCAAGGAAGCCAATCACCATATAATTAACTGAAACTTAAATATCCAAAATATCATCAAACCATAGCAAAATAGATTCTAAGTGGGTACAATCCAAAATATCAATTCTCCCAATACATCTTTCAAAATCAAACTAAGTAATATAACATAAAACTTGTCCAAGCTCCCACGCTTGACTCCTTTCATGTCCCATGTCCTTGTCATTCCCTGTTTCATCATCTATAGGGTAGAAGTAGGGCGTTAGTTAACATGCCCAGTAGGAATTCCAATTAGGGTTATGTACACTTAGGAATAGTATAAAAATCAAGAGAAGTACATCATATCAAAATTGTAAAACATCTATAGTACTAAAAACCGTGCATGATAATAAAAAACCATAATCATGCTGATATGATGTCATGCCATGGGTGTCATATGCCAATGATCTCTCACCCACTTTCATATCCAAACATCATATATCATATCAATGTTTTCCTTGATAAATTATTGCCATATCAAGGTGTTTCCTTGGCCATTTACGTCCGCAGTGTTTTGTGATGGCACCAACAGGTCACTGTTATACCTCCTCACATATGTTAATCGGAATTACCGATGGAACGTGGACTCCTCCCTCTGCGCAGGGTTTTTGGACTGTTTATCCCGAACCTCTTTGGCCCAAATTACACCGTACCCCTATCTAGCCATCCCGGACAAGGCTAAAATATCAATGGTTCACATAGCTTCTTTTAAGCTAGTTTTCAAGCCCCAAGTCATGTCCGGACAACTCATAACTTGGCTTGCTGTCCCATGTATTCCCTCTTATGCCATGCATGAGAATATGAATGCAAGAATGCCCTTTCATTTTCAAATTACATGAAAGCATTGAAAAACAGTTCATAACACATGCCATTTATTTAACCAAAATAAAACATCATAGTTAGAAATAAAATCAGTGACATATATATAATCCATTGTGTCTCCAAAAAGGTAGGAATCCTACTAATGTCCAAGATACGGTCTTTTCCTTGTTTTGCAAGAATACCGCTATCGGTCACGGGAAACGAATCGAACCTCGTTACCTTATTGAGTTCAAACATACATATTAGTTTGATTTTCCATCTCAATTTCAACATCCCTATCTACATTTAAGTTCCATGTTCGTTTCCCAACGCATTTATGCATTCCTTGTCCTTAATCCGTTTAAGATTCTCAATGGGGTATTTACTAGCCCAAAACAGTCCCCAAATTCAACCATTTAGAGACTGAAAAATCAGTCCCAACTGTTGCAGATTTACTAGCCAAAACAGTTCACAAGTGTAACAATTTACAGACTGGAAACTAGTCCCAAAACCCAGCCATCAACTGGTCCTAAAACTGATCCAAAATCAGCCATTAACTGGTCCTAAAACTGGTCCAAAATCAGGCAGCATCAGTCTTTAAATCAGACACCAAAATTAATAGTTTGAAGGCTGAAAAACTAGTTCCAAGATTTACTGATTTTGAACCATTAAAGTCAGTCGCAAGGTTTATTGATTTTGAACCCTTAAAATCAGTTCCAAGGTTTACTCATTTTTAAAATCTTAAAAACAGTCCCAAGGTTTACTGATTTTTGAACCCTTAAAAACAGTCCCAAGGTTTACTGATTTTGAACCTTTACATCAGTCTCAAGGTTTACTGATTTTTGAAACATTAAAAACAGTCTCAAGGTTTACTGATATTTGAACTCTTAAAAACAGTCCAAAGGATTACTGATTTTGAACACTTAAATCAGTCCCAAGGTTTACTAATTTTTGAAACAGTCCAAAGGTTTACTGATTTTTGAACCCTTAAAAACAATCCCAAGGTTACTGATTTTTGAAACCTTAAAAACAGTCCCAACGTTTACTGATTTTTGAACCCTTAAAAACAGTCCCAAGGTTTGTTGATTTTTAACACTTAAATCAGTCCCAAGGTTTACTGATTTTTGAAACCTTAAAAAAAACAGTCTCAAGGTTTACTGATTTTTGAACCCTTAAAAACAGTCCCAAGGTTTACTGATTTTGAACCCTTAAATCAGTCCCAAGGTTTACTGATTTTTGAAACCTTAAAAACAGTCCCAAGGTTTACTGATTTTTGAACCCTTAAAAACAGTCCCAAGGTTTACTGATTTTTGAAACTTTAAAAAAAACAGTCCCAAGATTTACTGATTTTTGAAACTTAAAAAAAAACCGTCCCAAGGTTTACTGATTTTTGAACTCTTAAAAACAGTCTCAAGGTTTACTGATTTTAAACCCTTAAATCAGTCTCAAGGTTTACTGATTTTTGAAACCTTAAAAACAATCACAAGGTTTACTGATTTTGAAATCTTAAAATCAGTCCCCACCTTATTCTATTTAATCATATTATTATTATGGTATAGGTTCTTTTGTTTCAATCCCATAACCATCCCTTGGATGGATTTCCAACTCCATGGCGCCATCCATCCCAACCAATTAAATATGGAACCTATAGATTCGGCCACTCCATGGCCAAGCTATAATTTCCTTAAACTTATTTCTATGTTACTAAGCTTTAACATACCTTATTTTCCCGTCTCCTTCTTTTCTTTAAGATCTGCCCTTTCCTTACTCCTTTCCTTTCTTTGTTCTTCAGTTTTCTCTAAGTGTAGAGACGAAATGGAAGAGAGAGAGATGAGAAGAGGAGATGCAATTCCCTTGTTCAAGAGAGAGATGATCGGCCAAGGGGTGTGAGCAGCCCCTTGGGCTGGTGTCCTTTTGTATATTAGTCTTAGACCCTTCATTCCCTCCTTTAATGGTTTGTCTAACCAAGGTGTTCCTTGGTTTAACCAAGGAGACCCTTGGCTTAAACCAAGAAGCCTCTTAGACTCCCAACGTGTCCCTTGGGTTATACCCTTTGAGATGGAACTCTCCATCTTCCTTCCAACTCACTTCGACTCACTTTGCACTTCTCAACTCACACCATTTAAGTTTTTAAACTCAACTTAAACAAATAAGTTCTCAACTCAACCCAATCAATATCTTAATTCAATTGGACTCATTTGCCATGTAACGCCCCGCCCTTTTTCACTCGTTTCTTCCCGTAAATTCAGAGTCTATTTTTTATTTTTATAACAGATTAGAGTGATAGAGCGCGGGACGTCATGACGCGAGTTAAGTCCGAACTTCCAAAGTCCGACTCTTAACTGGCTAACTCTATGTGTGTATGGACTCAGTCTAATAAAACGGTTCATACATAGCAATATCAACTTGCGGAATAAAATCATAACCTGCGGAATCATAACATGAAAATGCGGAATCATAATAGAACCAAGTTCTATTCCATTGAGATAGCAAAGTACGTCAAGTCCTTAATCAATATTCAAACATCATAATTATCCAAATAAACATCCAAACATCAAAGTTATTACATTCCGTAATCTAGATACTCAAATACAAGTTCATGAGTAACTTTATTCAAAACATATAAAATAAGTCTTCCAAGCTCCTATGCCTGGCCCGTCTTGCGTTCATTGTTCCCCTGATTACCTGTATCATCAACTAGGGTAGAAGTAGGGCGTTAGAACAACGTGCCCAATAGGTATTTCAGTTACGGCTAACACATGGTTAGTACAAAACATATATAATAATATAGTGATGTCAAAACCATATAAAATCCATGCCATGCAATGATGACAAATGCAATGAGTCCCACCCATCACATGTACATAAATGTACCCACCACATAGGTCTTTCGGACGCCCCGGCGGAGTGTGGACCCTCCGGAATCTTCTTGATGGAAATCACATCAAGGTACCGCACATAGGTTTTTCGGACGCCCCGACGGAGTGTGACCCCTCCGGTTATAAATCCTCCACCCCATGCCATGCATGAGATGCCAATGAAACACATTCCATTTTATAACATAAACATAGTATTGAAAATCACCTTTTGAAACATAGTCAATACATGCTATTTAAACCAATAAACATAGCATTCAAAATTCATATAAAGCATATCCTTTAAAACATAGTTTTCATCAAACATAAGATAAAACAAGAGTACATAAATCCATGGTTTCAAAGAGGTGGAATCCTACCAAAGACCGCTAACGTGTGCTTGAGTCTTTCGTCCAAGATTCGATCACCGATTGTGCACCGTTTGCGAGATCCCGTTACCTTATAATATAATAATAAATCAACACCAAGTCCCACTTGATTTATAAGGTTCTAAGTCCATAAACAAAACCCCATGGGGTTCGGCCATACACCATGACCGAACCCATGGCTTACTATTTTCACACCTATTTACGAAAATGCCATTGTTTCCCTCATTCATTTAAATCTACCATAACTAGACCCTATAAACTTTCCTTAACCAAAACAAGTCCATCAAATACTCCTCATGGGGTTCGGCCATACACCATAACTTAAAATGCCATTTGATCCCTTAATTTGGTCCATAGGGTTCGGCCATACACCTTGGCCGAACGCTATGGTGTATAACTTCCCAATTATAGTAACTTCCATAATTAACAAGATTGCTATTCATGGCCAACCTTCCATAAATAGAAGGTTTCCAAATTAAAATTCCCTATTTAGAAAGTTTCATAAATTAGTACTTTCTAATTTAGTCTTCACTTTCAAAAATAGAAACTTTCCAAAAATAAACCAACTTCCATAAATACCACTTCTTAATTTGGTAACCTCCTTCCTTAATTGGAAGCTTTCCAATTTAGCAACCAATCATTCCATAATTGGAAGGTTTTCATAAATAATTCCCACATTCCATTTTGATCCAAGATCCATAATTAGGATAGCTTCTAATTTTAGCATCCTCTTTCCATAAATAGAAATGTTTCCAAAAATAGACCCTAGTGGGGTTCGGCCATACACCATGACCGAACCTCACCTTGGGAGATTAATCTATCCTTTTACATTTACTTTTTAAATTGGTAAATCAATTCCATGGGGTTCGGCCATACACCATGGCCGAACCCTATGGTTCACAATCTTAACCATTTATTTAAATCCATTAATCTATTCATTCTTTCATGGTCTTCTTGAATCTAAAACCAACAACCATACGTCCATTAAAATTAATTCATAAACAACCTTTCACATGGGGTTCGGCCATATGATTCATCTTTTCCTCCACACTTTCCTTTAAAAATCAATATTTGTTCCATGGGGTTCGGCCCTTCATCATGGCTAAACCCTATGGTCTATCCTTCCATTCAAAATTTAAGAACATAAACCCATAATTTTCCATGGCTTTCCATGGTTTCGATCCAACCAAATAAATCATGTTTTTCCATTAAAATCATAAAATCCATCCCCCCATCCTCTTCCATGGCGTTCGGCCCATCACCTTGGCCGAACCCTTTGGTTCTTTATTTCAAAATAAATTCATCAATTAGATACTAACCTTTTCCGATTCCGGGCTCTTCTAATCTTTCTCCTTTCTTCTTAATTTTTCTCCAACCAAGAACACCTTCTTGTTGCTGCCTTTTCTTCTCTTGCTCTTTGCCGTGTGAGAGGATGAGAGACTGAGAGAGAGGAAAATAGAATTCGGCTATGGGTTGTAAAAACCGTGTAACCTTGCTCTCCTCTCCTTTTATAATCTTCCTTTTAATCCCAAGTTAGAAGGTGCTAATGCTGTGCCCTTACTTACCTTAAACCGTGCGCCCCTTGTGTTTAATTTAGACATTGCCGACCTCTCTTGCTTAGACTAGCAATTGCCGACCTCTCTTGCTTAGATTAGTAACCTCCCAATCGGCCAATGGTAAAAATAAATATAGCAATGCCGTGTATTACCTTTTTCTAGATGATTTTATGCGCATATGATAGATATGGGAAATCCCTATAATTGGCCATGCACTCTTTTGTTTAATTCTTAGATATCTCAATTCATCTATGCATGTAAACATAGATTTTAAAATCTAAAAATTCGGCCATAAACATTTATTTAATAATTCACAAATTTAAAAGGAGTATTTTCATATAAAATATTTAATTGAAAATCCGAGGTGTTACATGCCAACTCAACTAACACCTTAACTCACTTGAACTCATGCAACCCTTTTATCCTCTTGGTGGTTGACCAAGTCAACCATGACATGGTCGACCATGACACGCGGCACTTGGGGTTCCACTTGGCCATGTCACTTGATGATGTGGCATTCATGCTTAGTTGGCTCTCATGTGATGACATGTGCCACTTGGCAATGCCACATCACCTACATGCCACCTCACTTGATGAGGTGGACTTTAATGCATTAATTATCCAATTCAACTAATTTATTTAAACTCACCCAATTACTTAAAATTCAGCTCACCCATGACCCATTGGGTCATAATTGGGTAATTGACCCATTTCAACTTTTAATTTCAAAATTCTATTAAATCGCAATCCAAATGGATCAATCCAATATATTTATAATCTAAGGAAAATCCGGGGTGTTACAAGATTCGTTTCCCTATTTCGCTTCCATCTTTAGATCCAGGTACAACAAGTATCTTCCATCTTCTTCCCTTTTCCCTTCTTCTTTCTCCCTTTCTTTTCGTCTTTCCCCTTCTTTGTGTTTCCGCCGCCGCTGCCCCCTTCTCTCGTTTCCCTCTTCTTTTCCATTCATCCATTCGTATTCCTTATTCGAGAGTAGCCCTAATTTTATTATACCCGCATGTGCCACATTCCATCTTCAAGTCCCAGTGCTTTAAGTTATCCTCCACACGTGTGAAGGGGTTTAATTGTGTGACCCGATAATCGTCGAGACTGATTTATTTTGTTTTTGTCCCCGCTTCCGCTACATCACAAAAGGAAGGGTCACATGCTCATTCAATGGTTTTCACCGCTTTTCATTCTACTGCCAACTATATACACTCAACTTCTTTTGAGCTGTTGGATTTGCACTGGTGTCGATGTGGGTTTCATTCTTTATGGACATTTTAGGGCAATGAATGAACTTAATTCAAAAAGTCTAACCAACAAGACCGCATCTTCGATTAATACTGGATAAGAGTGGCAGCAGTTTGAGATAACTCATAAATACGGGCGAGATTATCCCCATTAGAGCAGAGTGTCTTCACCGTGTCCCAGACATCTTTAGCAGTAGGAAGAGTATAGACAAGCTTCCGAATTTGATCTTCCATGGAATGAAGAAGGCAGGACTAGGCCAGAGAGTTATTCGCGGTCCAAACGGAATATTTAGGATTATTCTTAGATGGTTTGGGAGCAGTACCATCGATAAAAGAGGCCAGCTGCTTTGTAGTCAAGACCATTCGAAGTAGTTAGTCTCATTTAGTAAGACAGTCGTGATCCGTCCAATCTGTGGAGAACCAGAATGGGCCACATCGGGAAGGTAAGATGTAGAAAAGGATGCCATAGTGCTGTACTATTTGACCAAATCAGAAATAGGTCAAAAAGACAGACGAAAAACCAAAAATGCTCCTGCAGATCGGAGAGAAAAAAGCCAGAAATGGACCCCACTAAGAACAATCGAGGTCGAAAAGCTCGTAGATGGGATAGAGTGAAGGGTGAATCTGGTGATGTAGGATCCAGGTGCATGTAGGCTGGTCCGACTCAGATCGAAGGGAAAAAGGCCCAAAACTGGGCGCTTAGACGTCTTTGGCAGCAATGTGAAGAAGGCTCCAAAGTGGGTTTCACCGTTGAAGGAAGGTAGGGAAGGCAGGTGCGATGAAATCAAGTGCCTGGGGCGAATCCAATATGCTGGACATGAAGCCAAAACAGCCCACCAGAGAGGTCGAGACAAAAAACCCCAAAAAAGGGTGTAGGGACGTCCCAGGAGCAGCGGAAGAAGTTGGAACTCAGTGTGTCCCACAAGATCCGAAAGGGAGAACCACCGGCACAGAGGGAAACGAGGGCCAGGGTGACAGTAGTGATGAAGGGTCGATAGCCAACAGAGCCCGGAGTCAGCCGATCGAAGCAAAACACCAGAAAATGGGGTTTTGTGAACGACAAAATCGCTGGAAGAGGGAGGGCACAGAACACAGACAACGAACATGCAAAACAGATATTCAACCCTACGGATGGATAGCCCTGTCAAAAAAGGGCAGGGGTAGGTAGGTTCCCACTGGTCGGAGCTTCGCCGGAGAAAGAGATCTTGACCAGAAAAGAATCTGTTGTAGAAAGACAAACTGAAACGGGAAAAAGACTGTGTCCGGGAAAGCTTAGTGAAAAACAAGGCATGGATCTTTCTCGGCTGATACCATGTGGAATTATAATAAGAAAAGGAGATGAAAATAACACACAATGTTTGGAGAAGAATTCTTCTCTAGGATTATTTTCTTATATTAAACGTATAGAGGATACATAAATATATAATACAAGGGGAGCCATTCATTGTGGCAAAAAAGGAAATAAATCAATGAATAATCAATTACAATCATTTCAACAACTGTTGATGTATTCTGAGTCAACTTTCCTAAGCTAGAATTATTTTGGTCAACTATATCTAGAAGATGGACCCACACGGTCTACTGGGTCCCACAACATCCCTAAGTTGGACTCCACATAGCCAGGGTCTGGCGCTATAAATTTATCGGGCCTTAAATAGTGACTTGAGCCTAGTCGTATGATACAATTTTTTTTTGATAACCGAGGGGAATCACGAGGCAAGGGCCCCCCTAAACCCCTCAGGGGAACGCCCCACACCCACACCCACACCCACACAGGATGCCCCCAATTTACGCCGCTAGGTCCTTTGATACATTTGACTCACCCACTCGTCAAATTATCTGGTTGGGCCCAGGTGTAATGACCCGACCCGAAGTAACGGGTTAGTAGTGGCGGGTAAAATTAATTTAGAAAATTAATTTTTTGTCTAAATTGATTTGTTAGTTATTTTGATAATTTTGTTTGGGGAAAATATAATTGAATTTAGGGATTTAATATTGGACGCTTATTTCACACACTTTCCCCTCAATGAGAGTTTACAAATTTACCCCCTTCGAATTAAATTTAGGGAATGGAAAATAAATTATCAACTTAGATTTTAATTCCCCTAAGTTAGAATCTCAATTGGAAATATTCAATTAAGAATGTGAAATCAATAAATAAATTCCAATTTTAAGTGTCTAGAATTTAATTGATGATTGACAAAATTAATAAAAGAAAATAAAGGATAATCAATAATTTAAAGGGACCCACCTTCCCTTATCGAATGTAATTGTCTAAAATCCTTTCACCGATGAGATTCCTTATCCAAATTGGACTCTTCTTCTTCCTTGTTCGTTTGGGACTCAAATCCCTACTTAAATGGAAACTGTCCAAAATCCTTTCACCGATGGGATTCCTTATTCAGATTGGACTCTTCTTCTTCTTGTTCGTTTGGGACTCAAATCCCTACCTAAATGGAAACTGTCCAAAATCCTTTCACCGATGGGATTCTTTTACCAATAGACTCTCCTCCCTTTAAAAGACCGTGCGAAGCCTTCTTTTCCTTTACCCTTCGAAACGACGACCACAGGACCCTTGTGTCTCTTCCTCTTCCGATCGACATCTTCTTCGCCCCTCTCAAAGTCGACGAAGGAGCCACTTGTAGGAGTATCTACAGCAGCCAATTGAGTCTCTGATTTCTTCCCTTTCTTTTTGGTAAGTTCCTCTCTCTTCGAAGATTTCCATATATTCTTTAGGTTCTCTTTTATTTCTCAAATTTTACTGCTGCTATGGGAACCTCTGTCCTACCCTCTCTGATTTTTGCCCAACCAGCCAGTCACCTTGTTCGAGTTAGGTAGTATTTGATGCTCGTTTATAGGACTGATTTTAGAGGTTGCAGAATCTGCCCCATCCTTCATCCGTGAACAGTAGCTGCCCAGTTGTTTTTTCCCCAAAATAACTAAATGTGGACTGATTTCAGATTTTGCAGAATCTGCCCCGTCCTTCATCCGTGAACAGTACCAAACCAATCTTTATTTCACAAAGCTGCTGCCAGCACCTTTACCAGATTTTTTTCTTTACTCTCTACTGGGTTTACAGATTTTAAATAGATTCTTGATAACTAGAGCATTTTTGTATATTGTTTTACTGATTTGTAATTGTAAGTTTCGAGATGCAGTGGTTACCTCACAACTGCCACATGTTTGGTTTATTTGAATTAGTTTGTGGTTTGAAACCTTTTTTTTTAAAATCATGCACTTCAAAATCTGTTAAATACATTTCTATCCTTTAAAACCAAGCCAAAATCAGATCTACTACATGTTTTCCTTACTTATTCCAAAGGTAAATGTTTTATGTGATGTCCAAACTTTATCCCATCTTCATTCAGTTTTACAAACTTCTTTTCTTTTTTCAATACTGTAGCATCTTGTTACGGTTATTTAAATTATAAAGATAAATATAATTCGTTGGTTTATGATTTTATTCAAACTGGTTTTGAGAAAAGAAAGCAAGCCATGATGTGGAAAATTATTTATTATCATTAACGGTAGTAGTGTTATTATTCTATTTTACAAGGTTTAAAGGTATGATTCTATTTTACAAGGTTTAAAGGTATGATTCAATAACTAGACCTTAAGTTTTCAGTTAGGCATTCCCTAAACTCCAACCTTTTCATATGTGGGACATTCTATTAAGCCAAACTACTAAATAGTTTATTGTAACTATTGTTATTTTTACTTATTCTATTTCAAGTAAAATTATTTTAGTAACTAAAAAGGGCAGTTACTTATTGTTTAGGGAAAGTTTCCATTGTCTTGTTAGTACCAAGTTGGCTTAAGCATGGCTCGTCCATGCAGTGTATGGAATCAACCTTTACCCTTAACCATAGACCTTTAGATAACCCATGGACTAAAGTTGAGGCAGCAACATACTTCACCTTAATGTAAATTGCCGAAGAAAATAAATAATCCTCATTTTAATAACACGTGAAATCTTTAAATCATATTCGCAGCAAACTTTGGTTCTCAAGGTTGATATCTCTTGGAAAGCGTTTGGGTACATCGTTTTGCACTTCACAAACTTCTAGGTGAGGGAAACAATTCACTACATACTTTTGAACACGATTCCTTATATTATTATGTGTTTAGGCAATGGAAAATATTGTATTTTGTTTTGTGATTGGAATATAATTGTTGGATCTAGAATAGACTGAGTGTATTTTAATAATGGTTGTGATCCGGTGCTCACTCACAGTAGTGTAAGGGAGATCTTGGCTAAACTTTCTATTGGCCGTGAGGAGACTCAGTCCGCCCGGATAATGAAATCTAACCATTAAAGTTATTGAAAGATCCAATAATTTTATATTCGTAGATTGATGATGGTTTGTATGGTATTATTGAATATTAATCTTGATTGGGCATGTTTAAATGTTGATTTATATTATCTTGATATTATGATGCTTGGATTACTGCATGTTACAATCGAATTATATGCATGTTATGGTAAATGAGATGTTGGATATGTTACACTATGTTTAGACTGAAATCCATGAGTTTACAAGCATATTATGAATAATTGAGTATATTTATTGAGCATAGCATTCTCATATTCATAGCATTGGGTATGAGGGTGCGATCCATGATTGTCACGAAGACCACGACGGTGGTAGTGTTGTTAGCCTCACTTTATGTGGGAAGACCATTATGGTAGATGAGATGCGATATCCGTGACAAGTCATGAGGGCTGTTATTTGGTGGTAGGTTGTGTTATCCTCACTTTATGTGGGAAGGCCATTAAGGCGATGTTGTGTTATTCGTCGGGGGGAAGATCACCAAATATCAGTAGATGGAATAATGGGTTGGAATATGGCATTTGGCATTGAGCATTACATATTGCAAAGGCATGAGCATGTAATAAATTGTTATGCTTGCTTATTTGAAATATCATTGAGGAAGTAGGAATATCATATGCTATGTTTGTGTTATTGTTTTCTTCGCTGGGCATGGAGCTCATCCCTTACATTGTAGGCAATCCCTTGGACTTGGGTCTGGACGATAATCACAATTGAGCTTAGAAGGCGAGGAGTCGATGCAGAATTCGTAAAAACGCTTAGTGTAGAATTTATTATTTAGGTTATGAGATGGTTATTTATTTGTTTTGAGACTTTGAGAAAGTTATTTATTTGTTTTATTTTTATTTGTGAAAAACTTGGATAATAAATTCAAGTATGGATTAATTTTGAGAACGTTTTAATTTGATTGTTATGGGAATGTGAGTTTAGAAATCTTTATGTGAGTGATATTTATCCCTTTAAGTTATTTAGAAGCTCAAATGAGATGTTATGTCTTCAAGCAGGTTGTGGACTTGAGGAATTTTGGTGGCTTGTGAATGTAATTATGTTTGTTTGAATTTAGCCACAGATTTTGAAAGTAAGACCCATTTAGGGCAGCAGGTGATTTAAATTTGTACAGTCAGATCACGCACGTCTAGGTGTTGGAAGGCGGGGCGTGACACTAGGTTGGACTTGGGTTGAACCCTGATCCGCTAACAACCTTATTCCTAAGTCTATAAACTACAAAGTCCCATAGAAAACTCCAAGAAATTGTTGCCAAAAGGTTGCCAATAGACCCTTGAAACTGGCGTTAGAACCCACCAAGTTATACACGTCAGTACACCATTTTCTTATATTTACTCAAAATCTTCAAATTGTTTAAAATAATGTGAATGTGGGTTTGAAGATGGACTAAACTATTCTCGATGAAGTTAATATAGCATCAATAGTTTAAGTGTTCTTTTTCTCTATAGTTTAATATCATATCACATTTTTTTAATTACGTGAAAGGTTGGTTCAATGGATTGTTCTAATGCATCTCATGCCCTTTGCATGTCAGAGCAAAACGTGGTTGATCGGGCAATCAATGACATTTGTATCCTTTTAAAATGTAGTCGGCATAATCTAAATGTGGTGCGTGATTTAACATGATATTATATATGAGATTTGCTAGCATAGATGATGTTTGCTTTCTATTTCTACTTGTGGTTATCATAGTAAGATTTGGTTTGCTTCACATTCTTGGTTTTTATTTTTGTAAGACATGTACTATATTTTTTTAGAAAGTTGTATATAATTTTGTATAGTGATTAGTATACCGTAGTACAGTAGTAGCATGGTATAGTTGACGTTCTCTCTCATTTTTTTTTTTGGGAACAAAGTCTATACATTTGCATTTTCTATGGTCTCTCAATATCAATGAAATCGGAATATTTCTTAACAAATATCTTTCCTTCTTTCTGTTTCTTTTTCTTCTTGGATGTGACAGAGAACATCATCCTTATGACACATAAGATAAATCCATGCCCTAGAATGATCGTTAATGAAAGATGATCTAAAAATATATCCAGTTTCTGCTGTATGGACTGGGCCAGCAAAGAAATTAATTTTTTTACTGTTGTATGCTGTGTAAACCAATCAGAAAGAAAAGAATTAATTAAGTTCCTTTAGGTATGTAAGACCAACCAAAAATAATTTAGAATGGGTTAGTGCTTAAACCAAATCAAAATTTCCGTCAATACTCATTTGGACCAATCAAAGCAATTTAATTCAGTTGGTATATAAGACCGAACCTCAGAAAAATTAACTTGATGGGTTCGTAAACCGAACCAAGAAAAATTTTAAATCAGTTTTGTACAAGGGCCAAACCAAAAAAAAAAGAAACAAATAAATCAGTTTGGTGTTGAATGGCTAAACAAATGATAAGCACTCGGAAGCAATTGATGTAGGCCGATCAGTGTTTCCTAGAAGCAAGGCTTTGATGAACAACTAATGTGAATCGAGGTAGTTACACGAACGTGCCTCGATCACATAGGAAAATAGCTAAGGTTGATGAAATCCAAACTTAATAACGACAATTAAACAGTTCCAAAGACGACAAATAGGTCCGTCGAAGGTGAGCAAACCCAAAGAATTTAGTGTTCCTTACGGCCGATTCAAAATTAAAATATGCAATGGTAAGCAGATTTAAAATTTTCATTAATTAAAAAATACTTAGAGTATGCAAGTTCTAATTACGAAATCAACACATAATAACAAAGAATTAAAACCACTTTGGATACTTGTGAAACAAAAAATGGAGCTCTTCTCCAACTCGGTCTTGACCCTTCTTTGTGTATTCATAGGTTTGAAATCGGGCCAGGTTGGGTCGGGTTTCTTAAAACCCAACAAGACCCGAGTCAATATTTATGGAACCTGACCTAACCTGACCCGAGCTATTCACCCGAAATTCTCGACCCGACCCAACCCGACTCAACTCGAATTCTGATCTGACCCTCATTTTGAATCTATTTTAGCCTAATTTTAGTCGGGTTGGGTCGCGCCGGTTAGGTTAACTTGAAAATTCCTCAACTCAAGCCCACTCGAATTCCATGTGGGCTTTTGTCTTCTCAACCCGACCCGACCTGCTTACCCAACTCGCATGACCCGACCCACATGATTTCTCAGATCGGGTCATGCGGGTCGGGTCAAAACTCGACCCGAGTTTCACCCCTATTTATTTAACACTTGAGTTTACTTTTCAAAAAAAAAAAAAACCACACTTGAATTTGAGCACAATTGGTGCTGCCGAATTTGGTAGCCAAGGACCCTTTATATAGCAAAACACATGGCTATTTTGAGAAGAATAAAAGCTTGGAATTCAAACTAAACAAATCCCAATCGAATGGACTTGTGGTTCCATCGCATGGGACTTCTATGTGTGCACAATCGTTGGACTCTCATATGAACCAACATTGTGTTACAATGACCAATCAAAAATAAATAAAAAGACAACTAAGCAACTAATTAACCAATGAAAAAAATCGAATGTGGCACATCATCCTTGGGCGAATGGAGTCCTAGAGTTTGCATGAGCTAAGGATGAGGGAAAATTGGAGAAAATAAAGGAGAATGAGCGCATGAAGGAGGGGAAATAGGAATTTTGAAACTCAAACTAGATGTTTCCTAACCCATGTACGCCTATGGAGAGAATTGTGGAAAGGTGGCGGCCAATGGAAAATATGTAGGGTTTGGGGAGATGGACTAGGGTTTGGAGTAGTGGATATGGGTATGAGGGTCATTGGTCCAGATAATTGGGCCATTTAGAGTGTCTAAATGGATAATTGGGTCACTGCCGGGTCTTGCATGCACTACGCCAACCAATGGGAAGTTCTCATTGGCTGGTTTCCAATGTACATTGCAGTTGTCGAAATGCTTCATGTAAGCCAAGGCAATCTGATCCATTTCATCCAGTCCCATTGAAGATTCCGAATCAACCACTTTAGGCATAACTAGAGGATTGAAGGCTCTTAGGATGCATCTTGTCTTGCTGTAAGGAATCAAATTTTCTTCGAAACACTTGAATAATATCATATCCAGGAGAAGGAGGGCTACAGGATGCGTTAGGATTGATCACGCTAATGGGATCTAATAAAAATAGCCCCAACTAACAGATTTCCAGCAAATTAGCCCACAACACTATAAAAAATCGAGTTCCACATGCAGCTAACAGATCAACCACAATATCAGCAGCTAAACGTTGAGATAGGGGCAACTGTGGTGGTGCAGAGACCAGGTGCAGAAGGTCTATATCCACTCAGATCTGAGGAAAAGTACCAAAAACTGGGATTTTGGGTGTCAATACAGCAAGGTTGTAAAGCCAGTAAAAGGGGCCCTACCTTTGGCCAAAACCCTAAGTCAACCTTAGGCGAAGGTAGGTGGGCTAGGGGCGAACACCATTGGAAAATTAGAGCGTGACCTGACCATAGGTGAGACGGATCAAAGCAAATTTTGAAGAAGGTTTGATGATGAGTTGCCTGCAGGAAATGAAGCTGACAACAGCAAAGGGGGCAGCTGTGGGGACCAAAACCAAACCTCAATGAGATGGAGAGGGAGGTGGGCTAGGAGCGACGACACCATAGTGGGTTCGAAGGCCAACGTACATAGAGGCTTGCAGATCGAGCCAAAAAACCAAAACCTGGTGATGGTCCTGAACTGTGTGAAACTGCTACAGCAAAGAAATATAGATAAGAGAGGGAGAAAGAAATCTGCTAAAGAAAATCAGACATATTTGATGACTTGATGCCGCCGGATTCCGATGATGAACACCGGAATAGTAAAACAGACAATAAACAATACACCCTAGAAACAACGGAGATCGGTTCACTCTGATACCTTGTAGAAAATAATAATAGGAAAACAGGAAAAGAGAGAGAAAATATTTGAGAAGAATTTTGTATCTGTCTTGTATTTTGTAATGAAGAAACATAGTACATGTATCAAATTACGATGTAATTTTCTTGTTCCCGAATGGGTTCTTCAACTTTTTTTTTTTTAGGTTTATGCTCTACGTAGGGTAAAGATCTACCCAAATTTGATTTGCACATATAGGACAACTGATGCCAGCACCACTTCTTTTTGCTACAACTTTTTTTTTTCAATTTCTGATTAAAAGGTGCCAATCAAGGCGGCAAAAAGGGGAAAAATAATCAATTACACCTAATGACATCTTTTAGTCAACCTTTGAATTAAGACATGTGAAAAACATTTCAACAATGTCCTCATCATACTGTGCCACTTGCCCTCTATGCTTCATCTAATAGATTTTGGATTATCGATTCTCGAGCTACTGATCATATAGCTGGCATGTCTCATTTTTCCCCTGCTTTCCCCTATTTCTCTAGGTAAAGTGAATTTAGCAAATAGTTATTTCACAAATATTATTCATAAATGGTGTTAAGAGAATGTGAGATACAAAAAAATCACAATAATGTTTCACTACATTTATTCCACTGAATGAGAGTCAAATATATAAAGTACATCAATGAATCTCTTACATGTCCCAGAAGGCAATTGAGAATCCTAATTTCCTAATTGAGAGATATACATAATGTCTCACAATCTTAACATGTCTTAGTATCCCCCTCAAAGTTAAGTAGTCAAACTTGAGTTTGAACTTGTTTAATTTGATGACTCAAAGGTCTGATGGTGCCATCTGATGGAGTGGAAGTAGATCAATGGAGAAGATATGTTGGTGAAGCCAAAAACAGAACCAACGTGCCACATGTGTACAAGAACTACAGATGAGCTGAAGCAGACAAAGATCAACATCTTGGCACATGAGATCGACAAATTTGGACGATCTCAACGGTTGGAACTACGATCCAAGATAGAAAGGGAAAAAAAGAGATCACCTGAACAACGAAGGCGACAACAAACAGAACCGACACGAGGGTGGGAGTTAAGGTGGGGACGGCGTGTGAGTTCAGTGTGAACAAACCTGTGGACTAGTCTCTCGTGGATTTAGAACTCCGAATTGATGAGATTCGGACTGCTGAATGATCGCTGAAATTCTTACAACGTTGAACGAGATTTTAAATCTTAATGAGTTGGAAGATTTTGAAATTATAGTTATTGGAGCATTTGACAAGCTGGAATACACATGTGGGAAATGTGAAGTTGAGAAAGAAAATAGATTTGATGGGATGACACAAAACTGACTATGTGCTGTAGCCATTGGTTCAGAGTTCTGAATCGATGAGTTGAGCAGTCTATAAATACCAATGGTGTAGATTGTGAAAAGTGCTCTGTGCATTTGTGAAAAGATTGAGAAAAACTTCTGAGTATTGAGAATACTATTGAGAGACTATTGAGCCAAAACTTGCGAATTATTTGATAGTCATAGTGTGATCCATCACTTTGATCTTAACCGATTAGAGAAGAGCGTGTGAGGCTCTTGCTTTATAAGTGATTGGAAATCAGTGAGTGTGAGAGATCTAGGAACACCTGTGATAGTGCTAGATCTAGGAAACCCTTCTTCATATCCTTGAGTGCTGTGGTTGGAATAATCATCTGCAACAAGGACGTGGTGCTGTGGAGGAACCATTTGGCTGAATCACTGATTGGGCTGGCTGTGACTGGCTGATTGACGTTGGCATCGGCAAAGTCAGCAAGTACTTTTTGGCAGAGACTGAGGTGGAGTCTAGTGAGGTAAGACTGGGGTAGAGTCTTGTGTTGACTCGGGTAGAGTGAGTTTTTGTAAGACTCAGGTAGAGTCTTGTGTTGACTTGGGTATAGTCAAGGTGAGTGAACAACTTGGGTGAGTTGTTTGGTGTGGACTTGTGGTGAGTCAAGTCTGTAGCCCCGGTGGGTTGGCTGATTATTTAACGGAGTTAGTCAAATATCCCAAGGTTGGGAGAGTCTGCAAGTGTATGTAGGTCGTTGGGACTGAACAACTATAAATCTTGTGTTGTGGTGATTGATTGTGTGGTTTGCTTATTTGTTTTATTTATTAATCATCATCACTACACTAAGTATTGCATTCTTAAACTATAACTTGCAAATACATCGTGCATGCAAAGTTGATCATCTGATGCAGATCAGATTTCAGACTCCAGTTCAGAGTTCTGAACTGGAATAAAAGAGAATATACAGTTACCGTTTGGAGTTCCGAACTTAAGGTTTTAGACTTCCGAACAAAAAGCATTCTGTACGGTTAATACATATTCTCTCGGATATTCATCTTGATATCCAGAACTGTTCTTGTAAAGGATTATAAGTATAAAACATCTGGATTTATTAAGTGATCAACTACATAAATCAATATCATTGTATTTATTGTTTTATATCTTATTTGCACAAGAGTTTTTGAATTTGTGCAAAAAGACCATTAATTTGGATATTGATTATTACTATGCTTAAACTCTGATAGTAAAATAATTGCTTCTGCAAGTTGTGTTCAACCTTATATGTTAAAAACATTTAATTGGTTAAGTTGGGAGGATTAAACAGTTAATTCAGTTAGACCAACTTAATAAAGAAACCAACTAGATTTGAGCTTCTGCTAAAAATACATTGATCGTCCTATTCATCCCCTCCCCCCCCCCCCCCCTCTCCCTCCCTCCCTCCCTCCCTCCCTCCCTCCCTCTAGGACGTACTTATGTTATGTGGCACTCTGTCATTAACCCCTTAAGGTCACTTTCAGATTTCACCACCAGGATTTGGCTACAGGGCTTCTTCAAACAATGGGGCACTGTTAGGGATGTCTTCATAACAGAGGAAGTAGGATGCAAAGGGAAGGGTATTTGGTTTTGTTTGCATGGTGTCAGGAACCTAAGCAGAAAAAAAAATATCCATGGCCAATCGTCTTCCCCTTAATGGCAGATGTCTGCAAGTGAACCCAGCTCACTTCGGGAAGGACAAGAGGCTTGATCATAGGTCTATTGCCTATCCGATAAAGAGCACAAGATGTCAAGATGAAAAAACCAGTGGAGCAACCCAACCCGAGCATGATGAAACTTGACCAAAATTGGGTTTCTATGGATGGGGAGTCCTCCACGTCCGGGGTGAAGGAATCTGATATGTATCAGCTCGGCAACATTGTGACTTGATGCTGGAAGTGGAGGAAATGGACACCATTTCAAATTGGTTGTTTCGATCCCTGGTGGTTATAATGATGGGGGAACTCTCGATGAGGATCGTCTCCAAGACTCAGGAAGAGGAAGATTTTTTTCCACAATTAAGCCTCATCGGCAAGAAGTGTTTCCTGGCTTCCTTTCGAACAGAGGAGGAGCTGGGGAGGGTACTGAAGAATCCCATGCTGACCGTTAAACTCCAAGTCCTCAGAAGATGGCGATCGAATCTCTTCCTGCTATCGAGGAGAACATGGGTGCAATGCTTCGACTTTTTGCCCTAGGGATGGCTGGAGAGGATTTTTTTGGGACTTTGGTTGCAAGCTTGGGACTGTCATTGAAATTGATGAAAGAAATCTGACAAAGGAGGATTGTTTTTCCTTAAGAATCTTATTAGAAGTTCAGATTACCCAATTTATCCCAACGGAACTGCAACTGGACTTGGAAAGGGAATTTTTCTCGGTCTTGTTCAAAGAGATCTCAAAGCCGTAGGAATTCTTATCGGAAAATATATCTTCGGCTGTCGGAACACAAGATAAATGTAAATCTGCCAATCTCGGGGAAGGAATTGAAAAGGCTGCCATTGCAGAAGGCGAAGCAACGAATGGAATTAGGGATTTTGAAATTGAAAATGCAACAATCGGGAACACGAGATATCTCTTTGCCCGAGTCAAGAAACTTATAAGAGCCATCATATTGAGTTGACTCATTGGTGACTCGCCCAAAACTGAGTATGAAGCAGGGTTGGACCAACTATCTTCTTGGCTCGGTCATAACGTGTCTGGAGTGGATTTATCTGGGCCAATTTCAATGGGCCTGGACTTTCTAGGCCCGAGCCTATTGGTTAGTGTCTCGGGCCAACTTTGTGGATTGGACTCAGTTGCTCCTGCCCAATGAAATCAGGCCCAGAATTTTGACAGAAAGGTCTTAAGGCTTTTTCTCCCTCTGGTCAATCACCCAAAACTCTGTTTGAGGCAAAAGCTCTCTCCTCTCAATGCTCATCACAAGGCCAGAGGCGATGCTAATGAGGCAGAAGATCTTTGGAATCCTAAGGAGTAGGCAATTCTTATTAACAAGGGCGTCGCCGCTTCCGCCAGAATCTCCTCCCAGTCTTCCTCCATTAATGACGATCATCACAAGGCTAGAGGCAATGGAGATGAGGAATAAAATCTGTCTGGGAACATGAGAAAGAGGCAGTACCTAACATTGACAACGGCATTGCCTCTCTTGCCAGAATGCAGACAACAACTTTGGAGACGTCCGCTAGTTGAGAACCTTCAATGCTTAGGCAGATAGATTAGGGTGCAGTTTCTGGGGCACTCCTTCATACTCCGGAACAAGTTACCAGTCTAGTTGAGGTTCAATCTTCCAGGGTTTCAGAGCCTCTAGAACCAAGGATGCACAAAGGAGTATAGTGAAGAGATATTGTGCATCGGGAAAGCTTTGTGAGTTAATTTTCTCAATGAGGATCACGTAGAAGCAACACTACAATGGGTAGAGGAAAGAGGCATGGCTTCATCTTCCTCGTCTCGATCTTCCAGGAGATGCATGACACCAACTATGCTGATAGGGAGAATTACATTTTTTAAAATTCATTACAACAGAAGAAGGTTGGAGAAAGGTAATGGGGGTAGAATTGGTTTCCCATGAAGATATTGACATGGAATGTTAGCCGCTTGGAACTTCGGGAGAAAAGGAGTGCGATCAGGAGATTCATCCGCAAGCATAAAATTTATTTTCGTCTTATCCAGGAATTTAAGAAAGAAGAGCTGACTGGCCTTGTAAAGGAAATTTGGGACAGGAATGAGGTACAAACTAGCTGAAGGCCAATTAGGCGGATTAATAATACTTTGGAACCCAAATTTGTTAGATGTTTCAAACAGAAGAGTGGTGGTCGCTCAATCTGAATCAGGATGTAGTTTAAAGAAGGTAGGGTGGATTTTTGCTTTAGTAATGTCTATGGGCCACACTTAGAGGGGGGAAAGGAATGTTTCTGGGCTGAATTGGTTGTTATTTAAGGTTTGGGGCTGTGACTGTGGGTGCATCGGTGGTGACTTCAATGTAATTAGATATCCTTCGAAAATGAAGGGAGGATGTGCTTTCTCTAGAGGAACGCAAAATTTCTCCCAATTCATAGAAAGGAATAGTCTTGTTGATTATCCTCTCATTGGTGGTAGATTCACTTGCTCGAACGGTCATTTGCGCCCGGCGCCATGAGCCGACTCGATAGATTTCTCATCTCTCCTGATTGGAATTACCACTTCACCAATGCAAGTTAGTTGAAGCTTTTCAATCCAATCTCGGATCACTCTGCCATTCTGCTAGACAACGAGGAGGTACATTGGGGCTTTAAACCTTTTTGTTTAACAATGCATGGCTGGACGACCCAAAATTCATGGAGATGGTGAAGGTTTGATGGGATGCTTTCTTGGTTTAGGTGTGGGCAGGTTTTGTGTTTTCGAGAAAATAGTTGCTAAAAATCTTGTATTAAAGAATGGACCAAATCTAACAGAGGATCCATGGTGGAGAAAAAGGAGGCTGCTATGAGTGAGCTGGAAAGTTGGAATAGGTTGGAGGAGGACGACCTTGACTTGGATTAGCCGACTTTGAAGAGAAGTTGCAAAGCTCATCTTTGGGATTGTTTAAGATTCAAGCAAGTGGAGTGGAGGCAGAAATCTGGAGCTCTGTCTTTAAGAGGGGGATAAGAACATCAAGTTTTTTCATTGCACGACATCTATTAGAAGAGCCAGTAATAGTATAAAATCAATGGTGGTAGTTGGTAGGAATGATGAATGCAGCTAGGGATTACTTCTTTTGTATATTTCACCCCCATCTTCCTCGACTTAGTAGCTTGTGCCTACTGCCCAGTCGCCAACTTTGCTAACTCCCCCCTCTGCTCCCCTCATTTGCCTTTGTTGACTTCGCTGTCAGGTACCCCTTCCTTTTTATCCCCTTCTTCTTTTATTGAGATTATTTCTTCTAGTTCTTGCTGCTGCTTCCTTTCTGTTGGTAGTTAGGTTGCTCAAAGGGTTCATAAATCTTGGCTTGTAGTCTCTCAACCCACCATCCCCTTTCTTCATTGCTTCTTCTCAGGCAACTGTGCTGCGTTTCTCACACATTCCCCTACGTCATCACTTTCCTTTGCACCATTATTTGATTTGAGGCTCTGCTGATCAACCCTTCCGTTATCATCAACGACTGGTGGTTTGGCAGATGTTAGTCCCCGTATCCCTTATTGGCAGTTCTTTGTTGGCCTCTCTCCTTGGTGCTCTCCTCTCTGGGTACTATCCTTCCTTCACCACTCTTGTTCTATTGTTCTAGCTCTAAGAATGTTGTTCTGATTCCCTTACCTTAGGTTGGTATTGCCGAATCCCCACTCTTGTACTCCTCCATCGACCTCAAGGGGACCCAATAGATCTTCCCCTTTACCTCGCTGAAGAGAGCTTCTTTCACAGAAAGTACATCCCACATATCGGTCTTAGGTGGTTTGGATTTAAAAGGTTAAGGGATGACAAGGTCGGTTGGTTAGAAAGGGAATTTAGCTAGGAGGACATTAGACGATCCCTAGTCAACCAAGAGGGAGACAAAGTCCCTGGTCCAGATTGCTTTAACTTAAGATTTATCAAGACTTGTTGGGATGTAGTGTTGAGATATATTAGTATTTATTGATATATTTCCATTTATGGTTGATTAGATTATGATTGATTGTGTAATCTGTTAATTAGGAAATTAGGATCCCTAAATATTGGAAGAAATTATCCCTTGTATTTTATATATTGTCTTCCATTTAGTGAATTAATACACAAGAGCGAATTATTCCTCTAATTACTTTCTACATGGTCTAGATGGCTTTAACTTAAGATTTATCAAGACTTGTTGGGATATAGTGTTGAGATATATTAGGATTTATTGATATATTTCCATTTATGGGTGATTAGATTATGATTTTTGTAATGGCTCAGGTCAACAAAATGGTTATGGGAATAAGAGGATATATGAATCGTACGATTCTCGATTCACGATTCACACCCCTAGATCAATTTCGATACGATTCGAGTTTGATAACATTGAGTAAAATTGGAGAATGCTATATACTTAAAGTATTGAGAAAATTTGTAAAATTTCATGTTCACAAGGTGTGTGATAATATGTTTGAGTGAATGTTGCCTTGTGCACATCCAATGCATAGTTGGGTAAGGTTATGGTTTGACCTCTTTATGCCTGTGTGTGATTGATGTGAATATATTGTATTAGATACATATGTATGAGTTTCCCAAGTTCCCTATGATTAGATGTTTACTATAATTGAGAATTCATAAATTTGTGATGTGTTAAAGTATGATAGAATTTATGATAAATCAAGATTGCCCAAGATGTGTAATGTAGGGCCTTGATAACTTCCTATACTTGTGTATGGTTATGAGTAATGTATGTATCAAATGAATTCTCATGATTGTGATTAGAATTCTTAGATGTTTAACTCATATAATAAGCATGATGAGTGTGTTTTAATGCCATGCTTGGATTATGTGATGATGCGTACATCACTAGTGAGTACCTATGTTGATAATGATTGTGGTGGATCGACCTAACCATGTGTATAACGAATTTCCATGATTTGAAGAGGAACTTGGTAAAGGGTTAGACTAAGTGATATAGGTGAGTTAAGGTCAAGTATCTTACAACCTAAGGGGGTTAACTTGTGCTACAATGGGGATGGGCTAGCATGATTGAGAATGCATGGAATGCAATGTAAATGCTAAGAAAGCCTTGTTTGATTTTTCCAAATTAAAAGTATGACCACTCCCCAATGTCAACCCAAATGTGAAAACAATGAACTACGGTTGATCTGATCCACTATGTGGTACATAGGCAACTGAGAGCATTGTGCCTCAGCTTGATCAAAAGATGCATCGTGTCATCCATTTATATTAAAGATGATGTAAGATGTTGAGCAAATATGAAGGGTAGAAAGGGATTGGTGGGATATACCTTCCCTACTATAGACCCTAATGCTAGATGTTGGATCCCTCGAAGGTGGCCCGAAGAGGTTAAGATGCCTTGGGAGCCCCAATATGTCTCATAAGGATCCTCTTTTTCAAGGCCGTCCATATAAAGAATTGTATTCTAGGGGGTATCTTGTTGTTCCAAGACAGATTGAAAATAAGAGGTGAGTAAGAATTTGTTGCATATGCTGATCTTAGAATTGATTTTACTAAGAAAGATCCTGATGGCTCCATGGACCAGATCCACTTGTCCTCGTCATCAATCCACAGTCTAGTATCACTTAGGATTCCTATCAAGGCTTGGTGTATAGATTCTTCAAAGTCCCGCAAGATCCTTCTGAAAGAGATGGACCACTGTGGTGTATTGTTGACCTCTCTATAGTAATCACTGATCAAATCTTCACGATTTTGGGCCACTCTAAAATCTCTCCAGAACAACACCCTTTTACCATTGCCCACCAACATCTTAATCCCCCTTTGAAATGTTTCCCCAACTTTTCCTTCTCCGCTCCCACTTTTCTTCAAGGCTTTCACTACCGACGAACAATCCCTAGTAGCTCTACTGCCTAACCTCCACCCCTTGGAGTCTCTACGCCATATGTCGCTATTAAAACTTTCCTCCACAAGGCCTCTTTCTCTGAAGCGAATCTCCACAACCATTTTCTTAGTAGGGCATGATTCCTATCTTTGATACTGTAAATCCCCACCTTTCTCGTTCCTGTCTCTAGCCTCATCCCATTTCACTAGGTTGATTTTCCTCTTATTCTCTTTTCCCTCTCACAGGAAGTCCCTTCGAATTTTCCCTAATCTTTTTGCCACCCCTTAGGAATTTCGTACAAGGAGAGAAAGTGGGTGGGAAGATTCACCAAACATGATTTAATTAGAGTCAATTTACCCCCCCAACGAGAGGTACGATTTACTCCAAGCATTCAACTTTTTCAATGCCCTTTCTAGTATAGGTTCCTAAAACACTTTGGATTTCGGATTCCCACCTATTGGAAATCCAAAGTATGTAAATGGGATCTTGCCAAGACCACACCCTATCTCCCTCACCAACCCTTCAAGTTCCTCCACCTCAACCTCCAAACCGATGATATTGCTCGTCCCTAGATTTATTCTCAGTCACGAAACAAGTTCAAAGTACCTAAGGACTGCTCTTACCCCAAATAACTCCTCACTAGATGCTTTACAGAACAATAGCGTATCATCCGCACACTGTAAATGACTGATTGACCGACTGCCTGAGGAGATCTCCAAACCTTTAATAAGATTTAACTGCTTGGCTCGGCTCATAAGACCATTGAGTGCTTCAGCTACCATTGAGAAAAGGAATGTGGATATTGGACCCCCTTGACGTAAACCCCTAGTAGCCCTAATTGGTTTGGTAGGTGAGCCGTTCACCAAAATTGAGAAGGAAGACTCTTGTACGCATGCCCTCAACCAATTCCTCCATCTGGGGCCAAAACCCATCATCCAAAAAAGATAGTCCACCAACTCCCATCTGACATGATCATAGGCCTTCTCCATATCAAGCTTTAAAAACACACCCCAAAGGCCATCCTTGCGTCTTGCATGGATTAACTCATTAGATTTAAAGGTTAAAAATCAAGGATGGTAGACAATCTCAACTTTAATCCAACAAATAGATTAGGACCCAAATTCTCAAACTACAAATCAAGATTTTGCACTCACACCTGATTAAATGTTTGTCAGATTGAGTCTATTTGAATTCTACATTGTTCACTAGATTCACATGCGTGAATGTGCACCTATAGCCTATTACTCAACAAGTCCTAGTCATGGTTGATTGTGTAATCTGTTAATTAGGAAATTAGGATCCCTAAATATTGGAAGAAATGATCCCTTGTACTCTAAATATTGTCTTCCATTTAGTGAACTAATACACAAGAGAGAATTATTCCATCAGCTTGGATTTGCTATATGAGGCCTTTGGCCTGTATTTTTTGGGCCCTCTTTTGCTAGCGATGTTACTGTTCAAAATCCCAGTTTTGGTGGTTTTTTTCCTTCGATCCAAGTGGATCTTGTACTTCTGCAACTGTGATCGACATCACCATGGTTTCCCTTGGCCCACCTGCCTACGCCTCAAGTTGACCTAGGATTTCGGTCAACGGTGGGGCCCATTTTACTTTTTTTTTTGTAACTGTTGCCAGGATGCCCAGACCCTATTTTTTTTTGGAATTTTTTTTGCTAGATCTACTGGCTTTTGGTTTGGATCTCCCTCCAGCCAGGCCTCTTACTGTAGCCCTACCTTATTTTCCAGCGCACTTGGTGGGCCGCCTTTCCATCAACGATGGGACCCACTTCTGGGATGTTTTCCCTTGACTGTCTGGGACGCCTGTACACCTTGTTTTTGGGTGTTCTTCATTCGATCTGCAAGGATCCAGCACACCATGCCCCTAGGTTTTGGACCACCAGTTTTGCCCAACTCTCTAGTTTGCATCTACAAGGCCACTGCTCCAGTATGTGCTTCGTGGGACCCAATGCTACAGTTTTTTTTCACCCAACTCCTTGTCAGAATCAATAAAATCCTCACTCCCTTTCTTTTGTTTGCCAAATGATCCCCCATTGATTTGATTCTCCAACCTTTTGTCCTCTCATTTCAGAGATATTCCCCCCTTGCATTTTGTGGATGGTTCATAGGGTAATCTTTGTTTGTTCCCTTAAATCTGACTTTTTCTTCAGATTTGAACCTATAATCCCACAACTCTACAGTCTTTTATGGCGCGATCTTCAGTTTGAATGCAAGTGAAACCCTCTGAGACTTATTTGCAGTCTCGTTGAATGGAGGTTTAAGTTTTATTCTATTTTACTGTTCTTTGTTGGACTTCGGCATCTTTTTTGCCTACCAACGTTTCTTCCCGTTATAGCCAACACTTTCTGACATTAGATCCGGCCACCGAAACATTTTCTGCTGGCGTCATGCTGTTCTTTGGAGACCTATACATATGTACAGTGGAGTTGCAACGTTGATGTTTCCAGCACTGAGTTTTCACTGTTCCTTTTCCAATACTTGTTCCGGTACATGCTGCTGCTTTTCTGCTTCGATCGGGCTTGATTTTTAGAAATTCTTGTTGATCTGCTTTCGCTTCATCAGATGTCATCGTTTGGATCGTCAAATTGAATGTGTTCAAACTCAAGTGGCACCCACTTGTGTTGTTTTTTTTTTTTTTTGGGGGGGGTATTGATGTATTTCCATTTATGGTTGATTAGATTATGGTTGATTGTGTAATCTGTTAATTAGGAAATCAGGATCCCTAAATATTGGAAAAAATTATCCCTTGTACTCTATATTGTCTTCCATTTAGCGAATTAATACACAAGAGATAATTATTCCTCTAATTACTTTTTACACATAGTTGGGCCGGATTTCATTAATGTCTTCGACGAATTTCACTAGAAGGGCAAGATCAACAAATGTTTAAAGAATTTTCTTCATTTCCCTCATTCCAAAAGGGAGCGCCTTTCAGAATTATCACACTTACGAGCAATTAGCTTGATAGGGTGCATCTATAATCTTTTGGATAAGGTCTTAGTGGACATATTAAAAAAGGTAATAGGGTCTATCTATTTTGGACCCTTTTTGTCTTCTTGTGCTTGTTCTTTTTTTCTAATATATTTTATTTTTACCGCCCCAAAAAAAAAAAAAAAAAAAAGTGAACCATGTGGAGCCTTTGTGGAAAACATGCAAATTCTTGATGGGGTTATGGTGGCTAATGAACTAACACACTAGGAAAAAGATAAGAAACCTGATTTGCTCTTTAAAATAGACATGGAAAAGGCTTACAATTTTGTGGACTTTGTTCTATAAAATGGGTTTTGGCAGCAAATGGAGGACATGGATGAAAACTTGTGTCGAGAACACCTCTTATGCAATACTGGTGAACGGTTCCCCAATTGATCCTATTGTGGCCAATAGAGGACTTAGGCAAGGCGATCCTTTATCACCTTTCATTTTTACCCTTGTAGGAGAACTTTTGAATAAACTGGTGGAATGCTATCAAATGGGCTAAGGGATTGAAACGACCACCTTGGAAACCGGTTATGATAGCCGGGGAGATTACTGCTCTTTGCGCTGGGAGAGAGGTCCTCTTTCACACTTGTTAGGAGGTCGGTTAACGGAGTCGCAAACTTTTTCGCCAAATGGAGAGTTGACAGAGATGTTGGTGAGACGCTTTCTTGGGGTCTTAGGAGTTGAAACATCCATGGATTCTATTTTGTATTTATAGAGGGAGGGGCTCTAATTGTATTATGATTTTTTTTTTTGTTCTCTCTTTTTTTCTCCTTCTGTTTTGTGTATTTTTTTGGGGTTTAAGCCCTTATACCGCCCTCTTGTACTTTTTTTCTTTTAATATATTTCATCACTGTCATCGTTTGAAAGAAAAAGATCAACTCTCCACTAGGTTATCTTGCATCCTATAGAAAAAACAGTACACATACAAACAATTTTGTACAACATGGACTTGTTCACTTTTGAAATATTGGCTTATGGTATGAGTGTTGTACCTTCACAATTGAAGTTTTTTTTTTTTTTGAGCGGTAATAAATATGAACTATATTGATAAAGAAAATTGAAGTACAAAACCAACAAAAATAAGGGGTCTAAAAGGGGTAGACCCAGAAAATACATGTGAGAAAATATACCAAGGAATAGCAAGCATCACAAATGACAATTGAAGTTCTTAAATACAATATTTTGTGTAAAAACTCAAAATTTGATTTTTTATTCAAATAAAAGAGTGGGTTTTACCATCATACAAACAATTTTGTACAACATGGACTTATTCGCTTTTGAAATATTGGCTTATGGTATGAGTGTTGTACTTTCATAATTGAAGTTTTTTTTGAGCGGTGACAAATATGAACTATATTGATAACGAAAATTGAAGTACAAAACCAACAAAAATAAGGGGTCTAAAAGGGGTAGACCCAGAAAATACATGTAAGAAAATATAACAAGGAATAGCAAGCATCACAAATGACTATTGAAGTTCTTAAATACAATCTTTTGTGTAAAAACTCAAAATTTGATTTTTCCTTCAAATAAAAGAGTGGGTTTTACCATCATACAAACAATTTTGTACAACATGGACTTGCTCGCTTTTGAAATATTGGCTTATGGTATGAGTGTTGTACCTTCACAATTGAAGTTTTTTTTTTTAGCGGTAACAAATATGAACTATATTGATAAAGAAAATTGAAGTACAAAACCAACAAAAATAAGGGGTCTAAAAGGGGTAGATCCAGAAAATACATGTGGGAAAATATATCAAGGAATAGCAAGCATCACAAATGACAATTGAAGTTCTTAAATACAATATTTTGTGTAAAAACTCAAAATTTGATTTTTCTTCAAATAAAAGAGTGGGTTTTACCATCATTGAAAAAGGGTAGGATTTTGAACTCTATGGATCATTAAAGACAATATCACATGTAAACACTAAACACAACTTGGGAATGGTAGATGGTGGACATTGAGGGCCTCCGTTGGCATTATTCTTGTTTTTCTTCTCTATTTTTTGTTTTTGGTAAAAAGGCACAAACACTACCTTGTCATTCATTGAATCTAAGATAACAATTATTATCCATTCGAAGGCCATTGTATAAAAATAGTATAATATATATATATATATTTTTTTTTTTTCTTGCCTACTTCGTCAATTGGTGGAAGACGATTTTAATCTCTTTTGTATTATGGCATTTATTTAGAATTAATTTTTTATGAATATAATTTTTACTTTGTTTTTCCAAATTTATTTATTGTTTGATGGTTATAAAGGAGTTCTTGAAGTTCAAATTTGTAGATGTCATTATTTTTTTTTTTTTTTCTTTTGGTCACTTCGCTTTGCTCTTTTTATTTAATATTGATTCTTTGAAGCTTGGCCAAGTAAAATAAATATTAACTCTCATATAAAACTAATATTTTATTTTGTGATATCAAAATGAATTTTGAAGAAAAGGAGAAGGTAGATAAGATAAAGGAAGAAAAAGTAGGAGGACCGCCTTTGAGAATATTCAATTTTATTGCTAGTAGATCTATTATGTTATGTGTTAAGCCCAAAGTAATTCTGAGGCCTTGAATGTGAACAAATGAAAACATAGAGTTTGCATTTCTCCCATTTCAAGTCGGTTCTTTGCTCCATTTATCCATTTTAGTGATTCATTGGGAGCCACTATAAATGGGTAGAATCCCCATTAATTTTCCAATTGGCCTCGCAATGAGGCATATTTGTATAGAATAGCATATTAGAGGAATATTGATCTTCTAATATCAATACATTTTGATATGTTTTTCTAATAAAAATCATCTATTTTGTTTTTAAATCCCTCTTCTCTCTCTCTCTTTCTCTCAGGTGGCAGTTGGCAATGGGTAGGTTTTGGATTGTGAAGTCTCTTTTCGATTTATGGAACTTGGGAAGTTATCTACTGTTCTCTTTGCATTTTTTCTTTGAAGTGTGTGATGTATTGATTAATTATATTCTATGAAAAGGAGGGACTGGGACAAAAGGAGAAGACATCTTACCCCATGGTTGGGGACATTCCTTTGAATGGTGATTTACATTGGTTGTGGTTCTTAACAATGTAATTGATGCAAGGTTATATCTCAAAATTTTGCATTGAGCACAACTAGTAGCTAAACTATGCGGTCTTCTCATTTGCTTCCTTCAAGTTCTTTCTACTTGTGAATAACATCATTAGAGTATTATATTTTTTTATCAAAAACTTCTTAGTTTGGTGTAATCTTTCATAAACAATGGTTTTCTTTTAGTATGGGACCATGTATGTCTACACTGGGTGAAATCAAAATTAGTTCCCTAACCAATTTCTTTAGCAAAATCATGCTTTTTTTTTTTTAAAGTAATAAGATTACATTAATAGAAAGGAATAACAACAAGAGTGGGCAGTCGTATCCAAGGTGGAGATGATACCACCACCAAGAGAGTCCAATACAAGTAATGAAAGAAAAGAAAGTCAATCTAGGGAAAAATCTAAAAAGAAGTTTGATCTTGAAATGGCATGCTTAGCTAGGAAGTTCAAAAAACCATTTGTTGTCCGCCTCGTATGAGTGAAGGACACATCTACCTCTGTTCTTTTGTAGCCCAGAACTTAACCTCATTTTAGGCAATTATTGCAATCGATCCTGAGAAGAAAGCGCAATGACTTCCAAATCACGGAGAATACCACTGATTCTTGTTGGTCCCAGCGTCCCCCTTATAGCCCCATTAATGTTGAATTTCACCATTCCTAGACTTTGCTTCTTCCATCTTGTTCTAAATCTTTCCTAGTATGATCTTGTAGAATTGATTTCCAGCTCCTTTCAATATTTACCTGATATAAGCCAAAAATTTGTTTCTATTTTTCACCAATTCAATGAGCCTTGTTCTAGCCAACTCATAGGAGTCCTGGGCTGAAAAAGCTTGCCCGAAGTGTTAATTGTGTTGAAACTGAAGAAGAAAAAATGAGAAAGAAGAGAGAATGTGGGCCATCATGCTATTTTTTTTGGAGAGATTAGCTACTCTATTTATAAACAAAGTTGTCAACAACTAAACTTTAGTTAAGGGAATCAAGCTAATCAAATAAGTTCTGATCTTAACGAATCACAAGTGTCAATTCTCTAAAGTATGGTGCATTGAAAAGTACATAAAAATAAGTACATCACCTTATTATTGCCCCTCAAGTTGGGTAACTATCAAGCATACACATATTGCAACAAGAGGTTGTAATTGTTAACTTTCATAAAACTGTATTATTCATTCAAGGTCATATTGCAACAAGAGGTTGTAATTGTTAACTTTCATAAAACCGTATTATTCATTCAAGGTCATATTACATCTGTATAGTCTCTAGCCGACCCTAGGGCTATTTTACTCAGACTCAAACTCTAATCTAATCCTAAACTAAACACATCTCTTAATAGAGATTAATCCAAACTTAACTTAAATTCCTAATCTAATATGAATCCTAATTAAATACTAACTCTAATATATCTAACAGCCCCCCTTAAACTCAAGTGGTCCACTTGAGTTTACAATTGAACAAAAAGAAAACTGATGACTAGATAATCCAACGGCTGGATGACGCCATCTGGTGAAGCAATAGAAGATAATGGTGAAACGCACTGATGAAGCCAAAACTGAACCGACATGCCACGTGTGTTACAGCCTGCAAGAGAAGAGGTGCTACAGACGATTGCCAGGATCCATCAATTTATGCCAATGCTAATGCCAATGCCAATTACAATTCCAATGCCAAAGAACGTAAAAATCTTGGCCACACAAACAAGACAGATGCAAAAGGATTCAAAAGAGACCGGTGCAAAGAGGGACTGCAAAGTGCGAGGAGGCTGCAAACTTTGATGGATCTGCAATGGTTCAACTAATAGATGCAAACAGAGAACACTATGGCCGATCGGTTCCAAACTGTTGATTGCATTGCTCGAAGAAGCATGGGAAGATGCAGATGGTGCTAAGCGATAGAAAGCAGAAAACGGCAGCGACGCGGTCCAAGGGCGAGATCTGAGAGGGTTGCAGATTAGCGGGGACTCTATCTAAGAAGAGATCAACTTTTTTTTTTTTTTATATTAGAGACAGAGCAGTGAGGTTGCCGATGGACGACGGTGCAAAGGGGTCCTGGCCGTCTTGAAGAACTACTGCAGCAAGCAATCTGATGCACAGTGACGGAACAGATGATGAGAGTGGCTACTGGGATTTTCAGATCAGGACAGGGCTACTGCTTAGGCAACGATTGGGGATGGAGTGGTGCCAAAGCAGATCTGGCTGTATGAAGGGCGGACGGGGACAAACCAGGCAGAGAAGCAGGCGATGCTGGTGGCTGTTGGGTCATTATGCAAGCAAGGTACACGGGTTGTCTAGGAGAGGATCTGCTGAGAAACAGGGAAGGGATTCGGGAGCAGATGTTGCAGATCTGGGTGGAGTTCTATTGAGGCACCAATAAATTAGAATTTTTTTGTTTGAGATTACGGGCTGAACCGGCCTTGGCAAAGAAAAAAGAGAGCACTGAGAGATCGATGAACTGCAGACATTCCCAATGCAGGTTCCAATCAATGCAAGTTCAAGGTCCAATGCCTTCTGGTTTGCAAAATCTTCAATTAAGTGAACTGGGTGTTATTGGAGACGACGATACATATGCTGAATCGGTGCAAGAGATCCATGTTGGGCAGCAAAAGTGGGTGGAGGATTCAATTGGGATACCACGAAAATTGCTGATTCCATTTTTTTTTTACTGCTGAAAGCTTCTGACTGGGCTTTAGATCTGTGCAACTTGAGTTGGCCTGGTTCTGCTGTGTTGCTGCTGAGATGGTTGGCTAGAAGGGGCTGACAATCCGAGAAGATCTGCTTGGAGAGGAGTGAAAGGGGCAGATCTGGGCCTGTGCAAACGAGATTTCCCTGCAACTGAAGGCCTGGAAGGAGGGAGAGGAGTGCAGCAGTCAGGTGGGCAGAGACAGAGGATTGCTAATGAAAGGGTGCAGTGCTCAAGGGTGTGGAACCATTTGCACAAACGAAGGAGAATGGACTGCACCTCTCTGCAATGTTCCTTTTTTTTTTTTATTGCTCTCTATCGGTTTCACTCCCTGTTTGACAAAGAGGCAAGCACCAGAGAACATAGATGACTGGGTTGCAACCAAACAAACAGAGAATTCAAGCTGGTGGTGGTGACAAGTGGAGAACGACAGAAGCACGTACAAAGACAGATATGCTAATTGGAGCGACGGCATTAGATCTCCGGTGGAGATGAAGAATGATGGAGGCTGGGTGATGCACGGGCAGCAAGGGTACTGGGCTGTGATGATCTGTGGCATCTTAACCAAAATTTGTCTAAGGTTGGTTCCAAATCATCCTAAATTTCACATTAAACATAAATAATAAGCTTGGGGAAGAAGATTTTACCTTTAGATGAGCTTTCTATGTTTCCTTCCTCTTTTTTTTTTCAACATCCAAGCTTTCAAGAGAGATTTGCACCAAAGAGAGTGAGGAAGAGGAAGAGGAAGAGAAATTTCCAGCTCTCTCTTTCTTTCTTCAGATTTTTTTTAGAGAGGAAGAAGATGGAGGAGGAGGATAGAAGAAGAGAATGGAGAAAAACAGGTAGAGATGGAGCCCTACTCTTCTTTTTGCTTTTTCCTCTACTTTATCCTCATTTTACTTTCAGTCAAAGAGCAAAAGCTAAAGGTGGTTAGGTGGAAAGCAGTTATTGGTCCAAATTAAAGGTGGGGTGGTGAGGTAGCTTTCATCCTTATCTTGTTATGTCATGTGGCATGCCACCTCATCATGTATTATCAAATTAAATTAGTAACTTAATTAAATCCCCTTTAATCTCTCTTAATTAACTAATCACCAAAATTTCCATCAATTAATTATATTCCACTCTACTTTCAAAATTTTTTTAACTAAATCATCCCTTAATTTAGTCTTTTTTAAATCTCGCTTAATTATTCAATCATTCCTCTAATCTCATATTCTTACTTAATTATTTACCTAATACATAGTATCAACCCTATTCATTCCTCATCATTTAGGGAAATTATATTGATTTACAGGATCGAAATTTTGGGGTGTTACACGTGGGACTTCTGGTTCTCATGGAAAGGATCCTACTTCTGACCTTCGTCGTGACACCAAAGGTCCCTGTAAGAAGGGGTCTTGATTCTGCACTTATTGTAAAATGACGAACCATTATGTTGATTCCTGCTACAAACTACATGGCCGTCTAAAGTAAATAACTGTCTTCGTTGCCTCGCCTGTTACCTCCTCTTCTGATGTGGTTAGTGACGGTACCTCTGTCACTCGTCAGGACTTTAACATGCTGTTATAACGACTGGATTGCCTTCCCCACAGAGGTTTCTAATGCTGTCAATCTACTTCACGTATTTTTCAAATATGGATACGCCATCGATATGCCCTGATACGTCATCGATATGCTTAGGTGTGTGAGGATACGGCACGCGACACGGCGTGATACGTCCGAACACGTGACACGCAACCATGTTTGGGAAAAACTGAATTGGAAAAGGGGAAGGTGAGAAAAAGGAATTCAGGAAAACTAGGGAAAAGCCAGGAAAATGAGGGAAATCAAGGGAAAATCACGGAAAACCAAGTAAAACCGTTGAAAATCAAGGAAAACTATCGAAAATCAAGGCAAGGCATGGAGAAATCTGGGAAATTCAGAGAGAGAAAGGGAGAGGAAGAAGAGATTAAGGAGAAGAAACCTGGAGTTTGGGTGGCGGCGGAAGCCTGAACCTCTATCTGTGACGAAGGAGAAAAGGGGGCGACGGAAATCCAAGTGTAGCAGTGTTGGAGTAGCAGCAGGGAGGGTCCCTTTGTAGCAGAAGGAAGGAGAAGAAGAAGAAGGGAAGAAGGAGAAGAGAATGGGGGAGGGAGATGGGAACCGAGAGATAGATTACGTGTTTTAAGAAATTTAGGGATGTTTTAATTTTTTAACGGGACATTAGAGTTGTGATAAGTTATAAATAAATAACTATATATAATTTTAGTATTGTTATTTAGAAAAAAAACCTTCATTAATACTTTTAATAGTAAGGCTGAGTATTAATGTTATTTTTTAACTCTCATATACTTATTATTAATAATTATAGTTATTGTCCTATTAAAAATTCGTGAACTGAAGCAATAGTTTATGCTCCCGTTTGTTACTCAGGAGGAGCCACACTCTGCCTGCAAACTCAGAAAAGCTCTTTATGGCCTCAAGCAGTCTCCTCGGGCGTGGTTTGAGAAGTTTAGCAGTGCACTATTACCTTATGGTTTCTCCAGATGTCATATGGATCACTTAGTCTTTATCTACCGTCTTCACTCTGTGGTCATGATTCTAGTGGTGTATGTTCATGACATTGTCTTCACTGGTAATGACGCTGGTGCCATATCTTAATTCAAAGCATATCTGCAGCTCACATTTGTTACTAAAGATTTGGGGCCGTTCTGTTATTTTTTGGGTATTGAAGTTGCTCGTTCTTCTAGAGGACTCTCTTTATCTCAGCGCAAGTATGCTCTAGATCTTGTTTAGGATGTTGGCTACTCTGGGTACAAACTTGCTGACACTCCATTAGATGTCAATACGAAGCTCTCAGCATCAGACAAAACTCTTCTTGACACTACTTCCTTCTATTAGAAGTTAGTGGGAAAATTGATTTATCTCACTATCACACGACCAGATCTATCATATACAGTTGGTGTGGTTAGTTAGTTCATGCACGAGCCGCGGGACACCCATCTCCATGTTGCCTTCCGCATCCTTCTCTTGATCTTTGTTCGGGGATATTCAGATGCCGATTGGGCTGGCTCTCCTGATGATCGCCGCTCAACCACTGTTACTGTGTCTTTTTGTGTTCTCATTTAGTTGGCTGGCGTAGCAAGAAACAGTCTATTGTTGCTCGCTCCAGTGTTGAAGCTGAGTATCGTGTGATGCCAAATACTACAGCTGAGCTTCTTTGGGTCAGACGGTTTATTACAGTGTTGGGTTTTGCTTCTAGTGAACCCCTCATTATGTTCTGTGACAATCAGGCAGCTATCAATATCGCCTCTAATCCAATCTTTCATGAGCGAATCAAGCACATTGAGGTTGATTGTCACTTTCTTCAATAACATATTTATGAAGGCTGACTTGTTACTCCCCACGTACACTCTAAGGATCAACTGACAGATATCCTAATCAAGTCTGTTCCCCATCATCAACTTGCTTCGGCTATTGGCAAGCTGGGGTTGTTAGACATCTTCGAGCCAGCTTGAGGGGGAGTGTTGTGGGATCCAATGTGAGCCATTGATGCCTATTTCGGTAAGTCAACTGTATAGGTGTATGATTGAGTGTAGATAAGAATGATGATTGTATTTTCCTTATTTGACCACCTTAATTGACTCATTTTCTCTTATTTATACTTGTATCCTCTAAGAGGAACAACATATCAATATACAATTCAGAGAAGAATTATTCTCCCTTTTTCTTCTCCTTTTCTTTCTTTCTTTCTTTCTTTGTTATTAAAATTCTAATAATAGGGGGGGTTCCCTGACAGAAACTGCTCTGGTGGTCGGATCGGAGGACAAAATGTCCAGGCAGTAAGGAGGACAAAATGTCTAGGCAGTAAGGAGGACAAACGACAGGTCCACTGCACAGATCCTACTGCCTGTTGAAAAACCTGTAACTACCCTCAACCAACGAAAATGAGAAAAAAGGAGAAGATCCACTGCAAACGTCCTCAGAGATCGGAGTCGACGATGACGCCGGATTCCGACGAGGAACACTAAAACCCAAAAAAAAAAACTCTTAAAGCATCCAGAAAATCGTTCTGGCTGATACAAAGTAGAATTTAATAATGAGAAAAAGGAAAATGAGAAGAGAAAGATAAATTGTGGGGAAGAATTCCCTCTATCTATTGGTATTGAATCGTGATTCACAGTGGCAAAAGAGGAAAAGAATAAGCGAATGATCAATTACAATTTTTCTAAAATTATTATTTATACTTTAATTACATATAAAATGACAAAATAATAAGATCCTTTGTTCAATTTCTTATAATATATAGGTTTAGTTTGCATGAAAATTTGATACTATATAGATTTTTGAAAAATGTTCAATCTAGTGTAATAGACATATTTTTAAGTATCTAACATCATTTCAAACAATTTTTATTATATAGTTAGATGCAAATTAAAATATTGGGTGCCTAAGATATGAAATTATGAAAATTAATAATGTTTGGTTACATAGAGTAACAAGAAGAGGAGGGTGTAGACTAGATAATGGAAAATGTTAAAATAGTTAGTGTACTATTTTAAATAATAAGTGGTTAATTGAAATTTTATTAGTGTATTAGATTATAAATTAATAGCATTTAAAATTTTAAATAACCCTTAATAACATCCATCAAATAATATTTTCAAAAAAAATTAGAAATATTTATTTTTTAAAATAGATATAATTATACAAAAGTTTGAAATTTAAATAATTAAAAAAATCTAATAAAAAATATATTAATATGAATTTAAAATATAAATTTTAAGTACTGATAAATTAAAAAAATTAACAAATAAGTTAAAGGAATTTAAATAAATTTTATTAGCATTCATCAAATAATTAAAAAAATAAAGCTTTTTAATTTTTTTTAAAATAGATTCAAAACATAAAAATTAAGAAGATTTTTTTAATTAGAACATAAAAATGATAATAAAAAATTTAAAATATAAAAAATAGTGTCCAAACCAAAAAGGCTCAAACGAAAGTAAAGCTCTCGGAAAGGACTTTTCGTTTAGAACCGCGAAACGACTCTTTACTCTTGAAAGAAAGGAAATAGTAAATGTACTATCTGCGATGAAACGAAACAAAGTAGGAGATTCATGTGACTCCTGAACCCTAAACGGAAGAAAGAAATAGGAAGAGATGACAGAAATACTTGAAGAAACAATAGTGGAAAATGAATAAGAGGAAGAAGAAGAAAAAAGAGGAAAGAGGAAGAATAATGCGTTGAAGAACTGAAATAGCTACTTCCCTTCATGTGTTTTTCCTTTTTCCAATCGAATCGTACGAGACTACAGTTTGTGGGGTTGACTCGCACGATTTGTGAGTCAACCCACAAATCGTATGATTTTGGGTAAAAACCGATTCTCTCAGCAATTTGAATCACCAGGCTGCCGATTCGAGTCGACTCATACGATTTTGACAACCTTGGGAGCAATTCTTTGCATACTGCAATTTTGATCATCTTGATTAGGGAGATTAGGGAGTTGGTTTTGGGGATAGATGTATCCTTTGTCTAGATTGGCCGAGTAGCAATTGGAATGACAGATTATTTTGCCTAGCTTAGAGTTACCGCCCTTTGTTCTGGCGTCTTCCTCCTTTGAGCTTGGAGGAGCTCTTGTTTTTTTGTATTTATTGTATTTTATGCTTTTGCTTGTTTTTTCTTTCCCTCTTATTTTTTGGGTCTATTTCTCTTAACCACTTCTAGTACTCTCTTTTTAATATATTTTTCTTGGCCACCGCTCAAAAAGAAGACGACTCTCACATGGGAGTGTGAGAGTGAAAGGAGGAGAGAAGAAATATTGAGGAGAATGTGCTATTAATAGAAGAATGTGGATACATGTACAAGAGTGTGGATCCCTTATTTGAGGTATTTAGGCAAATCAATCACAATCCTTGAAGAAATATAGTAAGCCAATTCTCAAACTAAGGTGCAGTTTAGTAGAACATTAAAATTGTGCACACTTATAAAGTCTTGTTTGTAGAAATAACATCTAATTTCGCGGTGACTAGCATCGAGTTGGGAGACAAATTTTTTTGACACAATGGACTTACCATGATTCAATCTGTAGAGTGATTGTCACTCCAAATGGGATGAAATTTTGAAGTGTGCCAATTAATGGGAGAGGATTTGTTTAAAAGGTTTGTATTTACTAGAGGTGGGGCCCAAAAAAGATAGCATGTGTAGGTTGATTGTTTTGTATCATTTTGTCTTGTTTTGTTTTCTTTTTTGGTTTTAAACACCTCTCTCTCGAGTCATTCAATTTTATACATTTAGTATATAAAAAGTAATATTTGATTCATTTATTGTGGTTCTAGTCTAGTCATGGGATGGTTAAGGTTCCTACAAGCTGGCAAGAAAATTGAATGTATGAGACATCCCAACAGTGTAAGCAATTAAGTATGCTTAATGTCTTTCAAGCTTATGTGCATCATTTTCACATTGTAATCATTGAAAGTTTTGAACTTTTCAGGCTTATCCTATTCCTGTGGCTGTTGAAGAAATTCAAGGTATGGAGTTGCCATATTGATGATATCAATGGTTATTTAATGGCTAATTGTTTCTACTAGTCAGTTTTTACCATTTCATTAGTTGATGGTTTGATGGCTGGTTGTTTCTGATAACCATTTTCCCATTTAGTTTCTCTATTAAATTGCTATAATGTTTAGTATGAAATCATTTTATAAAGGAATGAACAACTTCAAAATGCAGATTTATAATTTTCTGCAAAATAGTATGTTCTTTTGATACTACCCTCTGAAATGAAGATATTGTTATGTAATGAAGATATTCTCAGACAACATATTTAACTAATCTGCCATATCATTATGTTTTTAGTATAGGATTTTCTTACATTTTCTAATTCCAGGGGATTTTGGAATTTAGATTGTCCTCATTTGGATACTCCAACATCGAAGTCTTTTTGCATTTGCAACTCTTGAATTTCTCATCTTGAATTGGAGCTCTTTAGAAAAATGATACTTCTTAAACTCATCAAGCTGAATCCAAACATGTCAAAGAAATTCATTGAAATTTGAACCTCCTTTTGAGTCATTACTTTACATACTGTCTGATATTCAAATGCTCAAATGAGCAATGTTCTTGAAAGTTCTTCTCTAAGGATATACTAGTTTGTATTCATTTAGTTTCATAATGCAAAGTTAATTATGAAAACATGTTTTTATGTTTTATTTAATTATTTTCTTATGCTAATTCATGAATTATCTTATTTTCCTTTTTGAATAACTTATCCTTTAGTCAAACTTCATGAACTCATTGAATAACACCAAACTAGATGTGGAAGGAATCCACATTGAGAAATGGCTAGTAGTACTATTTCTTTGATGAACAATCATTTCTTATTTTTTCTTGGTTTTAAGGCTAAGCACAAACTGTGGTTGGAAATTTGGAATAGTTGTTCAGATCTACCAAATAAGGAAAGTCAACCCTGCATTCTCCACTAATCCATAGAACCATAAGCAAAAGTATTCTTATTATACAAATATGCTAAAATAGGAACAAGAGATACGATGAGACTCTCTTTCAAACTGGAGCATAGATGTCCAGTAAGCCCAACTTGCTAAGTAGACAATCTAGTTGAGAACGAGAGACAACTTTAGTTAGCATATCCGCCAGTTGATCCTTGGATTCTGAACTCGCCCGCCTGTAGTCTCCTCGTTGTTAGGTACTCCCCCTTTCGTTCCTCCTCTACTCTTTTAGAGCTTGTCTCTTCCAGTTCTTGTTGCTTCTTCTTCTCTCGTGGTAGTCAGGTATTTACAGGTTTCGAAGATCAGTACTGCTAGACTCTCAGCCCATGTTTTTCACCACTTATACTTCAGCAATCACACTACGTCTCTTACACTCATTTTCTGCAACACCATCCTCATTTGCTCTTATATTTGACTTGCAGCTTGGCCGATCAGATATTCACGTTACTGTCGGCTCACCAAACTTAGGCTCCAGAAATTTTTCTCCTTGGTGTTCTCTTTTCCGGATACTATCCTTGCTTTGCTACTCTTTTATGTTCTACTGTTCTAGATCTAAGAATGTTGTTCTGAGACCCTCTACCTTTAAGTGGTTGTCACTAAATCCCTTATCTTCTATGCTTTCCTTGACCGCAACTGTACCTAGGAGGTCTTCTTTAGAATGACCCTTTACACGGCTCCAGCAAGCTTCTTTCTTAGGAAGAAAATCCCTTAGACCGGTTTTGGATGGCCTAAACTTTAGAAGGATAAGGGATGATAAAGTAGATTGGTTAGAGAGGAATTTTAGTGATGATAAGGTAGGCTGGGTCTTTGGACTCGTGGTTCATTTCTTGGCTTTCTCCAAGATTGAAACTCGCTTGGAATACTCTTCCAGCTGCCATCTTTTGGACCATTTGGAAAGAAAGGAACTCAAAAGTCTTTGAAGGTGAAACAACAGATATCAATGATCTTATCCATTTGGTTAATTGGAGGCTTTGCGTTTGGCTTCTTTCGAGCACAAAATTCATCGGTCTTAGACTTAAGGATCTCATGTCATCTTGGGATGAATGGTTTTAGAAGGAAGGTGAAACCTAAGGAAAAATGGCACCCTCTAGGCCAGAATGTTTTGAAGTTTAATGTTGATGGGGTTGCTAGAGGAAAGCCGAGTCCGGCGGGGATTGGTGGTGTGCTTAGAAATCATTAGGGAACCACATTAATTTCTTCAATGAATCGGTTGGAACCAAAGACTCCAATGAGGCAGAAATTCTTAGTATTAGGAGAGCTTTGCACATCTGGAAGATGTATGGTCGTGGAAAACTCATTATTGAAGGGGATTCGGCAAACACAATTAAATGGGCTAAGGGCTAAATAATACCTCCTTGGAAATTGATCACTGTGGTTAGGGAGATCAGGTTGCTAGTTTTGGAGATCGAAGTTTCCTTTACCAAGATCGGCCGGACAACGAATAGAGTGGCAAATTACTTTGCCAAGCTTGGAGTCACGAATCTTTTCTCTGGACTTTTTCATCTTTTTTATTAGTGGAGCATTTCTTGTGTAGTTTATGTTTATGTTCTTTTTCTTTTTTCCTTTTCTGTTTTTGGTCTAATCCTGTTAGACCTCCTTCTTTTGTTTTTGTACGTTCCTTCTTTTTATATATCTATCTTCATTACTGCTCAAAAAAAAAGAAAAAAAAAAAAGATAGCCTAGAGGGAGACAAAGCTCCTGAGCTAGATGGCTTTAACTTTAGTTTTATCAAGGCTAGTTGGGGTATAGTAGGTCTATATTTCATTAGGGTCTTCAAAGAGTTTTACCAAGGGAGGATTAACAAATGTTTAAAACACTCCTTCATCTCTCTAATTCCAAAAAAGGTAGGCCATTCAGAATATCCCATTTCAGACTAATCAGCCTGATAGGGTGCAAAATCTATAAGCTTCTGGGTAAGGTTTTGGCTGAAAGATTAAAAGAGGTATTAGGGGAGATTATAAGTGAAACACAGGGGGCTTTTGTGGAAAATAGACATTCTAGATGGGGTATTGGTGGCTAACAAACTAATCCACATGAAGAAAAAAGATGGGAAACCCAGCTCGCTCTTCAAGATAGACGTGGAAAAGGCTTATGATTTCGTGGATTGGAGCATTGTTGAATTCTTGTTTGTTTAAATAAGTTTTGGCAACAAGTGGAAAATGTGGATGAAAGCTTGCATAGAGACTACCTCTTATGCAATCATAGTGAATGGTTCTCCAATTGACCCCATAGTAGCTGAGAGAGGACTTTGACAAGGCGATCCTTTATCACCCTTCATTTTTACCTTGGTTGGAGAAGGTCTAAATAGATTGGTGGAAAAGGCAAAGGAGTTGGGTATAATCAGAGGCTTTAAGGTAACAGAGGAAGGACTGTCTCTATGAAGCATCTAAAGAGGAAGTAAAGGGACATAAAGGCTTCTTGAGGTGCTTTGAATTAGTCTTGGGCCTTAGAATTAACTTAGGAAAAAGTACGATGATGGGAGTGGAGTTGGATCCAGGCACATTAAATAGCTTAGCTAAAGAGATGGGTTTTGGAGTTGGGGTAGTAACGTTGAAATACCTAGGGTTTCCTATAAGAGGAAATGCTAGATCAAAAAAGTTTTGGGCATCAGTGGTGGAAAGGGTACAAAGGAGACTAGAAGGATGTGGCAAACAATATTTGTCTTTAGGAGGTCGCCTTACACTAATTAAATCAGTATTAAAGAACCTCCCATTATATTATATGTCGATCTTTGAGATGCCTAGAGGAATTGTAAATAGAATGGAACAACTTTCCAGGAATTTCTTATGTAGAGATAAGGAGGAAAAAAAGAAGGTTCACCTAGTTAGATGGTTTGAGGTCGTCAAACCCAAAGGAGGCGGCAGCTTTGGAATAATGCCTCTTAGGATAAGGAACCATGCTGCGTTAATGGAGTTGGTGGTTCAGGAGGGAAATGAATGCTTTATGGCGGAAGATCTTATTAACCAGTTATGGGGCAGAGAACGTAAACAAATGGAATTTGTCGAAGGAAGTGGCAAGAAAAGGATCACGGGACGGCGTGGTGGAGGATAGGTATGGTTAGCGGTAAGGTAGGTGGTCTTTTTAAAGAAAAATTGTGAATTTTAATTGAAAAAGGAGATAGGACTTTCTTATGGAATGATCTCTGGATAGGAGACAAACCCTTTAAAGAAATTTACAAACCCTTAAAAGAAATTTACCCAAGACTTTTCCAGATATCTAGGAACATGCAAACAAGGGTAATGGATTGCTTTACGATTGAAAGGGGGTTAAGGTGGGGAATAGAGTTTAAAAGGGAACTTAAAGTCTTTGAGCAAGAGAGCCTATCAGAACTGAAGGGTGTGCTAGGAGCCGTACCTATTTTTCGGGGCATAGCAGATGAACTAATAAGGACAGTGATCATCTGGTTTTTATTCAGTTAAGAGCATTGTGGATTTGGCTAAAAACGAACCTGTCAATAGGGGTTGCCTGAGCCTTTTAGAATGGATTGGAGTGGTTCCTTCTTTAGTTCAGGCTTTTACTTGGTGCAACCTTGAAAAACATATCTTGTCCAAAGCGAAACTCAATAGGAGGGGAATTGGCATGTTCAACAACGACCCTTTTTGTCACCTTTGTGAGAGCAAGAGGAAGAAGTAGATCATTTGCTAGGAAGCTGTCCAGTTTCGAGACATCTATGGAACAAATTCGCTTCCTTGATGTGAGTATCGTGGATTCTTCATAGTTCCTTTTCGGCAATAGTGGACTGCTGAGTAATTTCCAAAGTGGGTCTCAAGTTCAAGATGGCATGGCAGACTATTCCGTTAGACATCCTTTGGTCAATCTGGAATAAAAGGAACCAAAGAATTTTCGAGAACAAAAGTCTCGACAAAGAGGACATATTGTAGACAGCGAAATGGCGATATGTGCTTGGCTGGCTTCTAGCTCGAGATTCAAAGGTACTAGATTAGTAGACTTCTACACTTCTTGGGATGGGAACTTATATGGATCACTGGGAAAAAGACTAAACTCAAAGTTTGGTTTCCCCCATTTAATGGAACATTTAAGTTTAATGTAGATTGGACTTCACTCGATAAACTTGGACAAGTTGGGATAGGCGGGGTTTTGAAGAACTCGGATAGATCATCTTTGTTATTTTTCTTAGAGCCTATAGGGGGTGAAAGGTTCCAATCAAGCAGAGTTGTTATCTATTAGGAGAGTCTTGATTATGCTGTCGGACTGCGGTCATGGTATGTTAACGATTGAAGGCCTTTTTTTCCCTTTGAAACCCTAGCTTTCTTGATTCTTCCCCTTTCCCTTAGCCTTTGTTGCCGCCCCATCCCTACCTCCAAACCCTTACCTTAACTGCCTCGAGTTCCATCCATTCCTTCTCTTGTGTTGTCGCCCCATCCCAATCAACAAAACCTAGCCTTGGCAGTCACCCACTTTCCCATCTATTAATCACTACTTCTAAACCATAATCCTAGCCACAACATCTAAACCCTAATCTTAGCCACCAATCTAAACCCTAACCCTAGCCCTCACATCTAAACCCTAACCCTAGCTTTCCTACTTCCTTATGGAGTCGCCACTTCCTTGACCATAAATCCTACCCCTTTCCTCCCTACCCTTGATTTCCACCATCTTCTTGTTCTCCAAACTGTTATCACCTTCCCAAAACAGGCCCATAAACTGTTGTACACTGCTGCCGTACCCTTCTAAGAACCCCTTTTTGCTTCCCCACACAATCAAGAGTAGATACTACTGCTGTCCTACAATTTTCTCTTACATATTGCTGTCAAACAGTCATCTTGAGCCTTATTTCTGATGAAAGAAAAAAATGCTTATTGGATTTGATAAACCCCTTTGTTTTGAAGGACTTTCACTGCAAATGTGACTTGGTTTGGATTATTTTATAATCATTTATATTAGATTCCAAGGATTGCTTGATTATTTGTGAAAGGGTTATATTCTTAATTGCAAATATTGATTTGGACCTTAATTTCAGCCATAACATGTTTAATCATAGTCATTGTATTCCATCTTACTTGCATTAGTGTCTTGGGGTTACTGTTTATTTTGTGTTCTGCATCAATTTTGCCATTTAGGTGACTCAATTTAGTGTCCTGCGTCACTGGACTTGGAGTGGTTAACAAGACCGGATTATTTGATGGAGTCCAATGGTGGTTACCACAATGAAAATGGGCCTTGAAGGTCAGGACATTTTCCCTGACGTGATCAAGATCCAATGATGAATCCACTCAATGTGAATCACTGGGCCTGATGCCCGCATCACAATTACATGTCGATTACAACTAACAATATGACGGGGGCATCAAGCCCGATGACTCACATTTAGTGGACCTAGTGGACTTCGACTGGATTTAGGAAATTGCCCTGACCTTTATGGAACATTTTGACCGTGGTAACCCTCATTGGACATCGTCCCAGTTGGCTACCAGAAGCCCCATGACCCAAATAGTCCCGAATGACCCAATTAAGCCAAGGTGTGACCGAATTAAATCCCAACCCTAACACCTCGCAAAACCCTAAATCCTCCCCCCCCCCCCCCCCGCAAAAAAAAAAAAAAACAAAAGCTCCTACATTCTCTTTATTTCCCCCCACACTCCTAAGTCTTCTTTTCATGGGCGAGTTTGGCAAGCTAAGGTTTGAATTTCAAATGCCTTGAAGATCGAATGCAACCCTTTTTGCAAGTGGGACTCCTCCTTGGGCGAGTATGAAGTTAGGATTAGTTTTACTTCTTGCTTTGTCATTGGCTTTTTTTTTCCATTGGTCTTTTGTAATACCAAATTTGAATCCACTGAGAGAGTTTGAATTTGGTAGTGTTTGTGTTGTGGGACCCACTTTAGAGTACATATGGTGTTGTGGGACCCACGTCAGAGTAGAGTTCACCAAAATCTAATTAGTGGTGTAACTGATTGTAATTGATTAGGTGTCTACATTCCTGTCCTAATTTAGACCCTAGATTAGCTCTTATTCTTTTATAAATTGACGTACCTATTTAGTGTAAACATACAATCAATACATTTAAAAAAATATTTTTCTCTCCTTCAATATTTTTCTCTTTTCTTTTCCTTGTTTTCATTATCGTTTTCTACATGGTATCAGCCAAGGAAGGTTCTTCACCTATATTTACTGTCTCTTCTCTGATTTGGGCGTCACCTTCTATACCATTTTTTCGGGCGACAATCTTCGTCACAGGCGAAGGTTCTGTCGTCGGGGATCCCTCCTTCCCTGCCGTTTTTGATAGAGGAATCCATCCATAAGGTTGGATCTCTGTCGTGCTGCTTCAGTGGGTTTTCTAGCAGATCTCTCTTCCAGCCCTTTTTTCCGCTCATGGAACTCACATCGTTGGTTTGCTGCTTCGATCGACTGATTCTAGGACTTGCCTGCCTGCGACCTCTCCTCTCTGGTTTAACCCTTGCCTCAGGCCTCCGTCGAAAGGGAAGGTCCGATCACAGGTGGGCCCCTCATTTTGTACAGATCTGTCACTTGGGATGACTGAACCCTCTTTTTTTGGGTTTTTCCCTTACATCTGGTTGCAGATGGAACCTACACATCCTGGCACTCCTCCACCCCAGTCGCGTCTGCAGCAAGATTCAATCACAGTAGTTGGTCCCTCATTTCATTACTGGTGGGCCCCTCTGTCTGCTGAGTTTTCCTCCGAGTTGTTGTCTAGGATGTTTGCACCCTCATTTGGGTGGTTTTTTTCGATTGATCTGGTTGGCTATCACTTTTCCATCTCTCCATCTTACTCTATTACAATCATCTCTCCCGTGATTCAACATCTACAAGGCTTTTGCCTCGGTTCGTAACTTGTGGGATCCACATACAACTTCTTCTTCTCAGATTTAATGCTGGCCTTGGCTTTGGGTCGGTTTATTTGGCTTGTCTTTATTACCACTACTCTCTGATTGACATTATGGTTGCTGCATCCTCTTTTTCTGGTCCTTCTATTCCGGATGTCACCTCTTCCGGCTCTCCACAAATTAGTTGGATCATGACGGTATTGTTAAATGAGACGAATTATTTTGAGTGGTCCCATTCTGCCACAATGTTTTTAACTGCAAAACAACTTTATTCATATATTGATGGTACTACTTTCCAACCGGCTTAAGACTGATCCAACATTCTCCACTTGGATTGCAAATAACTCCCTGGTTCAAGCTTGGCTTCTTCATTCTATGGAAGCCCATGTGCGGTGTCTCGTCTACACCCTTCCAACTGCCAAAGTTGTGTGGGACACTATGAAGACTTTATATTCTGATGGAGATAATTTTGCTTGTATGTATGAATTATCTCAGACTGCTGCCACTCTCTAACAGGGGGAGTTGTCTCTCATCCAGTACTATTCGACTATGCAATCTTGTTGGTTAGAGCTTGATCAACTTCAATCTCTTACTTTAAAGGACCCGATAGATACTCTGAAGTTCCACAAGTATGTTAAGCAGCAACAAATTTTTGCATTCTTAGTTAGAGTTAACCCTGAATTTGTGTCGATCCGGGCCTTGATTCTTGGGCAACGGCCTCTCCCCCCTCTAGATGCGGTTTACTCTGCCTTACTTCGAGATGACCGACGCCGACGTCATCTTGTCATGACTCCACCTCCTACTGAACGATTTGCCCTGGTCACCACCCATTCTTCTATGCCTTCTCGGGCTCATGGGCATCCAACTTCTCGCGGCAAGGATTCCTCGATTGATCCTCGAAAGGACATCAAAGGTTCACAGAAGAAGGGAACTAAGTTTTGTATCTACTGCAAGATGACTAACCACAACAATGATTCATGCTCCAAGCTTCATGGGTGACCTAAGCAAGCCTATCTCTACGCTGCATCTCCTCGTCCTCCTTCATCTGATGTGGTTAGTGATAGTGCTCTTGTGATTCACCGGGACCTTAACTTCATATTGCAACGACTGGATCGTCTTCAATGATCTGAGGTTTCTAATGCAATCTCCTCTCCTTCAGGTACTGAATCATCTATCAATCATGCCTCACATCATTTATGGATTGTTGATTCTGGTGCTACTGACCATATGACTGGTATGTCCATCCTCTTCTCTTCCTTTTCCCTTATTTCTTGTGGTAAGGTCAAATTAGCGAATGGCTCGTACACTGATACTGTCGGGAAAGGGACTGTCCCAGTTTCTCCTCATTTGGATCTTCCCTATGTTTTGCATGTTTCACATCTATCCCGCAATTTGTTATCTGTTAGTGCCTTGACTAAATATTTGAATTGCTCAGTCACTTTTGTTCCCTCTCATTTTGTTTTTCAAGATCTGACTACGAAGTAAGTGTTGGGTGGTGGCCATGTTTTATGACAATCATGCAGCCATTAACTTTGCCTCCAATCAATATTTTATTAGCGGACTAAGCACATTGAAGTTAATTGCCATTTTATTCGACAACATATTTCCTTAAGGCTCCAATGTGAGTTCGAGTTTTGTGAGGCTTCTCAAGGCAAGGCCCGGACTTCGGTCCAACAAGTACCATGGTTTTCAGGATTATGCTTGTGTCTTATTGGTGGTTTTAAGACCATTCATCATGTAATCTCTTTTATTTTCATTAATTAAAATCTGGAATTAAAAGAGATTAATCTGAATGTAACGCCCCGCTCCTGCACCCTAAACGGGTCGTAACCCGTTTAACTGTAGACTGAATGGGGCGTGATCCAACGCAACAATATAACTAACGGGTCTTACGCCACAGATTTGTGGCTAGGGGAGATATATATATAAAGATTATTAGTAAAATAAATAAAGCCATCAAATTCTTCATGCCCAAGTACACAACTACACCTAACACAAATCTTAATGTCATCCACAAAAAATGAGAGGGACAACATCTACTATTAATATCAAGTCTAATCTCACTGCTCACATCCCATTCCATAAAATAAAACAAAAACAATATCCTCAACGTTCTCAATTTATTCAAATCAACTAATCAAGTCTCAAAAATAAATATTATCAAATAAATAATTTTAATCACATGAATCCACAACTATGCTAAGAAATTAAACATTTATCCTTGACTCAGTACCACATCACCACCTTCGATAGTTGAATCGTCACTCCTCAGTTGTCACCTGAAAAAAAGCTATTAGGGAGTGAGCCTCACTTGCCCATGGATCATCAGCTCAGTAGGGGTACAAATAAACAATAGGAAACTTATATACAATAATATTCAATATAAAAAGGCGGGATATCCAACACCATTCAATATCACATAACAACATACACACGAACACCACAACATAACCCACCTAAACGTGTCTATCTTAATATGATACTCATAACATTCATATCCATCAATACATCATATATTTCTAACCACTCGATCATCAACTTAACCAACTAAAGGGTGTAACTTATCACATTATCAAACTCCACTAGGACTCAATTCACCTAGTACAGTGATGCTCTCAATCCATTTTATAGACAACGCGTTCACTCATTTGCTCTCGATATGGGATTAATGAAAACCGTAAACCCTCACCCCCAGCCTTTCAATGAGGTAGCCCGCTAGTGTGGTAGCCTATACTCATCCATCACCCGCCTACACAGCATCCGCCCACTAGGACTTTTGGGTCTTTTGATCTCACACCTCCCCATTAAGAAGACATATTAGTATCACGCTCTTAATCAAATCTCACACATGGGATATTTTCTCACAAGTCACTAATTACAAATCATTAACCTGTTACATAATACCGTCTAGAACACATGTCACATGCGAATACGTAGTGTGGCCCAACACACTCACACATAAGGCCCAAGCACTACCACTCAACACGTGGAATCCAAATCCAACGAACACATCAATCGACATCTTAGTAATCAAATATATCATCCACAGATGGCTAACACATCACACAATTCCATGTGGCCTACACCACTCGATCATATCACAATCCCTCATATCAATCTATGAGTCTCAAGGACATCCACAACTATCAAACCAATCCATAAGTCTCACTCATAGACACCTATCGTAATCAAACCCAACACAACACATTCATGCGTAACATGTCAATTATTCACATGTGATAGGATCTCAATTAAATTGACGGGTCCAGCCAGGTTCTTCAGGGCATATAAAATTAAAATTAAAACCGAGAACCGGTATTAGCCGTTGGCCATGCTTGCGTCATACCACAATATACCAATCACATAAAAGATACCAGATATGCCAAATAAATCATTATCGCATCATAGCAATAATATCACATAACAATATGCCTTTAAAATAAAAACAAAGCATAAATAAAAATCAAAATATAAAAATACTGATAAAACCCAAATAAACAAATTATGGAAAGATCAACAAAATACTCCCTGCCTCAAAGACGACAAAGTTGACTAAGTTGAAGTATACAGGAAGTTGAACTCAATTTACAAGCAAGATCCATTTAAAAGAAATTACTCAATCAAATGTAAACCATCTCTGATAAAATTATCTGCATAATAGAAAGTAGAGCCAATGAATGGAGGATTGGGTCAAAGGTTTTAGTTTAGGTAAGATAGAGACAATCCTCAATCAAACAGTTTTGAAGACTGAAAATCAGTCTCAAGTATAAACAGTACAAGTATGATTTTCTTTGAAAACATGGATAGTTTTTGTCATAAAAGCATGGGTAGTTTTCTATGGAAAACAAGGGTATTCTTTTTATGGAAAACACATGGATTTCTATTAAACTTGGATGATTTTCTATGGAAACTATGGATAGTTTTCTATAAAAACATTGGGGTTTCTTTTCTCATGGCAAGCATAGGATATTTCTTACAAAACATGGAGGTTTTCTCTATGAAAAACATAGAGAATTTTCTAGGAAACCCATATGGTTTTCTCATAATAAACCATGGAGAAGATACATATATATATATATATATATATATATATATATATATATATATTCTCTAAGGTGATGGGCGTAACTTAGAGGCATAGAGAGGGAAGAGAGGAAACCACATACCTTTAGAAGAGAGAAGATGATAGCCCAAGAGAGAAGATCCACCTAGGAAAAGGAGAGGAGAAGAGATACTCGACCAAGGAGGATTTTCGTTAGAATGGTTGGAAGGAAAGAGACCGATGAGTTTTGTATATTGATTTTAGGAGAGGAGGTGGGTCTTCAACGTGTAGGGTCTATTGGGTTTACAAACTTAGCAATTGCAATAGAACTTGTATATTGATTTGTCTTGCAAGGCTTCCAATGAAATTGAGAGAATAGAAAAGAGAGAGGGTCAGCCATAGCATAGGATTTTCTTTGTGATATTCAACCATCCGGAGGACCTTTAGTTGGTTTTCTAATTTTGTCTCCCAATTATTTTAGGATTTTTTAAATGGGAAAAATAAGATAAAAGAGGGAAATTCCTCTCCTATTAATGCACCTAAGGAAGATAAACCTATGGGTCACACGAATTTGTGGTTGTTAATCATCTTTCTAAATTTTATTTATTTGGTTATTTTAATTTCTCTCTAATAATAATTTATTTAATTAAATTCTCTTTCTAAATTAATGACTTTCTAAACACCGAAAGATTTGAACACTGAATTCGACTAAGGTATGGGTACACTTGTCTTTTCAAGATTTATCAATTTTATTCAAAATACAAATACTAAAATATTCCCCGATCTATTTATTCAATGCATTTCTTAATTAAGCTCTCAATGTATTTTCAAAGTTCAGGAAATTAAAATTCACCCTTTTTTTATTTTTTTATAATTAAATATTCCTCGATCTTAATTAGCTCTACCCAATAACACTGACCCACTAATCAGCTACTCTGGATAGGGTCATTACACTGAATTCCAATAAGCACACTTAATTGCATGGTCATTTGTCTTCACGAGATTTTGTTCGTCGACCCATGATAAGGCATAACCCTTTCGTAAATGTTCGATTGGTTGCATGGAATCCATTGATGAGAATATAAGGCTTGAACTGTATCCCATACATTTTTCGCAGTGGGTAGTGTATACACCAACCCTCTAACATGCTCTTCCATAGAATGTAAAAGGCAAGTTTGGACTAAGGAGTTATTAGCTTTTCATTCCTTGTAATTTGGATCATCCTTCGTAGCCTTCATTGCAGTACCATCAACATAATCAGACTTTTGTTTAGCATCAAAGAACATTTTGAACGAGTGAGACCATTGAAAATAATTGATCTCATTTAAAGGGTTGTGGTTGTAGAAAAATAAGATGAAGAGAAGAAATTCGAGAAGAATATCTCTATGTATTGTATTGATTTTTTTACCTCTTAGAGGATACAATGCTTAAATAGAGAATAATGAGACAATTAAGGTACAAAAAAGGAAATATACATCAATTACAATCAGTTACAATCTACTGTGATATACACTGTATCTAGACATATATGTATATGTAGGTCCCACTCCAGACGTATTGGTCCCACAATACTCCCCTCAAGTTGGTTCGAAGATATTGAGTAGACCCAACTTGTTTACGACCGAATCGAGCTGAGTTTGGAGAATGGATTTTGTGAAGATATCTTCCAGCTGATCCTTAGACTACACATGAAAAGTAAAAATACACCCTTCTGAGATATGCTGTCGAAGAAAGTGACAATCAACCTCAATGTGCTTAGTCCGCTCATGAAAAACTGGATTAGCGAAACCCCAACAATTCAGAGACAGTATTAGCCATGGCACGATATTCAACCTTAGCACTAGAACGAGCAACAACGGACTGTTTCTTGTTTCGCCAGGCAACTAAATGTGACTCCAAGAAAATGCAATAGCCAAAAGTGGAACGACGATTATCTGGAGAGCCGGCCCAATCAGCATCAGAATACCGCGAACCTGGCAAGTAGGTTGGTGTGCATAGAACAAGTCGAAATCTGGATGAGCCTTAATATATCGAAGGATTCAGAACACGGCATGAACGTGAGTATCACGTGGCACGTTCATTCATGAATTGATTGACGACACCAACAACATAAGATAGTCTGGTTTCATGATGGTCAGATAGATGAGTTTGCCGACAAGTTTCTGATTGAAACTGGGTGTGTCAAGAACAGCGCTATCAGAAGTAGATAACTTGGTGTTCACATCTAACGGAGTATCCGCAGGTTTGCAGCCAGAATAGCGGGCTTCCTCGAGGAAATCCAAGGCATACTTGCGCTGAGAGAAGTAAAAGCCACTAGAGGACCGAGCAACTTCAATTCCAATAAAGTACCAGAGGGGCCTCAAATCCTTTATATCAATTGTCGTTGAAGATACTGTTTGAAGGAAGAAATAACTTCATCATTGTTACCCGTGAGTACAATATCATTAACATAAACCACCACAATCATCACAGTGGAGTGGAGACGGTAGATAAAGACTGAATGATCTGACTGATAGCGGGTGAAGCCATAAGGGAGCAAGGCACTATTGACTTCTCAAACCAGGCACGAGGAGACTGCTTAAGACCATAGAGAGCCTTCTTGAGTCTACAAACAAAGTGAGGCTCCCCTTGCTTGACAAATCCCGAAGGAGGAAGCATATAGAATTCTTCCTGAAGATCACCATGGAGGAATGCATTCTTCACATCTGACTGATGCAGGGGCCAAGTATAAGTGGTCTCAAGGGATAGCAAAATGCACACATAGTTAATCTTGGCGATAGGCGAAAAAGTGTCCTGATAGTCAACTCTATAGGTCTGTGTGAAGCCTCTGGCTACTAGTCGTGCCTCGAAGCCTCTGGCTACTAGTCGTGCCTTATAACGTGCCATAGAGCCATCTGGATTATGCTTCAAGGCAAAACCCATTTACACTCAATTGGAATGGTAAGAGAGACCATCTCCCATGTGTTGTTCTTCTTAAGAGCAGCTAACTCTTCATCCATGGCTACTTTCCAGGAGGGATCTTTCAAGGCAGTGTCGATCCTCTTCAGTATTTTAATACAGTCTAATATTGTGAGAAAACTATGATAGGAAGGTGAAACAACATGATATGAGACAAAACGATCAATAGGATGGCTAGTACAAGAGTGCTTACCTTTACGAAATGCAATAGGAAGATCAGATGAGGCAGGAACTGGTGGATCTGAGGCACTTGCAGATGGATGGGTGGAGTCAGCTGCAGATGGTACTTGAGACTGTCTGCGTTGGTATACCAGAAGAGGTTTAGGTGGACTAGGAGAAGGAAGATCTGCAGGTACATGGGAAGAACAGGAGAAGGAGAAGATGTGGAGGAGGTGGAAAAGTATGGGTCCCGCTCAAAAAAGGTGACATCCATGGATACGTATGTTTTCCCAGTGATAGGATCAAGGCACTTATATCCTTTGTGAGAAGGTGATTAACCTAAAAAAACACACCGCACAACCCAATGAGAAAGTTTATGACCAAAGAAATTGTGAACAAAACAAACACACCCAAAGACATGTAAAGGAATTTTATGAATGGTTTTTTGTAAGGAGAAACGATCTATGGGTGACTGATTTTGTAAAATGCGAGACGGCATTCTGTTAATGAGATAACAAGTAGTTAACACTGCTTCTGACCAATAGGAGGATGGCACATACATGGTAAAAAGAAGAGACCTAGCTAGCTCAAGAAGATGACGGTTCTTTTGCTCAGCTACACCATTCTGTTGAGGTGTATAAGGACAAGAGAACTGAGAATCGATGCCATGTTCTTGCAAAAAATTAAAAAAGGAGTTTGACAAATATTCTCCCCTGTTATCACTCTTTAGGACTTGAATTTGACACCCAAATTGATTTTAAGTTATTAAAAACATCAGATTTGTGTTTCATCAAATATGTCCAAGTCATACGGGTGTAATCATCAATAAAGGTGACAAAACAATGAAAACCAGTGAGAGATACAGTGGGAGATTGCCAAACATCAGAATGAATGAATGAAAATAAAGTAGATGAAGTTTTATTTATAGAATGGGGAAATTGACTTCTAACCCATACTGGTAATGTTCACATTCAAAATGAGTAAAAGATAAACTAGGAACAAGCTGTTTGAGAACAGAGTCGACAAGATATCCTAAACGACAATGCCACAACCACACATCTGAGGAAGAAGAGGTGGAACAGGCTTTGGAGCTGCCACGATAAGAGTCAAGAAGGTAGAGACCACCTGTTTCACAACCACTACCCAACACCTGCTTCGTCGTGGTCAGATCTTGAAAAACAAAGTGAGGGGGAAAGAAACTAAGTGAGCAATTCAAGTTTTTTGTGAAGGCACTAATAGATAACAGATTACAGGATAAATGGAGAACATGTAAAACAGAGGAAAAGTCCAAATTAGGTTAGACGAAGACGGTTCCTTCCCGACAATATCTTTGTATGATCCATTGGCTAATTTAACTTTACCATCAGAAATAAGAGACAGGGAGGAGAAGAGAGTGGACATACCAGCCATATAGTCAGTGGCACCTGAATCGACAATCTAGGAATGCTGAGAAGCATGTTGTGCAGATGATTCAGTACCTGAAGGAGAGGAGGCATCATTGGACACCTCAGAGGATCGAAGGCGCTCCAGGCGTTGCAATATTAAATTAAGATCTTGGCGAGTCACAGGAGCACTATCACTAACCATATCAGAGGAAGGATGAGCCGGAGGTGCAGCGGAGAGGTTGGCTTTCTTAGGCTGCCCATGAAGTTTGTAGCAGGTATCAATGTTGTGATTGGTCATCTTACAGTAGGTGCAGAATCAATTTCCCTTCTTCGTAGGACCTTTGGAGTCCTTACGAGGATCAGAATGGGAATCCTTGCCTTGGGAAGTTGGGTGCACATGTGCTAGAGAAGGCATAGAGAAATGAGTGGACACCAAGGTAGAGCGTTCTGCAGGCAATGGAGTTATGACGAGACAACAACGATCTTCTCTAAGTAAGGCAGAGTAAACCTCATCAAGAGAGGGGAGAGGTCGTTGCCCAAGAATTTGTGGTCGAGCAGGCTCAAAGTCACTGTTAAGTCCAGCTAAGAATACAAAAATTTGTTGATGTTCAACACACTTGTGAAACTTTAGAGTATCGTCCAGATCCTTCAAAGTAAGGGATTGAAGCTAATCAAGCTCCAACCAACTGGATTGTAGAGTTGAGTAGTATTGGATGAGAGACAACTCTCCCTGTCTAAGAGTAGCAGCAGTCTGAGATAATTTATATATATAAGCGAAGTTATCCCCATCAGAATACAAAGTCTTCACAGTATCCCACACAACTTTAGCAGTTGGATGGGTGTAGATGAGTCGCCGTACATGGGCTTCCATAGAGTGTAGAAGCCAAGCTTGAACCAGGGAGTTATTTGCAATCCAGGCAGAGAAGGTTGCATCAGTCTTAGGCGGTTGGGGAGCAGTACCATCAACATATGAATAGAGTTGCTTCGCAGTTAAGAACATTGAAGCAGAGTGGGACCACTCAAAATAATTTGTTTCATTGAGCAATATTGTCGTAATCCGACCAATTTGTGGAGAGCTGGAAGAGACAACATCGGGAATAGAAGGATCAGAAGAAGATGCAGCAGCCATAATGACAATCAAAGAGTAGTAGCACGAAATACAGGCCAAATAAACCGACCCAAAGCCAAGGTCGGCGTGAAATTCGAGAAGAAACAGCCGTATGTAGGTCCCACAAGTTACCAACCGAGGCGAAAGCCTTGTAGATGCTGAATCGCAGGAGAGACGACTGTAATAGACCTAGATGGAGAGATGGAAGAGTGATATCCAACCAGATCCACCGAGAAAACCACCTAGATCAGGGTGTAAACGTCCCAGGCATCAAATATGGAGAGAAATCAGCAGACAGAGGGGCCCCACCAGTGATGATAGGAGGGACCCACGAGTGTGATTGAATCTTGCTACAGGGGCGACTGTGATGGAATAGTACCAGGATGTTCTGGTTCGATCTGCAACCAGATCTATGGAAAAAGCCAAAAAGATAGGTTGAAGGCGTCCCAAGAGGCAAATCTGTAGAACAACAAATAGAGGGGCCAACCTGTGATGAAAGGTGGGACTTTCCAATTTGATGGAGGCCCAAGGTAGGGGTGAAACCAGAAGTTGAGGATCCTTGAGTGGGTGCTGCAGATCAAATGAGAAATCCCCAAGAAAAAACACTCCCTGGCGTCAACAGCAGGTTAGGGGGGCCCCACTGTTGACCGAAATAGTAGGTCAACCTTATGCAATGGAAGGTGGGCCAGGGGTGACTCCAGTGGTAGAGATCCAAGGTGCAGCAGAGTAACATCCTCGAAGATAGAAACCAGAACCCGAAAACGGTGAGTTTCAATCGTTGTAGGAAGTTGTGCAGGAAACTCTTTCATCAAGTGTAATGTATGGAAGAACTTGGAAAGGCCTCCAAAAGTAAGGAAAGTGAAGGAAGGAGAGATATCCGCTACAGATGTCCTCCGAGAACAAGGTGAGAAAACTCAAGTGCCGATGAGGAATAGGAAAATGGATAAGAAATCTCCTAAAGCGACCAGAATTTCGTTCTGGCTGATACCATGTAAAAAAACAAGATGAAGAGAAGAAATTCATGAAGCACATCTCTATGTATTGTATTGATTTTACTTTTCCTCTTAGAGGATACAATGCTTAAATAGAGAATAATGAGACAATTAAGGTACAATAAAGGAAATACACATCAATTACAATCTACTGTGATATAAACTGTATCTAGACATATATGTATATGTAGGTCCCACTCCAGATGTATGCGTCCCACAACAGTGGTGATCTTCCCAATCTAGGTTGAATCAGAAGTCCCACTGGGAGCTTTATTCTTGTCCATGGATGACATGATGAAGAGATTATGCAGAAAAATGCCAAAGAACACCTACCACCAGCACAAGAAGCACAAAATAACAACTTTTAGAGCATGCAGGAGAAGATCCAAGAGCCCAGATTGAAGAAAGTAAGGGCTTCACAGTATTGGCTCAGGCTAGATCTAAGAAAATGGGTTAAAAATGGGTCCCATCAATCACATAAGAACCAAGAATTTGATGGATTCACAAATATTGCTAGGGATGATTACAATGGTGATCGTTTGAAGAGGAAACAACTGTATGTTAGCCAGATCTAAGCAAAAAATGCAGAAAAATACCTAGGGACGTCCTAGAAATATCAAAATTCTGCAGACATGGGCCCACCTTGGATCAAACCCTCGTGAGATCCGTACGGATGAAAATAGGGGTAAAAATGACAGGGTTATGTTGGTGTTGCAGGCCAAGATCTGTATCAATCTATCATATCTAGGGACGACAAAACTGGGTTGTGAAAATGAACCAGATTTCGTCAATAAAATAAATCTATCCTGTTTTTGCTGTAGAGAAACACTAGAGGTTTAGAAATGAGGGAGAGGAGACCTTCTCTAAGGACTGGTCGCTGAAAATCAATGTTGCACTGAAAAAATTAGGGATTGTTAGTTCGAGTGATACCATATAAGAATGAAAATAGGCAAAAAAAAAAAAAAAAAGGTAATGGAAGAAAAGGGAAGGAGAGATAATTCTCTGTGTGTTATATTGCTTGGATTTCCAATAGGAGATGATAAATTAATATATAGAGTACAGGGAGCCAATCAAGACGATGAAAAAGAAAAGAGAATATGTTACAATCCATGCCACCACTTGTCAACTGTAATAAAACAATTTTTAAATTGTGAAGTACAATCATATCTACATATACAACAGAAATGGTGTTAGGGAACACAACTTGCTTAGTTAATAAACTGTGAACAACCCAAGTTTGACATCACTATAAGTCGTCCTAGGTCTGCTCACAGACGGGGTTTGCCCTAGGCTTTCCTCTAAATCTCTAAAAGCCCGAGCCATCTGCAGCCTATCAGGCATTTCAATGCTAAATCTCAAGTCTTTCTGTTTGTGATGATCAAAATTCAACCGTTCCGGTTGAGAGTAGACATGATATGCTATTTGTGCACTAAATTTGAGCCCAAAACTCAATTTCTAGCCACTTGAGCTGAAATTTGATCAACTTGTAACTCGTTATTTCTACTTTCAATTTAAACAACGCACTTATAATAAATTTCAAATTAATTTTTAAAAAATGGAAATTTAACTAAATGGGATAAAAGAAATTTGTTGTCCAGAAATAAAAACGGGCCGAGGAGGGGGAGGTGGGGGGGAAGGGGGTTGAATTGGGTCAATGGAAACTGTTGTGCAAATTTTAAATTTATAACTCGCAAACGCACGAATCAAACTGGAGTATAGAGATATGCAAGTGCGAGGTCGAACCCACATGGACTTGATTTAGAATGAACGGGAAAACAAATTAAAAAGCTTAATATTTTAACCTTAGCCTAGTTAACACTTTTTATGGAGGATGGTTGAATTAAAACATGCAAAAATTAAAATAAAACAACTAAAATAAAGATTGAATAAAGTGAGAGAAATTACTAAGGCATCGGATTCGACCACCATTAAATCCATAATATTCCAATTGTTTATTTATTAATTCCCAGTTTTAAAGATTTAAACATTTAAGTTCATTAATATGGTGTTCAAAATTCAGATTTTCCTTCGTTTTTATAGATGTAATTTCTAAGCATTCAATGTTAACCTATTTTAATTTAAAAGACAATGGATCAAAGGGATAAATCTAAGCATCCAATGTATTTAAATTAAAATAAAAGAAAAACAATGAATGAAAGGGTTTACTTTTATTCAATTAAAAACCAAGCATTAATTAATTAGATATTAATATTAATAACCAAAAATACATGGCATTGATGGTAAAAATAATTAACATCTATTAATTTGATGAAGCCAAAATCATAAATAATCAAACATACATAATTTGGAATTAAATAAATAAAAGAAGAATTATTTCATTAATGGAGTTTCATCCTCAACCTCAGTACAAGAAATTAGCTGGACATTATGAAAGAATTAAAATAAAAGAGATAAAAAAATAAAACCCAAGCCAAGTCGGAGATCCCGAGCCTTCAACCCTCTTTCCGTCTGTGCTAGTTCTAGTTCCAAGTTCTTAATGAGGATCGGCTGATATTTATTAGATGAGAGAGGAAATAAAATAAGCAAGGAAGGGCCCACTTGAATTCAGCCGATTCTCTCCTTTCTTTTTTTCATTTAGTCGGTCGGTCTTTCCTTCCTCTCATTTTATTCCTTCCCAGCTATCCTTCTTTTCTATTTTCTTCTCTGCCATGCTTCTCTTTCTATTCCTCAACTCTTTCTGTTCGTAAATAGCAGTCACCTTCCTCTTTCAGCTTCAGCCGACACCTTCCTTTCTATCTCTCTCTTTTATTTCTTTTATTTGGTGACAGTTGCTTACTTTCTTATTTTCTTCTTTCTTTTTTCTGGCAATCACAACACCCTTTCATGCGTGGGTTTCCTTTTCTTATTTTTTCCTTCTATCGGTTGCTTCTCTCTTCTTTTGTTTCCTGCAAAACCCTCACTATGTGGACCCACTTTCAGCATGAATTAACATTGTCTCTAAAAAACACATTAATTAGATAAATTAATTAATAAATATATTAACAAATATAATTTTAGAATATATAATATATTACAATAATAATATATAATAAACAAAATTTAAGAACTAACTAATCAAATATTCAAGGGTAAAATTATCATATTTCTGTGCTCATCAAATATCCCCAAACTTAGATTTTGCTAGTCCTCGAGCAAAACAAAACTAAAAACTGAAAAAGAAAAAAATAAAATCCTAAACTATACCACTTTCACTGGCACTCTCGATTGCATTTAGTATATGCAATAAGCCTTTAAACCCCTAGCTTACCACTAGTGGACGAGTTATAGTCTCTTGAAGGCTTCCAGTGATGATACCCACAAACATAAAATTTCAACAAAAATATATTAACAAAAATTTAAACATCATACAACTCTAAAATTGTTTAACAAAATTTAGACTTGGAGTGTAGTGTGTGATAGCCAACATTAACTTAACCTTCTTCTTCAAAGTACACATAAGTTTTGTAATCACCAGCTGAAAATGTGCTTTGACTCCAAATCTCACCAGATATATCTCTCAGAAAGACTTTCGCTCAAAGATTGGTTTTTTTCTCTAAAGTATATGTGAGCGGAATAATTTATCAAATATAAATATCTCACATATTTATCAAGAAATAACAAATAATATCAAAGAAAAATATAGATATCATGAATGGATGTTATTTTCCTGAAAACGTTGAAATAATACACCATAATTCTTCCTCATCTATTCTCCACTTTAAATACCATATTAACTGAGGATTAATAAGACTTCTTATATGACAAAACGTGGCTTAGGACCGGGTCATATCAAAGAAGGATAACAAGACTCTAAAATAAATATTTTGAACAGAAAAAGTTAGAGATCTTCAATAATTCATAAACGGGATATTTTTTCCTCTATTTTTCTCTCAACACTTCCGAAGTATTATATTTTTTTGTCTCAATTTTTTCACTTTTTTTTTTTTTTTACATCCTTCTTTTCTGCTTTATGGATGTTCCCATTTTTTCATTTTTTTTATTTTTTTTCTCTTTTTTTTATGCTATTTTTTTCAAATGCCATATTTATTAGAGTACCATCCCAATAACATTCATTTCTAACCTTCTATAGGTCCTTCGAATAGGTCATAGATACTTCAATTTTGGCTCAAAATCCACAACCGAACTTAGGTATGGTTAACATGGCTAGTCGATAAAAATAGTCTATCATATAAAAGCTCAAACATGGGAACTAATAGGATAATATGACCAATATAGGTAGGCTTCAAAGGCTCAAACGATCCAAAATAATGACCTATAGCACTTCCTAAGCTTCATATGACTATTTCAGTGCTTCAAATAAATTCACAAAAATTTCAAGTGTAATAATCCAATTTTGATGTCATTCTCAGTAATTTGACCAAAACAAAGAATAATGAGATCTAACAACAAAATAATGCGCACATCAACGAAAATCAAGAATTACTTATAACCTTCAGAAAATCGACTGGCTCAAAAGCTCACTGGATCACAAGTCGCCACTGGTATTCTTCTGGTGATTACTTCACTCATGAATATTTCCTTTTTATGCTAATATTAATATGGCTATGTAAGAATTTCCAAGCATAAATTTCACAAAATTCAATTGGAAAAGCATGATATAAAAATTTTCATCCACATATTAATGCTAAAATCAAGATTTTTTTTTTCTCAAGATTTTTCAATTTCTTTTTTTTCAAAAATGGACTCAAAACACACAAAACTGACACAGTATAACCAAAACACACAAAACTGACACAATGTAACCCGTCATACCCCCAAACTTAAATTGAACATTGTCGTCAATGTTCCCTAATCTACACGTGCACCTGCAAATTAGAAGAAAATATCAGAAACGAACAACTAAAGTTCAGCAAAATACCTGAGATGACTCTTTATTCAAAACCTGCAAAAATAAATAAATACAAAAACACAAACAAAAATAACAATGACTCTAGACTAACTCTCACATAAGATTGACAGACTCAAATGAATTCAAAAAAATCCTAGACTAGACTGACTCAACAAAACTAAAATCTACAGATACACAGACCACCGACAAGCTAACCCGGACTCAATTGACAGACATACAAATCAACCCTGGTCCAATACATGTGGCTTTTCAACACTGATGGAGAGACTCAAATTTTTTCTTCCATTTACTGGTCTCCAAAAGTGGAGTGATTTCCAGCAGAGCATTCACTTCTTTGACCCCTTTTTCATTGAAATTAGCGTCAAAATTTGACAAGCATTCCTCAAATGGGTCATCATATGTAAAGTTCAGAAATGACTCATGGATTGTACTCTCAATCATGTTTACCCTACATAGGTCATTTGTATCTGGAGGCTGGTGGCCACAATTAAACACATTGAGCTCTAAAGTCATGTTACCAAAAGACAGTTTGAGCACTCCATTCCTGCAATTAATGATTGCATTGGAGGTAGCCAAGAAAGGTCAACCCAAAATTACTGGAATTTGCCCACTGGTGTACATCACAGGTTGTGTATCAATGACTATAAAGTCCACTAGAAAATAAAACTTGTCAACCTTGATTAGAACATCTTCTATTACACCTCTTGGAATTTTGATTGACCTATTGGCCAATTGAAGTGTAACAGATGTGGGTTTCAATTCTCCTAACCCCAATTGCTCGTACACAGAGTACGGCAACAAATTAATGCTTGCTCCTAAATCAAGTAAGGCCCAATCAATCGACTGGTCACCAATGACACAAGAAATAGTAGGACTCCCAGGATTCTTGTACTTGATAGGAGTTTTCTGTTGAATAATGGCGCTCACATGTTCAGCCAAAAACGTCTTCTTTGGAACATTCGTCCTCTTTAGCATACAAAGATCTTTCAAGAATTTTGCATAGAAGGTATTTATTTAATAGCGTCGAGGAGAGGAATGTTTATGCGGAGTTGCTTGAACACCTCTAACACATCATTATGTGGTGTACCTTTCTTAATTGGAATCAATCTCTGTGGGTAAGGAGCTTTTGGGACAAAAACAGTTGTGACCGACTCTTTGGGTTCCTTTGCAGGCGGGCAATCAGTGGCCTTTGATGGCTCAGATTGATCATGGCTTTGGTTATCCTGTTGTCTTTCTTTTGGCATCCCAACCTGATTATCAACTGTTTTCCCTGACCTAAGAGTGATGATAGATTTAATATCTCCATGATGCATGTTGGAAGTGGTTGAAGGCCCCACTTTGAACTGACCCTTAGGATTGGGAATGGGTTGACTGGGGAATTTGCCATTTTCCCTCTCTCCGATAGCACTTGAAAGTTGTCCTACCTGTGTTTCAAGTTTCAGTATGACTTGGGAATTTGACTGCAAGGCTTGCTGAGTGGACTGCATGAATTGTTGCAGTGTATCATCCAGAGATGGTTTATGATGCTGTGGACCAGGTTGATAGGACTGACTCTGGGGTGGATGGAATGGTTGGTTTTGGGGTGGATGGAATGACTGACTAGGTGAATGGAATGGTTGACCAGGTGCTTGAAACTGATGAGGTCCCTGATTCATGTGTTGGTTCTGACTCCACGAGAAATTAGAGTGATTCCGCCAATTAGGGTTATAGGTAGCAGAGAATGGACTCCCCTGTTGCTTTCCAAAATTTTTTAGTGCGTTAGCCTGTTCGACTAGGCACTCTGGATTTGTATTTAGGGAAGGAAAAGTTTGTGTTGTGTGTCCTGGGTTAGTACACAAGGCACACACCTCAAACTGCACGCTCATTGACTGACTCACCCTCTGAGTCATTGCTAAGGCTTCTACTTTTTTAGTCAGATTTGCAATTGCGACCTTAACCTCAAAATCATTATTAACTTCGTACAAACCTCATCTTTTGGAAGTTTGTCCTGAACTCTCTCTTTTGGAAAAGTCCCATTGCTGAGAATTCTCTGCTAAATTTTCCAAGAAATTCCATCCGTCAACTTGACTTTGTTCCAAAAATGCCCCACTTTTCATAGACTCGACCAAAGTACGGCTAGATGTGGTTAAGCCATCATAGAAAAATTGAATGAGTCTCCAAGTTTCAAAACCATGATGGGGACATTTACTCAATAGACCCTTAAATCTTTCCCATGACTCTGAGAATTGTTCACCCTCTTTCTAAATAAAATTTGAAATTTCTATTTTGAGGTCGTTCGTTTTAGACATCGGGAAAAATTTATTCAAGAATTTATTTACCAACTGATCCCACGTGTTGATAAAATTTGCGGGGAGGGAGTTCAGCCATGATTTCGTTTTTTCTTTAAGAAAAAAAGGAAAGAGGCGAAGTTTGATAGATTCATCAGTGACATTTTGAAGTTTTATAGTGGCGCAAATCTCTAAAAATTCCTTAACGTGTAAGTTGGGATCCTCACGATCAAGGCCATGGAAAGCGTGGAGGAGGTGTAAAAGGCCTGGTTTTAGCTCATAAGTGGCATTGGTGGCTAGGATGACTATGCTGGAGGGTGTGTTGCCTACGACCGATGAAAAATAATCTCGAAGAGTTTTCTCTTGTTCTCTGGCCATTTTGGGTGATGGTGGTGGTAATGACGGTGGACTGTCTATATCTATGATTGGGCTTGACTGAGTTCCGGACGCAACGATCGGTGGTATGACGGACAGTGTAACTCGAACTAAGCGATTGGTGGAGTCACAAGACCAATGATATATACACAAACACGAACAAACACGCTCAAGCAAATCCACACAAAATATGCCCTAAAACTATACTGACACACATATCCTAGACTCTAGACTGCTCCTAATCTCCTTTCCAGAAAATTTAAGTCTCCGAGGAGAGTTTAACCACAAGCACAACCATGTAAGTTTCCAGGTAAGTGGAGGAGCATAATGGCAATCGACTTAAGTTTCCACTTATCCTTTCGGCTATTTACACATTGGTGACTAAACTAGCCTAGACACCGTGCTTAAAGCAAAACTATTCACCGGTGAACTTAAAATAACTGAATTAAAGATGATCCTAATGACCATGAACAATCCTAAATGAGGGTTCTATATTGATTTTAACATGCAATGAATGAACCAATTTTACTAATCCTTTTGGATTTTTTCTTTTTGAATACGGGCCTAAGTTACCAATTGAAGATTCAAACAAATATGTAAACAATAATCAAACAATTTTAATCTAATGCATGAACTAAAACCCTGAATGCATGAACGAATAAAATATGCAATTTGTTTTTTTTTTTTTTATGCAAAATAAATGTAAGACAATCTAATGAAAACCATATGAATGCATGAAAAATTGAAAATTTAAAGAAAGTGACTTAGACACTTACCTTGGCCTGTAGTCGCTTTTGCAACTCTTTTTTTGTAAGCGTCTAATTCAAAATCATGCAAAAAATCAAAAAACAAAACCTAGGTGAAGACACCAAATCACATAAAAATATGCATGAACCTAGATCTAGATGCAAAATTCCTAAATCTACAACTAGTGGAAAGATTAAACTAAAATGATTTTTAATTTTATTTTTCCATTTCAATCTCAAGTCCACGGCAACGACGCCAAAAACTTGTTGTGCAAATTTTAAATTTATAACTCGCAAGCGCACAAATCAAATTGGAATATAGAGATATACAAGTGTGAGGTGGAAACCACAGGGACTTGATTTAGAATGAACGGGAAAACAAATTAAAAAGCCTAATATTTTAACATTAGCCTAGTTAACACTTTTTATGGAGGATGGTTGAATTAAACATGCAAAAATTAAAATAAAACAACTAAAATAAAGATTGAATAAAGTGAGAAATTACTAAGGCATCGGATTCGACCACCATTAAATCCATAATATTCCAATTGTTTATTTATTAATTCCCAGTTTTAAAGATTTAAACATTTAAGTTCATTAATATGGTGTTCAAAATTCAGATTTTCCTTCGTTTTTATAGATGTAATTTCTAAGCATTCAATGTTAACCTATTTTAATTTAAAAGACAATGGATCAAAGGGATAAATCTAAGCATCCAATGTATTTAAATTAAAATAAAAGAAAAACAAACAATGAATGAAAGGGTTTACTTTTATTCAATTAAAAACCAAGCATTAATTAATTAGATATTAATATTAATAACCAAAAATACATGGCATTGATGGTAAAAATAATTAACATCTATTAATTTGATGAAGCCAAAATCATAAATAATCAAACATACATAATTTGGAATTAAATAAATAAAAGAAGAATTATTTCATTAATGGAGTTTCATCCTCAACCTCAGTACAAGAAATTAGCTGGACATTATGAAAGAATTAAAATAAAAGAGATAAAAAAATAAAACCCAAGCCAAGTCGGAGATCCCGAGCCTTCAACCCTCTTTCCGTCTGTGCTAGTTCTAGTTCCAAGAGGACGGCTGATATTTATTAGATGAGAGAGGAAATAAAATAAGCAAGGAAGGGCCCACTTGAATTCAGCCGATTCTCTCCTTTCTTTTTTTTCATTTAGTCTGTCGGTCTTTCCTTCCTCTTTTTTTATTCCTTCCCAGCTATCCTTCTTTTCTATTTTCTTCTCTGCCGTGCTTCTCTTTCTATTCCTCAACTCTTTCTGTTCGTAAACAACAGCCACCTTCCTCTTTCAGTTTCAGCCGACACCTTCCTTTCTATCTTTCTCTCTCTTTTATTTCTTTTATTTGGTGACCGTTGCTTACTTTCTTATTTTCTTCTTTCCTTTTTCTGGCAATCACAGCACCCTTTCATGCGTGGGTTTCCTCTTCTTATTTTTTCCTTCTATCAGCTGCTTCTCTCTTCTTTTGCTTCCTGCAAAACCCTCACCATGTGGACCCACTTTCAGCATGAATTAACATTGTCTCTAAAAAACACATTAATTAGATAAATTAATTAATATAATATATTAACAAATAAATTTTAGAATATATAATATATTACAATAATAATATAAAATAAAGAAAATTTAAGAACTAACTAATCAAATATTCAAGGGTAAAATTATCATATTTCTATGCTCATTAGAAACTTTTGCGTTTCTTAAATTACAGAATTTAGAAATCCAAAATATAAATTCACAATAAGTGAAAGCACATGTAAAAATAGAAGAGATGAAAAGAGAAGGAAAGAGTGAACCCGAGATTTTTACGAGGTTTAGCTTCCTTGCCTACATCCTCGCCTCAAGTGCACCACTTGAGGATTGAAATGACTATGCTTCGTCTTCAAGGGTGGACAAGAAACCGTTTACTAGGTTGAGTAAACCACTCTTCACATTTGAAGTAGACTTATTTTCACTAAGGTTACACCAACCCTTTACAAATTGATCTCTCAAAGAAGAATAAGAAGAATTACAAGTTTTAGAGAACAAGAGTAACTCTCTAAGTTTTACAAATGATGCTTACTAAGAGTTACCCAAAGTATGAGTAGTAATGGCTCAATGAAGGATTTGCAAGTATTGGGGTTTTTGAGCTAAGATTGTGATTCAAGTGATTTCTCGAGATTTGCAAGTTGGTGAACAGTAATTAATGCTCATTATGACTTGTATTTATAGATATTTTAAATTTATGACCATTGGCTACCAATAGATGCAAGTTTTGCTAGTTGGGAGAAGCATTAAATGAGCCAAAAATCGACCGTTGCTGCCCAACAATCGATGATTTGGTTCAGTTGTCTAAGCAATCAGTTTGGTAACAACCGACGGTTGGCTGTCGGAGACCAGAGGGTGAATACAGTTTATCCAGATAATCGATGGTTTGGAGTTCAACAGCCAACAATTTGCTATCAGAGACCAAAAGTCCTTTACAGTGATTCAGACACACAGTCGACAGTTTGTCATCAGAAAAGAAAGATTCAATATAGTTATTTGGACAATTGACAGTTTGGAGTTTCAATAGTGGATGGTTTGCTATTAGAGACTTACTGTATTGACTGGGAAGTGGGCAGTCGACTGTTTGAAGCCTATCAGTCGACGGTTTGATCTTTGAAACATAAATTCTTCAATTTTTGAGCCTCAATCAGTCCTTAGGTATATTCAATGGGTCATTTGGACTTTAGCCAACATAATAGGGACCTATCCAAGATATATTCTATGAGGCTATGAGGTCCTAGAGTCCATTCAAATTTCAGTTGAGCCATGATGTTCAAGACAACGAGTAACTTTACAAATTAAAGACCTAACACTCATGACTTAACTCTATGGACACAAACATGATCTTCGATGATGTTCAATCTTCAGAGTCCAAGAGCCATTCGATCTTCAAAGTTAGACATTAATGTCATTAGTGGTAGAATTTTGATCTTCAATTTCAAGGGGCTTGATATCCAATACATGTTTCCCTTGAAATTTGGAGTTTTCCTTTGTTACCTGTCTCATAGTATAACTCCATTTGAAATATTAAATATAAGTCAATGGTGTTTTATCATCAAAATTACCCATATACCCTTGCTTTGAAACCTTGGGGCTAACAAATTTAGCTCAAGCCTGGCTTGACTTGCAGTATGTGCTCAAACTTATTCATTATCATAGAGATTCGTGGCGAAGTGTAAGGTCGTAACAGCAAGAAAATCTCGCCCATTTCCAAAACCCCAACTTATGATAGAATTTAGATTCCACTCTTCGGATCCAAATCAAGGAGTTCTATAATGGAAACCCTAAACCCCATTCACTTCCACTCAAGAAAGAGAGAGGTGGTTCTACTTTCACTAAGATAATTTATTCACACGAATTCAGCAATGAAGGTGTTCAAAGAATTCAACGCGGAATTGTAATTTTGCATGAAATGGTTAGAATGCAATTAATCAATCCACAAATTAAAAGCAAATTAACAACCACATGCATGCATGGACACTAATTCAAATTGAAAATGAATGAACCTTCTAAAGAATTAGAATTTGGATTCTACAATCCAATATCAATTAAGTTTGGATGGATGCACAATTGAACAATGAAATTCAATTGCAAATAACAAACCAATCACTTAAGATTAAAACTTACTCACCACGAAAGAAAATTAAAATTCAAAAGAAACCAAACAAGACTCACCACAAGAAGTGACTCCAAAGCTCCAAGCTTCAACTTCAATTTTTGAACTCTAGGTTGTGATTTACATTGGACGCCCATGGTCCAATTTATAGACTTTCAAAGACCCAAGTCCTGGGAAAAAATTAACAAAAAAAATAAAAATTGCCAAGCCTACAAGGGTTGCACGCCCAAGCATTCTAAATGGGCTTATTTGCTACTTTGGTGTTCCACCAATGGGAAAATTTGATGTGGAATTATTATATCATTAAAGAAAACAAATAAAAATAAAAATGACATCATAAATTTGACATGGATGAATCCTGGCCCTTCATACAAATTGTTGCTTGATTTTGGTGCACCAAAAATTCCTCCAAGGATCCACACGCCATTAGCAAAGGAATAATTATATTTCCATTGTTTCTAAATCCATGTTTGTGGTCCCAAATCCTCCCATGCGCCCACACCTTACCAATATTGAGTGATTCCATTCTACGTGGTGTTTGACATGGCTTCCACCTTGCCAATGATGTGGAATTCGTGTCCAAGGCTTTTGTGCAGCAAATGGTCTTCAAAATATGGGCTTTTTAAGGCCTAAAACACCATATCGCAGGCCTAGACCCATAACTCATTCATATGGACTTGGAATTGGATGAAACTAGGCCCATTAGAAAACTTGTGACGCCCTTTCTTTCTTCCATCGATTCTTGAGTAGAATGGGAGTGCAGTTTCTTCCACTTGATCAAATTGGGCTGCATGGTCTTCTAATGGATCTTCAATAGATGTGATGGCCACGTCTGTTCGGGCAGGTCTTTGGTCAGGTTGCTATGAAATGCATATTTTCGTGGAATACTTTTGCTTCAAGTGCCAAAGAAATACATGGAGTAATTTCAAACAGAAGTTGCCAATTGATCAAGAAAGTAGAAGAAACCTGTTAATTTCATCATGAAGAGCTCTGTCCATGTTGTATTAATTTCAGTTTCTTATTTTATTTTCCTCTTTCTACATTTTTCTGCATTCCAAGAATCTGTACATTTACTTTTAAAGTGTTAATTCTTGACACAGATGTTGTGAGTGTCGCTAAATATATACTTGTCGTAGAGAAGGAAACAGGTAAAAGACTCATTTTAATTCGTTTAATTTCAATTTACTTTTATGGGTGCGTCGTTTTTATCGTGGACACTGGATTTGTTTTGCAGTCTTCCAGCGGTTAGCAAATGACAAATTTTGTGAAGCTAATAACTTTATTGTCATCACGGTATTCACATTGTTCAGTGACAGTTACTAATATTCAACAGCATTGTCAATGATGGTTGTGCATAAATTCATTGCAGGGAAGAGGCTACCCAGATGTTTCCACTAGAAGGTATGGGTATCGTTTGTGTTAATTTTTGCCAAGCTTGCTCCTCGTTGGATGCATGTCATACAACATTTAACCCTGTGAACGTGTGTGCTTTCCCAAAAATAAAAAAGAAAGTAGAAAAAAAATAAAAACGAAAGAAAAAGTTGCCCAATATATATTTGGATGTGATTTATCAGCTAAACGCCAAGATTGTCAACATTAATGAGGTATGAAGTCATTGCATAAATCCATAATTGGTGAGGGTAATTTTACCAGCCTGAGTTTGAGAAGGATACACCATGGTGGTCATACCTGATGAGAGGCTTATATCCTATAATAAGTATACATTTTTCACTCCCATTATGCAGGGAAATTGTTTGACAGAGGTGTGGACCTCGATTCTGTTTTATTTTTTTTTCCTCATCTTCTTTTCATCATGGAAACCAACATTTGTCTAATCTGTTATATGGTCTTCAGTTAACATATTCATTTCTTACCAGGTTTTTGCGGCTTCTTATCAAAAAGCTAGACCTGCCTGCATATTGTTTAGTAGACTGTGATCCATATGGCTTCGACATCCTAACAACTTACCGGTTTGGATCAATGGTAACTGAGTTCTATTCTTGTTTATCAATGTACCTATACCATGTCAATCTCTATGTTATTACTAGTAAGCCCTTTAGGAAGGCAGACACTGGGCATCAAATTCTTTAAGTCAGTGACATCTGTATGAGCTGTACAAATAGCTAATTTTGGCAGTAAATTAATCCCTGACCCTCAGCAGCATTTATTACAATAATTGGAATCAACCATTGGGTGAATTGTTAACAAAAATAAAAGCCAAATGTATCGAAAACCCCCAAACAACCTTTTCTTAGCCCTATTCCAAGTGTTTTGGGGTTTGGATTCAAGTAGGACTTGATCTTTTTTTCATTAAGACCCTATTGTTTTTCACTTTTTTGTGGAATTCGAGGAGTCTATCATCTGACCACCATAAAAAGTAGGTGTCAAGGAGTAGACCTCGGTGGTTGAACCTTTCAAAAAACTAGGAGTGTACTGTTAGGGTGGTATGCCCTATCGTATTGTGTTTCGGATAGCCCAAGGTTGGGTGAGTCTAAGAGTGGATGTAGATTTTGGTGAAACGAATCAATATAAATCATTGTGCTCTGTGGTTTGGTTTGTTATTTATGAGCCGGCCCAACCCTCGATCACGAAGGAGTTCCACCACTCCCTAACTTTCTCTAGAAACTCTTTATGTCCCAAACAAGCATTATTGAACCGAAACGATCGCGGTCCCCAATCCTCAACCTCCATACTGAGAAGCATTGGCCTATGATCAGAAACTGATTTTCTTAGCTTCACTTGAACAACAATTCTGAACAGTTCTTCCCAATCTAGCGAACCCAAAAATCTCTCTAATATGCTCATAGAGGGGCCGCTTTGCCCATTCGACCATGTAAACCTACCACTAGACATTGGGTTGTAACACCCCAGATTTTCAAGTTATAAATATTTACGGAAATTACCCATTTAATTTATAAATTTTAGATATGGATCTTAGATGGGTAAAATGTTGGGTCTTTGCCCAATTAAGACCCAACGGTTTTTGGTAAATGATTTCAAATAAATTAAATGAGGTTGAATTTAAGTGGTAATGAAACATAATTATATATAAAGGATATGGATTATGAATATGCGCATAAGGAGATTACTAAATAAAATAGGTGGCTTGGCCGAATTTTAGATATCCATATCCATATCCATGTGATATGCTATAATATCTGAGAAGATATCTAAGATTAAATAAAGAAGATGTTTAAATCCAAATAAAGAAGATAGGATGCATGGCCGTGTGGGAGATATGCAATATATATGTTGTGCGCATGGAGTGGAAGCCAAAGAAGGATATATGTATGGAAGATAGTAGTGATGGAAAGATTTTAGAAGTTGCTTAGGCGCATAAGATCATTAAAAAGGGGGGTCTTTCCCTTGATAAGAGCTATATTTAGGACTCTCTAAAGTGGGAAGCCCAAGGTCGGCAACTTCCAATTAAGACTCAAGCAAGGGGTACACGGCAATGGCTAAGTTTAAAGGGATAATGGCACTTTCTATTTAGGAATGAGATATGTGCATAGGACCAATTAAAAGAGGCAACAAGGAGGGGCGCATGACACCTTCTAAGTATGGGATTAAGTGGAGGATTTTATAAAAGAAAGAACCACAACAAGTGCACACAGCAATTGTATCTTAGTACCTTCTAAGATAGGACTGATTGGAGTTTTAAAAGAAAGGCAACACAAGGAAAGAGTGCACACGGCAATGGTAATTTTGGCAAGGGAGACACGGCATTAAGAAGGGCTAAACTTAAGGGTCTTGCTATCTTAATAAGATAGGACCGAGTGGAATAAAAGGAGAGAAGGAGAGGCACATGACATTCACATACAAAGGAAGAGAAGGCAACCAGCCGAGTGAAAGATCAAGGAGGCTAAGGAAAGAAGAAGATTGGAAGAGCAAGATCAACCGACGGAAAACCGGAGGAGTCGCGGAACCGGTAAGTGATTATAATTTTTGTTTAAAGGAAAAGAATCATAGGGTTCGGCCATGGTGTATGGCTGAACCCCATGAAAGAAGATTGAGGGATGAATGATGAGGTTTTAATGGAAAGACATGGTTTAAATTATGTGTTTTTAAGGGATGCAAAACCATGGAAAGACATGGATTAAATTATGGGTTTTTGGGTTGAAAACCATGGACTAATTATGCATGTTTTAAAAGGGATTTAAAATGGTTTAAGAAGAGGTTGATAAACCATAGGGTTCGGCCATGGTGAAGGGCCGAACCCCATGAAGGGTTGTTGGTTATTTTATGGGAGAAAACCATGGAATAATTATAGGATTTTAAAGGGTTTAAATGGAGAAGCATTGGTTAATGAATGCATATGGGTTTAAATGGTTTAATAAAAAGGGATGAACCATAGGATTCGGCCATGTTGTATGGCCGAACCATAGGGTTCGGCCATGAGTCGTGTTGATAATAATTATGGGATTTTGAAGGATGAATTCCATGGAAAGGATAATGATTTATTTTAAATGGAGTAGTATTGGTAACTAAATTAGAATCTTTCTAATTATGGAAGGTGGAAATTAAATTGGGAAGTTTCCAAATATGGAGGAACATTGCTCATTTTTATGGAAGATGGTTACTATTTTTAGTAAGTTTCTAATTAAGGATATGGGTCGGCCATTGCATGGCCGAACCATAATTTCTTTATGGCTAAGATGCTAGACCAAGGATTAATGATTTTTGAAAGAGGGTTCATAATTTGGAAAGGGTGTTATGTTTAATTGTTGGATCAAAAGAATAGAAAAGAAGGGGTGAGGTTCGGCCATGGTGTATGGCCGAACCCCACCAAATATAGTTATGGACTTGGGGTTTCTTAGACATTGAATCATGTGGACTGATTTATTAATTTTAAAGGGTTGCAAAACATAAAAACCAAGGGATGAACGGTGAGAATAATGAAATTATAGCCTTAAATGGCAATTTTGTAAATATCGCCTAAAATGAAAGATCATGGGTTCGGCCATGATGTATGGCCGAACCCCATGAGATGGTTTGTGGATCAAACATGAACTTAGGCAAATTTTAATGATTGAAAGGATTGGATTATGGAATGATAGCCGTGGATGGTATTTTGGTAATTAAGTGAAAATAAGGGACCATGGGTTTGGCCATGGTGTATGCCCAAATCCCACGTAGATTGTTTTGTGGACATAGGGACTATGTTTGGCATATTAAAAATGAAATATTAATTAAAGATTAGACCAATGGCAAATTGGTAAGTAAGTGTGAAAATGGTAGGTCATGGGTTCGGCCATACACTATGGCCGAACCCCATGAGAATTGTGTTTATGGACTTAAAACATTATTGTAAATCAAGTGGGACTTGGTTTTAATTGATTGTTGTATTATAAGGTAACAGGGTCTCACAAGGTGTTTACGATCGTGAACGGTTAACGGACGAAAGACGCAAGGACACGTTAGCTGTCTTTGGTAGGATTCCACCTCTTTGAATCCATGGGTTTATATGCATTGTTTTATCTTATTTTTGATGAATATATGTTGCCAAGGATATGTTTCAAATTGTGATTTTAAATGTTATGTTTATATGATAAAATAGCATGTGGTTTAAATGTGAGTTTTAAATGCTATAATTTGTATTTCTACATAGCATGTTGGCATTTGCATCTCATGAATGGCATGGGAGGGATGAAAGGTAACCGGAGGGTCCATACTCCGTCGGGGCGTCCGGAGAACCTATGTGGGGTACCTTGATGTGATTTCCATCAAGAGGATATTATGTATGAAACGTAACTGGAGATCCACACTCCGTCGGGGCGTCCGTAGTAAAATCGTCGGGGATACCTTGATGAGGAGCATTCCATCAAGAGGATACTATGTATGAAATGTAACCGGAGGGTCCACACTCCGTCGGGGAGTCCGAAAGACCTATGTGGTGAGTACTTTTATATACATGTGATGGGTGGGACTCATTGCATATGATAGCATGGCATGGCATTGAATTGACATGATTATGACTTTTATTATCATGCAAGGTTTCTGGTTTTTATCGAAATAATTGGATCTCTAATATCATACACTATTTTGGATACGATGCTTTGTAAGTATGGAATGATTTATTATAAGTGGTTTTGACATATATATATATATTATATCTGGAATTTTGGTACTAACCCATGTGTTAACCCTAATTGGAATACCTACTGGGCGCGTTGTTCTAACGCCCTACTTCTACCCTAGTGGATGATACAGGAAACGAGGGGAACGATGAACGCGAAACGGGCCAGGCATAGGAGCTTGGAGTATTATAACTTATATTTTGTTTAAGATACTCATGGGCTTGTATTTTGAGTATTTAGAATTCGGATTGTAATAACTTAGATGAATTTGCTATGGTTGGATATTTTATTGGATAATTGCGTTATGATAATGATGATTAAGGACTTGACGTACTTTGCTATCTCAATGGAATAGAACTGTGTTATATTATGTTTCCGCATGTATGATTTTTATTCCACATGTTTGTATTGCTATGTGTGAACCGTTTTCTTGGACTAAGTCCATGCACACATAGGGTTGGCCAGTTAAGGGTCGGACTTTAGAAGTTTGGACTTAGCTCGCGTCGTGACGTCCCGTTCTCTATCACTCTACTCTGTTATAAAAAATAAAAAATAGACTCTGATTTTTCGGAAAGAAGCGAGTGAAAAAGGGTGGGGCGTTACATGGGTAGTCAATCAACTAACAAGAGTTAGCACAATCCGAGAAGCCTTCTGAGAAATTTGTTTGACCTGACCATCCTCTCCTTTTCGATTGGAATCGAATAGCATTAAATCTCCTATACGCCATGGTCCTGACCAAATGTTCCTCAAATGCTGAATCTCCTTCCAGAAGAGCTTTCTTTTGTGCAAGGAATGTGGTCCATATACATTAGATATCAACACCTCCACCTCCTCTTCTACTAACTTGCCTTTTAATTGATAGAGTTCTATCACCCATGATAGTCTCCATTGCCTCAAAGACATCTGTCTTCCACAAAATCAACAGTCCTCCAGAATTACCCATGGAAGGTTTAGCACTCCACGCAGCTGTCCGAACACCCCATATCTCCTTATCTACAATTACCTCCCTTTTTGTTTCATGTATGAAGATAATATCCGCCCGATATTTCTGGAACAATCTACGTATAGCTCTCCTTTTCTTCTGGAAATATAAAGTTTAAGGCAATTTGATTTGTCGAGTAGCCCTTTCATTTTGGATGACTTATTAGAATGCCTCGATTCCAGAGATAGACGATCTCTTTCATCAATCCTCTTGAGTGGATCTTGATTCTAAGTCAAGAAACTTAATTCCCATTTTGCTGCCTACATACAGAATTTTCCTGGTATCCTCATTGTTGCACCCCAATTTTGAATCCTGTACAGTTACTCCTACTCTGTATACCTATCCATTTTTGCTTGGTCCAGGCTCTATTTGACAGGAAGGAAACATGCCGTTTTGTTGACATTTTACCAATTCATTATCAGATAAAACTAGGATTTCATCCTAAGCTTCTGACTCGAAAAGGAAAGAAGGAATGCTTTCCTTGTCTCTGAAGTGGATATCTAGTTCTTCTTTAGAATCACCCATCTATCCCAAGTCAGGCATGAATTGCGATCTGCAGAGGGCCCTGTTCAGTCGTGTAGACCGCAAGTCCCTATAGTCCTTCCAATCACCTTAGTCGTTCGCTTCCTCCCTGACTGACGATGCCTCATATTTCTTCTCTCTTTTTTTCTACCCTTTTTGTCTTTTTTTTTACCTCTCTGTTTCCACGTCGGGGGATTAGAGGCATCCGCTCCAGAGGTATAGCTAGCAACATCGTGATTGGCCCTACTTCCTCCTCCCTTGACAGAACCACATGAGTCTTTTTGTTCTTTTTTCTTCTTTACTTCTTTTTGTTTTTTGCTTTCTGTTCTTGCGTCAGGGGATTAGGTGCTTTAGCCAGCTTTAATGGTTGAAGGCCTTTAGATAACTGGAGATGTGGCTCGAGAATCCAGTAGTTCATGAGTCTCCATTTGGTTCGAGTCAATCAGGATGCTTGATGAGTGGACCGGGCATGGGTTGAAATGGAACTTCTGATTTATTGAGGGGCTTGAAATGGTCTGAAGCAAGCCAAGGCCCAACTTGCCCAACTGGGCTAAGCCTGGATTTTCACTGTTTCTATGGACTTGAGCCAGGCCCAGACTTCGCAGTGGGCCAGAGCCCCAGACTCGGTTTGGTTCCTTCTAGATTGCTACAGCTCTCGATCCTTCAAAAGATCCACTCCCTACAGACCCCTCTGCAGCGCCTCTTTCTTCATTTACACTCCTAGCTTCCACCTCTTCTTCCTCAATGATTCCTCCTTCGCCATTGGTTTGTTGGACTGCCCCAGAGCCACGCCTGCTTACATCTCTCTCCATGTTTTCATTCACGCCACCTCCCCTATTTGTTTCTAGGATTGAACGAAGGGTACCAACTCTATCGTCACTAGCCTGTTGCAAGGAGACCCTCTCATTACGGGTCCTCCCCACATTGGCTGAAGGTACTTTCACTTCTTGAACCTTGTGCCGTGTTTTGCCTCGGTTGTTGGGTACCCAGACTTTCGTCGGACCCACATACGGTCGCTTGGAAGGAGGGCGATCGTTGCCGGAGCCCATGGTGCCGTTGAAGCGTTTCTTCCCATCATCCACCCCAAGTTTCTCGTCTGATGAACCCTCTGCCTTGCCTTCTATGAAATACATCTCCCCGATTTGGACTTTGTGTGACCCATTGACACCCTTACGATTACCTCCTCTGGGATTGTCTTGGTATTCTCCACCTCCAGTAGAATTCTCAGGGAGGAAAGATACTTTATTTTTTAAGATCGTCTTCATCAACCTCTCGAACCTTGCCAATCTTGTTGCCAAACGTTGAGATGAAGAGATGATCTCAAGCAACCAGAGGAAATCCAAAGTAGTGGATCCATGTCCACCGGACAAATGGTGGTGTAGATGAGTGTCAGATTTCAAATGAGGTGAAGAAATGCTTCCATTGTAGGTTATCCAGCCACTCCTGAGCTTCCTCCTTCGTCCAGGTGGAGATGAGAAAGGAAACACCCCCTAACCAATGAACCGCTGAGTTATTGACCATGTTTTCCACAGAAGAGGCAAACCTCCTGAGGCTGATATGCGGATCTGTTTTTGCAATCACTGATCTGAACAACCACTCATAAGCTTCTTCCAAAGTCAATTTGCTCAACATAATATCGATGGTAGGGGTTGCCCAATGGGACGTCACATTAGCCACTGTTGGAGCTGAAACAACCCCTGCCCAAGTGCGATTCATGGCAGAGGATGTCTTGAAGCTCTCCACTATTGTTTCTTGAGAAGGAAAGACTCCCAACTTCTGTAGCTGCCCCTTTCCCAGTGCTCCATCTTGCTTGTCATCCCTCCCGTTCTTAGTTAGAATTTTTTGACCTCCAACCAGCATCGGACCCTGAATTTCCTTCACAGCTGCTTCTTCTCCCACAATCCTCACGAATGCAAATTTCTGGTCCTTTTGAGGTCTTTTTTCCGGGATGAAAAAAATCTGTATCCAACCCCATTTATTGGAAAACTCCAGCAACCAGTTTTTTGAGATTAACTCCGGAGGATTTTCAACAAAGATGGTGATCACTTTCTGCTGCTGCTGTAGTCTCTGTCTCTTGCTAACGACATCCTGCCATCCTTGCTCCTTGGACCGGTGATTCTTGCCCCATGCCCATCGGATCCCATTGCCCGGGTGAGTTCCTTCCCCTGCACACTCCACTGCATCGTCAACTCTTTAAAGTCACTTCGCTTTTAGGAGGTTAGCCTATATAAAATTAATTGTATTCTAGCCATATCTATTGTCGTGACCAATAGCCAAAAGACTGCCCACAATAACCTGCACTTGATGAAGTTATTCTATTGCACGAGAGTACCCTTTCTTTACAGTTCATAATCACATTGCCAACAAATATCCCATCCATCGAGTCAATAATTGAATGGATAATTGAACTGCAAATTTGTTCTTTGGAAGTAGTATGCAATTTGGGTTTAGGAACTATGCTAATCAATAATCAAACCTCTTCTGTTATAATTTATTAAAATTTCAATGTCCAAATACCATAGTTTGTCTTGCACTTCAATAGCATTGACGTCTCATATTTTTCTGTTTGCTTTTTCCCGTAAGACAATGGGCTTTGATGCAAAATCTCTGTGTGTACCTGGGATGCGGTGGCTTGGAGTTTTTCCTTCAGATTCTGATAAATACCACCTTCCTGATCGTTGTCTGCTTCCATTCTCACCCGAAGGTGAAGCTTTTGCGATTATTATTAGTTTTATCCTGGTGGTTTTCTAACTTGATTCCGTCATGCTTTGCATATCAGATAAAAAGAAAGCTTATACAATGTTGCAGAGATGTTACATGTACCGAGAAGCACCAAAATGGAGGTTAGAAATCCATGATTCTTATTCATACTGGGCAGCATTTGTTTTAACATGGCAATCCTGTTAACGAGTGACTGTCCTTTTAATAGGTCAGAACTAGAGATAATGCTGCAAAGAGGAGTGAAATTTGAAATTGAAGCATTTTCTGCGTCTTCATTTTCCTTCTTGTCAGAAGAGTACATCCCATCTAAAATTCAAAGTGGAGCCTTCATCTGAAAAGCTTCCTAATTCCATGTTCTTGTTACATACTTTCATACATTTGATTGCATGTCAGCAATGACTCTCTCTCTCTCTCTCTCTCACACACATGCAAGCGATTTAACACCCTAATGACTCTCTCTCTCTCACCCATGCAAGTGATTGAACACCCTAACATTCCATTATTGTAAGCAGTGCCCATGATTTAACATTATGGGATGTAGAATTGATAAACCCAACTATAGGTGGGGATCACGAAAAAGTGTTTCAGAGGATTTCATCATGTTCTTACGAACAGAGTTTTATATGGATCTGGATAATAAGAAAAAAATGGATTTCGTCAGGACACTCAAATCTTGAATGATTTGGACTGTCACATATATTGTTGCCTTAGTGCCATGTGATGTTGCTTATGTTGACTTGCTCTTTTATAATTTAAGATACTATAAACCTGATGATGAACCAGGCTCCTGTAATTTTTCTCCATTGAAGACAAAAAATGTGTCCGCAATCAGTTTAACATTCAAGTGGTCGCTAAACCTATCACACTCTGACCTGGTTTTTTTTTTTTATAATCATATTCAAGTATAGTCTATGGGCCATTTTCACAAGCTCATCTAAGGTTCAAATAGAAAATATCACACTTGCCTTTCTTTTGTGGACTCAAACACGTATCATAACTTCCCCATACAAAACACATAATTAAACATAACATATCATATCATCATAACAGAGTAGCTTACGAAAACATAACAGTTAATATATGTTTAGGTCTTTTATTATCATAGGAAGCATAATTATTAATATTACATCATTTGCATGAAAATAAATATAATAAACATATTTTTCATCCGTGGGATATATGATGGATTTCATGAGTTCCATCTCTTAAGATAGCAATGGGGCTTCTTCAGTTCCCTTTTCAAATCTTGCAATGTAAGGGACGTGAGCTAACAACTTAGTGAACAGTATTTAATAATAATTAATATCACTATATAAATCATAGGACTTATATGAAATTGTTATGACTACCAGCATCATATAGTAATATCCAATGTTGTCAAACTCGACTTGGATCATGAATCGATCTAGGGGTGTGACTTGTTAATCGTAAATTGGAAATTGTAGACTCGTAAGAGTTCTAACATTTTTGACTTTTTGTGCTATAATTATTATTTATAATACAATTATATATAAAATTGACATAAAATAAGAATATTATAAAATTGTTAACATTCAAATCATCATAATTCATAAAATTGTATTATCCAAAATTACAAAACATCTGAACTCTAAAGAATATGAACTCTAAAGAATATCATTCTCATCAATGTCATCTAAAACATCTAAGTAAGATGAAGGTTCAGTGTCTCCTCCATCTGCTACATCCCCATTGCTAATTTCTTCAACACTTTCTTCCTCTCCTTCAACACCTTCGTCTCCTTCAACGCTCTTTCGCTTTCTCGAATAAACCCCTGTTAATTACAAAATTCAAATATTTTATATACTGTGCATTATAAATTTTAAATATAATATAATAATCTTCTAGATTTTAAAATGCTTACTCGTTCCTTTTTTATGATTAGTCTCTTCCTCATTAAACATCTCGTCCACATTCAACCAAGAATTGTCTTGTGGAAGAGCTGGATCTTCCTTTTCCGTGATCCATTCATCATCAGATTCTACATCCGATAAGCAAATAGGATCATAGTCTTGCTTTGAACTCCTTAATATCTGTCTCACTTGTAGTTGTAAATTGTATTTTACATATATAAGGGCATTCATCCTCTTTGCCTCTAGCCTATTTCTCCTCTTCGTATGAATCTATAAAAGAAATCATAAAACATTTATAACTTCACTTCTTATATGTTAAGAAATTGCATGAATATATTTAAAGTTAAAAATAAAACATACTTGTTCAAATACACTCCAATTCCGCTCACACCCTGTTGCGCTGCAAGTTAAAATCAAAATCTTTATTGCAACACGTTGCAATTCTTTAGTATCCTCTCTATAATCTTCCCACCAAATGGCTATAAAACATAAGATAATAAATTAAAAAAATTAAATTGAAAGTTTAGATATTAAATAAGTAAATATTAAATAACTAAATATTAAATACCTGGCTGTTTTCTTTTCCTTGTTAATTTGGCCATGTTATCCCCAAAGAATCCTCTTTCAGTTCTTAATGCAAGCAATTGCTCATCGATTTTAATCCTGTCATCTATGTCTATAGCCAACTTATCAAGACATGTATACAACCCTCTTTTAATTTCAGCATCAGGACAAAATGATTCTTCGTAGTGAAAAGAAGGATTCAGATAATATGCAGCCGCATGCAATGGATGGTGGAGTTGATCATTCCAACGAGCATCTATCAACTTCCAATATGGCATGTATTTCTTTTCATCTTTGTTCAATCTTTTTTCAATTTTCTCCTTGGCTTGATCCATGCCCTCATATATGTATCCCATTGTCGGCTTGTCCTCTCCATCAACTAACCGAAACAATTTTACAATTGGCATTCCAACCTTCGTACAAAATTGAACACGTTTCCAAAACTTACTATCAAAAATTAGATCATTCACTTTTTTCCCCTCTTCAGTCTTGGACAAAGGCATTCTATCCCATTCGTCTGAAGTAAGCATTTTTCGTAGACCAATTCTGCATTTCAGTATGCTTTTCAATGTTAGGTAGCATGTTGCAAATTTCGTTATTACCTGCCTAACTAACTTACGATTGTTCGTGAATTTTCTCATTAAGTTTAGCAAAATACCATGGTTATAAATGAATTTGGCAATTGCATTTACATCAGCAATAGTAGATGACTCCAATTTCCTTTTCCCTATATCTTCCAGCATGAGATCAAGGCAATGTGCTGCACTTGGAGTCCAAAATAAACTTTTCCTTCTCGCCATCAAGATTTTTCCAGCCTTTACATATGGTGCTGCATTATCAGTAGCAATTTGCACCACATTCTCCACACTTACCTCTTCTACGACCGAATCTATAAGGTCGGCTAAGTTCTCTCCATTTTTGCAGATCGAAGATGTGTCAACACTTTTCAGAAAAACACTCCCCATTGGACTATTTATAAGAAAATTAGTAATAGACCGATTCTTTCCATCAGTCCAACCATCTGTCATTATTGTGCATCCTTTTTTGGTCCATTCTTTCTTATGTTTTTCTAACATTTTCTCCACATCTTCAACTTCACTTTTGAGTAAAGTATTTCTCATCTTCTCATCTCATGATATGATGGAGTTTTCAACCCAATTCCATATCTTGCAATTAATTCACACATGGGTTGGAAAAATGGACTCTTCACCAAATTGAAGGGGAGTGCATTTGCATAGAAAAAACGAGCAATACCTTTGCAAACTGTGATTCTGTTTTCGTTTTTCCAAACTCTGTTAAGAGTTGCTTGTTTTTTATCATCATCCACATTAATAAATTTTTCCATCGGTCCCTTCCCTTTTGGGTCTTGATCATCAAAATAATAATCAGGTCTCCCAGCCTGCATTTGTGCATCCTTTTTTCTTCTTTTTGTGTCCAAATTGTTCTCCATCAATTCAAGCCTTTTTTGAGTCACCGACTCGGGACCTTTAGGATATGCTGCTACGTCTTTTTTTGTTTTTCCTAGATGATGTTTCATTCGATAAATACCACCACTCATTTTTTTTTTTTACAATAATTGCATTGTACATGCACATGATCGCCCGGTTCCAATCTAGTGCAAAACTGCCATGCTTCATCTTGTCCATCGTTTCCAGTACCTCGAACCATTTTAACAATCTTTATAAATTCCTATGAAACATCCATTTATCATCCAAAAAAAAAAGACAAAAAAAATTAATCATTTGGTACTGTATTGAATTGCTGTCTTACATTGTACTGTAACTATATTAAATTATTAATCATTCGAATATAATTATTGAAATATTATTGAATTACAGTACCTTATAATTATTGAAATATTTTTGAATGATATTACCGATTAATATAAGGTACTGTAATTCAATAATATAAGGTACTGTATTGAATTGCTACGATGCTACCTTACATTGTAGTGTAATTCAATAATCTAAGGTCCTGAATTGTAAATATTAATCACAATTGTACTGTATTGAGGTAACATTCAATAATAAAACGAATTAAGAAAGAAATTAAAAACTAATGATTTAGTTTAATAAAATATATTTTTATAATATAGTAAAAAATACTATATTCAATAAAATATTTTTATAGTCAATATAATATTATATTCAATTAATAATTAAGCACTATCAGTTCTATTTATTTAAATAAATATATAAATATTTTTCAATTAAAACTTATTTTTATAGTCAATATAATATTATAATCAATTAATAATTAAGCACTATTAGTTCTATTTCTTTGAATAAATATATAAATATTTTTCAATTAAAACTTATTTTTATAGTCAATATAATATTATAATCAATTAATAATTAAGCACTATCAGTTCTATTTATTTAAGTAAATATATAAATATTTTTCAATTAAAACTTATTTTTACAATCAATATAATATTATAATCAATTAATAATTAAGCACTATCAGTTCTATTTATTTAAGTAAATATATAAATATTTTTCAATTAAAACTTATTTTTATAGTCAATATAGTAAAAAAAAATTAATTTATTTTAAATAGATGCTATGGTATTAAACATTTATTAAAACCATTACGGTCCTCACACGACTGTATCTTGTATTCAGTCGTGTGAGGATTGTAAAAAACAAATAAAACAGCCACTTCTGTCCTCGTACGAGGATCCTCCCACCTACCACTAAGTTAATATCTTCGACTGTTTCCTGTTTTCGGATATCTGAGCTCGAAAACAACAAAACCAGCAAAAGGAAGAGGAAAGGGGAGAAGCAGGAAGCCGAGAAGAAGAAAGCCGAGGAGAAGACGAAAGCGAAATCAGAAAGGAGAAAGCAAAACCAGAGAGGAAGCCGAGAAGAGGAATGCGAAAACCAGGGAGGAAACCGAGAAAAGGAAAAGAAGAAAAGAGAGAAGCATACCTCGAACCTGAAGTCTTGAACTGTTGAAGGCTTGAAGGACTTCCAGAGAGAGCAGACACCACGGCTTGAAGGAGAAACGATGGAATAAAAGGGCTTTTTTGTTTGCTTGAAAGAAACACTAAGAGGGCCAGGTATTTATCTATCGTTTTTAGACTTTAATAGGCAATCAAATACTTTCAATCTTCCATACCATGCACGTCTTTTCCTATTCCCCTAATTTCCCTCTTTTTCCCCCCCCCTCTTTTTGCTAATTTTCCCTTTTCTTCCTTTCTCTTCGACATCGCACGATGGTGCGATTGAAGAGTTTGGAATCGCACGATCTGCGATTTCTGAAAAAATTGGCCGATTATTGCCACTTTTCGAGTTCAGTGAGTTGACTCGATTGATCATCCGAGTCGAGTCGACTCCTTCGAGTTGCGAGGCAACTCGGACGATTTTAACAACACTGGTAATATCTCATCTTTATCATTTCCAATATATGTTCTTTTCCTTTCCACATAAGTCTGCCTTTATAAATTTTCAAAGCGCACAATCTCAATACATTAAGTCTCAACACGGTCAAAATGTTGTACACAACAAGAGCTCTTTAATATAATCCAACATGGTCAATTACTCCACACATTAATCTTTCATGCACACAACATTATGGAAGGCAATTTTTCTCTTGTGCACAACATTATGGATTAAATCAACTTTTAATCCATGCATACCACAAAGAAAATACTATTATAGCCATTTATCAACTCCAAGGATAAATCACAACCCGTTGTCATTCTTTTATTCCATTCATCTATTGTTCCATATGCCCTTTTTGCATAGGGTTTCACATAGGAAAATACCAGACTACACCAGGTTTACAATTCCAGTTCCAATATTGGTGATATTCAAGTTGCCAATTCTGTATAAAGATATGCAATACAAAATATAATATATAAATTTTTTCAATTGATTACTAGCGCCAACGTGCCTTCATCTAATTTATTTAACCTATTAACCTCTAGACACAGGCATCGGCTCTCTAACACCATTTTAGTTTATGTTCTATCAATTTAGAACTTAAATTACATCATGCTTATCAAGTCTCGCATTCTGGTCTTATTTAGTCTTTTCTATCATTATTATTTCCATGGGTTCCATTGATAGATTTTCAATCAAATGCATAAAAAAGATAATTGAGTCTCTTCATCATAATCTGTCGAATTTATCGAGTAACTGTAAAAATATAAAACGTATAAATATTTATTTATTTGAAATGAAATACACGTGTTTAATTTATAGATTTTAAGTCTGGTGTTTAAATTTTCAAGGAAAAGGTAGGAAAATGTTCATGAGTCTTGATTACGCATAATTAATCCAAATTAAGTGATTAATATTGTAAATCTGAAAACATGAAACGTTCGGTCAAAACACAAATTAAAGATACAATATTTTTCTATAAATTTTAGATTTTCATATTTATCTTTAAATTTGGGTTTTACAAAGGGGGTCCTTTAAGGAGTTAAAATAGGTGAAAATTTGAAAATCAACGGGATGAATAAAAGAGTTCTTTAAACTTGAAATTTGAAATTATAGTGTGTGTAAGTCTGATAAACCAAATATCTCAGATGAATGGTTTTACAAAGTGAAATAGTTTTAAGATCATTTTTCAAAATAAATAAATAAAGTTATGATATTTACAATTTTGACCTTCAATGAGTTGGATCATTGAGCTATTGAGCTCGGATTTGGTCAAATTTGGATTTTTCAAAAAGCTCACTTAGTAATTTTCACGATTAATGGAACATAATTCACTTTTAACGGTCCGAAATCACATAATTAAGTTTGAAAGTTCCCGAGTGCTAGAATACGATTGTCTAGAGGGGGTGAATAGGACAATCTCCAATTTTTGTGGCCTTTGCAAATTTCTTGATTAACCAAAAATTAGTGATGTGGAATATAATATTAATAAAAAAACCAAGTGTTGTGTGAACAAGATATTGTGCCAACAATAAGAACAATCACACAAGCAACCAAATCATCACATGAACACCCTATGTATAGTGGTTTGGTTTAAGCAAACCTACATCCACTAATGGACTCACTCAATCTTGGGTTATCCCAAATACACTATGCGGGGAATTACACCCTCACTAATAGAGTATGAATTTCACCTACACAATCATGTATGGTTTTGAAATGTTTGACCTACCCCGGTCTACTTTCTTATCTCTCTATTTTTTATAATGGTTCAAGCATCCTTGCTTTAATCCACTTCACAAAATGATGTGAAATAAAATCACACTAAGAAGCACTTGCCTTTGTAGTTCAAGTTCGATGTAGATGTGCTTCTTGAATAGCTATCCCAATGTGATTTGTTGATGACGAAGATGTGCCTTTTGTATGAGCAATCACAACTTTGGGAGAAAGTCTCTAGGATTATGAATATGCAAGTTAAATCTTAGATCTAACTTTCTTCTCTCTCTTAATCACAATCAAATAGATGATTGGATTTCAAAATAATTTACCACATGAGAATGGTTTTAAGAGAATGAGAATGAGAGAGTGTAAAGATCTCAGGTGTTTTCCTTTGATTTTTCAATTTGACAAGCTCTAACCAATCACAAGAAAATTTGGAGCTTAAAGAAGCAAACCAGAAAATTCGAACTTTAAGAATGCATGATGGGTCGTTGTTGGAGGATCAATCGTGGGGATTTGAATTTGTTCTTCACCAATAAGACCGCTGCGCATTAAATGCACTCCAACAGATAGATAACGGTAACTCACTATGGGTCGTACCTCTCGATGCATCTCGAGCCTAGTGCCAATGGATCGTGCTCTAACGATAGTATCGACCTAAGAGAAATTGAGATTTACAGAGTGAATCCAACCAGAACTCTGAGAAATCCAGCCGACATGTCGTCACCACGATAGATCGTGTCCTGTCCCTCACGATAGTATCGGCCTGAGAGTGAATATGTTTGACCGTGTTTTTCCAACCAGAACCTTTGTCATTCCAGATGATGGATCGTTAGACCACGAAGGATAGTCCCTGTCCTAGGCGATAGATCGCCGGACATGATGAATCGTCCTAACAGTTTATCAGTTTTCCATGTTTAAGACCACTTGGTTCTGTTGGATGTCAAATCTCACTTAGGCTTAATTAGATTATCCAGATGTGATATGTAAGCGTAGGCATGGTCATCCTAGAGGTGCAGGTCCTCCCTAGAGTCATCTATGTCTAATTTACCTTTGGATTGCCATACACTTGGTGATGCTTGAATCTTCATTTGATTTTCCAATGCTTTGAGACTTGATTCAATTTTCACCAACACTTGAGTCTTGATTCATTGTCTTCATTCTTCCAAAATAATGCTTCTCTTGAGTCACAGAATTGACAAATAGGTGACTTGGAAAGCTGGGGCACTAACAAAGTCTACTTTAGGGTCGGGGTATTACATCTAACCCTCTTTAAAGAAATTTCATCTTGAAATTTAAAAGAAAACCTCGTAGACTAGGGTACAACTTCTGCATCATTAATTTTGGCTCCCACGTGGTGTTCTGTACTCCATGATGTTGCCACACCACTTGAACCAAGGTATGACCTTTCTCTGAAGTACTTGAGTTCGAGAACCCTACATTTCTACAGGTATTTCTTCAAAAGTTAGGTCTTCCGAGAAGTCAATATTTTCCCAATTCAACACATGCGATGGGTCTGTTTCATTTTTTTTAGCACAGATACATGAAACGTATTATGTACCCGTGCCAAACTTGAAGGAAGTGCTAACTGATAAACTACTTCTCCGACTCTCTTTAAGATTTAAAAGGGTCTATCATATCGTGGTGATAGTTTCCCTTTACGAACAACTCTTCGCACACCATGGCGCGGAGCAACACGCAATAACACATGGTCACCGACTGCAAATTCCAATGGCCTACGCCTTTTGTTAGCATAGCTCTTTTGTCGGCTTTGTGTAGTTTTGAGGCGTTGTCTTATCATTTCAACCTGTTCAAACGTCTCACGTACCATGTTTGGTCCCAATAATTTTTTATCCCCTACTTTAGCCGAACATAAGGGTGATCTATAAGGTCTACCATATAGAGCTTCGTATGGTGTCATTTGTATATTTGATTGATAGCTATTGTTGTATACAAATTTAATTAGCACTAGGTGATTTTCGCAGCTTCCTTGCATGTCCATGACACAGGCTCGCAATATATCTTCCAATATTTGGATGGTTCTTTCTGATTGACCATCTGTCTAAGGATGAAAGACAGTATTAAAACATAGCCTTGTACCTATCACTTTCTGCAATCCTTGTCAAAATCTGGATACGAATCGTGTTTTTCTATTTGACACAATAGATACTGGTAAACGGTGCAATCTGACTATCTGTTTAATATACAATTTACTTAATGTAGTCAAGGAGCCTTTTACCTTGATGGCTAAAAAGTGGACTGATTTTGTTAGCATATCCACAACCACCCATATTGAGTTACGCCCTTGGGTGGATTTTGGAAATCCTGTCACGAAGTCCATGGTGATATACTCTCATTTCCACTTAGCCACAGGGAGAGGTTGTAATGTACCGCTAAGTTTTTTGTGTTCAACTTTGACTTGTTCGCAAGTCAGACACTTGAACACCTTGCACTTCATTTATTTCCACCAAAATTGTCGACACAAATCATAGTACATTTTTCTTCTACTAGGATGCACTTTAAATTTAGAGTGATGAAAGTGGCAAAGCACTTTTTCCCTCTACTTCTATGATTTGGGTACAAATAGCATGTCTTTGAAGGTCAAACCTCCGTCAGTTCTGACTTTCCATCCTTCTATTTCAACTCCGTTGAATAGTTGAACCTGCAAATCCTTTGCTTCTTTGTCACTTGTCTTTCCAACACTATTCCAACTATATCGACCTGTAGAACAAACTTCTGGATTCGTGCTAACCCATTATCTTCGATCAATTCCAAATTGTAGTCAGACATAATTTCCAACATTTTCCATTATAGTGATGCCATACATGCCATGTTGTTATGAGATTTCCTACTCAAAGCATCTACCATTACATTAACTTTTCCAATGTGATAAGAGAGTTCAAAGTCGTAATCTCTTAAATATTTCATCCATCTTCTTTGCTTCATGTTCAGATCCTTTTGTGTGAACAATTATTTGAGGGTATGGTGATCAGAGAATACATTGAACCATTCACCATAAAGATAATGTCGCCAAAGTCTTAGTGCAAAAATTATGGCTGCTAGTTCCAGATCATGAGTTGGGTAATTCCGATCATGTCCTTTTAGCTGTATGGAACCATATGCAACAACTTTTCCTTCTTGCATTAAAACATAACCCAATCCAAACTTTGATGTGTCTCAATACTGTATCCACGTCTTTGCTCACGCACTATCAATACAGGAGAGGTGGTCAATTTCTCCTTCAAATCTTGGAATGCTTTCTCACAAGTTTCATTCCATTCATATTTGACTTCCTTTCGAGCCAAACGAGTCATTGGAATAACAATTTAGGAGAAATTTGGAATAAATTTTTGGTATATCCTACCAATCCCAAAAAACTTCATATATTTGAGAGATTCTTGGGTCTTTCCCAATTTATCATAATCTCTACCTTTGCTGGATCCGCAGAGATTCCATCTGCCGACATCACATATCCAAGAAATTGGACTTGAGTTAACCAGAACCCACACTTACTGAGTTTGACATTACTGAGTTTGACATACAACTAATGATCTTTTCGTGTCTGCAGAACGATACGCATGTAATGCTCGTGTTCTTCTTCTGATGTTGAATATATGAGAATATCATCAATGAAGACTACCGCAAAGTTTCTTACGTATGACCAAAAAATCCGGTTCATTAGATCCATGAAATTGGCTAGCGCATTTGTCAAACCAAATGGCATAACCATGAATTCATAGATACCTATTGCATCTAGAAAGCGGTCTAGGAATTATCCTCATCCCTAACCCTTAGTTGATGGTATCGCAACTTCAAGTTGATTTTAGAAAAAAACATTTTGATCCCCTAAATAAATCAAAAAAATCATCAATCCTAGGAAATGGATATTTATTGTTTATAGTTACCCGATTCAACTATCAGTAATCTATGCACATTCTCAATGATCTATAATTTTTTTTCACAAAGAGAGCTAGCACACCCGAAGGTGAGTTACTTGGCGTTTAAAACCAAGACTGAGAAGTTCATCCACTTGCGAAGCTAGTTTCCTTTGTTCTGTTGGTGTCATCCTATAGGGTGCTATGGAAATAGATGTTATAGGATTTAAATCAATAAGAAATTCTCTCTCTCGGCGTGGAGGTAGTCCACTAAGCTTATCAGGGAACACATCTATATATACTCACAGACTACCCAAGGTACATCTAACTCTACACCTCCTACATCATCTCATCACAAGCTAGCCACCACACTACCCAGATACACCTTCAGGCCAGAAACTTTAATTCTCAAATTATCATAAGGTATTAATCTCTCCACAAACCGTACCTTGGTTGGAGAAGTACCATAGATCTTTCTCTGGGAACAATCTATCAGGATATGGTATGTAGTTAACCAATCAATGCCAAAGATAATGTCAAAATCTGTCATTTCTAACACCAATAAATCGAAGGACATATCTTTATTACAAATTCTCAAAATGCATGACTTGCATTTTTTATTCATAGACACTTTCCTCCATAACGGTGAGACTACTACCACTAGAGGTTTATTTGCAACTACTGGCTGTAGTTCTAACTTGTCACAACAAGACTTAGAAATGAAAGAATGAGAGGCACCTATATCAAACAGTACTTGAGTCATATAACTAAAGAGAGGTAAAATACCTTCTATTATAGCATTCTCCGTCGGCTCTTCTATCTGAGTCACAATCATGTAGACTCTCCCTTGACTTGTCTAAGGAGGATATTCTTGTAACACCCCGCCCTTTTTTTTAAAATAGAAAAGTGAAAGAGAGCGGGACGCCACGACGCGAGCTAAGTCCGAGCTTCTAAAGCCCGACCCTTAACTGGGCAATCATACGTGTGCGTGGACTAAGTCCACGAATACGGTTCACACAAATAAGTTATACAAGCGGATTAAAACATAAGTGTGGAATTATAATAGAATCCTAATTCTATTCCATTTTAGATAGCAAAGTAGTCCATGTCTTAACCATCATTCTATTAACTTAAATATCCAAAGTAAACCATTCAAAATATAGCAAAATATCTAAGTTATTACATGCCCGAATTCTAGCCACTCAAATTACATAGTCCATGAGTAACTTAAAAAAAATGAAATTAAACACGTCCAAGCTCCTATGCTTGGCTCCGATCACGTTCATCATTCCCTTCATTTCTTGTTTCATCCACTAGGGTAGAACTAGGGCGTTAGACAACGCGCCCAGTAAGTATTCCAAATAGGGTTAACAAATGGTTAGTACAAAATCATATAAATAACATAATAACAAAACCATGTAAAAACTATGCCATGCGATGGTATCTTATGCAATGAGTCCCACCCATCACACACACTTGTAACCTCTTGATGGAATTCTCTTCATAAAGGTAGCCCCACAGTTGCCTTACGGACGCCTTTATCTCACTCTTATTTTTTTTAAAAAAAAATAGACTCTGATTTTCGGAAAGCATAGTGAGAAAGGGCGGGGCGTTACAGTTAACAAGTTTTTGAACAATTTTATCCTTGTATCTAAAACTAATGCCCTCAAGAGAGAAATTGCAAATTTTAATCAGAAAGAGAGTGAACAATTCTGGGAGTCGTGGGAAAGATTCAAAGATACATTGAGTAAATGCCCCCACCACGTTTTTGAAACGTGGAGACATGAAATTCTTTTATGATGGTTTAACCACATCGAACCGAACGAATGATCGAGTCTATGAAGGGTGGGGAATTTTTAAGACTGACTGAGAACAATGGATGAACCTTCTTAGAAACGTTAGCGGAAAGTTCTCACTGATGGGACTTCCCCAAAAAAGAGAAGAGGTTTGTATGAAGTTAGTAGTGACTTTGATGTTAAGCTTGCAATCGCGAACCTAACGAAAAAAAATGGATTCATTAGCGATGAGTTAGGTGATGAAGCCATCATTAGGACTAAATCTTAGTTTTGCGCAATGTCTTGTAACTTAGGATACATCGTCCAAAAATGTTCTTCCCTAAGACCAATGGCTGAGTGCTCAACCGAGCAGGCTAATGCACTCAACAATTTTGGAAGACAACAAGGAACACCATTCTCTACCACATGCAATCCTAATTGGCGGAATCATCCCAATTTTTCATGGTGACAGAATCTACCTTCAGTAAGTCAAGGACCCCCTCAGCATCAAAGTCGGTCATTTCATCCACCCCATAATCAGCCATTCCATCAATCTCAAAATCAGCCATATCATATCAGTTTAATCCTTCTCAACAACGTAAGCCCTCTCTCCAGGATACATTGCATCAATTCATGTAGTCCACCTAAAAGGTTATGCACAAACTTGAAACACAACTTGGGCAGTTAGCCACCGCGATAGGCAATAAGGAGATAGGAAAATTTCCTAGTTAGCCTATCCCAAACCCTAAGGGTCAGTATGAGCTTTCTTCCCCTGATCAGGAGAATGCTAAAGCAATTACTACCGTAAGGTTGGGGAGACAAGTAGACAATAAGGTAGAAATGCCTAACACAATGAACGATCAGTCCTCGGATCATCTAGAACACAAGGAATCTCAAAAACAACCCTCTCCTGTCCAGTCTAATTTGGAACCATCTCTAAGTAAGGAATTCGACCTAGGGCTCTGTACCCTCAGAGGCTGGTCACAACTAAGAATGGTGTCCCGTATAGCAACATCCTAGAGGTGTTCAAACAATTTAAGATAAATATTCCTCTAATGTATGCTATCAATCAACTGTCTTCTTACGCTAAGTTCTTAAAAAACCTTGTAATACCCTATGTTTGTGTAAGCATTGATGGGAGAGAAAAAGTAGCCAGGTTGGGCTCTACTTGTCCCACATTGCTTATGAGGAGAGTTGTTCTGTGGATATAAGTTGGAATCCGTACTCTTTCTAGGACAAGGCCTTTTGGGAGCAACAGTGGGTTGGCTAACCAAAACAAAGCCATGCGGGCCTGTGTGTGTGGGCCCAAAGAGGACAATATTGTGCTAGCGAGACGGGTCGTTACAAATGGTATCAGAGCAGATTCAACTCTCTGCCTGTGAGTGTGGGCGTGTTTGTGGACAGAGCAGGGGACGACTCTGATCTTAACAGGTTGGATTGTAATACCCCGTGTTTGTGTAAGCATTGATGAGAGAGAAAAAGTAGCCAGGTAGGGCACTACTTGTCCCACATTGCATATGAGGAGAGTTGTTCTGTGGGATATAAGTTAGAATCTCTCCTCTTTCTAGGACAAGGCCTTTTTGGAGCAATAGTGGGTTGGCTCGCCAAAGCATAGTCGTGCGGGCCTGTGTGTGTTGGTCCAAAGCGGACAATATTGTGCTAGTGAGATGGGTCATTACAGACCTCTGTACGGTTAAATGAAAAACTAGTGTACCTAAGAAAGCCTTCTTAACTAAAGCTGCTCGCTTGTTAATCCAGCAGCTCCCAGTTAAACAGAAGGACCCTGGGTGCCCAACTATTGCTTGCACCATTGGTGAATATGAAATTGTTAGGGCCTTGTTAGATCTTGGAGCTAGTGTCAGCCTACTGCCATACTTTATTTATGCGCAGTTGGGTCTAAGAGAATTAAAACCCACCCTTATCACACTTCAGTTAGCTGATTGATCTGTGAAAATTCCAAGATGTGTGATAGATGACGTTCTTGTCAAGGTCAACAAATTCTATTTTCCAGTAGATTTTGTAGTGCTGGATACCCAGCTTGTGCAGAATGAAAATGGGAACATTCCAATAATTCTTGGACGACCATTTTTGGCAACGCTATCATCAATTACCAAGATGGTATGCTTAGATTGTCATTCGGAAATCTGACAACGGAACTCAATATTTTTAACCTGTGTAAACAACCTCCATGTGCAGATGACATGTACTAGGTTAACTTATTCAAAGTTATGTTGAAGAATCTTTTCTTCACTTTATTTGTGACGATCCATTCGAGAAATTACTTTCCACCTTTGGTACAGATTTCAATGAAAATGGTGAGCATGAGGTGAATGCTCTACTTAACAAAGTTCCATATATTAAAGTTAGAGCAAACTCCGAACCTCTCCTTGTCAATCAGTCTATATCAATCCCCTCTGTCAAGAAGCCACCAAAATTGGAACTTAACCACAGCCTGAACTTTGAAATATTCTTATCTGGGATCATCCAACACATTACTAGTTATTATAGTGTCTGATTTAACTTCATAGCAAGAGTCTAAACTCCTCGCTATTTTAAGAGAACACTGAGAAGCTATAAGATGGTTCATTGCCGATCTCAAAGGAATTAGCCCCTTTGTGGTCATGCACAAAATTTACTTGGAAGAAAACTCCAAGACATCTAGAGAACCACAGATGCGACTAAATCTGGCAATGCATGAAGTAGTAAGAGCCAAAATATTAAAACTTCTCGAAGCAGGTATCATCTATCCGATCTCTGATAGTGCGTGGGTAAGCCAGATACAAGTTCTACCTAAGAAATCTGGTGTGATTATAGTCAAGAATGAGGATAATGAACTAGTTCCAACACGTCTTCAAACGGGTTGGATAGTTTGTATTAACTACTGTAAGCTGAAGGCTATCACTCGAAAGGATTACTTTCCTCTCCCCTTCATTGATCAAATGCTTGAGCATTTAGCCGGTCATGCGTTCTACTATTTTCTTGATGGTTATTACGGCTATAACCAAATCTATGTCATTCTTGAGGTTCAGGAGAAGACCACATTCACGTGTCCATTCGGTATGTTTTCCTATCGTCGTATGCCTTTTGGACTGTACAATGCACCTGCCACCTTTTAGCGGTGCATGATCAGTATTTTCTCCAACATGGTCGAACGTTTCTTGGAAATTTTCATGGACGACTTCTTTTTTTTCGTGTCAACATTTGACCAATGCCTGCACCATCTAACTCTTGTCTTAGTCAGATGTGAAGAAAAGAACCTAGTGTTAAATTGGGAAAAATGCCATTTCATGATAAAATAGGGAATAGTCTTGGGGCACATTATGTCTAAAAAGGGAATCAAAGTTGATAAAGCTAAGGTCAACTGGATCTCTAATCTTCCAAGACCACAAACTGTTAAAGAGATCTGGTCTTTCCTAGGTCATGCTAGATTTTATAAAAGATTGATTAAAGGTTTTAGCGAAATATCCAGACCTTTCTGTGGACTCATGACCAAGGACATTGTATTCAATTTTGATGAGAAGTTCATCACGGGCTTTGAAAATTGAAAACTGCCTTGACTTTCATTCCAGTCATACAACCACCTGACTAGTTTGTACCCTTCGAAATCATGTTCGATGCCTCAGACTATGCTGTTGGAGCAGTTTTAGGTCAAAGAGTGAATAAATTTCCCCATGTTATCTACTATGCCAGTAAAACCTTGAAAGATGTGCAACTCCATTATTCCACTACAGAAAAGGAACTGTTGGTTGTATTCTCCCCCCTAGACAAATTTCGTGTTACCTTGTAGGTTCGAAAATTGTTCTCTATTCTGTTCAAGCAGCACTTAAGTATCCTCTTTCTAAGAAAGATGCTAAGTCACGTTTAATCATATGGATACTTATGCTACAAGAATTTGATGTCGAAATTAGGAACAAGAAAGGTTCCAAAAATATAGTAGTAGATCACCTGTCTAGACTGGTAACTGAATTCACTGACGACACTCCTCCTATTATTAAGTCCTTCCCTAATGAGCAACTCATGTCAATTTCTCAAGTACCATGGTTTCTAGATATTGTGAATTATTTTGTCACTAGTCAAATGCTTCTGCATTGGACTAGGCAAGATCTGTCCAAATTTCTGACAGAAGTCTGAAAATTCATTTGGGACAACCCATATTTGTAACGCCCCGCCCTCTCCGATAATTTCAGAGTCTAATTTTTTTTTTTAAAATAAACATCGGAAGAGAGCAGGCGGCGTCACGACGCGAGTTAAGTTCAGACTACCCAAGTCTGAACCTTAACTGGCCACCCATGTGTAAATGGAATAGACCATGATAATGAATCACACATGGAACTAACATCAACATGCGGAATAATCTAGATTAATTGCGGAATAGAAGGACGAGATAGCAAGTAACAGTCCTAAACATTACTTATCATAGATCAAGCATCCAAATGTTATCAACCTACTCAAACCATAGCAAGTAGTGAATTATTACATGTCCCACAAAAGTATTCAAAAGACAGTAATATAAAGCAGTTGAGTCCTTCATTCAAGCACTTAGGCTTGGCTCCCCTCCCGGTCAACGACCTTTCCTTTCCCTTTGCTTGTACCTGCAATCTCCTCTGAGGATAGAATTAGGGCGTTAGATCAACGCGCCCAGTAGGTTCCCGATCAGGGCTACCACATGTTAGCATATAAAACATGCATATACATATCATAATATATGATCATCAAAACAGGTAAAACAATGCTATGATGTATGCACATGCAATGAGCCTCCCCCATCATGTACATCCATAGCCATCACTTGTCGTGCCATGCACCGACAAGATAAATCACAATACAACTTCCATCTCTTCATCACTGACTGATTCATATCACGTATTAGTCCTCCTGGCGGGACTCTCTTCGCCCAAGGAGACCATTGTGACTATGATCATCATGTTACTCTTCCTGGCGGAACTCTCATCGCCTAAGGAGACCATTGTGACTATGATCATCATGTTACTCTTCCTGGCGGAAATCTCATCGCCTAAGGAGGACGTAACCCATAATTGTAACACTGTAGAACCTCATTCATCATCCCATGACCATGCATGAGATGCCAATGCCTGTATGCCATTTGTTAATGCATAATATATCATTTGAAACACATATATTAAAACAAGAGTATCATAAGAAAACTGGGTAAAAACCGTGGTTGCAAGTAGGTAGGAAACCTACTGAAGAATCACTTCAGTAACTGATCTTTCTTTCGCGTCACCCGGTCACGACTCGCGCGTCGTTCGACTTCCGGTACCTTATCCATATCAATCAGCAAGTCATAACTTATTCAATCACATCTACGACCCATCCACATCATGTGGGGTTCGACCATGCCCTTGGCCGAACATCATCAACTTAGAGATTGTCATTTTATGGGATTCGGCCCTATACTTGGCCGAATCTTGTATTCCCACTCTTCCATCATCAAATGGTTCTCCATTACAATACTTTAAACCCTTTTTAAAATCATGGGAATAATATCAAACACAAACTATGAACTTAGTCCATTTATTCCAAAAATAGCCCATGGGGTTCGGCCATGCACATGGCCGAACCCAATGGTTCTCTTGATCCGATTGATCCATCAATTACCCATGATTTGAATCAGTAATCTTAACCCTAATATTGACATGGTTCAGCCCTACATTGGCCAACCAATAACAACAAGTTAAACTTCACCAAATTACATCAAACACCATATTTTATATGGTTTTAAACTCATCAAAATCATCAAATACTAACATGGGGTTCGGCCATCCAAGGTGGCCGAACCTCATGTCTATGTTTTTGTTCTTTCAAACATGATTTTAGGTGTCATTTTAAAACATAATATCAGTATAACATTGCTGCCTTATTACCTCTCAAGACCATCCAACTAAAGTCCATCAACTTGTCCAAATGACCATCATACTTCTGGGATTCGGCCATCCAAGATGGCCGATCCTGATGGTCCAATTCATCAATTTTAAACCATTGATTTAGACCCATGGTACCTTCAGTCCTTATGTCATTCAGATCCATATTTTTAACTCTCTTTAAAACATGCATTGAATCTCAATAAAACTCAAAAACAGTCCACCAAAAACTCCATGGTTTCCATGTTTCAAAACATGAAAACCAACCTAACTTTTACATGGGGTTCGGCCCTCCATGGTGGCCGAACCCAATGGTCATCTTTACCATTTTAAAGCCTCTCTTAATCAAGGTTAAAACCTTGGTGAATTCAGCCATAACCATGGCCCAATACACCCCTATTCATTCCATGTTATTAAACCAAAATAACACATAAAAAACTTACCAAATTTTCCAAGTTTTCTTCTTGTCTTTGCTCCTTGATTTCTCCCTTTTTTTTTCTTCTTTCTTTCCTTAATTCCTTGCTGGTTTAGGCTTGATTAACTGATGCCAAACCTCTGCTGTTCAGCCAAGAAAAACGAATTGGAGAGAGGGAGAGAGATGGGAATTCTTGGATTCCTTGGTGTGAAAAACGGCCATGTATGGTTAGGTTTTCTTTTATAGTTTCAGCCCCCCCAACTCCCATTCATCCTCCCTCATTAATGTTGTTAAAAACGATGGGGCAAAGGGTGTTAACCAAGACACCTCTTGGTGCCAAACATTGCACCCCTTGGTGCCAAACATTGTATCACATGGGAAATGAACCAATGCAACCCTTCATGAAGAGGTGCCCAACCTTGGTGTCTTTTGGCTTTGCCAAAGCACCCTTTCATACCAACGGTTGAGATTAATTCAGATTAATTGTTGTGTGAGAATACAACTCATTTCCATCTCCTCTTGACTCACCTAACTCGGAATATTTTTATTCTAAACCAACTCATCCAACTCATCACTTTTAATGCACTAAGTTTGAGTCAACTCATTTCTTAAATCCAATTCATTTCAAATCAACCCAACTCAAGTTGAATTAACTCACACTTGAGTTCAGTTGAGGGCCCACACGGTCATCCGTGGTCAAACTGGTCAACCCGACCCATTGGGTCCCCCCTTTAGCTCCTTGACCCATTTTTTGACTCTATGACCCAATTATGGTATTTTGGTCATTTGTAAGTGGTTTTCTCATATGGATCATGCCTACCCATTTCTTCTCTACTTGATTTCCAATCAAATAGGCTTAACCCTATTTAATTTAAGCTTACACAATGGTCAAATCATCCATTTTGACCCATTGGGTCCAATTGAGCCCTTTGACCCATTTAGTCATTTCCAACCCAATTGATGTACATAACCCATCCAAATCAACTTGATATACATATAATGTGCTCATACGACCTTGATTTGAGCAATAGGCCCCAACATTTCTTATTTTGACATCACAAAATAATTAATTTAATAATTCAGGGGCATTTTCGTAATTTTTCATTTTATTGAAAAATTGGGGTGTTACAATATAACCCTCTTTTGAAATTTTCATCCCGAAAATCGATCGAAGTAGGGTTCTCAAGTAATTACATAAATAGTTCGGGGTGAGCTGTTCTCATCTCCGACTCAAGTTCCCATGTGGCCTCTTCATCACCATGACGATCCCATACCACTTTCACGAACTGAATCGCTCTGTTTCGCAACACCCTTTGTTCGGTCTCCACTATCCTGACCGGCTTTTCGAATTACGTCACGTCACTTTGTACTTCAATATCTTGAACATTTAAAACATGGGACGGATCCGGATTGTATTTCCTTAGCATCGACACGTGAAACACATCGTGTAAAGATGCTAATTGTGATGGGAGTGCTAACTGATAAGCAACATCCCCCATCCTTCTTATGATCGAAAACGGTCCCACAAATCTTGGTGACAATTTTCCTTTCTTGCCAAACCTCATATGTCCCTTTCGTGGTGAGACTTTTAGAAACACCATGTCTCCCACTTCAAATTCCAGAAATCGTCTCCTTTTATCAGCATAACTTTTCTGCCGACTCTGTGCAGTCAGTAAGTGTTGACGTATCAACTTAATTTGTGCAGTAGTTTCTGCGACTAGTTCCGGTCTGATCAATGCAGGCTAACCTGCATCTGTCCAACATACCGGTGACCTACACGGTCTACCATATAAAGCCTCGTATGGAGCCATTTGAAGGCTTGCCTGATAGCTGTTATTATACGAGAACTCCACTAGTGGTAAGTGGTCCTCCCATCCACCCTTGAAATCTAACATACATGCTCTCAGCATGTCTTCCAAGGTCTGGATTGTCCTTTCAGATTGTCCATCAGTTCGTGGATGGAATGCGGTGCTCGTCAGTAGATCTGTCCCCATGGCTGACTGCATGCTTTGCCATACTCTACCGGTAAAACGACCATCTCTGTCCGATACTATCGTTCGAGGAATGCCATGTAGTCGAATGATCTCTTTAATATAACGTCGACCCAACGTTTCAGATGAATCTGTCATCTTGATAGGAATGAAATGTGCGGACTTGGTCAGTCGGTCGACTACGACCCATATGGCGTCATTGCCCTTTGAAGACCTCGGCAACCCCGATACAAAGTCCATGGAAATGTGTTCCCATTTCCATTCTGGCACTGCTAAGGGTTTGAGTAACCCTGGTGGCTTTTGGTGTTCAGTCTTAACTTGCTGACAAGTTAAACAATGTGCCACGAACTCTGCCACATCCCTTTTTAGTCCATGCCACCAATAATGCCTTTTCAGATCGTGATACATTTTGGTGCTACCCGGATGAATAGAGAGCTTGGATTGATGTGCCTCAATCAGTAGCTCTTTCCGACAACTCTTTGGCACATATGTTCTTCCCCGAAATAAAAGACCTTGCCCAGGTCTTAATTCCCATTCCGGTATGTCCACACCAGTGGACATCTTGTCCCATATGTCCTTCACTTCCGGATCTGCTCTTTGTTCTTGTTCAATCCTGATGACTATATTGGACCGTATGATTAAATTGTGCAAAACTCCACGGTTTGTAATGTATAGATTGAACTCTCGAATGGTATTCAACATCTCCCACTCGTTCTGATCAGACATGCCACGGATGCATGTGATATGTGGCTAAGAGCATCAGCCACCTTGTTCGCCTTGCCTGGATGGTATCGAAGCTCGAACTCATAATCCGCCAAATACTCCGTCCATCTACGCTGCCTTAGATTGAGCTCCTTCTGATCAAATAAATATTTCAAACTCTTATGATCAGAATACACTTCAAACTTCTCACCATAAAGGTAATGTCTCCAACTTTTGAGAGCGAAGACCACTGCGGCTAGTTCAAGATCATGCGTAGGATAGAGGCGTTCATGTATTTTTAGTTGTCTTGAACCATAAGCCACCACACGATGATCTTGACTGAGGACACACCCCAGTCCTTCTCCCGAAGCATCGCATTCTATTTCATAACCCTTGCCTTTTTCCGGCAAAATCAAAATAGGAGCAGTTGTAAGTCTGTCTTTTAGCTCTTCAAACCTTTGGTTGCACAGATCTGACCACTCATACTTGACTCCTTTCTGAGTGAGTCGAGTCAATGGAGACGCTATTTTGGAAAAATCCATAATAAATTTCCGATAATAACCCGCCAATCCTAAGAAACTGCGGATCTCGGTTACGTTCTTTGGCGCTTTCCAGTCTTTCACGGCTGTCACCTTAGCCGGATCCACGGCTATTCCTTCCTCGGATATAACATGTCCTAAGAAATTCACTTGAGATAGCCAGAATTCACACTTACTGGCCTTGGCATACATTTTATTCTGCCTCAATGTATTCAAAATTATCCGTAGATGCTCTGCATGTTCCTCCGTACTCTTAGAATAGATCAGGATATCATCAATGAATACGATTACAAACTGGTCCAGATAGGGACAAAAGATTCTGTTCATTAAATCCATGAACACAGCCGGCGCATTTGTGAGTCCAAATGGCATGACTACGAACTCAAACAGTCCATATCGCGTCCGGAAAGCTGTCTTTTCTATATCTTCCTCTCTAACTCGGATTTGATGATAACCAGACATCAAGTCGATCTTTGAAAAATGACTAGAACCCCTCAACTGATCAAATAAATCATCGATCCTGGGTAGAGGGTACTTGTTTCGGACTGTTAGCTGATTCACCTTCCGGTAGTCCACGCACATCCGTAGTGAACAGTCCTTCTTCTTCACAAACAACACTGGTGCTCCCCATGCTAAGGTACTGTTCCGGATGCAACCCAGCCTAAGCAGTTCATCAATCTGCTTCTTTAGCTCCGACATCTCTGCTGGTGCCATCCGATAGTGTGGTAACGACACTGGTACTGTGCCAGGGTATAACTTGATCTCGAAGTTAATCTCCCTCCTAGGCGGTAAACCAGGGAGTTCTTTTGGAAATACATCCGCAAATTCTTGAACAATTGCCGGAAGTTCAGTAACTGGAGCTTTGTTTATGGTGATATTATTCAATACCACATGGTTTAACCCTTCCTGCAATCTAGTTTGTTTATCTGCATGGACTACATATTGCTTGCCCTCGGGTGACTTAAATGTCACTCTTCGACAATAACAGTCGATGTTGGCATGAAACTTCACCAACCAATCCATACCGAATATAATATCATATTCAGACATGTCCAGCACTAGATAATTGAACTCAAATCTGAGTCCAGCTAACTCAGTGTTAACCGCCGTACATATAAGTCCCAATGCCGAATCTCCGACAGGGGATACAATAGTAAGTGCTATGGCTAATCTTTGAACTAATGTACCAGTAGCAGTAATAAACGATGCAGCTATAAAGGAGTGTGATGCTCCAGAATCAAATAGTGCATATGCATATGAGCTACTCACTACCGCCATACCTTGTATCACAGCATGCTCCTTTTCTTCTGGAGAAGTTAGTGTAAATAATCGTCCTGAACCAGCAGGGTCAGACCTTCGACCTCCCCGACCTTGCATTCTGCCTCCCTTGGAGTTTCCTGGTCTAGCTGGCGGACGAAATGATCCTCTGGAGTATGACAGCCTGTTGAGCTTTGGGCAGTCCTTCTTGTAGTGACCTGGTTGATCACAGTGAAAACAGGTGTTCACTCCCTCGAGAAGCTTGTGTAACTGCTACAGATTGAGTGGGCTGGTTGGGGCGAAAGCCCCCACTTGATCCAACAGACGGCAAAGGTCTGCTGAAGTTCGTTCTGAACCTCTTGTTGGGTTGGTACGCACCCCTCCCACTCGGAGCTCGGCGGTTGTCCACTTTTACAAATTCCGCCATTTCTTGTTCCACAATGGTTGCCCTGCTGCTGACCACTTCTGCCAATGTGGCTGCTTTGAACACGGTTACCCTGGCCCTTATGTTTGGCCGTAACCCACGCTCGAACTTGCGAGCCTTTCGATATTCCGTGTCCACAATATAGTATGCATAGATGGACAAGCTGAGGAATTCTTGGTGATACTCAGCCACCGTCATTGAACCTTGTACTAACGTCATAAAGGCCTGAATTTGACGTTCTCTTTCTTCCTCTGGAAAGTAGCGCTCTAGGAATGTCGCTGAGAATTGCTCCCAGGTCATAGCAACTATTTCTCTTCTTGGCACAAGTGCCTGCTGTTTCTCCACCACCTTCCACCATTTGGCAGCGTCATCTACCAGCTGTGACGTAGCCAATAGTATTTTATGAGCGTGACTCTTAATGTTCAAAAGAGTCAGTATATGTGAAATCTTCTCCAACCAATTCTCGGCCCCAATAGGCCCTTCTCTGCCCTTGAAGTAAGGTGGGCGCTGTTGCTGAAAATCTCTGACCATGTTACGGTCATTATTTTCGCTCGTGCTTCCCCCTTACAAACAATAACCCTCTTTTTAATACCCTTTATATTAATTCCTATCCTAGTCTTCCGTAGAAGACTCCGCATCATCAGCGAACTTGAAACGGTTATCAGGACACATCATCGCCGTGTGCCCCAATACTTCACACGTTGTGCAGGGTATTAAACCGGGTCCTCCTATACAAGGACAATTAGTCCTCGCCTCTCCATGCCTGTACAGTCCACAAACCGGACAGACAACTCCTAATGGATGAGGACAATACAAACTGTTGTGATCGTCCTGATTACACAACTCACAGGTATCGTAGGGATCTACCTCTCCCGCCGATTCCAGTATTATAGGAAAGTCTTCCATCGGATCCTCATAAAAGAAAAATCCCAGATCCTCCTCTTCTTCCTCAGGAGGTTCCACTAACCAAGGAATATCTTCCATAAGATACTCGGGTAACGGTGCTAGATTCACCTCCTCCATTGGTGCTAAGTTCAATTCTTCCAATGGTGCTAGATTCCATTCCTCTTCCTGAAGGTTCACATTAACCTCCATGTTGGTGTTGTTAGAGGCAGACACCAAGTCTATGGGATTGCTAGGAGTTCCACTGTAACACTCTGAGTACTCCACATTACTCGACATATCTGTATCATATCAATAAAACACAAGAATATTCAACAACAATTCTAAATAAACCACTCTTGGTTTTCAGGGGAATCTGATCATGCATTATATCATGTACTTTGTTTGGGGAAGATTACCAAATCATCACTCTTTGTGTTCTTTTGTTTCAGGGGAAATCTCTAATTTCCTATTGTTTGTTTCTCAGTGTGGGGATTTCAGGGGAGTTCATCCTATCTTGCTACGTTTGATCTGTCCAATTATGATGACTGTACTTTACTTTGTTATCTTTCATTGTCATTCTCAGATTGATTGTTCAGTCCGAGTCACTCGAAGTAAATTAATCCGGCCCCCAGGCAGCGGACTCCGAATAGTCGGTCAGTTGGTATTCTTATCCGTCAGTGAGACATGAAACCGTCTTAATCTTACTTCGATGATTCAACTTCCCATTTCGCTCTGATACCAACTGTAACGCCCCGCCCTCTCCGATAATTTCAGAGTCTAATTTTTTTTTTTTTTTTAAAATAAACATCGGAAGAGAGCGGGCGGCGTCACGACGCGAGTTAAGTTCAGACTACCCAAGTCTGAACCTTAACTGGCCACCCATGTGTACATGGAATAGACCATGATAATGAATCACACATGGAACTAACATCAACATGCGGAATAATCTAGATTAATTGCGGAATAGAAGGACGAGATAGCAAGTAACAGTCCTAAACATTACTTATCATAGATCAAGCATCCAAATGTTATCAACCTACTCAAACCATAGCAAGTAGTGAATTATTACATGTCCCACAAAAGTATTCAAAAGACAGTAATATAAAGCAGTTGAGTCCTTCATTCAAGCACTTAGGCTTGGCTCCCCTCCCGGTCAACGACCTTTCCTTTCCCTTTGCTTGTACCTGCAATCTCCTCTGAGGATAGAATTAGGGCGTTAGATCAACGCGCCCAGTAGGTTCCCGATCAGGGCTACCACATGTTAGCATATAAAACATGCATATACATATCATAATATATGATCATCAAAACAGGTAAAACAATGCTATGATGTATGCACATGCAATGAGCCTCCCCCATCATGTACATCCATAGCCATCACTTGTCGTGCCATGCACCGACAAGATAAATCACAATACAACTTCCATCTCTTCATCACTGACTGATTCATATCACGTATTAGTCCTCCTGGCGGGACTCTCTTCGCCCAAGGAGACCATTGTGACTATGATCATCATGTTACTCTTCCTGGCGGAACTCTCATCGCCTAAGGAGACCATTGTGACTATGATCATCATGTTACTCTTCCTGGCGGAACTCTCATTGCCTAAGGAGGACGTAACCCATAATTGTAACACTGTAGAACCTCATTCATCATCCCATGACCATGCATGAGATGCCAATGCCTGTATGCCATTTGTTAATGCATAATATATCATTTGAAACACATATATTAAAACAAGAGTATCATAAGAAAACTGGGTAAAAACGTGGTTGCAAGTAGGTAGGAAACCTACTGAAGAATCACTTCAGTAACTGATCTTTCTTTCGCGTCACCCGGTCACGACTCGCGCGTCGTTCGACTTCCGGTACCTTATCCATATATCAATCAGCAAGTCATAACTTATTCAATCACATCTACGACCCATCCACATCATGTGGGGTTCGACCATGCCCTTGGCCGAACATCATCAACTTAGAGATTGTCATTTTATGGGATTCGGCCCTATACTTGGCCGAATCTTGTATTCCCACTCTTCCATCATCAAATGGTTCTCCATTACAATACTTTAAACCCTTTTTAAAATCATGGGAATAATATCAAACACAAACTATGAACTTAGTCCATTTATTCCAAAAACAGCCCATGGGGTTCGGCCATGCACATGGCCAAACCCAATGGTTCTCTTGATCCGATTGATCCATCAATTACCCATGATTTGAATCAGTAATCTTAACCCTAATATTGACATGGTTCAGCCCTACATTGGCCAACCAATAACAACAAGTTAAACTTCACCAAATTACATCAAACACCATATTTTATATGGTTTTAAACTCATCAAAATCATCAAATACTAACATGGGGTTCGGCCATCCAAGGTGGCCGAACCTCATGTCTATGTTTTGTTCTTTCAAACATGATTTTAGGTGTCATTTTAAAACATAATATCAGTATAACATTGCTGCCTTATTACCTCTCAAGACCATCCAACTAAGTCCATCAACTTGTCCAAATGACCATCATACTTCGTGGGATTCGGCCATCCAAGATGGCCGATCCTGATGGTCCAATTCATCAATTTTAAACCATTGATTTAGACCCATGGTACCTTCAGTCCTTATGTCATTCAGATCCATGTTTTTAACTCTCTTTAAAACATGCATTTGAATCTCAATAAAACTCAAAAACAGTCCACCAAAAACTCCATGGTTTCCATGTTTCAAAACATGAAAACCAACCTAACTTTTACATGGGGTTCGGCCCTCCATGGTGGCCGAACCCAATGGTCATCTTTACCATTTTAAAGCCTCTCTTAATCAAGGTTAAAACCTTGGTGAATTCGGCCATAACCATGGCCCAATACACCCCTATTCATTCCATGTTATTAAACCAAAATAACACATAAAAAACTTACCAAATTTTCCAAGTTTTCTTCTTGTCTTTGCTCCTTGATTTCTCCCTTTTTTTTTCTTCTTTCTTTCCTTAATTCCTTGCTGGTTTAGGCTTGATTAACTGATGCCAAACCTCTGCTGTTCAGCCAAGAAAAACGAATTGGAGAGAGGGAGAGAGAGATGGGAATTCTTGGATTCCTTGGTGTGAAAAACGGCCATGTATGGTTAGGTTTTCTTTTATAGTTTCAGCCCCCCCAACTCCCATTCATCCTCCCTCATTAATGTTGTTAAAAATGATGGGGCAAAGGGTGTTAACCAAGACACCTCTTGGTGCCAAACGTTGCACCCCTTGGTGCCAAACGTTGCACCCCTTGGTGCCAAATATTGTATCACATGGGAAATGAACCAATGCAACCCTTCATGAAGAGGTGCCCCCCAACCTTGGTGTCTTTTGGCTTTGCCAAAGTACCCTTTCATACCAACGGCTGAGATTAATTCAGATTAATTGTTGTGTGAGATTACAACTCATTTCCATCTCCTCTTGACTCACCTAACTCGGAATATTTTTATTCTAAACCAACTCATCCAACTCATCACTTTTAATGCACTAAGTTTGAGTCAACTCATTTCTTAAATCCAACTCATTTCAAATCAACCCAACTCAAGTTGAATTAACTCACACTTGAGTTCAATTGAGGGCCCACATGGTCATCCGTGGTCAAACTGGTCAACCCGACCCGTTGGGTCCCCCCTTTAGCTCCTTGACCCGTTTTTGACTCTATGACCCAATTATGGTATTTTGGTCATTTGTAAGTGGTTTTCTCATATGGATCATGCCTACCCATTTCTTCTCTACTTGATTTGCAATCAAATAGGCTTAACCCTATTTAATTTAAGCTTACACAATGGTCAAATCATCCATTTTGACCCATTGGGTCCAATTGGGCCCTTTGACCCATTTAGTCACTTCCAACCCAATTGATGTACATAACACATCCAAATCAACTTAATATACATATAATGTGCTCATACGACCTTAATTTGAGCAATAGGCCCCAACATTTCTTATTTTGACATCACAAAATAATTAATTTAATAATTCAGGGGCATTTTCTTAATTTTCCATTTTATTGAAAAATTGGGGTGTTACAATATTTGCTCAATCACTGTGCGAACCAAGTCATTTGCCGTTGTTTTCTAGAAAAAAGAGCAACACAGTGTCTTAAGTTTTTGCCATGATCAGGCCTGTGGAGGGCATTTCAGTGCTAGAAAGACCACTGCAAAGATTTTGCAGTGTGGATTTTATTGGGCCTCCATGTTTTGAGATATCCATACCTATTGTGTCACATGCGAAAGATGCCAAAAATTAGGTAGTTGACTCATAGAAATATGATGCCATTAAACCCAATTTTACCACTTGAACCTTTTGATGTTTGGGGCATTGATTTCATGGGACCATTTCCTAATTCTTTCGGTCATCTTTATATTCTATTAGGAGTCGACTACGTCAGCAAGTGGATCGAAACGAGAGCATGCAAAACCAACGAAATCACAAGGTTGTCATCCGCTTTATCAAAGAATACATTTTATCTAGATTTGGAATTCCACATATCACCATAAGTGACGGGGGTAAACACTTTTGTAACCACCCATTCAATAATCTGTTGAAATCATATGGGGTGCTGCATAAAGCTGCTATTCCCTATTACCTGCAAACCATTGGCCAAGTAGAAATTTTGAATAGAGAGATTAAACATATTCTTGAGAAAACAGTCAATCCCAGAAGGAATGACTGGTCTTCCAGACTCTGATGCTCTATGGGCATATCGAACTTTTTTTAAAACACCCATAGAGATGTCACCCTACAGATTGCTTTATGGGAAGGCCTATCATTTGCCAGTAGAGATAGAATACAAAGAATTTTGGGCAATCAAACATTGTAATCTTGCTTTAGACTCTACTGGACAGCACAGGAAGCTCCAGCTTACTGTGCTAGAAGAATTGAAAAATAAGGCATATGACACTGCAAAGAGATACAAGGATCGCATGAAAACCTTTCATGACAAGCACATCTTGAGAAAATTATTCACTGTTGGTCAGAAGGTACTATTGTATAACTCTAGGTTGCATCTTTTTCCTGCAAAGCTAAGATCCAAGTGGACAGGCCCGTACATTGTTCATTTCATAGTCCCACATGGAGCAATCCAGATCAGAAATCGTAAGAATGGCAAAGATTAAAACCGTTCTTAAATTTTCAGAAGCCTGAGAGAGAAATTGAGATTCTATTTGAAGATCCCATTCATCATAATTGATTTGAAAATCCATTCACCCACCCACCGTTCACCCATCTACCTACTTTTGGCCATTCATCCAGCCCCACTAACCCATCTATTTATGTCTAAGTTGGTCTGAGTCTTTAGTGTTGAGTTTAGTCAGTTAGCCTAGGAGTTAGTCCATCATGCATACTCTGACATATGTCTGAACCCCAATTGTTCATTTGACGAAATTTTCTTCTCATTTACACCTGGCCAGTGTAGTTGAGGGAACATTAAGGAAAATGTTCAATTTAAGTTTAAGGGTACGGAATGAGTCTTTAAAAAAAAAAATTCAACAACAATCATCCCTTTTGTCTTTGTGACCAGCAAACGTTAAAGAATTGGATAAGGGTCATGCACGTGGACGATAAAGTCCTCGTTTTTGCATTGTGTATGTTTAGAATATAAATTCCCCCAGATTTGTGTAAGGAAATCATTTCCTTAACTATGAGGGTGAGGAAGCTGGAAATCTAAGAGGAGCAACCCAGACCTCTTTGTGGCTGAAGCAGTCTAGCTGCAAAAAGGAAAGCTAAGAGGCTAAGAATTTGTCACAAATGTGGACAAAGCAATTGCAATGCAATAACATCTGAATATGTAGTCCGATGTGTGATAGCAGCAAAACATAGACCTATAAGTACGAATAAGAATGTTTATTTGGATTTAGTCAAGGGTAGAGTAAGTCCAGAGAAACTGAGACGCCTTGAACTCCAAAAAACTGTTGATTTTCACTTAGGGGCCTATAAACTTCTTGACAATCTGACATTAAATGAGTCATAATTTTTTTTAGATAAAGATAGACAGAATCATTTTAAGAGAAGAGTAAGTGAGGACTAAGACATCTTGAGCCTGAAACACTGTCAATTTTGGTCTAAAAGAGATTACCTGCGTCTTGACGATCTGACGTAAAAAGAGCCACATTTTTAGCACTAAGACATAAATAAAATTCTTTATATCATACTTTTTCGGAAAGATTATTATAAGATTTATACCTGGAAATTTCTTTAGACATCCATATTAACTTTAGTACAAAAAAGAAAAATATTCATGAGTCGAGTGATCACCGGAAGAATACTAGTGGAGACTTAAGCCCAGTGAGCTTTAGAGCCATTTTTTTCTTCTGAGGGTTATAAGTCATTACAATTTTCTTTATTATGTGCATTGAGTTATTGTGTGATCTCATTATTCTTTGTTTTGGTCATATTATTGAGAAAGACATCAAAATTGAGTTTTACACCTGAATTTTTTCTAAATTTATTTAAAGCAACGAAATCACCTTGTGAAGCTTAAGATATGATATATGCCATTTTTAGATCGTTTGAGCCTTTCAAGCCTACCTATTTTGGTCATCTTATCTTGATAGTTTTCAGTTGAGCCTTATATAGCCTATTTTGTTGTTAGCCATGTTTACCATACCGAACTTCGGATATGGAGTTTGAGCCAAATTTCAAATATATGTGACCTATTCTAAGGACCCAGAAAAGGTTAGAATAAAAAAATTGAGATGGTACTCTAAAAAATAATAGCACTTTAAAAAAGAAAAAGAAAAAAGGAACATCTAGACATCAAAAAAAGGATATAAAAGAAAAAGAAAAAGATAGAAGAAAATACTTTGAAAAAGTGCTATGAAAAAATATAGGAAAATATCCCATTCAACATCATGTAGACCTCTAACTCTTTCTATTCAAAGTATTTTTAGAGCATTATACTCTTCTTTGATATGACCCAATCCTAAACCACGTTTCGTCCTATCAGGAAGTCCTATTGATCTTAAGTCAAATATGGTATTTCATGTAGAGAATAAAGGAAGGAAAAAATGAAGGTGTTTAACTCAACATTTTCAGGAAAGTGGTTTGACCAAGATTTAGTGCACACCTTTCGTGCAACAAGGTTTGTATGTCTTTGCACGAGCTGCTTTCCAGCATATTGCTTCAAGGGTTCAGCTAATGTCCCTAGCTTTTTCGAGTTTCCTCCCCCATTCTCTAAGCTTTTTTTTCAAGATTGCATTCTCCTTTCTCCACAAGTTGTCATGATTAGTGACAACAACTAATTAGCACATATTTTGTGCTTCCCCATACTCCAAGGTTGTGTGTTGCATCACCGTCCGATCTCTTATCTCCCTTAACATGCCAATACAAAACCAACTCATTCAAACCTGTATGTTAATCTATCACACAAAAGAGATATATGACATTTATACACAACAATACACACATCACATTAAACCAAACCATATCATTGCATTGATAACAAAATATGCATTGAGTACATATGGTGTTTGTTAGGGGGCACTATGATGCTTAGTCAAAATACCAAAAGTATAGTTTTTCTAAAAGACAAAGAAAACCTATCCTAAGCAGAGCCATCCTGAGGGCGTGTTGGAGGAGTGGGAGATGGAGTATCTGGAACTCAGTCAGAGAAGGAGATAGCAGCTACAAGACCCTAGACTATCATCCTCAACCTATCTAGAGATCTTTCAAGGCAGTCAATCCTCATTTCCAGTCTGAAGACCATCTTGTTCAGACTGTCATTCACTTAATGAGAATATTCATATTCTCTTTATTCACCAGAATCTCCCAAAAAGTTCTCAGACTGACGACTATCCTCATCACTGGTGTCGTGAGGAATATCAATATGGTCTTCATGACCAGTTCGAGGACCATTCTCCTCTTCTGTTTCTTCTCCCCTTATTTCTCGTCATTTGTCAACAATGGGCTCTATTTCCACTTTTGCTTGGGTCTGATGTTCTTTTTGAACATAAGTAGAGCTTGACCAAGGGCAGAAGCGAGAGACTGACCTTTTGGTCCTTTTGGCCCATCGATTGGCACGACTGGATTCTCTTTGTTCCATAGAGTGCTTAGGACGTGTCATAGATGTCGTCTTCATAGGCATGGTTTTTCTTGGAGGAGATCCTCAAGCACTAGTTCGAAAAAAAGGATGAGATGAAACCTGAGCTTTACTCGATCTATGACAATCACAAAAATGGTGATTTTCATGCTTCTAGAGGCTTGAGGAAAGAAAACCCCATATTTTTTCAGTGGGAAATCACCCAGAGAGGTCCTATCGACTGGTCTAGGGAACGAGAGGAGAAGGAGGGACCACAGAACTTCACGAGAGGGAAACAACGAATTTGAAAGAGTTGTCGCTTTTGCAGAAAGTGACCCCTTTTTATTTTGAACTTTCTGCCTCACCGATATGTCGGTTCCACTGACTGGTTGACTTTTTCGACTTTTCCCCCTTTTTCAATAGTGTTCGGCTTAGCACAGTATCAACATGTCTGTCACACCGACAATCTATTCACCGACATGCGACAACACCGAGAGGTTCAGATTGCAGCACAATCATACTTGATTTGTGTGTCTTGGATGGAGTCCTATCTGAGCACATCAACATATGCACAACAATTTTCATTCAAAAAATTATATCTTTCAAAAACACTTTGAATGGAATGTATGTCTTTCAAAGTAGAATATGTACTATAGGTAGGAAGAATACATTCTAGAGTTGTAGTTAGCCAATTCCTCATGTCATAACATTTCTCTGCTACGTGAACTCACATGGTCTCTTATGAGTTCATTTGTGGTAGTCTAAGAGATGGAAGTGAATCTTAAACCACAACAAAACATGATTCATGGTCTATTTCTTAGGTATAAAGATTATGGCATTTAGTGTTGCATACACACCCCAACGATCGTACCTTTGATACCAATCCTTGGATTCATCTGTCTTAACAATGAGTCTTGCCTTGTATCCACCTTCATTGGATTTCTTTTAGGATTCGATGTTGGTGGATATGTTTTAAGCTTAGGCTTTTCTTGATTTTGCCTTAGTGCTTTCTTTCCAAGATATCTCTTCAGATGATAGCAATTTCTTTTGAAATGCCTATCATTATGGCAGAAATTGCACTTACCCATTGAAGGGCTAGAGATACTTATTTTTCTGAACACTTCATGGTTCATAGGTATTTTGGTGGATGATGCACCAAGTCCAGACCTATCACCATACCATCTTCCCGAACCAAGGAGTCTTTTAAGCCTTTCATCTCCTTGGGTAAACTTATCTTGAAATTTTTCTTTATGAATTTTCAAATCTTTTACTTCCAAAGATAGTTTTTTTAATATCCTCTTCAAGAAGTTTATTGTGATGCCACATATTTTCGACATCCTTGCAATGAATAGTTATTTCTTCCTGAAGAGTTTTATTACCCTCTTTTAGGTTTGTGTTTTCATTATAAAGAGTTCTAGTTTGGAGATTATGAGAGATTTTTTTGTTTTTAAATCTTCCACTTGATTAGAGAGGTTCAAATTTTCATTTTTGACTTTGTTGAGTTTTTTAGCAATCCTGTCACTCTCAAGGAACAGGGCACTGTAGGAAGCTTGAAGATTTTCATCATCTTCACTCTGTTTCAATTGTGAAAGTTTCTTGATCACATATGATCGATGCTATGAGACCTTTTGATATATCAACCTTCCGTTGAATCTCATCATCTGAATCACTTTCTGATTCAGAAGTTTCAACATGAGTCACACCCACATTCATAGCCTTATTTATTTTGTGTGAAGGACACTCACTCATGTAATGTCCTCTTCCTCCAAAATTGAAGCAGGTCTGATCATTGACATCTTCTCTTTCTCTCCCTTTCCCTTTGAGCTCCTCTTGCCTTCTTCGGTAGTTTTTACTTGGTTCACCTTACCCATTCTTCTCAAGTTATTTTTTTTTACCAAGTTTTTATAAAACTTTTTGGCAAACATTGCCGTTTCATCACTTGAGAGTTCATTTTCTGAAAGTTTTTCTTTTTCTTTAGTCTTTGTTTGATTTAGGGAAGATTCCAAGGCAATTTATTTATCCTTTGCTTGTTCAAAGTGTAGTTCATAAGTTTGCAATGAACCAACCAAATCATCAATGTTCATTAAGGACACATCTCTGTTTTTCTCCAAAGCTACAACTTTAGGCTTGAATCTTTTTGCAAGATTCCGGACAATTTTGGTACATACCTTATCCTCAAGTATCCCTTCCCCAAACCGTACATTTGATTGACATTGTCGCTAACTTTGGAATAAAAATCCATGAAGACTTCATCCTCCCTCATCTTAATGGTGTTAAACTGATTTTGGAGGACTTGAAGTTTGAACCTTTTAACTATTGAGATGCCCTCATGGGTTCTCTCAATAACTTCCCATTCTTCCTTTGCAGTTTTACAGGTCATGATCCGCATGTATTCACTGTTAGAAATTGCATAGTTAAGGGCATTCATGGCTTCCCATCTGCTGTCTGAGCAACTTCCTCAACATGGGTCCAAGACGCAAAGGGTTTGGAAGCTATGGTTGTGATGGATGCTGCAGTTTTCTCTTCTATGGGTTCTTCCCATCGAGTCTTGCAATATCCCAAACCGATGAATCAATGGAGATAAAAAAGCTTCTCATTTTGACATTCAAATAGGCATAATTTGATCATCGAAGTAGGGAGGTTTTGATATTGCATGACTGTCTCATATGTTGTTCTAGCTTGGATCTACTCGGATGGTTAAATCCTTTTAACGAGCACCTCGTTCTGATACCAATTGAAAGTACCCTTTACATGGGTGCTAGAACAACCTGATACGGGGGGTGAATAGGTCAATCCAAATTCTCTGGTCCTTTCTTAATTCACTTGATTGATTAATTTAAATGCAGCGGAAACAACAATCAAGAATGTGTGTGTTAGCAAATGTGATTAAGAAATCAACACAAGAAATTGGCTCTAACACCACAAACACATTGACACAAGATATATAGTGGTTCGGTTCGCCAACCTACATCCACTGTTAGGACTCGCTCAACCTTGAGCTATCCCCAAATTCACTATGTGGGGACTTGCACCCTCACAATTAGAGTAGGAATTCCACCTCACTCAATTGGCTGGGAATTCCACCCACCTCTGTGTCAGAGACTACGCTCTAGAGTTTTTTATAGTGGTTCCGGAGTACCTCCCCTTAATCCACTTTCGGGTTACAGGTTTTTAAAAGGAAAATAAAAAACGAAGAAGCACTTACCTTAAAGCTCTTTCTCACTGATGTGTGCTTTTTGAAGATCCCACCCATGTATGCCGATACTCAGCCTCGTAGCCGTCATTTACCAAGCACAGTCCAGGGTGTCAAGGAAACTGGTTCTATCAAAGATTTCCTAGTTTATGGTTCTCTCATTCTCACTTTCAAAGTCAATCGTCAGATTGTTTGTTTATGAGTTTTCATCCTTCCTCTCTGTCTCACAACTTAATCCATTTGATTGGTTGTATTTGATTCCCCTAGTGTAAGCAAGAGAGATAGAGTGATCCTTCTGTTGGCCCTTGTTAAGCTCACTGGTGAAGATGAGGGTCCAACTGATCTGTCCGAAGGATACCAACTGGTTGTGTAAAGGTTGGTTTATATAGCGAAGGCAACAGCTATAGTAACTGTATTGTATCGACAGGTCGGTCGAACTGAGGGGTTGGTGACTAGAAATGTTACCGTTACAATTCCAATCGTTGTGCATTAAGTGAACTCCCAATGGTAATATTCTTTCTCGGTTGACATGTCGTTTGTCGTAGATGGGTCGACATTTAAGGTACCGAGGGGTCGGTCCATACAAGAAGCTCGTTCTGGTGCTAAACATGCTTGACAGTAGTTTCAACTTAGAAACCTGTTACCCAGAACGACCTATTGCCCATTACCGAGGGGTCGGTCCTGGTACTCTCGATCGGTCTTTGACTGCCGATATGCCTGTTTTTTAAGAGTCCACATGAGTTCAAAGTTTCAGAACTCAAGATCTTGATCAAGGAGTCATTGACCAAGAGGGGTCGTTTCTGCCTTTCACCGAGGGTTTGGTGCAAACCAGAAGAGGCATATCCAGAATGATAGGTCAATGTTTCAGAACCAATGTCAATCTGACCGACCAGTCTTTGACTATGATAGGTCGATCCGAACTACATCGACGAGTCGGTGTGATATTGGTCGTGGTGACAGTGTACATAATTCATGTTTCCAAGTTCACTTCCAGTTCACTATTCAGTTTCCTCTCTAGGCATGTTATGTTTATTACCAACATATGCAACTAAGCCTAGTAGTCCTCTCTCAGGTGTGGGTTCCAACTAGGGCCATCTATGGTCATATGCCTGTTATTGTGATTGCCATGATGATGAGCTCTGAGCTTCGTGGAGCATGATCTTCTTCCTTAATCATCTTGATTCTTCAAACCTCTTGGGAAGTGCTTCTAACCGAGTCATGTAATGACAAATAGGGACTCGGCCAACCCGAGGCACTAACAAAACGTCATAGTGTCCTTTAAGATTTGGAATAGGTTGACTGAGAAATTTGCCTTTTTCCCGATCACCAATAGCATGGCTAATTGTCCAAGCTGTGTTTCAAACTTATGTATAGCCTGGTGGGTAGATTGAATGAACTGTTGCAACATATCCTCAATCGAAGGTTTATGTTGTTGCAAAGGATTAGACTGATAAGACTGATTTGGCTGGGGTGGATGATTATGATGTTGTGAAGATGGATGATATGATTGATTTGGAGACGGTTGGAATGATTGATTTTGATATTGAGGAGGATTTTGATTCATTGGAGATTGATTCTAATGCCAAGAGAAATTAGGATGATCCCACCAATTAGGATTGTATATGGAAGAGAATGGGGTTCCTTCCTGTCTTCCAAAATTATTGAGTGCATTGGCATGTTCGGTTGAACACTCAGCATTAGATCCTAGAGAAGGACAGTTTTGGGCATTTGTTTTTTACACAGGGAAAAACTTATTCAAAAATTTATTAACTAACTGATCCCAAGTTGTCCTGGAATTCGAACGTAAAAATTTAAACGCTTTTCTATTGAGGGAAAAAAGAATTAATAGAAGTCGAATAGATTCATCAGTGATTCCTTGAATTTTAATGGTGATGCATATCTCTAAGAATTCTTTAACATGGAGGTACGGATCCTGCCTATCAAGACCGTGGAAGGCAGGTACAAGATGTAAAAGAGCTGGCTTAAGTTCAAAGGTGACATTGGTTGCAGGTAACCACTATACCTGATGGAGTATTGGCTGTGACTGGAGAGAATTAGTCTTTGAGAGTTTTCACCGCAACTCCCTCTATCATGGGTGATTATGTTAGTGGTGAACTAGGTGGATTATCTATGTCTATGACTGAGCTAGACTGAGCTCTGGACGCAACAATTGATGTACTGCCAAGAGGTGAAACTCTAACCAAGCGATTAGTGGAGTCACGAGACCAGTTAAGCATACATAGACACGATCATTCACATTCAAACAATTTCACACAAGAAAATGCCTAAATATAGAAGTATTCCTTAAGTTCAATGCTTTTGAAACTAGTAGCCTCATCCGCTTTCTCTTCTGTAGGTTATTTCCAACCTTGTCTAACCGATTCCCATACAGAACCATCGATGGATATGAAAAAACTTTTCATTTGTGTTTTCCAATAAGCATAATTTGTTCCATCGAAGTATGGGGGTTTAGAGATGTCATGGATTTCTCCACTGAACATGATTCTAGCACTTAGATCACTCAGATGATTAAATCCTTAAAATGAGCACGAGGCTCTGATACCAATTGAGAGTTCCCTAGTGCTTAGAATCCGATTATCCTTAGATGGGGGTGAATAGAATAATCTCCAAATTTGTGTTCTTTCCAAAATTTACTTGATAAACAATTTAAAGTAGGAAATTAATCAATATTAATCAAGTGTTTGTCTGTGAACAAGAGAATGCACAATTAAGCAAGATCACACAAAAGGCTCGAACACAATGAACACAAGATTTATAGTGGTTCGGTTTAGACAAACCTGCATCCACTGTTAAGACTCACCCAACCTTAGGTTATTTCCAACTTCACTAAGTGGGGAATTACACCCACACTAATAGAATATGACTTCAACCTATCCAATTGATTGAGAATTTTACCCAATTCCTATCCCTCTATTTTTTATAGTGGTTCAAGATTAAATCCCTCTTTAATCCACTTCACAAGATAAGATGATTTAAAATAAATTAAACAAAGAAGCACTTGCCTTTGAAGCTTTGCATTATGAAGATGTGATTCTGGAATCTCTCCCAATGTGATGTCGTATGAAGACGTTGATGTATCGTGTAGAGCAATCACAATCCTTGGGGAGGGTCTCTAGGAAATTGGAGGTCCAATGTCTATCCTAGAAGTTCGTTTAATCATTTTCTTTTAATCTCAATCTAAACTGATTGGATACTTGAATGATTTTGCAAATGATTTGCCAATAGAGAATAAACCACACTTTTTGCCTTGGGTGTTTGAGAGTTCAACTCTGGTATATGTATATTATAAATTCTCTCCAAGATTCCTATTTTTTTTTTAAACTATCCAAACAACATGGTATTTATAAAGTCAAAAAGAATTTTCGAAACACAGTTACCCACGATTGATCATGCACTGGCGATCAATCGCCCGTGTTCAAAACTGACTTCCACCAACTCGACCGTTGAGCATTAAATTCATAGTAACGACACAAAAATGGTCATTCACGATTGATGGCCCACATGATTAATCGTGATCATTCCTTGGCAATAGATCGTGGGTTGGCGATAGTATCGACCTGAGGCTATCCTGTTTTAACAGTCCCTCATCAAGACATACCTCATCTAAACCTAGGGCGATGGGTCGTGGACCCGATGTCTCGGCCATGTCTCTGGTGATTGGTTGTGCGCACTATGCATCGTGATAGGTTCCTCATGAAGGGTTGCTGCCTGACGATTGTATCATCCTGAGACCAAACAATTTTTATAGGCCTTGTCCAACCAGAACTTTGTTAAGTCCAACCAATTGATCGTGTGCCCGATTGATCGGCCCTATCTCAGTGATAAATCGCATGCACGATAGATCGTCTTGAGACCAGAGTTTGTTTGACAACACATTCCAACCAAAACCTTCGATTTCCATGATGATACATGGCTACACCACGAATGATCGTCCTATGTCACATTCCAACCAACACTTGAGTCTTGAATTTTGAACTTCTCTCTTCAAGGCAATGTTTGTAATAGCCCGAAATTTTAAATCAATATATATATGGCATTTATTTATTTCAATAATGAAAAAAATTGGAATTTTGATATTATGGATGTTAAATGGATCAAATTTTGGGGCAAAGGCCCAAGTATGGTCCAATGGACCATGGGGTGAGTAGAACTCGTTTAAAAGGGTCAATAGTGGTCAAAGTGGGCCCTATAACCATGTGGGACCCAATGGATCAAAATTGATTCAAACTCTAGGATAAATGGTAGGAAAGTAATGTAATTGGGCCATGGGCCCAATGGTGACCCAATTGATTGGAATTAAACCCCCTAAGATAATGATGAAAGGATTAAGCTAGCATAACCAAGTGGGACCCACCTCCACCTCATCAAGTGAGGTGGCGGTTGGCTAAGGAATTGGTGGTGCCGGCCACCACGGTTGACTTGGTCAACCATGGGTGGATTCATGAAGGAATTGAAGGGAAATAAATAGAAATTAAATTATGAAATTAAAGGGGCTAAGTTAAATAACAAATTAAATAATTGAGTGAGTCACATAGGAGAGGGGGGTGAGTCAAGATGATTTCCATCTTAGTTGACTCACCAAACTCGCTGGAATGGGTGGTGGTCCAAACTCATTCCAACCACCCCCACTAAGGGGACAATGGCCCTAAGATTGGGGGCATGCAAGGCCATACCCCTTCATGAGTGTTGATTGATGGAGTGAAGACCAAGAGTACATGGGAGATGGCTTCCCATCTGATTTCACTCATCTCACTCTCTTTCTCTCCTCATCCCTCTCACCACCGACCCCATCCAAGGAAGAAAGAAGGAGAAGAAACTTAGAAGAAAGGGAAGAGGAAACTAAGGGTTGGCCGACCACCCAAGGCCCAAGCTTGAGAGATTGTCTTCATCCCCTCCTTCTCTCTCTCTCTCTCCCTCAAAAATCTAACCTACCATTAGCCGAACCCAAACCTTGGTGACCTTATCTTGATCAAGCTCACCATTGCCCGAGTATCAAGGAGAAAGGCTAAGGAACAAAAGGGGCAAGAGACAACCGGGAGAATCACGGATTGTAAGTATCTCTAAACAAGATATTAAGTTTTTAATGGTTTAAAAATGGAATCCATTTCTTAGGATGAATGATGATTACAGATGTTGCGGGCCTTGGATCCAAGACCCATCAAATGATGAGATGAGAAATGAACGAAAAGAGGAGACATAGATTAAGAAAAATAATAAATTTAGGACATTATGTATTTAAGATTTATTAAGCATGGAAATGTAATTTTTTATTAGGAAACCATGAAGGAAGGATGTACAAAACATGCAATGGAGAAGACTGACAAAATAGTTAGTCGACTGAACTGATAATGGACGAATCAGAAATGAGTTTCTGGGAGTTTCAGCCGACTGAATCTGATGATTCAGTCAACTTAACACAAACGTCTCGGATAAAAAAAGGGTTCTGGAAGTTTCAACCGACTGAATATATGATTCAGTCGACTGAAAGGATGCTTATTAAACACATAAATGGATGGTGGATAGTTCAGCCGACTGGATCTATGATTCAGTCGACTGAAAATGAACTGGCTGAACAAATAGATAACCTGATACAAAGTCAGCCGACTAAATCTGTGATTCAGTCGACTAAAAGGAGTACGAACTGTGTTTCAGCTGACTGAATGTGTATTTCAGTCGACTAAAACTGAACTGGCAAGACAAACAGACAATGATTCAAAGTCAGCCGACTGACTTGTGATTCAGTCGACTGAACTGTGATTCAGTCGACTGAACTCCTGATTCAGTCGACTGAACTCCTAATTCAGTCGACTGAATTGAAATGTACAGTTTTAAGTATCTTCAGAGGTCACTGTTAATCCGGTAAGATAAATGGGGGTTATGTTAAATTAAAGGGACTGACTTTAATAATCCTACGACATGATTGGTAAGTCATTAATGGACCTAAGTGTATGGATCAGTTATGGATTGAATTATGTATGCGTTTTAATCAATGGAAAAAGAGGCTAAGTTAAGGGTTGATTTATGATAATCTTGTAACATGGTTAAAGAGCATTAATGAACCTATGTTTATGATCAGTTAGAGACTTAATCATGGATAAGATATATACTAACTTGGAAAATGTATAATAAGGTATCGAGACATCGCAAACGGTACGCGATCGGCGACCAGAATTATCGGACGAAAACAGAAAAAGGGACGTTATCGGTATTCGGTAGGATTCCTACCTTTTTGTAAGCCGTGGATTATGTATATGTCATTTTTTCCTTATTTTAATTCGGTAATTGTATGGTTTATTTTATGGATGATATTTTAAATGCTATGGATTATATTTAAATGCTATGGATGGTGTTTTAAATGATATGGATTATATTCCTATCCTATGGATTTTATATTATGAATATGGATTATATTCCTATCCTAAGGATGTTATATTATATATATATTACATAGCATAATGCACTTACATCTCATGCATGGCATGGGCGGTAAAATAAAGGAACCGGAGTCAATGCTCCGACGGGACGACTGAGAACAGACATGGGGATAGCTTGGCATGCTATAACCGGAGTCCATGCTCCGTCGGGGCGACCGAGAAGCAAACATGGGGACACCTTGACGAGGTTTTGCCGTCAAGGGGGATATGACATTTTATGATGATATGGATGATGGGTGGGACACATGACATAGGCACCCATGGCATGGCATTCATCATATGGCCCTTTTATATTATTATCAGTATGCTTGTTATCACTAATCCATGTGCTAGCCCTACTCGGAGTCCTACTGGACGCGTTGTCTAACGCCCTACTTCTACCCTAGCTGATGATGCAGGAGACGGAGGAGATGGTGGGCGCGATGGGAGTCAAGCTTAGGAGCTTGGGAAAGCGGCTACTTTGTTTATCAAAGTTTTATTTTGGAAAAGTTGCAACTTAAGTAGCTTAGCTTGTCGAATTGTAATAATTTTGGATTTCTTACTATGGTTGGTTTTCATATTTTGGACATTATGATTATGGGGTATTTTAGTAATTTAATGATGTATCTTCCCTTCTATCTAAAACTGGTAGGATAGTCTCTATTATAATGTTCCGCATATAATTATATTCCGCAAGCTTACTTTCTACGCGTAAACCGTTCTCGTGGACTTCATTCTGAGCACGCGTAGGGTTGGCCAGTTGAGGGCCGAGCTTTAGAAGCTCGGACTCAACTCGCATCGTGATGTCCGCGCCCGTTGTCACTTCTTAATTCAAAAAAAAAAAAATAGACTCTAATTTCGGTGAAAAAGGGGCGGGCGTTATGATTCAGAGCGAAATCGGAAGAATGAATCTCTCGAAGTATGATTAAGACGATTTCACGTCTTACTGACGGATAAGAATCCCAACTGACTGTAACGCCCCGCCCTCTCCGATAATTTCAGAGACTAATTTTTTTTTTAAAATAAACATCGGAAGAGAGCGGGCGGCGTCACGACGCGAGTTAAGTTCAGACTACCCAAGTCTGAACCTTAACTGGCCACTATGTGTACATGGAATAGACCATGATAATGAATCACACATGGAACTAACATCAACATGCGGAATAATCTAGATTAATTGCGGAATAGAAAGACGAGATAGCAAGTAACAGTCCTAAACATTACTTATCATAGATCAAACATCCAAATGTTATCAACCTACTCAAACCATAACAAGTAGTGAATTATTACATGTCCCACATAAGTATTCAAAAGACAGTAATATAAAGTAGTTCAGTCCTTCATTCAAGCACTTAAGCTTGGCTCCCCTCCCGGTCAACGACCTTTCCTTTCCCTTTGCTTGTACCTGCAATCTCCTCTGAGGATAGAATTAGGGCGTTAGATCAACGCGCCCAGTAGGTTCCCGAATCAGGGCTACCAAATGTTAGCATATAAAACTGCATATACATATCATAATATATGATCATCAAAACAGGTAAAACAATGCTATGATGTATGCACATGCAATGAGCCTCCCCCTCATGTACATCCATAGCCATCACTTGTCGTGCCATGCACCGACAAGATAAATCACAATACAACTTCCATCTCTTCATCACTGACTGATTCATATCACGTATTAGTCCTCCTGGCGGGACTCTCTTCGCCCAAGGAGACCATTGTGACTATGATCATCATGTTACTCTTCCTGGCGGAACTCTCATCGCCTAAGGAGACCATTGTGACTATGATCATCATGTTACTCTTCCTGGCGGAACTCTCATCGCCTAAGGAGGACGTAACCCATAATTGTAACTGTAGAACCTCATTCATCATCCCATGACCATGCATGAGATGCCAATGCCTGTATGCCATTTGTTAATGCATAATATATCATTTGAAACACATATATTAAAACAAGAGTATCATAAGAAACTGGGTAAAAACCGTGGTTACAAGTAGGTAGGAAACCTACAGAAGAATCCCTTCAGTAACTGATCTTTTTTTCGCGTCACCCGGTCACGACTCGTACCTCGTTCGACTTCCGGTACCTTATCCATATACCAATCAGCAAGTCATAACATCATTTACTTATTCAATCATATCTACGACCCATCCACATCATGTGGGGTTCGACCATGCCCTTGGCCGAACATCATCAACTTAGAGTTTGTCATTTTATGGGATTCGGCCCTATACTTGGCCGAATCTTGTATTCCCACTCTTCCATCATCAAATGGTTCTCCAATACAATACTTTAAACCCTTTTTAAAATCATGGGAATAATATCAAACACAAACTATGAACTTAGTCCATTTATTCCAAAAACAGCCCATGAGGTTCGGCCATGCACATGGCCGAACCCAATGGTTCTCTTGATCTGATTGATCCATCAATTACCCATAATTTGAATCAGTAATCTTAACCCTAATATTGACATGGTTCAGCCCTACATTGGCCAACCAATAACAACAAGTTAAACTTCACCAAATTACATCAAACACCATATTTTATATGGTTTTAAACTCATCAAAATCATCAAATACTAACATGGGGTTCGGCCATCCAAAGTGGCCGAACCTCATGTCTATGTTTTGTTCTTTCAAACATGTTTTTAGGTGTCATAGTATCAGTATAACTTTGCTGCCTTATTACCTCTCAAGACCATCCAACTAAGTTCATCAATTTGTCCAAATGACCATCAAACTTCGTGGGATTCGGCCATCCAAGATGGCCGATCCTGATGGTCCAATTCATCAATTTTAAACCGTTGATTTAGACCCATGGTACCTTCAGTCCTTATATCATTCAGATCCATGTTTTTAACCCTGTTTAAAACATGCATTTGAGTCTCAATAAAACTCAAAAACAGTCCACCAAAAACTCCATGGTTTCCATGTTTCAAAATATGAAAACCAACCTAACTTTTACATGGGGTTCGGCCCTCCATGGTGGCCGAACCCAATGGTCATCTTTACCATTTTAAAGCCTCTCTTAATCAAGGTTAAAATCTTAGTGTATTCGGCCATAACCATGGCCCAATTCACCCCCATTCATTCCATGTTATTAAACCAAATAACACATAAAATACTTACCAAATTTTCCAAGTTTTCTTCTTGTCTTTGATTCTTGATTTCTCCCTTTTATTTCTTCTTTCTTTCCTTAATTCCTTGCTGGTTTAGGCTTGATTAACTGATGCCAAAACCTCTGCTGTTCAGCCAAGAAAACGAATTGGAGAGAGAGAGAGAGAGATGGGAATTCTTGGATTCTTTGGTGTGAAAAACGGCCATGTATGGTTAGATTTTCTTTTATAGTTTCAGCCCCCCCAACTCCCATTCATCCTCCCTCATTAATGTCGTTAAAAACGATGGGGCAAAGGGTGTTAACCAAGACACCTCTTGGTGCCAAACATTGCACCCCTTGGTGCCAAACATTGTATCACATGGGAAATGAACCAATGCAACCATTCATGAAGAGGTGCCGCCCAACCTTGGTGTCTTTTGGCTTTGCCAAAGCACCCTTTCATACCAACGGTTGAGATTAATTCAGATTAATTATTGTGTGAGAATACAACTCATTTCCATCTCCTCTTGACTCACCTAACTCGGAATATTTTTATTCTAAACCAACTCATCCAACTCATCACTTTTAATGCACTAAGTTTGAGTCAACTCATTTCTTAAATCCAATTTCATTTCAAATCAACCCAACTCAAGTTGAATTAACTCACTTGAGTTCAATTGAGGGCCCACACGGTCATCCGTGGTCAAACTGGTCAACCCGACCCATTGGGTCCCCCCTTTAGCTCCTTGACCCATTTTTTGACTCTATGACCCAATTATGGTATTTTGGTCATTTGTAAGTGGTTTTCTCATATGGATCATGCCTACCCATTTCTTCTCTACTTGATTTCCAATCAAATAGGCTTAACCCTATTTAATTTAAGCTTACACAATGGTCAAATCATCCATTTTGACCCATTGGGTCCAATTGAGCCCTTTGACCCATTTAGTCATTTCCAACCCAATTGATGTACATAACCCATCCAAATCAACTTGATATACATATAATGTGCTCATACGACCTTAATTTGAGCAATAGGCCCCAACATTTCTTATTTTGACATCACAAAATAATTAATTTAATAATTCAGGGGCATTTTCGTAATTTTCCATTTTATTGAAAAATTGGGGTGTTACAATATCTCTTTTGAAATTTTCGTCCCGAAAATCGATCGAAGTAGGGTTCTCAAGTAATTACATAAATAGTTCGGGGTGAGCTGTTCTCATCTCCGACTCAAGTTCCCATGTGGCCTCTTCATCACCATGACGATCCCATACCACTTTCACGAACTGAATCGCTCTGTTTCGCAACACCCTTTGTTCGGTCTCCACTATCCTGACCGGCTTTTCGACGTACGTCACGTCATTTTGTACTTCAATATCTTGAACATTTAAAACATGGGACGGATCCGGATTGTATTTCCTTAGCATCGACACGTGAAACACATCGTGTAAAGATGCTAATTGTGATGGGAGTGCTAATTGATAAGCAACATCCCATCCTTCTTATGATCGAAAACGGTCCCACAAATCTTGGTGACAGTTTTCCTTTCTTGCCAAACCATATGTCCCTTCCGTGGCGAGACCTTTAGAAATACCAAGTCTCCCACTTCAAATTCCAGAAATCGTCTCCTTTTATCAGCATAACTTTTCTGCCGACTCTGTGCAGTCAGTAAGTGTTGACGTATCAACTTAATTTGTGCAGTAGTTTCTGCGACTAGTTCCGGTCCGATCAATGCAGGCTCACCTGCCTCTGTCCAACATACCGGTGACCTACACGGTCTACCATATAAAGCCTCGTATGGAGCCATTTGAAGGCTTGCCTGATAGCTGTTATTATACGAGAACTCCACCAGTGGTAAGTGGTCCTCCCATCCACCCTTGAAATCTAACATACATGCTCTCAGCATGTCTTCCAAGGTCTGGATTGTCCTTTCAGATTGTCCATCAGTCTGTGGATGGAATGCGGTGCTAGTCAATATGTCTGTCCCCATGGCTGACTGCATGCTTTGCCATACTCTGCCGGTAAAACGACCATCTCTGTCCGATACTATCGTTCGGGGAATACCATGTAGTCGAATGATCTCTTTAATATAACGCCGACCCAACGTTTCAGATGAATCTGTCATCTTGATAGGAATGAAATGTGCGGACTTGGTCAGTCGGTCGACTACGACCCATATAGCGTCATTGCCCTTTGAAGACCTCGGCAATCCCGATACAAAGTCCATGGAAATGTGTTCCCATTTCCATTCTGGCACTGCTAAGGGTTTGAGTAACCCTGGTGGTTTTTGGTGTTCAGTCTTAACTTGCTGACAAGTTAAACAATGTGCCATGAACTCTGCCACATCCCTTTTAGTCCATGCCACCAATAATACCTTTTCAGATCGTGATACATTTTGGTGCTACCCGGATGAATAGAGAGCTTGGATTGATGTGCCTCAATCAGTAGCTCTTTCCGACAACTCTTTGGCACATATGTTCTTCCCCGAAATAAAAGACCTTGCCCGGGTCGTAATTCCATTCCGGTATGTCCACACCAGTGGACATCTTGTCCCATATGTCCTTCACTTCCGGATCTGCTCTTTGTTCTTGTTCAATCCCGGTGACTATATTGGACCGTATGAAATTGTGTAAAACTCCACGGTTTGTAATGTATAGATTGAACTCCCGAATGGTATTCAACATCTCCCACTCGGTTCTGATCAAACATGCCACGGATGCATGTGATATGCGGCTAAGAGCATCAGCCACCTTGTTCGCCTTGCCTGGATGGTATCGAAGCTCGAACTCATAATCCGCCAGATACTCCGTCCATCTACGCTGCCTTAGATTGAGCTCCTTCTGATCAAATAAATATTTCAAACTCTTATGATCAGAATACACTTCAAACTTCTCGCCATAAAGGTAATGTCCAACTTTTGAGAGCGAAGACCACTGGCTAGTTCAAGATCATGCGTAGGATAGAGGCGTTCATGTATTTTTAGTTGTCTTGAACCATAAGCCACCACACGATGATCTTGACTGAGGACACACCCCAGTCCTTCTCCCGAAGCATCGCATTTAACCCTTGCCTTTTTCCGGCAAAATCAAAATAGGAGCGGTTGTAAGTCTGTCTTTTAGCTCTTCAAACCTTTGGTTGCACAGATCTGACCACTCATACTTGACTCCTTTCTGAGTGAGTCGAGTCAATGGAGACGCTATTTTGGAAAAATCCATAATAAATTTCCGATAATAACCCGCCAATCCTAAGAAACTGCGGATCTCGGTTACATTCTTTGGCGCTTTCCAGTCTTCACTGCTGTCACCTTAGCCGGATCCACGGCTATTCCTTCCTCGGATATAAACATGTCCTAAGAAATTCACTTGAGATAGCCAGAATTCACACTTACTGGCCTTGGCATACAGTTTATTCTGCCTCAATGTATTCAAAATTATCCGTAGATGCTCTGCATGTTCCTCCTGACTCTTAGAATAGATCAAGATATCATCAATGAATACGATTACAAACTGGTCCAGATAGGGACGGAAGATTCTGTTCATTAAATCCATGAACACAGCCGGCGCATTTGTGAGTCCAAATGGCATGACTACGAACTCAAACAGTCCATATCGCGTCCGAAAAGCTGTCTTTTCTATATCTTCCTCTCTAACTCGGATTTGATGATAACCAGACATCAAGTCGATCTTTGAAAAATGACTAGAACCCCTCAATTGATCAAATAAATCGTCGATCCTGGGTAGAGGGTACTTGTTTCGGACTGTTAGTTGATTCAGCTTCGGTAGTCCACGCACATCCGTAGTGAACCATCCTTCTTCTTCACGAACAGCACTGGTGCTCCCCATGATGACGTCTGTTCCGGATGCAACCCAGCCTAAGCAGTTCATCAATCTGCTTCTTTAGCTCCGACATCTCTGCTGATGCCATCCGATAGTGTGGTAACGACACTGGTGCTGTGCCAGGGTATAACTTGATTTCGAAGTTAATCTCCCTCCTAGGCTGTAAACCAGGGAGTTCCTTTGGAAATACATCAGCAAATTCTTGCACAATTGCCGGAAGTTCAGTAACTGGAGCTTTGTTTATGGTGATATTATTCAATACCACGTGATTTAACCCTTCCTGCAATCCACTTTGTTTATCTGAATGGACTACATATTGCTTGCCCTCGGGTGACTTAAATGTCACTCTTCGACGATAACAGTCGATATTGGCATGAAACATAACCAACCAATCTATACCGAATATAATCTATTCTGACATGTCCAGCACTAGATAATTGAACTCAAATCTGAGTCCAGCTAATTCAGTGTTAACCGCCATACATATAAGTCCCAATGCCGAATCTCCGACAGGGGATACAATAGTGAGTGTTGTGGCTAATCTTTGAACTAATGTACCCGTAGCAGTAATAAATGATGCAGCTATGAAGGAGTGTGATGCTCCCGAATCAAATAGTGCATATGCATAAGAACTATTCACTACCGCCATACATTGTATCACAGCATGGTCGTCTTCTTCCTGAGAAGTTAGAGTAAATAATCGTCCAGAACCAGCAGGGTCAGACCTTCGACCTCCCCGACTTTGCATTCTGCCTCCTCTGGAGTTTCCCGGTCTAGCTGGCGGACGAAATGATCCTCTGGAGTATGACAGCCTGTTGAGCTTTGGGCAGTCTTTCTTGTAGTGACCTGGTTGATCACAGTGAAAACAGGTGTTCATTCCTCGAGAAGCTTGTGTGACTGCTAAAGATTGAGTGGGCTGGTTGGGGCGAAAACCACCACTTGATCCAACAGACGGCAAAGGTCTGCTAAAGTTCGTTCTGAACCTCTTGTTGGGTTGGTACGCACCCCTCCCACTCGGAGCTCGACGATTGTCCACTCTGGCAAATTCCGCCATCTCCTGTTCCACAATGGTTGCCCTACTGACCACTTCTGCCAGTGTGGCTGCTTTGAACACGGTTACCTTGGCCCTAATGTTTGACCGTAACCCACGCTCGAACTTGCGAGCCTTTCGATATTCCGTGTCTACTATATAGTATGCATAGATTGACAGGCTGAGGAATTCTTGGTGATACTCAGCCACCGTCATTGAACCTTGTACTAACGTCATAAAGGCCTGAATTTGACGTTCTCTTTCTTCCTCTGGAAAGTAGCGCTCTAGAAATGTCGCGGAGAATTGCTCCTAGGTCATAGCAACTCTTTCTCTTCTTGGCACAAGTGCCTGCTATTTCTCCACCACCTTCCACCATTTGGCAGCGTCATCTACCAGCTGTGACGTGGCCAATAATATTTTATGAGCATGACTCCTGATGATCAGAAGAGTCAATATGTGGGAAATCTTCTCCAACCAGTTCTCGGCTCCGACTGGCCCTTCTCTGCCCTTAAAGTAAGGTGGCCGCTGTTGCTGAAAATCTCTGACCATGTTACGGTCATTATTCTCGCTCGTACTTCCCCCTCCGTTCAAATGTTGTTGGAGGACAGACGTAACCACAGCTTGCACCAAGCTGTGCAGTTCAGGAGGCACAAAGGGTACAGTCATGTTACTGTTCTCCTCCTCCTCTCGTCGATAAGATGAGTCATATTCCTCCTCGTCGTCCTGTTGATATGTAGGGTCACTCCCTTCTTCTTCCCGCCGGGAATGTTGTGACTCTTCCTCATCGAGTGAACGTTCATGAACTGATCTCTCTTCGTCATGAACGGAAAGCTCATCATCATGTACCGATGGCACCTTCTCCTGTACCACCTTCCGGCATTGGGGTACCACCTTCCTTTGTGGTGTGACTATGAGCACCTCATCTTTCTTCTTATCGTCCTGACGGGTCCTTCTCTTCGATGCCCCCTCAACTAATCCGATTTGTAAAACTTTTTCCTTACCCTTCGGATTTTGTACCACTTTCTCTGTGGCGCCATTTAGTCCTAATTCATGGGAAACATCATATACTTTAGTTTCCATTAACAATATGCATCACATGCCATGAATCCTCATAAAAACATGAAATCACATATTTATATAAATTCAAACTTCATTTTTGTACAAGGGTGGGTAGGGTGAAAAAAAAACCCTATATAACAAAAAATACCCCCTTACAAAAAATCCTTTTTTAATACCCTTTATATTAATTCCTATCCTAGTCTTCCGTAGAAGACTCCGCATCACCAGCGAACTTGAAAACGGTTATCAGGACACATCATCGTTGTGTGCCCCAATACTTCACACGTTGTGCAGGGTATTAAACCGGGTCCTCCTATGCTAGGACAATTAGTCCTGCCTCTCCATGCCCGTGCAGTCCACAGACCGGACAGACAATTCCTAATGGATGAGGACAATACAACCTGTTGTGATCGTCCTGATTACACAACTCACAAGTAGGGATCTACCTCCCCCCGATTCCAATATTATAGGAAAGTCTTCCATAGGATCCTCATAAAAGAAAAATCCCAGATCATCCTCTTCCTCCTCAGGAGGTTCCTAACCAAGGAATATCCTCCATCTGATACTCAGGTAACGGTGCTAGATTCACCTCCTCCATTTGTGCTAAGTTCAACTCTTCCAATAGTGCTAGATTCCATTCCTCTTCCTGAAGGTTCACATTAGCCTCCATGTTGGTGTTGTTAGAACCAGACACCAAGTCTATGGGATTGCTAGGAGTTCCACTGTAACACTCTGAGTACTCCACATTACTCGACATATCTGTATCATATCAATAAAACACAAGAATATTCAACAACAATTCTAAATAAACCATTCTTGGTTTTCAGGGGAATCTGATCATGTATTATATCATGTACTTTGTTTGGGGAAGATTGCCAAATCATCACTCTTTGTGTTCTTTTGTTTCAGGGGAAATCTCTAATTTCCTATTGTTTGTTTCTCAGTGTGGGGATTCCAGGGGAGTTCATCCTACCTTGCTATGTTTGATTTGTCCAATTATGATGACTGTACTTTACTTTGCTATCTTTCATTGTCGTTCTCAGATTGATTGTTCAGTCTGAGTCACTCGAAGTAAATTAATCCGGCCCCCAGGCAGCGGACTCAGAAGAGTCGGTCAGTTGGGATTCTTATCCGTCAGTGAGACATGAAACCGTCTTAATCTTACTTCGATGATTCAACTTCCCGTTTCGCTCTGATACCAACTGTAACGCCCCGCCCTCTCCGATAATTTCAGAGACTAAATTTTTTTTTTAAATAAACATCGGAAGAGAGCGGGCGGCGTCACGACGCGAGTTAAGTTCAGACTACCCAAGTCTGAACCTTAACTGGCCACCCATGTGTACATGGAATAGACCATGATAATGAATCACACATGGAACTAACATCAACATGCGGAATAATCTAGATTAATTGCGGAATAGAAAGACGAGATAGCAAGTAACAGTCCTAAACATTACTTATCATAGATCAAACATCCAAATGTTATCAACCTACTCAAACCATAGCAAGTAGTGAATTATTACATGTCCCACATAAGTATTCAAAAGACAGTAATATAAAGTAGTTCAGTCCTTCATTCAAGCACTTAAGCTTGGCTCCCCTCCCGGTCAACGACCTTTCCTTTCCCTTTGCTTGTACCTGCAATCTCTCTGAGGATAGAATTAGGGCGTTAGATCAACGCGCACAGTAGGTTCCCGAATCAGGGCTACCACATGTTAGCATATAAAACATGCATATACATATCATAATATATGATCATCAAAACAGGTAAAACAATGCTATGATGTATGCACATGCAATGAGCCTCCCCATCATGTACATCCATAGCCATCACTTGTCGTGCCATGCACCGACAAGATAAATCACAATACAACTTCCATCTCTTCATCACTGACTGATTCATATCACGTATTAGTCCTCCTGGCGGGACTCTCTTCGCCCAAGGAGACCATTGTGACTATGATCATCATGTTACTCTTCCTGGCGGAACTCTCATCGCCTAAGGAGACCATTGTGACTATGATCATCATGTTACTCTTCCTGGCGGAACTCTCATCGCCTAAGGAGGACGTAACCCATAATTGTAACACTGTAGAACCTCATTCATCATCCCATGACCATGCATGAGATGCCAATGCCTGTATGCCATTTGTTAATGCATAATATATCATTTGAAACACATATATTAAAACAAGAGTATCATAAGAAAACTGGGTAAAAACCGTGGTTACAAGTAGGTAGGAAACCTACAGAAGAATCCCTTCAGTAACTGATCTTTTTTTCGCGTCACCCGGTCACGACTCGTACCTCGTTCGACTTCCGGTACCTTATCCATATACCAATCAGCAAGTCATAACATCATTTACTTATTCAATCATATCTACGACCCATCCACATCATGTGGGGTTCGACCATGCCCTTGGCCGAACATCATCAACTTAGAGTTTGTCATTTTATGGGATTCGGCCCTATACTTGGCCGAATCTTGTATTCCCACTCTTCCATCATCAAAAGGTTCTCCATTACAATACTTTAAAACCTTTTTAAAATCATGGGAATAATATCAAACACAAACTATGAACTTAGTCCATTTATTCCAAAAACAGCCCATGGGGTTCGGCCATGCACATGGCTGAACCCAATGGTTCTCTTGATCTGATTGATCCATCAATTACCCATAATTTGAATCAGTAATCTTAACCCTAATATTGACATGGTTCAGCCCTACATTGGCCAACCAATAACAACAAGTTAAACTTCACCAAATTACATCAAACACCATATTTTATATGGTTTTAAACTCATCAAAATCATCAAATACTAACATGGGGTTCGGCCATCCAAGGTGGCCGAACCTCATGTCTATGTTTTGTTCTTTCAAACATGTTTTTAGGTGTCATAGGATCAGTATAACTTTGCTGCCTTATTACCTCTCAAGACCATCCAACTAAGTTCATCAATTTGTCCAAATGACCATCAAACTTCGTGGGATTCGGCCATCCAAGATGGCCGATCCTGATGGTCCACTTCATCAATTTTAAACCGTTGATTTAGACCCATGGTACCTTCAGTCCTTATATCATTCAGATCCATGTTTTTAACCCTGTTTAAAACATGCATTTGAGTCTCAATAAAACTCAAAAACAGTCCACTAAAAACTCCATGGTTTCCATGTTTCAAAATATGAAAACCAGCCTAACTTTTACATGGGGTTCGGCCCTCCATGGTGGCCGAACCCAATGGTCATCTTTACCATTTTAAAGCCTCTCTTAATCAAGGTTAAAATCTTGGTGTATTCGGCGATAACCATGGCCCAATTCACCCCCATTCATTCCATGTTATTAAACCAAATAACACATAAAATACTTACCAAATTTTCCAAGTTTTCTTCTTGTCTTTGATCCTTGATTTCTCCCTTTTATTTCTTCTTTCTTTCCTTAATTCCTTGCTGGTTTAGGCTTGATTAACTGATGCCAAAACCTCTACTGTTCAGCCAAGAAAACGAATTGGAGAGCGGGAGAGAGAGATGGGAATTCTTGGATTCTTTGGTGTGAAAAACGGCCATGTATGGTTAGGTTTTCTTTTATAGTTTCAGCCCCCCCAACTCCCATTCATCCTCCCTCATTAATGTTGTTAAAAACGATGGGGCAAAGGGTGTTAACCAAGACACCTCTTGGTGCCAAACATTGCACCCCTTGGTGCCAAACATTGTATCACATGGGAAATGAACCAATGCAACCCTTCATGAAGAGGTGCCGCCCAACCTTGGTGTCTTTTGGCTTTGCCAAAGCACCCTTTCATACCAACGGTTGAGATTAATTCAGATTAATTGTTGTGTGAGAATACTCATTTCCATCTCCTCTTGACTCACCTAACTCGGAATATTTTTATTCTAAACCAACTCATCCAACTCATCACTTTTAATGCACTAAGTTTGAGTCAACGCATTTCTTAAATCCAATTCATTTCAAATCAACCCAACTCAAGTTGAATTAACTCACACTTGAGTTCAATTGAGGGCCCACACGGTCATCCGTGGTCAAACTGGTCAACCCGACCCATTGGGTCCCCCCTTTAGCTCCTTGACCCATTTTTTGACTCTATGACCCAATTATGGTATTTTGGTCATTTGTAAGTGGTTTTCTCATATGGATCATGCCTACCCATTTCTTCTCTACTTGATTTCCAATCAAATAGGCTTAACCCTATTTAATTTAAGCTTACACAGTGGTCAAATCATCCATTTTGACCCATTGGGTCCAATTGAGCCCTTTGACCCATTTAGTCATTTCCAACCCAATTGATGTACATAACCCATCCAAATCAACTTGATATACATATAATGTGCTCATACGACCTTAATTTGAGCAATAGGCCCCAACATTTCTTATTTTGACATCACAAAATAATTAATTTAATAATTCAGGGGCATTTTCGTAATTTTCTATTTTATTGAAAAATTGGGGTGTTACACTGACAGACTCTTCGGAGTCCGCTGCACGGGGGCCGGGTTAATCTACTTCGATTGACTCAAACTGAAACATTCAATCTGAGAGCCACAGTTGACGTAAGGAAATGATAGCAAGGGAAGTACAATCATTATAACATTGATGGATTTATCAAATATAGGAAAATTTCCCCGATTTCACCAAATGAAACAAACATTGATACTTAGGAAATTTTTCCCCAAATTGTTAGAGAAATGCATGACAATTAGGGAGTTTTAAGAAAACCAAGTGTACTTATTTGGCAACTTCCCCAACAAAGCTACATTTTACTATACATGAAAACCCCCCGAAAACTAAGTATAGTTATTTTGATAATTTTCCCCCAAATTGAAGAAAATATTTAATCCGTAGGAAAATTCTTTCGCAAAAATGTGAACGCACCAACATTATGAAGGAACTAAGTCGATAAATGTTTTCAATGACTTAGGAAATGCCGCCAAAAAGAAGAACTCGCAAAAACCCACGGATAGAGGAAGAGGTACCACCACCTCATCAAGAGGAAGTACATCCACCACATCAAGAGGGGGCACATCCACCTCATCCAGCCGAGGGACAGAATAGTATAAACATACAAGGTGTACCTCCCGAGCTAAGAGACGTAGTTCAAGCGGCAGTCGATTCTGCTCTTCAACAACACTCAAGAGGAAATACGACAGCCAGCGACTCCAGTAAACAGAAGATGGTCAAGGATTTTCAACAATAGCGCCCTCCCTACTTCAGGGGAAAAGAAGGGGCTGTCGGAGCGGAGCATTGGTTAAAAAGGATCAATCAGATCTTTAATCTGCTCCAATTTCTAATCCTGCTAATAAAATCTTATTGACCACTTCCCAATTGATCAAGGATGCCAGTAGTTGGTGGGAAATTGTGGAGAAGTAACAAGCACTGGTACCAGAAGGGGAAAGGACCATCATGACATGGGAATGGTTCTCAGCCACCTTCCTAGAACAATACTTTCCGGAGGAGGAAAGAGAGAGCCAGACTCAAGCCTTCCTCTCATTGATACAAGGCAGCATGACAGTAGCAGAATACCACAGAGAATTCCTTAAGCTATCCGTCTAGGCATTCTACATGGTGGATACTTAGCACCGAAGGCCCGTAAGTTTGGACGGGGCCTTCGACCAAACATCAGAGCCAGGGTAACAATATTCAAGGAACCTACACTGGCAGGGGTGGTCAGTAGGGCCACCATAGCAGAACGGGAGTTGAACGAAATAGTGCGGTTTGACAACCGCCGAGGGCAAAGTGGGCAGGGTGCATTTCAACCCAACAAGAAGTTCCGCCCAAATTCTATCAGACCCTCACCCTCCACGGGATCTACAAGGGGCTTTCGCCCCAATCAGCCTTCCTCATTAACATCAGTCAAAAAGGTTCCCCGGGGTGGGAACACATGTTATCAGTGTGGCCAACAGGGCCATTTCAAGAGGGAGTGTCAGCAGATCAACCGACCCTTTAACTCCAGGGGTGCCTTCCACCCTCCAACTAGATCAACTCAATCGCGAGGGGGCAGAACATACAATCAGGAAGGACGGGCGCCAAACCCTACAGGGGCTGGACGACTTCTCACCATACCGACCCAAGTAGTGGTGGATCGTTCGGTGATGCAAGGTATGGCTGTAGTTGGTAGTTCCTATGTTGTTACATTATTTGACTATGGAGCTTCACATTCATTTATATCTACTGCATTCATATCTGCTACGGGCACATTAGTACAAAACCTGTCCACATCACTTACCATTGTATCCCCCGTCGGAGACACATCATTAGGACTCATATGTACGGCGTTAAACACTGAACTCGCGGGATTCAGATTCGAGTTCAACTATTTAGTGATCGATATAGCTGAATACGATGTTATATTTGGCATGGACTGGTTGACTACATATCAGGCCCATATTGATTGCCATCTTCGTAGGGTGATATTTTGGTCACCCGAGGGAAAGCGGTACGTGGTACACACTGACAAACAGGGCATCCCTAGAAGGCTGTAGGAAGAATTGAACCATCTTGCCTTGAACAGCCTCAGATTAGATAGGGCACCAATAACTGAACTTCCGGCGGCAGTAGCAGATTATGCCGAGGTATTCCCAACAGAGCTCCCTGGTTTACCACCCAAGAGGGAGATAGACTTTGAGATCAAGTTATACCCCGGCGCCACTCCAGTATCATTACCCCATTATAGGATGGCACCAGCTGAGATGACCGAGTTGAAAAAGCAGATTGACGAACTGCTCAGACTGGGTTTTATCCGGAACAGCACATCCGTATGGGGAGCCCCAGTGTTATTTGTAAAGAAGAAGGACAGTACCCCTCGAATGTACGTAGATTATAGGAAGTTGAACCAACTGACTGTCAGGAATAAGTATCCCCTACCCCGGGTTGATGATCTATTTGATCAACTTAGGGGTTCCTCTCATTTCTCCAAGATTGATCTAATGTCCGGATACCATCAAATTCGGGTTAGAGAGGAAGACATAGAGAAGACAGCTTTCAGGACACGATATGGCTTATATGAATATGTGGTCATGCCATTTGGGCTTACTAACGCCCCGACTGTGTTCATGGACCTAATGAATAGGATATTCCGTCCTTACTTGGATCGGTTCGTGATCGTTTTCATTGATGATATTCTGATCTATTCCAAAAGTCAGAAGGAACATGCCGAGCACCTGCGGATAGTCTTAGACACCTTGAGGAAGAACCAATTGTATGCCAAAGCCAACAAGTGTGAATTCTGGCTATCTGAAGTCAACTTCTTGGGGCACATTATATCAGAGGAAGGTATAGTCGTGGACCCGGTTAAAATAGCGGCAGTAAAGAAGTGGAAAGCGCTGACTAATGTGACCGAGATCCGCAGTTTTCTGGGATTGGCCGTTTACTACTGGAAATTCATCATGAACTTCTCCAAGATTGCAACTCCACTTACTCGACTCATTCAGAAAGGAGTCAAATTTCAGTGGTAAGATCTATACAACCAGAGATTTGAGGAGCTAAAGGAGAGGCTTACGACCGCTCCTATTCTGATCTTGCCGGAAAGAGGCAGAAATTATGAGGTGTACTGTGATGCCTCTGGTGAGGGACTGGGGTGTACACTCAGTCAAGGTAATCGTGCGGTGGCGTACGGATCAAGACAGTTGAAAATTCATGAACGCCATTATCCCACACATGATCTAGAACTAGCAGCGGTGGTCTTCGCTCTCAAAAGCTGGAGACACTACCTCTATCGTGAAAAGTTTGAGGTGTTCTCGGATCACAAGAGCCTGAAGTACTTATTTGATCAGAAGGAACAAAACATGAGACAACGCAGGTGGATGGAATATCTAGCGGATTATGAATTCGCACTTTGGTATCATCCTGGCAAGGCGAACAAAGTGGCGGATGCCCTCAGCCGCATGTCACATGCGACAGTAGCCAGTTTGATCAGGACAGAATGGGAGGTATTGAATACCATCAGAGAGTTTAAACTCTACCTCAATAATCATGGGATCATATATAATCTGATCATATGATCCAATATGGTCTCCGAGATTGAACGGGAGCAACGGACAGATCTAGAGGTGGAGGAGATTTGGGCTAAGATGTCTACCGGTGAGGTTGTACTGGAGTGGGAGTTACAACTAGGGCAGGGTCTTATGTTCCGAGGCAAGACATATGTGCGTAAGAATTGCAGAAGAGAGTTACTGATTGAAGCACACCAAACCAAACTCTCTATCCACCCGGGCAGCACCAAGATGTATCATGATCTTAAGAGGCACTATTGGTGGCATGGACTTAAGAAAGATGTGACAGAGTTTGTTGCTCGTTGCTTAACTTGTCAGCAGGTTAAGGCAGAACATCGGAAACCACCGGGCTTACTCGCACCCGTACCGGTGCCAGAATGGAAATGGGAGCACATATCCATGGACTTTGTAATAGGGTTGCCAAGGTCATCAAAGGGCAACGATGCGATATGGGTCATAGTGGACCGGTTGACCAAGTCTGCACATTTCCTTCCCATCAAGATGACAGATTCATCAGAGACTTTGGGTCGACGGTACATCCGGGAGATCATCAAGTTACATGGCATTCCCCGGTCTATTGTGTCCGACAGGGATGGCCGATTCACCCGGCAGAGTATGGCAGGGCATGCAGTCGGCTATGGGGGCCGACGTGTTGACTAGCACAGCATTTCATCCACAGACTGATGGACAGTCGGAGAGGACAATACAAACACTGGAGGATATGCTGAGAGCATGCATGCTAGAGTTCAAGGGCGGATGGGAGGACCATTTGCCATTGGTGGAGTTCTCTTACAATAACAGTTACCAGGTAAGCCTCCAAATGGCTCCATTTGAGGCCTTGTATGGTAGGCCGTGTAGATCACCAGTGTGTTAGACAGAGGCTGGTGAGCCTGCGTTGATTGGACAGGATTTGGTTGCGGAGACTACAATACAGATTAAACTGATACGGTAATATCTACTCATTGCACAGAGCCGTCCGAAGAGTTATGCCGACAAAAGGAGAAGGTTCCTCGAGTTTGAGGTGGGAGACCTTAGTGTTCTTAAAAGTCTCACCATGAAAGGGGCACATGAGGTTCGGGAAGAAGGGGAAACTGTCGCCTAGATTTGTGGGGCCGTTTCCGATCCTGAAGAGGGTGGGGGGAGTAGCCTATCAGTTGGCGCTCCCTCCACAATTATCATCTCTACATGATGTATTCCATGTATCCATGTTAAGAAAGTATAATCCCGATCCTTCTCATGTGTTGAATGTTCAAGGCATCGATGTACAATGTGGAGAAGCCGGTCAGGGTGATCAGAAGCGAACAAAGGGTGCTGCGAAACCGTGCCATTCAGCTCGTCAAAGTGGTATGGGAACGGCATGGCAATGAAGAGACCACTTGGGAACATGAGTCGAAGATGAAAACCGCTTATCCGGAGCTCTTTGCATGAGTTGTTTAGAACCCCTACTTCACTCGAATTTTCGGGACGAAAATTTCAAAAGAGGATTCTATTGTAATAGCCCGAAATTTTAAATCAATATATATATATGGCATTTATTTATTTCAATAATGAAAAAAATTGGAATTTTGATATTATGGATGTTAAATGGATCAAATTTTGGGGCAAAGGCCCAAGTATGGTCCAATGGACCATGGGGTGAATAGAACTCGTTTAAAAGGGTCAATAGTGGTCAAAGTGGGCCCTATAACCATGTGGGACCCAATGGATCAAAATTGATTCAAACTCTAGGATAAATGGTAGGAAAGTAATTTAATTGGGCCATGGGCCCAATGGTGACCCAATTGATTAGAATTAAACCCCCTAAGATACTGATGAAAGGATTAAGCTAGCATAACCAAGTGGGACCCACCTCCACCTCATCAAGTGAGGTGGCAGTTGGCTAAGTAATTGGTGGGGCCGGCCACCATGGTTGACTTGGTCAACCATGGGTGGATTCATGAAGGAATTGAAGGGAAATAAATAGAAATTAAATTATGAAATTAAAGGGGCTAAGTTAAATAACAAATTAAATAATTGAGTGAGTCACATAGGAGAGGGGGGTGAGTCAAGATGATTTCCATATTAGTTGACTCACCAAACTCGTTGGAATGGGTGGTGGTCCAAACTCATTCCAACCACCCCCACTAAGGGGACAATGGCCCTAAGATTGGGGGCATGCAAGGCCATACCCCTTCATGAGTGCTGATTGATGGAGTGAAGACCAAGAGTACATGGGAGATGGCTTCCCATCTGATTTCACTCATCTCACTCTCTTTCTCTCCTCCTTCCTCTCACCACCGACCCCATCCAAGGAAGAAAGAAGGAGAAGAAACTTAGAAGAAAGGGAAGAGGAAACTAAGGGTTGGCTGACCACCCAAGGCCCAAGCTTGAGAGATTGTCTTCAGCCCCTCCTTCTCTCTCTCTCTCTCCCTCAAAAATCTAACCCTACCATTAGCCGAACCCAAACCTTGGTGACCTTATCTTGATCAAGCTCACCATTGCCCGAGTATCAAGGAGAAAGGCTAAGGAACAAAAGGGGCAAGAGACAACCGAGAGAATCACGGATTGTAAGTATCTCTAAACAAGATATTAAGTTTTTAATGGTTTAAAAATGGAATCCATTTCTTAGGATGAATGATGATCACAGATGTTGTAGGCCTTAGATCCAAGACCCATCAAATGATGAGATGAGAAATGAATGAAAAGAGGAGAGATAGATTAAGAGGAAACCATGCAGGAAGGATGTACAAAACATGCAATGGAGAAGACTGACAAAACAGTCAGTCGACTGAACTGATAATGGACGAATCAGAAACGAGTTTCTGGGAGTTTCAGCCGAGTGAATCTGATGATTCAGCCGATTGAACACAAACGTCTCGGATAAGAAAAGGGTTCTGGAAGTTTCAGCCGACTGAATATATGATTCAGTCGACTGAAAGGATGCTTATTAAACACGTAAATGGATGGTGGATAGTTCAGCCGACTGAATCTATAATTCAGTCGACTGAAAATGAACTGGCTGATCAAAGAGATAACCTGATACAAAGTCAGCCGACTGAATCTGTGATTCAGTCGATTGAAAGGAGTACGAACCGTGATTCAGCCGACTGAATGTGTATTTCAGTCGAATGAAACTGAACTAGCAAGACAAACAGACAATGTGATTCAAAGTCAGCCGTCTGAATTTGTGATTCAGTCGACTGAACTCCTGATTCAGTCGACTGAACCCTAATTCAGTCGACTGAATTGAAATGTACAGTTTTGAGTATCTTCAGAGGTCACTGTTAATCTGGTAAGATAAATGGGGGTTATGTTAAATTAAAGGGACTGACTTTAATAATCCTACGACATGATTGGTAAGTCATTAATGGACCTAAGTGTATGGATCAGTTATGGATTGAATTACGTATGTGTTTTAATCCAAGGAAAAAGAGGCCAAGTTAAGGGTTGATTTATGATAATCTTGTCACATGGTTAAAGAGCATTAATGAACCTAGGTTTATGATCAGTTAGAGACTTAATCATGGATAAGATATAGACTAACATGGAAAATGTATAATAAGGTATCCAGACTGTAACACCCCAATTTCTCAATGAAGTGGAAAATTACCAAAATGCCCCTGAGTTATTAAATTAATTATTTTGTGATGTTAAGTAAGGAAATAGTGGGGCCTATTGCTCAAATTAAAATCTTATGAGCACATTATGAATGTTAAGTTTGATTGGTTGGGTAATTTTCATCATTTGGGTCAAAAATGGCTAAATGGGTCAAAGGGCCCAATGGGATCCATCGGGTCAAAATGGATGATTTGACCATTTTGTGAATTTAAATTAAAGGGAGTTAAGCCTAGTTGATTGGAAATCAAGTGGAGAAGAAATGGGTAGGCTTGATCCATATGTGAAAACCACTTACAAATGACCAAAATACCATAATTGGGTCATGTAGTCAAAAGCGGGTCAAGGAGCTAAAAGTGGACCCAACGGGTCGAGTTGAGTATTGTTGACCGTGTGAACCCTCAAGGGAGCTCAAACACGAGTCAAATCAGTTGAGTGGGACTGAGGTGAGTTGGAATTAAATCAAAAGGTGAGTTAACTCATGTGCATTGAATGAAATGCATTAAATGTGATGAGTTGGGTTGGAATAAAAATACCTTGAGTTGGGTGAGTCAAAATGGAAATTCAAGGGGTTGTAAATTCAGTGAGTCCAATGGGAATTGGAAGAGTTTAGCTGTACCAACCAAAACAAGTCCCACACGTTGGGGACTTGTTTTGGTGAGTTCCATGGTAAATATTAAATATAAGTGCATGGGTTTGTATTGGGTTGCTTGGGGATTTGAATGGCTGCATAGGTAGCTGCCAAGGGGTACCTTTGATGGCACCCAATGCCCACCGTTTTGAGCAAGAAGTTATGAGGGAATTGAGAGGTTTTGGGGGCTGAATTACAAAAAACAATAAACACCCATGGTTGGCCATTTTTGTCAAAGGAAACCTAAGTGTTCCCATCTCTTTCTCCCTCTCTTCAATCGGTGTTCTTGGCTGGAACAACAGAGGCTTTTGGTACCAAATATTCAAGCATACAACCAGCAAGGAGTTAAGGAAACAAGGATTAAATGTCAAGAACAAAAGGCAAAGGAAAGTGGTAAGTTTTTCCCATTGATTTATGTTTAATAAAGTGGGTAAAATAAGGCATGATTCGACCATGTGATGGTCAAATATATCAAAGGGTAAAATATGATTTTTTATGCCCAATTAGATGGAAAAGATGGACATAGGGTTCAGCCACTTTGGATGGCCGAACCCCATGAAATACAATGGTTAATCTCGATGGTTTTGGAAGATTTAAATCATGCAAGTATAGGATTGGTTTTGGAGGTTTAAGATACATACTTTGGAAAGATTGAAAACATGGATTTGAATGCATAATTTGGCCATGCTATGGCCGAATTTGACATGGGTCTAAACCATGGAAGATAGTGTAAAAAATGAGTGGAAATGAACCATTGGGTTCCGCCACTTTGGGTGGTCGAACCCCATGGAAAGGGTTGATTAATGTGTATGGTTTTTGAAATTTAAAACCATCCAAGTTTGGACTGTTTTTACATATTTTATTAAGATTTAAAATACATGTTTTAAAGAGGGTTAAAACATGGGTTTGGATATCAGAAAAGGCGTAAGGTATGTGGTCTAATCAGTGGAGTAAAATTGGAAAAGATGGACCATGGGGATCGGCCATCTTGGATGGCCGAATCCCATGATATGGTGTTGGTTTTTGGATGATTTCTTTGAGAGTTAAAAGCTGATGTTAATATACTATTTATACGTGATATGAATCAGTAAGTGATGAAGTGATGAAAGTGTGTTGTAATTTACCTTGTCGGTGCAAGGCACGTCAAGTGATGGCTATGAATGTACATGATGGGGGATGCTCATTGCATGTGCATACATCATAGCATTGTTTTACCTGTTTTGGTGATCATGTATTATGATATGTATATGCATGTTTTATATGCTAACATGTGGTAGCCCTGATTTGGGAACCTACTAGGCGCGTTGATCTAACGCCCTAATTCTATCATCAGAGGAGATTGCAGGTACAAGCAAAGGGAAAGGAAAGGTCGTTGACCGGGAGGGGAGCCAAACCTAAGTGCTTGAATGAAGGACTGAACTACTTTATATTACTGTCTTTTGAATACTTTTGTGGGACATGTAATAATTCACTACTTGCTATGGTTTGATTATGTTGATAACATTTGGATGGTTGATCTATGATAAATAATGTTTAGGACTGTTACTTGCTATCTTGTCTTTCTTTTCCGCAGTTAATCTAGATTATTCCGCATGTTGATGTTAGATCCATGTGTGATTCACTATCATGGACTATTCCATGTACACATGGGTGGTCAGGTAAGGTTCAGACTTGGGTAGTCTGAACTTAACTCGCGTCGTGACACCGCCGTTCTCTTTCGATGATTTATTATTACTTTTAAAAAAAAAAATTAGACTCTGAAATTCTCGAAAAGGGCGGGACGTTACAGTTGGTATCAGAGCGAAACGGGAAGTTGAATCATCGAAGTAAGATTAAGACGTTTTCATGTCTCACTGACGGATAAGAATCCCAGCTGACCGACTTTTCGGAGTCCGCTGCCTGGGGGGCGGATTAATTTACTTCGAGTGACTTGAACTGAACAATCAATCTGAGAACGACAATGAAAGATAGCAAAGTAAAGTACAATCATCATAATTGGACAAATCAAACGTAGCAAGGTAGGATGAACTCCCCTGAAATCCCCACACTGAGAAACAAACAATAGGAAATTAGAGATTTCCCCAGAAAACAAAAGAACACAAAGAGTGATGATTTGGTGATCTTCCCAAACAAAGTATATGACTTTATGCATGATCAAATTCCCCTGAAAATCAAGAGTGGTTACTTTAGAATTATTGTTGAATATTCTTGTGTTTAAAAATGATATGATACAGATATGTCGAGTAATGTGGAGTACTCGGAATGGCACAGCGGAACTCCTAGCCATCCCATAGACTTGGTGTCAGCTTCTAACAACACCAACATAGAAGCTCAAGTGGACCTTCAGGAGGGACCTCCTGAAGAAGATGAGATGGACTTAGCACCTGTTGCAGAGGATTTGATGGAAGATATTCCTGGGATGGTGGAACCTCCTGAGGAAGAAGAGGAGGAGGATCTGGAATTTTTCTTTTATGAGGATCCTATGGAAGACTTTCCTATAATACTGGGATTGGCGGGGGAGGTAGATCCCTATGATACCTGTGAATTGTGTAATCAGGACGACCACAACAGGTTGTATTGTCCTCATCCATTGGGAGTTGTATGTCCGGTTTGTGGACTACACGGGCATGGAGAGGCGAGGACTAATTGTCCTCGTATAGGAGGACCCGGTTTAATACCTTGCACAACATGTGAAGTTTGGGGCACACGGCGATGACGTGTCCTGATAACCGTTTCAAGTTCGCTTTTGATGAGGAGTCTTCTACGGAAGACTAGGATAGGAAGTTATGACGGGGTATTAAAAAGAGGTTATTTTGTAAGGGTGCATATTTTGTTTATACATAGGGTTTTGTTTCCCTACCCACCTCTGTACAAAGATGAAGTTTGAAATTATATATAATATGTGATTTTATGATTTTATGAGGATTTATGGCATTTGATGCATATTGATAATGGAAACTAAGTCTATGATGTTTCCATGAATTAGGAATAAATGCGCCAAGAAAAGGTGGTAAAAGATCGAAGGGTAAAGAAAAAGGTTTTACAGGTCGGACTAGGTGAGGGGGTGTCAAAGAGAAGGACCCGTCAGGACGATAAAAAGAAAGATGACGTGCTCATTGTCACACCACAAGGAAGGGTGGTACCCCGACGCAAGAAGGCGTCATCGGAACCTGATAGAGAGTAGTCCGTTCATGATGAAGAGAGGTCTGTACATGAACAATCTCACAATAGGGAAGAGTCTAACCATTCTCGGCGGGAAGAAAAAGGGAGTGACCCTAAGTATCAACAGGACGACGAAGGGGAATATGACTGTCTTATCGACGAGAGGAGGAGGAGAAACAGTACATGACTGTACCCTTTGTGCCTCTTGAACTGCACAGCTTGGTGCAAGCTGTGGTTACATCCGTCCTCCAACAACATTTGAGCCGAGGGGGAAGTACGAGCGAAAATAATGACCGTAACATGGTCAGAGATTTTCAGCAACAGCGCCCACCTTACTTCAAGGGCAGAAAAGGGCCTATCGGAGCCGAAAAATTGGTGGAGGAAGATTTCACACATACTGACTCTTTTGAACATCAAGAGTCATGCTCATAAAATACTATTGGCCACGTCACAGCTGGTAGATGACGCTGCCGAATGGTGGAAGGTGGTGGAGAAACAGCAGGCACTTGTGCCAAGAAGAGAAAGAGTTGCTATGACCTGGGAACAATTCTCAGCGACATTCCTAGAGCGCTACTTTCCAGAGGAAGAAAGAGAACGTCAAATTCAGGCCTTTATGACGTTAGTAAAAGGTTCAATGACGGTGGCTGAGTATCACCAAGAATTCCTCAGCCTGTCAGTTTATGGATACTATATATTGGACGGAATTATCGAAAGGCTCGCAAGTTCGAGCGTGGGTTACGGCCAAACATAAGGGCCAGGATAACCGTGTTCAAAGCAGCCACACTGGCAGAAGTGGTCAGCAGGGCAACCATTGTGGAACAAGAAATGGCAGAATTTGCAAAAGTGGACAACCGCCGAGCTCTGAGTGGGAGGGGTACGTACCAACCCAACAAGAGGTTCAGATCGAACTTCGGCAGACCTTCGTTGTCTGTTGGATCAAGTGGGGGCTTTCGCCCCAACCAGCCCACTCAATTTGTAGCAGTCACTCAAGCATCTCAAGGAGTGAACACCTGCTTTCACTGTGATCAACCTGGTCACTACAAAAAGGACTGTCCAAAGCTCAACAGACTGTCAAACTCCAGAGGAGCATTTCGTCTGCCAGCTAGATCAACATACTCCAGAGGAGGCAGAATGCAGGGTCGGGGAGGTTGAGGATCTAACCCTGCTTGTGCTGGATGATTATTTACTCTAACTTCCCAGGAAGAAGAAGAACATGCTGTGATAAAAGGTATGGCGGTAGTAAGTAGTTCTTATGCATATGCACTATTTGATTCTGGAGCATCACACTCCTTCATAGCTGCATCATTTATTTCTGCTACCGGTACACTAGTTCAAAGACTAGCTACAACACTTACTATTGTATCCCCTGTCGGAGATTCGGCATTGGGACTTATATGTACGGCGGTTAACACGGAATTAGCTGGACTCAGATTTGAGTTCAATTATCTAGTGCTTGACATGTCTGAGTATGATATAATATTCGGCATGGATTGGTTGGCTAAGTTTCATGCCAACATCGACTGTTATCGCCAAAGAGTGACATTTATGTCACCCGAGGGCAAGCAGTATGTAGTCCGTTCAGATAAACAAAGTGGATTACATGAAGGGTTAAACCACGTGGTATTGAATAATATCACCATAAACAAAGCTCCAGTTACTGAACTTCCGGCAATTGTTCAAGAATTTGCTGATGCATTTCCAAAAGAACTCCCTGGTTTACCGCCTAGGAGGGAGATTAACTTCGAGATCAAGTTATATCCTGGCACAGCACCAGTGTTGTTACCACACTATCGGATGGCACCAGCAAAGATGTCGGAGCTTAAGAAACAGATTGATGAAGTGCTTAGGCTGGGTTGCATCCGGAACAGTACGCCATCATGGGGAGCACCAGTGCTGTTCGTGAAGAAGAAGGACGGTTCACTACGGATGTGCGTGGACTACCCGAAGCTGAATCAGTTAACAGTCCGGAACAAGTACCCTCTACCCAGGATCGACGATTTATTTGATCAATTGAGGGGTTCTAGTCATTTTTCAAAGATCGATTTGATGTCTGGTTATCATCAAATCCGAGTTAGAGAGGAAGATATAGAAAAGACAGCTTTTCGGATGCGATATGGACTGTTTGAGTTCGTAGTCATGCCATTTGGACTCACAAATGCGCCGGCTGTGTTCATGGCCAAACCCTTGGGCTTCTTGTATGAAAACTATCAAATATAAGTCATGGAAAATATGATTTTTGGAAGATATAATGTACCATAGGGTTTGGCCATGGTGTATGACCGAACCCCATGGAATGATACTAAGTTTCCTCCATGGGTTTAATGGATAGAAAACATGGAATGGTGGTTAATGATTGTTAGGGTTTTTGAATAGTTAAGTGTTTGTAAAATTTTAAGGGGTTTTAGTGAAGGAAACCATGGACAAATATTGGTGATATTATGGTCCTAAACCTTACAACTAAGGATGAACCATGAACCATGGGTTCGGCCATGGTGTATGGCCGAACCCTATGGTGGTGTGTTAGTGATGTTAAGAGTGAAAAATATGGAACATGATGAAGAATGTTGGTAGCTTCAATGGACTCAAAATGTGGTTAATGATGATCAAAAGTGATGATCTAAGTGTGTGATTAAACCCCCTCATAAAGGGACTTGTTGTGGATCTAAAATGTTGTAAAAGATCCAAGGAAAAAATGAGGAGAAGACATCATGGCCGAACCCATGACCGATTTGTGAGCCATTTTATGGACTAACTTTGGAGTTATGCATGTGTTTAAATGAATGGGAATTAGGTTAAGTAAGTGGCTGATTTTTAATGATTTTATGTCATGGTTAATGAGTCATTCATGGATCCATGTTTATGGATCAGTTATGGACCTAAGGATGTAAAAATAAATGAGTGATTAACCATGGGAAGAAGGAGTGGCAAAAATGTAATTATGGCCAAAATGAAGAACCATGGGTTCGGCCATGGTGTATGGCCGAACCCCATTGAGGATGTTTGTGGACTTAGGGGATTTAAATAATGATCTTATTTGTTGGATAAATGAAGCATAGGGTTGCTGGTTTTTAGACTCACATGATTAAAATAAATCTATGGATTAAAAAGGGATCCAAAAACCTAGTTAGTGAGGTTCGGCCATGGTGTATGGCCGAACCCCACTAAGCATGTATGATGGACTTAGGCAAGATTAAAACATGGGTTTAATTGTTAATGTGTAATAAGGTAAACGGGACCTCGTAAGCGGTGAGCGATTGGTGACGGAATTCGTAGGCGGAAACGCAAAGGAACACTAGTTGGTATTTGGTAGGATTCCTACTTTATTGTAAGCCATGGATTATGTGTATATGGATGTTTTCCTTGATTTATTTTGGTAACCAAATGACATGTTTTAAGATGGGTTTTAATGCTATGACTTGTATTTTATATGACATATTGCATTTACATCTCATGCATGGCATGGGAGGGATGAAATGAAACCGGAGTCCATGATCCGTTAGGGCGACCGATAAACACACATGGGGATACCTTGATGTGCTTCATCCATCAAGGGGGTACTATGAGATTGTAATACCTTGATGAAGGTTTTCCATTAAGGGGGACATGATGTATGATTAAATAGGGACATTGTATAATGATGATGTACATGATGGGTGGGACTCATGACATATGACACCGATGGCATAGCATTGATTGCATGGTTTTGCTATACTATTATCTATGTGTTTGTTATCACTAATTCATGTGTTGGTCCTACTCGGAGTACCTACTGGGCGCATTGTCTAACGCCCTACTTCCACCTTAGATGATGACGCAGGAAATGGAGGAAATGAAGGACGCGACCGGAGCCAAGCGTAGGAGCTTGGAGGAGCGAGCTAGTTTATTTACTTAAGTTTATTTTGGAAATGTAATTTGAGTAACTTAGTTCGTTGGACTATAATAACTTAGACTATTGCTATGGTTTGGACTTTTATTTGGACATTATAATTTTGAGGTATTATTATTAATTAAGTGATTTAGCTTCCTTACTATCTAAAATTGGTAGGATAGATTCTATTATAATTCCGCTTTAAGTTTATATTCCGCAAGTTTACTTTCTACGTGTGAACCATTCTCGTGGTCTTAGTTTCCACGCACACGTAGGGTTGGCCAGTTAAGGGCCGGGCTTTGGAAGCTTGGACTTAACTCGCGTCGTGGCATCCCGCGCCCTTTGTCACTCTTTATTTCAAAAAAAAAAAAAAATAGACTCTGATTTTCGGCTAATTAGCGTATTGAAAAGGGGTGGGCATCCACAATAAGTATGTGATTAAATTCATTAAGATAAAGAGATTTCAAAAAAAGGTTAGTGAACTGTTGTGATGTGATCGTCGTACGGAATACTCACAAAACAGCAAGGATATTACTGGGATTGGTGGTAGGATTCCTACCTCCTTGAAATACATGTGGTTCTTATATATAATTGCGTTACTGGTTTTGTATTTCCCAACATGATGACTTACTTTGATTTATGAAATGTATATGTGTATGTAACTGTTTTCGATGGCAATATGTAATTTGAAATGAAAAGGCATTATTTCATTCATGATCTCATGCATGGCATGGGAGGGAGAATATGGGACAAAAAGCCAAGTTATGAGCTGTCCGGACATGACTTGGGGCTTGAAAACTAGCTTGGAAGAAGCTATGTGAACCATTGATATGTTGGTCTTATCTGGGAATGCTAGATAGGGGTACGGCGCAATATGGGCCAAAGAGCTCCGGGTAACCAATCCAAAAACCCTGTGCAAAGGGAGGAGTCCACGCTCTATTGGTAATTTTGATTAACACACGTGAGGAGGTATAACAGTGACCTGGTGGTGCCGTCACAAAACACTGCGGACGTAAATGGCGAAGGGAACACCTTGATATGGTTTCATTATATCAAGGAAACTATAGATATGATTTGTATGGTGATTTGATATGGAGATTGGGTGAAAGATCATTGGCATATTAACCCCATGAGATTGGCACATACATTAGCATGATTTGGATATGATTATCATGCGCTGTTTTTGGTACTACGATATGTTTACGGTTTTTGATATGATGTACTTATTCTGATTTTCATATTGATCCTATGTGTATAACCCTATTTGGAATTCCTACTGGGCGCGTTGACTAATGCGCTACTTCTATCATTCAGACGATGGAATAGGAAATGGAAAGGACTTGGGACATGAAAGAAGCCAAGCTTAGGAGCTTGGGCAACTTTATGTTTGCTTTACTTAATTGATTTTGGAACAATGTATTTGAGATAATTGCATTTTGGGATTGTAATAACTTAGTTTATTTTGCTATGGTTTGATGTTATATTTGGAATTTAAAATCAGTAAATTTTATGTGATTGACGTCCTTGCTTATTAATATCTTGGTTATGGCTGAAATCGTATCCATGTATTTATTCTGCAATCATTTGTAAGCGTGTGAACTGTTTTAGTGGACTTGGTCCAAACACACGTAAGGGTGGCCAGTTAAGGGTCGAGTTTCGGAATCTTTGACTTAGCTCGTGTCGTGACGATTCTGCTCTTTCTCACTATTTTTTATTAAAAAAAAAAAAAAAAACTCTTTCGATGAGTGAAAAAGGGCGCGGTGTTACAATGTCGAGGCCTAGCCATCGTGAAATGGAGCATGGGACACACTTACGTGCCTAGAGGCTAACTGGATAATAAGTTGCTGATCGTATGATAGATCAGTTTCCAACTCGTAGTTCTGATTGAAACGCACGTTACTTGTATATTTTGTGCAGATAACGGTATAGTGCATGGTTGAGATATTCACATGGTAAATGGTGAATAATGGGTAGACGTACCCGATTGGCGATGACAGTACAAGAGATGGATATGATCCTTTTACTTTAGCATGTGTTTTAAATTACAGTCGTTACATACTGCAATTTAATAGCCCGATTTATGGGATTTGAACCGAGTGTATTGAGTTATTTTCACCATAATATAGTTTAATACAAACTGTTGATTGGTTATATATGATTCCATTTGGGTGGACTTAGGAATTCACGCTAGCTGAGTGAGAGATTAACATGATCATACAAGATGTGTTAATGGGTTAAACGGGGATTTAGTCCATGAATTGACGTGCATTGGTTTATGTGTTGTGAATATCAAATTAACCTCACGCACTATGTGAAGCACTAGGCTCTGCGTAACTCAGGTGTAGAGCGTATATATGTACTGAGATGAAACACTGAGCCTAATAGGCCAGCGGTGTATAACGTATTCACGGTCTTCGTGTATACCGCAGATGTCGGTAAACAGGGGTATTGTTTTGAGAAAGAAAGAGCATGGATTTTTTATTACTTTGTTAGACGTTAATCTCGTAGTAAAAGTTGCATGATTTCTAAGTGTATAAATTTGTTGGATTATAACATGTTTATTTGATAATATGTTGTATTATCTGTTGTTTTCTCTTCACTAGGATAGTTAACTTACATCCTTTACTTTGCTGGAAACTTGGATGAGGACGGGATGGATGATTCTCAGCTTCAGTAGGGATGGAAATCCTCTATTATTATTTTTCCCCATTGTTGGGAACTTATTTGTGTATTGTCTTTATGAACACTTGTGTTGTAATAAAACCCTTATGTGCCCGGTTGAGTGCAAACTAAGATAGTATCCTAGTATCCTAAGTTGGTGCAAACTATTTAATGATTATTTCAATTTTTTAAAATTTGAAAATTCATTTATGTTAGTGACCCGGCTTGGCCGAGTCCCTGTTTGTCGATTCTATGACTCGGGAAGAAGTACTTGCTAAAGAAGCTTGAAGACTCAAGATGATCAAGAGTGAAGATCATACTACACTAGGTTCAAAGCTCATCGTCATGGCAATCACAAAAATAGATATTTCGTCATAGATGACTTTAGGTGGTACATACACCTTAGAGAGGACCATTCTTAGGCTTAGTTGAACAAATGGTAAAACCATAAAGAAGCCTAGAGAGGAAGTTGGACAGTGAATAGGAACCCAACTTGGAAATATGTAAATGGTTTCATTGTCATCTCGACCAGTCGTACTCACCGTCCCCTTGGTGGAGACAGAATCGACCTGTAATACCCCAGATTTTCAGTTTATCAATATTTACGAAAATTGCCATTGAAATGGTGAATTAAAATGATATGGCCTTAGATGGGTAAATTGTGGGGTCCATTGTTCAATTAAGACCCAATGAACATGTTATAAGGATCAAATTAAAGTAAATGGATAATGTGCATTTAATTGGGTCAAGGTGGTTATTTGGGTCAAAAGACCCAATTGGGACCCAATGGGTCGTGTTGGACTTGATTGACCATTAGGTGAGCTCAAGCTTAGTTTGGTTAAGGCTGAATTAAATGGGAATGCAAACAAGTGTTTAAGTTAACTCAAATTAAATGGCTGAGTTGAGTTTAATGGTGGAGTTGAATTTATTGGTTGAGTTGCATTAAATTGATGAGTTAAATGGGTGAGTTGTGTCATATGAGTTAGATGGGAAATTATGGAGATAATTATCTCAAAGAAGTGAAGTGTGAAGTTGAAAGGCTGTACTTTCAAGTTTAAACAACACACCACATGTTGGTTGCATGGGAAGTTTCTTCCATGCATGAAACTCCTAGATAAGAAATGAATGGAGGTGGCAGTTTTGGGAGTTACATATGGTGAGAAGGTTATGTTTCAAATTCAAAATATTATGCACATTGGAATTGCATGAGGGTTTATTCTAAGCATGAAACTCCAAAGGGACAGCCAATGGGAAGGATGGTTTAGCACATGGGAGTTTCATTTCAAGATGAAACCCCCACATGAAAATTTAAATAAAGAGTGGAGGAGTTTTTATTTCAAATTCAAATCTAAGTAAGAATTAAAGGGAAGTTAGATAGATGGGTGGTCCAAGCTTAATACAAGACAAAAACCGTTGGCTTGTGGGAGTTTCATCTCAAGGATGAAACCCCCACATGGGCAAATAATGGAAGATGAATGGGGCTGGTGGAAATTATACAAAACATTGTATGGAAGCCGTTGGGTACCTTGGGAGTTTCATCTCAAGGTTGAAACCCCAAAGGGAGGCATTAAGAAATAGAGTTACAAATGGGTTCACACATGGAGTAGGTTGCACCAAGGTAAGCCAAGAGTCAAAAACGGTTGGAGGGTTTCATCTCCAGAATGAAAGCCCCAAATGGATTAAGTGAAGGAAATGAATGGGGAGGGGAGTTACACGTGGTGCCACCAAGAGACACCACCACCATGGGTTGAATCTCATTAACCAAAGGATTTCCATTTATCTCTCTCTCTCTCTCTCTCTCTCTCCCTTGGCCGTTTTTCATCTCTCAAAACAAAGAACTTTGGCTGGTTGTCTCTCACACAAATCAATCCTTGGCCAATCCCTCCACCAATACAAATTGGACTTAGAGCAAAGGAGTTGCATCTCTAGGTTTATCACTTCCATCCAAGGCCAAGTTTCTATCTCTCTTTCTCTCTCAAATCAATACTTTGGTCGAACAACTTCAAGGAGTTTGCAGCAAGATTAGGCTCGGCTAAAGATCGAGAAAGAAGGACTAAGGATGGAGAAGATCAAGAAGGAGTGAAGGAACCGAAGGAGTCGCGGTATTGGTAAGTGCATCATAACCATTTGTTAAATAAAATGGATAAGGAAACATGATTGGCTATTGTATGGCTGAACCTATCAAGGGTTTAAATCATGGATAAGGATGTTTAAAAAGGGTAGAACATGGATCATAGGGTTTGGCCACTTTGGATGGCCGAACCCCATGAAAAGACTAGGTGATTTTTACGGTTTTTGAGAGATAAAAACCATACAATGTTATGAAGGTTTTAAGGTGTTTTAAACGGAGTTATGGTTAATATCTTGGGTCGGCCATTACATGGCTGAACCATATTGTTATTATGGCTAAAGTACCGGGCATAAACCATGTATAAATGTTGTAATGTTTGGGTCAAGAAAACCATAGGGTTCGGCCATGTGTATTGCCGAACCCCATGGACCATTTTTATGGGTTAATTGGAGTTAAAAACATGGTTAGAAATTATTGATGGTTATATGCTTTTGATTAAGGAATCACATATGTTATTTTGGGACTTTGTATTAAATAATCAGCCATTATAGATGATGGAAAATGGGACAAAATCAGTATGGTGAGGTTCGGCCATGTTGTATGGCCGAACCCCACTAATGGATAATTGGTGGATTTAGTTTCTTTGAAGTGTTTAACATGTAATATAATTGGTCAAATCAAAATGGAGATTTGTCAAGGATTAAAAGGACCAAATTTAAGATGGTGAGGTTCGGCCATGTTGTATGGCCGAACCCCACTAAGGTGGATTGTTTTATGGACATTGGTTATTGGCAATATTAAGCAAGGGTTAGGTCAATGGAAATATTGTAAATATGAATGAAAAGATCAAATGACTTGAAAAAAAAGGGCTCAAACCAAAATGGTGAGGTTCGGCCATGTTGTATGGCCGAACCCCACCAAGGTATGTTTGGTAGATTGAGGTTTTAAATAAGTTATTTGGATGGTATTGGTTAAACAAAAAGAGAGATCAAATTCAAGAGGGTGAGGTTCGGCCATGGTGTATGGCCAAACCCCACAAGGTTGAGTTTTGAACTTAGACATTGATATGAATCAAATGGGTTGTTGGTTTGATTGATTGTTGTGTAAATAAGGTAACGAGACCTTATAAGTGGGACACGATCGTGATCGATTGCCGGTTTAAAGCTCAAGGACATCTTAGTTGTCTTGGGTAGGATTCTACCTTATTGAAACATGGATATATATGGTTTTATTTTATTTGCTGGTTTATGTTGCAATTTATATTATGTTTCAAAAGTGAGGTTTTAATGCTATGGTATTTACATTACATAGCATATGGACATGTACATCTCATGCATGGCATGGGAGGGAAGTTTGTAACCGGAGGCTACGCTCCGTCGGGGCGTCCATAAGGCATTCGTATGAAGACCTTGACGTGGATAATGCCATCAAGAAGAATCCGGAGGCCACACTCCGTCGGGCTCCGAAAGACCACTGTGGGAATACCTTGATGAGGAGAATTCCATCAAGAGGTTACATGTATGTGATGGGTGGGACTCATTGCATAAAACATATGGTATAGCATGATTTCATATGGTTTTGATGATATGATATTATATATGTTTTTGTGATACTAACCCATGTGATAGCCCTACCTAAATTCCTACTGGGCGTGTTGTTCTAACGCCCTACTTCTACCCTAGTGAATGAAACAGGAAAGGAAGGGGTCGAGGATCGTGCAAGAAGCCAAGCATAGGAGCTTGGATATATGAATGGATTTTATTTATTATATTTTTGTTAAATTATCATTGACATGTAATAATTAGATATTTGCTATGGTTTGTGAATGGTTTGGTATGGAAATCTAATCTAAGTTAAGTTGGTTAATGACTAAGTACTTTGCTATCTAAAATGGACTAGTGTTAGGTTCTATTATAATCCGCAATTAGTTATGTTATATTCCGCATTGATAATAAGTTACTATGTGTGAACCGTTCTCATGGACTTAGTCCATGCACACATAGGGTTGGCCAGTTAAGGGTCGGACTTTAGAAGTCTGGACTTAGCTCGTGTCGTGACACTTCGCTCTTATCACTTGTTTATTTATTTTAAAAAAAAATAGACTCTGATTTAGAGTGAAAAGGGCGAGGTGTTACACGACCCATCGTAGTCAAGGAATGGTCAGCCAGTTTGATAAAGGTTCTGGATCAAAGAACTGTCATTCAGGGAAAACCTCTAACCGAGAGTCTCGTATGTATCGACCCCTCAGTGATGAACTTAAACGACCCCTCATGGTCGACGACTCATCGGTAAAGGTCTTAAGAGTTCTAGACTGTGAACTTAAATGGGCTCTCCAAAAAACAGACATATCTATAGTTCAAGACCGATCGAGAGTACCAGGACTGACCCCTCAGTAAAAGGCGACAGGTTGTTTTGGGTAAGACAGGTTTCTGACTTGAAACTACTGTCAGCATGGTTTGTCCAAAATCGAGACACTCGTATGGACCAACCTCTTGGTGCCAAAACTGTCGACCCATTGGCAACACAGACCTATCGAATGGGAAGTAATAAAGCCGTTGAGAGTGCAATCAATGCGCAATGGTCTAGTGGTTGAACGGTAATAAATATGAATACTAACCCATCGGTGACACCGACCTGTCGGTTCTGGACAGTTGGAAAAATCGTTAAGACTCCTCTATAAATATGAGTGTTGAAATGGTCATTTGATCATCTTCCCTAGGCCAAGAAAAATCATACACCCTGAGAAACGATCATCTCTCTTGTGCTATTACCCAAAAATCAAATACCCATTATTTGATTAAGATTGGGAGAGAGAAGATAAAACATCAACTAGGACTTGCATCAATTTTCCTAGTCTTCTTGAAATTATGATTACTATACGACGTCTACAAGAAAGAGTGTCAACACACTTTGGGTGAATCTTTGAAACGAACACATCATCAAGAAAAGAGCTATAAGGCAAGTGTTTCTTGGTTTTAAATTTGTTTTTAAAACCTTTCTCCCGAAAGTGGATTAAAGAGGATTTGCTCTAGAACCACTATAAAATGCTCTAGAGCATCGTCTCTGGCACAATGGTTGGTGGAATTCCCAGCCGATTGAGTGAGGTGGAATTCCTACTCTAATTGTGAGGGTGTAAATCTCCACTTAGTGAATTTGGGGATAGCTCAAGGTTGAGCTAGTCCTATGTAGGTTGGTTAACCGAAACATTATATATCTTGTGTCCTTGAGATTGTGGTGTTAGAGCTAACCTCTTATGTTGATTGTTTAATCACTTTGGCCAACACAACTCATTTGATTATTACATCAGCTGCACTTAAAATCAATTAATCAAGTTAATTTTAAAAAGGAGCAATGAATTGAGATTGACCTATTCATCCCCCCACCATCCCCCCCCCCCCCCCCCCTCCCCTTTAAGGTCATTTGTGTTCTAGCACACTGGGAATTTGGTACCAGAGCAAGGTGCTCTACTTATTTGGATTTAATCATCTGAGTACGATCTTTTTGCTAGAACAACTGGTATGGATACATGTATGTCAATGTCCAGATAAAGAAATAACTGGAGTAAACATCGATTCAAGGTTATAAAAAAATTATGCTTGGAAAATCCACAATCACAATATTATGCATACAATTCTATAGTAGGTCTTGGTATTTCAATCTCTGTAACAGGAAGGCTAACTCATCGTAAAAAATAAGAAGACTCAAAAAAAATAATGAAGAAGAATCTGAGTGTGCATCAATCTTGGATAATGAAAGCAAAGGTACATTTTATAGCCTTGTTGCTTCGTTTCCTTATGATAAACAAAAATAATGAAGTGAATCTGAAAATGAAGAGACTCTTGATGATCTTAAGAATCATACAGTGCTCTGTATCTTGAGAGTATGGAATTAACGAAGAAAGCTCACAAACTTAAAAGTGAGAATGCCTCTCTGACGAAACTCCTTGAAATTGAGAGAACCGAAAAAGAAGCTCTCTCAACAAAATTTGAAAAATCAATTGATGAGATATTAGTGTTGAGAAAAAATCAGAATGATCTTCAATCCCAAGTGGATCTGTGTGGGAGAGATCACAAACATCTGGCTGAAATGAAAACGTGTCTTGAAAACAAGATTACCTTGTTAATGTCTGACTTAGAAAGGTTATCTCAATCTAATGACAAGGGAGTTCGTGGAAATAAAAAATTGAAAGAAATCCTTAGTTTCAGAAAGGATACAAAAACAGGTCTGGGATAGAGCATAATATAAACTTGGTTGTTACTCAGAGGCACACACATGTATCTATTGAAAACCGTATGTCCAAACTCTCTAACATACACTACAACTATTGTGGCAAATGGGGTCATCCTGAATCAAATTGTTATTTCAAGAAAAATCCTCAGATAAAGTGTTCATTGGAAAATCAAAGTTGTAACGCTATAAATCAAAATTTACCAATCATCCTGGAAGATTTGGAATTCCCAAGATCAGATTCTTTAATGGAAAGCCCTATTTCAAATCCAGACAGATTATACAGGAGATGAACCCCACCATTGCCCTTTCATCTAATGGATCTCCAAACAATAAAAGCTTCATGATTCATACAGCCTTAAATGTTGAAAGGAAATCCAAGTGGTACTTGGACAGTGGATGCTCACGACATATGACAGGAAACAGTTCTTACATGTCATGATTTGGTGAATTGTAATGGAGGATCTTTAGTTTTTGGTGATGGAAACATGGCCAATATAATTGGAAAGGGGTAACTGAGTCTGCCATCCTCTAGGGTCATCAAAGATGTCTACCTTGTTGATCTTTTAAAGCACAATTTGCTTAGTATATCTCAACTATGTGCTAATGATAGTAAAGTCACCTTTAGTAAGAAACACTATAATTTTTACTCAAAAGACGGTGAAGTTGTGTTAAGTGGCACCCTTACTTCTGATGATTGCTACGTTTTGAATTGTACTTAAACTCCGATCACACGTGAGTGTCTTTTGTCTAAAATCAGTGAGGCTGAACTTTAGAATCAGAGGCTAGGTCATGTAAACTTCAAGGATTTGTCCAAACTAAGTGAGCATATAAAAGGATTACCCAAAGTTAAACGATCTAAAAGAACCATCTGTGGTGACTGTCGAAAGGAAAACAAATACAAATCTAATCGCAACTTCTAGACCCTTAGAACTACTCCACATGGACTTAGTTGGACACACTCAACATGAAAGTGCTGGGGGAAAGAGATATTTCTTAGTAATAGTTGATGATTATACTAGATACACTTGGGTAGCTTTCTTGAGGGAAAAATCTGATGCATTTCATAAATTCAAAATCATTACAAAACGAATTATGAATGCAAAAGAGTCAAATATTCACAAAATAAGGAGTAACCATGGGAGGAAATTTGAAAATCAGTCATTTAACAAACTCTATGAAAAACGAGACATCCATCATGAATATTCTACTCCCAAAACACCTCAGCAAAATGGAGTTTCCAAAAGGAAAAATAGGGTCCTTCAAGAAATGGCCAACACCCTACTTAAAAGCAAGAATGTTCCAAAAAATATATGGGTTGAAGCTGTTAACACTGCATACTATATCATTAATAAAGTATATTTGAGAGTAGGACTGAACAAAACAACACATGAACTGTGGACTGGTAGGAAACCCAACTCCAAGTATTTTAAAGTCTTTGGAAGAAAATGTCACATACTACGGGATAGAGAACATTTAGGAAAATTCGAATCCAAAAGAGATGATGGCATTTTCCTAGGAGAACTAATGCCATCCAAGAATCAGTAAATGTGATAGTAGATGATCAAGTAAGTACACCAGAGAAAGAGTTAAAAGAAGAAGAAATCATCAGGTTGGAAGAAATAAATCTAGAAACAAAGATGAACCACAATATCCCCCACCTGAACCAAAACCTTTAAAAAATGTAAAGGAACACCCTCTCAAACAAATCATAGGAGAATTTACTGCTGTAGTAAGAATAAGAAGGCAACTTGAGAACTTGGCTAATTATGCGTGCTTTACCTCACAACTTGAACACAAAAGGATAAAAGAGGCCATAGCTGATGAAGAGTAGGTTAATGTTATGTAAGAGGAACTGTAACGCCCAACCCTTTTTCACTTGCCGAAAATCAGAGTCTATTTTTTTTTAAAAGTAAATAGTGAAAGAGAGCGCGAACGTCACGACGCAAGCTAAGTCCGAGCTTCCAAAGCCCGACCCTTAACTGGCCAACCATGCGTGTGCGTGGATAAGTCCACTAAAACATTTCACACGTAATATTACGACTTGCGGAATACCTATTGCGGAAATAACATCGGATTACAACATTTACTTAGCAAGGAAGGCAATCAATATAAATTCACTTAATCCAAATTAATCATCATTCGATACATAGCAAATAGTCTAAGCTATTACATTCCCAAATACTAGCTACTCAAATTACATTGTCCATGAATAAACTTAAATAAAGTGAAACTAAATTATCCAATCTCCTAAGCTTGGTTCCAATCGCGTCCTTCGTTCCGTTCATTTCCCGTGTCATTATCTAAGGTAGAAGTAGGGCATTAGACAACGCGCCCAGTAGGTACTCCAAGTAGGATCAAAAAATGGATTAGTATGAAAATCACATAGATAACATAATGTCAAAACCATGCAAGTCAATGTCATGCCATGGGTGTCATATGCCATGAGTCCCACCCATCATCCATATCACAATCACATAGTATCCTCTTGATGGAAAATCCTCATCAAGGTATCCCCACGAATGCCTTATCGGTCCCCCCGAACGGAGCGTGGACTCTGGTTACATTACAACATAGTATTCCTCTTGATGGAAAATCCTCGTCGAGGTATCCCCACGAAAGCCTTATCGGTCGCCCCGAATGGAGCATGGACTCCGGTTATAATTCAATCATACATCCGTTGGAATTAGTGTAGATTCCTCCCCATGATTGTTTTACGGTCCCACCGAACGAAGTGTGGACTCCGTTTACATCTCAATCATCATAACCCGGAATCAGTGTGAATTCATCCCCACAATTGTTTTATCGGAAAATCGAATGGAAGCGTGGACTCCCCTCATTTGATACTGTAATGCCCTGCCCTTTTCGAGAATTTCAGAGTCTAAATTTTTTTTTTAAAGTAATAATAAAACATCGAAAGAGAGCGGTCGGCGTCACGACGCGAGTTAAGTTCAGACTACCCAAGTCTGAACCTTAACTGGCCACCCATGTGTACATGGAATAGACCATGATAGTGAATCACACATGGAACTAACATCAACATGCGGAATAATCTAGATTAATTGCGGAATAGAAAGACGAGATAGCAAGTAACAGTCTTAAACATTAATTAACATAGATCAACCATCCAAAGGATATTAACCTAATCAAACCATAGCAAGTAATGAATTATTACATGTCCCACAAAAGTATTCAAAAGACAGTAATATAAAGTAGTTCAATCCTTCATTCAAGCACTTAGGTTTGGCTCCCCTCCCGGTCAACGACCTTTCCTTTCCCTTTGCTTGTACCTGCAATCTCCTCTGAGGATAGAATTAGGGCGTTAGATCAACGCGCCCAGTAGGTTCCCGAATCAGGACTACCAAATGTTAGCATATAAAACATGCATATATATATATATATATATATATATATATATCATATTAAATGATCATCAAAAACAGGTAAAACAATGCTATAATGTATGCACATGCAATGAGCATCCCCCATCATGTACATTCATAGCCATCACTTGACGTGCCTTGCACCATCAAGGTAAATTACAACACACTTTCATCTCTTCATCACTGACTGATTCATATCACGTATGAGTCCTCCTGGTGGGACTCTCATCGCCTAAGGAGACCATTGTGACTATGATCATCATGTTACTCTTCCTGGCGGGACTCTCATCGCCTAAGGAGACCATTGTGACTATGATCATCATGTTACTCTTCCTGGCGGGACTCTCATCGCCTAAGGAGGACGTAACCCATAATTGTAACACTGTAGAACCTCATTCATCATCCCATGACCATGCATGAGATGCCAATGCCTGTATGCCATTTGTTAATGCATAATATATCATTTGAAACCACATAAAATCAACAAGAGTATCTTAAGAAAAACTAGGGTAAAACTGTGGTTACAAGTAGGCAGGAAACCTACTGAAGAATCACTTTAGTGTCTGTTCTTTCTTAGGCTTTATCCGGTCACCGCTCGCAGTCGTGCACCGTCACAGATATCCGTCACCTTATTCACATAAATCATGGACCAACTTTTAATCCCTTACTTTATTTGATTCCCATTTTTGAGTCTAAGTCCACAAATACCAACTCATGGTTGTGACGCTTATTTACAAACATGCCATTGGTTCCAATAACTTTAACCTAGGTATTTAACTTAGGCTATACCTTTTTTCCAAGGTTATTACATGGTTCAGCCATCCATAGGCTGACCAAATCAGCAAACATAATTCCACTTTTAATCACACACACATCCATAAAATGACCCATGAAAACGGTCCATGGGGTTCGGCCATACTCATAACCGAACCCTTATGGTTCTTTGCTCAATAATGTCCTTTATTTACATACTAATTGCCTCTACCCCTTAGCCATGTTAAACCCATAGTTTAGTCATCCTATGGCCAACCCAAAATCAGTAACCATAACACATAACAATCTCCACAATTTGGTATGGTTTTATCTCTCCAAAACCATACCAACTTATCAACCAATTTTATGGGGTTCCGCCATCCAATGTGGCCGAACCCTATACCCATGCTTTGGACCCTTTTTCACTTACATTTCATGTCCATTAAATCATGTAAGAATCAGCATAATATTATCAGATTTTACCTTTCAAAAACCATACAAAAACAGTCCATAAAAAGTCTATGGTTTACATGTTTTCCAACTTGAAAACCAACATTGGGTTCGGCCCTCCATGGTGGCCGAACCCAATGGTTATGTTTACTGATTTTAAACCCTCAGATAATTATGTAATAACAGTATATTAAAATCAGGTTTTACCTTTCAAACAAACATCCAAACATTAGCCCAATTTCATAGGGTTCAGCCATGCTCATTGGCCGAACACCATGAAATTGGTTTTGAACATTTAACCCTTTATCTTGGGTCTGAAACCAACACCCAAATTCATGTTTTAACCTCCTTAAAACATGCATTCCAAATCCAACAATAACATCTAATATTAGTCCCAAATCATATGGTTTTAATTTCCAAAAACTATCAAAAACAACCATTTGTTTCCATGGGGTTCGGCCATGCTAAGTGGCTGAACCCAATGGTCCATTTCCATATTTTAATCCACTGATTTTAGACCATATAAACTTCAGTCCCTATGTCATTCAGATCCATGTTTTTAACCATTCTAAAACGTGTATTTAAATCTTAAATCAAAACTCAAAAACAGTCCAAAAAATCCATGGTTTTCATGTTTCAAAACTTGAAAACCAAGCCATCTCTTACATGGGGTTCGGCCCTTCATGGTGGCCGAACCCAATGGTTATTTTTACCATTTTAAATCCTCCACTAATCAAGGTTGAACCCTGGTGTAATCAGCTATCACCATGGCCCAATACACACCCATTTTATTAACCAAAAGTCCATGGAAAATACTTACCAAATTCCAAGCTTTTCTTATGCCTTTGATCCTTGTCTTATTCTCTCTTGTTTCCTTCCTTCTTTCTTCCTTTGTCTCAGCTGGTTAAAAGCATGAACCACTGGTGAAATCACCAAGATAAAATTCGGCCAAGAGAGGTGTTCTTGAGAGAGGGAGAGAGATGGGATTGTAAGGCTTCCACAATGATAAAACACGCCCAAAATGGGTGTTGTTTGCTTTTGTATTTTCATCCACCCCATCACCATTTACTCCTCATCAAGCCTTACACAAACCAAGGAGTAACTTGCAGCAAAGCAAAGCACCCCTTGGCATTCTACCCATGCAGCCATTCATATTCTCATGTAACTCACTTCAAAACCCATCATATACATTTAATATTCACCATGGAACTCACCAAAACAAGTCCCCAATGTGTGGGACTTGTTTTGGTTGGTTTGAGACCAGCCAACCTCTTCAAATTCCTATTTAGCTTAGTGAGTTTACAGCCCCTTCAACTTCCCTTTTGACTCACCCAACCCAAGATATTTAGATTTCCATCCCAACTCACCCAACTCACATACTTAATGCATTTCATTTAATGCACATGTGTTGACTCACTACTTGATTTAATTCCAACTCACTTCAGTCCCACTCAACTGATTTGACTCGTGTTTTAGCTCCCTTAAGGGTCCACACGGTCAACCATAGTCAACTCGACCCGTTGGATCCACTTTTAGCTCCTTGACCCGTTTTTGACTTTATGACCCAATTATGGTATTTTGGTCATTTGCAATTTGTTTTTACATATGGATCAAGCCTACCCATTTTTTCTCCACTTGATTTCTAATCAAATAGGCTTAACCCCATTTAATTTAAGTTCATAAAATGGTCAAATCATCCATTTTGACCTGATGGGTCCCATTTGGGCCCTTTGACCCATTTAGCCATTTTTTACCCAATTGATGTAAATTACCCAACCAATCACACTTATCATTCATAATGTGCTCATATGATTTTAACTTGAGCAATGGGCCCCACTATTTCCTTACTTAATATCACAAAATAATTAATTTAACAACTTAGGGGCATTTTCATAATTTTCCACTTCATTGAGAAACTGGGGGTGTTACAGATCCCTCCCATGCCATGCATGAGATGCAAATGCCAACATGCTATGTAATAATAAACATCATAGCATTTAAAATTCTATAATTGAAACACATCATTTGATACCAAAATAGCTCATCAAAACATGAATTAAAATCATCATATATACATATTCCATGGTTTTCAATAAGGTAGGAATCCTACCAACGTCCAAATAACAGGTCGTTGTGTTTCTCTCCAAAAACCGATCACCGATTGCGTCAAGCCGATCGTTCACCATTTGTGAAATCCCGTTACTTTATTACATTTAACATACACATACATCAATTTGGTGATCCATTTAATTCCATAAAATAACCAATCTAATTATTCCAATTGATTTAAACCATTCCCTTCATCCTTCCAATTTAACCTAACCATTTGGAAAATCATATAAACATTTCATTTATAAAATCAGTAGGTTACCCATTGTCCACTGTCCACCAAAGCTCACTTGTGGGGTTCGGCCATACAACATGGTCGAACCTCACTCTTTGGATTTGACCCCCTTTTTAACCCTTGTTTTATTTTACACAAAATGGGTCCAACACCATCCATTTATTCATCCAATCACATAAGTTAATCATTTAACAACCTAAGTCCATAAAGATGTCATCTTCATCATACACATAGGTTCATGAAAAGCCCTTCATGGGGTGCTGCAATACAACATGGCCGAACCCATGGTTCCTTATTTTGTCATTTCTCATCTTAGCCGCCATTCATTTTCATAGTTAATCACTTATCTTATTTACACATAACTTAGGTTCATGAATGATTTATTAACATAAACAAAGATCCACAATAATTTCCTCCATTTTCTTAGCTTGATCATTCATCCTTTAAGCAAGCATAGATCTACCAAGTGATCCATCAAAATGGTTCATAGGGTTCCGCCATACAACATGGCCGAACCCATGGTTCCTTGTTTGCATTTTTTCGTGGTCTAAATACATGTAAATCCATCAATATTCCTCCATCATTTTCCTCCTTTAAAACCCTTTAAAATTACTAACATACATCCATCCTTTTCATCCTTTAAAAACCCATTGAAATTAATAATCCACTTCCATGGGGTTCGTCTTTTCCTTTTTAACAAACACCTACCCATGATTAAATCACTTGATGGGGTTCGGCTATGCATATGGCCGAACCTCATCCAATCCGAAATGGAACCCATAGGTTCGGCTACACAATGGCCAAACCTATGGTTACCTTTGTCTTAATCCCATAACTCTAAACTCAACACATATCTCTTTCCGCGTCTCCTTCGTTTTCTTTATTTCGGTCTTTCCTCCTTAATCCTTCTCTCCTTTATTACTCTTCAGCAACTACTCTAAGTGTTGATGATGTAGATGGAAAATGGATTGAAAAGAAGAGGAGAGAAATCTCTTGTTTCCAAGAGGTGAAGTTCGGCCAAGGGGTATGATGTGCCCCTTGGTGATGTTCCTTTGAAATTAGCCCCAACTCCTTCCAATTCTTCCTTAATTCTTCTCTTTCCTTGATGCTTTTATGGTCCTCTAAGTGTTAAGACCAAATGTGGAGAGAGAGAGAGAGAGAGAGAGAGAGAGAGAGAGAGAGAGAGGAAGAAAAGATAAGATGGAAAACTCTGATGGAGGGGACGACCAAGGGGTGTGGTGTCTCTTGATGATATTTCTTTGTAACAACCAAAACCCTCCCACATCCTCATAATGGTGGTGTCTTTTGAGATGAAACTCCTCATTTCTTTCATAATGGTTGTCTTCAACCCATGAGATGAGACCCTCCATCTTCCCCAACGTTGGTGCATGTCTTCATCCCATGAGATGAGACCCTCCATCTCCCCCAACGTTGGTGCATGTCTTCATCCCATGAGATGAGACCTTCCATTTCCCCCAACGTGTGGATCATGATGGTGTCCCTTGAGATGGAACTCTAAATCTCCTTATTCAACTCATCTTTTTAATTCAACTCTATTTAACTCACTTAAAATCAACTCAATTTAATTCAACTTGGATTCATTTCCAACTCAAAATAATTCAACTCAATACTTGGGTTCCCATTTATTTAAAATTAGCTCATAAATGACCCATTGGATCCCAAATTGGCAATTGGCCCATTTAAGTACATTTACCAATTGTTTTCAAACCAAACCCTAATCATCAATTCATCTTGACCCATTGGGTCCCAATTGGGCATTTGACCCAATTAAATCACACTTATCCGCTTATCTTCATTCAAACTCTATCCATGACCGTGGGGTCTTAATTGATCCAATTAAATATATTCTAACCATATCCACTATCTATTGGATCCTAATTGGGCCATTGACCCATTAAATTTATCCTCTGCTCAATTACATTCCAAACCCATTTACCTTGACTCATCTTAATAAATTAATCACCCTTTAATTTCACTCTTAAGAGGGAATTTCCTTTATTTCCTGGGTTAAGATCTCGGGGTGTTACAGGAACTAGGTCAATTCACTAGAAATGATGTTTGGGATTTGGTTAGACCCAAGGAAACACACATAATTGGAACTAAATGGATATTTAAAAACAAGCTGGATGAACATGGAACCATCGTGAGAAATAAGGCAAGACTGGTAGCTCAGGGATACACTCAGATTGAAGGCTTAGATTTTGATGAAACCTTTGCCCAGATAGCAAGATTAGAATCCATCACAATTCTGCTCTCCATTGCATGCCATCTCAAGTTCAAACTATACCAAATGGATGTAAAAAATGCTTTCTTGAATGGACTTTTAATGAGCAAGTATTCGTAGAACATCCTAAATGATTCATTGGTCCAACATTTACAAACCATGTGTTCAAACTTAAGAAAGCTTTGTATGTCCTCAAGCAAGCGCCCAGAGCCTGGTATGAGAGATTAACCTAGTTCCTACTTGGTCACAATTTTCAAAGAGGGAGTGTAGACAAAACTTTGTTTGTCCAAAAGACAAAAGAGTCCATCCTTATCGTTCAAATCTATGTTGATGACATAGTGTTTGGATCCACTTGTGAAAAGGCTGCACTGAATTTCTTCAACCTCATGAAATTTGAATTCGAAATGAGTAAGAACTAAACTATTTCCTTGGACTTCAAATCAAGCAAAGTAATGATGGACTTTCTCCCCCAATCCAAATATGCAAATGAACTTGTAAAGAAATTTAAATTAGAATGATGTAAACATGCAACCACCCCTATGAGCACATCCATTAAACTGTTCAAAGTTGAGAATGGGGCAGATGTGGACCCAAGCTTGTATAGAAGCATGATAGGAAGTCTCCTATATCTCACTGCAAGTAGACTAGAAATGTTGTTTAGTGTAGGAACTTATGCCAAATTTCAATCCAAACCTAAAGGCTCACACCTCAAAGCTGTCAAGGGAATTATAAAGTATGTGGTTGGCACCATCTTGCATGGAATATGGTTTCCATTTGACACCTCCTCCTTAATAGTTGGATACACCGATGCAGACTGGGGTGGAAATATTGATGACAAAAAATCTACCAGTGGAGGTTGTTTCTACATCGGGAACTGTTTAGTGGCATGGCATAGCCGCAAACAATCTTCAATTTCTCTGTCCACAACTGAAGCAGAGTACATTGCAGCTGCAAGTTGTTGTACCTAACTGATTTGGATGAAACAAATGCTGATCGATTATGACTTAAGCATGAATCCATGACATTGTATTGCGACAACACTAGTGCAATCAACATTTCCAAGAATCCAGTACAGCATTCTAGGACAAAACACATCGACATAAGGCATCATTTCATAAAAGAAATGGTAAAAAAGAAAACCATTGACTTTGTGCACATCTGCACGGAAAACCAACTAGTAGATATCATGACCAAACCCTTGCATTCATCACGATTTCTATATCTACGAAAAGCCATTGGTGTATGTATATCACCATAACTCCTCATATCACTTGGTCAGGGAAACACATCTTATGGGGGAGTGCAGCAAATATCTGCCTACTAAAACTTTGTCAATTATATGACAAAATGGGGGAGAATTTAGTAGAAGCAATGTAGTCTTATTCCTAAGAAATCATTGGTGTATGGGGGAGTATGAATAATAATCTTGTTTAGTCCATGGATGCATAGTTATGTCTTGGGACTAACCCCTCTAAATGATTTTCTAGTGTTGCTTGCTTGTGTGTTTGAACAGGAAAAATGATATGAAGCCAGCTGAACAAGAATATGCCAAGATCTTATCTTGCGGTTTTCATTTGAATATGTACATGTAATTGATGAAATATTTTGTATGCAAATGTGTTGTAACAAGGGAGGGCTTGTAATTGGGTTAGCTTCTAGCTTTTGTCATGATATTGACAAAGGGGGAGATTGTTAGTGCCCCGGCTTGGCTGAGTCCCTGTTTGTCAATTCCATGACTCGGGAAGAAACATTTTCTAAAGAAGCTTGAAGACTCAAGATGATCAAGTGTGAAGATCATACTCCACTAGGTTTAAAGCTCATCATCATGACAATCAGAAAAAATAGGTATTTGGCCATATATGACTTTAGGTGGTATCAACACCTTAGAGAAGACCCTTCCTAGGTTTAGTTGAACAAATGATAAAACCATAAAGAAGCCTAGAGATAAAGCTGGACAGTGAATAGGAACCCAATTTGGAAATATATAATTGGTTTCACTGTTAGCTCGACCAGTCGTACTCACCGACCCCTCGGTGGAGACAAGATCGACCCATCGTGGTGAAGGACTAGTCAGCCAGTTAGATAGTAGAGGTTCTGGATCAAAGAACTGTCATTCAGGGAAATCCTCTGACCGATAGTCTCGTATGCACCGACCCCCCAGTGATGAACTTAAAAGACCCCTCGTGGTCGATGACTAATCGGTAAAGGTCTTAAGAGTTCTCGATTGTGAACTTAAATGGGCTCTGTAACGCGCCGCCCTTTTCGAGATTCAGAGTCTAATTTTTTTTTTTAATAATATAATAACACCGGAAGAGGGCGGACGACGTCACGACGCGAGCTAAGTCCAGACTTCCAAAGTCCGACCCTTAACTGGCCACCCATGTGTGCATGGACTAAGACCATGAAAATCGATCCACACATGGAACTAAATAAATCATGTGGAAAAAACATAACTGATTGCGGAATAAATCAAATATGCGGAATTATAATCAAACCTCAGACTGCTCCATTCTCAGATAGCAAAGTACAAATCATATTTACTTAAAACTACTTACATCGAACATCCATTATCATAACTATAAAACAATCCATAGCAAAGTTACTGGCTATTACATGTCCGTAAATGTGGTTCAAATGACAGTAAATATAAATCCATTCCAATAATCAAGCACTTAAGCTTGGCTCCTCTCTCGGTCCTCGACTTTCTCTTTCCCTTTCCCTGTTCCTGCATTATCCTCTAAGGATAGAATTAGGGTATTAGATCAACGCGCCCAGTAGGTTTTCCGATCAGGGCTACCACAAGGTTAGTATATAAAAACATGCATATATCATAATATATAATAATAAAAAACAGATAAAATCAATGCTATGTATGTAAGTGCAAATGTAATGAGTCCCACCCTCCACAAGTATACATAGCCATCAAGTTATTTCACAGTGTTCTTTCTTTGGGACTCTCACGACAAGGTAATCCACAATACTCCTCATTTCCTGTGGATAGGACTCTCATCATTGAGTTATTTCACAGTGTTCTTTCTTTGGGACTCTCATGACAAGGGAATCCACAGTACTCCTCATTTCATGTGGATAGGACTCTCATCATTGAGTTATTTCACAGTGTTCTTTCTTTGGGACTCTCATGACAAGGTAATCCACAATACTCCTCATTTCCTGTGGATAGGACTCTCATCATTGAGTTATATCACAGTGTTCTCTCATTGGGACTCTCACGTCAAGGTAATCCATAATCATCACCCCATGCCATGCATGAGATGTCAATGAATATATGCCATTTGTAAATATATCTCATCATTCAAAACCAATTTGAAACATAATATCAATAACAACATATATCATAAAAACATGATAAAACCAAATATAACAGTGGTTACAAGTAGGTAGGAAACCTACTTAAACTTCGCTTAAGTGTCCGTTCTTTTTGAGCTTCACCCGATCATGACTCGCACGCCGTTCAAATTCCGTTACCTTATTTCATGTCAATAAGTCAATACAATATACCATCTGATTTCTAACTAAGTCCAAAACCCCATAAACCATCTTGTGGGGTTCGGCCATACCCATGGCCGAACCTCACCCACTTTGGGATTTGTCCTTCATTTGTTTTGGACCAACACCCTCCAAATAACTTTATTTACAAACCTTAATCTATTAACCATAACTTGGTGGGGTTCGGCCATACAACATGGCCAAACCTCACAATTTTGGTTTGAACCCCTCTTTTAAGTCATTTGCTCTTTTCATTCATATTTACAATAATGCCACTAGGGTAAGCCTAGTTTATTTTTCTTTAATAACCAAGGTTCATAATAAATCTACCTTGGTGGGGTTCGGCCATATTACTTGGCTGAACCTCACCAATCCAAATTGAGTCTCATTTCAATCCTTCATACTTAACTAGACCTTAGTCTTTCATCATCTTTATGGCTTCACAATTACTTAAGTCCATCAAAATTATTTCATGGGGTTCGGCCATATGGTTCTTTATTTCTATCCATTCTCATACTACAATCCATCTATAATTTCCACTCCAAATAAACCATAAAATGGTCCATGGGGTTCGGCCATACACATGGCCGAACCCAATGGTTCCCTTGGTTCAATGATTCCATCATATGTACATAACTTAGGCTCTACTCTTTAACCATGATATCTACATGTTTCAGCCATCCAATGGCCAACCCAAACAGTAACTATATCTCCATTTAAATCACATAAAAGCCCCATAATATTGTATGGTTTTTATCTCTAAAAAACCATCACAAATTATCATATAATTATCATATCATTTCATGGGGTTCAGCCATCCCAATTGGTCGAACCATATGACCTATAATTTAAACCTTTTTAACATATAATTTGTGTCTCATTAAAACATATAAAAAATCACCATAGTATTGTACGGTTTTTACCCTTCAACACCATCCAAATACCCAAATAACTTCATGGGGTTCGGCCATCCAAAGTGGCCGAACCCAATGATCCATTTTATCATTTTTAAACAACCTTTGCCCAAAGTTTAAACCCTTGATGAATTCGGCCACTCCATGGCCAAATCATGACATTCAAATCCATGATTTAAAACCCTTTCAACTTGCATCTTAGGTCTAATTAAAAACATCTAAAATTGTTCATCATTTTGCATGGTTTTCAACTTACAAAAACCATCAACATAACCATATTATTTCATGGGATTCGGCCAACCAAAGTGGCAGAACCCTATGGTCCATGTTTTCCATCTTTTTAAACATCAATATTCATATTCTAAACCTTTGGTAGATTTGGCCATCCCATGGCCAAATCATGTTCCATTAACCCATTTTATTAAACAAAATTCCATGGAAACACTTACCAATTTCCTTTGCTTCTCTTCTCTCCTTTTGATCCTTGCTTCCCTCCTTCTTGCTCCCTTAATTCTATGCTGATTAGAAGCTTGAATCAATGGTGAAAACACCAAGATATAATTCGGCCAAGGGGGGTATGTTCTTGGGAGAGAGGGAGAGATAAGAATTCTATGGTTTCATGGAGTGACAATCGGCCAAATGAATGGTGAATTCCTTTTGTTAAACAACCCCCAAATTATCTCATTACTCCTCATCAATCCTTGATCAAAACAAGGAGTCACTTGATGCCAACCAAGGCATCCGTTGACACTCCCAACATTGGAGCTTTGGGTTTCCATATGAGATGGAAATCCTCCCAATTCCCAAGTGATTCTTATCCCATTACATTAAACATTATGCATGGGAAACCCACTCCACAAGTACCCAACGTGTGGGACTTGTTTTGTGGTGTTTAAGACCATGGCAACTCCTTCATCTCCACTTTGACTCAATGTAAATACAAGGCCCCCTTTGTTTCCAACTCAACTCTCCCAACTCACTAGCCCAACTCACCACACTTAATGCCATTCATTTAATGCACTTGAGTCAACTCATTTCTTAATTCAAATCCAACTCATTTCAGTCCCAACTCAACCTGATTTAACTCATATTTGAGCTCACTTGAGGGTCCACACGGTCAACCATGGTCCACATGGTCAACACTACCCATTGGGTCCCCATTTAGCCCATGGATCCAATTTGACGCCATGACCCATTTATGGGTGGTTAACCCATTTAAATGTGATTTTCATATTTGCATAAAGCCTACCCATTTATCCCTTATTTAATTTCCAATCAATTCAGCTTAACCTCATTAAATTTGGGCTCACCGAATTGTCAAACAAGTCCATTATGACCCATTGAGTCCCAATTGGGTCCTTTGACCCAATTAACCACTTTGACCCAATTTGATGTACATTACCCATTTACTTACATTTGATCCTTATAATATGTTCATAAGGCCTTAATTTGAACAATGGGTCCCACCATTTTCTCATTTACAATCACATCTATTAATTTTACCGTTATAGTGGCATTTTCGTAAATATCAATATCTTTGAGAAAACGGGGTGTTACAGGCTCTCCAGAAAACAGACATATCGGTAGTTTTAGACCGACCGAGAGTACCAAGACCGACCCCTCGGTAAAAAGAGACAGGTCGTTCTGGGTAACAAAGGTTTCTGACTTAAAACTACTGTCAGCATGGTTTGCCCCAGATCGAGACACTCGTATGGACCAACCTCTCGGTGCCAAAACTGTCGATCCATCGGCGACACCGACCTATCGACCGGGAAGTAATAAAGTCGCTGAGAGTGCAATCAATGTGCAACGGTCTGGTGGTTGAACGGTAATAAATATGAACACCAACCCATCGGTGCCACCGACTTGTCGGTTCTGGACAGTTGGAAAAATCGTTAAGACTCCTCTATAAATATGAGTGTTGAAGTGGTCATTTGATCATCTTCCATGGGCCAAGAAAAATCATACACTCTGAGAAGCGATCATCTCTCTTGTGCTATTACCCAAAAATCAAATACCCATTCTTTGATTAAGATTGGGAGAGAGAGAAAAGAGAGAAGATAAGACATCAACTAGGACTTGAACCAAGTTTCCTAGTCTTCTTGAAATTGTAATTGCTATACGACGTCTACAAGAAAGAGTATCAACACACTTTGGGTGAATCTTTGAAAAGAACACATCATCAAGAAAAGAGCTATAAGGCAAGTATTTCCTGGTTTTAAATTTGTTTTTAAAAACTTTGTCCCGAAAGTGGATTAAAGAGGATTTGCTCTGGAACCAGTATAAAAAGCTCTAGAGCATCGTCTCTGGCACAATGGTGCGTGGAATTCCCAGCCGATTGAGTGAGGTGGAATTCCTACTCTAATTGTAAGGGCGTAAATATCCACTTACTGAATTTGGGGATAGCTCAAAGTTGAGCTAGTCCTAAAAGTGGATGTAGGTTGGTTAACCGAAACATTATATATCTTGTGTCCTTGAGATTGTGGTGTTAGAGCTAACCTCTTATGTTAATTGTTCAATCACTTTGGCTAACACAACTCATTTGATTATTACATCAGCTGTACTTAAAACCAATTAATCAAGTTAATTTTAAAAAGGAGCAACGAATTCAGATTCTATCAAGTTAAGTCATTTTCATCTGTAGATGTCTTCAAAAGGTGGTTCATGTAACACCCCGTCCTTTTTCACTTGCTTTCCGAAAATCAGAGTCTATTTTTTTAAAAAATAGAAGAGTGAGCGAGAGCGGGATGTCACGGCGCGAGTTAAGTCCGAACTTCTAAAGTTCGACCCTTAACTGGCCAACCATACATGTGCATGGACTAAGTCCATGAAAACAGTTCACACGTACTTATATATATACATGCGGAATAAAACATAAACTGCGGATTATAATAGAACCTAACTCTATTCCATTTTAGATAGCAAAGTAGTTCAAGTCTTTTACCAAATTACCTTAAATTAAATATCCAAAATAAACCATTCAAACCATAGCAAAATATCTAAGTTATTACATGCCCGAAATCTAGTTACTCAAATTACAAGTCCATAAGTAACTTAATCAAAATATAAAATTAAACACATTCAAGCTTCTATGCTTGGCTCCGATCACGCTCATCGTTCCCTTTGTTTTCTGTATCTACTAGGGTAGAAGTAGGGCGTTAGAACAACGTGCCCAGTAGGTATTCCAAGTAGGGCTAACACATTGTTAGTACATAAAACATATAGATATCATAATACAAAATTCATGTAAAACAATGCCATGCCATGGTGTCAAATGCAATGAGTCCCACCCATCACAAATACATGTAACCTCTTGATGGGATTCTCATCATCAAGGTATCCTCACAGTTGCCTTACGGACACCCCGACGGAGTGTGTTCTCCGGATTCTTCTTGATGGATAATGCACATCAAGGTCTTCCTACGAATGCCTCACGGACGCCTCGACGGAGCATAGCCTCAGGTTACAAACATCCCTCCCATGTCATGCATGAGATGTATGTGTCCACATGCTATCTAATAGTATAATCATAGCATCAAAAACCTCATATTTAAAACATAACATTTTTACGACGTAACTCATCAAAATAACCAAAATAAACCATATTACATAAACTATGTTTTCAAAGAGGTAGAATTTTACAAAAGACCACTAACATGTCCTTGCGCTTTCGTCCGGAAATCGCTCATGATCGTATACCGCTTGTGAGGCCCGTTACCTTATAATATATCAATCAATTAAAACCATGTCCCCCTTTATTTACAATATTTAAGTCCATAAATATGTCTTTGTGGGGTTCGGCCATACAACATGGCCGAACCTCACGCACTTGGTTTTTAGTCCCTCTTTGAGTCCTTTGATCTTTTAACTTAAGTCCAAGATCATACCCCTTTTATTCATTAATCTAATCATAAACAAATTAATCATCTAATATACATCAAACCTTAAGTTCACCAAACATTCCCCATGAGGTTCGGCCATACACTATGGCCGAACCCATGGTCCATTATTTTTACTTATTTGCATCCTTGCCATTTGTACAAATCCATAACCAAACCTTTCATTCATTAAAACATGCCTGAGTCCATGTTTTGATCCACGAACCCATCTCATGGGGTTCGGCCATACATCATGGCCGAACCCATGATCTTTCATCTCCTTATTTCTAGATCCAACAACATATGTTTATGACTAACTAATCCATTAACATAAACAAAAACCCATAATCCATAAGCATATATTTGCATCCTCCAATTAATTCTCCATTCATTTAAGATATTCATAGACATAATATCTGTAAAATTGCTTCATGGGGTGCATGATGTCTAAATTCCAATTTCTCCATTCTATCAATTACCATCCTTGAATCCATAAATCAAGGTTCCTCCATGGGGTTTAACCATACATTTAGGTTCATTCTTTTTTATCCAAAAGTCCATCATTAAAACCTTTCTAAATTATTAACCATCTTCCATTGATTCGCCATTTGGGGGTTTCATCTATAAGATGAAACTTCGCCAACCGCCCCCCCCCCCCCCCCCCCCCCCCCCGCCCAAAAAACATGTCACCTTTGTTTGAATTTGAAATAACCAAAATGTAATAGCCCGAATTTTCGAATCAATATATATTTGCCATTTATTGATTTTAATTTGAATTTTGACATGATGGAATACCAAATGGATCAAGAGTTGGGACTGTAACGCCCCGCCCTTTTTCACCCGTTTTACAAAAATCAGAGTCTATTTTTTTTTTTTTTGAAATAGAAGAGTGAGAGAGGGCGCGGACGCCACGACGCAAGTTAAGTCCGAGCTACTAAACCCCGACCCTTAACTGGCCAACCCCACGCGTGCGCGGAACTAAGTCCACGAGAATGGTTCACGCGTAGGAAGTAAGCTTGCGGCTTATAATTATTGCGGAACATGATAATAGAGTCTATCCTACCGGTTTTTAGATAGAAGGGAAGATACAACATTGAATTACCAAAATGCCCCTAAGTTCATAATTATATCACAAAATGTAATCGTCCATAAGTAACGTCCAAACCATCGTAAGAAATGTAAATTTATACAACCCAACAAGCTAAGTTACTTTAAAATTGCATCTCCAAAATGTAAACGTAAATAAACTAAGACTGCACTGCCCAAGCTCCTAAGCTTGGCTCCTGTCATGTCTACCGCTTCCGCCATCCCCTGCATCATCAGCTAGGGTAGAAGTAGGGCGTTAGTCAACGCGCCAAGTAGTACTCTGAGTAGTGCTAGCACATGGATTAGTGTTAAAACATACCGATAAAATAACATATAACAAAATAAGCATGTAATGAATACTATGCCATGGGTGCCTATGTCATGTGTCCCACCCATCATCCGTATGATCATACTATCATATCCCCCTTGACGGCAAAACCTCGTCAAGATACAACCAATCACAAATCATCCCCGTTGACGGTAAAGCCTCGTCAAGGTGTTCCCATGCTTATTTCTCGGTCGCCCCGACGGGGCATGAATTCCGGTTGTTCCTTATGGTACCCCCTTGATGGATGAATCACATCAAGATATCCCCATGTTTGGTTCTCGGCCACCCCGACGGAGCATGGTCTCCGGTTATAGCCTATCAAGCTATCCCCATGGCTGCTTCTCGGTCGCCCCGACGGAGCATGGACCCCGGTTCCATTTCATCATTCCCTTGTCATATCCCTCCCATGTCATGCATGAGATGTAGATGCCATATGCCATGTAATAAATATGATAGTACAAACCATGGCTTTAAAAATCTCATCAATAGAACATATGATTCATAACTTAAAACTCATCATAAGGTAAATCATAATCATAAATCCATCATAAGCCAAATCAAAATAATCTAAAATACCATCACATATCCATCGCTTACAAAGAGGTAGGAATCCTATCGAATACCGTGTAGCATCCCGTTACGTTTTCCGTTTGATAATCCGGTCGCCGATCGCGTACCATTTGCGACGTTCCAATACCTTATTATATTTACCGGATTAGTCCATACGTTATCCATGATTAAATTCCTATCTAATCATAACCCTAGATCCATTCAATGATCCTTTACAAGTTTATTAAAAATCGGTCCTTAACTTAGCCCATTATTCATTTGGTTAAAACACATACATAAATCCGATTTTGGCCATTTCAAATATTACATTGAGTGAGCCTAAAACGCAACATCTATACGTTTCAATTAATCATTCATAATGCATTCGATTCCATGTCTAATCCACACAGGGTTCGGCCCTGTACCATGGCCGAACCCATGGTTCTTCAATGTGGCACTTATTTACCGTTTTGCCACTCCTCTCTCATGGTTCAATCATCCATTCGTTTATATATCTTCTAAGTCCAAACTTCATCCCTAATTTAGATTCATTAGGGTTTCATTGACCATGACCTAACATCCATAAAAACAGCCACCTAATTTAATTAAATTTGTAATCTTCTAACTCCATATATGATTCAATAATTGCCCCATAATCATGACCTCCAAATGGGTCATGGGTTCGGCCATGCACCATGGCCGAACCCATGGTGCCTATTTCCATTCCCTTGGGTCCATTTTACCTTCACCAAATGAAATTAAATCATTCATTTAAAATCCCATTTTTTATCTCATTTAAACCATCACATACCTACTCATAAATCCATTTAAATTTATCATCTCTTTCCATCATTTTCCATTCCTTTTACCTTCATTAAAAATCACTAAATCATCACCATAGGGTTCGGCCATACACCATGGCCGAACACATGGTTCATGGCTCACTTTCATGGACGTTATTTTAAAGACTAAGTTTTGTCCCAAATTAATCTAATTTGAAATTACTAATCTTCATTCATTTTGGCCCTTTAAAACAAACTCCTAAGCATTGATACATACATTAACCTTAGCCTAAAATTGATCCAAAATTGGGTCATGGGTTCGGCCATACATCATGGCCGAACCCATGATGTTTCTTTCTCCATTTTTTTCTTGGTTTCATTTACCCATTTTAACATACTTCCAAATGAAGATTAAATCATCCATCTAAATCTTCATTTCCATCAAAAAGCTTACTACATACCATACTTACTCATCTATTCAAATTCCCATTCCTCCATATTATTTTCCATGCCTAAAAGTCCCATAACATTACTATAGGGTTCACCTTTATGGATGCCATTTTCAAAGACTCATGTTTTGTCCCAAAAAAATAATCCATTTAAAATCACTAACCTTCATTCATTTGGTCCATTTAAAACTTATGTCATACACTTTGGAAATCCATTTGCAACTATTATTTCCTCCATCAATTTCTATCCTTTTTCATCCATTAAAATTACTATCTATCACCAACTTTAAGATCTTCATAAAGACCATTAATCATTTTTTGTACTTAAAAGCCCTAAACCATTTTTCCTACTTCCAAAACCCTAATTAATTGCATACATCTTCTAATCACCCACCATGGGGTTTGGCCATGCTACATGGCCGAACCCTATGGCCCAAAAATTTCCTCACAAATCAATAAAAATTATTTTAGATACTTAACATCCCTAATCCATTTCTTTTTCATACTTAATCCATTCCTCCATTTTATCCATTCCTTATCCTACCATTGGATGGATTTTTAAATTCAAAGCCTATGATGGTTTGGCTACCATCCAATCCAAGGAAATGGATTCCAAAACTTAAAGCCCTAAAAATTTAAATTTCTTGTTTAGAACATACTTTCGATCTGACGACTCCTCCGGTCTTTCTTTCTCCTCTTGATTTCCTTAGCCCTTTCTCCTTCTTTCTCTTCTTGATGATCGGCTAGATGAGCTTGATCAATGGTGGGACATGCTTGGATTGGCTAAGATAGTGTTAGGTTGAGAGAGGGGGAAGAGGGGAAGATGATGAAGATGGTAGCCCTTGATCTTCAAGTGGTGAATCCAAGGTTCCACCTCTTTTCTTCTCTTCTTCTCTTCTTTTTCTTCTAAGTTTTTCTTCTCTTTTCCTTAGTGCATGGGACGTTTTTTGAGAGTGGAGAAGACGGAGATGAGTGAAATGAGTTAGTTGGGGAGGAGATGGAGGTGGGTGGAGTAACCTAGACTCCACATGAATTTTTGCTCACCAACCAACATGGGCTAGCTTGACTTTGGTGGTGGTGGTTGAGACCCAACCACCAAGCATGGCTCCCATGTCCTCTTTGACTTGCCTATGTTGACCCTTAATTAATCAACCTAATTAATTAAGTCCTCACTTAGGTTAATTAATTTCCATCCAATTTAATTTTATACAATTTATCTATTTAAGAAATCCACCCATGGTTGACCAAGTCAACCATGGTGGACGGCCCCCACCTATACCTACCCCACCCGCCACCTCACTTGATGAGGTCGAGGTGGGCCCCACTTGGCCATGTTATTTTAATTCCATTGATTTTAACTTAGATAATTTTACAATAATTTTAATCAATTTAATTTACCTTAATCCACCTTAGTCTTCTTAAATTTATCCATGGTTGACCAAGTCAACCATCATGGTTGGCCCCACTTTTTCCTTGGTCCACACGCCACCTCACTTGATGAGGTGGAGGTGGACCCCACTTGGTCATACCATTTCATTTCATTACTAACTTAGGGGGTTTTAATTCCAAATTACCCTTTTTAAATTAATTGGCCCACCATTGGGCCCACGGCCCAACCAATTATTTTCTATCCCTTTACCTTAGGGTTACCTCAATTGGGTCCATTGGATCCCAAATGAGTATTGGGCCCAATTTGACCATCCTTGACCCGATTAGTCCTCATTGACCCATTAAATGGATTTCATCCAATCCAGGGGCCCATTGGACCATTCTTGGACCCTTGTCCCAACTTTTGATCCATTTGGTATTCCATCATGTCAAAATTCAAATTAAAATCAATAAATGCCAAATACATATTGATTCGAAAATTCAGGCTATTACAGGGACAAGGGTCCAAGAATGGCCCAATTGGGCCATGGATTGGATGAAATCCATTTAATGGGTCAATGAGGACTAAGCGGTCAATGATAATCAAAGTGGGCCTGATAGCCAGGTGGGGCCCAATGGATCAAAAATCGGTTCCAACCCTAAGGTAAGTGGGTAAAGAGGGAATCTAATTGGGCCATGGGCCCAATGATTACCCAATAAACCATGAATTAGAATTAATTCATTTAATTGGTCAATGGTAAATAATTGGGTCAACTAGCCATACGGGACCCAATGGGCCAAGGTAGGTAAGCCCTAAAATAAATGGGAAAGACAAAAATATAATTGGGCCATGGACCCAATGGTGATCCAATTAAGATAAATTAAATAGATTAGATAATTATAAAACTATCTAAGTTAAGATGTATCAAGATTAAGTAATATGGCCAAATGGGGCCCACCTCCACCTCACCTATTGAGGGCGTGTGGACCCAAGAGTAGTGGGCCGACCACCATGGTTGACTTGGTCAACCATGGTGGATCTTAGAGGGAATTTAATGGGATTAAATTAAGTGGGAAGTGATTAATTAAATTAACCAAGGGATCAAGGTGATCTAAGTTAATTAACCTAAGATTAAAATGGTCAAATGGTCAAAACCACTCTAACAAACACAAACCACTTCAAGAAAACACAAATTAAAACCATGGATTAAAGGTGGTGGTTTTATCCCAACCACCACCATTAATGCATGTTGGTTGGTGAGGAAGTTAATGTTTGAGTGAAGGCTACTCCAACCATCTCCATCTCATTTCAAACAAACATTTTCACTCTATCTCTCCCTCCCACTCTCAAAACCGTCCCATGCATTGGAGAAAAGAAAAAGAGAAGAAAACTTAGAAGAAGATAGAAGGAGAGAGCAAGCCTTAGTCCACCCCTCCAAGATCAAAGATTTTGTTTCCCATCACCTTCCCCTCTACCTCTCTCAATCTAACCCCATCTACCTTAGCCGATCCAAGCATGTTCCACCATTGATCAAGCACATCTAACCGATCAACCAAGGAGAGGAAGAAGAGAAGAGGCTAAGGAAATCAAGAGGAGGGAGAAAGACGGGAGGTGTCGTCGGATCGTAAGTATGTTCTAAACAAGAAATTTAAATTTTTAGGGTTTTAAGTTGTGGAATCCATTTCCTTGGATTGGATGGCGGCCAAACCATCATAGGCTTTGAATTTAAAAAAAAATCCATCCAATGGTAGGATAAGGAATGGATAAAATGGAGGAATGGATTAAGTAATGGATTAGGGATGTTAAGTATTTAAAATAATTTTTATGGATTTGCAAGGAGATTTTGGGCCATGGGGTTCGGCCATGCTAGGTGATTAGAAGATGTATGCAATTAATTAAGGTTTTGTAAGTAGGAAAAATGGTTTAGGGTTTTTAAGTACAAAAAATGATTAATGGTTTTTATGAAGATCTTAAAGTTGGTGATAGATAGTAATCTTAATGGATGAAAAACGATAGAAACTAATGGAGGAAATAATAGTTGCAAATGGATTTCCAAAGTGTATGACATAAGTTTTAAATGGACCAAATGAATGATATTATTAATTTTAAATGGAATTTTTAAACAAAGAAAAATCATGGACTATAGGGTTCGGCCATACAAGGTGGCCGAACCCCATGGTTAGTGATCTATGAGGGTTAGGGTTCTTAAATGCTCATTGATTAATGGTTGTTAAGATTTGAAAAAATGATGGAAAATGGTTAGGGTTTCAAGGGTTAAATGTAGGCAAATTTTTGGAAAAAGTTTTATGATGGAATCCATGGATTATATTTTAGAATATTTTTTTGAATGGAACTATGGTGATGGTTAATTATTTTTATAAAAATGGAAAGATGGAAGAAGATGGAGGAAGTGATAAGTTCAATGGATTTGAAAGTGTATGATATAAAGTTTTAAAGGGACCAAATGAATGAAAATTATTGATTTTTAAATGGAATTTAGCAAAGAAAACCATGGACTAACATTGGGGAAATAATGGCCTCATATGGCTCCAATAAAGGGAACCATGAACCATGGGTTCGGCCATGGTGTATGGCCGAACCCTATGGTGATATTTTAGGGCTTTTATGAATAGAAAATGATGGAGAAGAATGATTAAATTTAAATGGATATATGGGACTATGTAATGTTTAAAATGGGATGAAAAATAAGGTTTTAAATGAATGATTTAAATTTTCATTGGAGGTATGTTAAAATGGGTAAAATGGACCCAAGAAAATGGAGATAGGGTACCATGGGTTCGGCCATGGTGTATGGCCGAACCCATGATCCCTTTGTGGGCCACCTTTAGGGCCAAATATGAAATGACATATGGGATTAAATGTTTTTTAAAATTAAATAATAGGTGGCTGATTTTAGATATGTTATGGAATCATAAATGGGTCTAAGTTATGGATGAAATTTAGACTTAAAATAGACATGAATGGGTGAATGTTTAAACATGGAAAAGGGAGTAGCAAAACGGCAAAAATTAGCCACATTGAAAAACCGTGGGTTCGGCCATGGTACATGGCCGAACCCTATGTGGGTTGGAAGTAAAATTCTGTACAATGTGAATGACGAAACGAAACGTATAGATGCTGCGTTTTAGGCTCGCTCATTGGAATATTTGAAATGGCCAAAATCGGATCTTATGTACGTGTTTTAAAACCACGGAAAAAATGAGGCTAAGGGCTGATTTTCGATAAAATAGTAACATAATTAATGGCCATTAATGGGTCTAAGTAGATGGATCAATTATGGACTTAATCATGGATAAACGTATGGACTAATTCGGTAAATGTAATAAGGTATCGGGACGTCGCAAACGGTACGTGATCGGCGACCGGATTATCGAACGGAAACGTAACGGAACGCTACGCGGTATTCGGTAGGATTCCTACCTCTTTGTAAGCTGTGGATATGTGATGTTTATTTTAATCTATTTTGATGATTATGGGACTTGTATTATGATGAGTTTTAATTTATGAATTATATGATGGTGTTATGGATTATATTTTAACATTATGCATTATATGGCTATGTATGGTATATTAAATTTATGGTTTATCTATATACTAAATAGCATAAGGCACGTACATCTCACGCATGGCATGGGCGGGAAAATAATGACACCGGAATCCATGCTCCGTCGGGGCGACCGAGTATCAGACATGGGGATAGCCTGAGGGCTATAACCGGAGTCCATGCTCCGTCGGGGCGACCGAGAATCAGACATGGGGATAGCCTGAGGGCTATAACCGGAGTCCATACTCCGTCGGGGCAACCGAGAAGCAAACATGGGGACAATACATTGTATGATCATACGGATGATGGGTGGGACACATGACATAGGCACCCATGGCATAACATTCGTTACATGCTTATTTTGTTATATTCTATTGTATCGGTATGCGTGTTATCACTAATCCATGTGCTAGCCCTACTCGGAGTCCGACTGGGCGCGTTGACTAACGTCCTACTTCTACCGTAGCTGATGACGCAGGGGATGGCGGAAACGGTGGACATGACAGGAGCCAAGCTTAGGAGCTTGGGAAGCGCATTCTTAGTTTATTTCAGTTTATATTTTGGAAATGTAATTTTGAGTAACTTAGCTCGTGGGATTGTATAATTTTGCATTTCTTGCGATGGTTTGGACTTTACTTATGGACGATTATATTTTGTGATATGAATATAAACATAGGGGCATTTTCGTAATTCAATGTTGTATCTTCCTTTTTATCTAAAAACCGGTAGGATAGACTCTTTTATCATGTTCCGCAATAATTATAATCCGCGAGCTTACTTCCTACGCGTGAACCGTTCTTGTGGACTTAGCTCTGCGCACGCGTGGGGTTGGCCAGTTAAGGGACGGGCTTTAGAAGCTCGGACTTAACTCGCATTGTGACGTCCGCGCCCTCTCTCACTCTCCATTTCAAAAAAAAAATATATATATATATATAGACTCTGATTTTCGAAAAGCGGGTGAAAAAGGGGCGGGCGTTACAGTTGGTATCAGAGCGAAATCGAAAGAATAAATCTCTCGAAGTATGATTAAAACGGTTGCATGTCTCACGGACAGCTAAGAATCCCAATTGACAGACTCTTCGGAGTCCGCTGCACGGGGGCCGGATTAATCTACTTCGATTGGCTCAGACTGAAACATTCAATCTGAACGCCACATTTGATGTAAGAAAATGATAGGAACGGAAGTACAATCATTATAACATTGAGGGATTTATCAAACGTGGGGAAAATTTCCCCAATTTCACAAAAATGGACAAACATAGCTAGATGGGAAGTTTACCCCAAACCAAGTATGCTTATTTGGCAACTTTCCCCAAATGAAAGAAACGATATTCGATACTTAGGAATTTTCCCCCAAAAATGAAGTATACTTAATCGATAATTCTCCCCCAAATTGAAGGAAATATTTGATACTTAAGAAAATTGTTCCTAAATATGAACGCGCCAATATTATGAGGGAACTAAGTCAATATTTTTCGATGACTTAGGAAATGCCGCCTAAAAGAAGAACCCGCCGCAACCCACGAGTAGAGAAAGAGGTAACACCCCCTCGTCAGGACGAAGAAGTACAACCACCACCTCATACAGCCGAGGGACAAAATAGTATAAACATAGAATGTGTACCTCCCGAGTTAAGAGACATAGTTCAAGCGGCAGTCACTTCTGCTCTCCAACAACACTCAAGCGGCAATGCGACCGCCAGCGACTCCAGTAAACGGAAGATGGCCAAGGACTTTCAACAACAGCGCCCTCCCTACTTCAAGGGAAAAGAAGGGGCTGTGGGAGCAGAGCACTAGTTAAAGAGGATTAATCAAATCTTGAATTTGGTCCAGATTTCCAGTACTGCTGATAAGATCTTACTGGCCACATCCCAACTGATCGAGGATGCCAGTAGTTGGTGGGAAGTGGTAGAAAAGCAACAAGCGCTGGTACCAGAAAGAGAAAGGATCCCCGTGACATGGGAGTGGTTCTGTAACGACCCGTCCCGCTACGAGCACGTTAAAACTGATCCAAACTCCTAAAAAAACAATCCAATACAATTTCGGATACTAACCATAGCAATCCACCAGTAAATCAAAGACCGTGAGCATCAATTATGATTACAAATTATAGCATCATCACATTATTACATTCATCCCACTTAATGAAATGTACACATAATTCAAATACATCAGAAAGTCCACAATTACAAGATGGGACCCTTACAAATTAGGAAACTGTAACTCTGTGCCCAACGTCCAACTGAGGGTCCCGCCAACCTTCCCTCTATGAAGTACCTGTGAGGCAAGGGGGGTGAGCTCTACATGCCCAGTGAGGGTAACACACGCATCATAAGTCATCAAGCATACACTGCACATAATCATATGGACATATCAGTGTCTACGATGTCTACATGCATAGCCATATAAACGAGTACCCTACCCCTAGCACATAGGCCCACGTCAGCCGGGCCTCTAAGACATCCTCTAACCAACCGAATACAACTCCCTTATGTACCCAACCGTAACAGTCCACCCATCCACGGTTACCCAGACTGGTCCTCAGTCAGATCAGGGTCTCTAGTCCTCAACTAGACCTATGACCCTCTCATGACAATCCGCGCACATACCACGATCAACTCAAGAATCGGACTCACTAGAGTCCCAAACTGATTACCACACGGGAGTAACCACCTCAACAATCCTCAACGAACTGCAAAACAAACTCATCTATGGTCTCATCAACCAAGCACCAGAGTCTCGATAGTCAAACCCATAACCTTGGACCCTATGTGCTGGTCTCCACACGACTGATGTAGCCATCTCTCACACAATTCTATAGGTCTTCTACTGAGTGAGTCGGCCGAACTCACTTGTTAAGTACTCATAAACTCCTGGTGACTCAACACCCACAACACAAGTCTCAACAATGGACCCTACTATAACTGCGTGTAAACACACTACCACATCGCACCACAGGCTGTACCCACCATACAGGTGTCCTAGCCTAGAATATCTCATCACATCACATCGCACCAACCCTTGATCAATAAACGGGCGAGCACATCCTCAGCCTAGTCAGTTATCCGGGGAATCACAAACCATACCAGCGGGAGCTGTCCCTCACCTCATCGTCAGTCGACCTAGGCGAGCACCTCCTCAGCCTACTCGGTCATCCAGGGAATCACAAACCATACGAGCGGGAGCTGTCCCTCACCGCATCGTCCCTCGACCTAGGCGAGCACCTCCTCAACCCACTCGGTCATCCAGGGAATCCCAAACCAAACCAGCGGGAGCTGTCCCTCACCGCATCGTCCCACGACCTAGGCGAGCACCTCCTCAGCCTACTCGGTCATCCAGGGAATCCCAAACCATACCAGCGGGAGCTGTCCCTCATTACATCGTCCCTCGACCTAGGCGAGCATCTCCTCATCCTACTCGGTCATCCAGGGAATCCCAAACCATACCAGCGGGAGCTGTCCCTCACCGCATCATCCCTCGACCTAGGCGAGCACCTCCTCAGCCTATTCGGTCATCCAGGGGATCCCAAATCATACCAGCGGGAGCTGTTCCTCACCGCATCGTCCCTCGACCTAGGTGAGCACCTCCTCAGCCTACTCGGTCATCTAGGGAATCACAAAGTATGCCAGCGGGAGCTGTCCCTCACCGCTCCATCCCTTGACCTAGGCGAGCACCTCCTCAGCCTACTCGGTCATCTGGGGATCACCTCACCCGTCACACGTTCGGGTATCGAAACCGCGAGGGACTTCTAAGGTTGCCTTGGGTGAACCAATATTCAGCCTGACGGCCTATCTAGGGTCAACATAATTACTTCCCAATTAGTCCTCATCTGGGACTCCAAGGCACCTTGTTCTCTAAATCAGATTACGCCTCTCTCATAGGTACGTCCGGGAAATACAAGACGGAACGACCATTTGCTCCATGCAAGGGGTTACGACTACCCGTCTCTAACCACAAGGGAGTCTGAATCCCAACCACCCGTCCACTGTGCGGTCCCACATAACATCCGTACCCTAACTACCCGACAAGCTAAGGGGATTTTCTAGATCCTGATGTGGCCTAGTACCCATGCCCCACCGGCATCCCACATATGCTAGCTATATGCATGCACAAATACCGCTACACATACTATTAACATAGTTCATTGTATAATAATCAGATGCATATATATCATTATCTATCACGGGTTGGCATGTTAACATCCAAGCATGTTACAATGTCTAGCAGTCCAAACGAATCATCATATAGTCATATGGCATTTTATCACCAGATTACATCACACCATGATCAAACATATACTAGCACATATCACATAATTACATGCTGACATCTTAACATATTATCAACCAAAATAAACTCTGATCATATCGCCACACAATCAATCAATTATGACATCAATTAATCAATTCACATATATGCCTCTGCGGGCATCGGATACGAATACACCCGGATGGGGGCCCGCCACATAATGGTATAAACAGTTCCCTTGCCGAGTGGCTCATAACACAGATGACCCCCATTCGCCGTATTCCGTACTCGCACATTTGATAAAAAAGTAAGATGCATAGATGCATGCTAAAAGCGATGATGAGTTCCCTCACCTGTGTGTGTCCTTGAAATCCAATGCGAGAAAATGAGTCCGCTGGGTTGAAGGAAGTTCGATCTGTTGAAACGAGAGCACAAGGATAAGTAACCGAGCAAAATGAGTCAAACTAAGTCTGGACTACAAACGGGCCCGAAAGCGAGTCGGGTCCAAATCGAACCGAAGTGGGCCCGAAACTGAAAACTGGATCCAAAATTGGACAGAGCTCGAAACTGAGCCCGAAACTGGAAACTGGGTTTGAAATCGGGTCTGGCCCGAAACTGGGTCGAAATGGTCCGGACCTGAAAACGGGTCGGGCCGAACAGAACTGGGCCGGAGGGCTGGGCCTGGGCCGAGTCAGACTGGGCCGGCTCTATCCGAAATTGAACTCGGCCGAGTTGACTCGGTGACTCGACCGAGTCGGCTCAGTAACTCAGCCCAAAAAGGGAAAAGAAATAAAAAGAAGGAAAATGAAGGAAAGGAGAGGAAAAAGGGAGGAAAAGAGGGAAAATCGGAGAAGAGAGAGGGAAAGAAAAAAAAGTACCTACGATGGGGCCGAAGATCTGACGGCGGCGAGAGTGCTGGACCCCGGTAACGGGACAGGGGCTGCTCGGACGAGATGGAGGTGCGGGAGAAGGAGGGCAAAGCATCGGCAGAAATGGGAGCGGGGAGAGGCCGAGAGAAAGGGAGAGAGAGTCGCGGCGGCTTGAGGGAGGGGGGAAAAGAGATGAGAGAGATCACAGTTAGGGTTAGGAAGAGGAAGGTGAGAGAAGGAAGAGAAAGAGAGACGGGAAAGAGATCGGGAGCAGCAGCAGCAGATGCGGCCACTGTAGCACGTTGCTACAGTGCGTCGCCGAGAAGGGTTTTGAAGGGGCGAAGCTTAGGGTTAGGTCTAGGGTTTTAAATCCTTTTTTTTTTTTTTCTTTTTAAAACATGTAAAGAAAAGTTTGATTTTTCCAAAATAAATAAATAAATAAATTTAAAACCTGATAAAATTCGAATGTCGAACATTGGACATCAGAGAAAAATGTGTGATTTTAAAATGTTTTGAAATGACAAATTCCTGAATAATCCAAAATCACCAAAATGCCCCTCGTGTCTCTAAACTCGAAACCAGGCAACCTAGGGCCCACCACGGAGCCCACACTCTCCCTACTATTACCAAACCCCAAAAATCTCGAAGAATCGAATCGGATTGTTACAATACTACCCCCTTTAAGGAATTTCGTCCTCGAAATTCACCTAAGGCTCGAAATCTGCAAGAAAGAACCGAGCTAATACTTCTTCTGTAGAATTGAAACTCACCACTAAGCCAAACTTCTCACCACAAAAGATGTCGCCACACCTGACCTTATGCAACAACTCTGCCACGGACCACCATAAACAGCTGAGTAACCTGGAAAATGGTCTTCACCACCCTCAAAACCAACAACCTCTACCTGACCAATCACATTCGCTCTGTAGCCCCTCTGTCCACACTGAGTCTTAAAAGAATTGTGCCAAAGTTCCCATCCAAAATAAGAGAAAATTTGCCCTGACCGGCTGTTTGTCCACAAATAGTATGCTGAGCTAAAACACAGTTGGGCATACAACTCTCTCTGTAATACTGTTTGATCTGATGTGTAGAACTTAAACTTCGGTCTAACATTGTGGACTCAGCATCTCGCATAGACTAACTCCCTGGTCAACCCAAACCAGTCCAAAAAGCTCCAAGAGGTCGGGTATCCTTACTCCAAGGAGATAGGTGAGTTCTGTCAATCTATCCACTACATCTGTACCACTAATCCATGATGAAGAAGGAGTTGAAGCATCTCCACATGGCACTACTCAAGCTGAGCTACCGCCAACCTGCTCTGGAGAGTCAAGTCGCCATCAGGTCTCACAGCCTAGATGCCTGGCCCACAACACACATCACAAAACCCCATAGTCTGACTGTCTTTGCACTTGAATGTTGATTCTCCCGGGCTCTATCACTCAACACTGGTAGAACCACCTCGTTGCATATACTGGCTGCTATAGTCTCCGCACCTGATCAACAACCACTCTATGAACTTCATCCATCACGTCCGCTTCATGCTCAATTATTCCTGAACAAATAAGTGCCCAAAATCACAGTGATGGGGGATACTCAGAATCTCTCTCAACGATGGATATCCCCAACCCGAGTACAGCACCATCAACATCCATCCCGAGCTATTAGTAAAAAGTTATACGCATCAATATCAAGTCATTTTGAATCAGAAACAACCAATTAACCATCCTGTATTAGCACACAACCATCATTATCCCTGGAAACATCACAATGAGCTGCACATCCATGGTCTTTTCTCTACCTCCAATACGATCATCACTATAATGGTCGTCTGCTTCCACTCAAGAAAAATTGTCTCACTGATATCGTACCAAGAGTTAACCGTCCTGTCTGACCAATCTAACTGTAAGCACGGTCACATGGAGTAATCTGAATAAACTGCCAGACACAACCTCAGCCCCATCTTCACAAACCTATCGCACTACCTGTCGAAACCACATTGCCAAGCAGCTATATTTATGGGGTCAAAACTCACATCCGACAAGATCCCGAATGAAGACACATCCTCAAGAAGCAACAGACATTTCTCAGCTGTCTCAACCAGTCATCAATCTCCAGTAGAAGAACTTCATCCTACTCTTTAACTTTGTTCAGTCGTCGACCACTGGCACAAAATCTCACCGAGTCACCCTTCTTTTAGGCTAACAAAGTGGGTATGCCCCCTGGTGAAATACCTAGACAATAGGTCTCACCGACTTTAGCCCACAAGTCTAGTCTCTAAGTCCAACACCCCTGTCGGTATCATCCCAACGCCTGGTATCGCAGTGCCCTCTCAACTCAAACTGACTGACAAGCCACACGGTGATCAGATCCCTCAACACCCTGGCTGATGGTAAATCACTGCCTCTAAATAGAACACCACCGACTGCTAAGAGATCCGCCTCTAGGTATAATACGCTACATGTAATCCTGTACAATATCCGCCAACCACTCCAACGGAGACGTGACAAACAAGGCGTCTCCACCACATATACTCCCAAACTCAAACCACGACGAAACTCAAAGTCATCGAGCGAGTCACATATCTGAATCAAGTCAAGTCTCAGAACCAAAAACCAAGGGGTACTATCACATCACTCGCATCAGTAGGATATATCAACTCATACGGGGTGTTGCTGCCACGCTTAGATTACTGCACTGAAGTCGTACTCTGGTCAAATACTCTGACTTCCTACTAGCAAGATACTTCGGGTCTTCAACATACACACATTGACAGTGGAGGTAAACAATCTGCTCACCAACATTTGGTTCTCCAAAGTCTCTATCATGGGTCGGGGAATCCCTAAGGTCTTAGTATTACTATACCCGATACGGTTTCCCCTACTCTAACAAGTGCTCATTCTCACCGCGAGTCAATCCACAAAATGAAAGTCTGACCAAGCTCAATACCAGACGAGAACCCAAAGCAAAAATACATCTCTAGTACTCAAGCTCAAGAGTCATCCCATAAGACTTACCACAACAACTTAGGGAAGTCAAAACACCACTATGGAAACGGGTTCCACCTGTAACACCCCAATTTCTCAATGAAGGGGATAATTACGAAAATGCCCCTGATGTGTTAAACTAATTATTTTGCGATGTTAAGTAAGGAAATGGTGGGGCCTATTACTCAAATTAAGATCATATGAGCACATTATGATTGTCAAGTTTGATTGGATGGGTAATTTCTCAATAAAGTGGATAATTACGAAAATGCCCTTAATGTGTTAAATTAATTATTTTGTGATGTTAAGTAAGAAAATGGTGGGGCCCATTGCTCAAATTAAGATCATATGAGCACATTATGATTGTCAAGTTTGATTGGATGGGTAATTTCTCAATAAAGTGGATAATTACGAAAATGCCCCTGATGTGTTAAATTAATTATTTTGCGATGTTAAGTAAGGAAATGGTGGGGCCCATTGCTCAAATTAAGATCATATGAGCACATTATGAATGTTAAGTTTGATTGGTTAGGAAATTTACATCAATTGGGTCAAAGATGGCTAAATGGGTCAAAGGGCCCAAATGGGACCCATCGGGTCTTACTGGATTATTTGACCGTTTTGTGATTTTAAATTAAATGGGGTTAAGCCTATTTGATTGGAAATCAAGTGGAGAAAAAATGGGTCGGCTTGACCCATATGTAAAAACCAATTGCAAATGACCAAAATACCTTAATTGGGTCATGGAGTCAAAAACGGGTCAAGGAGCTAAATGGGGACCCAATGGGTTGGTTTGACCAAGTTTGACCAAGGTTGACCATGTGGGCCCTCAAATGAACTCAATGGTGAGTCAAATCAGGTTGAGTGGGACTGAATTGAGTTGGTTTGGAATTAAGAAATGAGTTGACTCAAGTGCATTAAATGAGTGTCATTTAATGTGGTGAGTTGGGCTTGTGAGTTGAGTGAGTCAAAATGGAAACGCTATTTTGGAAAAATCCATAATAAATTTCCGATAATAACCCGCCAATCCTAAGAAACTGCGGATCTCGGTTACGTTCTTTGGCGCTTTCCAGTCTTTCACTGCTGTCACCTTAGCCGGATCCACGGCTATTCCTTCCTCCGATATAACATGTCCTAAGAAATTCACTTGAGATAGCCAGAATTCACACTTACTGGCCTTGGCATACAGTTTATTCTGCCTCAATGTATTCAAAATTATCCGTAGATGCTCTGCATGTTCCTCCTGACTCTTAGAATAGATCAGGATATCATCAATGAATACGATTACAAATTGGTCCAAATAGGGACGGAAGATTCTGTTCATTAAATCAATGAACACAGCCGGCGCATTTGTGAGTCCAAATGGCATGACTACGAACTCAAACAGTCCATATCGCGTCCGAAAAGCTGTCTTTTCTATATCTTCCTCTCTAACTCGGATTTGATGATAACCAGACATCAAATCGATCTTTGAAAAATGACTAGAACCCCTCAATTGATCAAATAAATTGTCGATCCTGGGTAGAGGGTACTTGTTCCGGACTGTTAGCTGATTCAGCTTCCGGTAGTCCACGCACATCCGTAGTGAACCGTCTACCCTATCACACAGGGGATGAACTTAACCTCTGGTCATCACCTCACACACCACTGACCCATGCACAGTCCGAGAGTTGAACCGTGCTCTGATACCAACTGTAACGACCCGTCCCGCTACGGGCACGTTAAAATTGATCCAAACTCCTAAAAAAACAATCCAATACAATTTCGGATACTAACCATAGCAATCCACCCGTAAATCAAAGACTGTGAGCATCAATTATGATTACAAATTATAGCATCATCACATTATTACATTCTTCCCACTTAATGAAATGTACACATAATTCAAATACATCAGAAAGTCCTCAATTATAAGATGGGACCCTTACAAATTAGGAAACTGCAACTCTGTACCCAACGTCCAACTGAGGGTCCCGCCAACCTTCCCTCTATGAAGTACCTGTGAGGCAAGGGGGGTGAGCTCTACATGCCCAGTGAGGGTAACACATGCATCATAAGTCATCAAGCATACACTGCGCATAATCATATGGACATATCAATGTCTATGATGTCTACATGCATAGCTATATAAACGAGTACCCTACCCCTAGCACATAGGCCCACGTCAGCCGGGCCTCAAAGACATCCTCTAACCAACCGAATACAACTCCCTTATGTACCCAACCGTAACAGTCCACCCATCCACGGTTACGCAGACTGGTCCTCAGTCAGATCATGGTCTCTAGTCCTCAACTAGACCTATGACCCTCTCATGACAATCCGCACACATACCACGATCAACTCAAGAATCGGACTCACTAGAGTCCCAAACTGATTACCACACGGGAGTAACCACCTCACCAATCCTCAACGAATTGCAAACCAAACTCATCTATGGTCTCATCAACCAAGCACCAGAGTCTCGATAGTCAAACCCATAACCTTGGAACCTATGTGCTGGTCTCCACACGACTGATGTACCCACCTCTTACAGAATTCTATAGGTCTTCTACGGAGTGAGTCGGCCGAACTCACTCGTTAAGTACTCATAAACTCCTGGTGAGTCAACACCCACAACACAAGTCTCAACAATGGACCCCAATACCATAACCGCGGGTAAACACACTACCACATCGCACCACAGGCTGTCCCCACCATACAGGTGTCCTAGCCTAGAATATCTCATCACATCACATCGCACCAGCCCTTCATCAATGAGCGAGCGAGCACATCCTCAGCCTAGTCAGTTATCCGGGGAATCACAAACCATACCAGCGGGAGCTGTCCCTCACCGCATCATCCCTCGACCTAGGCGAGCACCTCCTCAGCCTACTCGGTCATCCAGGGAATCACAAACCATACGAGCGGGAGCTGTCCCTCACCGCATCGTCCCTCGGCCTAGGCGAGCACCTCCTCAGCCCACTCGGTTATCGAGGGAATCCCAAACCATACCAGCGGGAGCTGTCCCTCACCGCATCGTCCCTTGACCTAGGCGAGCACCTCCTCAGCCTACTCGGTCATCCAGGGAATCCCAAACCATACGAGCGGGAGCTGTCCCTAACCGTATCGCCCCTCGACCTAGGCGAGCACCTCCCCAGCCTACTAGGTCATCCAGGGAATCCCAAACCATACCAGCGGGAGTTGTCCCTCACCTCATCGTCCCTCGACCTAGGCAAGCACCTCCTCAGCCTACTCGGTCATCCAGGGAATCCCAAACCATACCAGCGGGAGCTGTCCCTCACCGCATCGTCCCTCGACCTAGGCGAACACCTCCTCAGCCTACTCGGTCATCTAGGGAATCACAAAGTATGCCAGCGGGAGCTGTCCCTCACCTCTCCGTCCCTTGACCTAGGCGAGCACCTCCTCAGCCTACTCGGTCATCTAGGGATCACCTCACTCGTCACACATTCGGGTATCGAAACCGCGAGGGACTTCTAAGGTTGCCTTGGGTGAACCAACATTCAGCCTGACGGCCTATCTAGGGTCAACATAATTACTTCCCAATTAGTCCTCATCTGGGACTCCAAGGCACCTTGTTCTCTAAATCAGATTACGCCTCTCTCATAGGTACGTCCGGGAAATATAAGACGGACCGACCATTTGATCCATGCAAGGGGTTACGACTAGCCATCTCTAACCACAAGGGAGTCTGAATCCTAACCACGCATCCACTGTGCGGTCCCACATAACATCCGCACCCTAACTACCCGACAAGCTAGAGGGAGTTTCTAGATCCTGATGTGGCCTAGTACCCATGCCCCACCGGCATCCCACATATGCTAGCTAAATGCATGCACAAATACCGCTACACATACTATTAACATAGTTCATTGTATGATAATCAGTTGCATATATATCATTATCTATCGTGGGTTGGCATGTTAACATCCAAGCATGTTACAATGTCTAGCAGTCCAAACGAATCATCATATAGTCATATGGCATTTTATCACCAGATTACATCACACCATGATCAAACATATACCACCACATATCACATAATTACATGCTGACATCTTAACATATTATCAACCAAAATAAACTCTGATCATGTCGCCACACAATCAATCAATTATGACATCAATTAATCAATTCACATATATGCCTCTACGGCATCGGATACGAATACACCCGGATGGGGGCCCGCCACATAATGGTATAAACAGTTCCCTTGCCGAGTGGCTCATAACACAGATGACCCCCATTCGCCGTATTCCGTACTCGCACATTTGATAAAGAAGTAAGATGCATAGATGCATGCTAAAAGCGATGATGAGTTCCCTCACCTGTGTGTGTCCTTGAAATATAATGCGAGAAAATGAGTCCGCTGGGTTGAAGGAAGTTCGATCTGTTGAAACGAGAGCACAAGGATAAGTAACCGGGCAAAATGAGTCAAACTAAGTCTGGACTACAAACGGGCCCGAAAGCGAGTCGGGTCCAAATCGAACCGAAGTGGGCCCGAAACTGAAAACTGGGTCCAAAATTGGACAGAGCTCGAAACTGAGCCCGAAACTGGAAACTGGGTATGAAATCGGGTCGGGCCCGAAACTGGGTCGAAATGGTCCGGACCTGAAAACGGGTCGGGCCGAACAGAACTGGGCCGGAGGGCTGGGCCTGGGCTGAGTCAGACTGGGCCGGCTCTATCCGAAACTGAACTCGACCGAGTCGGCTCAATAACTCAGCCCAAACAGGGAAAAGAAAGAAAAAGAAGGAAAATGAAGGAAAGGGGAGGAAAAAGGAAGGAAAAGAGGGAAAATCGGAGAAGAGAGAGGGAAAGAAAAAGAAGTACCTGCGATGGGGCCAAAGATCTGACGGCGGTGAGAGTGCTCGACCCCAGCAACGGGACAGGGGCTGCTCGGACGAGATGGAGGTACGGGAGAAGGAGGGCAAAGCATCGGCAGAAATGGGAGAGGGGAGATGCAGAGAGAAAGGGAGAGAGAGCCGCGGGGGCTTGAGGGAGGGGGGAAAAGAGAGGAGAGAGATCACGGTTAGGGTTAGGAAGAGGAAGGTGAGAGAAGGGAGAGAAAGAGAGACGGGAGAGAGACCGGGAGCAGCAGCAGCAGATGCGGCCACTGTAGCACGTTGCTACAGTGTGTCGCCGAGAAGGGTTTTGAAGGGACGAAGCTTAGGGTTAGGTCTAGGGTTTTAAATCCTTTTTTTTTTCTTTTTAAAACATGTAAAAAAAAGTTTGATTTTCCAAAATAAATAAATAAATTTAAAACCTGATAAAATTCGAATGTCGAACATAGGACATCAGAGAAAAGTGTGTGATTTTAAAATGTTTTGAAGTGACAAATTCTTGAATAATCCAAAATCACCAAAATGCCCCTCAAGTCTCTAAACTCGAAACCAGGCAACCCAGGGCCCACCACGGAGCCCACATTCTCCTTACTATTACCAAACCCCAAAAATCTCGAAGAATCGAATCGGGTTGTTTCAGGTTCTCAGCCACCTTCCTAGAGCAATATTTTCCAGAAGAGGAAAGAGAGAGCCAGACGGAAGCCTTCATCTCATTGGTACACGGCAACATGAGAGTGGCGGAGTATCACAGAGAATTTCTTAAGCTGTCTATCTATGCGTTCTATATGGTGGATACTGAACATCGAAGGGCCCGCAAGTTTGAACGGGGCCTTCGGCCAAGCATCAAGTCTAGAGTGACCATTTTCAAAGAGCCCACACTGGCAGCGGTGGTTAGCAGGGCCACCATCGCAGAACGGGAACTAAATGAGATAGTGCGGTTCGACAACCGCAGTGGGCAGGTTGGGCGGGGAACATTCCAACCCAACAAGAAGTTCCGCCCGAATCCTAGTAGGCCCTCACCCTCCACGGGATCTACCGGGGGCTTCCGTCCTAATCAGCCTTTTACATCAGCATCAGTCACACAGGTTCCCCGGGGTGGGAACACCTGTTATCAGTGTGGCCAACAGGGCCACTACAAGAGAGAGTGTCCACAGACTAGCCGACCCTCCAACTTCAGGGGCCCTTTCCGCCCTCCAACTAGACCAACACAGTCGCGGGGAGGCAGAACATACAAACAGGCGGGGCGGGCGCCAAACCCTGCGGGATCTGGACGATTCTTCACCATACCATCTCCAGTAGTAGTGGACCGTTCAGTGATGCAAGGTATGGCTGTAATTGGTGGTTCCTATGCTGTTACTTTATTTGACTCTGGGGCATCACATTAATTCATATCTGCTGCATTCATATCTGCCACGGGTACATTAGTACAAAACCTGTCCACATCACTCACCATTGTATCCCCCGTCGGAGACACATCATTAGGACTAATATGTACGGCATTGAACACGGAACTCGCGGGATTCAGATTCGAGTTCAATTATTTAGTAATCGATATGGCGGAATATGATGTCATATTTGGCATGGACTGGTTGACCATGTATCAGGCCCATATTGACTGCCATCTTCGTAGGGTGATATTTTGGTCACCCGAAGGAAAACGGTACGTGGTACACGCTGATAGGCAGGGGATCCCTAGAAGGCTGCAGGAGGAATTAAACCATCTTGCCTTGAACAACCTCAAACTAGATAAGGCACCAATGGTTGAACTTCCGGCGGTAGTAGCAGATTATGCCGAGGTATTCCCAACAGAGCTCCCTGGTTTACCACCTAAGAGGGAGATAGACTTCGAAATCAAGTTATACCCCGGCGCCGCTCCAGTATCATTACCTCATTATAGGATGGCACCAGCTGAGATGACCGAGTTAAAAAAGCAGATAGATGAATTGCTCAGACTGGGTTTTATTCGGAATAGCACATCCGCATGGGGAGCCCCAGTGTTATTTGTAAAGAAGAAGGATAGTACCCTTCGAATGTGTGTAGATTATAGGAAGTTGAACCAGCTGACTGTCAGGAATAAGTACCCTCTATCCCGGATTGACGATCTATTTGATCAACTTAGGGGTTCCTCTCATTTCTCCAAGATTGATCTGATGTCCGGATACCATCAAATTCGGGTTAGAGAGGAGGACATAGAGAAGACTGCCTTCAGGACATGGTATGGTCTATGAGTATGTAGTCATGCCGTTTGGGCTTACTAATGCACCGGCGGTGTTCATGGACCTGATAAATAGGATATTCCGTCCTTACTTGGACCAATTTGTGATCGTATTTATTGACGACATCCTGATCTACTCCAAGAGTCAGGAGGAACATGCCGAGCATCTGCGGATGGTCCTAGACACCTTGAGGAAGAACCAGTTGTATGCCAAAGCCAGCAAGTGTGAGTTCTGGCTATCCGAGGTCAACTTCTTGGGACACATCATATCAGAGGAAGGTGTAGCCGTGGACCCGGCTAAGGTAGCAGCAGTCATGGAATGGAAAGCGCCGACAAATGTGACCGAAATCCTCAGTTTTCTGGGATTGGCCGGTTACTACCGGAAATTCATCATGGATTTCTCCAAGATTACAGCTCCACTTACCCGACTCACTCAGAAAGGAGTCAAGTTTGAGTGGTCGAATCTGTACAACCAGAGATTTGAGGAGTTAAAGGAGAGGCTTACGACCGCTCCTATTCTAATCTTGCCAGAAAAAGGCAGAAATTATTAAGTGTACTGTGACGCCTCCGGAGAGGGACTGGGGTGCACACTCAGTCAAGGTAATCGTGCGGTGGCGTATGAATCGAGACAGTTGAAAATTCATGAACGCCACTACCCCACCCAGGATCTAGAACTAGCAGTAGTGGTCTTCGCTCTCAAAAGCTGGAGACACTACCTTTATGGTGAAAAGTTCGAGGTGTTCTCAGATCACAAAAGTCTGAAGTACTTATTTGATCAGAAAGAACTCAATATGAGACAGCGTAGATAGATGGAATATCTGGCGGATTACGAATTCGCACTTCGGTATCATCCTGGGAAGGCAAACAAAGTGGCGGATGCCCTCAGCCGCATGTCACATGCGACAGTAGCCAGCTTGATCGGGACGGAATGGGAGGTACTGAATATCATCAGAGAATTTAAACTCTACCTCAATAATCATGGGACCATATATAATCTGATCATACGATCCAACATGGTCTCCGAGATTGAACGGGAGCAACGGACAGATCCAGAAGTGGAAGAAATCTGGGCTAAGATGTCTACCTGTGAGGTCGTACCGGAGTGGGAGTTACGACTCGGACAGGGTCTTATGTTCCGAGGCAGGACATACGTGCCTAAGAATTGCAGAAGAGAATTGCTAATTGAAGCACACCAAACCAAACTCTCTATCCACCCGGGCAGCACCAAGATGTATCATGATCTCAAGAGGCACTATTGGTGGCACGGGCTTAAAAAAGACGTAGCAGCCTTTGTTGCTTGTTGCCTAACTTGTCAACAGGTTAAGGCAGAACATCGGAAACCACCGGGCTTACTTGCACCCTTACCGGTACCAGAATGGAAATGGGAGCACATATCCATGGACTTTGTAACAGGGTTGCCAAGGTCATCAAAGGGCAACGATGCGATATGGGTCATAATGGACCGGTTGACCAAGTCTGCACATTTCCTTCCCATCAAGATGACAGATTCATCAGAGACTTTGGGTCGACGGTACATCCGGGAGATCATCAGGTTTAATGGTACTCCCCGGTCTATTGTATCCGACAGGGATGGCCGATTCATCGGCAGGGTATGGCAGGAAATGCAGTCAGCTATGGGGGCTGACGTATTGAATAGCATAGCATTTCATCCACAGACTGATGGACAGTCAGAGAGGACGATACAGACATTGGAAGATATGCTGAGAGCATGCATGCTAGACGTCAAGGGAGGATGGGAGGACCATTTACCACTGGTGGAGTTCTCTTGCAATAACAGTTATCAGGCAAGCCTCCAGATGGCTCCATTTGAGGCCTTGTATGGTAGGCCATGTAGATCACCAGTGTGTTGGACAAAGGCCGGTGAGCTTGCATTGATTGGAGCGGATTGATTGGAGAGGATGGTTACGGAGACTACAGCACAAATTAAGCTGATACGGCAACGTCTACTCACAGCACAGAGCCGTTTTCGATACTGAAGAGGGTGGGAGGAGTGGCATATCAGTTAGCGCTCCCTCCACAACTATCATCTCTACATGATGTGTTTCATGTGTCCATGCTGAGAAAGTACAATCATGATCCTTCTCATGTAATAAATGTTCAAGACATCGATGTACAAAGCGATGTGACATGTGGAGAAGCCGGTCAGAGTTATTGGAAGCGAACAAAGGGTGCTGCGGAACCGCGCCATTCAGTTCGTCAAGGTGGTATGGGAACGACATGGCAGTGAAGAAACCACCTGGGAGCTTGAGTCGGAGATGAAAACTGCTTATCCGGAGCTCTTCGCATGAGTTGTTTTGGATCCCTACTTCGCTCAAATTTTCGGGACGAAAATTTCAAAAGAGGATTCTATTGTAATAGCCCGAATTTTCGAATCAATATATATTTGGCATTTATTGATTTTAATTTGAATTTTGACATGATGGAATACCAAATGGATCAAGAGTTGGGACAAGGGTCCGAGAATGACCCAATTGGGCCATGGATTGGATGAAATCCATTTAATGGGTCAATGAGGACTAAGCGGGTCAACGATGGTCAAAGTGGGCCCGATAGCCAGGTGGGGCCCAATGGATCAAAAATCGGTTCCAACCCTAAGGTAAGTGGGTAAAGAGGGAATCTAATTGGGCCATGGGCCCAATGATTACCCAATAGACCATGAATTAGAATTAATTCATTTAATTGGTCAATGGTAAATAATTGGGTCAACTAGCCATACTGGACCCAATGGACCAAGGTAGGTAAGCCCTAAAATAAATGGGAAAGACAAAAATATAATTGGGCCATGGACCCAATGGTGATCCAATTAAGATAAATTAAATAGATTAGATAATTATAAAACTATCTAAGTTAAGATGTATCAAGATTAAGTAATATGGCCAAATGCGGCCCACCTCCACCTCACCTATTGAGGTGGCGTGTGGACCCAAGAGTAGTGGGGCCGACCACCATGGTTGACTTGGTCAACCATGGGTGGATCTTAGAGGGAATTTAATGGGATTAAATTAAGTGGGAAGTGATTACTTAAATTAACCAAGGGATCAAGGTGATCTAAGTTAATTAACCTAAGATTAAAATGGTCAAATGGTCAAAACCACTCCAACAAACACAAACCACTTCAAGAAAACACAAATGAAAACCATGGATTAAAGGTGGTGGTTTTATCCCAACCACCACCATTAATGCATGTTGGTTGGTGAGGAAGTTAATGTTTGAGTGAAGGCTACTCCAACTATCTCCATCTCATTTCAAACAAACATTTTCACTCTATCTCTCCCTCCCACTCTCAAAACCGTCCCATGCATTGGAGAAAAGAAAAAGAGAAGAAAACTTAGAAGAAGAAGAGAAGAAAAGAGAAGGAGAGAGCAAGCCTTGGTCCACCCCTCCAAGATCAAAGGTTAAGATTTTGTTTCCCATCACCTTCCCCTCTCCCTCTCTCAATCTAACCCCATCTACCTTAGCCGATCCAAGCATGTTCCACCATTGATCAAGCACATCTAACCGATCAACCAAGGAGAGGAAGAAGAGAAGAGGCTAAGGAAATCAAGAGGAGGAAGAAAGACGGGAGGCATCGTCTGATCGTAAGTATGTTCTAAACAAGAAATTTAAATTTTTAGGGTTTTAAGTTGTGGAATCCATTTCCTTGGATTGGATGGTGGCCAAACCATCATAGGCTTTGAATTTAAAAAAAAATCCATCCAATGGTAGGATAAGGAATGGATAAAATGGAGGAATGGATTAAGTAATGGATTAGGGATGTTAAGTATTTAAAATAATTTTTATGGATTTGTAAGGAGATTTTGGGCCATAGGGTTCGGCCATGCCATGGTGGGTGATTAGAAGATGTATGCAATTAATTAAGGTTTTGTAAGTAGGAAAAATGGTTTAGGGTTTTTAAGTACAAAAAATGATTAATGGTTTTTATGAAGATCTTAAAGTTGGTGATAGATAGTAATCTTAATGGATGAAAAAGGATAGAAACTAATGGAGGAAATAATAGTTGCAAATGGATTTCCAAAGTGTATGACATAAGTTTTAAATGGACCAAATGAATGATATTATTAATTTTAAATGGAATTTTTAAACAAAGAAAAATCATGGACTATAGGGTTCGGCAATACAAGGTGGCCGAACCCCATGGTTAGTGATCTATGAGGGTTAGGGTTCTTAAATGCTCATTGATTAATGGTTGTTAAGATTTGAAAAAATGATGGAAAATGGTTAGGGTTTCAAGGTTAAATGTAGGCAAATTTTTGGAAAAAGTTTTATGATGGAATCCATGGATTATATTTTAGAATATTTTTTAGAATGGAACTATGGTGATGGTTAATTATTTTTATAAAAATGGAAAGATGGAAGAGGATGGAGGAAGTGATAAGTTCAATGGATTTGAAAGTGTATGATATAAAGTTTTAAAGGGACCAAATGAATGAAAATTATTGATTTTTAAATGGAATTTTAGCAAAGAAAACCATGGACTAACATTGGGGAAATAATGGCCTCATATGGCTCCAATAAAGGGAACCATGAACCATGGGTTCGGCCATGGTGTATGGCCGAACCCTATGGTGATATTTTAGGGCTTTTATGAATAGAAAATGATGGAGAAGAATGATTAAATTTAAATGGATATATGGGACTATGTAATGTTTAAAATGGGATGAAAAATAAGGTTTTAAATGAATGATTTAAATTTTCATTGGAGGTATGTTAAAATGGGTAAAATGGACCCAAGAAAATGGAGATAGGGTACCATGGGTTCGGCCATGGTGTATGGCCGAACCCATGATCCCTTTGTGGGCCACCTTTAGGGCCAAATATGAAATGACATAGGGGATTAAATGTTTTTTAAAATTAAATAATAGGTGGCTGATTTTAGATATGTTATGGAATCATAAATGGGTCTATGTTATGGATGAAATTTAGACTTAAAATAGACATGAATGGGTGAATGTTTAAACATGGAAGAGGGAGTAGCAAAACGGCTGGGACTTGTATTATGATGAGTTTTAATTTATGAATTATATGATGGTGTTATGGATTATATTTTAACATTATGCATTATATGGCTATGTATGGTATATTAAATTTATGGTTTATCTATATACTACATAGCATAATGCACGTACATCTCATGCATGGCATGGGCGGGAAAATAATGAAACCGAAGTCCATGCTCTGTCGGGGCGACCGAGAATCAGACATGGGGATAGCCTGAGGGCTATAACCGGAGTCCATGCTCCGTCGGGGCGACCGAGAATCAGACATGGGGATAGCCTGAGGGCTATAACCGGAGTCCATGCTCCGTCAGGGCGACCGAGAAGCAGACATGGGGATAGTCTGAGGGCTATAACCGGAGTCCATGCTCCGTCGGGGCGACCGAGAAGCAAACATGGGGACAACACATTGTATGATCATACGGATGATGGGTGGGACACATGACATAGGCACCCATGGCATAACATTCATTACATGCTTATTTTGTTATATTCTATTGTATCGGTATGTGTGTTATCACTAATCCATGTGCTAGCCCTACTCGGAGTCCTACTGGGCGCGTTGACTAATGCCCTACTTCTACCCTAGCTGATGACGCAGGGGATGGCGGAAACGGTGGACATGACAGGAGCCAAGCTTAGGAGCTTGGGAAGCGCATTCTTAGTTTATTTCAGTTTATATTTTGGAAATGTAATTTTGAGTAACTTAGCTCGTCGGACTGTATAATTTTGCATTTCTTGCGATGGTTTGGACTTTACTTATGGACGATTATATTTTGTGATATAATTATAAACATAGGGGCATTTTCGTAATTCAATGTTGTATCTTCCCTTCTATCTAAAAAACGGTAGGATAGACTCTATTATCATGTTCCGCAATAATTATAATCCGCGAGCTTACTTCCTACGCGTGAACCGTTCTCGTGGACTTAGCTCCGCGCACGCGTGGGGTTGGCCAGTTAAGGGTCGGGCTTTAGAAGCTCGGACTTAACTCGCGTCATGACGTCCGCGCCCTCTCTCACTCTCCATTTCAAAAAAAATAATATATATATATATATATATATATATATATAGACTCTGATTTTCGAAAAAGGGCGGACGTTACACAAAACCCCTCACCTCTCCATTATTGATTCAAATGGGGGTTTCATCCTTGAGATGAAACTCTCATTCCAACGTGTACCCTTTGGTTTTGAATTTGTGTAACCCCCAAAACCCTTTCATCCAACTCACCTAACTCATATAATTTAATTCAAATCTATTCAACTCACTTAACTCATCATCTTAAAATGAACTCAATCACTTGATTGCATTCCCATTTAATTCAACCCCAATTAAGTTAGGCTTGAATTCACTTGGTGGTCAACCAAGTCAACTACAACCCATTGGGTCCCAATTGGGTATTTTGACCCAATTAAAAAGCTTGACCCAATTGAATACATCTTACCCATTTATTTCAATTGAAACCATATTCATAACCCGTTGGGTCTTAATTGGGCAATTGACCCGACACCTTACCCATCAAGGTCCATATCCATTAGTTCATAAATAAAATGGGCAAATTCATGTATATTGATATCTTGAAAATCCTGGGCGTTACAGCTCAAAACCTAAGATGAAAACTTTAACTAATAATCATTATTCATTTTCTCAAAGAAAAACATTTTTTGCAAAAATTTGCTATTATTAATTAATTCTCTAACATTTTAAAAATTGAAAATTACAAATTTTATTTAAATCTATAAAGAGTTGGAGTAAAAGTTTTTATTGAAATTTGGACTAAAATAGACTAGAAGGAGGAAAATAAAATCTTGAGTTGGATGTAACAACCCAATTCAAACTAGTGGGGTCCAATTAGATCCTAATCGAGAAGAATCTATCGAGTAATTGGGTATTTCTAGTTAATTTGCCTGATTATTGCTTTAAATTGTTTAATTTTGTGTCAAACGATAAAATTTATAATTCTAAACCCCTATATGTGCTTATCATTGTCTAAATTGAATATTTGAGATGAAAACAAAATTTAGATCCGATATTCTTAAAAATAGCAGGTATCTAAATTTGAAAACTTTCTAATTTTAGAACTTTCTAAATTTAGTGTACTTGTGGGGCCTATGTATGTTAAATTAGGTGATATGATATGAGTGTATTTCGAATGATGATTTTATTTATTTGTTATTTTTAAAAGAGAACAATTTTAATTTTCTTGTTCTGAAGATTTAATTTGAAAGGAGAAAATAGACTTACAAAAGAAGCGTTTTGTTTTAGAAATTGGATTTGAAAAAAATTTAAATTTCAAATTTTGTTTTATCTCTGGAAAATTTTATAAAATCAGTTATCAATTTTATTCTCAAAATTCAAGTTTTAAAAAGAAATGGTTTGAAGACCTGATTTGTGAAAATACTACATTTTCCATGTTTTAAAATGATTTTTATAAAATAATTTAAATACCCAAATTATAATATGCTTTGATTTTCTCTCTCTCAAAATTAGTTGTTGGCCACACCCTTTGTTATTGTGCAATTGGTTTTTTTTTTCCCTTGCAAAATCTAAAGAGGGCCATACAATTTCTAATCTTTCTTGGCCGACTCCTCTTAGTTGTTTTAAGGTGTACAGATCCCTTTTGGAATTAAAAACCTTGGCCGACTATTTTTATTGTGTAAAGGTGTTTAGGTGCATGTGATTCCCAAAACAAAAAAAGAAAAAACGAATGCATGTTTCTCCTCTCAAAAACGACTCTCTCTTCTCCTCTCCTCTCTTATACTGTACCGCCCCGCCCTTTTTCACTCGCTTCTTCCCGTAAATTCAGAGTTTATTTTTTTTTAACAGAGTAGAGTGATAGAGCGCGGGACGTCACGACTCGAGCTAAGTCCGAACTTCCAAGTTCGACCCTTAACTGGCCAACCCTACGTGTGCATGGACTAAGTCCACGAAAATGGTTCACACATACCAATATAAACCTGCGGAATATTAACATAAAAATTGCGGAATCATAATAGAACCAAGTTCTATTCCATTCAGGTAGCAAAGTACGTCAAGTCCTTAATCATCATTCAAATACCATAATTATAAAAATTAACATCCATCCATCTAAATTATTACATTCCGAAATCTAGATACTCAAATACAAGTCCATGAGTAACTTTATTAAAAATAATGAACTAAAACATCCAAGCTCCTATGCATGGCCCTCCTTGCGTTCATCGTTCCCCTGTTTTCCTGTATCATCAATTAGGGTAGAAGTAGGGCGTTAGAACAACGCGCCCAGTAGGTATTCTAGTTACGGCTAATACATGGTTAGTACAAAACATATATTATAACATAATATCCAAAACCATGTAAAACCATGCCATGCAATGATGACAAATGCAATGAGTCCCACCCATCACATGTACATAAAAGTACCCACCACATAGGTCTTCCGGACACCCCGGCAGAGTGTGGACCCTCCGGTTACAAATCCTCTACCCCATGCCATGCATGAGATGCCAATGAAATACATGTTATTTTATAACATAAAACATAGCATTTAAAATCACCTTTGAAACATATCCAACACATGTTATTTATACAAATAAACATAGCATATGAAATTCAACATAAAGCATATCCTTTGAAACATAATCTCATAAAAAATAAGATAAAATACAAAGTACATAAACCCATGGTTTTCAAAGAGGTGGAATCCAACCAAAGACCGCTCACAAGTCCTTGCGCTTCCGTCCAAGAATCGATCTCCGATCGCGCACTGCTTGCTAGATCCGGTTACCTTATGGTATAATAATAAATCAAAACCAAGTTCCACTTGATTTACAACGTTTAAAGTCCATAACCAATCCCTATGGGGTTCGGCCATACACCATGGCTAAACCCATGGTCTAATCTTTAGTTAATTACAAATATGCCATTGTTCATAACCATAGTCCTTTTTCCTTGCTTAGGTTCCAAATAATCCATACTTACTTCTTGTAATCCAAACACATAGTCCCATAAATAAACCTCATGGGGTTCGGCCATACACCATGGCCGAACCCATGATCCTCCACCTTGGCATGTAATTACAACTTTGCCATCCATGGCTTACCTAACCAATAATTCGTTCCTTGCAAACATAAAAAATCATAACTCATTAAACATAAACCATAAATTTGATTCATGGGGTTCGGCCATACACATGGCCGAACCCATGATGCTTAAGTTTCCCCTAAATAATCTCCACCTTTCCATAATTGGAAGGTTTCTATAATTAAACTCCACCTTCCATTATTTGAAGGTTTCCATAAATAAACTCCACCTTTCCATAATTGGATAGTTTCCAAAACTAGAAACCATCTTTCCATAATTGGATGCTTTCCAAATTTAGCAACCAAAAATCGATCTTCCATTCCAAAACAACCCCATGGGGTTCGGCCATACACCATGGCCGAACCCTATGGTTCATGATCTTGACCATTAATTTAGTTCATTAAAATTCATCAATAATACCTACACAACTCCATGGGGTTCGGCCATAAACCATGGCTGAACACTATGGTTCAAGATCCTCTTTTTAAAATTAACAATCATGGATCTTCCATTTAATCCACTCAAAATCACATATCATTAACACCAAATAATTATTAACAATCTCTATGGTTTTCATTCTTAATAACCCAATAAAATTAAATCAAATCTTTCCATGGGGTTCGGCCATGTACTATGGCCGAACCCTATGATTCTTTCTTTCCATTAAAATCATCAAAACATCACCCAATCTTCTTCCATGGGGTTCGGCCACAAACTATGGCCGAACCCTATAATTCTTTATTTCAAAACATATTTATCAAATAAGATACTTGCCGGTTCTTGCTCTTCCAATCTTTCTTTTTTCCTTAGCCTCTTTCTTCTTCTTCTTGATCTTTCTCAAGCTATGATCACCTTCTTGTTGCTGGCTTTTCTTCCTCTTGTTCTTGCCCGTGAATGAGAGATTAAGAGAGAAAGGGAGAGATAAAATTCGGCTATGGTGTGTAAACCATGTGCCCCTAGTCCTTCTCTCCTTTTATAATCTTTCCTTGGTCCATATTTAGGAAATGCTTAGGATAGCTACTCCCCCTCTTAGGCCGTGCGCCCCTTCCTTGTATCTAAATTGGAATGGCCAACCTTCCCATATTTGGAATGTGCTATAGCTAAACAAACCCCTATGCCGTGCTTCCCTTGTATTTCTCTCTTTGGAGAGTTCTAAATAAACTATAACATGTGCCCGTTTTAATTTAGAAATTAGTAGGGAATTACCCTACTATTATTCCAATCCAAGAAAGAACTCCTTTTTAGAATTGCTCTTATGCGCATCACATAAGTAAATAAATCTCACATTCAGCCAATCTTATCCCATACACTGCCATACGTAATCTTTTATTTAATTTTGAACATAATGCATTACTAAATTAATTCAACCCACTTAATTTATATTGAGACCAATTCCAAAACCATTGGGTCCTAATTGGGCCATGACCCAACTCTTTATCCATATAAGATCCATATCTCATATTCACCAATTAAATGGATAATTTTTATACAAAATAATAAATTGAAAATCCAAGGTGTTACAATACAACCCTCTTTTTAAAATTTTCGTCCCGAAAATCGAGTGAAGTAGGGTTTTAGAAATTTAGCTAAATAGCTTAGGATGAGCTTTCCTCATTTCCGACTCGAGTTCCCATGTAGCTTCCTCAATGCCATGTCGATCCCATACCACCTTGACAAACTGGATCACTCGGTTCCGTAACACCCTTTGTTCTGTGTCTACCACTCGGACAGGCTTCTCGACGTATGTCACGTCGCTTTGGACCTCTATGTCTTGTACGTTCATTATGTAAGAAGGATTAGGATTGTACTTCCTCAACATCGATATATGGAACACATCGTGTAAAGATGTCAACTGTGATGGGAGTGCCAATTGGTAAGCCACGTCCCCCATCCTTCTTATGATTGAAAACAGTCCCACATATCTTGGCGACAATTTTCCTTTCTTTCCAAATCTCATGTGTCCCTTCCGTGGCGAAACTTTCAAGAACACCGTGTCTCCCACTTCAAATTCAAGGAACCTCCTTCTCTTGTCAGCATAACTCTTCTGACGACTTTGCGCAGTCAATAGTTGTTGTCGTATCAACTGTATCTGCGCTGTAGTCTCTGCAACCAACTCAGGTCCAATCAGTGCAGGCTCACCGGCCTCTGTCTAGCACACTGGTGACCTACATGGTCTACCATATAATGCCTTAAATGGTGCCATTTGGAAGCTTGCCTGGTAACTGTTGTTGTATGAAAATTCTACCAACGGCAACTGATCCTCCCATCCACCATTGAAATCTAGCATACATGCTCTTAGTATGTCCTCCAATATCTGAATTTTCCTATCAGATTGTCCATCAGTCTGTGAATGGAATGTTGTACTAGTCAATAAATTTGTTCCCATGGCTGCCTGTATGCTCTGCCATACTCTGCCTGTGAATCCACCATCTCTGTCAGACACAATTGTAACGCCCAGCCCTTTTTCACTCGCCTTTTCCCGTAAATTCAGAGTATATTTTTTTTTTTATAACAGAGTAGAGTGATAGAGCGCGGGACATCACGACGTGAGCTAAGTCTGAACTTTCAAAGTCCGACCCTTAACTGGCCAACCCTATGTGTATATGGACCCAGTCCAATAAAATATCAAGATGTGGAATAAAAATCATAACTTGCGGAATCATAACATCAATTTACGGAATCATAATAGAACCAAGTTCTATTCCATTCAGATAGCAAAGTACGTCAAGTCATTAATCATCATTATTATAATGAAATTATCCAATAAGACATCCAGCCATAGCAAATCCATCTAAGTTATTACAATCCGAATTCTAGATATTCAAATACAAGCCCATGAGTATCTTAAACAAAATATAAACTAAAAGCTTTCCAAGCTCCTATGCTTGTCCCTTTCTACGTTTAGCGTTTTCCTCGTTTCCTGCATCATCCACTAAAGGGTAGAAGTAGGGGCCCAGTAGGAATTCCAATTAGGGTTAACACATGGTTAGTACAAAGCATATCTACATAGTGATATCAAAATCATATAAATCCATGCCATGCAATTATGACAAATATGCAATGAGTCCCACCCATCACCTGTACATAAATGTGCCTACCACATAGGTCTCTCGGTTGCCCCGACGGAGTGTGGACCCTCCGGAAATCTTCTTGATGGAAATCACATCAAGGTGTTGCACATAGGTTTTTCGGACGCCCCGACGGAGTGTGACCCCTCCAGTTATAAATCCTCCACCCCATGCCATGCATGAGATGCCAATGAAACACATGTTATTTTATAACATAACATAGCATTGAAAATCATCATTTGAAAACACATCCAACACATGCTCTTTATATAAATAAACTTAGAATGTAAAATCATCCTTTGAAACATAATTGCCCCATGCTATTTTAAACAATTAAACATAGCATTCGAAATTCAATATAATAAAACATATCCTTGAAAACATATTTTCATCAAACATAATATAAAAACAAAGTACATAAGCCATGGTTTCAAAGAGGTGGAATCCTACCAAAGACCGCTACATGTCCTTGCGTCTTTCGTCCGGTAACCGCTCACGATCGTAAACACCTTTTGAGGTTCCGTTACCTTAAAAATATTATAAAGAATCAAAACCAAGTTCCACTTGATTTACAATATTTTAAGTCCATAAACCATTCTTCATTTTTTACCCTTTTTTTTACCAAATTGCCATTGATCTCGTCACCTAAGTTTTAGGTCCCAAAACATAGGTCTATTAATTCTCATATAATTACTAAAATGCCATCCATGGCTAACCTTCCATTTTTAGCAAGTATTTACAACTTTCCCATTGCCTTTGACAATTCATGTTTAGGTTCCATTATATTACATACATGGATCCACCAATGATCCACAACCATGGAACCACAAATAAAACCTTCCATAGTTAGAATTTTCCAAATTAATCTCTTTCTTCTATAATTGGAAACTTTCTAAATTAAACTCTAACTTTCCCTAATTGAATGCTTTCCAAATATAGATTCCATAATTAGGTATCATATTCCAAAAAACATAATCTGCATCTTAGCCATTATGGTTCGGCCATGCAATGGCCGACCCATGTCTTTAGTAGAAGCTTATCAATAGTAATCACCTTCCATACATGGAAGTTTTCTAAAATAATCTTCATGGTCTATAATTAGATATTTTCTAATTTCAATATCCACTTTCCAAGAATAGGAACTTTCCTATAATAGACAAACTTCTATAGATAGATAGTTTCCTAAATTAGAAACTATCTTTCCATTATTGGATGCCTTCCAAGTTTAGCAACTCCTTCCATATTTGGAAGCTTTCCATATTAAGCAACCAAATCCATCTCCATTCCAAAAACAACCCCATGGGGTTCGGCCAAGCACCATGGCCGAACCCTATGGTTCATGATCTTCATCTGTAACACCCCATTTTCTCAATGAAATGGATAATTACGAAAATACCCCTGGATTGGTGAATTTAATAATTATGATGTTAAATAAGAAAATAGTGGGGCCCATTGCTCACACAAAGATCCTAAGAACATATTATAAGGGTTAAATTAAAATGAACGGATAATGTACATCAATTGGGTCAAAGGACCCAATTGGGACACAATGGGTCATAATGGACTTATTAGACCATTGGGTGAGCCCAAATTTAATGGGGTTAAGCTGAATTGATTGGAAATTAAGTGGAGCATAAATGGGTAGGCTTGATGCACATGTGAAAACCAAATGCAAATGGCTAAAACAACCCATAAATGGTTCATGGAGTCAAAATGGGTCAACAAGCTAAATGGGGATCCAATGGGTTGGGTTGACCTTGTTGACCACAACTGACCATGTGGGCCCTCAAATGAGCTCAATTGTGAGTCAAATCAGGTGATTTGGATTGGAATGAGTTGCATTTAAATTAAATGGTTGGGTTGACTCAAGTGTAATAAATGTATGGTATTTAATGTGGTGAGTTAAGCCATTGAGTTAGTTGAGTCAAAATGGAAATCAAAGGGGTTATAAAATCAGTGAGTTGAAGGGAATATGAGGAGGTGTCTTGGTCTCAAACAAACCAAAACAAGTCCCACACGTTGGGGACTTGTAATGGTAGTTTCCATGCTAAGTTTTAAATGGAAATGAATGGGAATTGGATGAGATACATGGGGAGCTGAAAGGTTGCATTGGCTGGTGCCAATGGGTGTCTTGGTTCTGCCAAGTGACCCTTTGGTTTAATCAAGAATTTATGAGGGAAATTGAGAGGTCATAGTAGCTGATTTACAAAAGAGGAAGACCACCCCATTTGGCCGATTTTCACACAAAGAAAATCCTAAGAATCCTCATCTCTCTCCCTCTCTCCAAACTCTTTCTCTTGGCCGAACCAGCAGTGGGGTTTTCACCAATTGATCAAGCATAAACCAGCAAAGGAAGGGAGGCTAAGAAAGATAGGAAGTAAAGAGCAAAGGCAAGAGGAAAAGCTTGGAAAATTTGGTAAGTATTTCCATGGGTTTTTGTTTAATAAAATGGGATTAATGGAACATGATTTGGCCATGGGTTGGCCGAATCTACCAAGGGTATGAAGTATATTAATTGATGCTTAAAAGATAGGAAACATGGATCATAGGGTTCGGCCACCTTGGCTGGCCGAACCCCATGAAATGTTATGATCATGTGAATGATTTTTGTAAGATAAAATCATGCAAATAAGGGACTATTTTAGATGTTTAATTAGACTTATGGTGCATGTTTTGAAAAGGTTTAAAACATGGATTTGGATGTCATGAATGACCAAATGCATCATGGGTCTAAACCTTAGGTATAAAATGATGAAATGGATCATTGGGTTCTGCCACCTTGGATGGCCGAACCCCATCAAATGAAGTTGGTATTTTGATGGTTTTTGTAAGTTAAAACCATGCAAATGATGGACTATTTTGGATGATTAAATTAGACATAAGATAAATGTTTAAGAGGTCCAAATCAAAGGTGGCCGAACCCCATAAAATGGTGTGATAATTTTATGGTTAATGATGATGGGTTTGAGAGATGAAAACCATACATTACTATGGAGTTTCTATGTGATTAAAATGGAGATATGGGTACTGTCTTGGGTCAGCCATTGGATGGCTGAATCATGTAGTTTTCATGGTTAAAATGTAGAGTCCAATTAGGGTTCGGCCATGTGTATAGCCGAACCCCATGGACTGTTTTGATGGGAGATTATGGTTTGTTTTATGATTTGAATTAAGGAATCATACATGATAATTTATGGACTAAGTGTAAGAAAATAATCAACCATTGTAGATGATGGAATATGGGATAAAAATCCATAGGATGTGGTTCGGCCATGTGGTATGGCCGAACCCCATCAATGATTATTTGATGGATTTGGGTTAAGTCATAATGGAATTAAAGATGATGAATGAAGGACCAAATTAAATTGTGAGGTTCGGCCAAGTTGTATGGCCGAACCCCATTAAGTTGGTTTGGATATGGTTAGTGGTGTTTATGGAAAATTAAACAAAAGGTTAGCCTAAATGGCATAAAGGTAATTATTGATGAAATGATAAAAAATGGAATGATCATAGGATTGGATGTATGGACCCAAACCAAAGTGGTATGGTTCGGCCATGTTGTATGGCCGAACCCTACCAAGGTAGTTTTGTGGTATATGATGTTTAATAAGGATTAAATAAAAGAGAGATCAAATGAAAATGGAGGTTAAATCCTAAGTTGATGAGGTTCGGCCGGGTATGGCCGAACCCCACAAGATGACTTTTGGGTCTTAAGATGTGAATGGAAATTTAAAATGATAGTATGATTGACTTACTGTTACATCACAAGGTAACAGAACGTAAACGGCTTACGAGTCGTGAACGGGTGACGATTAAGAAAGATCGGACGCTGAAGTGAATCTTCAGTAGGTTTCCTACCTACTTGTAACCACTGTTATATTGGTTTTATCATGATTTTTATAAGTTATGTTGTTATTGATATTATGTTTCAAATTGGTTTTGAATGATGAGTCATGTATTTACAAATGACAGACATATACATTGACATCTCATGCATGGCATGGGGTGATGATTATGGATTACCTTGACTTGAGAGTCCCAATGAAAGAACACTGTGAAACAACTCAATGATGAGAGTCTTTCCACAGGAAATGAGGATTACTGTGGATTACCTTATCGTGTGAGTCCCAACGAAAGAACACTGTGAAACAACTCAATGATGAGAGTCGTTACACAGGAAATGAAGATTACTGTGGATTACCTTATCGTGTGAGTCCCAATGAAAGAACACTGTGAAACAACTCAATGATGAGAGTCTTTCCACAGAAAATGAGGATTACTGTGGATTACCTTATCGTGAGAGTCCCAATGAAAGAACACTGTGAAATAACTTGATGGCTATGTATACTGGTAATGGGTGGTACTCATTACATATGCACTTACATATATAGCATTGTTTTCAAATGTTTTATTGATAATCAAGTACTATGATATATATGCATGTTTTATATGCTAACCATGTGGTAGCCCTGATCGGAAAACCTACTGGGCGCGTTGATCTAACGCCCTAATTCTATCCTTAGAGGATAATGCAGGAACAAGGAAGGGGAAAGAGAAGGTCGATGACCAAGGGGGGAGCCAAGCTTAAGAGCTTGAATGACATATGGGATTTTTATATTACTGTCTTTTTGAGTTACATTTTTATGGACATGTAATAAGTTGATACCTTTGTTATGGTTTGTTTATGATATTGAAAATGGATGGTTGGATTAGCTGTTTTAATAATTGAGACTTGTACTTGCTATCTATTTAGTTTAATTCCGCAGTTAGTCTAGTTTATTCCGCATAACTTGATTAGTTCCATGTGTGGTTTGTCTTTCATGGGTTTAGTCCATGCATACATGGGCGGCCAGTTAAGGGTTGGACTTTGGAAGTCCGAACTTAGCTCACGTCGTGACGCCGCCCGCTCTCTTCCAGTATTATTCTATTATTATTTTTTAAAAAAAATTAGACTCTGAATTCTCGGAGAGGGCGGGGCGTTACATCATCAATGGTTTAGATCCATTAAAACATTCAATAATAATACTTACATAATTTAAACTCTAATTGCATTAAAATCATCCCAAAATTCTATGGGGTTCGGCCACCATGGCCGAACCCTAAGGTCCTTGGTTCTCCATCATTCTTTAAATTTAATAAATCAGTCAACATGATTTAACCTCTAAGAAAACTTAGATCCGTAAAAATATTTGGTGCGGTTCGGCCGGCCGAACCTCACCCCTTCTTTTCTATTCTTTTGGTCAAACATATCAACCGTTCCAAATTATCATGATCCTTTCCCAATCTTCTTTCATTTAATTAATCATCTATATTTTTCCATTAAAATAAACCATAACTTAACCTATGTCTTTCCATACTTCTAAACCAACATTCATTTATTACCAACATTATTTCATGGGGTTCGGCCATGCATTGTGGCCGAACCCTATGGTTCATGTTTCCCTTTATTCCTTTCAAACTTCATTAAAATTTATCTAACACTTTCCATGGGTTTCCATCATTCAAATCCATTAATTTAAACCATGACTTTCCATGGTTTCTAACCCATAGAAATAACCAAAGTTCCTCCATGGTTTTCCATAATTAAATACTTTCTAAATTAAGCATCCATGTTTCCATAAATAATCCCCCCTTTCCATTTTAATCTAAGATCCGTAATTATAAAGTTACTAATTTACTCTCCACCTTTCCATTATTAGAAGGTTTCTATAATTAGAAACCAAGTTTCCTTAATTGGATGTTTTCCAAATTTAACAACTTCCAATTAATCCAAGGTCCATGATTAGATATTTTCTAATCTAGTAACATCCTTTAAAATCCATACTTTGGTACTTTCTAAAATAATAATTCTCTTCCATGGATCTAAAACCATATATCAAATCAAAGACATAGAATCACTTACCGGTTCCGTGACTCCTTCGACTTTCCGTCGGTTGATCTTGTTCTTCCAATTCTTCTCCTTTCCTTAGCCTTTTCTTGTGTATGCCGTGAACCACTTTGTGCTGCTGTTCTTGTGCCTGTTGCTGCCTCTCTTCCTTTGATAATGATTACCGTGAGACAAGGTTTGAGACAGAGAGAGAGAAAGAGAGAGAAATCACCTAAGGTGTAGGTGTGCCGTGCGCCCCCTCCTTCTCTCCTTTTACTGATCTCCAATTGGCCAATCTTAGAAGGTTCTTGAGATAGTAATTGCCGCTTGCCGTGAGCTCTTGTGTTCCCCGTTTTTTACACATATACCATATTGTAGATCCGTTTTGACCTTGTTAAGTTCCGAATCAGGAAACGTGGTGAACTACAAAGTTGTAGTTCTTGAAGTCTTCTTTCCAACACAAAAAGAATCAAAGCAATTGGACATTAGAGTGGAACTTTATTACCACAATACTGAACATATATCAAACCTTCCTTATTTTTCTCCCTTTCTTATTTTCTTTCTTTTTCCTTAATCCCTATTTAGAATGTGCTATGCGCCCTTGCTCCCTTCTTTAATTACCTCATGCCGTGTACACTTGTTTGCCTCTTTTAAAACCTTCCCTAAATCAAGAATAGAAAGTGCCATGCGCCCCATTCTTGTTGCCTCTTCCATTTTATTAAAATCTTCCTTAATTGTATTTCCCATTTTAATTTCCAACTTCTAAACTTAGAAACTTACCAACTTAATAACCATTCTCCATATTTAGACACTTTCCAAATTCAGCTTCAATGTTTCCATTTTAGACACTTTCCAAATTTAGCCTCAATATTTCCATATTTAGGTACTTTCCAAATTTAGCTATTGCCTTAATTAATCACCCATTGGTTCATACTTAGAAGGTGCTATGCGCCCCCTTCCCTTTTGTTTTATAAAAACCTTCCTCTTAATTCTAATTAGAAGGTGCCGATCCTCTATCTTAGCAATTCCTTTAATTCCACTCTTAACGAAGGAAAGACCCTTTATAAAATGATCTTATGCGCATTTACTTGGATATCCAAATCCACATTCGGTCATGCATCCTTTCTTATTTTAGATTAGAAAGTCCCATGCGCATATCTCATAGATTTCATATCTCCCACACGATCTTATTCCAAAAATCTTTCCATGATCCCTCATTTAATTTTTATTAAAAACATTTACCAAAACCATTGGGTCTTAATTGGGCAAAGACCCAACATTTTACCCATCTTAGATCCATATCTAAAATTCATAATTTAAATGGGTAATTTTCGTAAATATTTATAATTTGAAAATCCGGAGTATTACAACAATGGTCCGAGGAATACCATGTAATCTGATGATATCCGTGATATACCGCCGTCCCAAAGTCTCAGATGAATCTATCATCTTAATGGGAATGACATGTGCAGACTTGGTCAGTCGGTCTACTACGACCCATATCGCATCGTTGCCCTTTGATGACCTTGGCAACCCTGTAAAAAAATCCATGGAAATGTGTTCCCATTTCCATTCTGGCACTGGTAAGGGTTTGAGTAACCTTGGTGGCTTCTGATATTCCATCTTAACCTGCTGACACGTTAAGCAATGAGCCACAAATTTTGCCACGTCTCTTTTGAGTCCGTGCCACCAGTAATGTTTCTTCAGGTCGTGATACATCTTAGTGCTGCCCGGATGGATAGAGAGTTTGGTCTGATGTGCCTCAACCAATAACTCTTTTCTGCAGCTCTTAGGTACATAAATCCTTCCTCGGAATAGAAGACCCTGTCCTGGTCATAACTCCCATTTAGGTATGACTTCACCAGTAGACATCTTGGCCCAAATCTCCTCCACCTCCGGTTCTGTCCGTTGTTTCTGTTCAATCTTCGTAACCATGTTGGACCGTATGATCAAATTGTATATAGTCACATGGTTATTGAGGTAAAGTTTAAACTCTCGAATGGTATTCAGTATCTCCCATTCTGTTCTGATCAAACATGTCACTGATGCATGTGATAAACGCCTGAGGGCATCTGCCACCTTGTTCGCCTTGCCAGGGTGATAACGAAGTGCGAACACATAATCCGCCAAATAATCCATCCATCTTCGCTGCCTCAATTGAGCTCTTTCTGATCAAACAAGTACTTCAAGCTTTTATGATCTGAAAACACTTCAAATTTCTCACCATAAAGATAATGTTTCCAGCTTTTGAGAGTGAAGACCACTGTGCCTAGTTCCAGATTGTGCGTAGGATAGAGACGTTCATGTATTTTCAACTGTCTTGATCCGTATGCCACCACACGATTACTTTGACTGAGTGTACACCCCAGTCCCTCTCCTGAAGCATCGCATTGTACCTCATAACACTTGCCTCTTTCCGGCAAAATTAGGATAGGAGCAGTGGTAAGTCTCTTCTTTAGCTATTCAAACCTTCGATTGCACAAATCTAACTATCATATTTGACTCCTTTCTGAGTGAGTCGAGTAAGTTGAGAGGCAATTTTTGAGAAGTCCATGATAAATTTCCTGTAATAACCAGCCAATCCCAAAAAGCTACGGATTTTGGTTACATTCTTTGGCGCTTTCCAATCTCTTACTGCCGCTACCTTAGCCGGGTCCACGGTTATACCTTCTTCTGATATAACATGTCCCAAAAAGTTGACCTCAGATAGCCAAAACTCACATTTACTGGCTTTAGCATATAGTTTGATCTTCCTCAAAGTGTCCAGAACTATTCTCAGGTGCTCAGCATGTTCTTCCTGAGTTTTGGAGTAAATCAAAATATCATCAATAAATACAATGACAAATTGGTCCAAGTAAGAAAGGAAAATCTTGTTCATAAGATCCATGAACACAGCCGGTGCATTGGTGAGTCGAAACGGCATGACTACAAACTCATATAGCCCATACCGTGTTCTGAAGGTTGTCTTCTCTATGTCCTCCTCCCTAACCCGGATTTGGTGATATCCGGACATCAAATCAATCTTAGAAAAATAACTGGAACCTTTAAGTTGATCAAATAAATCATCGACCCTAGGTAGAGGGTACTTATTTCTGACCGTCAACTGGTTCAGTTTTCGATAATCTACACACATACGGAGTGAACCATCCTTTTTCTTCACAAATAAAACCGGAGCTTCCCAAGCCAATGTACTGTTCCGAATGCACCCCAGTTTGAGCAGTTCATCGATCTGCTTCTTGAACTCGGACATCTCTGCCGGTAATGTGGTAATGACACTGGTGCAGTACCAGGATACAACTTGATTTCAAAATTGATCTCCCTCATGGGAGGCAAACCAGGGAGTTCCTTTGGAAAAAACATCCGCATAGTCCCTTACTATTTCCGGAAGTTCAACCACCGGTGCCTTGTTGATTCTGATAATGTTCAATACCAGATGATTCAACCCTTCATGCAGTCTGCTTTGTTTATTAGCATGCACCACATATTGTTTTCCCTCGGGCGACCAAAATGTCACCCTACGACGATAACAATCAATGTTGGCCTTAAAGCTAGCCAACCAATCCAGAGTACTAGTAGTTATAAATGCAGCAGATATGAAAGAGTGAGATGCTCCCGAATCAAATAATGCAAAGGCGTAGGAACTACTGACTTCTGCCATACCTTGAATCACAGAGTGATCCTTTGCTGCTGGAGGTGCTAAGGTGAATACCCGTCCAGATCCTGTAGGTGGCCGTCCCGCCTGACTAAATGTCCTGCCTCCACATGAATTAGCTGGCCTAACTGGTGGACGAGATGAACCCCTGGTAGTAGAGGGTTTGTTGAGCTGTGGACATTCCCTCTTAAAACGGCCAGGCTGATCACAATGAAAGTAGTTGCTCCCACCTCTGGGAGCCTGAGTGACTGATGCAGATGGGGTGGATGATTGGGACGAAAGCCCCCCATTGACCCAGTAGATGGTGAGGGTCTGCTAGAGTTCGGTCGGAACCTCTTGTTGGGCTGAAATGTACCCCTCCCACTCTGAGCTTGGCGATTGTCGAAACGCGTCAACTCAGCCATCTCCTGCTCTGCTATAGTGGCCCTGCTGACCACTTCTGCCAATGTGGTTGCCTTGAATAGAGTTACCTTGGCCCTTATGCTTGGCCGAAGGCCCCGCTCAAACTTGAGTGCCCTCCGATATTCTGTATCCACCATATAGAATGCATAAACAGATAGACTGAGAAATTCCTAGTGGTATTCTGCCACCGTCATGGTACCCTGTACCAAAGAAATAAAAGCTTGAGTGTGGCGCTCTTTCTCCTCCTCAGGAAAATATTGTTCCAGGAAGGTAGCTGAGAACTGTTCCCAAGTCATGGCAGTCCTCTCTCCTTCTGGAATAAGTGCTCGCTGCTTCTCTATCACCTCCCACCATTTACCAGCATCATTAATCAGCTGTGATGTGGCCAGTAAAAATCTTGTGAGCATGACTCGTGATATTCAATAGAGTCAGAATCTGAGAAATCTTCTTCAGCCAGTTTTCCGCTCCGACAGGCCCTTCTCTTCCCTTGAAGTAAGGAGGGCGTTGTTGCTGGAAATCCCTGACCATGCTCCTGTCATTGTTTTCCTTGGTGGTTCCATTCTCATTCAGGTGTTGTTGAAGCACCGAGGTGACCACCGCTTGAACCAAGTTTTGTAATTCAGGAGGTACCACTGGTATGTTCACGCTGCTTTGTTGCTCCTCCTCTTGGTGAGATTGTTCTTCCTCACGGTGAGAGTGTCGTTCCTCTTCATGGTGAGATTGTTCTTTCTCATGGTGAGAGTGTTGTTCCTCCTCTTTACCCCCGTTTGGGTTTTGTCGGGTATTTCTCCTTGGCCTTCCCCATGGAGCCATTTTTTTCCTAAGCCATTAAAAATAACAAGACTTAGTTTCCATAAACAAAAATTTGTATTTCCTACCTGTTGGGGAAAATTTCCAAATAAGCACTTTTGATTTTTGCTTTGTTTCCTCGGGAAATACATCCTATGTTGCTACGTATGATAATCCGATTATTTTGACCGTACTTTCTTTGCTATCATCCGTCTGAGTCTAACGAAGTAAATTAATGCACGTAGACCGGATTTATTTACCCTGAAAGATTCAATATTTCGGGTTCGCTCTGATACCAACTATAATGCCCCGCCCCTTTTCACTCGCTTCTTCCCGTAAATTCAGAGTCTATTTTTTTTTTTTAACAAAGTAGAGTGATAGAGCGGGGGACGTCACGACGCGAGCTAAATCCGAATTTCCAAAGTCCGACCCTTAACTGGCCAACCCTATGTGTGCATGGACTAAGTCCACGAAAATGGTTCACACATAGCAATATAAACCTGCGGAATATTAACATCAAAAATGCGGAATCATAATTGAACCAAGTTTCATTCCATTAAGATAGCAAAGTACGTCAAGTCCTTAATCATCATTCAAATACCATAATTATAAAAATTAACATCCATCCATATAAATTATTACATTATAAAATCTAGATACTCAAATACAAGTCCATGAGTAACTTTATTAAAAATAATGAACTAAAACATCCAAGCTCCTATGCATGGCCCTCCTTGCGTTCATCGTTCCCCTGTTTTCCTGTATCATCAACTAGGGTAGAAGTAGGGCGTTAGAACAACGCGCCCAGTAGGTATTCTAGTTACGGCTAATACATGGTTAGTACAAAACATATATTATAACATAATATCCAAAACCATATAAAACCATGCCATGCAATGATGACAAATGCAATGAGTCCCACCCATCACATGTACATAAAAGTACCCACTACATAGGTCTTCCAGACGCCCCGGCAGAGTGTGGACCCTCCGGAATCTTGTTGACGGAAATCACATCAAGGTACCGCACATAGGTTTTTCGGACGCCCCAACGGATTGTGACCCCTCCGGTTACAAATCCTCCACCCCATGCCATGCATGAGATGCCAATGAAATTCATGTTATTTTATAACATAAAACATAGCATTTAAAATCACCTTTGAAACATATCCAATACATGTTATTTATACAAATAAACATAGCATATGAAATTCAACATAAAGCATATCCTTTGAAACATAATCTCATAAAAAATAAGATAAAATACAAAGTACATAAACCCATGATTTTCAAAGAGGTGGAATCCTACCAAAGATTGTTCACGAGTCCTTGCGCTTCCGTCCAAGAATCGATCACCGATCGCACACCGCTTGCGAGATCCTGTCACCATATAATAACATAATAAATCAAAACCAAGTCCCACTTGATTTACAACATTTAAAGTCCATAACCAATCCCCATGGGGTTCGGCCATACACCATGGCCAAACCCATGGTCTAATCTTTAGTTAATTACAATTATGCCATTGTTCATAACCATAGTCTTTTTTCCTTGCTTAGGTTCCAAATAATCCATACATATTTCTCTTGATCCAAACACATAGTTCCATAAATACACCTCATGGGGTTCGGCCATACACCATGGCCGAACCCATGATCCTCCACTTTGGCATGTAATTAAAACTTTGTCATCCATGGTTTACCTAACCAATAATCCGATCCTTGCAAACATTAATAATCATAACTCATTAAACATAAACCATAAATTTGATTCATGGGGTTCGGCCATACACATGGCCGAACCCATGATGCCTAAGTTTCCCTAAATAATCTCCACCTTTCCATAATTGGAAGGTTTCCATAATTAAACTCCACCTTCCATTATTTGAAGGTTTCCATAAATAAACTCCACCGTTCCATAATTGGAAGTTTTCCATAATTAAACTCCACCTTCCATTATTAGAAGGTTTCCATAAATAAACTCCACCTTTCCATAATTGGATAGTTTCCAAAATTAGAAACTATCTTTCCATAATTGGATGCTTTCCAAATTTAGCAACCAAAAATCCATCTTCCATTCCAAAACAACCCCATGGGGTTCGGCCATACACCATGGCCGAACCCTATGGTTTATGATCTTGACCATTAATTTAGTTCATTAAAATTCATCAATAATACCTACACAACTCCAATGGGCGAACCCTATGGTTCAAGATCCTCTCTTTAAAATTAACAATCATGGATCTTCCATTTAATCCCCTCAAAATCACATATCATTAACACCAAATACTTATTTAACAATCTCCATGGTTTTCATTCTTAATAACCCAATAAAATAAATCAAATCTTTCCATTAAGTTCGGCCATGTACGATGGCCGAACCCTATGATTCTTTCTTTCCATTAAAATCATCAAAACATCACCCAATCTGTAACGCTCCGTCCTTTTCCACCATTCCGAAAATCAGAGTCTATTTTTTTATTTTTTTTTATAAATAAACAAGTGGAAGAGAGCGGGGAGCATCATGACGCGATCTAAGTCCGGACTACCCAAGTCGGACCCTTAACTGGCCACCCATGTGTGCATGGACTAAGACCATAAATATCGGTCCACACATGGAACTAAATAAAACTTGCGGAATATACGAACTGATTGCGGAAATATAATCAATCCTAAGATTACTCCAAACTTAGATAGCAAGTACACGTCCTGACTACTTTAACTAAACATTCATTCAGACTTAAATCAAACCATAGCAGTTATCTACATTATTACATGTCCATAATAATGTATTCAAAATGTCAATAAATAAACTCCATTCCAACACCCAAGCATCTATGCTTAGCTTTCCTTGTGATCCTCAGCCTTTGCCTTTCCCTTTCCTGCGTCATCCATTAAGGATAGAAATAGGGCGTTAGATCAACGAGCCCAGTAGGTCTTCTGATTAGGGTTACCACATGGTTAGTATAAAAACATGCATATAACATATAATACATGATCATCAAATACTTACAAAACAATGCTATGTATGTATGCACATGTAATGAGTTCCACCCATCACAAATATACATAGCCATCACTTGACGGGACTCACATCGTCAAGGTATTCCACAGTGTTCTTTCGTTTACTCTTGATGGGACTCTCATCATCAAAGTATTCCTCCTGGTGGGACTATCATCACCTAAGGAGGCCCCACAGTTGCATCATGAACATTTCGACGGAGTGTGGGCTCCAGTTTCCATAACCATCACCACATGCCATGCATGAGATGTTAATGAGTACATGCCATTTGTAAATAAATCTTAACATTCAAATCCCATTTGAAACATAATACTTTAACATAAATAACTCATCAAAATCAAGATAAAACCAAATATAATATGTGGTCACAAAGAGGTAGGAAACCTACAGAAAGTTCACTTAAGTGTCAGTTCTTCTTAACCGTCACCAGTTCACGACTCGTGCACCGTTCAAGGAGTCCCAATACGTTGTTTATACAGAAAATCAAAATACTAATCATTTAACTTCCATTTAAAGCTAAGTCCCAAAAATCACCTTGTGGGTTCGGCCATACTCCATGGCCGAACCTCACCCATTTTGAATTTGTCCTTTCTTTTTATTTAATCATATTTAACCATCTCACACTTCAAATACACTTTGGTAGGGTTTGTCTATACAACAAGGCCGAACCTTACCACTTTGGTTTTGGACCCCTCTTTTCAAGTCCTTTAGTCTTTTCTTCCTTTTTTTTTTACATTATGGTTTGTATTTACAGTTTTGCCACTAGACCCACCAATGCTTAATCTTTGCTTAATAATCAAAGTCCATATAACCAATCCACCTTAGTGGGGTTCGACCATACTCCATGGTTGAACCTCACTATCTCAAACTTGGTCTATTTCAATCCTTCATTCATAAGATTACTTACCCATCAATCCATGTAATTAACTATCCCTTAATCTTTCATCATCTTCATGGTTCCACAAATGCTTAAGTCCATCAAAATCACTCCATGGGGTTCGGCCATACATATGGCCGAACCCTATGGTTCTTTATTTCCATCTATTTACATAATAAAATTCATTTATAACTTCCAAATATGTTATTAAGTCTAAACACCCCTAACTTGACCCATGGGGTTCGGCCATACACATGGCCGAACCCTATGGTTCTCTTTATGCAAATCTCCCAATACTTATACATAGTTCATTCATTGTAACTTAGCCATAAAAACAATAGGGTTCAGCCATCCCATAGCCGACCCAAGACATACACCTTATCTCCATATTTAACAACTTAACACTTCCATACCTTGTATGGTTTTTATCTTCAAAACCATCAAAATAACCATATACTTATCAAATCCTTTCATGGGGTTCGGCCATCCAAAGTGGCCGAACCCTATGACCCATGATTTGAACCCTTTAACATGCATCTTATGTCTAATTACAACATCTAAAAATGTCTATCATATTGCATGGTTTTTAACTTTCAAAAACCATTAACATAACCAAATTTTTTAATGGGGTTCAGCCATCCAAAGTGGCCGAACCCTATGATCCATTTCCAACCCTTTTACACACCATCTTCCATGGTCTAACCCTTTGATAAATTCAGCCATATGATGGCCAAATCTTGACATTCAAATCCATGATTTACAACCCTTTACAATATCGGAAAAACCCTTCATGGTTATTTACTTTTCTTCATACAATTAGATTAGCATGATCACTTTCTTTGATGGGGTTCGGCCATACCCATTTATGGGTGGTTTATCCATTTGAATGTGGTTTACACACTTGCATCAAGCCTACCCATTTATCCTTCATTTAATTCCCAATCAATTCAACCTAACCCAATTAAACTTGAGCTCACCCAATGGTCAAATAAGTCTACCTTGACCCATTGGGTCCCAATTGGATCCTTTAACCCAAATAACCATCTAATTTACCATTCCAATGGCATTTTTATAAATATTTCTATCTTTGAAAAATCGGGGTGTTACACAATCTTCTTCAATGGGGTTCGGCCACACACCATGGCCGAACCCTATGGTTCTTTATTTCAAAACATATTTATCAAATAAGATACTAACAGGTTCTTGCTCTTCCAATATTTCTTCTTTCCTTAGCCTCTTTCTTCTTTTTCTTGATCTTTCTCAAGCCATGATCACCTTCTTGTTGCTGCCTTTTCTTTCTCTTCTTCTTGTTGTGAGTGAGAGATTTAGAGAGAAAAGGGAGAGATAAAATTCGGCTATGGTGTGTAAACCATGCACCCCTAGTCCTTCTCTCCTTTTATAATATTTCCTTGGTCCATATTTCGGAAGTGCTTAGGATAGCTACTTCCACCCTTAGGCCGTGCACCCCATCCTTGTATCTAAATTGGAATGGCCGACCTTCCCATATTTGGAATGTGCTATAGCTAAACAAACCCCTATGCCGTGCGCCCCTCGTATTTCTCTCTTTGGAGAGTTTTAAATAAAATATAACACGTGCCCATTTTAATTTAGAAATTACCCTACTATTATTCCAATCCAAGAAAGAACTCCTTTTTAGAATTGCTCTTATGCGCATCACATAAGTAAATAAATCTCACATTCGGCCAATCTTATCCCATACACGGCCATACATAATCTTTTATTTAATTTTGAACATAATGCATTACTAAATTAATTCAACCCACTTAATTTATATTGAGACCAATTCCAAAACCGTTGGGTCCTAATTGGGCCATGACCCAACTCTTTATCCATATGAGATCCATATCTCATATTCACCCATTAAATGGATAATTTTTATACAAAATAATAAATTGAAAATCTGAGGTGTTACATTTACGTCCCTCTTCTCCTCCTTCAAACTCTAATTGATTCTTGAAGGCCCTTCTCTTGGATCTTCTTCTTCTTCAAGAAAAAATAATAATAAAAGGTATGGTTTCTTTCATGGTTTCCTTTCTTTTAATTTTTCAATCTCCATGAAAATCAATCTTGGTTCCAAGCATCTCTCTTTGTGCATAATTGCGAAACTCGGATGTCAGCTAAGGTTTATGGTTTTCTGTATGTCTTCGCGAGAAAAATCATAACTTGAGGTCCCGAGCGTATCTTTCAACGAAATTTGTTGGGTTGGAAGATATATTGATAGATATAGTTTTTGACCCAATTTTACATCAAAATTTGATGGTTTGATACCCCAAATTAGGTTTGTAACTCGGACCAAATTTCTGTCAAGACCTGCAGGATAGTTCTGTTGTTGTTTGGTAAATAAATCATAACTTGATCTACGATTACTGAAATGATGCGAAATTCGGTCCAAATTGATAAGAACGAGGACATATATCTCTATAAAAAATATTAAAATCCAATTTGATGATTTCATAGGTTGAAGTACACCTGCAAGAGGACCCTATTGTAGAATACAAAATTCTGGACAGTTTCATAGTGTTCCGCTGTGAGATTTTTAATTCACTCATTAAAGATTGAATTAGTATGAAATTTGTGCCTAAATCAAAACCTAATAGATACCTATCTCCATAAAAATATACATATTTTAATTCAATGGGATAATGGGTGAAAATTGGATCGTAACCCAAGTCTTTAGGACAGACTGCAATCTGTTTGGCCGAGTGACTATCTGAGAAAAACGATCATAACTCGGGCTTGGAATATCTTCTTGGGACGTACGAGATATGTTTCGATTGTCACTCAGAGATCTCTCTACTGGTGGAAGATAAAAATTAATTGGTGAGTGTGATGATTCCAGAAAATTCTGTAAGATTATCAAATTCTTCCCAACAAGGATTTTTCTGGAAAAGTACGTAAAACTTGGAAAGCTTAGATTCTGAATCCCTATTTGCTGGACCAAAATTCCTAAGATCTTAAGAGATAAATTATTTTAATATAAAATAATAAGGAAGGGATTCTCAAATAGGTTTGGAAATTTAGGCGTATGGTTAGCATAGATTTTTATTGGTTTTTGATATGATTATTTTATTTCAGCAAACTCTGGGTTCGGATCGTTAAAAGAGCTTCGGTATTTTATTTTGTGAACTGTACGTGTAATGCCCCGCTCTTTCCGATAAATCAAAGTCTAAATTTTTTTTCTTTTAAATAATAACATCATGTAGAGCTGCTAATTGTGATGGGAGTGCTATCTGATAAGCCACCTCCCCCACTCTTCTCATGATGGAAAACAGTCCCACAAATCTTGGCGACAGTTTTCCTTTCTTGTAAACTTCATGTCTCCTTTCCGTGGCGAGACCTTTAAAAATACCATGTCTCCCACTTCAAATTCCAGAAACCGTCTCCTTTTATCAGCATCGCTCTTTTGCCGACTCTGTGCAGTCAATAAGTGTTGACGTATCAACTTAATTTGTGTAGTAGTCTCTGCGACTAGCTCCGGTCCAATGAATGCAGGCTCTCCTGCCTCTGTCCAACATACCGGTGACCTACACGGTCTACCATATAAGGCCTCGTATGGAGCCATCTGAAGGCTTGCCTGATAGCTGTTATAATATGAGAACTCCACCAATGGTAAGTGGTCCTCCCATCCACCCTTGAAATCTAACATACATGCTCTCAGCATGTCTTCCAATGTCTGGATTGTCCTTTCAGACTGTCCAACAATCTGTGGATGGAATGCGGTGCTAGTCAGTAGATCTGTCCCCATGGCTGACTACATGCTTTACCATACTCTACTGGTAAAACGGCCATCTTTGTCCGATACTATCGTTCGGGGAATGCCATGTAGTCGAATGATTTCTTTAATATACTGCCGACCTAACGTTTCAGATGAATCTGTCATCTTGATAAGAATGAAATGTGCGGACTTGGTCAGCCGGTCGACTACGACCCATATGGCGTCATTGCCCTTTGAAAACCTCGTCAACCCTGATACAAAGTCCATGGAAATGTGTTCCCATTTCCATTCTAGCACCGCTAAGGGTTTGAGTAAACCTGGTGGCTTTTGGTGTTCAGTCTTAACTTGCTGATAAGTTAGACAATGTGCCACGAATTCCACCACATCCCTTTTTACTCCATGCCACCAATAATGCCTCTTTAGATCATGGTACATTTTGGTGCTGCGCGGATAGATAGAGAGCTTGGACTGATGTGCCTCAATTAGTAGCTCTTTCCTGCAACTCTTTGGCACATATGTTCTTTCCCGGAATAAAAGACCTTGCCCCGGTCGTAATTCCCATTCCGGTACAATGGTGCCAGTAGACATCATGGCCCATATGTCCTCCACTTCCGGGTCTGCTCTTTGTTCTTGTTCAATCTTGGTGACTATATTGGACTGTATGATCAAATTATACATACTTCCACGGTTGTTGATATAAAGATTGAACTCTCTAATGGTGTGCAACATCTCCCATTCCGTTCTGATCAAGCATGCTACCGATGCATGAGATAGGCGGCTGAGAGCATCCGCCACTTTGTTTGCCTTGCCTGGATGGTATCGAAGCTCAAATTCGTAATCCGCCAGATACTCCATCCATCTACGCTGCCTCAAATTGAGCTCCTTCTGATGAAATAAATATTTTAAACTCTTATGATCAGAAAATACCTCAAATTTTTCACCGTAAAAGTAGCGTCTCCAACTTTTGAGTGCGAAGACCACTGCAGCTAGCTCCAGATCATGTGTGGGGTAAAGACGTTGGTGTATTTTTAACTGTCTTGACCCATAAGCCACCACACGGTGTTCTTGCATGAGTGAACACCCTAGTCCTTCACCTGAAGCATCGCATTGCACTTCATAACCTTTGCCCCTTTCCGGCAAAATTAAAACAGGAGAACTTGTAAGTTTTTCTTTTAGCGTTTCAAATCTCCGTTTACACTGATCTGTCCATTCATACTTGACTCTTTTCTGAGTGAGTCTAGTCAATGGAGACGCTATTTTGGAAAAATCCATGATAAATTTCCGATAATAACCCGCCAATCCCAAGAAACTACGAATTTCAGTTACATTCTTGGGTGCTTTCCAATCTTTCACTGCTGCCACCTTAGCCGGATCCACGGCTATTCCTTCCTCAGATATAACATGTCCTAAGAAATTCACTTGAGATAGCCAGAATTCACACTTACTGGCCTTAGCATACAGTTTATTCTGCCTCAAAGTATTCAAAACTATTCGTAGATGCTCTGCATGTTCTTCCTGACTCTTGGAATATATCAGAATATCATCAATGAATACGATTACAAATTGATCCAAATAGGGACGGAAGATTCTGTACATCAAATCCATGAACACCGCCGGCGCATTTGTGAGTCCAAATGGCATGACTACAAACTCATATAGTCCATACCGCGTCCGGAAGGCCGTCTTCTCTATATCTTCCTCCCTAACCCGTATTTGGTGATAACCAGATATCAAATCAATCTTTGAAAAATGGTTGGAACCCTTCAATTGATCGAATAAATCATCGATCCTGGGTAGAGGGTACTTGTTCCGGACTGTTAGCTGATTCAGCTTCCGGTCCACGCACATCCGAAGTGAACCATCCTTCTTCTTCACAAATAGCACTGGTGCTCCTCATGATGAAGTACTGTTCCAGATGCAACCCAGCCTAAGCAGTTCATCAATCTGCTTCTTTAGCTCCGACATCTCTGCTGGTGCCATCCGATAGTGTGGTAACGACACTGGTGCTGTGCCAGGGTATAACTTGATCTCGAAGTTAATCTCCCTCCTAGGCAGTAAACCAGGGAGTTCCTTTGGAAATACATCCGCAAATTCTTGTACAATTGCCGGAAGTTCAGTAACTGGAGCTTTGTTTATGGTGATATTATTCAATACCATGTGGTTTAACCCTTCCTGTAATCCACTTTGTTTATCTGAACGGACTACATATTGCTTGCCCTCGGGTGACATAAATGTCACTCTTCGACGATAACAGTCGATGTTGGCATGAAACTTAGCCAACCAATCCATACCGAATATAATATCATATTCAAACATGTCAAGCACTAGATAATTGAACTCAAAACTTAGTCCAGCTAATTCGGTGTTAACCGCCGTACATATAAGTCCCAATGCCGAATCTCCGACAGGGGATACAATAGTAAGTGTTGTGGCTAATCTTTAAACTAATGTACCAGTAGCAGTAATAAATGAGGCAGCTATGAAGGAGTGTGATGCTCCAGAATCAAATAGTGCATATGCATAAGAACTACTCACTACCGCCATACCTTGTATCACAACATGCTCCTCTTCTTCCGGAGAAGTTAGAGTAAATAATCGTCCAGCTCCAGCAGGGTTAGATCCTCGACCTCCCCTACCTTGTGTTCTGCCTCCTCTAGATTTACTGGTCTAGCTGGCGAACGAAATGATCCTCTTGAGTATGACAGCCTGTTGAGCTTTGGGCAGTCCTTTTTATAGTGACCGGGTTGATCACAGTGAAAACAAGTATTCACTCCTGGAGATGCTTGAGTGACTGCTACAGATTGAGTGGGCTGGTTGGGGCGAAAGCCCCCATTAGATCCAACAGACGGCGAGGGTCTGCTAAAGTTCGATCTGAACTTTTTGTTGGGTTGATACACACCCCTCCCACTCGGAGCTCGGCAGTTGTCCACTTTTGCAAATTCCGCCTGTTCCACAATTGTAGCCCTGCTGACCACTTCCGCCAGCGTGGCTGCTTTGAACACGGTTACCCTGGCCCTAATGTTTAGCCGAAACCCACGCTCGAACTTGCGAGCCTTACGATATTCCATGTCCACAACATAAAATGCATATATTGACAGGCTGAGAAACTCTTGGTGGCACTCAGCCACCGTCATTGAGCCTTGTACTAATGTCATAAAGGCTTGAATTTGTCGTTCCCTCTCTTCCTCCAGGAAATAGCGCTCTAAGAATGTCGCTGAGAATTGCTCCCATGTCATCGCAATTCTTTCTCTTCTTGGCACAAGTGCCTGCTGTCTCTCCACCACCTTCCACCATTTGGCAGCGTCATCTACCAGCTGTGACGTGGCCAATAGTATTTTATGAGCATGACTCTCGATGTTCAAAAGAGTCAGTATGTGTGAAATCTTCTCCAACCAATTTTCGGCTCCGATAGGCCCTTCTCTGCCCTTGAAGTAAGGTGGGCGCTTGTTGCTGAAAGTCTCTGACCATGTTACGGTCATTATTTTCGCTCGTACTTCCCCCTCAGTTCAAATGTTGTTGAAGGACAGATGTAACCACAGCTTGCACCAAGCTGTGCAGTTCAGGAGGCACAAAGGGTACGGTCATGTTACTATCCTCTTCTTCCTCTCGTTGATATGACGAGTCATATTCCTCCTCGTCGTCTTGTTGATACGTAGGGTCACTCCCTTTTTCTTCCTGCCGAGAATGGTTAGACTCTTCCTTATTGTGAGATCGTTCATGAACAGATCTCTCTTCGTCATGAACGGACCGCTCCCTATCGGGTAATATTTCTATGGACATAAATTATTATGAAAGATGAGCCAATGGCAAAAATTGTAAATATGGGCAATAATGGAAGGACTTGAAAGAAGGACCAAATCAAGATGATGAGGTTCGGCCCTAGTGTATGGCCGAACCCCATGAGTTGGTATTTGTGGACTTAGACTAAAAAATGGGAATCAAATGAAGTAAGGGATTAAAGTTGGTTCATGATTTATGTGAATAAGGTGATGGATCTCTGTGACGGTGCACGATTGCGAGCGGTGACCGGATAAAGCCTAAGAAAGAACAGACGCTGAAGTGATTCTTCCGTAGGTTTCCTACCTACTTGTAACCACTGTTTTTATCCAGTTTTCTTATGAGGTTCTTGTTTATTTATGTGGTTTCAAATGATATATTATGCATTATCAAACGGCATACAACATTGGCATCTCATGCATAGACATGGGATGATGAATGAAGTTCTACAGTGTTTCAATTATGGGTTACGTTCTCTTCGGCGGTGCAAGTCATGCCGGGAGGAGTAACATGATGATCATAGTCACATTGGTCTCCTTAGGCGATGAGAGTCCCGCCAGGAGGACTATATGTGATGTGACTCAGTCAGTGATGAAGAGATGAAAGTGTATTGTGATTTACTTTGTCGGTGCAAGGCACGTCAAGTGATGGCTATGAAGGTACATGATGGGGGAGGCTCATTGCATGTGCATACTTCATAGCATTGTTTTACCTGTTTTTATTAATCCTGTACTATGATATATATGCATGTTTTATATGCTAATCATGTGGTAGCCCTGATAGGGAACCGACTGGGCGCGTTAATCTAACGTCCTAATTCTATCCTCAGAGGAGAATGCAGGTACAAGTAAAGGAAAAGAAAAGGTCGTTGACCGGGAGGGGAGCTAAGCCTAAGCGCTTGAATGCTGGAATGAATTTATAATTTTTGTTATTTGATACTTTATTATGGACATGTAATAAAGTAATTACTTGCTATGGTTTTCTTAGGATATTAACAATGGATGGTTGATTTATGTAATTATTAATTGAGACTGGTACTGGCTATCTTTTCATATTATTCCGCAGTTAATTTATATTATTCCGCAAGTTGATGTTAGTTCCATGTGTGTTCATTATTATGGTCTAGTCCATGTACACATGGGTGGCCAGTTAAGGTTCAGACTTGGGTAGTCTGAACTTAACTCGCGTCGTGACGCCGCCCGCTCTCTTCCGATGTTATTATTTTAAAAAAAAAATTTAGACTCTGATTTATCGGAAAGGACGGGGCGTTACAGTACGAACTTTTAGGTGAGGTAAAACAATATACTATATATTATTGTGCATGGAATTCTAAAGTCTGAACTTCTAAAGCCCGACCCTTAACTGGCCAACTTATGTGTGCATGGACTAAGTCCACGAAAATTGTTCACACATAGCAATATCAACTTGCGGAATAAAAATCATAACCTACGGAATTATAACATCAATTTGCTGAATCATAATAAAACGAAGTTCTATTCCATTCAGATAGCAAAGTACGTCAAGTCCTTAATCATCATTATCATATCATCATTATTCAGTAAAATATCCAACCGTAGCAAATTCATCTAAGTTATTAAAATCCGAATTCTAGATACTCAAAATACAAGCCCATGAGTATCTTAAACAAAATATAAACTATCATCCTCCAAGCTCCTATGCCTAGCCCGTTACACGTTCATCGTTCCCCTTGTTTCCTGTATCATCAACTAGGATAGAAGTAGGGCGTTAGTACAACGCGCCCAGTAGGCATTCCAATTAGGGTTAACACATGGGTTAGTACCAAAAATCCAGATATAATAAATATATCAAATCCAGTATAATAAAATCATACCATACTTATAAAACATTGTATCCAAAACAGTGTATGATAATAGAGATCTAATCATACCGATAAAAACCTGAAACCTTGCATGATTATAATAGTCATAATCATGCCGATTCAATGCCATGCCATGCTATCATATGCAATGAATCCCACCCATCACAAACTCATAGTATCCTCTTGATGGAATTCTCATCATCAAGGTATCCTTCCACGAGTATTTTACGGACGCCCCGACGGAGTGTGGGTCCCCAGTTACCTGTCATCCCTCCCATGCCATGCATGAGATGCAAATACCACATGCTATGCAATTATACAAAATCATAGCATTTAAAAATATTTAAAACACATGTTATTTTATCAAATAAACATAGCATATAAAATCACCACTTTAAACATATCCTTCGCAATATAAATTCATCAAATCAAGATAAAAACAAACAAAAACCCATGGTTTTAAAGAGTTGAAATCCTACCAAAGACCGCTAACGTGTGCTTGCATCTTTCGTCCAAGAATCGATCACCGATCGCGCACCGCTTGCGAGATCCCGTTACCTTATAATATAATAATAAATCAAAACCAAGTCCCACTTGATTTACTGTAACGCCCCGCCCTTTCCGAGAATTTCAGAGTCTAATTTTTTTTTTAAATAATAATAAAACATCGAAAGAGAGCGGGCGGCGTCACGACGCGAGTTAAGTTCAGACTACCCAAGTCTGAACCTTAACTGGCCACCCATGTGTACATAGAATAGACCATGATAGTGAATCACACATGGAACTAACATCAACATGCGGAATAATCTAGATTAATTGCGGAATAGAAAGACGAGATAGCAAGTAACAGTTTTAAACATTAAATAACATAGATCAACCATCCACAGGTTATTATCCTAATCAAACCATAGCAAATAACGAATTATTACATGTCCAACAAAAGTATTCAAATGACAGTAATATAACGTAATCCAAATCCATCATTAAAGCACTTAGGCTCAGCTCCCCTCCCGGTCAATGACCTTTCCTTTCCCTTTCCTTGTACCTGCAATCTCCTCTGAGGATAGAATTAGGGCGTTAGATCAACGCGCCCAGTAGGTTCCCGAATCAGGGCTACCACATGTTAGCATATAAAACATGCATATACATATCATAATACATGATCAATAAAAACAGGTAAAACAATGCTATGAAATATGCACATGCAATGAGCATCCCCCATCATGTACTTTCATAGCCATCACTTGACGTGCCTTGCACCGACAAGGTAAATTACAACACACTTTCATCTCTTCTATAAAATATGTACATGCAATGAGCAACCCCCATCATGTACAATCGTAGCCATCACTTGACGTGCCTTGCACCGACAAGGTAAATTACAACACACTTTCATCTCTTCTATAAAATATGTACATGCAATGAGCAACCCCCATCATGTACATTCATAGCCATCACTGTAGAACTTCATTCATTATCCCATGCCTATGCATGAGATGCCAATGCCTGTATGCCATTTGTTAATGCATAATATATCATTTGAAACACATATATTAAAACAAGAGTATCATAAGAAAACTGGGTAAAAACCGTGGTTACAAGTAGGTAGGAAACCTACTGAAGAATCACTTCAGGGTCCATTCTTTCTTAGGCTTTAACCGGCCACCGCTCGCAGTCGTTCAACTCTCGTCACCTTGTGGTACAATAATCAGTAAATCATATTGTCACTTAAATGTCCATTCACATATAAGACCCAAAACATCTTGATTTGTTCCTTCTTTCAAGTCCTTCCATTATTGCCCATATTTACAATTTTTGCCATTGGTTCCAACCAATCTACTTAGTCATTCAATCTTTAATCCACCAAACTTACTCCATGGGGTTCGGCCATACATTTGGCCGAACCCAATGGTTCTTTTATCCATTGCCATATGGTTTTCCATTAGGGTATCTCAAACCTTTTAAATCAACATAGAACCATTACCAACTACTACTCATAAGTTTAGCCTATTTAACCCATTCACCATGAATTAGCATAAAGTCCATCAACATGCTTGGTTATTTACTGATATTAAGTACATAGTTACATACATGATTCTTGAGTCAAGATCATACAACCCAATCAGTAAGAATAACCATATATAAACCAAATAAAAACCATAAAGTAACCCATGGGGTTCGGCCACTCACATGGCCGAACCTCATGGTTCTTTGAATCCAATTCTTCTAATGATCTTTCATCATTTATCATGTATCTTAGGCATAAAAACAGAAAACATAATTCTAATTAAACTCCTATAGAAACCCCGTGGTATTGCATGGTTTCTAACTCTTTAATTTCACAACAATCATCAATCTCTTTCATGGGGTTCGGCCATTCAAGTTGGCCAAACCCTATGTCCATGAATTGATCCTTCAACCATGCATTAGGTGTTATTTAAATCATGCAATATCAGTACCATTTTGCTGCCTTTATACCTCTTAGAAACCCTCTTTAAAACATGTATTTTAAATCTAATAACACATGTAAAAACAGTCCCAACGTGCATGGTTTTAAATTTCAAAAACCATACTCACTAATCAACTTTTTCCATGGGGTTCGGCCACCCAAAGTGGCCGAACCCAATGGTCCATTTCCACTCCTTTAATCCACTGATTTAGACCATATAAACTTTAGTCCTTGATGACCTTCAAGTCCATGTTTTAACCTTTTTAAAACATACATTTTATATCCAATAAAACATCTAAAAACAGTCCTATACTTGTATGGTTTTAAATTCCAAAAACCATCCAAATCAACCAATTGTTCCCATGGGGTTCGGCCATCCAAAGTGGCCGAACTCCATGTTCTCAATTTCCATCCTTTAAACCTTATCATCACACTTTAAAACCTTACTTATTTCGGCCACAAAATGACCCAAAAATCAGTCCATAAAACCCATGGTTTTCATGTTTCCAAAACATGAAAACTATGCAATCTTTTACATGGGGTTCGGCCCTCCATGGTGGCCAAATCCAATGATTATTTTCACTATTTTAAATCCTCCATAATCAAGGTTAAACATTGGTGTATTTGGCCATGGCCATGGCCCAATACATACCCTACTTGTTATATGTTTTTAAACCAAAATATCATAAAGATACTTACCAAATTTTCCAAACTTCCTCCTTGTCTTTGATCCTTGTTTTCTCCCTTTTATTTCTTCTTTTCTTTGCTGTTTTGTGCTTGAATATTTGATGCCAAAACCTCTACTGTTCCAGCCAAGAAGAACAACGAATTGGAGAGAGGAGAGAGGGAGAGAGAGATGAGGAAAATCTTAGGCTTTGCAATGATAAATTGGCCGAGTGATGGTGTTCATTGGTTTTTGTATTTCAGCCATCAACACCCCTCCATTCCCTCATAACTTCTTGCACACAACGATGGGTCTTGAGTGCTATCCAAGGCACCCCTTGGCAGCTACCCATGCAGCCTTACAGCTTCCCAAGCAACTCACCTCAAAACCCATGCTTTTCCATTAATACTACACCATTGAACTCACCAAAACAAGTCCCCAACGTGTGGGACTTGTTTTGGTTGGGTTGAGGCCAGCCAACCTCTTCAAATTCCTACTTAGCTCAGTGAGTTTACAGTCCCTTCAACTTCCCTTTTGACTCACCCAACTCAAGATATTTTTATTCCAACCCAACTCATCACATTTAATGCATTACATTTAATGCACATGAGTTGACTCATAACTTGATTTAATTCCAACTCACTTCAGTCCCACTCAACTGATTTAACTCGTGTTTTAGCTCCCTTGAGGGTCCACACGGTCAACCTTAGTCAACACGACCCGTTGGGTCCACCTTTAGCTCTTTGACCCGTTTTTGACTCCATGACCCAATTATGGTATTTTGGTCATTTCTAATTGGTTTTTACATATGGATCAAGCCTACCCATTTTTTCTCCACTTGATTTCCAATCAAATAGGCTTAACCCCATTTAATTTAAAATCACAAAACGGTCAAATAATCCAGTAAGACCCGATGGGTCCCATTTGGGCCCTTTGACCCATTTAGCCATTTTTGACCCAATTGATGTTCATTACCCATCCAATCAAACTTGACATTCATAATGTGCTCATATGATCTTAATTTGAGCAATGGACCCCACCTTTTCCTTATTTACAATCATATTTATTGAATTCACCAATCCAGGGGCATTTTCGTAATTATTCCAATCATTGAGAATTCTTTGACCCAATTTGATGTACATTACCCATCCATTATAATTTGAACCTTATAATATGTTCATAGGATCTTAATTTGAACAATGGGCCCCACCATTTTCTCATTTAATATCATAATTATTAAATTTACCAATCTAGGGGCATTTTCGTAATTATCCATCTTATTGAGAAATCAAGGTGTTACAATATAACCCTCTTTTTAAAATTTTTGTCCCGAAAATCGAGCGAAGTAAGGTTCTAAATGATTACGTAAATATCCCAGAGTATGCAATTCTTATTTCCGATTTCAAGTTCCCATGTGGCCTCTTCATCACCATGACGGTCCCATACCACCTTTATGAACTGAATCGCTCTGTTTCGCAACACACTTTGTTCGGTCTCCACTATTCTGACTGGCTTCTCGACGTATGTCACGTTGCTTTGTACTTCAATATCTTGAACATTTAAAACATGGGACGGATCCGGGTTGTATTTCCATAGCATCGACACATGAAACACATCGTGTAGAGCTGCTAATTGCGAAGGAAGTGCTAATTGGTAAGCTACATCCCCCATCCTTCTTATGATGGAAAACGGTCCCACATATCTTGGTGATAGTTTTCCTTTCTTGCCAAACCTCATATGTCCCTTCCGTGGTGAGACCTTTAAAAATACTATGTCTCCCATTTCAAATTCCAGAAACCGTCTCCTTTTATCAGCATAACTCTTCTGCCGACTCTGTGCAGTCAATAAGTGTTGACGTATCAACTTAATTTGTGCAATAGTCTCTACGACTAGTTCCGGTCCTGTCAATACACTCTCTCCACCCTCTGTCCAACATACCGGTGACCTACACGGTCTACCCCATAATGCCTCGTATGGAGCCATCTGAAGGCTTGCCTGATAGCTGTTATTATACGAGAACTCCACCAGTGGTAAGTGGTCCTCCCATCCACCCTTGAAATCTAACATGCATGCTCTCAACATGTCTTCCAAGGTCTGTATTATCCTTTCAGACTGTCCATCAGTCTGTGTATGGAAATGCGGTGCTAGTCAATAGATCTATCCCCATGGCTGACTGCATGCTTTGACATACTCTGCCGGTAAAACGGCCATCTCTGTCCGATATTATCGTTCGGGGAATTCCATGTAGTCGAATGATTTCTTTAATATACCGCCGACCCAACGTTTCAGATGAATCTGTCATCTTGATAGGAATGAAATGTACTGTAACACCCCAATTTCTCGATAAAGTGGAAAATTACCAAAATGCCCCTGAGTTGTTAAATTAATTATTTTGTGATGTTAAGTAAGGAAATAGTGGGGCCCATTGCTCAAAATAAAATCATATGAGCACATTATGAATGTTAAGTTTGATTGGTTGGGTAATTTTCATCATTTGGGTCAAAAATGGCTAAATGGGTCAAAGGGCCCAAATGGGGCCCATCGGGTCTTGCTGGGTTATTTGACTATTTTGTGATTTTAAATTAAATGGGGTTAGGCCTATTTGATTGGAAATCAAGTGGAGGAAAAATGGGTAGGCTTGATCCATATGTAAAAACCAATTAGAAATGACAAAATACCATAAATGGGTCATGTTGTCAAAACGGGTCAAGGAGCTAAAAGTGGACCCAACGGGTCGAGTTGACTATTGTTGACCATGTGAACCCTCAAGGGAGCTCAAACACGAGTCAAATCAGTTGAGTGGGACTGAGGTGAGTTGGAATTAAATCAAAAGGTGAGTTAACTCATGTGCATTAAATGAAATGCATTAAATGTGATGAGTTGGGTTGGAATAAAAATACCTTGAGTTGGGTGAGTCAAAATGGAAATTCAAGGGACTGTAAATCATTGAGTCTAATGGGAATTTGAAGAGGTTGGCCCAGCTTTAACCACCCAAACAAGTCCCACACATTGGGGACTTGTTTGGGGTGATTTCCATGATGTATTAAATGGGAATACATGGGATTGTGATGAGATGCTTGGGGATTTGAATGGTTACATGGGTAGCTGCCAAGGGGTGCCTTGGATGGCACCCAATACCCATTGGTTTGAGCATGAATTGATGAGGGAGTGGAGGAGTCTTGGTGGCTGAAAATACAAAGGCAAACAACACCATGCTTGGCCGAATTTCATGTGCAAAAGCTTTAGAATTCATCTCTCTCTCTCTCCCTCACTCAAGAACACACTCTCTTGGCCGAATTGTAACTTGGTGATTTCACCATTGGTTCAAGCAAATAATCAGTAAAGGAAGGGAGGCTAAGAAAGAAAAGAAACAAGGATCAAAAGGCAAGAAAAGAGCTTGGAAATTGGTAAGTGTTTCATGGATTTTTGGTTAAAAAAAATGGGTGTGTGTTGGGCCATGGTGATGGCCGATTACACCAGGGTTTTAACCTTAATTAGTGGAGGATTCAAAATGGTAAAAATAACCATTGGGTTCGGCCACCATGAAGGGCCGAACCCCATGTGAGAGATGGTTTGGTTTTCATGTTTTGAAACATGAAAACCATGGGTTTTATGAACTATTTTTGGGTTTGATTAAGATTCAAATGCATGTTTAAGAAAGGTTTAAAACATGGATTCGGATGTCATGAATGGCTGAATGTATCATGGGCCTAAGACCTTGGGTATCAAATGATGAAAGGGTTCATTGGGTTCGGCCATCTTGGATGGCCGAACACCATGAATTGATGTTGGAATTTTGATGATTTTTGTAAGATAAAACCATGCAAATGTCTTACTGTTTTGGATGATTAGATTAGACATAAGATAACATGTTTAAGTGGTTCAAACCAAAGGCCATAGGGTTCAGCCAATGAGCTTGACCGAACCCCATGAAATGGTATGATCATTTTATGGTTAATGGTGATGGTTTTGAGAGATAAAAACCATACATTACCATGGGGTTTTTATGTGATTTACATGAAGATTATTTACTGATTTTGGTTGGCCAATATATGGCTGAACCATGGTAATGTTATGGTTAAGTTACTGATCTAAAACAGTGGATTAAAACTGGAAAAATGGACCATGGGGATCGGCCATCTTGGATGGCCGAATCCCATGAGGTGTTATGGTTATTTGGACAAAATAATGAATTTATTAGATGGTTTTGAGAGGTTGAAGTGCAGCAATGATGTGCTGATTTTTATATGAATAAGTGACACCAAAAATATGTATGAAAGACCAAAACATGGACCTAGGGTTCGGCCACCTTGGATGGCCGAACCCCATGTAAGTCTTTCATGTTTTTGGTGAGTTAAAAACCATATGAAGATATGGTGTTCTTATGGTAATAAATGGATTAATATGTTACTGTTTTAGTGGATTAATATGCGGCTGAACCATGTTTAATCCATGGTTGAGTTAGCATGATTAAACCACGAGTGATCATGGTGATGATTGGATCAAGTGAACCCTAGGGTTCGGCTATGAGTATGGCCAAACCCCATGGGGCTGTTTTGATAATTAATGGACTGTTTTCATGGGTCATTTTATGGATGTATATGTGATTTTAAATAGAATTATGGTTGCTGTTTTTATGGCTAAGATGTATGATAAATGATGACAGATCATTAGGAGAATTGGACTTTATGTTAATTCATAATGAATGGGTTAAATAGCCTAAGCTTATGAGTAGTAGTTGGTAATAGTTCTATGTTGATTTAAAAGGTTTAAAATACCCTAATGGAGAACCATGTAGTAATGGATAAGGGAACCATTGGGTTCGGCCAAAAGTATGGCCGAACCCCATGGAGTAAGTTTGGTGGATTAAAGATTGGACAGACCAATGGCAAATCTGTGAATACAAGCCAAATGAAGAGATTGATCAAAAGGACTTATAAGATGTCTTAGGTCTCATATGTGAATGGACATGTAAATAAGATTATGATTTACTTATTGTTGCATAATAAGGTACCGAAAGTTGAACGACGAACGAGTTGTGACCGGTTAAAGCCTAAGAAAGAACGGACGCTGAAGTGATTCTTCAGTAGGTTTCCTACCTACTTGTAACCACGGTTTTACCCAGTTTTTCTTACGATACTCTTGTTTTAATATATGTGTTTAAAATGATATATTATGCATTAACAAATGGCATACAGGCATTGGCATCTCATGCATAGTCATGGGATAATGAATGAAGTTCTACAGTGATGGCTACGATGGTACATGATGGGGGTTGCTCATTACATGTACATCGCTTATAGAAGAGATGAAGGTGTGTTGTAATTTACCTTGTCGGTGCAAAGCACGTCAAGTGATGGCTATGAAAGTACATGATGGGGGATGCTCATTGCATGTGCATATTTCATAGCATTGTTTTACCTGTTTTGATGATCATGTATTATGATATGTATATGCATGTTTTATATGCTAACATGTGGTAGCCCTGATTCGGGAACCTACTGGGCGCGTTGATCTAACGCCCTAATTCTATCCTCAGAGGAGATTGCAGGTACAAGCAAGGGGAAAGGAAAGGTCATTGACCGGGAGGGGAGCTGAGCCTAAGTGCTTTAATGATGGATTTTGGATTACGTTATATTACTGTCATTTGAATACTATTGTTGGACATGTAATAATTAGTTATTTGCTATGGTTTGATTAGGATAATAACATGTGGATGGTTGATCTATGTTATTTAATATTTAAGACTGTTACTTGCTATCTCGTCTTTCTATTCCGCAATTATCTAGATTATTCCGCATGTTGATGTTAGTTCCATGTGTGATTCACTATCATGGTCTATTCCATGTACACATGGGTGGCCAGTTAAGGTTCAAACTTGGGTAGTTTGAACTTAACTCGCGTCGTGACGCCGCCCGCTCTCTTCCGATGTTTATTTTAAAAAAAAAATTAGACTCTGAAATTCTCGGAAAGGGCGGGGCGTTACATGTGCGGACTTGGTCAGTCGGTTGACTACGACCCGTATGGCGTCATTGCCCTTTGAAGACCTCGGCAGCCCTGATACAAAGTCCATGGAAATGTGTTCCCATTTCCATTCTGGCACTGCTAAAGGTTTGAGTAACCCTGGTGGCTTTTAGTGTTCAGTCTTAACTTGCTGACAAGTTAGACAATGTGCCACGAATTCCGCCACATCCCTTTTTAGTCCATGCCACCAATAATGCCTCTTTAGATCATGGTACATCTTGGTGCTACCCGGATGAATAGAGAACTTGGATTGATGTGCCTCAATCAGTAGCTCTTTCCTGCAACTCTTTGGCACATATGTTCTTCCCCGGAATAAAAGACCTTGTCCCAGCCGTAATTCCCATTCCGGTATGCCTACGTCAGTGGACATCTTGGCCCATATGTCCTCCACTTCCGGGTCTGTTTTTTGTCCTTGTTCAATCTTGGTGACTATATTGGATCGTATGATTAAATTATACATACTCCCCTGGTTGTTGATATGAAGATTGAACTCTCGAATGGTGTGCAGCATCTCCCATTCGGTTCTGATCAAGCATGCGACTGACGCATGAGATAGGCGGCTGAGAGCATCCGCCACCTTGTTCGCCTTGCCTGGATGGTATCGAAGCTCGAACTCATAATCCGCCAGATACTCCATCCATCTACGCTGCCTTAGATTGAGCTCCTTCTGATAAAATAAATATTTTAAACTTTTATGATCAGAAAATACCTCAATTTTTTCGCCATAGAGGTAGTGTCTCCAACTTTTAAGAGCGAAGACCACTGCAGCTAGCTCCAAATCATGTGTGGGATAGAGACGTTCATGCACCTTCAACTGCTTTTTGATCCATAAGCCACCACACGATGACGTTGCATGAGCGAACACCCTAGTCCCTCTCCTGAAGCATCGCATTGTACTTCATATCCTTTGCCCCGTTCCGGCAAAATTAAAATAGGAGCAGTGGTAAGTCTACTTTTCAGTTCCTCAAACCTCCGATTACACAGATCTGTCCACTCATATTTGACTCCCTTCTGAGTGAGTCGAGTCAATGGAGATGCAATTTTGGAAAAATCCATAATAAATTTCCGATAATAACCCGTCAATCCTAAGAAATTGCGGACTCTCGGTCACATTCTTTGGCGCTTTCCTTTCACTTATTGTTGCCACTTTAGCTGGATCCACGGCTATACCGTTTTCTGTTATGACATGTCCCAAGAAATTGACCTCGGATAACCAGAATTCACATTTATTGGCCTTGGCATACAGCTTATTTTGCCTCAAAGTATTCAAGACTATACGTAAATGCTCTGCATGTTCCTCCTGACTCTTAGAATAGATCAGGATATCATCAATGAATACGATTACAAACTGATCCAGATAGGGACGGAAGATTCTGTTCATTAAATCCATGAACACAGCCGGCGCATTTGTGAGTCCAAATGGCATGACTACGAACTCAAACAGTCCATATCGCGTCCGAAAAGCTGTCTTTTCTATATCTTCCTCTCTAACTCGGATTTAATGATAACCAGACATCAAATCGATCTTTGAAAAATGACTAGAACCCCTCAATTGATCAAATAAATCATCGATCCTGGGTAGAGGGTACTTGTTCCGGACTGTTAGCTGATTCAGCTTCCGGTAGTCCACGCACATCCGTAGTGAACCGTCCTTCTTCTTCACAAACAACACTGGTGCTCCCCATGATGACGTACTGTTCCGAATGCAACCTAGCCTAAGCAGTTCATCAATCTGCTTCTTTAGCTCCGACATCTCTGCTGGTGCCATCCGATAGTGTGGTAACGACACTGGTGTTGTGCCAGGGTATAACTTGATCTCGAAGTTAATCTCCCTCCTAGGTGGTAAACCAGGGAGTTCCTTTGGAAATACATCCGTAAATTCTTGTACAATTGGCGAAAGTTCAGTAACTGGAGCTTTGTTTATGGTGATATTATTCAATACCACGTGGTTTAACCCTTCCTGCAATCCACTTTGTTTATCTAAACGGACTACATATTGCTTGCCCTCGGGTGACATAAATGTCACTCGTCGACGATAACAGTCGATGTTGGCATGAAACTTAACTAACCAATCTATACTGAATATAATATCATATTCAGACATGTCCAGCACTAGATAATTGAACTCAAATCTGAGTCCAGCTAATTCAGTGTTAACTAGACTCTTAACTTTTCCACTAAGTACATCTTCCCTTGCACATAAGTCTCTATGTGACTAACAACCTTTATTCAAAAGCTTTTACGATGTTGAGTATCTCTCAATACCGACTTTCCTTAAAACGTGGGATGTAGATCAAAACATGACCCAATCATTAAGGCAATATGTCATCTATGAGACCAATAGGTCCATCAGGTCCATCATATTACTAATATGTCTACCATGATACCGATACCTGACATCAAGTCACACCACCATGGGAACCATCATCATGGTTATACACAACTATCTCTGGTATCTCTCTATCCGTGTGTATCATCTACCCATGGTTAATAACCATCCATGAATATAACCCTCTTTTGGGTATAATCCATTCATGGCATACCTAATACCTTCGTAATAACTGATATGTCTTTCATAAGGTTAACGGTCTAACGTACGACCAATATGCCAACCTATGGCACCAAAATGTCATTCATGCTACCAATACGTATACCCTAATGCCAATGTCCGGCATCAATTCAAACCACCATTGAAACTCTCATCCATGTTTATACGCATCCATGAATATAACCCTCCTATGGTATAATCCATTCATGGAAACAATCCATCATTGGTATTACTCTGTCCATGAGTATCATATATCCATGATTAATATCCGTAAGAACAACATTCAAATGATTCACTATAAGACTGTGGTAACCATATCAAATCACAAATATATCCCGACCCCTTGCAAGACTTAGGGCTTATGACTTACCAAGCAGAAGACCCACGTCCAACTTGATCCGGTCTACCTCGCCCTGCATCCCTTCACCTCATAGGTGATTCAGTCAAGCTCTAAGGTTGTCGCTCCGCGTCTGACGAAGCTAGTACCACCCCCACCGGGTAAAACAGTACCTAGCTCTGCGCATTCCAGCACATCTAGTGTGCCCAAACAGCCGTGAGAGCGCCCTCCAGCTCGTAGCATGCGAGGGACCCACTCCTCAACGGTAGCCCTACGGGGCCAAGTCTCCGTATTTCGTATCAAGGTTCCCACAGCCTCATAGCTACTCAAAGCCATATTCATGAAGTTTATATTCTTATCTCATCAATACCATGTGAGGGACGCACCCATACCACATCTCAATCATCAACATCATGTGGGGGACGCACCCATACCACGTCTCAATGTAATCAAGTGACCTCGTCACCTATATCTTAGTGCCAAAAATCCTCTTAGAATCATAACATCGCATACTTTATATAATTCATACTTCATCCTTGTACAAAGGTGAGTAGGGTGAAACAAAACCCTATAGAGAACAAAATACACCCTTACCAAATAATCCTCTTTTTAATACCCCTTCATATTACTTCCTAGCCTAGTCTTCCGTAGAAGACTCCGCATCAAAAGCGAACTTGAATCGGTTATCAGGACACGTCATCGCCGTGTGCCCCAATACTTCACATGTCGTGCAGGGGATTATTCCAGGTCCTCAAATACAAGGACAATTAGTCCTCGCCTCTCCATACCCGTGTAGTCCACAAACCGGACATACAACTCCTAATGGATGAAGACAATACAAACTGTTATGGTCGTCCTGATTACACAACTCACAGGTATCATAGGGATCCACCTCCCCCGCCGATTCCAGTATTATAGGAAAGTCTTCCATCGGATCCTCATAAAAGAAAAATCCCAGATCCTCCTCTTCTTCCTCAGGAGGTTCCACCATCTCAGGAACGTCATCCATCAGATCCTCTTGAAGAGGTGCTAAGTCCATCTCATCTTCTTCAGGAGGTCCCTCCTGAAGGTCCACTTGAGCTTCTACGTTGGTGTTGTTAGAAGTTGACACCAAGTCTATGGGATGGCTAGGAGTTCCGCTGTGCCATTCCGAGTACTCCACATTACTCGACATATCTGTATCATATCAATAGAACACAAGCATATTTAACAACAATTCTAATAAACCAACCTTGGTTTTCAGGGGAATTTGATCATGCATAAAGTGATGTACTTTGTTTTCTTTTGTTTCTGGGCAAATCTCTAATTTCCTGTTGTTTGTTTCTCAGTGTGGGGATTTCAGGGGAGTTCATCCTACCTTGCTACGTTTGATTTGTCCAATTATGATGGCTGTACTTTCCTTTGCTATCTTTCATTGTCGTTCTCAGATTGATTGTTCAGTCCGAGTCACTCGAAGTAAATTAATCCAGCCCCCAGGCAGCGGACTCTGAAGAGTCGGTCAGTTGGGATTCTTATCCGTCAGTGAGACATGAAACCGTCTTAATCTTACTTCGATGATTCAACTTCCCATTTCGCTCTGATACCAACTTTAACGCCCCGCTCTTTCTGAGAATTTCAGAGTCTAATTTTTTTTTTAAGTAAAAATAAAACATCGAAAGAGAGCGGGCGACATCACGACGCGAGTTAAGTTCAGACTACCCAAGTCTGAACCTTAACTGCCCACCCATGTGTACATGGAATAGACCATGATAGTGAATCACACATGGAACTAACATCAACATGCAGAATAATCTAGATTAATTGCGGAATAGAAAGACGAGATAGCAAGTAACAGTTTTAAACATTAAATAACATAGATCAACCATCCACAGGTTATTATCCTAATCAAACCATAACAAATAACGAATTATTACATGTCCAACGAAAGTATTCAAATGACAGTAATATAACGTAATCCAAATCCATCATTAAAGCACTTAGGCTCAGCTCCCCTCCCGGTCAATGACCTTTCCTTTCCCTTTCCTTGTACCTGCAATCTCCTCTGAGGATAGAATTAGGGCGTTAGATCAACGCGCCCAGTAGGTTCCCGAATCAGGGCTACCACATGTTAGCATATAAAACATGCATATACATATCATAATACATGATCAATAAAAACAGGTAAAACAATGCTATGAAATATGCACATGCAATGAGCATCCCCCATCATGTACTTTCATAGCCATCACTTGACGTGCCTTGCACCGACAAGGTAAATATCAACACACTTTCATCTCTTCTATAAAATATGTACATGCAATGAGCAACCCCCATCATGTACAATCGTAGCCATCACTTGACGTGCCTTGCACCGACAAGGTAAATTACAACACACTTTCATCTCTTCTATAAAATATGTACGCAATGAGCAACCCCCATCATGTACATTCGTAGCCATCACTGTAGAACTTCATTCATTATCCCATGCCTATGCATGAGATGCCAATGCCTGTATGCCATTTGTTAATGCATAATATATCATTTGAAACACATATATTAAAACAAGAGTATCATAAGAAAACTGGGTAAAAACCGTGGTTACAAGTAGGTGGAAACCTACTGAAGAATCACTTCAGCGTCCATTCTTTCTTAGGCTTTAACCGGCCACCGCTCGCAGTCGTTCAACTCTCGTCACCTTGTGGTACAATAATCAGTAAATCATATTGTCACTTAAATGTCCATTCACATATAAGACCCAAAACATCTTGATTTGTTCCTTCTTTCAAGTCCTTCCATTATTGCCCATATTTACAATTTTTGCCATTGGTTCCAACCAATCTACTTAGTCATTCAATCTTTAATCCACAAAACTTACTCCATAGGGTTCGGCCATACATTTGGCCGAACCCAATGGTTCTTTTATCCATTGCCATATGGTTCTCCATTAGGGTATCTCAAACCTTTTAAATCAACATAGAACCATTACCAACTACTACTCATAAGTTTAGCCTATTAACCATTCACCATGAATAGCATAAAGTCCATCAACATGCTTGGTTATTTACTGATATTAAGTACATAGTTACATACATGATTCTTGAGTCAAGATCATACAACCCAATCATAAGAATAACCATATAAAACCAAATAAAAACCATAAAGTAACCCATGGGTTCGGCCACTCACATGGCCGAACCTCATGGTTCTTTGAATCCAATTCTTCTAATGATCTTTCATCATTTATCATGTATCTTAGGCATAAAAACAGCAAACATAATTCTATTTAAACTCCTATAGAAACCCCCGTGGTATTGTATGGTTTCTAACTCTTTAATTTCACAACAATCATCAATCTCTTTCATGGGGTTCGGCCATTCAAGTTGGCCAAACCCTATGTCCATGAATTGATCCTTCAACCATGCATTAGGTGTTATTTAAATCATGCAATATCAGTACCCTTTTGCTGCCTTTATACCTCTTAGAAACCCTCTTTAAAACATGTATTTTAAATCTAATAACACATGTAAAAACAGTCCCAACGTGCATGGTCTTAAATTTCAAAAACCATACTCACTAATCAACTTTTTCCATGGGGTTCGGCCACCCAAAGTGGCCGAACCCAATGGTCCATTTCCACTCCTTTAATCCACTGATTTAGACCATATAAACTTCAGTCCTTGATGACCTTCAAGTCCATGTTTTAACCTTTTTAAAACATACATTTTATGTCCAATAAAACATCTAAAAACAGTCCTATACTTGTATGGTTTTAAATTCCAAAAACCATCCAAATCAACCAATTGTTTCCATGGGGTTCGGCCATCCAAAGTGGCCGAACTCCATGTTCTCAATTTCCATCCTTTAAACCTTATCATCACACTTTAAAACCTTATTTATTTCGGCCACAAAATGACCTAAAAAATCAGTCCATAAAACCCATGGTTTTCATGTTTCCAAAACATGAAAACTATGCAATCTTTTACATGGGGTTCGGCTCTCCATGGTGGCCAAACCCAATGGTTATTTTCACTATTTTAAATCCTCCATAATCAAGGTTAAACATTGGTGTATTTGGCCATGACCATGGCCCAATACATACCCTACTTGTTATATGTTTTTAAACCAAAATATCATAAAGATACTTACCAAATTTTCCAAACTTCCTCCTTGTCTTTGATCCTTGTTTTCTCCCTTTTATTTCTTCTTTTCTTTGCTGTTTTGTGCTTGAATTTTGATGCCAAAACCTCTACTGTTCCAGCCAAGAAGAACAACGAATTGGAGAGAGGAGAGGGAGAGAGAGATGAGGAAAATCTTAGGCTTTGCAATGATAAATTGGCCGAGTGATGGTGTTCATTGGTTTTTGTATTTCAGCCATCAACACCCCTCCATTCCCTCATAACTTCTTGCACAACGATGGGTCTTGAGTGCTATCCAAGGCACCCCTTGGCAGCTACCCATGCAGCCTTACAGCTTCCCAAGCAACTCACCTCAAAACCCATGCTTTTCCATTAATACTACACCATTGAACTCACCAAAACAAGTCCCCAACGTGTGGGACTTGTTTTGGTTGGGTTGAGGCCAGCCAACCTCTTCAAATTCCTACTTAGCTCAGTGAGTTTACAGTCCCTTCAACTTCCCTTTTGACTCACCCAACTCAAGATATTTTTATTCCAACCCAACTCATCACATTTAATGCATTACATTTAATGCACATGAGTTGACTCATCACTTGATTTAATTCCAACTCACTTCAGTCCCACTCAACTGATTTAACTCGTGTTTTAGCTCCCTTGAGGGTCCACACGGTCAACCTTAGTCAACACGACCCGCTGGGTCCACCTTTAGATCTTTGACCCTTTTTTGACTCCATGACCCAATTATGGTATTTTGGTCATTTCTAATTGGTTTTTACATATGGATCAAGCCTACCCATTTTTTCTCCACTTGATTTCCAATCAAATAGGCTTAACCCCATTTAATTTAAAATCACAAAACGGTCAAATAATCCAGTAAGACCCGATGGGTCCCATTTGGGCCCTTTGACCCATTTAGCTATTTTTGACCCAATTGATGTTCATTACCCATCCAATCAAACTTGACATTCAAAATGTGCTCATATGATCTTAATTTGAGCAATGGGCCCCACCATTTCCTTATTTACAATCATATTTATTGAATTCACCAATCCAGGGGTATTTTCGTAATTATTCCAATCATTGAGAATTCTTTGACCCAATTAACCATTTTGACCCAATTTGATGTACATTACCCATCCATTATAATTTGACCCTTATAATATGTTCATAGGATCTTAATTTGAACAATGGGTCCCACCCTTTTCTCATTTAATATCATAATTATTAAATTTACCAATCTAGGGGCATTTTCGTAATTATCCATCTTATTGAGAAATCGGGGTGTTTCATTTACAACATTTAAAGTCCATTAACCAAACTTGTGGGGTTCGGCCATACACCATGGCCGAGCCTCACCCTTTTGTTCATTTATTCCATTAATTACCAAAATGCCATTGGTCTAAACCTTAGTTAATATTCTATTTATTTTAATAAAAAATACATAACCCTAGGTCCGCCAAACAATTCCCATGTTTAGGTCCAAATACATATATCATAAACATCTAAGCTCTCAAAATAATTCCTCATGGGGTTCGGCCATACACCATGGCCGAACCCATGATCCAACACTTTCACTTATATTTACAACAATGCCATCCATGGCTAACATAGCCCGTAGTCCAATAATATAATTGATAAACGTAAATTGGTATACTCCAATTAATATTTAATCAATCACTTATGTTAAGTCCATTACCAATCCATGTTAGAGCTCCATTAATGATCCATTAACCTAAGCATATCAAGTCCATAAAATCCATAATCAATCCCATGGGGTTCAGGCATACACCATAGCTGAACGCATGGCCTACCATTTTTACCCTTATTTACAATTCTGCCATGGTCTCCATTACCTCATGTTTATGCTTAAAACATAGGTCTATAATTTGATTCATAAATCAACTACATAAATAAAAACCCATAATATTGATACATAAAAACAAACCATTAACCATGACCTAAAACGCCATGTGATCCCTTAATTTAGTCCATGGGGTTCGGCCATACACCTTGGCCGAACCCTATGGTGTATAATTTCCCAATTATGGCAACTTCCATATTTGAATCCCTAATTCAAGTTGCCCAATATAATACTTTCCTTAGATCCTTTCTAAATTAATATCATCTTCCACTTTTATCAAAGGCCCACAATTAGAAACTTTCCAAATAAACCAACTTTCATAAATAAATGCTTTCTAATTTGGCAACCTCTTTCCATAAACTAGATAGTTTCCTAAATTAGAAACCATCTTTCCATAATTGGAATGCTTTCTAAATTTAACAACCTCCTTCCAAAAATAGATCATGATTCAAAACACCTAACAACTCCATAATTAGAAAGTCCTTAAATAGAAACTTTCTAAATTAATATCCAATTCCATAATTAGAAGGTTTCCATACTTATCATAAATCCTTCCATACTTAGAAGGTTTCCAAATAATCATTAATCCTTCCATACTTAGAAGGATTCTAATTTAATAACCATCTTCCATAATTAGATAGTTTCAAAAAAAAATGAAACCCCCCCCCTAGCATCCAAAGTCTCCATTACCTTTGGATGTGAGAGTTTCATAAAGAAATGAAACTCCCACATCAACGGCTATTCTTGGTTAGCCCAATGTAACCGCCATCCTTCATTCACATCTTATATGGGGGTTTCATTTTTTTTTGAAATGAAACACACCATGTTCCAACGTCTCTAAGCTTGTCCTTGTGGTTTAGATCTTTCTTTTTGGTGCCATTTTCCCTAAGTCATGAAAACAAATTGACTTAGTTTCTTCATACAGTTTGTGTTTTCACTATTTTGGAGAGATTTCCAAATAAGCAAACTTGATTTTCTTTTGTCTTGGGGAAAAATCTCTAAATACCTACTTGTTTGTTTTCTTTCTCAATTTGGGGAATATTAGGGGACGTATATCCTATTTCGCTACATTTGATAGATCAATTATAATACTGTACTTTTGCTATCTTTCACTAATGCTCTCAAATTGATTTGTTCAGTCCGAGTCCACGAAATAAATTAATCCGGTCCCCAATCAGCGGACTCCGAAGAGTCGGTCAGTTGGGATTCTTATCCGTCAGTGAGACATGAAACCGTCTTAATCTTACTTCAGAAGATTCAACTTCCCGTTTCGCTCTGATACCAACTATAACAATTTTGAATATGAAACCTTTGTGTAACCTTCATTTCTTAATACCTCCCTTGGGGGTTTCATCTTTGAGATGAACCTCCAAGGGTACCCAACGGCTTCTTGCTGTATGCATTGGTGTAACCTCCTCCTCTCATTAGCAACTCATATGGGGGTTTCATCTTAAGATGAAACTCTTCCCCTTCTCCAACATGTTTAGACTAAAATTTGAATTTAAAAAGCCATAAACTATTGTGTGTAACTCCTCCAATCAGCAACCCATTTATTCTCCAACCTTGGAGTTACATGCATGAATTATCAACCCATCTATTGGCTGTCCTTTGAAGACCCAAACCATGTACTCCAAACCATTTCCAACGTGCATACAATTTGCATTTGAAATAATCCTCTCACCTTTGTAACTCCCAAAAACGCCACCTCCATTAATTTCTTATCTTGGAGTTACATGCATGAAGTACCTCTACCATGCAATTCCAACGTTTTTCATTATTTAAAAACTTGTAATCAGCACACACCACTCTCATACACTCACTTAAAATATTTATTCATCCAACTCATTTATTTAACTCATCCAACCTAACTCATTCATTTAACTTAACTAATAAATTCAACTCAACTTAACCCATCATTCATTTCAACTCAAACCAAACTCAAGCAATTAATAAACTTAAATTAACTAAACTTTGAACTTAATCCATGATTAATCATGCCATTCACGACCCATTGGGTCCCATTTAGCCATTTTGACCCATTTAACGAAATTTGACCCAATTATGATTCTTGACCCGTTTAAGTTCATCTTATCCATTTATTTGTTTTGTAATCAAAACTACTAACCATTGGGTCTCGATTGAACCATTGACCCATTTAAATTCAAATCAAATATATCAAAATGGTAATTCCGTAAATATGAATAAATTCATATAAATTGCTAACTTTGAAATTCCAGGGTGTTACAATACAATCCTCTTTTTATAATTTTCGTCCCGAAAATCGAACGAAGTAGGATTTCAAAATAAATCATACAAACAATTCAGGGTGAGATGTTCTCATCTCCGATTCCAGTTCCCAAGTGGCTTCCTCAACACCATGTCGATCCCATACCACCTTGACGAACTGAATCGCTCGGACACAACACCCTTTGCTCACTCTCTAATATTCTGACCGGCTTCTCAATATAAGTGGCGTCGCTTTGCACATCTATGTCTTGCACATTCAAAACATGAGACGGATCAGGGTTGTACTTCCTTAGCATCGACACATGGAATACATCATCTAGAGACGCCAACTGTGAAGGAAGTGCCAACTGATAGGCTACATCTCCCATCCTTCTTATAACTGAAAACGGTCCCACATACCTTGGTGACAGTTTTCCCTTCTTCCCAAATCTCATGTGCCCTTTCGTGGCGAGACCTTTAAGAATACCATGTCTCCCACTTCAAATTCGAGAAAGCTCCTCCTCTTATCAGCATAGCTCTTTTGCCGACTCTGTGCGGTCAACAAATGTTGACGTATCAACTGGATCTGTACAGTAGTTTCTGCAACCAACTCGGGTCCTATCAGTGCAGGTTCACTGACCTCGGTCCAGCACACTGGTGACCTGCATGGTCTACCATACAAAGCTTCGAATGGTGCCATCTGAAGGCTTGCTTGGTAGCTATTGTTATAAGAAAACTCCACCATTGGTAAATGATCCTCCCATCCACCTTTGAAGCCTAGCATGCATGCCCTCAACATGTCCTCCAGTGTTTGTATTGTCCTTTCCGATTGTCTATCGGTCTGTGGATGGAATGTTGTGCTAATAAGTAGATCGGTTCCCATGGCCGATTGCATGCTCTGCCACACCCTTCCAGTGAATCGGCCATCTCTATCAAACACTATAGTCCGTGGGATCATGTAATCTGATGATGTCTTTGATATATCTCCGACCCAATGTCTCTGATGAATCCGACATCTTGATAGGAATAAAATGCCCAGATTTGGTCAGTCGGTCTACCACGACCCATATAGCGTCATTGCCCTTTGAGGACCTCGGTAATCCTGTCACAAAGTCCATGGAAATGGATAATTATTGATAAGTGATGGACTACCTTGCTATCTAAAATGAAATAGAATTATTATTCTATTATAATTCAGCATCTATGAATTATTCCGCATGTTTAACTTGAGTACGTGTGAACCATTTTTAGTGGACTTGGTCCTTGCACACGTATGGTTGGCCAGTTAAGGGTCGGGCTTTGGAAGCTCGGACTTAGCTTGTGTCGTGACGTCCCCACTTTCTCTCACTCTTTTATTCAAAAAAAAAATTAGACTCTGATTTTTGGCGAGTGAAAAAGGCGGGGCGTTATATATATATGTATGTATTCACTTCGAGGCCGATACTCCCTATCTGTGGCGCAGTAGAAACGTAGCCCGATAGCTATCAGTAACTGAGTGATTAACTTCGCCTCTCGGTAGAAAAGAAGGGTTCGGGCACTAAGTGATTTTATTTTATCTCTAGTCCTAACTCAATATACGAGTAGTGGTCTGAGCATCTTATATCTCTAGGCCTAAGTCAATATGCCTTCGTGGTCCAATCCAAAAGACAATATGTGTAGCAGCCTGAGCATTTTATTTGTACCCTCTAGGCAAAGTCTCAATATGAGACTGGGCACTGAGTGCTTCATAGTTTGATTGATTATATTAACTAAAAAGGAGTAGTAATCCACTATGAGGACTCACAACCATTTCCCTTAGAGTTTTCCTGGAAAATGCATAGAAAGATTTTAAATACTATGAATGTATGTTGTACTGTCTATATGATTAATTATGAGTATATATTCATTGTATTAATATTTGTTTAACAGATACCTGTGATACTATATGTTTTACAGTGAAGACATTTTACAAGATCAGTAAAACAGGTTTTCTAAACATAGATCTAGTGCAATGAGTGGTTTCATGGATATTACATTATATGGAAAAGACCGAATATGCCAGAATACGAGACTTGAGACTTCTTCCATTTGAGGGATGAAAATTGGTTCAACTATTAGAACACGGTGTTAGGGAGTCAAGGTCAACCAGTCTATAAACGAAAAAAGAACCCACTTACATGCTTAGACTTGATATACATTGCTAAGATATATTCATATTGTTACTAATGATGTTTATCATGCATGGTATTGTGATTGATGATAATATTCTCCGATGTTAGAACTTGAGCATCATGTTATGATGAGAGATTGAATTCTAAAATTGATATTGATGATGATATTCTCCGATGTGAGAGCTTGAGCATCATGTTATGATAAGAGATTAAATTATGAAGTTGATATTGATGCTGATATTCTCCGATGTGAGAACTTGAGCATCATGTTAAGATGAGAGACTGAAGTATGGAGTTGGTACTATTTGTAACAGCCCGCCCTTTCACTCCAATAATCAGAGTTTATTTTTTATTTTTATATAATAAACAAATGATCGGGGCGGATTGTCACGACGAGAGTTAAGTTTGGACTTCTAAAGTCCGACCCTTGACTGGCTAAGCCCATGTGCGTATGGATTAAGTCCATAAGAATCGATCCACACATGGTACAATAAACTTGCGGAATATACTTAGTCTTAATCTAACTGAGGTTATAATAGATCCTAAGACTAATCCATTTTTTTAACTTAAGATAGCAAAGTACATGATCAAATTCTCCAATATTACTAAATAACTTAGTCTACCATTCATTCCAAACCATCCAAATAAACCAAACCATAGTAGCTACTTAACTACATTATTACATGCCAACACCACTAATTATCAAATTACATTATCCAAATAACTTAAACAAAAAGTCCATAAACAGCCCATTAAAAGTCCATTCAATTTGCCCAAGGTCCTATGCTTGGTTTTCTTCTCGATCCTCGTTCTTCCCTTTTCCTGCTTCATCCACTAAGGATATAGATAAGGCGTTAGATCAACACACCCAGTAGGTCATCCGATTAGGGCTACCACTATAATGGCCTAGAATTTGTAAATCAACATATAGGTGGATATTATTTATTTGAATGGTGGAAATTGGAAATTTGATGGAGTAAATGGTGATTGGATCAAAATATGGACAAAGGCCGAAGTATGGGCAATGGACCATGGATTGGATTTAAATTCATTTAAAGGGATCAATGATGGTCAATTGGGCCAAGGATGGTCAAATTGGGACCAATACCCATTTGAGACCCAATGGATCAAGATGATGTAAACTCTAAAGTAAATGGGCAGGAGTTGAATGTAATTGGGCCATGGACCCAATGGTAACCCAATTGGTTGGAATGGATTGAATTGGAATTAAACCACCTAAGTTAGTAATGAAATAATCAAGATGGCATAACCAAGTGGGGCTTACCTCCACCTCATTAAGTGAGGTGGCGTGTGGACCAAGGCATAGGTGGGTCCGACCATCATGGTTGACTTGGTCAACCATGAATAAGTCAAAGTTAACTAAAGAGGATCATAGTGAATTAATGTGTTTTTAATTAATGTGAATCACCTAAGATTAATTTTGATTAAGCCTAAGTGACATGGCCGAATGGGGTCCACCTCCACCTCACCAAGTGAGGTGGTGGGTAGGCTTGGATTGGTGGGGCCGGCCACCATGGTTGACTTGGTCAACCATGGGTGGACTTCGTGGAAGAAATTTAATGGAATTAAATTAAATGGGAATTAATTAACCTAAGTAATGATCCAATTAACTAATTAATTAATCTAATCAAATGGTGGTCAAATGGTCCAAGTTGGAAGACCAAAACCACTCTAAGAAACACAAACCACTTAAAGAAAACACAAAATAAAACCATGGGCTTAGGGTGGTGGTTTTATCCCAACCACCACCACTAAGCATATTAGCCTATGTCTGGTAGGTGGAGGAATTAATTACTCAACCAAAAATGAGATAGGTTTTCCTCTCCTCTCTTCATTTCACTCTCAATTCTCTCTCTCCCTCTCTTGCTCTCTCAAAATCGTCCCACACTCAAGGAAGGAAAGAAGAAGAAAATTAAGAAGAGAAGAAGAGAAGAAAAGAGAAGTGCAAGTATTGGGCCGCCTCTTCAAGATCAAGACTTGAGGTGGTTCTTCCCATCTTCTCCTCCCTTCCCTCTCTCAAATCTAACCCTACCTTGGCCGAACCCAAGCTTTGAGGTTCTCATCTTGATCAAGCATCTTGACCCAAAGATCAAGGAGAAGAAGAGAAGAGAAGGCCAAGGAATCCAAGAGGAGAAAGAAAAGTTGGAGAAGCCGTCGGATTGTAAGTATTTCTTAAACAAGAGGTTACATTTTTTAAAGATTTAAAAAGAGATCATGAAATCCATTTTTTTTCTTGGATTGGATGATGGCCAAAAATATCGTGGGCCTTGGATCTAAGATCCATCCAAAGATGAAGTGAGAAATGGATAAAATGGGAGAGATAGATTAAGAAAAAATAAATGGATATTAAGGACACTATATATTTAGATTTAATTAAACATGGAAGTATGATTTTGAAGAAATGGAAACCATGGAATATGATTAATGGTTTTTAAAGATTTTGAATGATTAATGTTAGTGATTTTTGTAAAGGGGTTTTTAAATGAGAAAATCATGGAAGGATGATTTATGATTGTGAGGATTTTTTTTTAAGGATTAAATGTAGTGATTTTTAAAGGGATTGTAAATGATGAAATTTGTGGGAAATGTAATGGTTTTATGGCCCCAAGAGGCATGAAGGAATAATGGACCATGAACCATGGGTTCGGCCATGGTGTATGGCCGAACCCTATGGTGATGTTTAATAATTTTAATGGGAGTGAAAAGATGGAAGATGATGGAGGAAGTTGATAGTTTTTAAATGGATTTGTAAGTATAGGATATAATGTTTTAAAGGTGTGAAATTAGGGATGAACCATGAACCTCATGGGAGGATTTATTTTGGATCTAAAAAATGTAAATAGGCCTAAGAAAATAATGGGAACTTTTGATGGACTAAGTATTTTGGAACCACGGAAAACAAATGGGGAATGTAGCTAAGTTGATGGACTCAAAATATATTTAATGTTGATAAAAAAGGAATGATTTAAATGCATAATGTAAAACCCCTCATGGAAGGGCTTATGATGGATTCAAATGTGTAACAATGGACCCGAGAAAAAATGGAGAAAGAGACATCATGGGTTCGGCCATGGTGTATGGCCGAACCCATGACCCAATTGTAGATCATTTTTTGTCTAAGATTAATGTGTATGTATATGCTTAAATGAATGGAGATTAGATTAATCAATGGCTAATTTTAACGATCATATGGCATGGTTGATAGGTCATTAACAGACCTAAGTTAGGGATCACTAAGGGGTCTAAGTTTAATGAACAATCATGGACCAAAAATGTATATGGTTAAGTGAATGTCTAACCATGGGAGAGGTAGTGGCAAAATCGTAAATAATGGCCAAAGTGAAGAACCCCATGGGAAATGATTATGGACTTAGGGGCTCTAAGTAACAACCATATGTGCGATTAATAAAGCCTAGGGTGGTTGGTTCTTAGATTCATGCAATTAAAATAATTAACGGATTAAATGGGACCCACAAACCTAGTTAGTGAGGTTCGGCCATGGTGTATGGCCGACCCCACTAAGGCTTGGGTAATGGATTTGGACATGATTAAAACATGAACTAATTGATAATGTATAATAAGGTATCGGATATCGCAAGCGGTACGCGTATCGGTGATCGGATTATCTGACGGAAACGAAAAAAGGACACTAGCGGTATTCGGTAGGATTCCTACCTATTTGTAAGCCGTGGATTATGTGTTATATGTTGGCTTCTTTAATTTATTTTGATAATTATGTGATTGGTATTATGATGGGTTTTAAGCTTATGAATTATATGTTAATACTATGAATTCTATTTTAATGTTATGCATTATATGTTAAGACTATGTAATATATATTAAGGTTATGAGTGATATATATTACATAGCATAATGCACTTACATCTCATGCATGCCATGGGCGGGAAAATAAAGAAACCGGAGTCCATGCTCCGTCGGGGCGACCGAGAAGCAAACATGGGGATAGCCTGAGGTGCTATAACCGGAGTCCATGCTCCGTCGGGGCGACCGAGAAGCAAACATGGGGATAGCTCAATATGCTATAACCAGAGTCCATGCTCCGTCGGGGCGATCGAGAAGCAAACATGGGAACACCTTGACGAGGCCTTGCCGTCAAGGCATATATGACATTGTATGATGGCATGGATGATGGGTGGGACACATGACATAGGCACGCATGGCATGGCATTCATTTTATGGGTTTTATTATATTGTTATCGGTATGCTTGTTATCACTAATCCATGTGCTAGCCCTACTCGGAGTCCTACTGGGCGCATTGTCTGATGCCCTACTTCTACCCTAGCTGATGACGCAGGAGACGGCAGAAACGGTGGACGCGACGGGAGCCAAGCTTAGGAGCTTGGGAAAACGGCTACTTAGTTTATTTAAGTTTTATTTTGGAAATGTAATTTAAGTAGCTTAGCTTGTCAGCATATAATAATTTTAGATTTCTTGCTATGGTTTGGACTTTTCCTTTGTATGAGATAATTTGAGGTAATTTAGTAATTAATGGTGTATCTTCCCTGCTATCTAAAACTGGTAGAATAGATTCTATTAAAACCCCCACTTTAATGTTTATTTTCCGCAAGCTTATTTCTACGTGTGAACCGTTCTTCGTGGACTTAGTTCCACGCACACGTAGGGTTGGCCAGTTAAGGGCCGGGCTTTAGAAGCTCGGACTTAACTCGCGTCGTGACGTCCGCGCCCTTTGTCACTCTTCAAAAAAAAAAAAAATATATATATATATATATATACTCTGATTTTTGGTAAAAAGGGGCGGGCGTTATAATTGGTATCAGAGCGAAATCGGAAGAATGAATCTCTCGAAGTACGATTAAGACGGTTGCATGTTTCACTGACAGCTAAGAATCCCAACTGACCGACTCTTCGGAGTCCGCTGCACGGGGGCCGGGTTAATTTACTTCGATTAACTCAAACTGAAGTATTCAATCTGAGAACAACATTTGACGAAAATGAATGATAGCAAGGGAAGAACAATCAATCTAAGTTGAAATTATTAAACATAGCAAAGTAGGATGTACTTCCCCCGGTATTTCCCAATTGAACAACAAACAATAGGAATTTAGAGATCCCCCCAGAAACAAAGGAAAACCAAGTGTGCTTAATTGGCAACTTCCCCCCCAAATGGAAACAAAAACATTTGATACTTAGAAAATTTTCCCCCCAAAATAAAGGATACATAGTCGGTAATTTTCCCTCAAATTGAAGAAAATATTTGATACTTAGGAAAATTTTCCCCAAAATATGAACACGACACTTTTACGAAGGAACTAAGTCAATAATTGTTTCCAATGACCTAGGAAAATGCCTCCTAAGAGAAGGACCCGCCGGAACCCACGGGTAGAGAAAGAGGTGCCACCACCTCGTCAGGAAGAGGAAGTACAGCCACCTCATCAGGAGGAGGTACAGCCACATCATCAAGAAGAGAGACAGAATAGTGTGAACATACCTGTTGTGCCTCCCGAGTTGAAGGAATTAGTTCAAGCGATGGTCACCTTTGTCCTTCAACAGCACTTGAATGGGGATGCGACCACCAGCGACTCCAACAAACGGAACATGGTTAGGGATTTTTAGCAACAGCACCCTTCCTACTTCAAGGGAAAAGAAGGGGCTGTGGGAGCAGATCATTGGTTGAAGAAGATCACTCAGATCTTGAATCTGCTTCAGATTTCTAGTCCTGCTGACAGAATCTTACTGGCTACATCTCAATTGATCGAGGATGTCGGTAATTGGTGGGAAGTGGTGGAAAAACAACAAGCACTGGTGCCCAAAGGGGAAAGGACTACCATGACATGGGAATGGTTCTCAACCACTTTTCTAGAGCAGTATTTTCCGGAGGAGGAAAGAGAGAGCCAGACTCAAGCCTTCCTATCATTAGTACAAGGCAATATGATGGTGGCAGAGTACCACAGAGAATTCCTTCGTCTATCCGTCTATGCATTTTATATGGTGGATACCGAGCACCGGAGGGCCCGTAAGTTTGAGTGGGGCCTTCGGCCGAGCATCAGGGCTAGGGTGACCATTTTCAAGGAACCTACACTGGCAGGGGTGGTCAGCAGGGCCACTATAGCGGAGCGAGAGCTGAATGAGATAGTGCGGTTTGACAACGGCCGAGGGCAAAGTGGGCGGGGTACATTTCAACCCTACAAGAAGTTCCGCCCGAACTTTAGCAGACCCTCACCTTCCACTAGATCTACGGGGGCCTTTCGTCCCAATCAGCCCTCCCCATCTGCATCAGTCACTCAGGTCCCACGGGGTGGGAACACATGTTATCAGTGTGGCCAGCAGGTCCACTTCAAGAGGGAGTGTCCACAGATCAGTAGACCCTCTCACTTCAAGGGTTCCTTCCACCCTCCAACTAGACCAGCTCACCTATTTACAATTTGGTCTCTCTTTCATTTAATTACAAAGCATACAATTAACCCAAACTTCCAAATGAACCTTGGTAGGGTTCGGCCATACATCATGGCCGAACCTTACCATATTGGTTTTGGCCCATATATCCAATCCTATGATCATTTCATCCATAATTACAAGTATACCATTTAGACTATCTTTTTGTTTAATTTATCTTAAACATCAATAGTCATACTTAATTCACCTGACACCTCAAACATACTTTGGTAGGGTTCGGCCATACAGCATGGCTGAACCTTACCACTTGATTTTGGACCCCTCTTTTCAAGTCTTTTGATCAATCCATTCACATATACAATTTATCTTGTATTTACAGTTTTGCCATTGGTGTAACCAATGCTTATTTTTGTTAACTTCCATCGCCTAAAATAAAACCATCTTAGTGGGGTTCGGCCATACCCCATGGCCGAACCTCACCATCTTAATTTGGTCCTTTTAAATCCTTCACTCATCCATACAAATTAATCATTAAGTCCATCAAACACCATTAGTGGGGTTCGGCCATACTACATGGCCGAACCTCACCAAACTGATTTGTATCCCCACCTTCCATCTTATATCATGGTTGATCAACTTAATATTAACTCCATAACTAAGCCTAGGTAATTCCTTAATCAAAAGTATTAAACACATCATAGATTCCCAATATGATTCAACCCAAACATGCCATCAAAAACAGTCCATGGGGTTCAGCCATACACATGGCCGAACCCTATGGTCCTCTTAATACAATACTTCCGTCAATTATATACATATGAGACTCCACACTTTAACCATGAAAACCACATCATTCAGCCATCCCATAACTGATCCAAAACAGCAAGCTTATCTCCATTTAAAATCCTTTAAAACCTTCATTTCATAATATGGATTTTTGTCTTTCATACACCATAAAAATCACCAAGTTTTCTCATGGGGTTTGGCCATCCAAATGGGCCGAACCCTATGGTCCATATTTTGTTATTTAAAGACAGCAAAATACCTGATCTAAACCATTGATGGATCTGGCCATACAATGGCCAGATCACATTCCCTTAACCAACTTATTTGACAAAGTTCATAGTGCACTTACCAATACCACGTCTCCTTCGGTCCTTTGACTCCTTCCTTGGTCCTTTACTTCCCTAACCTTCCCTCTTCCTTCTTGTCCTCCTAACTGAGATTAACCTTGCCGTAATCTCCTTGGAATACTTCAGCCAGATGATATGAATTTGAGAGAGAAAATGAGAGAGAAAGAAAAGAGAACTTTGGCCTTGGATGAATGTGCTAAGCCTTGATGCCAAAACCCTTTGGCTACACTTGTCTTGATGAAAGAGATCAGCCAAGGACTGATTGAAAATAAGCAATCAGTTGTTGTTCTTGATCTTGGAATGTAGAAGATGGCAAAGAGAGGGAGAGAGATAGGGAGAGTGAAAATGAAACAATCCTTGGGTAGATGCCATTCAGCCCATGTGATCTCTTTGGTAATTGTAACTCTCATTTGCATTTATCTTCAACTCTTATTTCATTTGGGGATTTCATCCTTGAGATGAAACCCTCCAACGGTTTTGACCCTTGGCTTTCCATCTAAGATGGGTAATCCTCATGGTTCCAACGTGTGGTATATCCTAGTGTAACCTCCCTTGATTAATATCTTTCCTTGGGGTTTCATTTTTGAAATGAAACACACCATGTTCCAACGGCTCTTTGCATGTCTTGGCTGTTTGCATTCCCTCCATTATTCATCTCTCATTATCCTTGCATGTGAGAGTTTCATTTGAAATGAAACTCTCCTAAGCTCCAACGGCTAGCCCCTTGATTCACCTTGTGTAACCGCCACTCATCATCAATTGCCCAAATGGGAGTTTCATCCATGAGATGAAACTGCTTGAATCCAACGGTATTGATCCTTGAATTTTGAACCACCAAACCATCTATTGGCTGTCCCTTTGAAGACTCTCAAGCATGGCATAAACCCTATGCCATCTCCAACGTGCATATTGATTTGAAATACAACTCTCACCCAAGTAACTCCCATGTAACGCCATTTCATTCATCACTTAGGTGGGAGTTACATGCATATAAAGCCTCCCATGCAGCCAACGTTTCTTAGTTTATCAATTGGAATTTAAAACACTACATTCTCATTCACACACCTCGCTTATTTGAAATAAACATTCCATCCAACTCAGTTATTTAACTCCCCAACTCAACTCATTCATTTTAATGCAACTCAACCCATAAATTCGACTCAACTAATATCCATCATTTAATTTATCTCAATCCCACTCAAACATTAACTAAACTTAACCCAATTAAGTTTTGAACTCACCAAATGATTAATCATGATATACACGACCCATTGAGTCCCATTTGGGTCCTTTGACCCATTTAACCTCTTTGACCCAAATAAATGTATATTACCCTTTTAACTTAATTTAATCCTTATACAAATACATTGAGCAACGGGTCCCACCATTTTTCTCATCTATGATCAAAATCCTTCAAATTATAAATCCAATGGCATTTTTGTAAATATGGAAAAATTCATGTAAATTGATATATTGAAAAATCTAGGGTATTACACTGTTGATGAAATGCTCCGATATGAGAACTTGAGCATCTATGATGTTGATACTGCCTCCATGTACACTTAGCTGCTGGACTATGTTAGACCAGAGAAGGTCATATATTATGCTCTATTGGCCCAGGTGTGTCAGTTACAGGCCCAGGTGTGTCAGTTATGTTCTTTCAAAATGCTATATTTTGACCGTGTCGGGATTTAATGCATTTATAGTCAGTATAGTGCTTCGGTGCTATGGTGGCATGGCAGTATCACGGATGATTTGAAATATTGGTATAGTAGACCAATTATGTTTCAAGTATGATAAATGATATGTGAAACCATTGTACAATGGTATGTCAGTGGTATGGCAGTTGTATGACAGTGGTATGTCAGTGGGATGACAGCAGTAGGACAGTGGTATGACAATGGTTTGACAATAGTATGGCAGTGAGATGGCAGTGATGGTGACTTGATAAATTGGTATAATAGACCAATTATGAATTCAGGTAAGATAAATGGTACATGAGAATTTTTTTTGTAATTTGGTAAAATGGTATATGAGACCATTTATGTAAGTTGATAAGTATGGTAAGAGTAGACCATTATTATTATTATGATTAAACTGCATTGTTTAACCTGTACATATTGATGAATGTGTAATTTTAAGATCTCTTCAATGGGCTTGGAGCACACATCCCTTACAATGCAGGGTTAGCACCTGAGGAGGAGGAACCTCCACTGACCTAGGATGAGGGAGCTTTTACAGTCAATTGTATTTCCCGATGATGTGAAATATGTTTATTTTCATCCAAATGATGTCTTTTTTATTTTAGTACCGTCTGTGTAACTATAAATCTAAGCATGTTTAAATTGAAAGTCCCTTTCACATGGTACTAGAACAAAATTTGACCCTAGGGGGGGTGAATGTAACACCCCGCCCTCTCCGAGAAATCAGAGTCTAATTTTTTTTAAAAAAATAATAATAAACATCGGAAGAGAGCGGGCGGCGTCACGACGCGAGTTAAGTTCAGACTACTCAAGTCTGAACCTTAACTGGCCACCCATGTGTACATGGACTAGACCATGATAATGAATCACACATGGAACTAACAACAACATGCGGAATAAACTAGATTAACTGCGGAATAGAAAGACTAAATAGAAAGTAACAGTCTCAAACATTAATTAACATAAAACAACCATCCAAAGTTATTAACCTAATCAAACCATAGCAAGTAATGACTTATTACATGTCCAACAAGATATAGTTCAAATGACAGTAATATAAAGAAGTCCAGTCCAACATTCAAGCACTTAGGCTTGGCTCCCCTCCCGGTCATCAACCTTCTTTTTCCCTTTACTTGTACCTGCATTCTCCTCTGAGGATAGAATTAGGGCGTTAGATCAACGCGCCCAGTAGGTTCCCGATCAGGGCTACCACATGATTAGCATATAAAACATGCATATATATCATAGTACATGATTAGTAAAAACAGGTAAAACAATGCTATGAAGTATGCACATGCAATGAGACCCTCCCATCATGTACATTCATAGCCATCACTTGACATGTCCATGCCTCACACCGACAAGGTAAATTACAATACACATCCATCTCCTCATCATTGACTTAATCCATATCACGTATCAGTCCTCCTGGCGGGACTCTCATCGCCTAAGGAGACCATTGTGACTATGATCATCATTTTACTCTTCCTTGCGGGACTCTCATCTCCTAAGGAGGACGTAACTCATAAATTGCAACACTGTAGAACCTCATTCACCATCCCATGTCTATGCATGAGATGCCAATGCTTGTATACCATTTGTTAATGCATAATATATCATTTGAAACCACATAAAATAAACAAGAATCTCATAAATAAAACTGGGGTAAAATTGTGGTTACAAGTAGGTAGGAAGCCTACTGAAAATTCACTTCAGTACTTGATCTTTCTTTAGCGTCACCTGATCACGACTCGCTCGTCGTTCAACTTCCGGTACCTTATTATGTAACAGCAAATCAATACTTAATATACTTGATTCCTAATCAAGTTTAGGTCTCATATACCATCTTGTGGGGTTCGTGTCCGTACATCCAACCCTATGATCATTTCCATCATTGATCATTCTATCAATAATTACATTTATGCCATTTAGGCTAACCTTTAATTTTACCATATCTAAACAAATTTAGTGGGGTTCTTCATTCATCACCTTTAATCCCATTTATTACTTAACCCAATCCTATGAAATAATCATTGATGGGGTTCGGCCATACTACTTGGCCGAACCACATCCTATGGGTTTTTATCCCACTTTCCATCATCATCAATGGTTGATTATTTTCTTACGCATAGTCCATAATTTATCATGTATGTTTCCTTAATTAAAACAATCATAAACTCCCATCCAAAATAGCCCATTTATTTCAAAACAGCCCCATGGGGTTCGGCCATACTCATAGCCGAACCCTAGGGTTCACTTGATCCAATCATCACCATGATCACTCATGGTTTAATCATGCTAACTCAACCATGAATTAAACATGGTTCAGCCACATAATAATCCACCAAAACAGTAACATGTTAATCCATTTATTGCCATAAGAACACCATATCTTCATATGGTTTTTAACTCACCAAAAACATGAAAAACTTACGTGGGGTTCGGCCATCCAAGGTGGCCGAACCCTATGTCCATGTTTTGGTCTTTCAAACATATTTTTGGTGTCACTTATTCATATAAAAATCAGCACATCATTGCTGCACTTTAACCTCTCAAAACCATCTAATAAATCCATTACTTTGTCCAAATAACCATAACACCTCATAGGATTCGGCCATCCAAGATGGCCGATCCCCATGGTCCATTTTTCCAGTTTTAATCCACTGTTTTAAATCAGTAACTTAACCATAACATTACCATGGTTCAGCCATATATTGGCCAACCAAAATCAGTAAATAATCTTCATGTAAATCACATAAAATCCCCATGGTAATGTATGGTTTTTATCTCTCAAAACCATCACTATTAACCATAAAAATTATCACCCCATTTCATGGGGTTCGGCCATGCTCATTGGCTGAACCCTATGGCCTTTGGTTTGAACCTCTTAAATATGTCATCTTATGTCTAATCTAATAATCCAAAACAGTAAGACATTTGCATGGTTTTAACTTACAAAAACCATCAAAATTCCAACATCAATTCATGGGGTTCGGCCATCTTGGATGGCCGAACCCAATGAACCCTTTCATCATTTGATACCCAAGGTTTTAGACCCATGATACATTCAGCCATTCATGACATCTGAATCCATATTTTAAACCTTTCTAAAACATGTATTTGAATCTTAAATCAAACCCAAAAACAGTTCATAAAACCCATGGTTTTCATGTTTCAAAACATGAAAACCAAGCAATCTTTTACATGGGGTTCGGCCCTTCATGGTGGCCGAACCCAATGATCATCTTTACCATTTTAAAACTTCTATAAATCAGGGTTAAAACCTTGGTGTATTCGGCCATAACCATGGCCCAATGCACACCCATTTTATTACTCAAAAGTCCATGGAAATACTTACCAAATTCCAAGCTTTTCTTATTGCCTTTAATCCTTGCTTCCTCCCTTTTATTTCTTCCTTTCTTCCTTAATTCCTTGCTGGTTTAAGCTTGAATAATTGGTGCCAAAACCTCTACTGTTCCAGCCAAGAAAACGAATTGGAGAGAGGGAGAGAGAGATGGGAAAAACTTGGGTTTGCAATGACAAAAATCGGCTAACCTTGGTGATTGTTTCCTTTAATATTTCAGCCCCCAAAACCCCTCCACTCCCTCATCAATTCTTGCCTAAAAACGATGGGTCTTGGGTGCTATCCAAGGCACCCCTTGGCACCTACCAATGCAGCGATTCAGCTCTCCATGTATCTCATCTCAATCCCATCCATTTGCATTTAACTTAGCATGGAAATCACCAAAACAAGTCCCTTCAACTCACTGATTTACAGTCCCTTTGATTTCCATTTTGATTCACTTGAACTCAAGGTCCTTTTGATTTCCATCTCAACTCACCCAACTCACCACACTTAATGCATTTCATTTAATGCACATGAGTTAACTCACCACTTGATTTAATTCCAACTCACTTCAGTCCCACTCAAACTGATTTAACTCATATTTTAGCTCCCTTGAGGGTCCACATGGTCAACCATAGTCAACACGACTCGTTGGGTCCACCTTTAGCTCCTTGACCCGTTTTTGACTCCATGACCCAATTATGGGTATTTTGGTCATTTATAATTGGTTTTTACATGTGAATCAGGCCTACCCATTTTTCCTCCACTTGATTTCCAATCAAATCAACCTAACCTCATTTAATTTAAATTCACAAAACGGTCAAATAATCCAGTAAGACCCGATGGGTCCCATTTGGGCCCTTTGACCCATTTAGCCATTTTTGACCCAATTGATGTAAATTACCCATCCAATCAGACTTAACATTCATAATGTGCTCATATGATCTTAAATTGAGCAATGGGCCCCAGTGTTTCGTTACTTAACATCACAAAATAATTAATTTAACACATCAGGGGCATTTTGGTAATTATCCATTTCATTGAGAAATTGGGGTGTTACAGTGAATAGGTCAATCTCAGTTTCCATGGTGTTAAAAAATTTCTTGATTATTTTAAGTGCAGCAGAATGTCACTACAAATCAAAAGATTTGTTTATTGTGATAAGTTGTTAATAATTTTTTAAAACGATCACACTAAGTTTATAACCCTTTACATAAAGTTTGATTATGGATGCTTGTGCACAATGTATTACATAAGCTATGCAAAGTGATGTACGTTGAGAAGAGTACTTAAATACTAAATACAAACACACAAAGACAAACACCATAAGACATAATTTATAGTGGTTTGGTTAGCCAACCTACATCCACTATTAGGACTCGTTCAACCTTGAGCTATACACAAATCAACAAAGTGGGGACTTTCACCCTCACAATTAAGTAGGAATTCACTACACTCAATCGGCTGGGAATTCCACCCACCACTGTACTAGAGACGACGCTCTAAAGTTTTTTATAGTGATTCTGGAGCCAATCCTCCTTAATCCACTTTTGGGACAAAGGTTTTAAAATAAAAATTAAAACCAAGAAGCATTTGCCTTTGAAGCTATTTCTCGTTGATGTGTGCTTCTTGAATATCTCACCCAATGAGTGCCGACGCTCCTCCTTGTAGCCGTCTTATAGCAATCACAATCCAGGGTGACAAGGAAACTGGTTTCACCAGAGTTTTCCTAGTTTATTTTCCTTTATCCTCCCTCTCACAAACTCAATCCATATGATTGGTTGTATTTTATTCCCCAAGTGTACGCACGATAGAGAGAGTGATCCTTCTGTTGGCCCTTTTTTAAGCTCACTGATAATGATGAGGATCCAACTGATTTTACCATAGGATGCCAACTAGTTGCATAAAGATTGGTTTATATAGAGAATGCAACCAGTTACAGCAACGGTAATGTACCGACAGGTCTGGTGCACCAAGGGGTCGGTGACTAGAAATGTTACCTTTCAACAACCCGACTGTTGCGCATTAATGCACTCCCAAAGGTATAAGTATTTCCCATTTGAGATGTCGGTGTCGCCAATGGCTCGACAATCATGGCACTGAGTGGTCGCTCCATACGATGATCTCAATCTGGGGTAACACCATGCTGACAGTAGTTTCAAGTCTAGAAACCTGTCTTACCCAGAATGGCCAATCACCCTTTACCGAGGGGTTGGTCCTGGTACTCTTGATCGGGCTTGAACTACCGATATGTTGTTTTCTCGAGAGCCCACATGAGTTCTATGTTCCAGAACTCATAAATCTTTATCAAAGAGTCGTTGACTACGAGGGGTCGGTGCATACGACAATCTCGATTTGAGTCTTACCTAAAATGACAGTTCTTTGATCCAGAACCTCTAACAATTTGGCTGACCAATCCTTGGCTACGATGGGTCGATCCTTTCTTCACTGAGGGGTCGGTGAGAATGACTGGTCGAGCTGACAGTGAAACCAATTACATATTTTCAAGTTGGGTTCCAATTCACTGTCTAGCTTCCCCTATAGGCTTTTAATGATTTTACATTTTGCTCAACTAAGCTTAGGAATGGTCCTCTCTAAGGTGTGGGTACCACCTAAAGTCATCTATAGCCATAATACCTGTTTTGTGATTGCCATAATGATGAGCTTCAATCTGGTGGAGCATGATCTTCACTCTTGATCACCTTGGGTCTTCAAGTTTCTAGCAAGTGCTTCTTCCGGAGTCATAGAATTGACAAACTTAGGGACTCAGCCAAGCCAGGGCACTAACATAAAGCACTATGTTTTCGTTCGTAGCTCTGATGAGATGAATGGATATGTTTGTTTGTGTAATATGTGTTTGTACATGGTTTCATATGGTACATGTTTGAGTCCACGTGAGACATTTTCTATGTTGGGCGTTTTGGCGAACTTGAAGATCCAGCCCAGCTATGATGTTAGTTGGTTGGAGATTATAAAAAATAATTAATAGCGTTCCGGGCCCACCATCGGGTCGGGGCATTACACATGTTCCCTTCTCATTCTCTGGACCTCACGTGCCCTAGACCTATCGATTCACAATCACCAACCGATTTCGTCGGAAAAGTCAATGGAAAAACTTCCTCTGGCGTATGGTGTCCTTGCTCTTCCGATTTTGAGTGTTTTCTTCGATCGGGTAAGCCTCCATTTCCCCTCTTTCGTGTTCTCCTTAAAATTATTGTGGAAACCTTGTAGATTTCATTTGGAAAGTAGATTGAAAATGAAAACTAAGAAAACCCCTTCCTCTGTACCTCCGAAAACTGGAAAAACAACGTTAAGCTTTCAACCATCACAATTTGGGAAGAAAGTAACTAAGAAAATGATACGCTCTGAGGAAATCATGGAAGAACCCCCTCTCCCAATGGAAATATCCCATAATGAGAGACCCTTAAAGCTTAAAGTTGCTAGATCTGACTCTTCCTCAATACCGCTTCAACCTTCCCCTCAACCTCAGTCTCAATCTCAACCCCAACCCCAACCTGAGCCTGAAATTATTGAGGAAAATGTAGAAGAAGAAGATGTAGGGCAAGAAAACCTATCTGACTTAGGTGAAAAGACCTCATGGAATGAGTCTGATGAAGGAATTGGGGAAGAAGGAGAAGAGGATGATGAACAAGAAGGACCCCTTCTTCAGCCCTTAAGGGACTGTGTAGTGTTTAAAAGCTTAAACATTGAAAAGAAGTTTTGTGCGAACGACTTGAATACTTGCAAAGACCTTCCACACACTAAAAAATGGGTTGGCAAAATTTGCTTCATCCCTCCCTTTCCAAGAGGATGTATTGCTTTATCAAGAGATACCCTGCAAAGAACTGCTTTGAGATTGAGTTCCAAGATGGAAAATCTACAGTTATTACTAAGCTTGTGCCCGAGCTCATTGGACCTGTCTTCAACAATGGATTCATTCCCACTATTCCCAAGACTATCCCTCAGGATAAAAGCAAAAAGTATGCCAAGAAGATTTGTGGTAAAGAGGTTGAATGGAAGAACCAAATTTGGTTGAGAGACGGAGACATGCACCCTGAATATTGTATTCTCCATTTGTTTTTCTGCCTCAATGTCTATCCAAGGCATGGCAACAGGGTTAACTTGAACAGTCCCATGGTTATTCTGATGTACCATGTCGCGATCGACAATAGACTCTACCTACCTACCTTGATGTATTCCACCATAATCAGGTACTGGATGTCCTCAAGGTCAATCCATCCTCCATTCTGCTATCTCATGAATCAACTTACACTACATTTGGGAGTCAAGCCTTCCAAAAGTGATGTTCATACTGGCATCCGGATCATTAACACTGCTTCTATCCAAAAATCCTTGGGTAAAGATCTCTTCAAATCCATATTTGTCTCCCAAGTGTCTACCTCAGCTAGTACTTCATCTTTTGCTCCTATGTTCAAGGAAGAAGAAACTGAAGAAGAAGGAGAAGAAATAGCACTTGACTCAGTCAGTTAAAGGATCATAGAGGATCTGCCTTCAAGCTCTCTCGAGTTAGTAGAATGAGAGATCTGCTGCCATCGAAGGCCGACTTGATGCATTGACTAAATTCTTGAAGGAATCAGTACAAAACATTCTCTCAGTCATCTATTGTATGAAAAATGACGCAGTCCCTCATCCCCCATCACCTCCTCCTCCTCCTCCAACTGCAGCTACTAGTTTTTCATATTTTGTTTTGTTTTTGAAAAACTATATTTTGATAATGTAAACTTAAGCACTCTGTTGTCATTTTTTAAATTTATTACTCATTAGTTGCAAGCGCACGAACCATGTATAGTATAGAGTTAAGAGTACGAGTTCGATCCCATAAGGAACAAGTTATATGATAGAAAACAAAATAAATGAAATTGGAATTTTGTACGCTGTAAAAAATATAGATCTTTAAATTAAACCATCACAGAAATCAAATTCTACCCTTGAATTTTTAAAATCCAATTAAGATAATTGCAATGCCTTTAATGTAGAATTTATAAACAACCTCACATCTCAATTTAAGAAAGCAAAAGTAAAGATTCAATTAAATTAAAATCTTAATCTACATCTTGAGAATGTGGGTGGAATACAAGAATTAAATAAACAAATATACAACAAAGTAAACAATACATTGAACAACAAAAATTAATAAAACAAATACAACAAATAACATAAAAAAAATAAAACAAGCAAAGGAAATAAATTGACAATTAAAATAAATGAAATAACAAGATATGACATAATTTAAAGGTGATGATGGAATAGATCAATCATAGCCAAAAAGTGTGTAAACAAATAAAAGATATAGATCTGAAATTCACGTAAAAATTTAAATCTTAATTCATGTTTTTTTTTTTTAAATTAAAGTTCATAAAATTTAATTTAAATAACCGAATCTTAGTAAGTTTGATTCAACACTTACAACATAAGTTTTAACTATTTCATGTCCAATTAAATAAACAAAGATTAAAAACTTAAAATTAAATAAAAAAATCAGAAAAAAAAAAATTGAATGTTTCAGGGTTCTAAGAGCTTATATTTTATTTATTTAATGAAAGAATTCAAGTACAAAGCATTGAAAAATTACATTAAAGACAATAAAAATTAAATTACAATATGAGATGCTCACTTGTAAAATTCTTGTATTCTCTAATCTTTAATCCTTTTTGGCTCCTGATCAAATTCGAGTTTGGCTATGGTGTATTGTTCTATTTATAGGCTTGGGTTTGAAATGAGGGCAGAGATTTAATCAAATTATGAGTTGTGAATGAAGGGCTTGGATTAAATCTAGTTTTGAAAGAATGGATGGGATTTATGGGATTTAAAAATGAAAGAGACTAGGTCTACAAGGTGTACAAGAATTTAGTTGCTTGGGTAAGAAGTTGGCTTGGTGGCTAAGAAAAGAATGAAAAAAAATAATGCGATTGGGTTGCTATGGTTGAATTTCACTTGTATGGATTAGGGTTTAATGTGTGCATGAAATGGATGGATGGGATCTAACGGTAAAATGAATGAATGGTTGGATGAAAGGAAGATGATGCGGAAGATTGACCTATATAAAATTTGAATGAGTACTACTTGGATATGGGAAAATCATGTGAGGTGTGGATGGATTGGCGCTGACGTGTAGGTTATGTGTAAAATTTGAATGGATAGGTGGAGATGACTTGGGTTCCAAGTTAATCTAGATCTAGGGTTTTGTGAATGGATGGCTATGATTAAATGGGTTAGGATCTAATGGTCCTAGTGTTGGATGGTTAAGATGAATTATGAAAATGATGGGATAATGCATGGAGGATTAAGATTTTTAAGGTTAATCTAGATGGGTGATGGAATGGATGGCCTAGATCAAATATGATGATTGTATGGATTGGTTTTGGAAATGTGGCTCTAGAGTTTACCTAATTTTATGAATGAGATGGAGAGTTTGGATTAAAGGATTGCTAATGAATGGTGTGGATGATATGGATATGGACATGGCTTTGGGCGTGTGGACTTAGGATTTACACAACAAAATTCGAATATTGGCTTTGGAGCAATGGGATTTGGACAATTGGACTTCTACTTTGGACTTCTTGGACTTTGACTGGAGCACATGGACTTGGGCTTGTTGGACTTGGATATGCACATTGGCCTGGCTTACTTTGTAAAATGCGAATGGAATTGCATAGCCTGGCCCAATATCTGACATTTGGAACATAGCTTAGCCCATTTGAAGTGGATTTCAGGCCCATGGATCATGAATTTCAGAATTTGGCTCTTGAATTGCAGTTTCTTTCTTCTAGAATTTAAGAATTAGCTCACCACTTAAAATCTAAAAATATTGATTTAATCTTGACTCTCATACTTGGATCTAGATTAATCAATTTACATCAAAAATCCTAAAAGTGGTCAAAAATTAATTATTAAAATTCTAGGTTCCAATTTAAACACAAAACTTGCAATTTTCCACGGATTTTGATTGATTTCCTGTATTTTTCATTTTTCTCTACAAAACTAACAAACAATATTAAATGTATATGATATATACAAAATTGAAGGCTAACTAGTCCAAATAATATGAGTGAAAATGTCATTTTCATGTCTCAACAAATACCCCCAAATTTAGATTTTGCTAGTCCTTGAGCGAAACTACCTAAACACTCTAAAAATAAAAATAAAAATCCTAATCTAATCCTAATCTAAACCTAGACTTAACTAAATTACACCACTTTCGCTAGTTCTCTCGATTGCATTTAGTGTATGCAACAAACCTTTAAACCCCTAGGTTACCTCTAGTGGAGGAGTTATAGTCTCGTGTGAGCATGCATTGATGATACCCACAAACATCAAATTTTCTCAATCTAAGTTTCAATTTCAGCAAAATCATGTACATAAAAATCTAGACATCATACGATTCCAAAGTCCATTTTACAAAACTTATACCCGGAGTGTAATGCGTGCTAGCCAATATTAATATAATCTTCTTTTTTCTAGACATACACAAGCTTTGTAACCACATTTGGCAAATGCGCTTTAACTTCAAACCTCACAGATATATCTCTTAGAAAGACTAACGCTCAGAGGTCTGGGTTTATTTCTTTTCAAAGGTATATGTGAGCCGAGTTTATGTATTCAAAATCAAAATTTCTCACATATATATTAGAAAAGATGACACAGATCAAAGAAATAAAAGATCTCTGAATGAATGTCATTTTCTTAAGAACGTTGAGTCAAACATCATTTTCTCTTTTCTTTATTCTCCACATGAAACAATATATTTCGACTTAAGATCAATAGGACTTCCTAATAGGACGAAATGTGGCTTAGGAACGGGTCAAATCAAAGAAGGATAATAAAAATCTAAAAATTAAATACTTTGAACAGAAAAGTTAGAATTCTTCATAATTTTGAATAGGATATTTCTTCCTCTATTTTTCTTTCAACACTTTTCAAAATATTCATCTTTTTCTATTTTTTTTTTCACATCCTTCTTTTGATGCTTGGATAATTTGTTCATGCATTTAGGATGTTAGCACTCATGCATTAACTTAGATTGTCTTGTTATTGTTTGCATATTTGCTTGAATGATGTGTTGGTAATTTAGGATTGCATTTTTCACAATATCTAGAAAAATAAGATAGTAAAAATGGTCATGCAATTCCTTGATAAAATCAATTTAAGAACCATTAGTTAGAATTAGGGTTTCATACTCATTATGACAATTTTCAGACTAGTGTATTTTATGTTACCGGTGAATAGTTTTCCTTCAAGAATGGTGTCTAAATCTAGTTCTGTCACCAAGACGTGAGGTTGAGCACATCTAAGGATAAGTTGGGAAAAGATGCCGTCTGTGCTCCCCCAATTACCTGAGAACTTACCTGGCCATCTTGTGGTTAAATTCTTATTGGAGGGTAAAATTACTGGAAAGAAAATTAGGAGCAAGGTCTTGCTTTTAGGATCCTTTTAGTCACCAATAAAATTTGAATTCTCTAGTGAGAATCGAAATTTGGACTAGGCATATTTTGTGTGATATATGGTTGAGCACGAATGATCGTGTTTGTTTATGACTTGTTGGTATCATGACTTTGTCAATTGCTTGGTTCGAATTCCATTGCCCATCTGTTCACCGATTGTTGCGTCCGGAGCACAATCAGGCTCAGTCATAGACATAGACACTCCGCCCACATCACCGTCCACACCATCACCTAGAACAGCCGAAGGACCTGAAAACGAGAAAACTCTTCGAGACTACTTCTTATCAATCATAGCCGATACACCCTCTAGCGTAGTCATCCTAGCAACCAATGCAACCTATGAACTAAATCCAAGCCTTCTGCATTTCTTACCTTCGTTTCATGGCCTTGATTCGTGAGGATCCATACTTACATGTTGTTAATACCCCAGCAAGCCAACTCACCTATTTAAATGTGTTTAACACCAAGTGGAACCCAACTTAGAAAAATGTAAATCTCTTGTCAGGGACGACAAATCGTGTCGGCTACCAATCGCCATATGACAGGGACTATCAATCGTGGTCATACGACCAATCGTCTGGAAGATCAAAGGTTTTGGTTCGAATGGACTGTCAAACACTTCTGGTCTCAGGATGATACTGTAACGCCCCGCCCTTTTTCACCTGTTTTCCGAAAATCAGAGTCTATTTTTTTTTTTTTAAAATAGAAGAGTGAGAGAGGGCTCGGACGCCACGACGCGAGTTAAGTCCGAGCTTCTAAAGCCCGACCCTTAACTGGCCAACCCCACGCGTGGGCGGAGCTAAGTCCACGAGAACGGTTCACGCGTAGGAAGTAAGCTCATGGATTATAATTATTGCGGAACATGATAATAGAGTCTATCCTACCGATTTTTAGATAGAAGGGAAGATACAACATTGAATTACCAAAATGCCCCTATGTTCATATTTATATCAAAAAATATAATGGTCCATAAGTAACGTCCAAACCATCGCAAGAAATGTAAACTTATACAACCCGACAAGCTAAGTTACTTTAAAATTACATCTCCAAAATGTAAACGTAAATAAACTAAGACTGCGCTGCCCAAGCTCCTAAGCTTGGCTCCTGTCATGTCCACCGCTTCCGCCATACCCTGCGTCATCAGCTAGGGTAGAAGTAGGGCGTTAGTCAACGCGCCCACTAGGACTCCGAGTAGGGCTAGCACATGGATTAGTGATAACCCATATACCGATAAAATAACATATAACAAAATAAGCATGTGATGAATGCTATGCCATGGGTGCCTATGTCATGTGTTCCACCCATCATCCGTATGATCATACAATGTATCGTCCCCATGTTTGCTTCTCGGTCGCCCCGACGGAGCATGGACTCCGGTTATCGAACTATCCCCATGTTTGATTCTCGGTCGCCCTGACGGAGCATGGACTCCAGTTATAGCCCTCAGGCTATCCCCATGTCTGATTCTCGGTTGCCCCGACGGAGCATGGACTCCGGTTTCATTATTTTCCCACCCATGCCATGCATGAGATGTACGTGCATTATGCTATGTAGTATATAGATAAATCATAATTTTGATATACCATACATAGCCATATAATGCATAATATTAAAATATAATCCATATGATTCATAACTTAAAAACACATCATAAGATAAATCATAATCATAAATCCATCATAAGCCAAATCAAAATAACTTAAAACACCATCACATATCCATCGCTTACAAAAAGGTAGGAACCCTACCAAATACCGTGTCGCTTTCCGTTACGCTTTTCGTTCGATAATCCGGTCGCCGATCGCGTACCGTTTGCGACGTCCGATACCTTATTACATTTACCGAATTAGTCCATACGTTATCCATGATTAAGTTCCTAACTAATCATAACCCTAGGTCCATTCAATGATCTTTAAATACATTATAAGTTTATTGAAAATCAGCTTTTAACTTAGCCCATTATCCATTGGTTTAATCACATACATAAATCCGATTTTGACCATTTCGAATATTCAAATGAGCGAGCCTAAAATGCAGCATCTACACGTTTCTTTTCATCATTCATATTGCATCGAATTTTACTCCTAATCCACATAGGGTTTCATTGACTATGACCTAGCGTTATAATATCAATCACCTATTTTAATTAATTTTGTAAGAATTAAATCTCATACCTAATTCCATATTTGGCCTAAGATGTGGCCCATACAATGGGTCATGGGTTCGGCCATACACCATGGCCGAACCCATGATACCTAAATTTCATTTCCTTAGGTTCATTTTACCCCCCTTAATTCCTATCTCTAATGAATTTAAATTATCCATTCAAGTCCCCATTTTTCATCCTTTTAAAACATCACATACCATACAAACTCCATTAACCTCTATCATTCTTCTCCATTTTAAAATTACCAATTACCACCATAGGGTTCGGCCATACACCATGGCTGAACCCATGGTTCATGGCTCACCTTTATGGATGTCATTTTATAGGCTAAGTTTTGTCCCAAAATAATCCAATTTAAAATTGCTAATCTTCATTCATTTTGGCCCTTTAAAACAAACTCCTAAGCATTGATACATACATTAACCTTAGCCTAAAAATTGATCCAAAATTGGGTCATGGGTTCGGCCATACACCATAGCCGAACCCATGATGTTTCTTTCTCCATTTTTCTTGGTTTCATTTACTCATTTTAACATACTTCCAATGAAAATTAAATCATCCATCTAAATCCTCATTTCCATCAAAAAAAAAAAAATTACTATATACCATACTTACCCATCTATTCAAATTCCCATTCCTCCACATTATTTTCCATGTCTAAAAATCCTATACCATTACCATAGGGTTCGGCCATGTACCATGGCCGAACCCATGGTTCATGGCCCACCTTTCTTAGAACCATTTAAGACCAAAGTTCTATGAATATTTGTCCATGATTTTTCTTTGTTAAAAAATTCCATTTAAAATCAATAATATCATTCATTTGGTCCATTTAAACTTATATCATACACTTTGGGAATCCATTTGCAACTATTATTTCCTCCATTAATTTCTACCCTTTTTCATCCATTAAAATTACTATTTATCACCAACTTTAAGATCTTCATAAAAACCATTAATTTTGTCCCAAAAATAATCCATTTTAAAATCACTAAATCATCACCATTTTCATTCCATCTAAACATCACATTCTATACTCAATAAGTCCATTTAAATTTATCATATATCATTCTCCACCATTTTAAGCCTTCAAACGCTAATTAAAATCCTCCCACATTTACCATGGGGTTCTACGATGCTACATGGCCGAACCCTATGGCCCATTAAACCATTAAGATCCAATTTTTCCTATGCTTAATAAAGACTTAAAAATTCCATTCTTCTATTTTATCACTTTCTTAATCCATTCCTCCATCTTATCCATTCATTATCCTACCATTGGATGGATTTTTAAATCCATGGCCCATGATGGTTTGGCCACCATCCAATCCAAGGAAATGGATTCCAAAACTTAAAACCCTAAAAATTAAATTTCTTGTTTAGAACATACTTACGATCCGACGACTCCTCCGGTCTTTGTCGCTCCCGTCGACTTCCTTGGCCTCCTTTTTTCTTCCTCTCCTTGTTTGATCGGCTAGATGAGCTTGATCAATGGTGGGACATGCTTGGATTGGCTAAGATAGTGTTACGTTGAGAGGGGAAGAGGGGAAGATGATGAAGATGGGTAGCTCTTAAATCTTCAAGTGGTGAATCCAAGGTTCCACCTCTTTTCTTCTCTTCTTCTCTTCTTTTTCTTCTAAGTTTTCTTCTAAGTTTTCTTCACTCTTTCCTTTGCAAGGTGGGGGGACGATTTTTGTGTGTGTGAGGAGGGATGGAGAGAGAGAAAATGGAAATGGAGACAATGAGATGAAGTCTCATCTTTTGGTTACATAAGTCAAACTTCACATTAACTCCTCACCAACCAATATGCATTAATGGTGGTGGTTGGGATAAAACCATCCCCTTTAGCCCATGGTTTCATTTTGTGTTTTCTTGAAGTGGTTTGTGTTTGTTGGAGTGGTTTTGACCATTTGACCATTTAATTTTAGGTTAATTAACTTAGATCAATTTGATCCCTAGGTTAATTTAATTAATCACTTCCCACTTAATTTAATCTCATTAAATTCCCTCTAAGATCCACCCATGGTTGACTTGGTCAACCATGGTGGTCGGCCCCACTATTCTTGGGTCCACACGCCACCTCACTTGGTGAGGTGGTGGTGGGCCCCATTGGCCATGTTACCTTGGTCAATTTATTACTTAACTGAGGTGATTTAAATTTTTTAAATGTATCCCTCTTATTGGATCACCATTGGGCCAATGGCCCAATTAAATTTTGTCTTACCCATTTACCTTAGGGCTTAGCTACCTTGGCCCATTGGGTCCCATATGGCTCTTTGACCCAAATTGACTACCATTGACCCAATTACTTACCATTGACCACTTAAATGAATTAATTTCAATTCATGGTCTATTGGGTAACCATTGGGCCCATGGCCAATTAAATTCCCTCCTTACCTTAGGCTTACCTCAATTGGGTCCATTGGGTCCCAAATGAGTATTGGGCCCAATTTGATCATCCTTGACCCGATTAGTCCTCATTGACCCATTAAATGGATTTCATCCAATCCATGGCCCAACTGGGCCACTCTTGGACCCTTGTCTCAATTTTTGATCCATTTGGTATTCCCTCATGTCAAAATTCAAATTAAAATCAATAAATGCCAAATATAGATTGATTTAAAATTTCGAGCTATTACAGATACATTCGTGTACACGATGTATTGCTGGGACAGGTTCGATCCAATCGTGTATACTATCAATCGCCATCGGGTTAGACAAATTTGGATTGTCATCCACAGTCAAGTCTCAGACATTAGATTGTGTAGACGATGCATCGTCTGGGCACAGGGCCGACCAATCGCCCTCACGATCAATTACCTGGAGCCTGGGTAACACAACCATTGAAAAATACAGTCAGGCTCAGGACGATGCTTTCGTCTGCCTGCGAACCTTCGAGTCATATAGCACAATCAGTTAGTCGTACGACCAATTGCGAAGACAGGGCAACAATATATTGGGCACACAACCAACAATCCTCGGCCTGGATGGGACTTGATACTGGAAAATACAGTTAGTCTCAAGCCGATGCTTTCGCCAATCCATGATCCGTTCGCCAGAAACATGGACAATCATTCATGTGGCACGATCAATCGTGTGGTTACCGTTTTGTTACTGTTACTGTGCATTAAATGCTCAACGGTCGGGTTGGTGGAATGGATTTCAAACACGGACGGTCGATCGCCTGTACACGATCAATCATGTATTGGCTTTTTGAAATTTTTAGTGTTGCCTATAATTACAAAAACTGTTTTTGGAGTTGGTAGATAGTAAATAACAATTAATTGAGCCATCTACCAGTGAGATAATTTGCTAAGAATCAAAGGCAAAATCTTAGACTTGTTCTCTCTTGAAAAATCAAAAGCAATTATTCAAGTATCCAATCCTTTGTGATTGAGATTAAGAGAGAATGATCAATTCATCCTCTGGGATAGAGATTGAGAACCGAGTCTTCTAGAGAGTCTCCCAAAGATTGTGATTGCTACATGGCGGATCGTTGGGATTGTTCGAGCTCACTTTGGGAGTGATTCACGGAGCACAACTACATTTGTAAATATCTTCAAAGGCAAGTGCTTTATAGTTTTAGATTTTTACTTTAAAATCATCTATTGAATGTGAAATGGATTAAAGAGACTTATTTTCTCTTGAACCACTATAAAAAATAGTGGGATAACAATTGGGTGAAACTCCCAATCAATTGGATAGGTGGATGTCCTATTCTATTGTGTTGGTGTAATTCCAATGCTTAATATATTGGAGAAAGAACAAGGTTCGGTCAGTCTCAACAGTGGATGTATGTTTTCTAACTGAATGACTATAAATCGTGTGCATTGTCTCTTTATGTGATTGGGTTTGTTCTTGCACACTTCGAAATCACACATTTAATTAATTGTTATTTAATTCCGCAATGAAATTTCCCTTGGGACCTAGAACAACACAATTGACCCGAGAGGAGGGGGGGGGGGGGGGTGTGAATAGGTCAATCTAAAATCGTTGGTCCTCTTAGAATTTGCAGGATTCATTAGTTTAAGCGCAGCGGATATAACAATCAAGTGAGTGCATGTTAGCAAATGTGATTAAACAATCAATACAAGAAAATAACTCTAACACCACAAACATAAGGACACAAAATATATAGTGGTTCGGTTCGCCAACCTACATTCACTGTTAGGACTCGCTTAACCTTGAGCTCTCCCCAAATTCACTAAGTGGGGACTTACACCCTCACAATTAGAGTAGGAATTCCGCCTCACTCAATCGGCCAGGAATTTTACCCACCACTGTAGAATAAGAATTCCACATATCCAATTAGCTGGGAATTCCATCCACCACTGTGCCAGAGATGACACTCTAGAATTTTTTATAGTGGTTCCGGAGCAAATCCCCCTTATTCCACTTTCGGGACAAAGGTTTTGCAATAAAATTAAAACCAAGAAGCACTTGCCTTTGAAGTTTTTTCTCGCTGATGTGTGCTTCTTGAAGATCACACCGACTGTGTGCCGATGCTCCTCATCGTAGCCATCGTAAAGCAATCACAATCGCAGGGTAACAAGGAAACTAGTTTTACCACAAGTTTCTTAGTTATTATGTTTCTGCTCTCTTTCTTACTTTCAAACTCAATCAATAGATTGATTGTTTATGATTTTTCTTTCCTCCTCTTCTTTGTCGGAGTCTCTCCAAACATCCTCAGAGCTGAAAATTTCATTTTCACTCGTGTCATCAGAGATATCGACATAGTCTTCATTACCAGTTCGAAGACCATTCCCTTATTCTGCATTTTCTCTCCTTTCTTCATGTCATTCTTCGACGAAGATGACACTTTTGTCAACGATGGGGTCTTTTTCCACCTTTGGTTCAGTTTCCTATTGATCCTGAACATATGTAAGATTTTCAGAGCTCGACCTCGGGCAAGACCGAGAGGTAGACCTTTTGGTCCATTTAGTAGATCGACTAGTACGACTGGATTCTCCTCGTTCTACAGAGGTCTTAGGATGTGTCTGAGCTGACATCTTTCTAGGCATAGTTTTTACTAGAGGGGATCCTCAACCAGTAGTTCGAAAGTGGATGAGATGGAGACTGGGCCTAACCTGATTTAGGGGAATCATAAAAACGGTGATTTTCTGGCTTTTAAGGATGCAAGGAGCAAAAGCCCTATTGTTTCCAGCACTGAATCACTCTGAGAGGTTCTATCGATTGGTTACACGGGAGGAGAATGAGGGACCACCAGACCTTCGCGGGAGAGGGAACGACAATTTTGAATGAATTCGCTTTCGCAGAGAGGGTCTATTTTAATTCAAAGTTTCTGTCTTACCGACATGTCACTTCCATCGACAGGTCGACCTTTTCAACAATTCCCCTATTTTTCAACAGTGCTCGATTTAGCACATTACCGGCATGTCTGTCACACCGAGAGGTCTATTTACCAACATGTTATTTATTTTGAGCGGTTCAGATTGCAGAACAATCATCCTTGATTTGTGCAACTTGATCAAATCCTATTCCAAGCATGGCATTCATAGATTCATTCCAATGCATAGATATGCCAAACATAATTCATCAAATTATTAAACAAGCACACAATCACATTCCAAAACACATACAATTCAATGTACTTTGAATGGAATGTATGTCTTTCCAAGTAGAAGATGTACTATAGCCAGGAAGAGTACATTCTAGACTTGTATTTAACCAGTTTCTCTCCTCATGTCATAGCGTTTTTTTCTACTATGTGAACTCACATGGCCTCTTGTGAGTCCATTTGTAGTGGTCTAAGATATGTAGGTGAATCCTAAACCAAAACAAAACATGATTAGTGGTCTATCTCCTATGTACAAATATTGTGGCATTTGTTGTCGCATATGTGGCATTTGGTGTTGCATACACATCCTTACGATCATACCTTTGATGACCAACCTTGGGATCCATTAACTATTTTAAGATATGATTCATCTATCTTAACAAAGAGTCGTGCCTTGTATCCACCTTTCTTAGATTTCTTTTAAAGTAAGGTGTTGGTGGATGTCTTTCAGGCATATGCTTTGCTTGATTGTGCCTTTGTGCTTTCCTTTCCAAGTATCTCTACAAATGATAGAAATTTCTTTTGAAATGCCTATCCTTGTGGTAGAAATTACACTTACCGTTAACGGGCAAGACATAATTGTATTTCTAAACACTCCACGGTTCATAGGTTCTTTGGTGGATGAGGCACCAGGACCAGACCTGTCACCATGTTGTTTACCCGAACCTAGGAGTCTTTTAAGTCTTTCAACTCCTTGGGTAAACCTATCTTGGAATTTTTCTTTATGAGTTTTTAGTTCTTTAACTTCCACAAATAGTTATTTAGCATTTTCTTCAAGAAGTTTGTTGTGATGCCATAAATTTTCGACATCCTTACAATGGATAATTATTTCTTCTCGAAGTCTTTTATTTTCTTCTTTAAGCTTAGTGTTTTCAACCTCTAAGTGATCAATCTTAGAGACTAGAAGAGATTTTTCAGTTTTTAACTCTTCCACTTGACTAGAGAATTTTTAACCTTGTAGAGTTTTTTAACTAACATCTCACTCTCAAGGAACAAGGCACTGTAGGAGGCTCGAAGATTTTCATCTTCTTCACTCTCATCCGCCGTTACAATTGTGGGATTTTGTTGATCACATACAATCGAGGCTATGAGACCTTTTGATATATCAACTTTTCGTTGAGTCTTATCATCTAAATCACTCTCAGATTCAGAAGTTTCCATATGGGCTGCCCCCATGTTCATAGCCTTCTTTATTTTATTTGAGGGACATTCATTCATGAAGTGTCCTCTCCCTTCACAATTGAAACAGGTTTGTTCTTTGGTGACTTCTCTGTCCTTCCCTTTTCCTCTGTTTTCTTCTTGCCTTCTTGGGTAATTTTTACTTGTTTCACCCTTACCCATTCTTCTCAAGTTGTTTCTTTCTAAATTTTTTTGTAAAACTTCTTGACAAACATTGCCATTTCATCACTTGAGAATTCATCATCAAATGAATTTTCTTTCATCTTCTTTTGTTTTAGGGAATATTTTAAGGTAATGGATTTATCTTTTGGTTGTTCAAAATAGTTCACAGGTTTGTAATGAACCAACCAAATCATCAATATTCATTAAGGACACATCTTTGTTGTCCTCCATAGCGACAACCTTGGGTTTGAATCTTTCAGCAAGATTCCAGACAATTTTGGTATATACCTTGTCCTCGAGTATCAAACACCCCGATTTTTCAAAGATATCAATATTCACGAAAATGCCATTGAGATGGTGAATTGAAAAGATATGAACCTTAGATGGGTAAATGTTGGGTTAATTGTCCAACGGAAGGTAGATGTGGATCAATGGAAATAAATGGCTAAGAATTATTTAATTGGGTCAAGATTGCCAATTGGGTCAAAAATTCAATTGGGACCCAATGGATCATATATGAGCTAGTTAGAAGTAAATGGGTAAGGCTTGATAAATGTTGGGTCAATTGCCCAACGAATGGTAGATGTGGATCAATGGAAATAAATGGCTAAGAATTGGGTCAATAGTCCAATTATGATTCAATGGATCAAGGGTAGAATTCGGGTTAGAAATAATTGGTTATGTGTGATTAAATGGGTCAACTACCCAATTGGACCCAATGGGTCGTGGTGGACTTGTTTGACCATTGGGTGAGCTCAATTTTAATTGGGTTAGGCTAAATTGATTGGGAATTAAATGGAGGATAAATGGGTAGGCTAGATGCAATTGGGTAAACCCCATTTAAATGGACAATGGGCACTTAAATGGGTCATGGCGCCTAATTGGGTCAAGAGGTTCAAATGGGACCCAATGGGTCGAGTTGACCATGTTGGCCGTGGTTTACCGTGGTTGACCGTGTAGACCCTCAAGTGAGCTCAAAGGGTGAGTCAAATCAGGTTGAGTTGGGGCTGAAGTGAGTTGGATTTGAATCAAATAATGGAGTTGACTCAAGTGCATTAAATGAATGGCATTAAATGGGGTGAGTTGAGCAAATGAGTTCGGTGAGCTAAATTGGAAACCAAAGGGACCTTGAATTCAAGTGAGTCAAATGGGGAGGTGAGGAGTTGCCTTGATCTCAAACACCACAAAGTCAAGTCCCACACGTTGTGTAATAACCCGAATTTTTGATAAATATATATATTGGCATTTATTCATTTTAAATTGAAGTTTGATGTAATAAAATGCCAAATGGACCAAATTTTGTGACAATGGCCCAAGGATGGCCCAATTGGGCCATGGGTTGGATGAAATCCATTAAATGGGTCAATGGGGACTAATCAGGTCAACGATGGTCAAAGTGGGCCCGATAACCATGTGGGGCCCAATGGATCAAAATCGGTTCAAATCCTAAGGTAAGTGGAAAAGGAGGGAATCTAATTGGGCCATGGGCCCAATGGTTACCCAATAAACCTTGAATTGGAATTGATACATGTAATTGGTCAATGGTAAGTAATCGGGTCAAAAGATGGTCAATTTGGGTCAAAGAGCCATGTGGGACCCAATGGGCCAAGGTAACTAAGCCCTAAGATAAATGGGTAAGACAAGAATCAAATTGGGCCATGGGCCCAATGATGATCCAATAAAAGGGATACAATTAATAAAATTTAAATCACCTAAGTTAGGTGATATAAATGGACCAAGGCAACATGGCCAATGGGGCCCACCTCCACCTCACCCATTGAGGTGGCGTGTGGACCAAGGAGAAAGTGGGACCAACCATCATGGTTGACTTGGTCAACCATGGATAAAATTAAGAAGACTAAGGTGGATTAAGGTAAATTAAATTGATTAAAATTATTGTAAAATTACCTAAGTTAAAATCAAGGGAATTAAAATAACATGGCCAAGTGGGGCCCACCTCCACCTCATCAAGTGAGGTGGCGGGTGGGGTAAGTATATGTGGGGGCCGTCCACCATGGTTGACTTGGTCAACCATGGGTGGATTTATTAGATAGATAATTTAAGGGAATTAAATTAGATGAAAATTAATTAACCTAAGTGAGGGCTTAACTTAATTAAGTTGATTACTTAGGGTCAACATAAACAAGTCAAAGAGGACATGGGAGCCATGCTTGGTGGTTGGGTCTCAACCACCACCACCCAAGTCAAGCTAGCCCATGCTTGGTGGGTGGGGAAAATTAATGAGGAGTCTAAGTCACTCCAACCACCTCCATCTCATTTCAAACTACCCATTTGACTCTAGCCCCCCACACACACAAGGAAATTCGTTTCTCACCTTGCAAAGGAGAGAATGAAGAAACCTTAGAAGAAAACTTAGAAGAAAAAGAAGAGAAGAAGAGAAGAAAAGAGGTGGAACCTTGGATTCACCTCTTGAAGATCAAGAGCTACCATTCTCCATCATCTTCCCCTCTTCCCCTCTCTCAACCTAACACTATCTTATCCAATCCAAGCATGTCCCACCATTGATCAAGCACATCTAGCCAATCAAAGATCAAGAAGAGGGAGAAAAGAGGCCAAGGAGGTTGACAGGAGCGACAAAGACCGGAGGAGCCGTCGGATCCGTAAGTATTTCTAAACAAGAGTTTAGATTTTTGTTTATGGTTAAAAAGGGAGTCCATTTATTAGATAATGGCCAAAAACATCATGGGCCTTGGATCTAAAATCCATCAAATGGAAGGCAAAGAAATGGAAGAGATGGTCTAAGAAAAAAATGAAATGAATGGATTAAGTATGGAAAAGATGGAAGTTTTAATGGATTGAATGGACCTTAGGGTTCGGCCATGTAGCATGGCCGAACCCCATGGCCAATGTGGGATGAATTTATTAAGATGTTAAGGTTTAAAATTTTGGAGAATGGCTAATGAGCTTTAGGTTTTTAAATGAGTAAACATTAGTGATTTATGATTTCAAATTTTTGGAATTCTAAGGTTGTATTAAAGCATGGAGAATATAGAATTTTTAATGAATGGATGGACCATGGCCGAACCCCATGGTAAATGAGGATTAGGACCCTTAGATGCTCAATGGTTGATATTTTCTAAAAATTGAAAATTTTGAGTATGGTATGTGATTTTCAAATGGGTGCTAAAAGATGGAAGCGGTGGAGTAAATAATTTTGAATTATGGAGGTAATAATTGGTGGTAGGAGTGGATTTTAAATGTAATTAAAAATCCAAGATAAAAATGAGGGAAAGACATCATGGGTTCGGCCATGGTGTATGGCCGAACCCATGACCCATGTTTTTAGGTCATTCATGGGCTAAGTATGGTTTATATATGTGGTTAAACAAAATAGAAATTAGGTTAGGTTAATGATGAAATTTAAATGGATTTACAAAGTGTATGATATTTTTTAGAGGGCCAAAATGAATGAGGATTATTGATTTTAAAAATGGATGTCTTTTGGACAAAAACATTGGTCTAAGAATGGCATCAATGGATGATTAGCCATGAACCATGGGTTCGGCCATGGTGTATGGCCGAACCCTATGTTGGTAATTAATAATTTTTAATGATGGGAAAGTAGAGAAATTGGTTAAGAAAAATGGATAGATTTTATGGGTGTTACAAGTATGATATGTGATGTTTAAATGGAAGAAAGATGGTGATTTAAATGGATGATTTAATTTTCATTGGAGGTATGTTTAAATGGGTAATTGAAACCAAGAAAAATGGGGAAAGAAACATCATGGGTTCGGCCATGGTGTATGGCCGAACCCATGACCCAAATTTTGTTCAATTTTAGGCTAAGGTTAAATGCATGTATCAATGCTTAGGAGTTTGATTTAAGGGCCAAAATGATTAAAGTTTTGTGATTTTAAATTGGATTATTTTGGGACAAAACTTAGTCTTTGAAAATGGTATCCATAAAGGTGAACCTTAGGGTAGTGATTAGTGGATTTAATAAATGAAAAATAATATAGAAGAATACTAGATTTTGATGGATTTATAAAAATGATATGTGGACCACACCTTAGGCCAAAATGTGGAATTAGGTGTGGGAGTAATTATTTTTCAAAATTAAATATTAGGTGGCTGATTTTATGATGTTAGGTCATGATTGAATGGACCTAAGTATGAATGAATCTTGGACTTAGAAAGCACATAAATGAATGGATGATTTACCATGGAAGGAGAGTGGCAAAACCGTAATAAGTGCCGAACCCTATAGGGATTAGACATAAAAATCGGATATTTTTGTGAATGGTTAAGTGAAGCGATTAGTTGCTGCATTTTAGGCCGCAAATTGGAAATATCTAAAATGGTCAAAATCGGATTTATGTATGTGATTAAACCAATGGATAATGGGCTAAGTTAAGGGCCGATTTTCGATAAACTTATAATGTATTTAAAGATCATTGAATGGACCTAGGGTTATGATTAGTTAGGAACTTAATCATGGATAATGTATGGATTAATTCGGTAAATGTAATAAGGTATCAGACGTCGCAAACGGTACGCGATCGGCGACCGGATTATCGAACGGAAAGCGTAACGGAACGCGACACGGTATTCGGTAGGATTCCTACCTTTTTGTAAGCGATGGATATGTGATGGTGTTTTAAATTATTTTGACTTGACTTATTATGGATTTATGATTATAATTTATGATTTATGGGACTTGCACTACGATGGGTTTTAACATATGAATTACATGATAGTATCATGGATTATATTTTAATATTATGCATCATATGACTATGTATGGTATATCGAATATGGTCTATCTATATACTACATAGCATAATGCACCTACATCTCATGCATGGCATGGGCAGAAAAAAATAAACAAACCGGAGTCCATGCTCCGTCGGGGCGACCGAGAATCAGACATGGGGATTGCCTGAGGGCTATAACCGGAGTCCATGCTCCATCGGGGCGACCGAGAATCAGACATGGGGATAGCCTGAGGGCTATAACCGGAGTCCATGCTCCGTCGGGGTGACCGAGAAGCAAACATGGGGAACAGGATATTATATGATCATACGGATAATGGGTGGGACACATGACATAAGCACCCATGACATAGCATTCATCACATACTTATTTTGTTGTATTTTATGTTATCGGTATGTGTGTATCACTACTCCATGTGCTAACCCTACTCGGAGTCCTACTGGGCGCGTTGACTAATGCCCTACTTCTACCCTAGCTGATGACGCAGGGGATGGCGGAAGCGGTGGACATGACAGGAGCCAAGCTTAGGAGCTTGGGCAGTGCAGTCTTAGTTTTATTTACGTTTACATTTTGGCGATGTAATTTGAAAGTAACTTAGCTTGTCGGGTTGTATAAGTTTAGATTCTTACGATGTTTTGGACGTTACTTATGGACGATTACATTTTGTGATATAATTATGAACTTAGGGGCATTTTGGTAATTCAATGTTGTATCTTCCCTTCTATCTAAAAACCGGTAGGATAGACTCTATTATTATGTTCCGCAATAATTATAATCCGCGAGCTTACTTCTTACGCGTGAACCGTTCTCGTGAACTTAGATAGTATAGCGATTAAGTACGAGGTCGAACCCATCGGAACTTAGGAAAATATATCCATGAAAATACACCATTGAATTAGATATTTTAAGAACTTTGAGAAGTATGGAGATAAATCATAAATATGAAATAATTTATCTAATCTATGAGTTTTAATATTAATTTAGAAACATTCTATATTTAAACATAGAATCTAATAATTTAACTAATTTTAATTAAAATGGTGGCATTAATATAAAAATATAAACAATCTCCATTTAATTTAAAATACAGAATTAAGATGCAATTAAATTATTTCCAACCTAGTTCATCAATTTCAAAGATTTGAGTTTTTATAAACAAAAATAAAATTAAAGACACCTAAACTACCTCTGTACATATTTACAGTGGAACTGGGTCAAAGAATTATGGAGGGTTTATTTTCCATATTTTAAAAATAATATCAATGCCCAGAATACGGAGCTCACATTTATTATTTATCATGTACTCAAATTCTTCATCTATTAAAATTCTCATTATGAAATTTATGAAATCAATTAAAATAAGAAAATTCAAATCCGGCCTTAGGCTAAATAAAATTTAAACTTGCAATTTCGAATCTAAAAGTTTTTCTGCTCTTAAAAAGAGCCTTAGACTGAAAAAATCAAGTTCTATTTATCCTAAAGATTTTTTCTGCTTTCATTGAACAACTTAAAATAATCTCTAGCATAAATCCATAAAAAGAATTAAAATAAAATCAAACTTTCATCATACAAAAATAAATAAGTGGAAAACCATATTTCTAAGGGTTTTTCTGCCTTTTAATTATTAATAAAATTTGGAATTAAGAATTATAATGCATTGAAATTTTGGAATAAAGACATAAGAAAAATACAATGGAAATCAAAATCCACCAACCTTAGAACCCAATGTGGATTGAAAATCCCACAGTCTTTCTCCTCCTCTTCTTCCTCTCCTCTCCTTTGCTTCAATGCCCAAGTTCAGTTTTCTCAATGGGAGAGGGCTAGTATTTATAGATGAAAGGAGGTGGAATGAATTGATTGGATTCAAAGATTTAAATAAAGCAAGGGATACATGGAGGGCGGATTTGATTTGTGCTAAATATGGAATGACTTAAAAGAGGCAAGGAGCTAAATTTGTATAAGGAAAGTGGGTGTAAAATCCCATTTTTTACACATGCACCATCTTACAGCTCAGTTTTGACCTTGTTAATGTCCGAATCAGGAAAAGTCATAAACTAAAAAGTTGTAGATCTTGAAGTCTTCTTTCTAACGCAAAAAGAATCAAAGAAATTGAACATCGTAATAGAAATGTATGACCAAAATACCAAACATGTATCAAGCCTTCCTTATTTTCTCCCTTCCTTATTTTCTCTCTTTCCTTAATCCACTTGCCAAATTCGAAAATCCTCTTATATTGACTTGTAAATTTTGAATTTCTTCTTGAGATGATGAAAATATTATTCACACATGTGGATTTTTTCATGGGCTTTTCTTAATAGGCTTAATAATTGGGCTTGAGGTCCAAAATAACTCATAATGGGCCCAGGCTTTATATTTAAGCATTTTTTCTGTCATCCTCACTTTTAAACCTGCAAAACACAAAATTATACTAATTAGATAAAATTAAATAAAATGAGGTACTAACAATTATAAATTTAGGAATAAAATATGTAATTATTTTGCACTCATCAGGGCGTTACACGTTGATGGCATGGAGTGTTTCCCATGCATAAGATTTAATGAAATGGGATAAGAATTACATGGGGAATTTGGTGGGTTTCCATCATGAAGACCCAACGTTGGGAGTGTCAAGGGATGCCTTGGTTTGTGTCAAAAGACTCATTGGTTACACCAACATTTATGAGGGTAAATGAGAGGTTTGAGGGTTGATATACAAAAGAGATGCAACACACCCTTTGGCCGAATTTGATCACAAAGAAACCTTAGAACTTCATCTCTCTCTCTCTCTCTCAAAACCTATCTCTTGGCCGAATCATCCTTTGATGTTTTCACCATTGATCAAGCACACAATCAGCTAAGGACTCAGGGAGGCTAAGGAAGATAGGAAGCAAGAAGGAGCCAAGGAAAATTGGAAGAATGTGGATTGGTAAGTACTTCATTAGGTTTTGTTAATTATCATGATCAAGGATCATGGTTTCACGTCCATCGTTCGTTCCATTCCCTGTACCATCCTCTAAAGGTAGAAGTAGGACATTAGTCAACGCACCCAGTAGGTATTCCAAGTAGGGTTAACACATGGTTAGTACAAATCATATATAATAACATAATATCAAAACCTTGTAAAACAATGTCATGCTATGGTGTAGTATGCAATGAGTCCCACCCATCACAAACACATGTAACCTCTTGATGGAATTCTCCTCATCAAGGTATCCCCACAATTGCCTCACAGACGCCTCGATGGGGTGTGTTCTCTGATTACTTTTTTATGGATAATGCACATCAAGGTCTTCATACGAATGCCTTATGGACGCCCCGATGGAGCGTAGCCTCCGGTTACAAACATCCCTCCCATGACATGCATGAGATATATATGTCCACATGCTATGTAATAGAGTAATCATAGCATTAAAACCTCATATTTGAAACATATAATTTTTACAACATATACCATCAAAATAAGAGATTAAACCATATTACACAACCATGGTTTTAAAGAGGTAGCATCCTACCAAAGACCACTAAAGTGTCCTTGCGCTTTCGTCCGGAAACCGCTCACAATCGTACACCCCTTGTGAGGTCCTGTTACCTTATAACATATCAATCAATTAAACCTATGTTCCCTTTGATTTACAATATTTAAGTCCATAAATATGTCTTGGTGGGGTTCGGCCATACAACATGGTCGAACCTCACCTACTTGGTTTTAGTCCCTTCTTTGAGTCCTTTGACCCTTTAATTTAAGTCTAATCACCCAATCCATTAATATAATCATTCACACATTAATCATCTAACATACATAAAACTCTATGTCCATAAAAATACTCCTTAGTGGGGTTCGGCCATACAACATGGCCGAACCACACTTACTTGATTTTGGTCCCTCTTTGTGGTCCTTTGATCTTTTAAATTAAATCCAAGATTATGCCATCTTTGATTCATACATCTAATTACTTATACTATAATTGTTTATCATTGATAACAACTTAAGTCCACCAAGCATTCCCCCTGGGGTTCGGCCATACACCATGGCCGAACCCATGGTCCATTATTTTTACTTATTTACAACATTGCCATTATTCTATCCATGGCTAACATTTCATTCATTTAAGCATACCTAAGTCCATATTTTGATCCACAAACTGATTCATGGGGTTTCGGCCATACACCATGGCCGAACCCTATGATGTCTAAATCCTATTTCTCCCTTGAATCACTTACCCTCCTTAGGTCCATAAACCAAGGTCCCTCCATGGGGTTTAACCATACATTTAGGTTCATCCTTTTTTGATCCCAAAGTCCATCAACATAACTTCCATTTTAAACCTTTTAAAACATCACTAACCTTCCATGGTTTTCATCCTTCCAAAAACCCATAACCAGTACCAACACACTTCCATGGGGTTCGGGCATGCAACATGGCCGAACCCTATGGTTCTTTAATTTCTTTAAAAATCATACAACCAAGATTACATCATTTGATGGTTCCCATTCATACATCCATCTAAACCCCTTTAAACCTTTTAAAATCACAAGCATACTTCTATGATTTCCATCTTTCAAATCCAGTAAAATATAAACAATGTCCTTCCATGGGGTTTGGCCATTCCACATGGCCGATCCCTATGGTTTATCCTTTCCATTAAAACACAACATTCATCCATTAATTTTTCTTTTAAATCCAATCACTAAACCCTAAACCCTAAATTGTAACACCCCGGATTTTCAAGTTATCAATTTATAGGAAATTTGCCCATTTAATTTGTGAATTAATTGATATGGACCCTAGATGGGTAAGGTGTTGGGTCAATTGTCCAATTAAGGCCCAACGGATTGTGGATATGGGTTCAATTGAAATAAATGGGTAAGATGTATTCAATTGGGTCAAGATTGTTAATTGGGTAAAAATGCCCAATTGGGACCCAATGGGTCGTGGTTGACTTGGTTGACCACCAAGTGAGATCAGGCCTAAATAATTTGGGTTGAACTGAGTTAGAATGGAATCAAGTGATTGACTTGATTTTAAGTGAGTTAAGTGAGTTGAGTTTAAAAGAATTAAAATTGAGTTATGGTGAGTTGAGGGGAAGTTAATGGGATTTTCATATCAAGTGAGTTGGGTGATAAAATGGAGAGTTATATCTCAAAAGGCAAACCTAAGGTGTCCACATGATGGACATGGGAGTTTCATCTCATGGATGAAACTCCCAAATGGAGAATTAAATGGGAGGAGGACGGTTTTGGAGTTGTTACACAATTCAAACAAGGCTACACTGTTGGAGTCTTGGAGTTTCATCTTATGGATGAAACCCCCAAATGGAGCACTAAGGAGGGAGGTAAATGAGAATGGGAGTTACACAAAGGGCTTTACCAAAGGCATCACCCTTGGCCGACCACCCTCATTGGAATAAAACAAGTTTGGTTTTCATCTCACTCTCTCCCTCTCCCTCTTGGCTGTTTCTCTCCCTCAAACCTTCTCTTGGCTGTTTCTCTCCCTAAAACCCTCTCCTGGCTGACCACTCCTCAAGACAAAAGACTTAGAGCTTCATCTCAGGGTTCTCTTCCTATCACTCAAGGCTGAACTGTTTCTCTCTCTCTCTCAAGCTCCCACTCTCGGCCAAAGGATTAAGAAGGAAGGAGGAAGAGGCTAAGGAAGGAAAGGATCGGAAGAACAAGTCGGAGCAAAGGAAAACCGGAGGAGTCACTGAACCGGTAAGTATTTTGATAGATTTTTAATAAGTAAGGAAATATGGTCAAGACCTTTCATATGAACAAATAGGGGTAGATGAGGTTCGGCCATGATGTGTGGCTGGACCCCATCAAAGGTTATGATCATGGTGATTGGATTTAAAAGAAAAATTAGTGGATGAATGTTGTGTTTTAATGGAAAGGATAAACCATAGGGTTCGGCCATGTGGAATGGCCGAACCCCATGGAAGGACATTGTTTATATTTTTAATGGATGTGAAAGATAGAAGTCATAAAAGTATGCTTATGATTTTAAAAGGTTTTAAAGGGTTTAGATAGATGTATGAATGGGAACCATCAAATGATGTAATCTTGGTTGTATGATTTTTAAAGAAATTAAGGAACCATAGGGTTCGGCCATGTTGCATGCCCGAACCCCATGGAAGTGTGTTGGTAATGGTTATGGGTTTTTGGAAGGATGAAAACCATGGAAGGTTAGTGATGTTTTAAAAGGTTTAAAATGGAAGTTATGCTAATGGACTTTGGGATCAAAAAAGGATGAACCTAAATGTATGGCTAAACCCCATGGAGGGACCTTGGTTTATGGACCTAAGGACGGTAAGTGATTCAAGGGAGAAATAGGATTTAGACATCATAGGGCTCGGCCATGGTGTATGGCCGAACCCCATGAACCAGTTTGTGGATCAAAATATGGACTTAGGTATACTTAAATGAATGAAATGTTAGCCATTGATAGAATAATGGCAATGTTGTAAATAAATAAAAATAATGGACCATGGGTTCGGCCATGGTGTATGGCCGAACCCCATGGGGAATGTTTGGTGAACTTAAGTTGTTATCAATGATAAACAATTATAGTGTAAGTAATTAGCTGTATGAATCAAAGATGGCATAATCTTGGATTTAATTTAAAAGATCAAAGGACCACAAAGAGGGACCAAAATCAAGTAAGTGTGGTTCGGCCATGTTGTATGGCGAACCCCACTAAGGAGTATTTTTATGGACATAGGGTTTTATGTATGTTAGATGATTAATGTATGAATGATTAGATTAATGGATTGGGTGATTGGACTTAAATTAAAGGATTAAAGGACTCAAAGAAGGGACTAAAACCAAGTAGGTGAGGTTCGGCCATGTTGTATGGCCGAACCCCACCAAGACATATCTATGGACTTAAATATTGTAAATCAAAGGGAACATGGGTTTAATTGATTGATATGTTATAAGGTAACGGGACCTCACAAGGGGTGTACGATCGTGAGTGGTTTCAGGACGAAAGCGCAAGGACACTTTAGTGGTCTCTGGTAGGATTCTACCTCTTTGAAACCATGGTTATGTAATATGGTTTAATCTCTTATTTTGATGGTATATGTTGTAAAAATTATATGTTTCAAATATGAGGTTTTAATGCATTGATTTCTCTATTACATAGCATGTGGACATATATATCTCATGCATAGCATGGGATGGATGTTTGTAACCGGAGGCTACGCTCCGTCGAGGCGTCCATAAGGCATTCGTAGGAAGACCTTGATGTGCATTATCCATCAAGAAGTAACTGGAGAACACACTTCGTCGGGGAGTCCGTAAGGCAACTGTGGGATACCTTGATGAGGAGAATTCCATCAAGAGGTTACATGTGCTTGTGATGGGTGGGACTCATTGCATACTACAACATAGCATGACATTGTTTTACAAGGTTTTGATATTATGTTATTATATATGATTTGTACTAACCATGTGTTAACCCTACTTGGAATACCTACTGGGCGCGTTGTCTAACGCCCTACTTCTACCCTAGTGGATGACACAGGAAATGAAGGGAATGATGAACGTGAACGGAGCCAAGCATAGGAGCTTGGATGTGTTGATTTAATTTATTTTAAGTTACTCATGGACTTGTAATTTGAGTAGCTAGCTTTTGGGCATGTAATAACTTAGATAATTTGTTATGGTTTGAATGTTTTATTTGTTTAATTAAGTTATGATAATTATGGTTAAGCGACGAACTACTTTGCTATCTAAAAAATGGAATAGAATTAGGTTCTATTATAATCTGCAGTTATGTCTTATTCTGCATGTATGACTTATTGCGTGTGAACCGTATTCATGGACTTAGTCCATGCACACGTATGGTTGGCTAGTTAAGGGTCGGACTTTAGAAGTTCGGACTTAGCTCGCGTCATGACGTCCAACTCTCTATCACTCTTTGTTTATTTTTTAAAAAAATAGACTCTAATTTTTTGTAAGGTCTCGGAATTTTGGAATTAATATAAATGTGAATATTACTTATTTAAATGATGGAAATTAGGAAATTCGTGGAGTAAATGGTAAATGGGCTAGATGGAAATGTAATTGGGCCAATGGTGATCCATTTAGAGGGGGCTCAATAAAATGTAACCACCTAAGTTATTTGGAATTAAACAATGGTGATGTGGCCAAGTGTGGACCCAAAGTTGGTGGGGCCGACCACCATGGTTGATTTGGTCAACCATGGGTGGAATGATCCAATTAGGTTAAGTATAATGAATTAACCTAAGGTGATTTAAATAAGTAAATGAGAATTAAAGTAATTAATTAATTAAATAATTAAATTATTAAATTGGTGGCTAAATGGGTTAAAATTTTGGTCAAAGGGGGACCAAGCTACCCCACCTACAATGTTACACACGTTTTGGACTTAGAGAGGGTAGAGGCTTAAGCCAAAAAGCAAATAAAAGATCTAAAGAAAAGAAGAAAATATCTTGAAAATATCTTAACGTTGGTGGGGGGTAATTAATGCAAGTAAAGAGGAAAAAAAAAAATGGGATAAGCCTTAATGTCTTTTCCCATTCCTCTGTCATTCAACTTTCTCTCCATTTTTCATTCTCCATGGACGTCCCATGCAAGGAAGGAGAAGAGAAAGAGAGTTAGGAAAAAAAAAAAGAAGGAGAGAAGAAAGAAGGGGGAAATTTACACAAACTCATTCTAAAGTTAAGGTAGTTATCTCCCCTCTCATCATCCTTTACTCTTCCCTCTCTCAATTTAAACTTACCTTGGTCGATTCTAGGGTTGGGGACTGCCACTCTTGATCAAAGATCTTAACCTACCAAAGATCAAAAGGAAGGAGAGAGGAGGCTAAGGAAACCGACGGGAGTACCGGAAATCGGAGGAAACGTTAGATTGTAAGTATTTTCTTAAACAAGAGTTTATATAAATATATTTTAAGTGATTAAGAAGTGGGTAATTTTTAAGGAGTCTAAATGAGGGAACCATGAAGGAAAAATATACAAAATATGCAATGGAGAAGACTGACAGAACAGTCAATCGACTGAATCATAGATTCAGTCGACTGAACTGGTGATAAACGCATCAGAAACAAGTTTCTGGGAATTTCAGTCGACTGAATTGGGGATTCAGTCGACTGACCTAGTGATGGCTGGTAATAAAAATGAGTTTCTGGGAGTTTCAGTCGACTGAACTCATGATTCAGTCGACTGAACACAAACTTCTCAGATAAGAAAAGGGTTCTGGAAGTTTCAGCCGACTGAATGTATGATTCAGTCGACTGAAGGGATGATTTTTGAACATGCAAAGGGATGATTGAAAGTTCAGCCGACTGAATCTATGATTCAGTCGATTGAAAATAAACTGACAGAACAAACAGATGATCTGATATAAAGTCAGTCGACTGAATATGTGATTTAGTCGACTGAAAGGGTATGAACCATGTTTCAGTCGACTGAATGTGTAATTCAGTCGACTGAAACTGAACTGGCAGGACACGCAGACACTCGGATTCGAAGTCAGTCGACTGTATTGAAATTTACAATTTTTGAACATCTTCAGAGGTCGTTGATTAGTCCAGTAGGAGGAATGGAGAGTATGTAAATTAAAGGGACTGAGTTTATGACACTAGATCATGATTTAATGAATCCTTAATGGATTTAAGTCAGGGATGAATTTTGGACTTAGAATGTAGATAAATGAAACGGATAGATGCTGGGTTTTAGGCTTGCAAATCGGAGTATTTAAAGTGGCCAAAAATTGGATTTATGGATGTGTTTTAAATCAATGGAAAAAGAGGCTAAGATAAGGGCTGGTTTATGATAATGTTGTGATCAGTTAGAGATTTAATCATGAAATAAAATACGGACTAATACGATAAATGTGTAATAAGGTACCGGATAGCACGAATCGGTAGCCGGATTGTCAGACGAAAACGAAGTAAAGACGCGAGTCAGTAATTGGTAGGATTCCTACCTTTTTGTAAGCCATGAATATGTATGGTATTTTTCATCGTATTTTGGTGGACTATGGGATTTATCTTATGATGAGTTGTTTTCCGATTATGAATGATATGTTAATACAATGACTCATATTTTAAGATGATGCATTATATGCCAAGGCTATGTATGATAAACTAAAGTTATGAGACGTATATATTACATAGCATAATGCATTACATCTCATGCATGGCATGAGCGGAAAAAAATAAACAAACCGGAGTCCATGCTCCGTCGGGGCGACCGAGAACAGGCATGGGGACACCCTGACGAGGATTTGCCGTCAAGGGGGATATTTTGCAGTAGGACACCTTGACGAGGATTTGCCGTCAAGGGGGATATTTTGCGGTAGGACATGTCTTGACGAGGCTTTTCCGTCAAGAGGGATATGACAGTATATGTTAGGAATGATGGGTGGGATTCATAATATAGACACCCAGGGCATGGCATACATCTTATATTTTCACTACACGTGGTTTATCAATTTTACATTTGGTTATTATCAGTATGCTATTATTACTAATCTATGTGCTAGCCCTACTCGGTGTCCTACTGGGCGCGTTGTTCTAACGCCCTACTTCTACCCTAGCTGACAATGCAGGAAATGGCGGGCCGGAAGGGCAAGACGGAAGCCAAGCTTAGGAGCTTGGGAAGGCGGACTAGTGATTTTGTTTAAGTTGAATTAATTCATTTTGGAAATGTGTAATTATATAATTCAGCTTGTCGAAAATGTAATAACTTAGATGGCTTGCTATGTTTAGATTGTATTTTTGGACAATACAGTTAATGGGATTTTAGTAAATTTACGGATTCTTCCCTGTTATCGGAAAATTGGTAGGACAGTCTTTATTATCATTCCACATGTAACTTTATATTCCGTGAGCTTACTTTCTACGCGTGAACCGTACTCGTGGACTTATGTTCCACGCACGCGTAGGGTTGGCCAGTTAAGGGCCGGGCTTTAGAAGCTCGGAACTTAACTCGCGTCGTGACGTCCGTGCCCTTTGCCACTTTACAAAAAAAAAAAATACTCTGATTTTACAGTGAAAAAGGGCGGGCGTTACAGTTGGTATCAGAGCGAATATCGGAAGAATGAATCTCTCGAAGTAAGATTAAGACGGTTGCATGTCTCACTGGCAGCTAAGAATCCCAACTGACCGACTCTTCGGAGTCCGCTGCACGGGGGCCGGGTTAATGTACTTCGATTGACTTAAACTGAAGTGTTTAATCTGAGAACAACGTCCGACGGAAAGGGATGATAGCAAGGGAAGAAAAATCAATTTAAGTCGGAGTTATCAAACACAGCAAGTAGGGTTACATTTCTCTGATATGAGAAGACAAATCTAGTTTTTCCCCAGATTTGACGGAATAATGATAGATTTATTGAACATAAGGCGAGAATTTATTGATTTCGTCAAATGGAACAAAACATAGATACTTGGGAAGTTTTCCCCAAATCAAGTGTGCTTATTTGGTAACTTTCCCCAAAAATGAGAAACAAAGTATGTTTGGTCAGTATTTCTTTCTCCAAATATGAAAAGGAGCTAAGTCAATGTTTTTCCATGACTAGGAAATGGCTCCGAAGAGAAGGACTCGTCGCAACCAGAAAGAGGTATCACCACCTCGCCAGGAAGAGGAAATACCCCATCAGGAGGAGGGACAGAATAATATAAATATACAAGGTGTACCTCCCGAGTTAAAAGATGTAGTTCAAGAGGTAGTCACTGCTGCTCTTCCGCGACATTTGAGCGGAAATGCGACTACTAACGACGGAAATGCTACTACTAGTGACACCAGTAAACGGAAGATGGTCAAAGACTTCCAGCAACAACGCCCTCCCTACTTTAGAGGAAAAGAAGGGGTTGTTGGAGCAGATCATTGGTTAAAGAAGATCACTCAGATCTTGAATCTGCTTCAGGTTTCCAGTCCGGCTGACAGAATCTTACTGGCAACATCTCAACTGATTGAGGATGCCGGTAATTGGTGGGAGGTGGTAGAAAAACAGCAATCACTGGTGCCGGAAAGGGAAAGAATTGCTATGACTTGGGAATGGTTCTCAGCCACTTTTCTAGAGCAGTTTTTCCCGGAGGAAGAAAGGGAGAGCCAGACTGAAGCTTTTATATCATTAGTACAAGGCAATATGACAGTGGCAGAATATCACCGGGAGTTTCTTCGACTATCGGTTTACGCATTCTACATGGTGGATACTGAGCACCGGAGGGCCCGTAAGTTTGAACGAGGCCTTCGGCCGAGCATAAAAACTAGGGTGACAGTATTCAAGGAATCTACATTGGCAGGGGTGGTCGGTAGGGCCACTATTGTGGAACGGGAATTGAATGAGACAGCGCGGCATGACAACCGCCGATGGCAGAGTGGACGGGGTGCATTTCAACCCAATAAGAGGTTCCGCCCGAGTTTCAGCAGACCCTCATCCTCTACTGGATCTACAGGGGGCTTTCGCCCCAATCAGCCCTCCCCGTCAGCATCAGTTACTCAGGTCCCTAGAGGTGGGAACACTTGCTATCAGTGTGGCCAACAGGGTCACTTCAAGAGGGAATGTCCACAGCTCAGTAGACCCTCTAACTTCAGGGGTTCTTCTCGCCCTCCAGCTAAGCCAGCTCAGCTGGATTTTCATATCCATGTTGATGCACCAAAAGGAGTTCCTTTCCTTGTTCAGAGCGACACTAAGGCAATTGCTAAATTGCAAGGGGCGCACGACATCTTCTAAATATAGGACCAAGTGGAGGTTTTATAAAAGAGAGGTGCATAAGACTAGGGGTGCACGGCATACACAAAACAAGGGAGGTCTTGACGTTGAGAGATCTGGCAAGAAGATGTTCTCGGCAGTGTTCAGAGAAGGAGAGGGCAACCAGCTGTGTGAAAGATCAAGTAGAAAGAGGCTAAGGAAGAAAAGGATCAGAAGAACAAGGCGGAGCGAAGGAAAACCGGAGGAGTCGCGGAACCGGTAAGTATTTTGATAATTTTGTTTAAAGAAAGGAACCATAGGGTCCGGCCACGGTGTATGGCCGAACCCCATGGAAGAAAATTAGGGAATGATTATGGTAATTTAAGGGAAGATGATGAACCATAGGGTTCGGCCATGTTGTATGGCCGAACCCCATGGAAGGACATTGGTTATGTTTAATGGATTTTTAAGCATGAAAACCATGGAATATTATGTATGTTTTAAAAGGGTTTAAATGGAAGGTTGTTGGTAAAGAACCTTAGACCATGGGTTAGGCCAAGGGGTATGGCCGAACCCCATAAAGAATAATGGAATTATATTCATATAGTTAGATCATGGAAAGGATGGCAAAGTTGTAATTATAGGCTAAAGTGAAGGATTATGGGTTCGGCCATGGTGTATGGTCGAACCCCATGAGATCTTTTTTATGGACTTAAATTGTTAACAATGTTAAACAATTGTGGTATAAGTGATGACGAAAGGGATGAAACTAAAGGACCATGGGTTCGGCCATGGTGTATGGCCGAACCCCATGGATAGTGTTTTTGAATCTAAGTTGGCATGAAGCAATTTTATGGATATTATGTTTATGTATATTTTAAATGAATGGATGATTAAATGGAGGATTCAATTATATACCAATGTTTATGGACCTATGTGTTGAACCTAAACATAAGGTGATGAAGGAAATGGCAAAAAGGTAAATATGTGAAAATGACGGACACAGGGTTCGGCCATGGTGTATGGCCGAACCCCATGAACTATTTGATGGATCGTGTGTTTGGATTAAAGAACTGTGTATGGATCATTTTTTGAACTTAAGCCTTATGAAAATAAGCAAGGTAAATAGCCATGGATAGAATAATGGCAAGGATGTAATTAAGTGAAAATAATGGACCATGGGTTCGGCCAGGGTGTATGGCCGAACCCCACGGGGATTGTTTTGTGGAATTTGTTGTTATCAAGGTTAAGTAATTGTTGTATAGGTGAATAAATTTATGAATCAAAGATGGCATGATCTTGGATTTAATTTAAAGATCAAAAGACTAAAAGAAAGGCACTAAATTAAGGAAATGAGGTTCGGCCATGTTGTATGGCCGAACCCCACAAGTTGGGTTTATGGACTTGGACATTATTGTAAATCAAATGGGACATGGTTTTAATTGATTGATATATTATAAGGTAACGGGACCTCACAAGGTGTGTACGATCGTGAGTGGTTACAAAAGCGCAAGGACACATTAGTGGTCTTTGGTAGGATTCTACCTCTTTGAAACCATGGGTTTATGTACAATGTTGTTATCTTAATTTGATGAATTTATGTTGTAAAAGTTATGTTTCAAATTGTGAGTTTTAATGCTATGTTTACAATGTAACGCCCGCCCCTTTTCACCGTAAAATCAGAGTATTTTTTTTTTTTTTTTTGATAAAGTGACAAAGGGCGCGGATGTCACGACGCGAGTTAAGTTCCGAGCTTCTAAAGCCCGGCCCTTAACTGGCCAACCCTACGCGTGCGTGGAACATAAGTCCACGAGTATGGTTCACGCGTAGAAAGTAAGCTCGCGGAATATAAAGTTACGTGTGGAATGATAATAGAGACTGTCCTACCAATTTTCAGATAGCAGGGAAGAAACATCAGTAAATTTAATAAAATTCCATTAACTGTATTGTCCAAAAATACAATCTAAACATAGCAGCCATCTAAGTTATTACATTTTCAACAAGCTGAATTATATAATTACACATTTCCAAAATGAATTAATTCAACTTAAACAAAATCACTAGTCTGCCTTCCCAAGCTCCTAAGCTTGGTTTCCGTCTTGCCCTTCCGGCCCGCCATTTCCTGCATTGTCAGCTACGGTAGAAGTAGGGCGTTAGAACAACGCGCCCAGTAGGACTCCGAGTAGGGCTAGCACATAGATTAGTAACAACAATATACTGATAATAACCCAATGAAAATTGATCAACCACATATAGTGAAAATATAAAATGTATGCCATGCCCTGGGTGTCTATATTATGAACCCCACCCATCATTCCTGACATATACTGTCATATTCCTCTTGACGGAAAAGCCTCGTCAAGACATGTCCTACCGCAAAATATCCCCCTTGACGGCAAATCCTCGTCAAGGTGTCCCCATGCCTGTTCTCGGTTGCCCCGACGGAGCATGGACTCCGGTTTGTGTATTTTTTTCCGCCCATGCCATGTATGAGATGTAATGCATTATGCTCTGTAATATATACGTCTCATAACTTTAGTTTATCATACATAGCCTTGGCATATAATGCATCATCTTAAAATATAATCATAGTATTAACATAACATTCATAATCGTAAAACCAACCCATCATAAGATAAATCCCATAGTCCACAAAAATAAGATAAAAATACCATACATATCCATGGCTTACAAAAAGGTAGGAATCCTACCAATTACTGACTCGCGTCTTTACTTCATTTTCGTCTGACAATCCGGCTACCGATTCGTGCTATCCGGTACCTTATTACACATTTATCGTATTAGTCCGTATTTTATTTCATGATTAAATCTCTAACTGATCACAAGATTATCATAAACCAGCCCTTATCTTAGCCTCTTTTTCCATTGATTTAAAACACATCCATAAATCCAATTTTGGCCACTTTAAATATTCCGATTTGCGAGCCTAAAACCCAGCATCTATCCGTTTCACTTATGTACATTCTAAGTCCAAAATTCATCCCTAACTTAAATCCATTAAGGATTTATTAATCATGATCTAGTATCATAAACTCAGTCCCTTTAATTTACATACTCTCCATTCCTCCTACCGGATTAACAACGACCTCTGAAGATGTTCAAAAACTGTACATTTCAATTCAGTCGACTGAATTATCAGTTCAGCCGACTGAATCACTATTTCAGTCGACTGAATCTTCGATTCAGTTGACTGACTTCGAATCCGAGTGTCTGCTTGTCCTGCCAGTTCAGTTTAAGTCGACTGAATTACACATTCAGTCGACTGAAACATGGTTCATACCCTTTCAGTCGACTGAATCACAGATTCAGTCGGCTGACTTTGTATCAGATTATCTGTTTGTTCTGTTCAGTCGGCTGAACTTTCAATCGACTGAATCATACATTCAGTCGGCTGAACTTTCAATCATCCCTTTTATACGTTCAAAAACCATCCCTTCAGTCGACTGAATCATACATTCAGTCGGCTGAAACTTCCAGAACCCTTTTCTTATCTGAGAAGTTTGTGTTCAGTCGACTGAATCATGAGTTCAGTCGACTGAAACTCCCAAAAACTCATTTTTATTATCAACCACCCTTAGTTCAGTCGACTGAATCTCCAATTCAGTCGGCTAAAACTCCCAGAAACTCGTTTCTGATTCGTTTATCACCAGTTCAGTCGACTGAATCATAGATTCAGTCGACTGACTGTTCTGTCATTCTTCTCCATTGCATATTTTGTATATTTTTCTTCATGGTTTCCCTCATTTAAGCTCCTTAAAATTACCCACTTCTTAATCACTTAAAATATATTTATATAAACTCTTGTTTAAGAAAATACTTACAATCCAACGTCTCCTCCGATTTCCAGCACTCCCGTCAGTTTCCTTAGCCTCCTCTCTCCTTCCTTTTGATCTTTGGTAGGTTAAGGTCTTTGATCAAGAGTGGCAGTCCCCAACCCTAGAATCGACCAAGGTAAGTTTAAATTGAGAGAGGGAAGAGTAAAGGATGATGAGAGGGGAGATAAACACCTTAACTTTTAAATGAGTTTGTGTAAATTTCCACTTCTTTCTTCTCTCCTTCTTTTCTCTTTTCCCTAACTCTTTTCCTCTTCTCCTTCCTTGTGTGGGACGTCCATGGAGAATGAAAAAATGGAGAGAAAATTGAATGCAAGAAGAATGGGAAAAGACATCAAAGCTTATCCCATTTTTTTCCTTTTTACTTTGCATTAATTACCCCCCACCAACCTTTAGATATTTTCAAGATATTTTCTTCTTTTCTTTAGATCTTTTATTTGCTTTTTGGCTTAAGCCTCTACCCTCTCTAAGTCCAAACGTGTTTGACCTTGGAGGTGGGGTAGCTTGGTCCCCATTTGACTAATTTTAACCCATTTAGCCACCAATTTAATAATTTAATTATTTAATTAATTAATTACTTTAATTCCCATTTACTTATTTAAATCACCTTAGGTTAATCAATTATACTTAACCTAATTCCATTATTTCACCCATGGTTGACCAAATCAACCATGGTGGTCAGCCCCACCAAACCTTGGGTCCACACTTGGCCACATCGCCATTGTTTAATTCCAAATAACTGAGGTGGTTTAAATTTTATTGAGCCACCTCTAAATGGATCACCATTGGGCCCAATTACATTTCCATCTAGCCCATTTACCTTAGAGCATAAGCATTTTGATCCATTGGGTCCCAAATGAGTATTTGACCCAATTGACCACTCTTGACCCATTTAAATAAATTTAAACCCAAACCACAATCTATTGGGTCATACTTGGCCTTTCATCTAATTTTTGGCCCATTTACCATTTACTCCACCAATTTTTTTTTCTAATTTCCATCATTAAAATAAATAATATTCACATTTATATTAATTCCAAAATTCTGAGACCTTACATACAATATAAAATAGCATGTGTTTCATTAGCATCTCATGCATGGCATGGGGTGAAGGATATGTAACCGGAGGGGCCACACTCCGTCGGGGCGTCCAAAAAACCTATATGGGATACCTTGATGTGTTTTTCCATCAAGAAGAAACCGGAGGGGCCATACTCCCTCTGGGCGTCCGAAAAACCTATGTGGGATTCCTTGATGTGTTTTTCCATCAAGAAGAAACCGGAGGGGCCACACTCCGTCGGGGCATCCGGAAGACCTAAGTGGGGGTACTCATATGTACTTGTGATGGGTGGGACTCATTGCATTTAACATCATGACATGGCATGGTTTATATGGTTTTTGACATTATGATATTATTATATATGTTTTGTACTAACCATGTGTTAGCCCTAATTGGAATACCTACTGGGTGCGTTGTTCTAATGCCCTACTTCTACCCTAATGGATGATACAGGAAACGAGGGGAACGATGAACTCGAAAAGGGCCAAGCATAGGAGCTTGGATGCTTTTAGTTTATATTTTGATTAAGTTACTTATAGACTTGTAATTTGAGTAACTAGACTTCAGGCATGTAATAATTTAGATGATTTGCTATGGTTGGATGTTTATTTGGATAATTATGTTATGTTAATTATAATTAAGGACTTGACGTACTTTGCTATCTAAAATTGAATAAAACTAGGTTCTATTATAATTCCGCAGTTATGTTTTTAATCCACATGTTTATATTGTTATGTGTGAACCGTTTTCATGGACTTAGTCCATGCACACATAGGGTTGGCCAGTTAAGGGTCGGACTTTAGAAGTTCAGACTTAGCTCGCGTCATGACGTCCCGCTCTTGCTCACTCTGTTATTAAGAAAAAAAAATAGACCCTGATTTACGGAAAGCGAGTGAAAAAGGGCGGGGTGTTACAGTTGGTATCAGAGCGAACCAGAAAGATTCAATCTTTCGAAGTAAATTAGTCCGTCCCCCGTGCATTAATTTACTTCGTTAGACTCAGACGAAACATTCAATCTGAGAACAACAATGAATGATAGGAAAAGAAGTACAGTAAAAATAAATGGATTTTTCAAACATAGCAAAATAGGATATATTTCCCAATATACCAAAATTGAGAAACAAACAATTGATACTTAGGGGAATTCCCCAAAAACAAAGAAAAATCAAGAGTGATTAGTTGGAAATTTTCCCAAAATAGGAAAATACAAACTTTACGATGAAAACTAAGTCTTGATATTTTTCAATGGCTTAGGGAAAAATGCCTCCGAAGGGAAATACCCGACAAAACGAGAAAGGGAAGGAAAAGGAGGTAGAAAAATCTCAACATGAAGAGGAGGAACAACAATCTCGACATGAAGAGGAAGAACAACCATCCCACTAAGAGGAGGAGGAACAAAGCAGCGTGAATATACCTGTGGTGCCTCCTGAACTACAAAACCTGGTTCAAGCGGTGGTCACTTCGGTGTTGCACCAGCACTTGAATGGAAATAGAACCACCAATGAGACCAATGACAGGAGCATGGTCAGGGACTTCTAGCAACAGCACCCTCCTTATTCCAAAGGGAAAGAAGGGGTTGTAGGAGCAGAAAATTGGCTGAAGAGGATCACTCAGGTCCTGACCCTACTCAAGATTTCGAGTCATACTGACAAGATTTTACTGGCCATGTCACAACAGATCGATGATGTCGGTAAATGGTGGGAGGTGGTAGAGAAGCAGCGAACACTTCTTCTTGAAGAAGAGAGGACTGCAATGACTTGGGATCAGTTCTCAACTACTTTCTTAGACCATTATTTTCCTAAAGAGGAGAAGGAGCGCCAGACCCAAGCTTTTCTATCTTTCGTACAAGCTACCATGACAGTGGCAGAGTACCACCAAGAGTTTCTCAGTTTGTCTTGTTATGCATTCTATATGGTGGATATAGAGTATCGAAGGACACGCATGTAATACCCCGAATTTTCAAGTTATTAATATATATGAAAATTACCATTTAATTTGTGAATTATTAGATATAGACCTTAAATGTAACGCCCGTCCCTTTCCACTCGCTTAATTTTAATTATCCGAAAATCAGAGTCTATTTTTTTTTTTGAATTAAATAGTGACAAAGGGCACGGGACATCACGACGCGAGTTAAGTCCGAGTTTCTAAAGCCCGGCCCTTAACTGGCCAACCCTACGTGTGCGTGGAACTAAGTCCACGAAGAATGGTTCACACGTAGAAGTAAGCGCGGGGAATATTAAAATAAGTGCGGAATTATAATAGAGACTGTCCTACCAATTTTAGATAGCAGGGAAGATTACATCATTAAATTACTAAATTACTTCAAGCCATAATGCCCAAAATAAAATCCAAACCATAGCAAGTAATATAAATTATTATAGGCCGACGAGCCAAGCTACTCAAATTACATTTCCAAAATAAATCTTAAATAAACTAAGTAGCTCGCTTTCCCAAGATCCTAAGCTTGGCTCCCGTCGCATCCACCGTTTTCGCTGTCTCCTGCGTCATCAGCTAGGGTAGAAGTAGGGCGTTAGACAACGCGCCCAGTAGGACTCCGAGTAGGGCTAACACATGGATTAGTGATAATAATGCATATAGGGAATAATATCAAACAAAACATGAAATCAATGTCATGCCATGGGTGCTTATGTCATGAGTACCACCCATCACCCATTACCATTGGACCATTGGCCTTTCTCAATCTGTAACGCCCCGCCCTCTCCTAGAAATTTCAGAGTCTAATTTTTTTTTTAAGTAATAATAAAACATCGAAATAGAGCGGGCGGCGTCACAACTTGAGTTAAGTTCAGACTACCCAAGTCTGAACCTTAACTAGCCACCCATGTGTACATGGAATAGACCATGATTATGAATCACACATGGAATTAGCATCAACATGCGGAATAACCTAGATTAATTGCGGAATAGAAAGACTAGATAGCAAGTAACAGTCTTAAACACTAGTTAACATAGATCAACCATCCAAAGGTTATTAACCTAATCAAACCATAGCAAGTAATGAATTATTACATGTCCCACAAAAGTATTCAAAAGACAGTAATATAAAGTAGTTTAGTCCTTCATTCAAGCGCTTAGGCTTGGCTCCCCTCCCGGTCAACAACCTTTCCTTTCCCTTTGCTTGTCCCTGCAATCTCCTCTGAGGATAGAATTAGGGCGTTAGATCAACGCGCCCAGTAGGTTCCCGAATCAGGGCTACCACATGTTAGCATATAAAACATGCATATACATATCATAATACATGATCATCAAAACAGGTAAAACAATGCTATGATGTATGCACATGCAATGAGCATTCCCCATCATGTACATTCATAGCCATCACTTGACGTGCCTTGCACCGACAAGGTAAATTACAACACACTTTCATCACTTCATCACTGACTGATTCATATCACGTATGAGTCCTCCTGGCGGGACTCTCATCGCCTAAGGAGACCAATGTGACTATGATCATCATGTTACTCCTCCTAGCGTGACTTGCACCACCGAGGCAGGACGTAACTCATAACTTGAAACACTGTAGAACCTCATTCATAATCCCATGTCAATGCATGAGATGCCAATGCCTGTATGCCATTTGTTAATGCATAATATATCATTTGAAATACATAAAATAAGACAAGAGTATCATAAGAAAACTGGGGTAAAAACTGTGGTTACAAGTAGGTAGGAAACCTACTGAAGAATCACTTTAACGTCCGTTCTTTCTTAGGCTTTATTCGGTCACGACTCGTTCGTCGTTCAACTCTCGTTACCTTTTGATACAATAATCAGTAAATTATATTGTCACTTAAATATCCATTCACATATAAGACCCAAAACATCTTGATTTGGTCCTTCTTTCAAGTCCTTCCCTTATTGGTCATATTTACAATTTTTTGCCATTGGCTCATCTTTTATAATAATTTATAACCATAGAAATATTACCCGAAACAAATTTATAGGTGGGGTTCGGCCATACACCTTGGCCGAACCACACTTATTTCAGTTAGGTCCATCTTTCATCTCATGATTGTGACCCTTATTTACAAACATGCCATTGGTTCCAATAACTTTAACCTAGGTATTTAACTTAGGCTATACCTTTTTTCCAAGGTTATTACATGGTTCAACCATCCATAGGCTGAGCCAAATCAGTAAGCTTATCACATTTAAATCTCATAAGAAACCCATAAACTTTAGTCCATTTATCGAAAAAACAGCTCCATTATTTAAATACCAATTGGCTCTACCCCTTAGCCATGTTAAACACATAGTTTAGCCATCCTATGGCCAACCCAAAATCAGTACCCTTATCATATAAAAATCTCCACCATTGGTATGGTTTTATCTCTCCAAAAACCATACCAAAAACAGTCCACAAAGGTCCATGGTTTCCATGTTTTCTAACATGAAAACCAACCCTCTTTTACATGGGGTTCGGCTCTCCATGGTAGCCGAACCCAATGGTTATTCTTACTGTTTTTAAACCTCCCATCATCATGTAATAAACAACATACATTATCGGGTTTTACCTTTCAAAAACCAACCAATTACTCAAACAAGATCATGGGGTTCGGCCATCCCATGTGGCCGAACCCAATGATACACTTACACCATTTTAATCAACTTAATCCAAGGTTTTATTTTCTTGAAGTATTCGGCCATTCCATGGCCCAAACATGACATCCAATTTCATGATTTAAACACCCATAACAGTTCATCATTTTATATGGTTTTAATTTCCAAAAAAACATCACCATCATCCACTTGTTTCCATGGGGTTCGGCCATGCAAAGTGGCCGAACCCAATGGTCCATTTCCATATTTTAATCCACTGATTTAGACCATATAAACTTCAGTCCTTGATGACCTTCAAGTCCATGTTTTAACCTTTTTAAAACATACATTTTATGTCCAATAAAAACATCTAAAAACAGTCCTATACTTGTATGGTTTTAAATTCCAAAAACCATCCAAATCAACCAATTGTTTCCATGGGGTTCGGCCATCCAAAGTGGCCGAACTCCATGTTCTCAATTTCCATCCTTTAAACCTTATCATCACATTTTAAAACCTTACTTATTTCGGCCACAAAATGACCAAAAAAATCAGTCCATAAAACCCATGGTTTCCATGTTTCCAAAACATGAAAACCATGCAATCTTTTACATGGGGTTCAGCCCTCCATGGTGGCCGAACCCAATGGTTATTTTCAGCATTTTAAATCCTCCATAATCAAGGTTAAACATTGGTGTATTCGGCCATGACTATGGCCCAATACATACCCTACTTGTTTTATGTTTTTAAACCAAAATATCATAAAGATACTTACCAAATTTTCCAAACTTCCTCCTTGTCTTTGATCCTTGCTTTCTCCCTTTTATTTCTTCTTTTCTTTTGCTGTTTTGTGCTTGATCTACTAGTGTAAAATCCTCTGATGTTCCAGCTAGGAAGAACAACGAATTGGAGAGAGGAGAGAGGGAGAGAGAGATGAGGAAAATCTTAGGCTTTGCAATGATAAATCGGCCAAGTGATGGTGTTCATTGGTTTTGTATTTCAGCCACCGTAACCCCTCCACTTCCTCATCAATCCATGCACAAAACGATGGGCATTGGGTGCCCTCCAAGGCACCCCTTGGCAGCTACCCATGCAGCCATTCAGATCCCCAAGCAACTCATCTCAAAACCCATGTTTTTCCATTAATCATACACCATTGAACTCACCAAAACAAGTCCCCAACGTGTGGGACTTGTTTTGGTTGGTTTGAGACCAGCCAACCTCTTCAAATTACCATTAAACTCACTGATTTACAGTCCCTTGGATTTCCATTTTGACTCACCCAACTCAAGATATTTTTATTCCAACCCAACTCATCCAACTCACATACTTAATGCATTTCATTTAATGCACATGTGTTGACTCACTACTTGTTTTAATTCCAACTCACTTCAGTCCCACTCAACTGATTTGACTCGTGTTTTAGCTCCCTTGAGGGTTTCCACGGTCAACAATATTCAACTCGACCCGTTGGGTCCACTTTTAGCTCCTTGACCCGTTTTTGACTCCATGACCCAATTATGGTGTTTTGGTCATTTGCAATTGGTTTTTACATATGGATCAGGCCTACCCATTTTTTCTTCACTTGATTTCTAATCAAATAGGCTTAACCCCATTTAATTTAAGTTCATAAAATAGTCAAATCATCCATTTTGACCCGATGGGTCCCATTTGGGCCCTTTTGACCCATTTAGCCATTTTTGACCCAAATGATGAAAATTACCCATCCAATCAAACTTAACATTCATAATGTGCTCATATGATTTTAACTTGAGCAATAGGCCCCACTATTTCCTTACTTAACATCATAAAATAATTTATTTAACAACTCAGGGGCATTTTCGTAATTTTTCACTTCATTGAGAAACTGGGGTGTTACACAATCATTCATAAAGTCCCCCTTGATGGAAAAACCTCATCAAGATCAATCATCACAAGTATCCCCCTTGATGGCAAAGCCTCATCAAGGTATCCCCATATTTGCTTCTCGGTCGCCCCGACGGAGCATGGACTCCGGTTATAGCACATCAGGTTATCCCCATGTTTGCTTCTCGGTCGCCCCGACGGAGCATGGACTCCGGTTCCTTTATTTTCCCACCCATGCCATGCATGAGATGTAATTGTAAATGCTATATAGTATTTAAATCATTGTAAATGTAATATGCCATATAGTATTTAAATCATAGCCATAAAAATCCATCTTAAAACAAACCATCTAATTACCATGATAAATTAAAGGAACCATTACATAACACATAATCCATGGCTTACAAAAAGGTAGGAATCCTACTGAATACCGACTAACGTTCCTTTATGTTTTCCGTCTGCAAATTCAGTCACCGATCGCGCATCGCTTGCGATGTCCGATACCTTATTACATATTAACAATTAAACTCATGTTTTAGTCATGTCCATGTCCCTAACATATGCCTTAGTGGGGTTCGGCCATACACCATGGCCGAACCCTACTAATTAGGTTTGTGGGTCCCATCTTAATCCATCAAATATTTTAATTACACGAGTCTAAAAACCAGCCACCCTAGGCTTCATTTAACCATTCATAAGGTCATCTTTAAACACATTTAGGTCCATGATCATCCCCCATGGGGTTCGTTATTTTGGCTCATATTTACGATTTTGCCACTACTTCTTTCATGGTTAAGTTCTCATCTTATTTCTTAATTCTTAGACCCATAATTGATCCATAATCTTGGATCCATTAATGACTCACCAATCATGAGATAAAACCATTAAAAATCAGCCACTAACTTGACCTAATTCCCATTAATTAATGCATATACATAGATCTTAATCTTAGCCTATCTATTGGTTCACAAAATGGGTCCATTGATGTCTCATTAACCATGACATAACAACATTAGAAATCAGCCATTTAATTAACCTAATCTCCATTCATTTAAACACATACATAACCCCATACTTAGCCCATCAAGTGGCTCACAAAAATGGGTCATGGGTTCGGCCATACACCATGGGCGAACCCATGATGTTAATCTCCTTACTTCTCTTGGATCAATTACCACATTTTTGATCCACAATTTAGATCCCTCGATGACTTACCACTCATGTCTTAGAATCATTAAAATCAGCCCCCTTTAAAACATTATATACTATACTTGAAAATCCATTTAAACTATCAACATTCTTAATCATTTTTCCATTTCTTCACCCATTAAAACCACTATTACATCACCATAGGGTTCGGCCATACAGTATGGCCGAACCCTTGGTTCATGGGTCATCATTCATTAGTGATATTTAAGACCATAAAAACATTAACCTTCATCCATGGATTCCCTCATTTAAAACCTCTTCAAAAATCACTAACATTTATTCCTATAAAACCCTTAAAATCATTAACCACCTTCTATGATTTTAATCCTTTAAACCCATTAAAATTTCCTTAATCACCTACCATGGGGTTTGGCCATACACCATGGCCGAACCCATGATGTTAATCTCCTTACTTCTCTTGGATCATTTACCACATTTTTGATCCACAACTTAGATCCCTCAATGACTTACCACTCATGTCTTAAAATCATTAAAATCAGCCCCCTTTAAAACATTATATACTATACTTGAAAATCCATTTAAACTATCAACATTCTTAATCATTTTTCCATTTCTTCACCCATTAAAACCACTATTACATCACCATAGAGTTCGGCCATACACCATGGCCGAACCCATGGTTCATGGGTCATCATTCATTGGTGATATTTAAGACCATAAAAACATTAACCTTCATCCATTTATTCCCTCATTTAAAACCTCTTCAAAAATCACTAACATTTATTCCTTTAAAACCCTTAAAATCATTAACCACCTTCTATGATTTTAATCCTTTAAACCCATTAAAATTTCCTTAATCACCTACCATGGGGTTTGGCGATACTACATGGCCGAACCCTATGGCCTATGATTCTTTAAAAAAAAATCATACTTCCATGCTTAAATGAACCTTATTACACAATGTCCTTAATACATCATTTATTTTTCTTAACCTAATTTATCTTACCCATTTTGTCTATTTCTCACTTCATCTTTTGATGGATTTTAAATCCAAGGCCCATGATGTTTTGGCCACCATTACATTCAAGAAAAACGGATTCCATGGTCTCTTCTTAACCCTTAAAAAAATGTAAATTCTTGTTTAGGAATACTTACAAATCCAACTGCTCCTCCGGCTTTTCTTTCTCCTCTTGATTTCCTTAGCCTTCTTTCTTCTTCTTCTCCTTTGTTGGTCGGCCAAGATGTGCTTGATCAAATGAAAACATCAAGGTTTGGGTTTGGCTAACATGGGGTGTGTTTAAGAGAGGGAGAGGAGGAGATGGTGAGAAAGAATACCCTAAGTCTTGATCTTGAAGTGGTGGCCTTATGCTTGCACTTTTCCTCTCTTTTCTTCTCTTATTCTCTTCTTAGTTTTTCTTCTTCTTTTCTCCTTGAGTGAGGGACGGTTTTGGAGAGTGAGAGATGGAGAGAGTGAGGGAGTTAGATGGAAAAGAGATGGAGAAATGAGATAAGATCCATCTCATTTGGTTGAGTAACCTACACTCCACCATTAATTCCTCCCACCAACCAAACATGGGCTAATGTGCCTTTGTGGTGGTGGTTGGGATAAAACCACCACGCTAAGCCCATGGTTTAGTTTGTGTTTCTTTGGGTGGTTTGAATGAGATGAAACTACCCATTGACTTATCCTTTTTGACTCCCCATTTGACCCAATTTGACTCACCTAAGTAATTAATTAATTTGAATCCTCAACTTAGGTTAATTAATTCCCATTTAATCTAATTCCATTTCCTTAAATTCCCTCCTCGTATCCACCCATGGTTGACGAAGTCAACCATGGTGGCCGGCCCCACCAATCCTTGGTCCACACGCCACCTCACTTGGTGAGGTGGAGGTGGGTCGCGTTCGTCCATGTCACCTTGGTCTATTCACCACTAACTTAGGTAATTTTAATTAAATCCATTTCAACCACTTGGATCACTATTGGGCCCATGGCCTAATTACATTCACCTCCTACCCATTTACCTTAGAGCTTAAATCATCCTGACCCATTGGGTCCCAAACGGGTATTGGGCCCAATTTTACCATCCTCGACCATTTAAATGAATTTAATCCAATCCATGGACCATTGGACCATACTTGGGCCTTTACCCAAATTTTTGATCCACTTAACACTTATCCCATCAAAATTTCCAATTTCCATCATTAAAATAAATAATAGCCACATATATATTGATTTAAAAGTCCGGGCTATTACAATACAATCCTCTTTTGAAAATTTCGTCCCGAAAATTTGAGCAAAGTAGAGGTTCAAAACGACTCATACAAAGAGCTCCGGATGAGCGGCTCTCATCTCTGACTCAAGTTCCCAGGCGGTTTCCTCATTGCCATGTCATTCCCATACCACCTTGACGAACTGAATGGCGCGGTTCCGCAGTACCCTTTGTTCGCTCCCGATTACTCTGACCGGCTTCTCCACATACGTCACATCGCTTTGCATATCGACGTCATAAACATTCAAAACATGAGAAGGATCGAGGTTGTACTTCCTCAACATGGACACATGGAACACATCATGCAAAGAGGATTACTGTGGAGGAAGCACCAACTGATAAGATACCCCTCCTCCCCCCCCACCCTCTTCAGGATTGGAAACCGTCCCATAAATCTAGGCGACAGTTTCCCCTTCTTCCCGAATCTCATGTGTCCCTTCAGTGGTGAGACTTTTAAGAACACCAAGTCTCCCAACTCAAACTCGAGGAACCTTCTTATCTTGTCGGTGTAGCTCTTCTGACGGCTCTACCCAGTGAGTAAGTGTTGCCGTATCAATTTGATCTGCGTTGTAGTATACGCAACCAACTCGGGTCCAATCAGTGCTGGCTCACCGGCCTCTGTCCAGCACACTGGTGATCTACATGCCGTACCATAGAAGGCCTCAAATGGAGCCATCTGGAGGCTTGCCTGGTAACTGTTATTGTAAGAGAACTCCACCAGTGGCAAATGATCCTCCCATCCACCCTTGAAGTCTAGCACACATGCTCTCAACATATCCTCCAGTGTTTGTATTGTCCTCTCCGACTGTCCATCAGTCTGTGGATGAAATGCTGTGCTAGTCAATATGTTGGTCCCCATAGCCGATTGCATGCCCGGCCATACTCTGCCGATGAATCGGCCATCTCTGTCGGACACAATAGTCCGGGGAACTCCATGTAGTCTGATGATATCCCGGATGTACCGTGACCCAATGTCTCTGATGAATGTGTCATCTTGATGGGAAGGAAATGCGCAGACTTAGTCAACCGGTCCACTATGACCCATATCGCATCGTTGCCCTTTGATGACCTTGGCAACCCTGTTACGAAATCCATAGATATGTGCTCCCATTTCCACTCCCGCACTGGTAAGGGTACGAGTAAACCCGGTGGTTTCTAATGTTCCGCCTTAACCTGCTGGCAAGTTAGGCAACGAGCAACAAACTCTGCCACATCTCTCTTGAGTCCACGCCACCAATAGTGCCTCTTAAGATCATGATACATCTTGGTGCTGCCCGGATGGATTTTGAGATTGGTTTGGTGTGCTTCAATCAACAACTCTCTACTGCAGCTCTTAGGCACATATGTCCTGCCTCGGAACACAAGACCCTGTCCTGGTCGTAATTCCCACTCCGGTACAACCTCATCGGTAGACATCTTAGTCCATATCTCTTCCACCTCTGGATCTGTCCGTTGCTCCCGTTCAATCTCGGAGTCCATGTTGGATCGTATGATCAGATTATATATGGTCCCATGATTATTGAGGTAGAGTTTGAACTCTTTGATGGTATTCAATACCTCCCATTTCGTCCTGATCAAGCTAGCTACTATCGCATGTGACATACGGCTGAGGGTATCCGCCACCTTGTTCGCCTTACCAGGATGATACCGAAGTGCGAACTCATAATCTGCCAGATATTCCATCCATCTGCGCTGTCTCATGTTGAGTTCCTTCTGATCAAAAAAGTATTTTAGGCTCTTATGGTCTGAGAACACCTCAAACTTCTCACCATAAAGGTAGTGTCTCCAGCTTTTGAGAGTGAAAACCACTGCTGCTAGCTCCAGACCATGTGTGGGATAGTGGCGTTCACGGATTTTCAACTGTCTTGATCCTTACGCCACCTCACGATTACCTTGACTGAGTGTACACCCCAGTCCCTCACCTGAGGTATCACAGTACACCTCATAATTTCTGCCTCTCTCCGGCAAGATCAGAATAGGAGCGGTTGTAAGCCTCTCCTTTAGTTGTTCAAATCTCTGGTTGCACAGATTTGACCACTCAAATTTAACTCCTTTCTGAGTGAGTCGGGTAAGTGGAGCTACAATCTTGGAGAAGCCCATGATGAACTTCCTGTAGTAACCGGCCAATCCCAGAAAACTGCGGATCTGGGTCACATTCGTCGGTGCTCTCCACTCCCTCACTACCGCTCCCTTATCCAAGTCCACGGCTATACCTTCCTCTGATATAATGTGCCCCAAGAAGTTGACCTCAGATAGCCAGAACTCACATTTGCTGGCTTTGGCATACAACTGGTTCTTCCTCAAGGTGTCCAGGACTATCTGCAGGTGCTCAGCATGTTCCTCCTGACTCTTGGAATAGACCAGAATATCATCAATGAATATAATCACGAACTAATCCAAGTAAGGACAGAATATCCTATTCATCAGGTCCATGAACACAGCCGGTGCATTAGTAAGTCCAAATGGAATGACCACATACTCATATAAGCCATACCGTGTCCTGAAGGTTGTCTTCTCTATGTCCTCCTCCCTAACCCAGATTTGATGGTATCCGGACATCAGATCAATCTTGGAGAAGTGAGAGGAACCCCTAAGTTGATCAAATAGATCATCAATCCTGGGTAGGGGATACTTGTTCCTGATAGTCAGCTGGTTCAATTTCCTGTAGTCCACACACATCCGAAGGGCACCGTCCTTTTTCTTCACAAATAATACTGGGGCTCCCCAAGCGGATGTGTTGTTCCAAATAAAACCCAGTCTGAGAAGTTCACCAATCTGCTTCTTCCACTCGGTCATCTCAGCTGGTGCCATCCTATAATGGGGCAATGATACTAGAGTAGTGCCGGGATATAACTTGATCTCAAAGTCTATCTCCCTCTTGGGTGGCAAACCAGGGAGCTCTGTTGGGAATACCTCAGCATAGTCTGTTACTACCGCCGGAAGTTCAACCACTGGTGCCTTGTCTAATCTGATGTTGTTTAAGACAAAGTGGTTCAACTCTTCCTACAGCCTTCTAGGGATGCCCTGTTTGTCAGCGTGTACCATGTACCGCTTTCCCTCGGGTGACTAAAATATCACCCTACGAAGATGGCAATCGATATGTGCCTGAAATGTAGCCAACCAGTCCATGCCAAATATAACGTCGTACTCAGCCATATTGAGTACTAAATAGTTGAACTCGAATATGAATCCAGCGAGTTCAATGTTCAATGCCGTGCATATGAGTCCCAAAGATGTGTCTCCGACGGGGGATACAATGGTAAATGATGTGGACAGGTTTTGTACTAATGTGTTCGTAGCTGATATGAATGCAGCAGATATAAATGAATGGGAAGCTCCAGAATCAAATAATGCAACAACATAGGAACTACCAACTACGGCCATACCTTGAATCACCGAGCGATCCACCGCTACTGGAGGAGGTATGGTAAAAAGTCATCCAGATCCTGTAGGGTTTGGCGCCCGCCCCGCCTGGTTGTAAGCCCTGCCTCCTCGTGACTGAGCTGGTCTAGTTGGAGGGCGAAGGAACCCCTGAAGTGAGAGGGCTTGCTAATCTGTGGACACTCCCTCTTGAAGTGGCCCTGTTGGCCACACTGGTAGCAAGTGTTCCCACCCCGAGGAACCTGAGTGACTGATGCTGATGGGGAGGGCTGATTGGGGCGAAAGCCCCTTGTAGATCCAGTGGAGGGTGAGGGTCTGCTAAAGTTCGGGCGGAACTTCTTGTTGGGTTGAAATGCACCCCTCCCACTTTGCCTTCGGCGGCCCTGCTGAGCACCCCTGCCAGTGTAGGTTCCTTGAAGATGGTCACCTAGCCCTGATGCTCGGTCGAAGGCCCCACTCAAACTTACGGGCCCTCCGGTGCTCGGTATCCACCATATAAAATGCATAGACGGATAGCCTAAGGAATTCTCTGTGATATTCTGCCACCGTCATATTGCCTTGTACCAATGACTGGAAGGCTTGAGTTTGGCTCTCTTTCCTCCTCCGGAAAATACTGCTCTAGAAAGGTAGCTGAGAACCATTCCCATGTCATGGTAGTCCTTTCCCCTTCCGGCACCAGTGCTTGCTATTTTTCTACAACTTCCCACCAATTACCGGCATCCTTGATCAGTTGAGATGTAGCCAGTAAGATCCTATCAGCAGGACTGGAAATTTGAAGCAGATTTAAGATCTGAGTGATTTTTTTCAACCAATGTTCTGCTCCGGCAACCCCTTCTCTCCATTTGAAGTAGGGAGGGCGTTGTTGCTGGAAATCTATAACCATGTTGCGGTTGTTGGAGTCGTTGGTGGTCGCATTCCCATTCAAGTGTTGTTGAAGGACAGAGGTGACCACTGCTTGAACCAATTCTTTCAACTCGGGAGGCACAACAGGTATGTTCACACTATTTTATCCCTCTTCCTGATGAGGTGGTTGTACCTCCTCTTGATGCGGTGGCTGTACCTGTAGTGACCCGACCTGATTTTTTGGAGTTTTAGGGTCTTGGTAGCAGTGGGGTGAGTGTGGGCCCTGTGGTAGGTCCTGGTTTGCCCGATTTTGAGTTCGGAAACTCAGAGGGCAATTTGGTAATTTTGAATTATTGAATTTTCTTTCACAATTAAAAGTTTGAAAATCACACGTTTTTCCCCGACGTTTGTCGTTTGACTTCTTCGAGCTTTTTAAATATTTTGAAAATTAGAGATTTCTATATTTAAAAAAAAAAAAAGGGGGGGGGGGAAAAACCCTAAACCTAACCCCCTTCCTTTAAAATCTCGTTTCGACAGCACTGTAGCGCATAGCTACAGTGCCGCCGCAACACCTCTTTCTCTCATTCCCCTCTCTTCTCTTCCCTTTTGCTGAAAACCCTAAATCCGTCACCGCCGCCGCACCCCATCTTTCTCACCGTCTCCATCGCCGCCGCATTTTGCTCTTCTTTTCTCCTCCCTCAAGGCGCCCCCCTTTCGCCGGCATACAGATCTGGCCGGACCTCCAGCCTTCGATTTTCTCAGTTTCTCAGCCACCTTGAGCTTCGCCGCCGCCGCCATCATCATCCTTCACTCTCTTTCTCTTCCTCTCTTCCCCATCCAGAAACCCTAATCCCCAAACCCTTGCCCTTTTCTCAGGCCCGACAGACCTTGTTCAATCCGACCCAAGCCCAGATCGAGTTGAGCCCAGCGTCGAGGGCCCAAATCGCCTTCTCGGCCCAATCCATCAACTCGGCCCAGCCCGGGCTCGATCCAGCAGCTCAGCCCAGCCCAAGCCCGATCCAGCAGCTTGGCCAGCCCAGGCCCGTTACAAGTCCTCTTCCAGCTTGTTTTGGAGTTCATTTCTGGAGTGTTTCTTGATCTTCTTCAGCTTGTTCTAGCCCGTGCATCGCTTCCTTCAATCCTCCGACCCGGTTTGATCACTCGAATTTCGAAAGCACACACATGTGAGGGAACTCATCATCGCTTTTAGCATGCATCTATGCATCTTACTTCTCTATCAAATGTGCGGGTACGGAATACGGGGAATGGGGGTCATCGGTGTTATGAGCCACTCGGCAAGGGAACTGTGGATACCATTATGTGGCGGGCCCCCATTAGGGCGTATTCGTATCCGATGCCCGCATATATGAACTAATTAAATGATGTCATAATTGATTGATTGTGTGGCGACCTAATCAGAGTTTATTTTGGTTGATAAGATGTTAAGATGTGGGCATGTGAATATGTGATATGTGGTGGTATATGTTTGATCATGGTGTGATGTAATCTGGTGATAAAATGCCATATGACTATATGATGATTAGTTTGGACTGCTAGACATTGTAACATGCTTGGATGTTAGCATGCCAACTCGTGATAGATAATGATATATATGCATCTGATTATTATACAATGAACTATATTAATAGTATGTGTAGCAGTATTTGTGCATGCATATAGCTAGCATATGTGGGATGCCGGTGGGGCATGGGTACTAGGCCACATCAGGATCTAGAGACTCCCCCTAGCTTGTCGGGTAGTTAGGGTGCAGATGTTATGTGGGACCGTACAGTGGACACGTGGTTGGGATTCAGACTCCCATGTGATTGGAAATGGGTAGTCGTAACCCTTGCATGGATCAAATGGTCGGTCCGTCTTGTATTTCCCCGGCGTACCTATGAGAGAGGCGTGATCTGACTTAGAGAACAAGGTGCCTTGGAGTCCCAGATAAGGACTAATTGGGAAGTAATTATGTTAACCCTTGATAGGCCATCAGGCTGAATGTTGGTTTACCCAAGGTAACCTTAGAAGCCCCTTGCGGTTCCGATACCCGAATGTCTGACGGGTGAGGTGATCCCTAGATGACCGAGTAGGCTGAGGAGGTGCTCATCTAGGTCAAGGGATGGTACAGTGAGGAACAGATCCCACCAGTATGCTTTGTGGTCCCTGGATGACTGAGTAGGCTGAGGAGGTGCTCGCCTAGGTCGAGGGACGGAGCGGTGAGGGACAGCTTCCGCTGGCAGAGTTGCAATCCCTAGATGACCGAGTAGGCTGAGGAGGTGCTCGCCTAGGTCGAGGGATGATGCGGTGAGGGCAGCTCCCGCTGGTATGGTTTGTGATTCCCTGGATGACCGAGTAGGCTGAGGAGGTGTTCGCCTAGGTCGAGGGACGATGCAGTGAGGGACAACTCCCGCTGGTATGGTTTGTGATTCCCTGGATGACCGAGTAGGCTGAGGAGGTGCTCGCCTAGGTCGAGGGACGATGCGGTGAGGGACCACTCCCGCTGGTATGGTTTGTGATTCCCTAGATGACTGAGCAGGCTGAGGAGGTGCTCGCCTAGGTCGAGGGACGATGCGGTGAGGGATTGCTCCCGCTGGTATGGTTTGTGATTCCCCGGATGACCGAGTAGGCTGAGGATGTGCTCGCCCGCTCATTGATTGAGGGATGGTGCGATGTGATGTGATGAGATATTCCAGGCTAGGACACCTGTATGGTGGGGACAGCCTGTGGTGCGATGTGGTAGTGTGTTTACCCGCGGTTATGGTATTGGGGTTCATTCTTGAGACTTGTGTTGTGGGTGTTGACTCACCAGGAATTTATGGGCGCCTAATGAGTGAGTTCGGCCGGTTCACTCGATAGAAGACCTATAGAATTCTGTGAGAGGTGGATACATCAGTCGTGTGGAGACCAGCATATAGGGTCTAAGGTTATGGGTTTGACTATCGAGACTCTAGTGCCTGGTTGATGAGACCATAGATGAGTTTGGTTGGCAGTTCATTGAGGATTGATGAGGTGGTTACTCCCGTGTGGTAATCAGTTTGGGACTCTAGTGAGTCCGATTCTTGGGTTGGTCGTGGTATGTGTGCGGGTTGTCATGAGAGGGTCATAGGTCTAGTCGAGGACTAGAAACCCCGATCTCACTGAGGATCAGTCTGCGTAACTGTGGATGGGTGAATTGTTGCGGTTGGGCACATAAGGGAGTTGCATTCGGTTGGTTAGAGGATGTCCTAGAGGCCCGACTGACGTGGGCCCATACTAGGGGTAGGGCACACGTTTGTATGGTTATGCATGTAGACATCTTAGACATTGATATCTCCATATGATTATGTGCAGTATATGCTTAATGACTTATGATGCATGTGTTCCCTCACTGGGCATGTAGAGCTCACCCCCTTGCCTCACAGGTACTTCTTCGAGGGAGGGTTGGCAGGACCCTCAGTTGGACGTTGGGTGTAGAGTTGCAGTTTTGCACTTTGTCAAGGTCCCATCTTGTAATTGAGGACCTTTTGATGTATTTGAATTATGTGTACTTTTCATTGAGTTGGATAAATGTAATAATGAAGTGATGCTATGATTAGTAATTATGAGCGATGCTCACGGTTTTTGGTTTATTGGTGGATTGTTATGGTTAGTGTGGGTTGTGGGAGCAGCGTCTCCCATTTAAAAAAAAATATATATGTCTGAAATTGTATTGGATTGGTTTTAGGAGTTCGTATCAATTTTAACGTGCCTGTAGCGGGACGAGTCGTTACAGTACCTCCTCTTCCTGATGAGGTGGTGGCACCTGTTCCTCTACTCGTGGGTTTCGGCGAGTCATTTCTTCGGAGGCATTTCCTAAGTCATCGAAAAATATTTATTGACTTAGTTTCTTCACAAAATCGTCGTATTCATATTTTGGGGAACTTTTGCCAAATAAACATACTTAGTTTTTGGGGATGTTTCTCATTTTTGGGGAAATTACCAAATAATCATACTTAGTTTTGGGGGATTTCTTATGTATAGTACAATGTATTTTGCTTGAGGGAAATTGCCAAATAAGCATACTTGGTTTTCATAAAACTCCTTAAGTGTCATGTATTTCTTTCCAATTTGGGAAAAATTGCTTAGTGAGCATGCTTTGTTTTTAGGGGGAAAATTTCCTAAGTATCAAATTTTTTTTTTTTCTTTCCATTTGGGGGGAAAAATTTTCTAAGTACCAAAATATTGTGTTCTCATTTTTGGGGGAAGTAAGCCCTATCTTGCTATGTTTGATAATTCCAACTTAAAATGATTACACTTCCCTTGCTATCATTCCTTTTCGTCAAATGTTGTTCTCAGATTGAATGCTTCAGTCTGAGTCTAACGAAGTAAATTAATCCGGCCCCCATGCAGTGGACTCCGAAGAGTCGGTCAGTTGGGATTCTTAGCTATCAGTGAGACATGCAACCGTCTTAATCCTACTTCGAAAGATTCATTCTTCAGATTTCGCTCTGATACCAACTGTAACGCCCGCCCCTTTCCACTCGCTTAATTTTAATTATCCGAAAATTAGAGTCTACTTTTTTTTTTGAATTAAATAGTGACAAAGGGCGAGGGACGTCACGACGCGAGTTAAGTCCGAGCTTCTAAAGCCCGGCCCTTAACTGGCCAACCCTACGTGTGCGTGGAACTAAGTCCACGAAGAACGATTCACACGTAGAAGTAAACTCGCGGAATATTAAACTAAGTACAGAATTATAATAGAGACTATCCTGCCAATTTTAGATAGCAGGGAAGATTACATCATTAAATTACTAAATTACCTCAAGCCATAATGTCCAAAATAAAATCCAAACCATAGCAAGTAACATAAATTATTACAGGCCGACGAGCTAAGGTACTCAAATTACATTTCAAAAGTAAATCTTAAATAAACTAAGTAGTTCGCTTTCCCAAGATCCTAAACTTGGCTCCCGTCGCGTCCACCGTTTCCGCCGTCTCCAGCGTCATCAGCTAAGATAGAAGTAGGGCGTTAGACAACGCGCCCAGTAGGACTCCGTGTAGGGCTAACACATGGATTAGTGATAATAATGCATATATAGGGAATAATATTAAACAAAACATGAAATCAATGTCATGCCATGGGTGCCTATGTCATGATTCCCACCCATCATCCATTACCATTGTACCATTGCCCTTTTTCAATCATTCATGAAGTCCCCCTTGATGGAAAAACCTCATCAAGATCAATCAACACAAGTATCCCCCTTGATGACAAAGCCTCATCAAGGTATCCCCATGTTTGCTTCTCGGTCGCCCCGACGGAGCATGGACTCCAGTTATAGTACATCAGGCTATTCCCATGTTTGTTTCTCGGTCGGCCCGATGGAGCATGGACTCCGGTTCCTTTATTTTCCCGCCCATGCCATGCATGAGATGTAATTGTAATATACTATATAGTATTTAAATCATTGTAAATGTAATATGCCATATAGTATTTAAATCATAGCCATAAAAATCCATCTTAAAACAAACCATCTAATTACCAAAATAAATTAAATGAACCATTACATAACACATAATCCATGGCTTACAAAAAGGTAGGAACCCTACCGAATACCGACTAACGTTCCTTTACGTTTTTCGTCTGCACCGCTTGCGATGTCCGATACCTTATTACATATTAACAATTAAACCCATGTTTTAATCATGTCCATGTCCCTAACATATGCCTTAGTGGGGTTCGGCCATACACCATGGCCAAACCCTACTAATTAGGTTTGTGGGTCCCATCTTAATCCATCAAATATTTTAATTACATGAGTCTAAAAACTAGCCACCCAAGGCTTCATTTAACCATTCATAAGGTCATCTTTAAACACATTTAGGTCCATGATCATCCCCCATGGGGTTCTTCATTTTGGCCCATATTTACGATTTTGCCACTACTTCTTTCATGGTTAAATTCTCATCTTATTTCTCCATTCTTAGACCCATAATTGATCCTTGATCTTGGAGCATTAATGACTCACCAATCATGAGATACAACCATTAAAAATCAGCCACTAACTTAACCTAATTCCCATTAATTAATGCATATACATAGATCTTAATCTTAGCCCATCAAATTGTTCACAAAATGGGTCCATTGATGTCTCATTAACCATGACATAACAACATTAGAAATCAGCCATTTAATTACCCGAATCTCCATTCATTTAAACACATACATAACCCCATACTTAGCCCATCAAGTGGCTGACAAAAATGGGTCATGGGTTCGGCCATACACCATGGCCGAACCCATGATGTTAATCTCCTTCTCTTGGATCATTTACCACATTTTTGATCCACAACTTAGATCCCTCAATGACTTACTACTCATGTCTTAGAATCATTAAAATCAGCCCCCAAAACATTGTATACTATACTTGAAAATCCATTTAAACTATCAACATTCTTAATCATTTTTCCATTTCTTCACCCATTAAAACCACTATTACATCACCATAGAGTTCGGCCATACACCATGGCCGAACCCATGGTTCATGGGTCATCATTCATTGGTGATATTTAAGACCATAAAAACATTAACCTTCATCCATGGATTCCCTCATTTAAAACCTCTTCAAAAATCACTAACATTTATTCCTTTAAAACCCTTAAAATTATTAACCACCTTCTATGATTTTACTCCTTTAAGCCCATTAAAATTTCCTTAATCACCTACCATGGGCTTTGGCCATACTACATGGCCGAACCCTATTGCCTATGATTCTTTAAAAAAAAATCATACTTCCATGCTTAAATGAACCTTATTACACAATGTCCTTAATACATCCTTTATTTTTCTTAACCTAATTTATCTTACCCATTTTGTCTATTTCTCACTTCATCTTTTGATGGATTTTAAATCCAAGGTCCATGATGTTTTGACCACCATTACATCCAAGAAAAACGGATTTCATGGTCTCTTCTTAACCCTTAAAAAAATGTAAACTCTTGTTTAGGAATACTTACAAATCCGATGGCTCCTCTGGCTTTTCTTTCTCCTCTTGATTTCCTTAGCCTTCTTTCTTCTTCTTCTCCTTTGTTGGTCGGCCAAGATGTGCTTGATCAAATGAAAACATCAAGGTTTGGGTTTGGCTAACATGGGGTGTGTTTAAGAGAGGGAGAGGAGGAGATGGTGAGAAAGAATACCCTAAGTCTTGATCTTGAAGTGGTGGCCTTATGCTTGCACTTTTCCTCTCTTTTCTTCTCTTCTTCTCTTCTTAGTTTTTCTTCGTCTTTTCTCCTTGAGTGAGGGACAGTTTTGGAGAGTGAGAGATGGAAAGAGTGAGGGAGTTAGATGGAAAAGAGATGGAGAAATGAGATAAGATCCATCTCATTTGTTTGAGTAACCTACACTCCACCATTAATTCCTCCCACCAACCAAACATGGGCTAATGTGCCTAAGTGGTGGTGGTTGGGATAAAACCACCACCTAAGCCCATGGTTTAGTTTGTGTTTCTTTGGGTGGTTTCAATGAGATGAAACCACCCATTGACTTATCCTTTTTGACTCCCCATTTGACCCAATTTGACTCACCTAAGTAATTAATTAATTTGAATCCTCAACTTAGGTTAATTAATTCCCATTTAATCTAATTCCATTTCCTTAAATTCCTTCCACGTATCCATCCATGGTTGACCAAGTCAACCATGGTGGCCAGCCCCACCAATCCTTGGTCCACACGCCACCTCACTTGGTGAGGTGGAGGTGGGTCCCATTCGGCCATGTCACCTTGGTCTATTCACCACTAACTTAGGTGATTTTAATTAAATCCATTTCAACCTGTAACGCCCGCCCCTTTTTCACTCGCCTTCCGAAAATCAGTCTATTTTTTTTTTTAAATGAAAAGTGAGAGAGGGCGCGGACGTCACGACGCGAGTTAAGTCCGAGCTTCTAAAGCCCGGCCCTTAACTGGCCAACCCCACGCGTGCGCGGAACTAAGTCCACGAGAAAGGTTCACGAGTAGGAAGTAAGCTCGCGGATTATAATTATTGCGGAACATGATAATAGAGTCTATCCTACCGGTTTTTTAGATAGAAGGGAAGATACAACATTGAATTACCAAAATGCCCCTATGTTCATATTTATATCATAAAATATAATCGTCCATAAGTAAAGTCCAAACCATCGCAAGAAATGTAAATTATACAGTCCGACGAGCTAAGTTACTCAAAATTACATTTCCAAAATATAAACTTAAATAAACTAAGAATGCGCTTCCCAAGCTCCTAAGCTTGGCTCCTGTCATGTCCACCGTTTCCGCCATCCCCTGTATCATCAGCTAGGATAGAAGTAGGGCGTTAGTCAACGCGCCCAGTAGGACTCCGAGTAGGGCTAGCACATGGATTAGTGATAACACGCATACCGATACAATAAAATATAACAAAATAAGCATGTAATGAATGCTATGCCATGGGTGCCTATGTCATGTGTCCCACCCATCATCCGTATGATCATACAATATATTGTCCCCATGTTTGCTTCTCGGTCGCCCCGACGGAGCATGGACTCCGGTTATAGCCCTCAAGCTATCCCCATGTCTGATTCTCGGTCGCCCCGATGGAGCATGGACTCCGGTTATAGCCCTCAGGCTATCCCCATGTCTGATTCTTGGTCGCCCCGACGGAGCATGGACTCCGGTTTCATTATTTTCCCGCCCATGCTATGCATGAAATGTACGTGCATTATGCTACGTAGTATATAGATAAACCATAAATTTAATATACCATACATAGCCATATAATGCATAATGTTAAAATATAATCTATAACACCATCATATAATTCATAAATTAAAACTCATCATAATACAAGTCACATAATCATCAAAATAGATTAAAATAAACATCACATATCCACAGCTTAAGAAGAGGTAGGAATCCTACAGAATGTCGCGTAGTGTTCCGTTACGTTTCAGTTCGATAAGCCGGTCGCCGATCACGTACCGTTTGCGACGTCCCGATACCTTATTACATTTACCGAATTAGTCATTTACGTTACCCTTGATTAAGTCCCTAACTTAGCCTATTATCCATTAGTTTTAGACTCATACATAAATCTAATTTTGGCCAAATTTAAACATTCCGATTTGCGAGCCTAAAACATAGGATCTATCCATTTCATTTAATCATTCGTAATATCCGATTCCATGTCTAATCCCCATAGGGTTCGGCCATGGTAGTACTTCAATGTGGCACTTATTTACCGTTTTGCCATTCCTCTTCCATGGTTCAATCATCCATTCATTTATGTACATTCTAAGTCCAAAAATTTATTCATATTTAGATCCATTTGATCATGACCTAGTATCATAAAATCAGCCACCTATTATTTAGTTTTGGAAAAAACATTTAATCCCATATGTCCTTTCACATTTGGCCCTAAAGGTGGCCCACAAAGGGATCATGGGTCACCTTTATGGATGCCACTTTAAAGACTAACGTTTTGTCCCAAAAATAATCCATTTTAAAATCACTAACCTTCATTCATTTTGGCCCTTTAAAAACTCATATCATACACTTTGTAAATCCATTTAAATTTTACCATTTACTTACCCAAATTTCCATTTGCTTAACTACATGCATAACTTAGCCCACAATTGACCTAAAAACATGGGTCATGGGTTCGGCCATACACCATGGCCGAACCCATGATGTCTTTCCCTCATTTTTAACTTGGATCCTTTATCACATTTAAAGTCCATTTACACCACCAACATTTCCTCACTATCTCCACAATTCAAAAATATTTAATCCACCATTTCCATCCTTTAATACCCATTTAAAAATCACATACCATACTCATAATTTCCAAACCTTAGAAACCATTAATCATTGAGCATTTAAGAGTCCTAACCCTCATGGATCACTAACCATGGGGTTCGGCGACCTTGTATGGCCGAACCCTATAGTCCATGATTTCTTTAAAACATCATACCTCCATTTAAATTAAATCATCCATTTAAATCACCATTTTCATCCCATTTAAATATCACATTCTATACTCAATAAATCCATTTAAATCTATCATTTTTCTCCATCATCTTTAAACCTTATAATCTTAATAAATTACCCATTATTCACCATGGGGTTCGGCCATGTAGCATGGCCGAACCCTATGGTTATCCATTCATTCCATTCTATGCCTTTCAAGGCCATGAAAGATCATCCATATTTTCATGAAATTTCTTATTTAAAACCTCTTAAAAAAAATCATCAATCACTTAGCATTTATGAACCCTAACCCTTTCTCCATATTTTTCCATAATTCCATCATCCACCATCTACTTACTCACCATGGGGTTCGGCCATGCTACATGGCCGAACCCTATGGCTCACAATTCTTCCAATTTTTATACAATCCCATACTTGAAAATTTAAATACAAACCATCCATAATCCATTTCTTAGCCTTCCATTGGATGGATCTTAGATCCATGGCCCACAATATTTTTGGCCATATTTAGTCTAAGAAATGGATTCCATATCCTATCTTAAAAAATAATATAAACTCTTGTTTTAAGAAATACTTACGGATCCGACGGCTCCTCCGGTCTTTCTTTCTCCTCTTGATTTCCTTAGCCTCTTTTCTTCTTCCTCTCCTTTTTTGATCGGCTAGATGTGCTTGATCAATGGTGAAACATGCTTGGATCGGCTAAAGTAGATGGGATTAGGTTGAGAGAGGGAGAGGGGAAGGTGATTAGAAACAAGATCTTAACCTTTGATCTTGGAGGGGTGGACCAAGGCTTGCTCTCTCCTTCTCTTTTCTTCTCTTCTTCTTCTAAGTTTTCTTCTCTTTTTCTTTTCTCCTATGCATGTGACGTTTTTGAGAGTGAGGAAGGATGGAGAGAGAGTAAAAATGAGATAAACATTCATCTCATGTCTTGGTTAACCTGGGTCCCACTTCACATTAACTCCTCCCACCAACCAACATGCATTAATGGTGGTGGTTGGGATAAAACCACCATCCTTAGCCCATGGTTTCCTTTTTGTGTTTCTTAATGGTGGTTTGTGTTTGTTGTAGTGGTTTTGACCATTTGACCGATTTAGATTAGGTTAATTAGCTTAGATCAACTTGATCCCTAGGTTAATTTAATTAATCACGTCCCACTTAATTTAATCTCATTAAATTCCCTTTAAGATCCACGCATGGTTGACCAAGTCAACCATGGTGGTCGGCCCCACTACTCTTGGGTCTACACGCCACCTCAATGGGTGAGGTGGAGGTGGGCCCCATTGGCCATGTTACCTTGGTCCATTTATCACCTAACTTAGGTGATTTAAATTTTATTAAATGTATCCCTCTTATTGGATCACCATTGGGCCCATGGCCCAGTTAAATTTTTGTCTTACCCATTTACCTTTGGACTTAGCTACCTTGGCCCATTGGGTCCCATATGGCCCTTTGACCCAAATTGACCATCTTTGACCCAATTACTTCTCATTGACCCATCAAATGGATTTCATCCAATCTATGGCCCAATTGGGCCATTCTTGGACCCTTGTCCCAAAGTTGATCCATTTGGCATTTCATCACAACAAATTCCAAATTAAAATAATTAAATGCCAAATATATTGATTCGAAAATTCGGGCTATTACACAACCATTTGGATCACCATTGGGCCCATGGCCCAATTACATTCACCGCCTGCCCATTTACCTGAGAGCTTAAATCATCATGACCCATTGGGTCCCAAACGGGTATTGGGCCCAATTTGACCATCCTTGACCATTTAAATGAATTTAATCCAATCCATGGTCCATTGGACCATACTTGGGCCTTTGCCCAAATTTTTGATCCACTTAACACTTATTCCATCAAAATTTCCAATTTCCATCATTAAAATAAATAATAGCCACATATATATTGATTTAAAAGTCCGGGCTATTACAATACAATCCTCTTTTGAAAATTCCATCCCGAAAATTCGAGCAAAGTAGAGGTTCAAAACGACTCATATAAAGAGCTCCAGATGAGCGGCTTTCATCTCTGACTCAAGTTCCCAGGTGGTTTCCTCATTGCCATGTCATTCCCATACCACCTTGACGAACTGAATGGCGCGGTTCCGTAGCACCCTTTGTTCGCTCCCGATTACTCTGACCGGCTTCTCCACATACGTCACATCGCTTTGCACATCGACGTCTTGAACATTCAACACATGAGAAGGATCGGGGTTGTACTTCCTCAACATGGACACATGGAGCACATCATACAAAGAGGATAACTGTGGAGGAAGCACCAACTGATAAGCTACCCCCCCCCCCCCCCCCCCCACCCTCTTCAGGATTGGAAACGGTCCCACAAATCTAGACGACAGTTTCCCCTTCTTCCCGAATCTCATGTGTCCCTTCCGTGGTGAGACTTTTAAGAACACCAAGTCTCCCACCTCAAACTCGAGGAACCTTCTCCTCTTGTCGGCGTAGCTCTTCTGACGGCTCTGCGTAGTGAGTAGGTGTCGCCGTATCAATTTGACCTGCGCTGTAGTCTCCGCAACCAACTCCTGTCCAATCAGTGCAGGCTCACCGGCCTCTGTCCAACAAACTGGCGATCTACACGGCCTACCATATAAGGCCTCAAACGGAGCCATCTGGAGGCTTGCCTGGTAACTGTTATTGTAGGAGAATTCCACCAGTGGCAAATGATCCTCCCAGGAGAATTCCACCGGTGGCAAATGATCCTCCCATCCACCTTTGAAGTCTAGCATACATGCTCTTAACATATCCTCCAGTGTCTATATTGTCCTCTCCGACTTTATTTGTGAAGAATAAGGATGGTTCACTCCGTATGTGTGTGGATTACCGAAAACTGAACTAGCTGTTGGTCAGAAACAAGTAACCTCTACCCAGGATCGATGATTTACTTGATCAACTTAGAGGTTCCAGTCATTTCTCTAAGATTGACCGGATGTCCGGATACCATCAAATCCGGGTGAGGGAGGAGGACATAGAGAAGACAACCTTTAGAACGCGGTATGGACTCTATGAGTTTGTAGTCATGCCGTTTGGACGCACCAATGCACCGGCTGTGTTCATGGATTTAATGAACATGATCTTCCGTCCTCACTTGAAACAGTTTGTTATTGTATTATTGATGACATCCTAATCTATTCCAAAAGTAAGGAAGAACATGCTGAGCACCTGAGGATAGTTCTGGACACTTTGAGGAAGAACAAACTATATGCCAAAGCCAGCAAATGTGAAGTTTTGCTATCTGAGGTCAACTTTTTATGGCATGTTATATCAGTAGAAGGTATAGCTGTGGATCAGGGTAAGGTGGAGGCGGTAAGAGATTGGAAAGCACCGAAAAATGTGACTGAGATCCGTCGCTTTCTGGGATTGGCTGGCTACTATCGGAAGTTTATCATTGACTTCTCAAAAATTGCATCTCCACTTACTCGACTCACTCAGAAAGAAGTCAAATATGAGTGGTCAGATCTGTACAATCAGAGATTTGAAGAATTGAAGGAGAGACTCACAATTGCTCCTATCTTAATTTTACTGGAAAGAGGCAAGGGTTATGACGTATATTGTGATGCTTCAGGAAAGGGACTGGGGTGTTCACTCAGTCAAAGTCATCATGTGGTGGCTTATGGTTCAAGACAATTGAAAATACATGAACGCCTCTATCCTACGCACGATCTTGAACTAGCCGCAGTGGTCTTCGCTCTCAAAACCTGGAGACATTATTTATATGGGGAGAAATTTGAAGTGTTTTCAGATCATCAGAGCTTAAAGTACTTGTTTGATCAGAAAAAGCTCAACCTGAGGCAACACAGATGGATGGAATATCTGCAGGATTATAAGTTCGCACTTCGCTATCACCCTGGTAAGGCGAACAAAGTGGCAGATGCCCTCAGCAGCATATGACATGCATCAGTGGCATATTTAATCAGGACAGAATGGGACATGCTGAATACTATAAGAGAGTTCAATTTATATATCAATAACCATGGGAGTATGTACAATTTGATCATACGGTCCAACATGGTTACTAAGATTGAACAGGAACAGCGGACAGAACCGGAAGTGGAGGAGATATGGGCCAAGATACCTACTGGTGAAGTCATACCGGAATGGGAGTTACGACCAGGACAGGGTCTTGTATTCCGAGGAAGGATATATGTGCCTAAGAGCTGCAGAAAAGAGTTACTGATTGAGGCACATCAGACCAAACTCTCTATTCATCTGGGTAGCACCAAGATGTATCACGACCTGAAGAGACATTACTGGTGGCAAGGACTCAAAAGACTTGTGGCAGAATTTGTGGCTCATTGCTTAACTTGTCAGCAGGTTAAGACGGAACATCAGAAGCCCCCAGGGTTACTCAAACCCTTACCAGTGCCGGAATGGAAGTGGGAGCACATCTCCATGGATTTTGTGACAGGGTTGCCAAGGTCTACAAAGGGCAACAATACAGTATGGGTCGTGGTAGACCGACTGACCATGTCTGCACATTTCATTCCTATTAAGATGAAAAACTCATCTGAGACTTTGGGACGGCCGTATATCAAGGATATCATTAGGCTACATGGTAGTCCATGGACTATTGTGTCCGACTGAGATGGTCGATTCACCGGCAAAGTATGGCAGAGCATGCAGTCGGCCATGGGAACAGACCTACTGACTAGCACAACATTCCATCCACAGACTGGTGGGCAGTCTGAGAGGAAAATACAAACATTGGAGGATGTGTTGAGAGCATGTCTACTAGATTTCAAGGGTGGATGGGAGGATCATTTGCCATTGGTAGAATTCTCATATAACAACAGTTACCATGTAAGCCTCCAGATTGCTCCATTTGAGGCTTTATATGGTAGACCATGTAAATCACCTGTGTGCTGGACAGAGGCCGGTGAGCCTGCACTGATTGGACCTGAGTTGGTTGCAGAGACTACAATGCAGATACAGTTGATACGGCAGCATCTGTTGACTGCGTAAACTCGTCAGAAGAGCTATGTTGACAAGAGGAGGAGGTTCCTTGAATTTGAAGTGGGGGATATGTTGTTCTTGAAAGTCTCGCTGCGAAAGGGACACATGAGATTTGGAAAGAAGGGAAATTATCACCAAGATATGTGGGAATGTTTTCAATCATAAGAAGGATGGGGGACGTGGCCTATCAATTGGCATTCCCATCACAGTTGGCATCTTTGCATGATGTGTTCCATATATCGATGTTGAGGAAGTACAATCCTGATCCCTCTCATGTAATGGCCCAGAATTTGTAAGTCAATATATGGGTGGATATTATTTATTTTAATGTTGGAAATTGAAAATTTGATGGAGTAAATGGTGAATGGATCAAAATATGGACAAAGGTCCAATATGGTCCAATGGACCATGGCTGGATGAAATTCATTTTATTGGTCCGTAAGGATTAATTGGTTCAAGAATGGTCAAATTGGGTCAAATACCCATTTGGGACCCAATGGGTCAAGATACTTAAGCTCTAAAGTAAATGGATAGGAGGGAATTTAATTGGGCCATGGGCCCAATGGTGATCCAATAAGAGGAATGGATTGAATTGGAAATTAAATCATCTACGTTAATATTAATTGGACTTAGGTGACATGGCCGAATGGGGCCCACCTCCACCTCACCCAAATGAGGTGGCGTGTGGACCAAGGATTGATGGGGCCGGCCACCATGGTTGACTTGGTCAACCATGGGTGGATTTCATGGAAGAAATTTAATGGAATTAAATTAAATGGGAATTAATTAACCTAACTAATGATCCAATTAACTAATTAATTAATCAATCAAATGGTAGTCGAATGGTCAAAATTGGAAGACCAAAACCACTCTAAGAAACACAAACCACTTAAAGAAACACAAATTTAAACCATGGGCTAAGGATAGTGGTTTTATCCCAACTACCACCACTAATACACATTAATCTATGTGTGGTAGGTGGAGGAATTAATTACTCAACCAAAAATGAGATAGGTTTTTCTCTCCTCTCTTCATTTCACTCTCATTTCCCTCTCTATCTTTCTTACTCTCTCAAAAACGTCCCTCACCCAAGGAAAAGAAAAGAAGAAAACTTAGAGGAGAAGAAAAGAGAAGGAAGTGCAAGCATAAGTCTATCACTCAAGACCTTGGGTAGTTCTTCCTATCATCTCTCTCTCTCTCTCTCTCTCTCTAACACACCCCATGATGGCCGAACCCAAGCTTGGAGGTTTTTCATCTTGATCAAGCATTCTAGCGGACCAATCCAAGAGAAGAAGAAGAGAAAGGGCTAAGGAAATCAAGAGGAGAAAGAAAAGCCGGAGGAGTCGTCGGATTGTAAGTAATTCTTAAACAAGAGATTAGATTTTTTTTATGGATTAAAAAAAAAATGGAATCCATTTCTTGGATGGGTTGGTGGCCAAAGTGTTATAGGCCTTGGATTTAAATCTATCCAAAAGATGAAGTGAGAAATGGATGAATGGGAAGGAGAGATTAAGAAAAAAATGAATGGAGGTATAAAGGACATTATGTGTTAATTAAGCATGGAGATATGAAAATTTTGGAAAGAACCATGGACCATAGGGTTCGGCCATGTAGTATGGCCGAACCCCATGGAAGGTGATTTGGGATTTAATGGGGTTTTTGAGTTTAAAATCATGGAAGGATGATTTATGATGGTTAGGGTTTTTAATGATTAAATGTAGTAATTTTAAAGGAGTTTTAAATAAGAAAAATCATGGGATATGTAAATGATTTTTATGGCCTCAAAAGGCATGAATGGATAATGAACCCTATGATGATGTGATGATGGTCTTAAATGAGTTTTAAAGAATGGGAACTATGGAGTAATAACTTAATGATTTAGAGGCTTAAAAAGGGGTCAAATGATTGTAAATTTTAAAGGGGTTTTAAATGAGAAAATCATGGGAGATGTAAATGATTTTAATGGCCTAAAAGTGGTAGATGAAGATGAATGTTTTTATGTCTTAAATATCACCTATGAATGATGAATCAAGTATTTTGGAACCATGAAGAATGAATGGAATAGAGCTAAGTTAATGGACTCAATTATGGTGAAGAATGATAGTTTTAATGCATGATGTAAACCCCCTCATGGGAGGACCTATGGTGGAGCAAAAATGATGTAAATGGACCCAAGAAAAATGGAGAAAAAGACATCATGAGTTCGGCCATGGTGTATGGCTGAACCCATGACTCAATTGTAGATCATTTTTGGTCTAAGATTAAATGTGTATGTATATGCTTAAATGAATGGAGATTAGGTTAATTAAATGGCTAAATTCTAATGATATTATGTTATGGTTGATGAGACATCAATGGACCCATACTTATGGATCAATTATGGACCAAAATATACATGGACAAGTGAATGATTAATCATGGAAGGAGTAGTGGCAAAATCGTAAATAATGGCCAAGATGAAGAATCCCATGGAAATTAATCATGGACTTAAGGTTTTAAAGATGACCTTATATGTGATTAATAAAGCCTAAGGTGGCTGGTTTTTAGACTCATGTGATTAAATTGTTTAATGGACTAAACAGGACCCACAACCCTAGTTAGTGAGGTTCGGCCATGGTGTATGGCCGAACCCCGCTAAGGAATGATTATGAGCTTAAAAATGGTTAAAACATGAACTAATTGATAATGTATAATAAGGTACCGGACATCACAATCGGTGCGTGATCGGCAATCGGATTTATCGGACGGAAACGTAAGAGGACATTAGTCGGTATTCAGTAGGATTCCAACCTTGTTTTAAACCATGGACTATGTGTGTATGGATGTTTATTGAATTATTTTGGTAATCCTATGTTATGTTTATGATGGATTTTAATGATATGGATTATATGTTAAGATTATGAATTATATTTTAAGGACAATAATTATGTGATTTGGCTATGGATTATATTTTAATGCTATGAATTATATATTAAGGATATGAGTTATATATATTACATAGCTTAATGCACTTACATCTCATGCATGGCATAGGCGGGAAAATAAAGGAACCGGAGTCCATGCTCCGTCAGGGCAACCGAGAAGCAAACATGGGGATAGTTGATATGCTATAACCGGAGTCCATGCTCCGTCGGGGCGACCGAGAAACAAACATGAGGATAGCTTGATATGCTATAATCGGAGTCCATGCTCCGTCGGGGCGACCGAGAAGCAAACATGGGGATATCATGATGGTATGGATGATGGGTGGGACTCATGACATAGACACCCATGGCATAGCATTCAATGTTATGGTTTTGATTATATTATTATTTTCTATGTGCTTGTTATCACTAATCCATGTGTTAGCCCTACTCGGAGTCCTACTGGGCGCGTTGTCTAACGCCTTACTTCTACCCTAGCTGATGACGCAGGAGACGGCGGAAATGGTGGACGCGACGGGAGCCAAGCTTAGAAGCTTGGGAAAGTGAGCTAGATAGTTTATTTATGTTTTATTTTGAAAAATGTAATTTTGAGTAACTTAGCTCGTCAGACTGTAATAATTTAGATTACTTGCTATGGTTTGCATTTATTTTGAACATTATGACTTGAAGTATTTTAGTAAATTAATTGATGTAACTTCCCTGTTGTCTAAAACCGGTAGGATAGACTCTATTATAATGTTCGGTATTAAATTATATTCCGCGAGCTTACATCTACGTGTGAACCGTTCTCATGGACTTCGTTCCACACACGCGTAGGGTTGGCCAGTTAAGGGCCGGGCTTTAGAAGCTCGGAACTTAACTCGCGTTGTGACGTCCCACGCCTTTGTCACTCTTATTTCAAAAAAAATAAAATAAATAGACTCTGATTTTCGGTGAAAAGGGGCGGGCGTTACATCTCATGTATTGAACATGCAAGACATAGAGATCCAAAGTGACGTGACATACGTCGAAAAACCTGTCCGAGTGGTGGACACAGAACAAAGGGTATTGGGAACCGAGCGATCCAATTTGTCGAGGTGGTATGGGATCGACATGGCATTGAGGAAGCCACATGGGAACTCGAGTCGAAAATGAGGACAACTCATCCTGAGCTATTTATGTAAATATTTGAAACCTTACTTCACTCGATTTTCGGGACAAAATTTTTAAAAAGAGGGTTGTATTTTAACACCCCGGATTTTCAAGTTATTAATATATATGAAAATTACCATTTAATTTGTGAATTATTAGATATGGACCTTATATGGGTAAGATGTTGGGTCATTGCCCAATTAAGGCCCAACGGATGGTGGAAATGGTTTCAATAGAATTAAATGGGGCTTAATTAAATTAGTAATGCATTATCTCTATAATTAATTATTATGCGCATAAAAGGGAACTTGGAAGATTACTATGGCCGTGTGTGAAGATTTGCATATCCATGAGAGATATGTATGCGCATCCATGTATGGCCGTGTATGGGATATTGCTTGGCCGAATATGAGTTTTGCATATCCAAGTTAATGCGCATAAGATCATATTAAAAGGGGTCTTTCCTTGGTTAAGAGTGAAACTAAGGGAATTGCTAAGTAGGGGCGCATGGCACCTTCTAAATTAGGACCGATTGCAAGTTGATAAAAGGCAAACAAAGGGGGCGCACGGCATTACACAAATCAACAAGGATTGACGCTGGTTTGCACATTGGGAAGGAGGCGTTCTCGGCTAAAGATTAAAGAAGAAAAGGATTGGAAGAGTAAGAACAAGTGAAGGAAAACCGGAGGAGTCGCGAAATCGGTAAGTAGTTTTGATATTTTTGTTTAAGATAAGGAACCATAGGGTTCGGCAATGGTGTATGGCCGAACCCCATGGAAGAGAATTGGGAGATGATCATGATAATTTTAATGAAAAGGATGACCCATAGGGTTTGGCCATGTTGTATGGCCGAACCCCATGGAAGGACATTGTTTGGGTTTAATGGATTTTAAAAGGATTTAAATGGATATATGTATGAGAACCATCAAAGGACTTAATCTTGGTGGTATGATATTTTTAAGAAAAATAAGGAACCATAGGGTTCGGCCACGGTGTATGGCTGAACCCCATGGAAAGAAATTAAGGAATTTAAGGGATCAAAATGATGCAGAAGATGGAGAACCATGGACTTTAGGTTCGGCCAAGGTGAATGGCCGAACCCCATGAGGTCTTTTATGGGCTTGAGTTGTTAAGGAATTTATATGGATTTAATGATTTTTTAAGAGAGGATTATGAACCATAGGGTTCGGTCATGGTGTATGGCCGAACCCCATGGAGGATGGTTATTAAATTAGAAACTTTCTAATTATGGACTTTTGGATCAAAAAGGAAGGAACCTTGAATTATGGATTCAAGTATGGAAATTGGTATAATTGGAAAGTTATACAACATAGGGTTCGGCCATGGTGTTTGGCCGAACCCCATGAATTAATTCTATGGTTCAATCATGGATTTAATATTGTAAATAAATTAAGACGGAGGATGGAACAATATATCATGGGTTCGGCCATGGTGTATGGCCGAACGCCATGAACCAACTTTTATGGGTCATGTATGGACCTAATATGTTTAAAGGAATCGGTTATGAATTATTTTAAAGGGTTAATGGGAGTGTTATGAATGTTTAAATAAATGAATGGACCCATGTTTTGGAACCCAAACATAAGTTGATGGAATCAATGGCAAAGTTGTAAATAGGTGAAAATGATGGACATAGAGTTCGGCCATGGTGGATGGCCGAACCCCATGAACTATTTAATGGATCATGTATTTGGATTAAAGAACTATGTATGGATCATTTTTAGAATGTTTTAGTTATGGATAGGTATAATGGCAATATTGTAATTAAGTGAATTAATGGACCATGGGTTCGGCCATGGTGTATGGCCGAACCCCATGGGAATTATTTGATGGAAATAGGGTCTATGTATGGCAGATTAAAATGAATGGATATGAACAATGGCAATGATGTAAATAAGTGTGAAAATGATAGACCATGGGTTCGGCCATGGTGTGTGGCCGAACCCCATGGGGAATGATTTATGGTTTTAATGTATGAAGAGTAAGGTTAATGGAATGATTGCCATGGATGGCAGTATGGTAATTAAGTAGAATTAATGGACCATGGGTTCGGCCATGGTGTATGGCCGAACCCCATGGGGATTGTTTTGATGGACTTAGGGTTTATGTATGTGGATTAAATAAATGGGAAGTGAAAAAGGATGGGGCATTACAACGTAAGTTTGAGCAGGGCCTTCGGCCAAGCATTAGGGCCAAGGTAACCATATTCAAGGCAGCTACATTGGTAGTGGTGGTCAGCAGGGCCACTATAGCAGAGCAAGAGATGGCTAAGTTAGTGCGTTGTGACAACCGCCGAGCTCAGAGTGGGAGGGGTACATTTCAGCCCAACAAGAGGTTCCGACCGAACTTTACCAGACCCTCACCATCCACTGGGTCAGCAGGGGTCTTTCGTCCCAACTAGCTCTCCCCATCTGCATCAGTCACTCAAGCTCCCAGAGGGGTGAACAACTGTTTTCATTGTGATTAGCCGGGCCATTTTAAGAGGGAATGCCCACAACTCAACAAACCCTCTTATTCCAGAGGTTCATCTCGCCCACCAGTTAGACCAACTAACTCAAGAGGAGGCAAGACATTTAACCAGGCGGGAAGGGCGCCTACAGGATCTGGACGGTTATTTACCTTAGCTTCTCCAGCAGCAAAGGTTCACTCTGTTATTCAAGGTATGGCGGTAGTCAGTTCCTACGCCTTTGCTTTATTTGATTCTGGAGCATCTCACTCTTTCATATCTGTTGCATTCATATCTGCAACTGGAACTTTAATACAAATACTGTCCACATCACTCATCATTGTATCCCCCGTCGGAGACACGGACTTATATACACAGCAGTGAATACTGAACTCGCTGGACTCAGATTTGAGTTCAATTTTTTGGTACTCGATATGACGGAGTACGATATTATCTTCGGTATGGACTGGTTGGCTAGCTTTCAGGCCAATATTGATTGCTATCGCCGCAGGGTGACATTTTGGTCACCCGAGGGAAAACAACATGTGGTACGTACTGACAAACAAAGTAGACTGCATGAAGGGTTGAGTCATCTGGTATTGAACAGTATCCAAATCAACAAAGCACCAGTGGCTGAACTTCCTATAATAGTAAAGGACTATGCGAATGTATTTCCAAAAGAACTCCCTAGCTTGCCTCCCATGAGGGAGATTAATTTTGAAATCAGGTTGTACCCTGGCACTGTATCAGTGTCATTACCACACTACCAGATGGCACCAGCAGAGATGTCTGAGCTAAAGAAGTAGATTGATGAACTGCTCAGACCGGGTTGCATCAGGAACTGTACATCGGCTTGGGGAGCTACGGTTTTATTTGTGAAGAAAAAGGATGGTTCACTCCGTATTTGTGTGGATTACCGAAAACTGAACCAGCTGACAGTCATAAACAAGTACCCTCTACCCAGGATCGATGATTTATTTGATCAACTTAGAGGTTCCAGTCATTTCTCTAAGATTGACCTGATGTCCGGATACCATCAAATCCGGGTTAGGGAGGAGGACATAGAAAAGACAGCCTTCAGAACACTGTATCGACTATATGAGTTTGTAGTCATGCCGTTTGGACTCACCAATGCACCGGCTGTGTTCATGGATTTAATGAATACGATTTTTCGTCCTTACTTGGACCAATTTGTCATTGTATTTATTGATGACATTTTGATTTATTCCAAAACTCAGGAAGAACACGCTGAGCACCTGAGGATAGTTCTGGACACTTTGAGGAAGAACAAGTTATATGCCAAAGCCAGCAAGTGTGAATTTTGGCTACCCAAGGTTAATTTCTTGGGACATGTCATATCAGCAGAAGGTATAGCCATGGATCCGGCTAAAGTGGCGGCAGTGGGAGAATGGAAAATGCCAAAGAATGTAACCGAGATCCGTAGCTTCTTGGGATTGGCTGGTTATTACAGGAAGTTTATCATGGACTTCTCCAAGATTGCATCTCCACTGACCCTACTCACTCAGAAAGGAGTCAAATTTGAGTGGTTAGACGTATGCAACCGGAGATTTGAAGAGCTGAAGAAGAGATTTACAACTGCACCTATCTTAATTTTGCTAGAATGAGGCAAGGGTTATGAAGTACAATGCGATGCTTCAAGAGAAGGACTTGGGTGCGTCCTCAGTCAAACTCATCGTGTGGTGGCTTATGGTTCAAGACAATTGAAAATACATGAACGCCTTTATCCTACGCACGATCTTGAACTAGCCACAGTGGTCTTCGCTTTCAAAAGCTGGAGACATTATTTATATGGCGAGAAATTTAAGCATTTTCAGACCATAAGAGCTTGAAGTACTTGTTTGATCAGAAAGAGCTCAATCTGAGGCAGCGCAGATGGATGGAATATCTGCAGGATTATGAGTTCGCACTTCGTTATCACCCTGGCAAGGCGAACAAGGTGGCAGATGCCCTCAGCAGCATATCACATGCATCAGTGGCATGTTTGATGAGGACAGAATGGGAGATGCTAAATACCATACGAGAGTTCAATTTATATATCAATAACCATGGGAGTATGTACAATTTGATCATACGGTCCAATGTGGTTACTAAGATTGAACAGGAACAACGGATAGACCCGGAAGTGGAGGAGATGTTGACCAAGATGTCTACTGGTGAAGTTATACCGGAATGGGAATTAATACCATGACAAGGTCTTATATTCCGAGGAAGGATATATGTGCCTAAGAGCTGCAGAAAAGAGTTACTGATTGACGCACATTAGACCAAACTCTCTATTCATTCGGGTAGCACCAAGATGTATCACGACATGAAGAGACATTACTGGTGGCACGGACTCAAGAGGGATGTGGAAGAATTTGTGGCTCATTGCTTAACGTGTCAGCAAATTAAGACGGAACATTAGGAGCCACCAGGGTTACTCAAACCCTTACCAGTGCCGGAATGGAAATGGGAGCACATCTCCATGGATTTTGTGACAAGGTTACCAAGGTCTTCAAAGAGCAGCGATGCGATATGGGTCGTGCTAGACCGACTGACCAAGTCTGCACATTTTCTTCCCATTAAGACGACAGACTCATCTGAGACTTTGGGTTGGTGGTATATCAAGGGTATCATTAGATTTCATGGTATTCCTCCGACTATTGTGTCCGACAGAGATGGTCGATTCACCGGCAGAGTATGGTAGAGTATGCAGTCGACCATGGGAACAGACCTACTCACTAGCACAACATTCCATCCACAGACTGATGGGCAGTCTGAGAGGACAATACAAACATTGGAGGATATGCTGAGAGCATGCATGCTAGATTTCAAGGGTGGATGGGAAGATCACTTGCCGTTGGTAGAATTCTCATACAACAATAATTACCAGGCAAGCCTTCAGATGGCTCCATTTGAGGCATTATATGGTAGACCATGTAGATCACATGTGTGCTGGACAGAGGCTGGTGATCTGCACTGATTGGACCTGAGTTGGTTGCAGAGACTACAATGCAGTTACAGTTGATATGGCAGTATCTGTTGACTGCGTAAACTCGTCAAAAGAGCTATGTTGACAAGAGGAGGAGGTTCCTTGAATTTGAAGTGGGGGATATGCTGTTCTTGAAAGTCTCGCTGCGAAAGGGACACATGAGATTTGGAAAAAGGGGAAACTGTCTCCAAGATATGTGGGATCGTTTTCAATCATAAGAAGGATGTGGGACGTGGCTTATCAATTGGCACTCCCTTCACAACTGGCATCTTTGCATGATGTGTTCCATACATCGATGTTGAGGAAGTACAATCCTGATCCCTCTCATGTACTAAACATACAAGATATAGAGGTCCAAAGCGACGTGACATACGTCGAAAAGCCTGTCCGAGTAGTGGACACAGAACAAAGGGCATTACGGAACCGAGCGATCCAGTTTGTCAATGTAGTATGGGATCGACATGGCATTCAGGAAGCCACTTGGGAACTTGAGTCGAAAATGAGAACAGCTCATCTTGAGTTATTTATGTAAATGTTTGAAACCCTACTTCACTCGATTTTCGGGACGAAAATTTTAAAAAGAGGGTTGTATTGTAACACTTCGGAATTCCATGTTATAAATAATTACGGATTTTGCCATTTTAATTGTGAATTAACGGATATGAACCTTAGATGAGTAAGATGTTGGGTCATTGGCCCAATTAGGACCCAACGGTTATGGTATAAGGTCCAATTTAAATTAAATGGGGGTGAATTAAAATGGTAATGCAATATGTCTAAAAATAAGGGATCTAGATTAAGTGATATGCGCATGAGGTGTATGAGGATGACACACACACGCATACACAAAATCAAGGAATTATATTCGACCAAGGATTGTCATAAGATGACACACACGTATGGATGAGATGGGAGTAGGCACATTCAATTGCCAAATCCAAATAAAGAAGATGTCTAAGAATAAAATTATAGATAGCATGGCCGTGTATGAAGATTTGCATATCCATGATTATGCGCATAAAGGGAACTTGGAAGATTGCTTTTGCCGTGTGTGTGGGATTTTTATATCCATGTTATGCGCCAAAAGGAGTTCCTTTCCTTGTTCAGAGCGACACTAAGGCAATTGCTAAATTGCAAGGGGCGCACGACATCTTCTAAATATTGGACCAAGTGGAGGTTTTATAAAAGAGAGGCGCATAAGACTAGGGGCGCACGGCATACACAAAACAAGGGAGGTCTTGACGTTGGGAGCTCTGGCAAGAAGGTGTTCTCGGCAGTGTTCAGAGAATGAGAGGGCAACCAGCTGTGTGAAAGATTAAGTAGAAAGAGGCTAAGGAAGAAAAGAATCGGAAGAACAAGGGGGAGCAAAGGAAAACAGGAGGAGCCGCGGAACCGATAAGTATTTTGATAATTTTGTTTAAAGAAAGGAATCATAGGGTTCGGCCATGGTGTATAGCCGAACCCCATGGAAGAAAAACTAGGGAATGATTATGGTAATTTAAGGGAAGATGATGAACCATAGGGTTCGGCCATGTTGTATGCCCGAACCCCATCAAAGGACATTGGTTATGTTTAATGGATTTTTAAGGATGAAAACCATGGAATATTATGTATGTTTTAAAAGGGTTTAAATGGAAGGTTGTTGGTAAAGAACCTTAGACCATGGGTTTAGCCAAGGGGTATGGCTGAACCCCATAAAGAATTATGGAATTATATTCATACAGTTAGATCATGGAAAGGATGGCAAAGTTGTAATTATAGGCTAAAATGAAGGATCATGGGTTCGGCCATGGTGTATGGCCGAATCCCATGAGGTCTTTTTATGGACTTAAATTGTTAACAATGTTAAACAATTGTGGTATGAGTGATGACCAAAGGGATGAAACTAAAGGACCATGGGTTCGGCCATGGTGTATGGCCGAACCCCCTGGATAGTGTTTTTGAATCTAAGTTGGCATGAAGCAATTTTATGGATATTATGTTTATGTATATTTTAAATGAAAGGATGATTAAATTGAGGATTCAATTATATACCAATGTTTATGGACCTATGTGTGGAACCTAAACATAAGGTGATGAAGGAAATGGCAAAAAGGTAAATATGTGAAAATGACGGACACAGGGTTCGGCCATGGTGTATGGCTGAACCCCATGAACTATTTGATGGATCATGTGTTTGGATTAAAGAACTATGTATGGATCATTTTTTGAACTTAAGCCTTATGAAAATAAGCAAGGTAAATAGCCATGGATACAATAATGGCAAGGATGTAATTAAGTGAAAATAATGGACCATGGGTTCGGCCATGGTGTATGGCCGAACCCCATGGGGATTGTTTTGTGGACTTTGTTGTTATCAAGGTTAAGTAATTGTTGTATAGGTGATTAAATTTATGAATCAAAGATGGCATGTTCTTGGATTTAATTTAAAGATCAAAAGACTAAAAGAAAGGCACCAAATTAAGGAAATGAGGTTCGGCCATGTTGTATGGCCGAACCCCACAAGTTGGGTTTATGGACTTGGACATTATTGTAAATCAAATGGGATATGGTTTTAATTGATTGATATATTATAAGGTAACGGGACCTCACAAGGTGTGTACGATCGTGAGCGGTTACCGGACGAAAGCGTAAGGACATGCGGTGAAGGATATGTAACCGGAGGGGCCACACTCCGTTGGGGCATCTGAAAAACCTATGTGGGATACCTTGATGTGCTTTTCCATCAAAAAGAAACCGTAGGGACCACACTCCGTCGGGGCGTCCGTAAAACCTATGTGGCATACCTTGATGTGCTTTTCCATCAAGAAGAAACCGAGGGGCCACACTCCGTCGGGGCGTCCGAAAGACCTATGTAGGGGTACTCATATGTACTTGTGATGGGTGGGACTCATTGCATTTGACATCATGACATGGCATGATTTATATGGTTTTTGACATTATGATATTATTATATATGTTTTGTTTAATGCCCCAACCCGTTATGGGCGCGTTATCTCCGAAAAATTCTAGAAAGTCGCAAAAGACAGATATCGGGTATAAGAATAGCATCAATATTTTTTTTTTGAAACGGGGTAACTACTTCAGGTCCAACAATCCACAAGTTCAAGACTAAATAAAACACAATGAACCAGAAATGTAACTAATCAACAGGTTATACAGTCATCCAAACTAGCAGTTGATTTAAACTACATGACTAAAGTTCTCAAACATCAAACAAAGCATAAATATAAGCTTTTATTCTCTACTACTCCTCTCCTGGTATGGCTCAAGGGGCCCACCTAGCCCCTCCGCGTTTGGGGCACCTGAAAGGTATAGGATGTGCAAAACAGCCCGGCGAAAGAACATATCACATTTTAACAAGATAGATATATATCACATATGAAATGGGCAGTAAATATCACAAGTGAAATAAACATCCATGCGTACCATACTCAACTACTATATTGACCGATATTCCATTAACCAAATCCAAGAAGTCATCCCCATAGTCCACATCAGGTCCTCCAACAAACTCCAGTCTCCCTACCAATATCGTCGGGAGACTAAAGAGTACACAACTGCCTCATCCACACGAGTCGTGTCGGAAACTACCTCGACCATGCCCGAGGGAACCAAACTCTAGGGCAGGCACCTCGACAGCCGGAACACAATGGGGAAACCCGCACCCCCTATGGGGTTTCGACCGCCGGAGTGTAACGGGGAAGTCCTCCCAATCACCAAGCTCATCTCATCATCATAATTGTATACACATAAAACAAAATCTCCCATACATGCACATAGTATCATGATCATGTATGACAACACAACATGTTCGGACATGACATCAATATCAACATGCATCATCATACGGTTAATGACACATAACAATACTTAGGCTCATTCTTCTATATCCGACATACGATTACATCTACATCCTATGCATAAACACACAATAAATCACAACATCTTCCAACTATCATGGTCACATCCATCATAATATCATATATGTGTTATGATTAATCGCTAACATGTTTTCAACACTAATCATATACAATTGACATGAGTGAACCCGAACGGATCCATTGCCACATATTCATTTCCTAAGTTCCCTTACAGAGTGGCTTAATAAACAAAAGGGTCCCATTCAGGTCACTCGATGTCCAAGAATAAAGGTTAAGAATGCGAATGCATACTAAAACAGTGATAAGTTCCCTCACCGCGTGTGTGGAGTCGAAAGTCCAAAGCGAGCAAGCGACTTGTTTGGATTGAAAGGAGTTGAATCTGTAGAGATATGGAAGAACGGATAAGTAATTAAGACAAAATAGGTCAAGAAAAGAGGCCGGAAGAAAACGGGCCTAAAACTGGGTCGGGCCCAAAACGGGCCAAACTGGGCCGGCTCTAAAAACGGGCCGGGCTTGAAAAAGGGCTTTGAGAGAGGGTCGGATAAGGAAACTGGGCCGAAAACGTGGGTCGAAGACGTGGGCCAACTAGACATGGGCCGGATCAGGTCTGGGCCTGGTTAGGCAGGGCCGGATCGGGTCTGGGCCTGGTCGGGCCAGACCAAGTCTAGTTCGGGTCGGGTCTGGGCCAGTGGGCTGAGTGGCTGGGTTACCACTCCGGCCCAAGGGCCGAGTTAACTCAGAGCACTCGATTGAGTCGACCCGGCACTCGGCCGAGAGACTCAGTCATCTGCTGAGTCGCAGGAGATGGAGAAAAGAAAACCAGGAAAGGGGAAAAAGAGGAAGAAGAAGGGAAAAACAAGGAAAAGCAGGGGAAATGAAGGAGGGAAGAAGAAAGAAAGAGGGAAATCCGAGAAAAGGGAAGGAAAAGAAAGGGGAAAATCGGGAGAAATCCCGAAAAAATCGAAGGAAAGGAAAGAGAAAAAATTAGGGAAAAAGAAGGGGAAGAAGAAGAAAGCCGAGAGAGAGAGAGAAGGAGAAGAAGCTCACCGTCGCTGGAGGAGAAGAAGGAAATGTAATAGCCCGAATTTTTAAATCAACATATATATGGCATTTATTTATTTTAATAATGAAAAAATTGGAATTTTGATATATGGATGTTAAATGGATCATATTTTGGGGCAAAGGCCCAAGTATGGTCCAATGGACCATAGATTGATGGGATCCATTTAAAGGGTCAATAGTGGTCAAAGTGGGCGCGATAACCATGTGGGACCCAATGGATCAAAATGAATCAAACTTTAAGGTAAAAGGTAGAAAATAAATTAATTGGGCCATGGGCCCAATGGTGACCCGATTGATGGAAAGGGTTGAATCGAAATTAAACCCACCTAAGTTAATGATGAGATGAACCAAGTGGGGCCCACCTCCACCTCACCAAGTGAGGTGGCGTGTGGACCAAGGAAAAGGTGGGGCCGACCATCATGGTTGACTTGGTCAACCATGGATAGGTTAAGGGGACTAAGGACAATTAAAGTGGATTAAGTTAATTAAATTATTTTAAATCATCTAAGTTAAGATTAATGGGGTTTAAGTGATATGGCCAAATGGGGCCCACCTCCACCTCATCAAGTGAGGTGGCGGGTAGGGTAGGTGTTGGTGGGGGCCATCCACTATGGTTGACTTGGTCAACCATGGGTGGATTTCTTAGAAAGAGAATTAAATGGAATTAAATTAAATAGGAATTAATAAGCCTAAGTTAATGATTCAATTAAATTAAAGACTTAGGGAAGTCAAGTGGGTCAAGGGGGAGTCAAAGAGACAAGTCAAGGGGTGGTTTCATCTCCTTGAAACCACCCAAAGAAACACGAACCACTTAAAACAAACACAAAATAAACCATGTACTTAGGGTGGTGGTTTTATCCCAACCACCACCACTAAGCACACTAACCCATGTTGGTTGGTGGGAGGAGTTAATGCAACCAAAGGATGAGATGAGTTTTCATCTCATTCTCTCCTTTTCACTCTCATTTCACTCTCTCCCTCCCTTGCACACTCAAAAAAGTCCTCCCTCTCTCCCAAGGAAAACACCAAGAAAGAAGAAGAAACTTAGAAGAAAAAAAAGGAAAAAACTAGGCTTGGCCAACCACCACCCCAAGACCCAAGCTTGAGATAATTTTCTATCCCTTCCTCCCTTCTCCCTCTCTCAAAATCTAAACCTACCTTAACCAAACCCTAACCATGGAGACTTCATCTTGATCAAGCACATAGTGGCCGAACAACTAGGAGAAGAAGAAGAGAAAGGGCTAAGGAAAGCAAAAGGAGAAAGAAAGACCAGAGGAGTCGTCGGTGTGGTAAGAAATTCTTAGACAAGAACTTATATTTTAAAGGTTAAGATGTATTTATGGAATCCATTTCTTAGAATGAATGGTGGTCACAAATGTTATGGGCCTTAGATCTAAGATCCATTCAATGATAAGATGAGAAATGGATGAAAAAGGGGAGAGATAGATTAAGAAAAATAATAAGTAAAAGGATTAAGGAGGTTGTGAAATTAAATGGATTTAAGCATGGAAGTAATGGGTTTTTAAAATGGAATGATGGTTAAATTAAAATGGACGAAAGTATAGCTCAGATGATTATGAAAGGGTGATTTAAATTCATTTATGGTAGGACCAAATGAGGTAGAATGGACCCAAGAAAAATGGAAAATAGGCATCATGGGTTCGGCCATGGTGTATGGCCGAACCCATGACCCATTTGTATGTCATGTTATGGGCTAAATATTGAATTAAGTATGGGATTAGATGATTGCAAATTTAATTAAGTTAAGTGGCTGATTTTAGGGATGTTATGTCATGGTCATTGAATCATTAATGGGATTAAGTATGTGGATGAATTATGGACAAAAATGTACATGAATGGAGGGAATATTAAACCATGGAAGTCTAGTGGCAAAACCGTAATTATTGGCCACAATTGAGGAACCATGGGTTCGGCCATGGTACATGGCCGAACCCCATGTAGGTTGGCCATGAACTTGCGTACATTAAGATGACATTATGAGTGATTAAATGAAACTTAGGGTTGCTGCACTTTAGACTCACAAATGAGAATGTTTAATGGGCTAAAACTTGGCATTATGCATGTATTTAAATCAATGGAAATGAGGCTAAGTTAAGGGCTGAATTATGATAATCTTGTAACATGGTTAGGGATCATTAATGGATCTAAGGTTGTGATCAATTAGGGACTTAATCATGGAAAAAATATGGACTAATTTGGTAAATGTATAATAAGGTATCGGGACGTCATAAACGGTACGCGATCGGCGACCGGATTATCGAACGAAAACGTAACGGGACGCTAAGCGGTATTCGGTAGGATTCCTACCTTTTTGTAAGCTGGGGATTATGTGTATGTGATGGTTTCCTCGTTTTATTTCGGTAATTATATGATTTATCTTAAGATGGATTTTAAATGCTATGAATTATACTTTAATGCTATGGATGATATTTTAAATGCTATGGATTATATTTTAATGCTATGGATGATATTTTTAAGGTTATAGATTATATTGCAATACTATGGATTTTATATTAAGGATATGAATTATATATATACTACATAGCATAATGCACTTACATCTCATGCATGGCATGGGCGGGAAAATAATGAAACCGGAGTCCATGCTCCGTCGGGGCGACCGAGAAGCAAACATGGGGATAGCCTGAGGCGCTATAACCGGAGTCCATGCTTCGTCGGGGCGACAGAGAATCAAACATGGGGATAGCTTGATATGCTATAACCGGAGTCCATGCTCCGTCGGGGAGACCGAGAAGCACACATGGGGACACCTTGACGAGGCTTTGCCGTCAAGGGGGATATGACGTTTTATGATGATATGGATGATGGGTGGGACACATGACATAGGCACCCATGGCATGGCATTCATCATATGGTTTTATTATATTGTTATCGGTATGCTTGTTATCACTAATCCATGTGCTAGCCCTACTCGGAGTCCTACTGGGCGCGTTGTCTAACGCCCTACTTCTACCCTAGCTGATGACGCAGGGGACGGCGGAAACGGCGGACGCGACGGGAACCAAGCTTAGGAGCTTGGGAAAAACGACTACCTAGTCTTATTTGAGTCTTATTTTGGAAATGTAATTTAAGTAGCTTAGCTTGTCGGTTTGTAATAATTACTGTTTCTTGCTATGGTTTGGATTGTACTTTGGACGTTATCATTTTGAGATATGATTATGAACATAGGGGTATTTTAGTAATTTAATGATGTATCTTCCCTTCTATCTAAAACTGGCAGGATAGTCTCTATTATAACGTTCTGCATATAATTACATTCCACGAGCTTACTTCCTACGCGTGAATCGTTCTCGTGGACTTAGTTTCGCGCATGCGTAGGGTTGGCCAGTTAAGGGCCGGGCTTTAGAAGCTCGGACTTAACTCGCGTCGTGACGTCCGCGCCCGTTGTCACTTCTTAATTCGAAAAAAAAAAAGACTCTAATTTTGGTGAAAATGGGGTGGGCATTACAGGAAATCGCCCGCCAGGAGGGAAGGGAAGAAGGAGAAGAAGAAAAAAAAAAGAAGGGGGGTTGCCGATTGGGGGGGGGGGGGGGGGCACTGTAGATGGCTACAGTGTCACAAACGAAAAGATAGGTTTAAAAGGGTAGGGTTTAGGGTTTTGGCCCTTTTTTCTCTTTCAGAAGAGAAGAAAAACTCGAAGAAGGAATCAGAAATATCTCGGGCGAGAAAAATGTGTGACTTTTAAACAAGTTTTCATGATAATTACGCAATAATTATAAAATTACCAAAATGCCCTTCGAGTTCCCGAACTCGAAAACAGTAAATTGGGCCCACCATGGCCCCCACACTCTTTTTGCTGCTACCAAGGTCCCTAAAACAACTCAGAGATCCGAAAATCTCTTCAAAAAATTTAAGAAAATCGGGACGGGTCATTACATTTTGTACTAACCATGTGTTAGCCCTAATTGGAATACCTACTGGGCGCGTTGTCCTAACGCCCTACTTCTACCCTGGTGGATGATACAAGAAACGAGGGGAACGATGAACGCGAAAAGGGCCAAGCATAGGAGCTTGGATGCTTTTAGTTTATATTTTGATTAAGTTATTTATGACTTGTAATTTGAGTAACTAGACTTCGGGCATGTAATAATTTAGATGATTTGCTATGGTTGGATGTTTATTTGGATAATTATGTTATGTTAATTATGATTAAGGACTTGACGTATTTGCTATCTAAAATGGAATAGAACTAGGTTCTATTATAATTCCGCAGTTATGTTTTTAATCCGCATGTTTATATTGTTATGTGTGAACCATTTTCATGGACTTAGTCCATGCACACATAGGGTTGGCCAGTTAAGGGTCGGACTTTAGAAGTTCGGACTTAGCTCTCGTCGTGATGTCCCGCTCTTGCTCACTCTGTTATTAAAAAAAATAAAAAAAAAATAGACTCTGATTTACGGAAAACGAGTGAAAAAGGGTGGGGCATTACAAAACTCACTCATGAATTAATGGAACTTAAAAAACACAAAGAGATGTTCCAAGAAAAATTCACCCAAGGAGATGAAAGATTAGCAAAACTCCTAAATTTGGGTAAGACACCAAATGATTTTTGTTATGGATAATGTGCCTAAGACCCTCAAGGGGAAATGTTTTTATTGTCAAAACGTTGGACACTATAAACTTGAGTGCAACCTTAGGAAAAGAGACCTTCAAAAGAAAACCCTTAACCACACTCCAAAAAGTAAGGTTAAAAAATACCTTCCAAATCCAAATCATAAGCCTAAAATGCATCCACCAAGGCTTAATGATAGGAGACCCCCAAGGAAGATGGACCCAAGGCAAGACTCCTTGTTGAGACAATTAGACCAAGTCTTGAAGGAGTTAAGACATCCTATGATTGGACCCCCAAGGTTTGCCCAAAGGAATGTGTATGAGAGACCAAACTCAACCATTTGGGTACCTCAGACATAGACCACCATTTAATCATGTTTTGTTTTGGCTCATGATTCACTTTCATTTCCTAAGCCAATTCAAATTGAATTATAGTGGCAAGTGAGTTCAAGTAGCAGAAGTGCTATGACATGTGATCAGAATTTGGTAACAACAAGCTAAGATTATGCTCTTCCTGGCTATAGCATTAGTCTTTATTAGAAACCCATGCATTCCTTAAAAATTACTTTTTCAAGCTGTATAATTTTGTTTCATTGTGTTTAACATGCTGGTATGTTAGTTTAAGTGAATGTGTTTGGTGTGGTTGTCTTCATTTGCATGGATTTGATCAAATATGCCTAGGTTTGACATATGATTCTCAATTTGGTCAATTGCATGTTGTCTTTGTGGTGTATGATATGCTTATCATGCTTAATATGATGTGTGTATACCATGCTTTATATTAAAAATCAAATGGGGTGTTTTGAAAACAATATCAAAGTTTGGAGGAAAAATCAGTTTCTAGTATGGCAACGTATTGCCAGTGTACGATGTGTCGTCATAACGACTAATCGACAAGCAGCGATGCATCGTCCTTCTGCAGTTGTCGACTTAGAAAGAAGAACTACATTAGTCATGGCGATTGGTCGCCAGAAGAGGATTAGTCGGCTATGGGAATGATCGCCTGAACGACTAATCCTTCGTGTCGCAGCACGAACAATTAAATTAATCCCACGCGCTTTGGTTTTTTTATTTTCCTCCTTCTCCATGACTCGTCTCTTCTCTTTCCCTGCAAAACACTTGTGATCGGTCGTATCCTCGTTTACAGATTTGGCCATGAAGACGATTACTCGTCGATTCTGTTGTGCAAATTTTAAATTTGTGAATTCGCAAGCGCATGAACCATTCACAGTACAGTGATTGAGTGCAAGGTCGAATCCAAAGGAAACATTCAAAATACACATGCCTCAACTTTTATGTTTCTTAGAAAACCAAGATTCATAATTAAACCTAGGATAGAAAATCAATTTTAATCTTTAAAAGTGTATCTCTAAGTTAATTAAGTCTTTATTCAAATAAATAGATCTACAATTTTAGAGTTGATTAAAAGTAATTAAAATAATATTTAATTAAGAGTTTATAAACAATCTCACCACACATCTTAATTCACAAAATCTAGATGTAATTAAATTTGATCTTAACTAGTTAATCAAGTTGTTAGGGAGGTTTTAAATACATGAAATGAATACACTTTAAAAGAATTAAAGAATTAAAAAAAAAAATACAACATTCAAGTGAAATAAAATAAACATGAAAAGTAAATCGGCAAGGAAAATAAATGACATAAATAAAAACACAGTAACATAAAAGGTGGTTGTTTGGAAATGACCGTTCATCACCCAAGATGTGTAAACAAAGTAAAGGCCTAAATATGAAATTCACGTAAAGATCTACAATACAATTCATATTTATTAATAAAACAAGATTCACAATTTTTAATTTAATTAATCAAAACCTTAGTAATCATGATTCAAGTCTTACAATCAAGATCCTAACTATTGCATATGCTCATGTTCAATTAAATAAATAAAAGTTGTGTTCTTGAAATTAAAAATAAAATAATCATGAAAGTATTTTAGAAATTGGATATTCCAGGGTTCTAAATGAATGCTTTACTTTATTAAATGGAAGAATTCAAGTACAAGGCTTTTCTAAATTAATATATGAAAAACAACATAAAAGTTAAAATTCTACAATCTCACTTGTAAATTCATATGGTGCTCCTTGTCTTCTTGTCTTTTGCTCCAGCCTTTAGTCCTTTTGAATTCCAGGTCAAATTCGAATTTTACCCTTGGGGTAATGGGGTATTTATAGGTTTTGAAAAGTGATGGATGACTTGGATTAAATCAAGTTTTAATGTGGGAAATCAAAGGACTGGATTGGATCTAAATGGGAATGGAAGATAGGGATTTAAACTTGGATTTTAGGGTTGCACAAGGAGGGTCACACAATTTTTGTGTGGCTTTCCTTGGTGGCTAAGTGAAGATGGAGAGAAGAAAGGAGATTAGGAGAGAAATTAGAAATTGGTTGGTTTTGGGATTGGGAAAATTGTTTGGGATACTTGGAGATTGGATTGTGATGTGTGTTAGGATCTTAGGAGTGTATCTAGATGGATTTTTGTCTAAGTTCATGGAGAGATTTTAGGTACTAAAATAGTGTGGACTATGTGTTGGATGGACAGAGTGGTGACAAGGTATGGGCGCATGGAGGCTAGCTTGAGCTTCAAGTTGTTCTAACTTAGGGTTTGGTGAATGGATGGCTAAGATTGGTTTGGCTAAAATAATATATATATATATATATATATATATATATATAGGTATCTTGTAACACCCCGGATTTTCAAGTTATTAATATATATGAAAATTACCCATTTAATTTGTGAATTATTAAATATGGACCTTATATGGGTAAAGTGTTGGGTCATTGTCCAATTAAGACCCAACGGATTGTGGAAATGGTTTTAATAAAAATTAAATGGGGCTGAATTAAATTAGTAATGCATTATGTCTATAATTAATTAATATGCGCATAAAGGGAACTTGGAGGATTATTATGGCCGTGTATGAAGGTTTGCATAATCCATGATCATGTGCATAAAGAAAGTTGGAATTGAAGGTATTGATGGAAAGATTTTAGGATGGTCCTAAAATGGGCCACACGTTGGGATAAGTTGGATTAGGCAATGGCATCCGATTGTCTAAATCCAAATGAAGAAGTTATCTAATCCAAATAAAGATAAATTACTATGGCCGTGTATGAAGATTTGCATATCCATGATTATGCGCATAAAGGGAACTTGGAAGATATGGATGACTAGATTTAGTAGTTTTAGTTGAACAAGGGTTGCCTAAGATGGACAACACGCATGGATGAGATGGGAGATTGCTTTGGCCATGTGTAGGAAAGAAGCACATCCACAAAGATGCGCTGGAGTGTATCTTTAAAAGGAGTCCTTTCCTTGTTAGGAACAACACTTAGGCAATTGCTAAACACAAGGGGCGCATGACACCTTCTAAAAATAGGACCAAGGAGAGTTTTATAAAGAAAAGGGCAGAAAGGGCGCACGGCACACACAACAACAAGGAGGTGTTTTCGGCTGTGGGAGAGATCAAGAATAAGTGGAAAGAAGTTAAGGAAGAAAAGGATTGGAAGAGCAAGAACAAACGAAGGAAAACTGGAGGAGTCGAGGAACCGGTAAGTAGTTTTGATATTTTTGTTTAAGATAAGGAACCATAGGGTTCGGCCATGGTGTATGGCCGAACCCCATGGAAGAAAATTAAGAGAATGATTATGGTTAATTAATGGAATGATGAACCATAGGGTTCGGCCATGTTGTATATCCGAACCCCATGGAAGGACTTTGGTAATTTTTACTGGAAGTTTAAAAGATGAAAACCATGGAAGTGGTTAAGAAATTTATATGAATTTAAATGGTTGAAGAGAAATTGATGAACCATAGGGTTCGGCCATGATGAAGGGCCGAACCCCATGGAAGAACATTGGTTATTTTTATGGGTTGGAAACCATGGAAAGACATGGTTTAATTTGTGGGTTTTTGAGGGATGAAAACCATGGAATATTATGATGATGTTAAAGGGTTTAAAATGGATAAGAATCATGGATCATGGGTTCGGCCATGGTGTATGGCCGAACCCCATGGAAAAATATATAGATGGATTTAATATGGTGAATGATTAAACGGAAGATCAAGGATTAATAATTGTCATAGAGAAGATTATGGACCATAGGGTTCGGCCATGGTGTATGACCGAACCCCATGGAAGATGGTTACTAATTTAGAAAGTTTCTAATTATGGACTTTTGGATTACAAAAAGGAAGGAACCTTGATTTATGGATTCAAATATGGAAATTGATATAATTCGAAAGTTATACATCATAGGGTTCGGCCATGGTGTTTGGCCGAACCCCATGAATTAATTCTATGGTTTAATCATGGATTTATTATTATAAATAAATTAAGACGGAGGATGGAACAATGATATCATGGGTTCGGCCATGGTGTATGGCCGAACCCCATGAACCAATTTTTATGGGTCATGTATGGACCTAATATGTTGAAAGGAATCGATTATGAATTATTTTAAAGGGTTATTGGGAGTGTTATGAATGTTTAAATAAATGAATGGACCATGTGTTGGAACCTAAACATAAGTTGATGGAATCAATGGCAAAGTTGTAAATAGGTGAAAATGATGGACATAGGGTTCGACCATGGTGTATGGCCGAACCCCATGAACGATTTAATGGATCATGTATTTGGATTAAAGAACTATGTATGGATCATTTTTAGAATGTTTTGGTTATGGATAGGTATAATGGTAATATTGTAATTAAATGAATTAATGGACCATGGGTTCGGCCATGGTGTATGACCGAACCCCATGGGAATTATTTGGTGGACATAGGGTCTATGTATGGCAGATTAAAATGAATGGAATATTAACTAAAGATTAGACCAATGGCATTGTGGTAAATAAGTGTGAAAATGATAGACCATGGGTTCGGCCATGGTGTATGGCCGAACCCCATGAGGAATGGTTTATGGACTTAAACATAATGTTAAATCAAATGGAACATGGTCTTAATTGATTGATGTATTATAAGGTAACGGGACCTCACAAGGTGTGTACGATCGTAAGCGGTTACCGGACGGAAGCGCAAGGACACGTAGTGGTCTTTGGTAGGATTCCACCTCTTTGAAACCATGGGTTTATGTACATTGTTTTATCTTATTTGATGAATTTATGTTGAAAAAGATGTGTTTCAAATTTGATGTTTTTAATGCTATGTTTATTATATAAAATAGCATGTGTTTCATTGGCATCTCATGCATGGCATGAGGTGAAGGATATGTAACCGGAGGGGCCACACTCCGTCGAGGCGTCCGAAAAACCTATGTGGGATACCCTGATGTGTTTTTCCATCAAGAAAAAACTGGAGGGGCCACACTCCGTCGGGGCGTCCGAAAGCCCTATGTGGGGGTACCTTGATGATGAGAATTCCATCAACAGGATACATGTGTTTATGATGGGTGGGACTCATTGCATATTACATATCTCATGGCATTGTTTTTATATGGATTTATTATCATGTTATATGCATGTTTTGTACTAACCATGTATTAGCCCTAATTGGAATACCTACTGGCACGTTATTCTAACGCCCTACTTCTACCCTACTGGTTGATACAGGAAACGAGGGGAACGATGAACGCGAAAAGGGCCAAGCATAGGAGCTTGGATATGTGATTGGATTATATTTTATTAAAGTTACTTATGAACTTGTATTTGAGTAACTAGACTTCGGACATGTAATAACTTAGATGATTTGCTATGGTTGGATGTTTATCTTATGTCAATTATGATTAAGGATTTGACGTACTTTGCTATCTAAAATAGAATAGAACTAGGTTCTATTATAATTTCGCAATCATGATTTTATTCCGCATGTTTATATTGTTATGTGTGAACCATTTTCATGGACTTAGTCCATGCACACATAGGGTTGGCCATTTAAGTGTCGGACTTTAGAAGTTCGGACTTAGCTCGCGTCGTGACGTCCCGCTCTCTATCACTCTTTGTTTATAAAAAAAAAAATATAGACTCTGATTTTCGGAAAGCGAAGCGAGTGAAAAAGGGCGGGGCGTTACATATCTAATGGAGGGTTTGAATTCAAAGGCGGAGATGAATAAATGACATGATGAATGGCCTAGATCTAGTGCAAATTATGTATGTGATGGATGAATGTGGAGGCTCTAGGGTTTTCCTAATGATGTGGATGGTTGTGATGAAATGTCCTAAGATCTAATGGCTATGATGCATGATGGATGATCTAAGTGGATGGATGGACAGATGGTGCATGGATGATCCTAATCCCGAGGTTAATCTATTTGATGAATGGTTTGGATGTCCAAAATCTAATCTTGATGCATTAACAGGTCAGATTGACTATGTGGATCTAGGGTTTGATGATATGAAATGCATGGGATAAATGAGATGCATGAAATGAATGGTTTGGATTGGTGGATTGAGTTAATGGGAGGTTGGAAATTGGATGGGTAAGATGGGTCATGGGATTTTTGGTTTGGACCTAAAATGGATTTGGGCTTTGGATTGGTGAACTTGGATTTGAACCTAGAGCATTGAATCTATTTTGGACTTGGACTAGAATTGGAGACTTGGACCTAAGCTTGCTGGGCTTGAATTCACTCTGGCCTGGCCCACATTGGGAAATGCGCCTGAAGTGTGTAACACCCCAATTTCTCAATGAAGTGGAAAATTACGAAAATGCCCCTGAGTTGTTAAATTAATTATTTTGTGATGTTAAGTAAGGAAATAGTGGGGCCTATTGCTCAAATTAAAATCATACGAGCACATTATGAATGTTAAGTTTGATTGGATGGGTAATTTTCATCATTTGGGTCAAAAATGGCTAAATGGGTCAAAGGACCCAAATGGGACCCATTGGGTCAAAATGGATGATTTGACCGTTTTTATGAAC